>CM052969.1:4807500-6254365 GCA_028554685.1 Agrotis ipsilon | reverse complement strand
GGATTCAGGCGGGTGTGGCGGGAACGGCGGATGTCCAAACGGCGGTGGTCCTCGGGGCGGGAACTGGGGCCTGAATGAAGGAGGTGGAGGTCTCCATGGGGGCGGAGGTCTTGAACCTGGCGGTGGCGGGGGGCCAAAACCTGGTGGACCAAACGGGGGTGGTGGGAAGTGGTGGAATGGTGGCGGCGGAGGAGGAGGTCCAGGAGGAGGTGGGGGTCCAGGAGGAGGCATGGAACTTGGAGGTGGTGGAGGTGCAGACATGGGTAGTGGTGGAGGTGGTCTCGCGTTCATCGGAGGTCCTTGTGGAGGCATGGGAGATGGTGCAGGCGGAGGTGGTGGCGCCATCAATACTGGACCCATCATCGTTGGTGGGGCGTCCGCGAACAGTTGATGAGGACGGTCCGCGTGGGATAGCGGGTTTTGGGCGGCCAGCAACCTGTAGCAGGAAGAGATAATTGTATTAAAATCATAAAATTATAGGGGAGTAGAAATGCTTGGTTGCAGTAGTCACACTTCCATCAATTATTGAAGGTAGGGTAATAATAATTGATCTGCCTCAATCCATGATGCAAAAATGACATGCTGTTTTGACAATAATTCAGCCACTGCTGGGTGAATATCTTTCAGACCAGTCTACTGGACCCTCTTTATAGCCTCTTTTCAAACCAGCTTGGCAGTCTCATTTTTAAAATGCAGAAGTAACATCGTAAACAAATCAAATACGCTGCGTGGCTCCAATAGACAAGAGTATGTTTATGCATCTGCATAAAAAAAAAAGAACTACATACCTTTCAGCGGCAGATCCGTGCCTCTCTCCCTTTACATCCTTCTTGAATGCGTATGATACAGAAATAGGTCTATTACAAAGGTACTGGTTATTCATAGCTTCTATCGCCGCGTCAGATGCCTCAAATGATGCAAAGTTTATAAATGCAAACGCCTTGGAATTGCCGGTCTCGGGATCTCTCATTACCTGGAAGAAATTATTTAATTTTAAATGTAGCATGGCTATAGTCAACTCCGTGAAGACCGACTGGCGGGTAGGACCGTACAATAAGCTATAAATAACAACAAATAAAATGAAAAAATGGTTGATTTAAACTGTTAAAACTTATTTTTCTGAAGTTCGGGTTGTCTTGCTGTGGTTATTCAGACTATGTTGTATTGCTTACTGTACGGTCCTATCCGCCAGATGGTCTTCGCCGAGATAACCTAATTGAGAATTTGGGGGATGTGGAGTCTATTTCTGTTACCAAAAAAAAAGTAAAGCTAGGTGTTAACATAAATGGATTAATTAAAGGTAATGATGACCGAATAATTATCTGCACCAGTACAGTTGTACACCAGCTATTGACAGCTGCGCTGTGTATTGCTAATTAATTTCAAACACAGAATAAATATTTGTAAATTACCTACAAGTACTTAGTTGTTCCGGGCCTGGCTATTTCCAAGTGTAGTTTTATTTAAATAAAAAACTGCCTAGGAGTTACTGGATACAATATTTAAAAAAGAAGCAAACATAATTGTATGGACAAAATCAGATATTTTGATCATTACCTTTGGTGTCTGCAATATGACACCAAATGCAGAGAAAGTGTCATATAACAGCTTTTCATCCACTTCTGGATCCAAGTTTCCTATGAACACATTAGCTCCTACGTCCAGATTCTTCTGATGAGCTGATGCCTTATTCACCCTCACTGGTTTACCATAGAGCTTTATCATATTCATCACCTGGAAAGACATAGTTTGTCATAAGATTAATCATCATCTTCCTTCCCTTATCCCATTTTACTTGGGGTCAGTGCAACAACAATATATTACTAGACTCCGCATGCACGATCTAAGGTACAAAAACTATTCTGTCAACTCGCTGAGGTACTACGTAAGCGAGGGGGGCAGGGTACTGCGTTGTGATTGGCTAATTCAAGGACTGTTCTGTCTCAAGGTATGTTTACGGCTCAAAGGAGTGGTCGAAATAAGATGGATATAAGACTTTTTTGTCTAATGTGCTGACAGAAATCGGTTGCCTGAGGAGTCTAGTAATATATCGTTGTTGGTTCAGTGCAACAGGATTGAATGTGAATAAGTTTAGAAAACTGTTTGAAATAGGTTTGTCAATGTGATATACTCAGTGTAAGTATACTACTTTATAAATTTTAGAAAACTCTTGCCTTCCAGAGCCATAAAGTATGACCCATGTAACTTTTAAATGAACAACAGAATCGGACATGTATTGTGATAAAGAGAAAATGCAATAATTTGAGTTTGAGAGCACATAAACTGTGCCCCTAGTTCCTGGGCTATTTTGCTAATTTCATAATATTCCCAGATATGTAACTTATCACTAAACTTATATTTTTATGGTGGTTTAGGCAGAGATACTAAATCATTATCTAGGATTATCATTTTTTTAAATAAAACTTCCCTTATATACACAACAATGAAAAATTGACATTTTATCAGTTGATCCCTGTAAAACATATTACTGCTAAGAATGGCAGGTTCAAGATAGAAATTTTAAGTAGATATCATATTATTATACAGTGTAAACAATATATACCTTTATGGCATAATCCGCATCCTCCTCCCCCATAAACTCCACAAATCCATATCCTTGATGAGTTTGAGTTACTCTATCTTTTGGCATGTGGACATTCACTGTAACACAACAAGAGATAAAAATAAAACATGAGAAATATTGACTCAATGGAACAAACACTAAAAATTCTAACAAACAGCCTTTAGTGATAAAATTAACACCTGTAACAATGAAAAACACACCAATCCTGGTTTAATATTTACTTATACTTGTTTCTTGACCTAGTTATGCTTGGTAAACTATAAAGAACTCTATAATGGTTTCTCTATTATGTTTCAAGAAATAGTTTCCAAAAGGTTGGCCAAAAAAAAAAGTTAATAAAAAGCTGAAACAGTTTTCAAGATTCTTGTTCATTTCGATACATACCCACGGGTCCGGATTGTACAAACAGCTCCCATAGTAAACTTTCAGTGACTCGGTCATCCAAACCGCCAACGTAAATCGTAGCATCTGAAATTATGGATACAATAGTGTAAAATCGTCTGAAACATGACTATATAAGTATATATGGCAAGAAATTGAAGAGAATTAAAGGTATTCACATATTTACAGTAAAAAACAGCCACATAGAAGCGATTTCGGATATTAAACGGATACTTCAAAATGATACTTAACCTCAAAAAGTTTAGGTTCAAAATTTAAGTAGAATTAAAAGAGCATTGTGAATTTATTACAACAGCCATAAAGATTTTCGTATTATTAAGTAATTGGATTGTTGAAATTAGTAATTACATCAATAAATACCTTGATTACGTTCGGCAATTGGTCCCGCTGCCATTTTTATTGACAAGCATCAATCATGACAGAAAAATGAATGAAGTGAATGAACTAAAATACCATAGGCTAAAAATAACTTCTGTGAGCACTGATATTCTCACCATCTCAATTATTACTACTATTTAGTTTATGGTGCCAAATTAAAAAATCAGGAGTGTGAAGTGGTTTGAAAGTAATTAATAATCTAGATGTAAATAAGGGAATTCTCATATAATAATTATTAAGTAAATATTACTTTCTTGATTTTATTGCAAATTAAAGTTGCAATAATGGTTCTAATGCAATACACGAATGAAAAGTTAAAGATTCGATTATTTATTGGCTAGAATCGATTAAAATAGCAACTTACATATTAATATTTTCCAGCTTAAACTGCCATTCGCATGAGTGCTTTACGGGCGTTGAAACAGCGTCCGTCGTCAATGAAACATGCATGATGAACATTATCTGTTATCAGCTCAGCGCTTTTAAAATGCGGCGCTTTTTTAAAAGTGTATTTGATTTTATTTCCGTGGTGGTGACATTTACGTTCAATGGGAAGTTTTCTTTTTCGAGTATTAAAAAAATAAGTAGTTTCCAAGAACTCTGTAGATGGCGTTGAACTGACTACGTTAATAGATTTATGCCTTCATTTTTGCACAAATCCACGAGGAACAGACTTCTCTTCTTTTTCTGTTGGGACATTTTCTTTATGGCGTGGAAAACTCATAAATTAAAAAGACTGGTCAATGATTTTTTTTCTTTTTCCTTGTTGTTATTTATTTCCAAATGCCAATGGTGTGATGTGACCTCTGATGTGACTGACAATGACATGACATGTACGTTACGTTTTATGATCTCAAAATTACAATCAAGTGAAAAAAAAGAAAAAATGACGACATTCCGTTCATTGCAGTAACAAACCAAGTTCAGCGCCATCTATCCATCGACTAGGGAAACAATCAAAAGAAAATCCCTCATTTGCCTTACTTTGTTCTAATTCGGGAAATTCAGCGCTTTTTTCATGCCCATAAAAAAGCCTTCGTGTGTATAAGGGCTAAAAATCTAAAATATCGGTTTTTATAACCGAGATTTTACATGACAGCAAAATGTTGCAGAATGTAACTCTTGTTTGTGTTCAGTGTTGTGTTTGTCAGCTGTCAATAAAAAAAACAATTCATTTCGTAAATCCATTCGAGCGCGCATCATTGTTAACTTCGTTCGCCTGAATTTTTCCACCAAGAATTCTGGAGACTAAATTACTGAAATATGCAGAGTTCAGATGTAATATCTTCCTTGTTTTGGTTTAAAAATGATAGTGATGTTGACGAAGAAAAAGAACCACAAATATTAGAGCAGTTTGTCCACAATGTTGAAGATTTTAGTTCCCAGTATGGCAGTGAAATCAGTGTATCTTATACTGCATTCAATCTTCGAGGACCACCATCTAACTTCCCTGATTATGGCGACTATCCACAAGCCTTCGTAATGGTAAAAGTAGCTATATTTTATTGTGTTTTCTTTTACTTTTATCTACTACTTATGTACATTATCTTTTATTATGTTTTCGAATTTTGAATACTGCAATATTTTTGCCGCGAAATTTGTACACCAGTGCCCAAAATCGTTGATAATGTAGGTCGAAAGCAAAAAAATATTATTCATTTGAAAAATGATTGCATACTTAATTGATATTCAATTCCTGTATTTAGAACTTATATGTTTAACTAAAAAAAAACTGTATCTATCTAATGGCAAATAAAAATATTCATGAGTTATGAGGTAAAAGATGGCAGACTAGGGTGCTGGATAGCCATCTTGCAAATTAAAACCTGAGATACCAAAATTGTTTATGATGTTAGAAATATTAAAATTTTTTTTTTCAATTTACTACCATTTTCTCGTGTCCTATTATACCTTTTATCAGGGGAAAAATAAATTGTTGAAATTGATGAACTCAGTTCGTCCGTGGTCATGGAGCTTGCAACATTGCCGAAATATCGGAACTCAAAACAAATAATAAACATAGTAAATATCCCATTTTTAAAACTAAATAAAATAATAGTTATAGTGACCATGACCATCTAAAAACTTATAACCTTATATAATTTATATTTTATTAATTATATTTCTATTGCCCTGGACTCCTATTTGGCTGACGCAAACTATTTGAGCCTATTGTGTGTCCACAATGTCTTGCCAGTCAGATTCTTGCTCCGTAACCTACTCCAGAAAAGCTTACCTTATAAAGCGAAGCCAATAGACGGCTAAACGTTTTACTTTCTCTTAAATACGCGATACAAAATTCTACCAGCAACTTCCTTGCTACAATAGCATGCTAGTCAGGAAGGCTATTTTATAATTATTTGTTTCATTAAATTGATTCTGATAACAAAACAATAAAACTCATTGATTATTTTTTCATAAAAAGAAAAATCATTGACCTGATATTTGAATACAAAACAACAATATAATTGATTTTTTGTGTGAAAATGTAATAGGTAGAGATGCCAGCACATCAATCTACCACAATCTTTAAAAAAATGTGTTTTATATTCAACTTTAACATATTTAATTGGGAAAATTTGTCAAAATTAGGTAGGTAGATATTTCCTTTCTTAAACAACACCAGCACTGTTGTGCTGGTGTTGTTTAAGAAAGGAAATATCTTATAATAAGGCTTGCAATCATTATGCATATGTTTTGCCATGGACTAGTACAGACATTTAAACATAAAAAAAAAATTACAATTTAAAACAAAAAAAAAACAACTGCATGTTTACTGAAATAAGAAAGAAGGTGTGTCCTTTTTATCAGACAAAGGCACTAAGCAAAGCAAACTTCCTTATGCAAATAAAAATCAAGGGCATTCTATTAATAAACCACTTGAAACTAACCATTTTCTTTCACATGCATGTGAAGGGAAGACAAGATATTGTGTTTTTAAAAGTAAATACATTATCCAAGGCCTTAATAACTTTTAAAGCCTTGAAAATATAAATGTCACTGGCCGTTTTTATGATTTTTCTTTTTTTTTGGTTTATTGCTTGTCATTATAGAATGAAAAATATTTAAATTGAATTTATTGTTAAAGCAGGAACTGAAAGTGACAGGCAATTTAACAATTTAAATATAAATTAAGTTTTGGCAATAAAATGCTTTAGTGTAAAATAAAGTACTGAGTTACTTAAAAAAAACTGCTATTTTCTTTAAAAGTGCAATATTAATAAATGCATAGTCAAAATCTACAAGAAAAAATTGTATCTAGGGGGTCCCATATAAGCACATCTCTTACTGGTCATACCTACAATATGAAATGTCTGACATCTGAACATCTGAAGGTTTGTTTTAGGCACAGGGTTTTTTGGAAGACCAAAATTCTGTGCTGATTAACCTCATTTGCTTATTGACATCCAATTAAAAAAAAAAAACTATTAATTTTAGAGAACCTATGGGACTTGGTGGGAAGAAGCCCCTTCAGCACAACAAGACTACATGCCCCAGAATGCCAGTGCTATCACAAGTCAGGATTTTGTAGGTAAGTGTTACGAATTGTAAACTTTTGGTATGGTTGGTGCAGTGGCTGTTGCGGCGTGTTGCGGGTTTAATTCCCGCAAGGGTCATTTGTATGACCTTCAAGTAGTTTTACCGGGAGTGGCTGTTTGTGTATGTGAGTTTAAATGTTTCTAAACAAACCCACAACACCAGGATAAATTTCCAGTTTGGGGTAACTTAGTATGCCTTGAATTGTATCGATTATTTTCCTAAAGTTATAATCGTGTTTGAAAAACATGCATGACGTCGCAATTTGGGGCCATCACAGCTTTACACTTATCGTCGTCGCACAGTAGATTCTAATCAGCTCTCCAGGCCAAGATCTAGTCCAATCTGTTAGTAATTGGTGTAATTATAATTCCGAGCTGAGTAATCGCAGCTAGCATTATGCTAATTAGTGCATCAATGACCATTTATATCTTCCACTGCTAATAAAAACATCTGATTAAAAAAAAACATACCTACGATGCAACGGTTAAGAATGACGCGTAACTTGCGTTGTTTTTATAAAAATCTGGTTAGGTATATGCACTCTGAGTCGGTACCTTACTGGTACATCGTCAGGCTGGTCAGGGAGTTGATCATCAGAACATGTTTGTTCAAAAACATGACTCTTGAAATGGAGAAATAATGCATATAAAGTATGTATTTAATTAAAAAACCTGACTAAGATAGATAGTGCAGGGTGCTTCTTCGTGATAGTGTTCCAACGAGTACATGGTCTGTTTTAATATTTGCGAACTTTTTGGACCTGCTATTCAAGATCTCGTTGCAAACAATATGACTTTCGGCAGAAGTGTCCTTCGAGAAAGCAGTCTACCCACTTGAAGTGTCGATCTTCGAGACTTACAACCCTGGAGCGCTGGTCCGTATGTGGGCTTTGGGCCCTACAGCCTGGATGCTGCTATGGGAAGGGGAGCCGGAGTATGTTGGAGACACCCCCAGGATCTTCAGCCCACCAATACGTCAGCTAAATGTGCCAACACGGTGAGTTGCATTCATTATTTTCTGCGACGAATATAATTTAAATTTTAGGTAATAGTAGATTACGCACCAAGGGAGTAAAGCGTATTGAATCCCGAAGCGACACTAAGGATTCTGGGGGTGAACCTCCGTAGCGCAGCGAGGAGGTTCAGGTATTAATTCCCGAGAGAAACGAGGGATTTAAGTTAAGAATCCTTAGTGTAGCGAGGGATTCAAGTTAGCCCAAGACAAGGCAGCTTTACTCCCGAGGAGCGTACTCTGCTTTTCACACCTACTGCGAGGAAATGAATTCGATTTTTGAAATTTGATGTGGTACGACCACCTTCGAACGTGAAGTTGGCACCACTGCAAGCGATCAGCTGTTGCGGCCAGCGGCCGCCATTACTGAAACAACTCCTTGGTGAAAATTTTCATACGGTTTTATTTGAAGTTCCAAATTCAAATCACATTATTCCCACGGGAATAATGAAATTCAGTACAATATTATTGCCCGGCTCGAGCGAGAGGGAACAATGACTTGCTTTACAGTACTGTTTGCCTGACATATAACTTGATATTTACGAGCAAGTGATGTGAAAAATAAATTAATGGATGCAGGTTGTAGACTTACCTATCGTCAAGCATATACGGGAATACCCAAAAATAAGCATCCCATTCTCCCAAAACTGTTCTCATCACGTGTTTCTTTTCTACGGGTACGCAGGAGATATCTCCTGCGTATGGCCACGAGAAATAAAGTTATTGTTTATACTAGCTCTTCACTATTTAGTTTACCGCCAATTTTGCTGCGCGCTGAAAGCGACATTCAGTAAACTTGACGGTGCATCGCTATCAGAAGTAGGCTGGTCATGCACATTGATAGTCATAGTTACCGCACGCCACTTCCAGCGCGCTACAACCCTGACTGTAAATTTGATCTGTATGGCTGACATTCATATCTGATATTTGTGCTTTATATTTTTATCACTCTCGATTTCATCCTTTATCATAGTATAGATACTTTTGTAAAATAAGTTGCCAAAATAACTACCAAACATAAAATACAAAGATGGTAGTTTGCTAAGAACATCTGGAAAATTTTAAGTCTGTTTATATCATTTCCAAATACTTGAAACACGTGACTCTGTTGCGTGCTTTTGTTCAAAACAAAAGAACACAGTTTGAAAGAGAAATCCTAGAACAATTTTGTTTGTTAAACTTTACCTATGGTTTTCCTTGAGTGAAAATCCGTTTTCCGATATTTTGAGGATGTAGTCACGTTTTATAATAATTTATGAGTAGATTATAATGTAACGGCGTAGTTTTGGATTTACAACTTGATTGAAGCAAAGGAAATCTGCTTACTAAAATGAATCACTATGTAGGATATCACATTCAGTTCTTAAAAAAAACCTTTACTGTAAATAGTATATTTTTTTGTACAATACTTTTAAATTGATCACTTGTTTTGATGAGGCGCTGCGGTATTTTTTAACTCGCAAATCTGGTTTATAAAAACACCAAATAGCAAATATCAGCATATAAATACTTCTCACGGCATCAGTATCTGGATCGGTTAGAGTTAGAGGGTCGTTGTTTAGGCTACGCACATACACGTTAGAGTCGGCAAAATATAAATACATTCGATACTACTTGCCGGCCAGTGCCGAATTATACGTGTTTCATTTAAGTAAACAGGTATCATTTGCTTGAATCAACTTGTAAATGGTTACCCGAAGTTTTGTACGCTCCTATCCTACTTTATCCTAGCCCTGGGCAAAGGCCTCTCCCCACGTTTTCTCCCACATCTCGGTAACCCAAATGTCCTTCTTCCACCAGCCTTTTTTTAATAAGCCATTTTCTTTTACCAGAATATTAAGATTAGAGTTCAACCACAAGTTACTTCCTTACTACACTGAATTGGATGCCGTGTTGCTTCGTGGCAAACAGCCGCCGAATCTGGTGAAGAATTTGAGAAATACCTTCTCATATTCTTCTCTGTTCTACAAGAAAACACCGCCAGTTGTTGAGAAAGGTAAGTTCTTTCTGTAATTTTTTTTTGCTAGCTGCTCCCCCCGGTTTCAGTTCCTTAGCTTGGATCCTAATAATTATAGCGTGATGTTTTTTAGCCTATAGCCTTTCTCCATAAATAGACTATACAACACAAAAAGAGCTTTTCAATTCGAACCAGTAGTAACCAGTAGTAATTCGAGTAAGTGGTAGTTCTTGCGATTAGCGCGTTCAACCAACCTATTAAACGGACTGTACATTATTGCGCCATTGGAAATTTTTTGGATAAATGTTTGATATGGACGTAGACAGCTAAGATTATAAGACGGTTGTGGAAAACCAAAGAAACTACGGGTGGACTTTGGGAAGATCATTTGGCTGAAAGGGATGTGACAGATATAGCGGATAATAATGCTGAACCTTGCCTTTTATTGATCCAACCCTTGAACATTTGGTAGGGAAAAAGTAAATGATGATGAATTAATCTATATGGATAGATTAATTCATCATCATTTACTGAAAAATAAAAATATAATATCGATAAAAACCTGTGGCAATTCCTATGGAGAAATTGCCACAGGTTTTTATCGATATTTTATTTTAAGCCCGTTTCCAACACCGAAAGCGTAAAGTTCAGTTTTTACCTATACTTTTTATGATTACTCACTAGAATTATGAAGTAATCTGCCATAATTTCTACACAAGATCATCCTGCCATCATTAGTTACTGTCATGTCATGATAAGACGGATTTAGAAAATGTTCACATCGATTTATTACTCTAGCTGTAATTAATACCTACCAAGATATATTTATGTTGGTCTTTACTCGCGTGATCACAGGTCTTAGCTTGAGGCTATACGTAAATATTTGTTGCGCATTGGTGGAACAGTGGTAACGGCTCCGACTTCCGAGCTGTAGGTTTGAGCTTGAACCCAGCCAGGCTCATTACTTTGTATAGTATATTTCTTCACCACTGCTCTTAAAACCGTGAAGAAAAACGTCGTAGGTAAACCGCCATTTGTCTTAGAACCCAACATTTTTAAAATGTAACTTTTATCTAACCACACGTACGCGAGCTGAATTACAGCCCACTCCTTGTCACTGAGAGGAGGCCTGTGTTCCAGCAATGTGATAATTGTTGTTTTTCACTTTATTTCTATGGTCATAAAATTGTTTTATCGTAAGAATAATACTTGTGTGCTCAAATTAATACGAGTAGCTTAATTAATTGGATTACGGCAAGTGGGTAAAAATCGTTTATGGATAATATCAATTGATTTTCTTGGAAGCTTATTAGTAAGTAATTGCGGTTGGTGCAGTGGCCGAGCGTTTGGCTGCCGTGCTGCGTGTTGTGGTTTCGATTACCGCACGGAAAGAAAATAGATTTAGGGTGCTGTTGTGGGTCTGGCAGTTTGTGAATTTGGGTTAAATGTGATTCTTTTTGTTAGTAACAAAGTTCAAAACAATAAGTTATTTATTAATCTCGAAATAGAAAAGATAAGGCTATCGCCGGTTGTATGCGTGGTCACGTGTCTAAAGCAATATTTCTCGAGAGCTAATAAAGAGACCGTAATACTGAAATTATTGTCCATGGTCATGATCAAGGTTCTGATTCATCGATTGTAAACTTTATTCTGAAGGCCGTAAACATCAAACTTCATCGTATTATTTTCAATCAGTTGAAGATTGCATTAATGTTTTGTGCAATGGGTTCTACGATTTTCATCTTTATTTCGATGGGTATACGTTTTATAATGCGCTTTTATTAGTTAGATGCAGTGAGTATGTAAGAAGATCCTACTGTATGTTTTGTAGTCACGTTTCTTGACAGTTCTGTGACGTCAGACTTTTAATCAATCTTTTGCGTAGAAGACTGTATGATGATGATGAGTTATTTTTCTTTTATGTCGTTGTGTATTTCTGTAGCTCTACGATACTTACAGATCAAAAATTGTGAAAAGATGCAGTTTATTTTTAGAAAATTAATTTAAAGGTTAAAGTTAAATTGTTAATTTAAAGGGCAGTATTTTTTTTAACAAACTAGTTTCGAGAACTTTTAATTGTTTCTGGTAATTATAAATACAATAAAATAAGACATGAAAAACACCGTGTTATTGTGGCATTAATGTATGTTAATAAAATTTTATTTTATACCTACTCGTTATTGCGGCAAATCATAAGACGTAGCTCAAACAATTATCATACACGTAAAAACACAGGATTTCCATTGCAGAACGTAGATTCCCAATAGGACCGGTTGGAAGCGGCTTGCATCCAGGTCTATCCTGTGGTCTTCATCAGATGGTCTGTCCACCTTATAGATGAACGTCTCACGCTGCGCTTGTCGATGCTTGCCCTCCATTCGAGAACCTTACGGCCCTATTATAGGCCATGAATTCTCCACCTAAAGGTGGCGGTTTGCGCCGGAGACCGCGACAGGAGACCGCGACCATATTTAATGTTAGGCAATGTATGAGCGCCAGTTCGCGAGCGAGACGCAGACAGAAGACAGATACGGTGCAATCTCCGGTCGCGGTCTTCTGTCTCGGTCCCCGGTCGCGGTCTCCTGTCCTATCTCCGGCGTGGACCGCCACCTTAATATAAATAAATAAAATTAAATAATATTCCACAACTATCACACAATGCCATCAGTCCCAAGCTAAGCAGAGCTTGTGTTATAGGTACTAGACAACTGATAAACATACTTATATATTTCTTAATACATACATATTATAGATAAATTACACCCAGACACAGAACAAATGATCACACTCATCACACAAACGTTTGTCCTGGGTAGGAATCGAACCCACGACCCCCGGCATAGCAGTCAGGGTCACTAACCACTAGACCAACAGGCCAGTCTAAATACTATAAATAATACTATAGATAATACAGTTAAAAGTATTGCAATATCTAATCTAGGTTCGTTTTTCAGGTCAGCTACTGAACAGGATAATAGCTTCGAACCTTCACGAGACTTTGATACCGCAGATCCCTTCGCCACGAAAAGAGAATCAAATTGATACGGGACCACCGCTTGGCGACTTTGAGAGATTACCTGTGAGTGATTTTAATTAGTTGCAAAATGTTCTGTTACATTTTTTAAATTATAAATAGTGGTACGCCGGTCCTTACAATGGGAGCCGTGTCGAGGAGTAATGCTTTAAATTATTATTGTATCAGCCCAAATTATCCCAAAAGCTGGCGAAAGACCTCCCTCCAGGCCTCCCTACTTCTCGCGATTGCCCGCTACCCTAATCTAGTCGTTGCTATCTTCACTTAGGTCTACCACAAAATCGAGTTTTCTCCTTTGGTACCTACTGATACTGATACTGCTAGCCTACATCATTCCACCATCTTCTACGAGGTCTACGGCAACGCCTTCGGTACCTATTCCTTTTAATTTTGCCCAGCCATTAACTGACATTTGGCATACTTAGCCGGCTTAGTGCCATTTCAGACTTGCAGCATTTTTCTTGATCAATGTTTTATTTTGTATACCTTTTGCTTTCTGTCTTATTGGTTAAACTATTTTATACTAGTGGCGATCATTCGGTGCTCTTATAATTCTTAGGTCAAGCAAGGTGATATTCGATTTCCATCATGAACTTATGAGTAATATCCATAAACTTGGGATTTTCGTCATATTAATTTCTGCTGATTCGTGGGGCTTAAACCTATCTGGCAAAATGTGGGTGTACTATTTCGGTGCAATTCTGGCTCACCTTTCGGGATTATTAATAGGCTCTGTGTATAAATATTATGATTTTTATGACAGATGAATACATAAAAAACAGTATTTTTTATGGCTCCGATCAGATATGAAAGCCTCAGTCTCGTCCCTTCACAACTATAATTGTAATGATCATCTCATAATTATTGAAATCAGATGACAATAATAATCACGCGATGAAGTTAAAAGTAAGGCCGTTCTTGATAGTTAATCAAGTAATTAATTAGAGAATTAATTTTAAAACTTCTACAATTATTTTGTTGAAACTGGATGCAAAAATAACAGTATAACATAGAAACCTGTTCAGCTATTTAAAGACACAAGTTATTAAATTAGTCAGTGTCTAGTTCTTAGATGACTCATTATCAGACATCTGCATAGGTAAAGTATAGCTAATTCATATACGGCATAGTTCAAAACCCAGTGGTTCAGACTTTGAGTTATCTGAACTAAAAAAATGATAGACTTTATTAACTGGAGGATCTAAAGGTGCTGAACACAGCTGCTATACAGGCTGATTTTTTCCGAAGTGGGCGTGGAATCATGGGTGGCTAAATTTGAAACTATGAGTTAGGTAAAGCGAGAAATGCTGAAAAGAGTATCGATGCCGAAATTGACGAACAACTACATTACTGGATTTCTCAAAAATTAATTTTCTGCCCAGAAATAGACGCTTTTGATTAAAAAAAAAAAACACTCACACTGTAAAGACCGTTGTTCGTGATTAAATTCCGAGCTTTTTCTGCCTATTTTTATAGCTGGGCCATTTATTTTTATTTGTTAGCGTGAGCAACAATCATTTGGAACATCGTTTCCTTTAATAATTCGTTTATGCAGGCACAATATATATAAGTACTACCGCGTCATTGAACTTGATTGACTGATAAATTCAGGTTTTTCTTCTTCATTCGCTTAAACATACTGTTTAAATCGATGAATTCCTCATTCCTAATTTTGAATAGGTACCCGAAGAGAAGAGAAGAAGGCCTATATTAATCTTTTAACTATTTTTTTTACTATCTTTGTAACATTAGAACTCATAATATATGGAGCGTTCTGTACTATTTTATAGTATAACAAAATTGAAAGGATTATTGAAAATTCATCCTTTTTAATAGAGACAAATGTTTGATACGTGTTCGTCATATTAGCTAATGGGAAATTCCATGAGCACATGCCTTGTTTCTTATGCAACCTTTTTTTTTTTTTTTTTTTTTTTTATCGTGGTAAAATCATCAAATGAGACCTCCAACCCCGGGCAGGGCGGGAGGTACTGTCAGACTTGTACTGACTAAAATCCACGGTGTCCTTCAGTAGCCCTTTATGTTTTCTTATGCAACCTAATAGCGTTAATTTGACTGAGTTTGACGCATTTGTTTGAGTAAATCCGGTTAATTAAACTTACAAGTCATCCATAAAAGCCACCCACAAAGTTTTTGTAGCATGTAACCCCAACTTGCTCCTACCAATAATTACCCCTTTGCCACCTCATCGGGATTCCCCCATGGTTTATGTTTTGTTTTAAAACTAGCAGTGCACAGGTGACGTAGGGCTTAAAGTTATATTATTTATGTATCAACGAAATCAATCATAGATAGACTTGCTAGAAAGACTTGAGAAAATAGTATTCATTTGTTATGAATCCTTTATTCCACATCAAACATTTCTCCTGTGTCGTGGGTGAATTTACAAAGATTTCAACCCAGATATAAAAACAACCAAACCCGATGCAACTATCTGTTGAGCATTCTAATGTTATTCTCGTAGATCGAAATCTGCGCATTTCGAAAGACGCCCTCAATGAAAAGGTTATTAAAAGAAAAACAAACACAAAAATACTTATGGAAAATCTTTTTAAAACAGTGGTATTTCACAGAAATTCTTTTCATGCACATAGCCACCGTTTTTTTTATGACATCTAGGCTTTATGCTATTCTTGTGTAATCGAAAGATCATCAATAAAGACAAATAAAAATCAGATTAAGGAAGCTAACTCCAAAACATTTCAAGGAAAGATAATACAATTTAAAAGGACTCTTGCTGTCATCCAAAATGAAAACAAAATGTCATTGATAAATCGAAAACGGCTGACGGAATACATAACAAAAATATTATAATAACATAAGTGTCGAATTCAATGACAGGGATATCCTACGCAATCTATTTTCAGTATTACATTACAATAATGTAAGTTCTTTGTCACGTGTTGCCTTGCTGCCAATTTTTTGTCATGCTTTGTTATATTTTCTACTATCTCGAGCAATTACCGTAGTGCCAGTAAAATAATCAAATAACTGAACTAAACATTTGAATCAATAAACTGCTGATAAGACGTAAATGTTTTATTTCCGAAAACCGTAAGGGTATTTTCAATTAGCCTCACGGGCTTATTTATATTATTTTTCCTCTCTTTAAACATTCTATTTTAAAGGTTTCAAAAAGCCTAACCCTTTTTTGGGACCAAAAAATCGCATCTTGAAATAAGTTTAGCTTAGAAAAGTTTAATAAGGTCAGCATTTCTGTGTTTAGGGATAATTGGAGAAGAATTGAGCAAGTTTTCAGAGTGCCTAAAGCACTTATTCGTTTTCATGGTAACATTCTCAAATGAGGCCTCCCACTTAAGGTAGGACGGGAGGAACTGTCAGACGTGTAATGAGTAAAATCCACGGTGTCCTTCAATAGCCATTCATATTTCAGGACCACGGTTTTGTGATAAGACAGTCTCGCGACCTACCAAAAAACCGTAAGGTGTATTTTTTGATCAGTACTGATTTTTTTACATTTTTCTGTTTTTCTGGGGCAGTAATAGAAAACATTTCCTCTTATGGAAAAAGATAGAATAGAAACCGTTAGAAACGGAAAAGTACTAAATTATTTTATGACCCACGAAAAAAAAAACAATAACACACTCATTCGACTGTCATACCGTTTCGCTAACGAAGGAGTAAACAATGAACTAGCTAAAACATTGTTATCACGTAACTAAGTTATATCATAGTTAAAGTTCTCAACAGCTAGAGAGTCTGGCTTCAACACATAAGTACTAATTAGATACAATACCTGTTACTTAACCACGGACTAACTAATATTGCGTAAAACAGTGGGAAGGGCTTTCCATTCCATCCAGGCTGTTTCTTTTATAAAATAGTCGGAAATGCAGCACTGACCTCATTTAGTCTGTAAAAAATAAGTACCTCAGTGGTTTTAAATTTAAGTTTTTTTTTTGATTTTGACAATCCGGCTATAAATCCGAATCCAGATACTTATTATGCTTGTGAAATAAGGTATTCATGAAATACCAAATAATTACCTGTCTTTTCTTTCTTTCCTCTGATTTGCGAAACTGTATATTTTTGTCCCTTACTGTCTGGAAATTATTTTGTCATAATGAGTAATGAAATAGTCGTTGATGATTGATGGAAATAATAATTTACCTACAATTGTGACAGATCATTAGAGATCTGTAATTATCGATTCCCTTGAAAATATTTCTATTACGTCTTATACATACTTTATCCTGACAGTAACACGATCACGATCAGGGACACGATCGAGAGAAGTGAAAGAATGGGGGGGGGGGGGGCATTGCTCAGGAGTGGGACAGGGGAAGGTAGTAAAAAAAAAATTGTTACAAATGTAGAAAAGATATGTTTTTGACTCTTCTATGGTTTTCGGATCGTCCTATACTTGTGCAAATAAACAGTCGCATTAATATAGAACTAAAAATAAGTTTGTCTATTCTTTGTAGACTAGAGATAGAATTGGTCATACTACGTATGTAACGAACTGAAGAGAAAATAAATAACAGTAATACAGTAGTGGCCAGTATTGAATTACTGTTTTATTTTTTCTTCCTCAATTGATGATCGGCATCCATTCTGTACACCTAAAAACATTCCAAGATTTTAACTTAACAATGTTATTGAGTCTATAGCACAGTATAGCCAAAGGGCAAGCGACAATCGTTTACGGTCAGCAGTCGCTAATACATTTTCAACTGTGTACCTGACAAAAAGTTGAAAATTTATTAAAGACTAGCTGTGCCCGCAACTTCGTTCGCGTGTATGTCGGAATTGAACAATGTATTTTTTAGTTCTAAGTTAATTCAGGCCAGTCCATTCCAGTCCATTCCAGTCCATTCCAGTCCATTCCAGTCCATTCCAGTCCATTCCAGTCCATTCCAGTCCATTCCAGTCCATTCCAGTCCATTCCAGTCCATTCCAGTCCATTCCAGTCCATTCCAGTCCATTCCAGTCCATTCCAGTCCATTCCAGTCCATTCCAGTCCATTCCAGTCCATTCCAGTCCATTCCAGTCCATTCCAGTCCATTCCAGTCCATTCCAGTCCATTCCAGTCCATTCCAGTCCATTCCAGTCCATTCCAGTCCATTCCAGTCCATTCCAGTCCATTCCAGTCCATTCCAGTCCATTCCAGTCCATTCCAGTCCATTCCAGTCCATTCCAGTCCATTCCAGTCCATTCCAGTCCATTCCAGTCCATTCCAGTCCATTCCAGTCCATTCCAGTCCATTCCAGTCCATTCCATCCAGTCCATTCCAGTCCATTCCAGTCCATTCCAGTCCATTCCAGTCCATTCCAGTCCATTCCAGTCCATTCCAGTCCATTCCAGTCCATTCCAGTCCATTCCAGTCCATTCCAGTCCATTCCAGTCCATTCCAGTCCATTCCAGTCCATTCCAGTCCATTCCAGTCCATTCCAGTCCATTCCAGTCCATTCCAGTCCATTCCAGTCCATTCCAGTCCATTCCAGTCCATTCCAGTCCATTCCAGTTATTTGAATAATCTAGTTTTTCTATTCGAAGTTAGATCGCGCGACTGACGTACGAAATCAATGTGTGAGACCAAAGAAACTTCTGAAACACTTTAAATTCAAATATCTTTTGATAGACTGAACCGATTCCAATAAAACAAAAACTAAGTTCCTCTCCAAGTTACGCTTAATCGTTGTGTATAAAAGTTATCTACATTAATTTCGTATATTTTACGTGATACCTGGACAAATACACAGACAAACAGACAAACAGATAAACAGATAAACAGACAAACAGATAAACAGACAAACAGACAAAAATTCTAAAAATGCTACAAATGGGTTCTATTGGTTGTCCTTTAATACCCTGGCTATATTTTTTGAGTTTTTATTTAATGTACAAAAATAATTTTTCTACAGTTTTATTATATGTATAGATGACATCGTTTTCGTTTGTTTCGTTCGCTACAGCGACTTCTAAGCGTTGACGATTGTCCCTTGCCGTTTGGCTATAGACCCAGTTCTTTAAAGCTGGCTGTCAAACCGACATATAACTACACGAAAAGTATGTAATACTTACTTAAAGAAAACCTCTTTTTTATTTCAGGATGAAACCATACTATGCGTGATGAAGTACTTAGATATCCAGTCGCTCTGCCGATGCGCCCAAGTGAACAGACATTTCTACAGGCTGGCTTCAGACTCCATACTTTATAGAAGCATTGATCTCAGGCCTTATTGGCATTGTGTGCAGTCGCAGGTAAGGTTTCGTTTTCTGATCTTATTTTCTCATAACATTAATAGGATGGAAGAGCTGTCAGTTATCTGACGGAGACCCCCAAAAGAGCAAAAAGCCTGTCGGGGTCGCGGGACTGTCTTTTCAGGTTTCCAAGATTCTGGAACGTAAAGGGCTATCCAAAGAACACGGTAAATGTTAGTCAGTTCGAGTCTGACATTACCTTCTTCTCCATCCAAGGAGGAAGAACTCATTTCATGATTTTATTTTTATTTAGTATATAGTGGCGCTGCATGTTGCGGATTTTCGCACAGTACAAATGTTTGTGTGGCAGGTGCTCCTGATTTTTTTTCTTGTCCAGGGGTAGCCATCAAAAGGTCTTCAGGTATAGGTAGACCAAAAAGTGCGGGACTTTTACGAGTCAAAACCACTCCGTGATTCGGTTAGAATACTTGTATGTGCTTTTAACCACGCTACGGAGAATTCCTTTAACGAGGCAACTTCGGTTCGTCAAAAAACCTTTTGCCCAAATTATCGACTTGTATAGCTCTATCACTCTTACTCGCCGGAACAAGCCTGGTTCTAAGACGTTGTAATACGGCCGTAGGTCATCGATCTCTTGGCTTTTGACATTAATACCCGGTTTAAGGAAATCGCAGACAGCTAGCACGTGTCCGAGACGTATACGCCAAGTAAATACTTCGATTTTAAAATTGAAAATACTGTATCCCATGTAATATTTACTTAACTTTTTGAATCTATTTATATCTACGAGGGATACACATACGTTTTGTCAAATATTTTTGGCTTCGACTTTGAATTTAAGACGACAGATTTTTTAAACCCTTTTCCTGTTGTGGTTTGTTTTAACCTGTCCCACTGGTAATTTCTCCGGAACTGTAGTTTTTTTTTCAAATATTCTCACATACCCAGAACAACTACTTGTTGGTCATACAAATATTTCTTCCGTGTGGAACCCCACAAAACCGCAACACGCTGCGTAGAAGTCTAACATTCAGCGACTGCGCCAGCCACGTCCAAAACCGTGGCCCCACAACGTAAAAGGTAATTTATTAATCAGTAGAAGTCTAATAGTCCCTCCCGTCCTACCCTGACTGGGAGGACTCATTTGATGATTTTACCACGAAAACTAATAAATGTGTTTTAGGCACTCTGAAAACTTGCTCAATACTTCTTCAATTATTCCTAAACACAGAACATGCTGACATGGCTGAGAAACGATAGAAAAGATTTTAAATAAAAAACAATGTTTCAGCCCTTTAGAAAAACCTTGTAAGAAGTATTGTTGTTACTAAATCGTTTTTCTCTATATTGTAAACAAGTCGTAACAATGCGGGTGCTGGCGGCGTATTGTTTGAAGTCACGTGTAGCAATCACGTTTTAAGTTCAAGTGTTTATCGTGCAACTTATTGAACTTGTTTCTTATTTAGTCTGTTGTTTTTGTTATTTAAAATTATTCAACGGTTTTCTCAAAAATAATATTTATTTATTCGATTTAGGTATTTACCATAATTTGATAAGGATACGAATTTAGATTTTCCGTGCCGATAACAGTGTTGGAATGGAATTAGAATAATATTTATGTTTTTTTTTTATATCCGTTGTTCGTTGCTATCGTCGCTGTATTAGTTTGAAATTCGTTTAGGACCTAAATTGCAGATTGAAATATGGCAAATACCTATTAAACAAATGTTATTTCACCGACTTGCAAACAGTCAAACACGGGAATGTTATGAATGCAAAAGGAGTTTGTTTACTTGTCTCATTGGTTCGTGTCTATATCTATCTGTTTTTAAGCCTAATGAGCTTTTAGGTTTTTGCATACTTAAATAAAAATTTATACCTGGGTTACAAAAAGAGGCGGACTCGCTTTAAATCTCCCGGATCCCCGGCACTAACGTGCATTGTGCAATCAAAAAGGCAACTGAATATGTTGGTACTTCCTAGGGCAAGAAGGAGTAATTGATAAAAAAAAAATATCCTAAAAAACATAAAAAAACTAGGTGTTCTTTCAGAATTCAGTGGCAAAAATGAATAAAAAAAACATTTAAATAGTAAGATCATTGAGTTAACTAGTTTGCTTTTGCCATACAAAAGCAAGATTCAAAGGCCATGCCTTTGGTCTTAAAAAAAAATTTGGTCTTTCACACAATTGCAATCTTGCTTCCAGGTCCTCATAACCCTCTCAATGCGGTGCAAGTTCCTGCAGAAACTGGACCTATCGTGGTGCGGCAGCCATCGCATGATACAACCCAATTACGTGGTGAAGTGAGTAACTATTGCCTTGTTATAATTACGTTAACGCAATACCTACGTCAGGTTGAATGGTGAGATAAATTGATGGAAGAGTAAGGTCATTTGTTTTATGATTAGGTTTAGACATTGATCAAGTTCAATGTTTTATAAATAGGCATGCTATGAATATTTCGGCGATCGTGATTTAATTAGTAGAGTACCAATGTAAGTAATAATTAAGAAGTAATACTAATTCGTGTGTCAGTCACTGCTGGTGCACCCAGCGCTGGTTTCAGTTGGCACCCCCAACTGAAAAGAGTGTCTTTCCGCCAGAAAATGCTGTCGTGGTAACGCATTTGGCGTGGACATGCTTAGTTAAATTGTTTTTGAATATTAGTACATTAAAATATACTATTTTTCTCGTTTCATCACCCAAAGTAAAACGCAAACATCGCGCCGTATTAATTATATGATCTCATCAGAATGCTATCTTAAATATTAGGATGTTAGCATTTAGATGTACAGCATTTTACGAAATAGTGTGGGTAGGTGAGGTTTCAATAATTTCATACAGTGAATTTTTTAATATGCACTTACGGTGCTTGCGGTGCATTGCTGACAAATGTACGATCAGCGTTAAAAATATACCTTTGATTGATGACTCTAATCTGTTTTTTTGGTTCACCAAGTTGATGTTTTGTCATGTTCATAATCATAAGATACACAGACTGTAATTACGAACAACGCGGCCGTTACTGAACTCTACAACTGTTGTAGAAGATTGGGTCAACAAAGCCTTACTGCTTGAAATCTGATTTTGGAGACATAAGGAAAATAGTTAAATTAATTTAAATTGCTATCATGAATAGTCAAATGTATCACGATTATTAAAGCACTATCATGCCTGTGCAAAAACATGATATAATTATGAACTGCATGCGTTTCACGATCACGTAACAACTCAAGGTTTTCATTCACAGTTTCCTCAAAGACAGCGGCGCTGAATTAACACATCTGCGTATGAATTGCTGTAAATTCGTTGACAACTCCGTGCTAAGAGCCATCGTTGACACCTCTACCTGTTTACAAGGTATTTTTGTTGTTACTATGGTCCTTATTTATATTGTTAAAAGAAATAGGAAGATAGAAGAAAGAAGAATTTATATTGTCGTGCGAACGTCTGTAATAGTCATCGTGACCCTGGAACAAGAAGGGCTACTGAAGGAACAGAATGGATTTTTAGTCAGTAAGAGTCCGCTTCACCAAGGGCGGGAGTACTCATTTCATAAATTTCCCAACGAAAAAAAGAAACATTTTAGCAGTATAAATAATGTTACAAGGGCTGTCTTTTTGTAACTGCAAACTTAGCAGCTATCGTTTATTTAGTTGTATTTTTAGGGACATTACCCATGACGCTAACTAAAAATGAAAATCGTCCTTGCTACTATGATATAATGATGCAATTCGATTGACTTGACGTCATCGTGGCGAGCGCTTTTGTTTTTCATCTACCCATAGACAACCGCACTTTTCATCTTATATTTCATAGTAGGTAAGGATCATTTTCACTTGTAGTTGAAATCCGTCGAATCGCGTCATGGGGCGTCAAGCTCCCTTAGACTGTTTTTTTTTTCTGAAAAGCTATGTTGATTTCTAGACTAATTAAAAGTACCTGATTTAGGATTTGACTTTAGATATAAATTTTACTTCTAGTATCAATTATTTCCAATCTAATTATTTATTGACTGAAAGTCATATTAATAATTATATACTAAACTATACATTTTCAGAGCTATGCCTTCGATCTGTAGTTGGCTGCTCGGACTGGATATGCCTCTCCGCGCTGAAGAAGTTAAAACGTCTTGACTTATACAGAACTGATATCACCACGTCTGCTGCCGTCGCCATCATCAGGTCCAACCCTGCACTACGCCATCTTAATGTTGGTAAGCAATACATTTTATTTTAGAGGTTGAAATGCCTTGTTAATCCATACTAATATTAGAAAGCTGAAGAGCTTGTTTGTTTTATTAATCACGCTAATCTGAGGAACTACTGGTTGGAACTATTTTTGTGTTGGATAGTCTATTTTTCGGGGAAGGCGATATAATATCACGCTATGACCACGAGGAGCTGAGCAGCCGGGGTGGAATATGGAATAAAACATTATTAATAGTCGCCCTGTGGTCGAGATTGGACCATAATTCGTTTGAATTTAAGTCTAAAATAAAGTGTTTGCATTCTTTCTTTCTCTTCACATACACTGTAACTGTATTAAATGACATACTTCTTATTCCACATAAGTTTCGTAAAAAGGGAAGGAAACAATGATTTTTCGTCACGTAAAAAATAAATATCTAACAAACAGATGTATTGTTGGGTGTTGTTTCCACAACCAATTTCCTTCAGCTCTAACAGTACATAACGACTGGTAGATGTTTTGGTAAAATACCTATAAGTAGGTCTTTGATTCCATTTTCAGCCTTATTTTAAATACCTGGATTTGTAATACCACCATCGTTGGTGTTTTTCAGGATCGTGCAAAATGATATCCTCAATGGATGAAGTAGCGATAGCCTTGGGCGGTAACTGCCCCAATCTGATATCTGTGGACTTCTGGAAGTCATACTCCTTGACTCCGAACGGCATTAGGGCGCTCGGCAACTGTAAGAACCTGCAAGAGTTGGATGTTGGCTGGTGGTAAGTTTATTTCTATTTATCATGTCTATTCAAAAAGAGTTAGTTTGTTCCTCGTAAACAAGGAAATCAGGGAGTAAAAGAAAGAAGGATGGACAAAACGTCCCATCCCTTGTAACACTTCCATCTATATATCAAATGAAAGCACTTGAAAAGTGTATCATTTCATTGTATGACAGCAACCCTGTAAACCATGGGAGAAAAAAGTTATTGAGACTTTTATGTCAAAATACCAACGATACATAATGTTAGGCAGAAGTCATGTATGTCTTAAATTATGTCAATCCATACTCAATACTGTGTGCTAATGCATCGTTGACATTTCTGTATTTAAAAAAAAATGCCAGGATGAGGGGCGCTTCTTGATTTAACTAATGAGCGCAATGGTAGAGTTTGCCGTCAAATAAAAAAGAAAAGAAAGAAAACGTTTTTTTGGGAGCCGGTACACACAAAAAAAAAGAACTTGATAACAAATCATGATGATGTCAGCATGACAAATGTCACATAACATGCAAAAAAAAAATACTTGCTAGTTTCTTTAACCGATTCTCGGACTAACTTCAGCTCGTCCACGGTTCTGTGCCTTGACGATTGGGTTTGTCGACTATGATAGTAGAAGACAGGCGTCAACTATGTGTTACGTGTTCGCGATCTTTACTTCGAGAATATCTATATGGAAGATCGGCCAGGATTCACGGAGTTTATAATGGAACACATTGATTTCGAAAATGTCAGTTGTAATATTTAATTATAGCGTTTTTGAAAAAGAATATGGCGCTTTCTCCACAAGCGACAGAATCGCGGCGATATTATAGTCGTGCCACATATTTCCATATACTCTATATGAACGTGTCTCCACACGGCGATGTTCATAGATTTTCACATGGAAATGATGGGTACAAGCGTTGGCGCTGGTACGCATCATTACCATGACAAAAATCTATTCAGACACTGTTAGCACTTCTGACACTAATGAAGGAAACCAACAAATGACTTCAACGACCATCCATAGTACACTGGTGATTTTTTTTACTACTTTGCTTCCTCGTTAGTCAGTTGAGTATCTAACGTTTTGGATGTGACGGTCTTATAGCCATGTTCTTCTAAGTAGGGGATTGAGCCTATAAAGCCCCAATCGAGTTTAAATTCATTATTTTCATACAATTATCACTACTAAGCACTATGATTTTCTTTTAAAGAGTCAGAAGTGGGTGCCGCTAAATCAACAATGTTACTCTTTCTCATGATCTGTACACATATTATCATGAGAAAAAGCTAAGAGCAATGTTTTCTTCTGAAAATCGAAATTTCATCTTTTGACATAAAAGTCTCAATAACTTTTTTCTCCTATAGTTTGCAGATTTGCTGTCATACAATGAAATGATACACTTTTCACATACTTTCATTTGATATATGGATGGGAGTGTTACAAGGAAAGGGACGGGGTCCATACATTTCTGCCCATTCTTCTTTGAATTAGAAACGTGAAAGAAAAGTCGAGACTCAGAGTCAGACTAAGTCAGGCTCAGTCGGAATATTATTTTCAGGCGTAACCGCGTAAGTACGTTTGAATAAAAAGCGGCAAATCAGCGAACAAGTGATATGTTGAGATCTCAAATAGCAGCTGAGAAGCCGTCGTGATATAATTTACCTGGAATATTAATTTATGATCGTAGCGATGCTTGACTCTGCTTGGCTCTGTTCGTTGTTCAGTTCAGCAATATTAATAACGGCGAATGCTCGATGATCTGCTACAAGTGAATGTTCAAGTCTATCAGATCCTTAATGTAAAGTCGCTTAATGTTACCATATTTTTCCCCAATCTCCATTTACGATATATTACTAGACTCCGCATGCACGATCTAAGGAACAAAAACTATTCTGTCAACTCGCTGAGGTACTACGTAAGCGAGGGGGACGGGGTACTGCGTTGTGATTGGCTAACTCAAGGACTGTTCGGTCTCAAGGTATGTTTGCGGCTCACAGGATTGGTCGAAATAAGACGGATATAAGACTTTTTTGCCTAATGTATTGACAGACATCGGTCGCCTGTTATTAGGAGTCTAGTAATATATCGTCGTTGATTTCATCCCATTCATCACTTGAACCTAATCACTAACAAGCAAACACAAGCATGTATTTATTCGACAGCCTGCAAGCGGGAGGCTCCGGCGAGTGGCTGGCCTGGCTGGCGGGCGGGGAGCTGCGCAAACTGTTCCTGGGAGCCCTGCGAGGAGTGTGTGACCGGGACCTGAGAGCACTACTGCCGAGGGCTCCGAAATTGGCACAGCTGGATTTGTTGGGAGTTAGGGCTGTGACTCCTGATATTTGTGATGCGTGAGTAACTTTTTTATTTACTTCATGCTGTTCTATAGTTGGTACAGGCCTTTTTCAGGACTTGCTAGTGTCCCGCGCCGCAACGGACCAGTTATTACAGTTTACAACCAGGTTTTAAATATTTATACGCATTAGTGCGTTGCGATTTCAAATCGTAAGAGCATGACTTCCATAACTTGGCAAGAGGGTGCAGTGTACTAAATTAGAAGATCGCAGGTACAAATCCTGCTAACAGATGGATTTCTTTTTCGCATAAAACCTTTAAAGCCAGGTTATGAAAGACCTAGTGTCTTTCATAACCTAACAAACAAACAAGGCGGCAATTATTTTTACACACAAAAGAATTTAATGCAAAATTACGCTGCTACGCTTAACATTTTTTTTTGAAATTTTAAAAGCACTAGTTATAGAGAACAGCATAATGAACCTACCCCAAAAATTCTTTATTAGTTTTTAAAATTTGACATAAAACCAGAAGGTTCATATATGAATGGGAAGAGTTAGCAGATTGGGATAAGTTAATGTGCTGGTAACAAAGTAAAATGAGCATTTTTCTAACGTATTCACTTTATCATCTTTTCAGTATATTAGCCGAATGCAGAGATTTGAGACTTCTAGACGTCAGTTTCTGCGATCAAATTCAGGAATCTCAGGTAATTTTTTGTTGTGTTTTTATCTTTTCCTCCCTATACTTTTTTCGATCCCTGATATCACCTTGTCTGAATAAAAAACAAAGTTCTGATACTACAAATCTGTTTCACATTCAACTGTAATATGATAAACACTTTATAAAGTTTTCATCACGCAATCTATTTGCATATAAGTCACGTGTTTTCAACATGCTGTTTTAGAAAAACAAAAGAATTACAAAGTCAGATGCAACTAAGTTGATTGACTTCCAGTGTAATTATGTAAATGAACAGTAACCAGTTAAATTAATCAAACTTATATTGTAATCTGGAAACTTTTGTGTTTGGGTGGATGGATGGACGGATGGATCTTGGTACTTTAATTACTTCAGTATAGATCTTGATAAAATTTTACTCAGAGATACTTTATAGTATCGATTAATATAAAATATACCGTTTCTTATGTTCTCGTGGGATGACAGCGCCTCCTAGTGAAAACATTTTGGGACTCGTAGAATCTGTCATTTTTAAACAACTCAATATTTTGATAAACATTTTCGGCTTGTTTTTCATGCAATAAAACCTTCTAAAAGTACTTTATATTTGTCGTGGTGCATAATTAAACTTGAAACTCAGCTGCCGAGTTTCCCGAGTTATCTCACATTTAAGTTGTGATCGATTTAATGGACCCCTTCGCACATATAGCTGGGTCAAATCACCAACAGGGTGACCTTTATTAAGTTTAATATAAATAGAAAGTGTAGACTTCGTTTGATGTCCAATATTTGGTTGCTTACAACAGACTTTCCCTTATTACTTTCAGGTACTAGAATGGCGCGAGCAGTATCCTCATGTAAGCATAAAGCGTTCCTTCCAGTCAGCCAATTTGAACACCGCACCCAACCCGCTGTTTTTAGCACCGAGTTTGGAGTAATAAGTGAAACTAAACCTTTTCACCTATCTAGAAAGTTCTAGTTAACTTACGCAAGAAATTAATGATCTATCTCGCTTGCTTTCTTGATCCCGATATTTTTCTGTAGCCTATCAACGACAGATAACATATTGTATGTTATCTGGCTTATAATTATACGTCCTATTAGAAGGAGCTGTTAAAAATAAAGAAACGGCATTTGGATTGAGATAGAATTTTAATTTCTGGCGTTAAACGTGTCTTGTATTTAACATGAATACAGTAAGATTCTTTAAATATGCTGAAATTTATCTGTAAGTCGGTCTGAAGTCTGAAGCAGAACCTTTTGACTCATTTATTTGGAGTTATTTTAAATGATAAGGGTAGCGTTTTTTAATGGTACCTACAATATAAAATCTCGGGCCCTAAAAGGACACTTCAGCAGAATCATGATATGATCATAATTATAAACTGCTATATTTTTTTCGTAATATTGTCAAGGATTGCTGAGTTGTACAGCAATTGATATTATGATCCTATTACACAGGTCTACAGCATTTTTGTGCACGGGTTCTACCTAAGTTATTTTTATTGTTTGTATATCTAGAAATAAGATTATGAACAAAAAAAAGTTCTGGATTTGCTTTTATGAGAAAAAAATGGGTAAATTAAAATCAATGAAAATACCTAAAAATTTACACAGAGATGAGTTATTATGAAGGAAACCATACATCTATGCATGTTTTTTTTTAACAAAATTTGTTTTAAAATAAAGATAAATTATTTAAGAATATCATTTTTGGTTTTCCTGTTATTTTCAGTAGAAGTTTCTCTTTATAACCCCCCAATATAGTCTCCCATCATGTCCCTTTCAGTACTGGCCTTGATAACATCTCTAAAATGCTTGTCAAATCTCAAATTGTTTTGATGGAAGCGTTCATCTTGTTCTTCCGCACAAGCTTCCATGTTAACTTTAATTTTATCCAAAAGAAAATGTAGCAAATGCATCTTTAGTGTGTCTTTAGAGACATTCCACTTTCGATGATGGATAAAATTCGCAGTTTGGTCAGTGATCAGCTCGACATAACTTTCAGCTCTAGGGTTTACAATAAAACCATGAACTAATGCCTTAAAACTGTTCCTGGCTTCTTTCTCTTCAATGCTAAGTAATTTCAGGAAAATATCACAATTGGTTTTTTTTATTTGAGCGCCAACAGACACTCTATCTTTAATTTTCGCCTCTGAAAGCTTTGAAAAAAAAACTCTTAAAGCAAATATTTTTGATTTTTTATCACATTTTTTTAAGTAAATATGCTTGTATAATCAGAATATAATAAGTAAAACCCATGCACAAAAAAAAAATTTTTATTTGTCGACCGGTGTTATGAATCTTAAGCACTTTTTTAGGCAGACCAGAAATTGTATCTCCTACCCTGGTTTAAAACTGCCTAAAAAAAAAACTTACATGACATAACCTGACTTAAACTTTAATTACCAGAATCCTTTCCGTTATCGGGTCCTTCATTATTACCGATTATAATTACCGAATCTTTAATTATTCAAATGAACATACTTTACGAGAGTAGACCAAGAATACTTCAATATTTTAGAATTTTGACAATGTTTATTCCTCCTATTTATTTCTGTAAAATGACTCTTGATTCCCGAAATTAACCCGTTTTGAAAACAGAGTAAATAAACCGATTGCATAAAACATAAAGCTATTGCTATAATTATAACAGATAAGAAACACCATTATTATATTCGAATATCCAGTGATCTTTATTTGTTATTTTAATAGACGTTTTCTTTAAAAAATTTGGACACCTCACTATGTATGTATGACTGTCTCAACCATGGACTGACGACCGAGTGACGTCGTGAAACGAGCCACCTGCACTGGTAGGCGGTGGTCAAAAGATTTGTACAAAAGGCTTGCTTTATTTAGGAGAGCAAGCATTAAAATTCTAATCTCTATAAAAATCTACTATACATATAAAAAATTCGCACGCTAATCTCCGGAATCACACAAACAATTTCAATGCAATTTTTGAAATATGTAAAGTTCATATCGGCTTGAAGGATACTATCCCAATGATTTTGATCCTAATAAGTGGTATGATATGTGAAGCAAGGAATGGTCGCTACTATATTTATAAATATTACATCATCCGCCTTTATTCAAAAGTGATACCGTTTGAAACTAACCAAATACGTGATGTAACTTAAAATAACTAACTTGACTGTGAAAGTGATCTATTGATATTTGGCTTTAAACAACCATAAATAAATAAAAAGACTGACTAAATTAATGAAAACCAATATTCCTCTTGGTTAATAAGCATTTCAAACTATTTTGTGAGAATTTTTCGCTAAATTCTATGCATGTGTTGCAACCTTTTTGCACTATTTCTACCATTGACAAAAATGGCTGCTACTTGATAAAGTAATATGGTATCTAGAGGACATATTAATGTACTTACGAGTTAAGACATTAAGGCTCATTTTCATTTGCATTCTGTCTTTCCCAAAACTTCCCATTCTTGTTTAAAAAACAAAATTTTAAAGCAGTAATAAGCATAATTAATTTGAGTCTTATTGCAGAGTAATACTCGAATTAATATTTGTATTTATATGTATTCTCTTTCTGCTCGAGAACTTAAACAAATAAAGAAAATTTTGATCGTCTCAAAACAATTTGGTATTAGCCACCTTATGAAAAATGTCTACTTATTATTGTATAATAAGTATATTAGTTATAAGTGGTTGTCTATCTATTGAAGTCTAATTATATGGCAGTTTGGTAGATGATATTATTTAATTTAGATACAACTGTAGTTTTGGCAAAATGCTGGACACTCCGTCCTACAGAAACAGAAAAAGTTAAACATCTGTTGAACGGCTGTCTAATAAAACTGTCAACTGCAATGCGACATGACAACGACGATATATTACTAGACTCCTAATATCAGGCGACCGATGTCTGTCAACACATTAGGCAAAAAGTCTTATATCCGTCTTATTTCGACCACTCCTGTGAGCCGTAAACATACCTTGAGACCGAACAGACCTTGAGTTAGCCAATCACAACGCAGTACCCCGTCCCCCTCGCTTACGTAGCACCTCTGCGAGTTGACAGAATAGTTTTTGTTCCTTAGATCGTGTATGCGGAGTCTAGTAATATATCGTCGTTGCGACATGACGTTGATATAGAGGACTTTTTGCAGTTACACTTTTTAGACTAGTGTTCAATAGGTTTTCAACTTTTTGTGTTACGACGGTTATTCTATATCTAATTGCTTAGTGCTATAATAATTTTAAGAAACAAACATTCAGATTACATTCTAGTAAAATAAATGTGTGTGAGATATTATTTTTCGAATAATAAATATAATAAAAGACACTTTATGTAAGCCGATATTAAGTAAAAATTGTTAGTTGACATAGACATAAATATCACATTGACAATGTATCTTACGTCAATTTTTGCCACGGATTTATCGCTTAACCGCTATTGTTCAAGTATCCTATCTACTTCGTGCTGCTGTACTCGTATGTGTTAAGTGAAATAAATCTGAAACTTGGCAACGTCGCAATTAGCTGTCAAATGTATTCTATTCTATTATATCCAGTGGCGCTTGATTCAATTACTCGATGAAGGTTAAACAGCCTTTACCTCATCGCCACTCGCCCATTTTATGGCCGCAAAACTTTGGTGTTTGAATTTGAACTACACTCGCGAGCAAAAGTATGGAATCACTTACTTCGATTCTGCGCTTTCTTGAGTACTTAATAACTAGTTAAGAATAATAAAAATGATTAACATTTTAAAGGTTTAACTGTTAACATTAAATTGATACCAAATAAAATTCTTATCCAAATTATTTAAAGAGCTATCTTGGATCAAGTAAGTGATTCGATACTTTGCTCGCTAGTGTATAACTTTAGCCTAGCCTTGCTAAATTATTATATAATAAAAAGTGCTAGGAGCATAAGTTCTTGGTATAATATTTCCTCGCTATTTTGGAAAAGTTTACATGTTATTGATATATTGATATTTTTGCGATATTTATAGCTCGGTAAGAGTATTATACGTCTAAGATAACTAAGACTTACACTAATATATTTTAGTATTATTTTTAAAGACAACGGACTTGGAAAGTGTTAGGGAGTAATTTCTTCACGTACACAACTCGACGCAAATCTCTGATGCCTTACGGCGACTATCGCAATATAAATCCATAAAGTACGATTTTTAATTGTAGTCAGTAAAATGACAGGTGCAACTGTCACTGATACAAAAAAGGGTGACCCGCTACAATAGTGATGTTCGGCAATCAATAGACTTAGACATTTTCAGTCATGCTTTATTGTCAAAGCGTTTTTATTGTAAATATTTAATACATAACGTATTAAATAATACGATTTTAGAATTATGGACCTTATATACCAGTATATTAACATTTCTCACTACAAAATTATTACGAAAGCTGGAAAAAATGTATTGAGATTCAGAGGAATTAACACTAGAAAGTCGGGAATTTACAAGTAACTTAATACGTTTTTATTCATTACGGTTGTCATTGATTCCGACTTTCGACTCCGATTCTGCACGGTATATTCAGAATCGGAATCAGTTACATTTATAATGAATGAATCCACATATTCATCTATGATGTGGTCGAGTTGACACATTTTGTCTTCGACTTTTATGGCGTGGTTGATGCACTTTCTCCAATTTTCAGGCGTCACTTCTTTCAGGCCTTCTTCAAATAATTGCTTTACGTCTTTTATTTTAAAAGTTTTATTGTTCCTGGCGACGCACCCCTTTGCTTGAGCCCAAACTAACTCTATTGGAATGAGCTCACAGTGATAAGGAGGCAGACGCAGGATTTAGACACCGTAATCAGCAGCCAACTCTTCCACAGCATAGCGTTCGTATTTAGATTTTTGTAATTTTACTATTTCTATTAATTCAACCTTTATCATTTTAGGTTGATATTGAATTTGTTATTCATCCAACCACTGAATAATATCAGCCTTCCGCCAGTTTGAAGTAGGGATACGCTCGACTTTTCTTGAATGGTACGGTGCGTTATTTAAAACCAGCCCCGCATTTGGCTTTAAATTTGGCAAAATGTTTTTAAGCCATTCCTCAAAACACTCCGGGTTCATTTCTTCATGATAGTCCATACAATTTTACTACGATTCAAACATAAGTAAACCGGCTTCTACAAAACCTTCATCACTGCCTATATGTGAAATTATTAGGCGATAAATGGACATATGTCTTCTTCGATAAATGGACTATCCAACACAAAAATAATTTTTCATTTCTAAACAGTAGTTCCTGAGATTAGCGCGTTCAAACAAACAAAGAATCAAACTTTTCAGCTTTATAATATTAGTATAGATTTAATTACCTACCGATACACGGTTTCTTTTTGATATTGAATTTGAAATTGAAAACAATGTAATCTCGATTAACTTTTAATTATTAAATCTCGATTAACCACATCACTATTTATTTGGGACGAAAAACCTGCAACACTGGAAATGTCAGTTTACTGACTACAATTAATAATCGTACTTTAGATGTTACACAGGCACACGTCAATTGATACCATAGCGAACTTGCTGATGACGCGATGCGACGCAATTCGACCGTTTCACAAGTGAAAATCATCCTTACCACTACGACATTATGATTTAATTGTATCATTATATCGTAGTGGCAAGGACGACTTTTAGTTAGTAAAAATTGCAATCGCACGAATCCTTTCATGAGCAAGCTTGCAAAGTCGTAAGGTATCGGAAACTTGCGTCGCGTTACTTACGAAGGGGCTAAAGCGTAGGTATTGGCAAGTATCAAACTCAGAGTGTTATTTTAATGTCGTGTCTGCATCAGGATGACTGGATTAGAAGAAGTTTTGTAACAACGCAAATGAAGATGATAATTGGATTTTTGTGTTTTTTTATGATGATACATTGCTTTTAAGAAAAATGCTTTCCTCACCGGGCTCTGTTTGTCTGTATCCTTAGACGTAAGGTTGTGGTTAAGGGACAATTCATCCCAAGACGTGACTCTGCGCCCACATTTCAATAGACTGACTCCAAATCTAACTTTATTTTACTACACTACAAGCTACACATTTCCAAAGACAATATTGCCGCGTCGCGTCTCGATGTACTGACCCTGTGCCGCGCCGCGTCTTGCTGTGCAGGAGTGCAGTGTAAGGCTACACTATGCCTAAGATTTTGTCAATGTAATCTTTCTACATACTTTTACTGAACGCGAAGAAATTCTCACCTAACAAGTCTTTAAGGGGAGTCAGTGCAATGTCACAAGTCCAACATTTCAGTCATAGCTGCTAAGATTTAATGGAAATATAATAGATACTTATATGTTTTTCTAAATAAAAAAAGTAAAAATATTTGTTTGTTTTAGTACCTAGTATTTTTAAGAACCCTTTATGTGTTTGTTTGTAGGTAATTAATATTTTATACGTATGTTTAAAAAAAAAGCAGCCGCAAGGGATTTGACAAATTAGGCTCAATCAATAGTACCGTGTAATAGATAGAAAACAATTTTTGTCACGAGATCTTGTACGACTTGCATAATGAACTTTATACGACTTTCATTATGAACTTTATACAACTTGCATATTGAACTTTATACGACTTGCATATTTAACTTTATACAACTTGCATATTGAACTTTATACTAATTGTGTAATGCATAAAGCTATCTTAATATATAAATCTCGTGTCACAATGTTTGTCCTCAATGGACTCGTAAACCACTTAACCGATTATAATAAAATTCGCACACCATGTGCAGTTCGATCCAACTTGAGAGATAGGATAGTTTAAATCTCAAATTTTAGACCGGGTCCTCCACCCGTGCGAAGCCGGGACGGGCCGCTAGTAAGATATAAAGAATAATACCTACTTTTAAAATTCCCGAGAATGCTCGAGAAATATTCCGGTAGAGAAGTTCCCTCAGCTCCTTTTGAGAGAGAAGAGAATGACGTAGGTAGTTCAGTCCTTAACTATTACTGACGCATACTACTTATAACGTATGATCACAGATTACCAGGGGCCTAAGTCTACTAATTTATAAACGTTACAATGGTCTCTCAATGGTGCAGTGGTGGTTTTTGACAGTTTTTGTATGGCAAATCTGTCAAAAACTTACCATTGAGAGACCATTGTGACGTATATAAATTAGTAGACTTAGGCCCCAGATATTGTACTCCATGTACTTCTACGCAAGCACCTTCCGGGCGTTGGGCGACCGGTTAAATAGTTGTTGGTAGGTAGATACATTTTTTTATCGTTGTTTCGATTATTTTAAACGTATCCACGACAGAGGAGTTTCTGGTGTAGGACAATGTTTTAAAAAAGGCAACATATTCTTTCTGTTACAAGTGAATATTTTTAGTTTCACTTGTTCCGTTGGCGGTCTGTAATAAAATCTTGATAATTAAATTTGACCCACTTCCCGGCTTCCGATTGTGCAGATGACCTCGTAGTAATAGGTACAGCCTACTCTCGATAACTCTCGCTATTACGAATGATCGAATGTTTAAAATATCAAAAGGAAAAAAAAAACACTCTGAATTAATAAGTGTTGATAAAGAAACAAATTCATACGAAACCTTAAGATTCTTAAATATAAAAAATAATAAATGTAGGTAATCTGAATGAATGGAAATTGTTGATGTTCTTGGAGAATGCTTAATATGGTCCAAGCCCTCCTGATGAACACGGCGGCGATAGGCGGAGACCTCTCGCGCCCGGCATTGGTTTCGGCCATGCTGCGGGGTGAGACGGAGTGGGAAGCGGTCGCCACTTTCTGCGAGGCAGTAATGCTCGCGAAGGAGATGGCGGGCCGCGAGAGAGAGAGGGCAGCGTCCTCCCTCCGCCCCAACCGCAGTGGTGTAGGCCCACGGCGTCGGACGTCGCAAGAGCGAGACGATCTCCGGCCACCGTAGGCGCGGGCATGCGGACAGCGAGTAAAGGGCAACTCGCTGTCCGACCATGGACCATGCCCGGGTCGACGGCGCGTCGTGTTCCACGCGCGCCTCAAAGAGCTGTCAGCAAATGACGGGGCCCCCTCACAGAGGGCCAAAGCCTGGATTTATTTCCTCACCGTGACCCCGGAACATAAAGGGCTAATGAAGAACACCGTGGATTTTAGTCAGTACAAGTCCGACAGTACCTCTCGCCCTGCCCGGGGTGGGAGGTCTCATTTGATGATTTTACCAAGTAAAAAAAAAAAGCCCTCCTGATGAAACTTGTAAACGAAAGAACACAACTGTCAAATCATTTTCGATTTCTCGCAAAGAAAATATAAATCTGTCTCAAGATTATTCGCCTACGGCAGCCGAAAGTCGCCTCGCGATGTCCAAAGCCGTGGGCGTCTCCCGTGGCAACTGGGTTATGAGGTAGACGCTGCCCTCTCCCTCAGCATGGCCTCGATCAATGACGGGCGCGAGAGGTCGCCGCCTATCGCTTCCATGAGGACATGGCGGTGCTCTGCCCAAGCGAGACAGACCAACACCATACACTCCACCGTGTCCTCCGGGCGATCCTCGCAGTAGTGACACCCAGGCGTTTCTTCCTTCCCTATCAGACACAGGTACCTCCCGAAACTTCCGTGTCCGGTGAGGACCTGCGTCAAGCGGAAGTGAGGACGCCTTGGCGCCTCTCCAGACACTACAGAGGGGTCTTACCGCCGCGATTGCAGCGTGCCCGGTCCAGGCTTACCTGACATGGCCCACGCCCATGACGGCCGTGCAATGCCGCTGGCACCTCCTAGGGTAGCCGTGGCGCCTGCTTTAGCGTCGACCCCCTCGCGACCAATCGCGACAGCGAAAGAGTCTTCTTCCCTGACGCGTTCCGTCACCTCCTTCTGCGAGATGACATCCTCGTAGAAGGATGGAACTGCTTCCTACACGTCACTGCGTCAACCATGGCCTTTATCACGGCTGGCAAAGAGAGGTCTACCCCATTCCTGCTTCGCGCCCACAACGCACTTACCCAAACACGACAATACTGCGAAGAGTGTGAAGGGCCCTGTCTTCGCTATAGCCGCACTGGTAACATACGGGAGTCGCCTCCAACCTACCTAGCCACTTCGTGCAGGTGTTTGCCAAATAGTTGTTTTGGCCACGGAAACACCTGCACAGTAGTCCTGTGTCCCCGTGTAACCTCCACACCCGTTTTTCCAGGGTGGCTATATAACCCCCATAGTCCAGTGACCGGCACGGGGTGTCTCCAATCTATCCCTCCACTGTTACAGGCAGCGGACGCCTGCACGTCTCCGCCTGAAAATCTGCGTCTCGCCGTAGATATCTCCAACCACCTGCGCTCCCAAGTCTCTCCGGAGAAGCCTACTTTCGCCTAACCTAACCTAAAGATGCACCACGCTAATCGAAATATCGTGTTATTTATAGTCAGGTAAACATGATCATAAAAAAGAACCTATAAATAAACACATATATCTTTTGCTAGAATTATGTGGTATTTTAATTTCCTATTAATCTCATCATAAGAGACAACTAAAGAACATCATAACCTCCAGAAATCTTGAAGAGTCCGCCGCCATGTTTGCTAGTCACGTCTTCGTTCCCATCGCTACGTTTCCATCGCTTACGTATCCCACGTTTTCGGGCAACGTTTGTTCCCAGTCGTCGCCCTACGTACCAAGAGACATGATCTTACGATGCAGATGATTTACACTTGTAGTACGTAGGGGCGGTCGCTTTGTTTTCTCACGTATTGTTGCCAACGTGTTCGTTTCGGCGAGTTGTTTAACAGCGTTTTTGTTTCCGACGTAGTAGCAATGGCGAAGGCAGATCCTTCTTGATTATACAAATATGGATGTTGCAAGTCTAATATTAATTTTCCTATGAAAGAGTTAATTCAATTGTTACAAAAAATACACGCGTCTATAGGTACTTAACATTTAAGTGCATAAACTAAACATGTTTGAGATCACTATTGATCTCCATTTCAACTGACTCTTCGAGATTCTCGCAGGATTCCGGTCATTGTTCTAAGATTTACATTTATTTCACTTCTTTCAGAATTAATTGCAACAACATTACCTTGTAATTGCTTTACCACCTTAAGAATAAATCTGAATGAATGGAAATTAATGATGTGAAAAATTATTCGCGTAACGGGATCGTACATAATATGTTATAACAGTCCTAGACACTAGCATGACAGTTGAATGACAGCAAATAAAGAGCTTTATAATCTCCAAAAATCTTGAAGATTCTGCCGCCATGTTTACTACTCAGGTCTTGCGTTCCCATCGCTACGTTTCCATCGCTTACGTATCCCACGTTCTCTGGCAACGTTTGTTTCCAGTCGCCGCCCTACGTACCAAGAAACATGATCTTACGACGCAAATTATGTACACTTGTAATACGTAGGGCGGTCGCTTTGTTTTCCCACGTATTGCTGCCAACGTGTTCGTTTCGGCGAGTTGTTTAACAGCGTTTTTGTTTCCGACGTAGTAGCAATGGCGAAGGCAGATCCTTCTTGATTATACAAATATGGATGTTGCAAGTCTAATATTAATTTTCCTATGAAAGAGTAAATTCAATTGTTACAAAAAATACACGCGTCTATTACTTAACATTTGAGTGCATAAACTAAACATGTTTAAGATCACTATTGATCTCCATTTCAACTGACTGCTCGAGATTCTCGCGAGATTCCGCTCATTTCTCTACGATTTACGTTTATTTCACATCTTTCAGAATTAATTGCAACAACATTACCTTGTAATTGCTTTACCACCTTAAGAATTAATCTGAATGAATGGAAATTATTGATGTTAAAAGTAATTCGCGCAACGGGTTCGTACTAATATGTTACAACAGTCCTAGACACTAGCATGACACTTGAATGACAGCAAATAAAGAGCTTTGTAATCTCCAAAAATCTTGAAGACTCCGCGGCCATGTTTACTACTCACGTCTTGCGTTCCCATCGCTACGTTTCCATCGCTTACGTATCCCACGTTTTCTGGCAACGTTTGTTTCCAGTCGCAGCCCTACGTACCAAGAGACATGATCTTACGACGCAAATTATGTACACTTGTAATACGTAGGGCGGTCGCTTTGTTTTCCCACGTATTGCTGCCAACGTGTTCGTTTCGGCGAGTTGTTTAACAGCGTTTTTGTTTCTGACGTAGTAGCAATGGCGAAGGCAGATCCTTCTTGATTATACAAATATGGATGTTGCAAGTCTAATATTAATTTTCCTATGAAAGAGTAAATTCAATTGTTACAAAAAATACACGCGTCTATTACTTAACATTTGAGTGCATAAACTAAACATGTTTAAGATCACTATTGATCTCCATTTTCAACTGACTGCTCGAGATTCTCGCGAGATTCCGCTCATTTCTCTACGATTTACGTTTATTTCACTTCTTTCAGAATTAATTGCAACAACATTACCTTGTAATTGCTTTACCACCTTAAGAATTAATCTGAATGAATGGAAATTATTGATGTTAAAAGTAATTCGCGCAACGGGTTCGTACTAATATGTTACAACAGTCCTAGACACTAGCATGACACTTGAATGACAGCAAATAAAGAGCTTTGTAATCTCCAAAAATCTTGAAGACTCCGCGGCCATGTTTACTACTCACGTCTTGCGTTCCCATCGCTACGTTTCCATCGCTTACGTATCCCACGTTTTCTGGCAACGTTTGTTTCCAGTCGCAGCCCTACGTACCAAGAGACATGATCTTACGATGCAAATGATGTACACTTAACACGTAGGGGTGGTCGCTTTGTTTTCCCACGTATTGCTGCCAACGTGTTCGTTTCGGCGAGTTGTTTAACAGCGTTTTTGTTTCTTACGTAGTAGCAATGGCGAAGGCAGATCCTTCTTGATTATAATAAAATTGCAAGTCTAAAGCTAATCTTCGTACGAACGAGTTAATTCAATTAAGTATTTGTTAAAATCACGCGTCTATTCTCAACATTCGAGTGCATAAATTAAGAATGTTCGAGGACCACTATCGCTTTCCATTTCATATGACTCCTCGAGACCCTGAGGTTTCCCGTCGTTGTTCTACGCAGATACCAGAAACATTCGTTTCGCTTCTTTAGGACTTCATTGCAACAACAACTTGTATTAGAATTAATTTGGAATTAATGGAAATGTTTGAGATTAAAAGTTTTCCGCCTAACGGGCTCATACATTCACAAATGTCCTAGACACCAGCGCAAAAGTTGAATGACAGCAAATAAAGAGCTTTCTGATCTCCAAACTCTTCAAGACTCCGCTATGTTTGTACTCACGTCTTACGTTCCCATCGCTACGTTTCCATCGCTTACGTATCCCACGTTTTCGGGCAACGTTTGTTCCCAGTCGCCGCCCTACGTACCAAGAGACATCTTACGATGCAAATTATGTACACTTGTAATACGTAGTGGCGGTCGCTTTGTTTTCCCACGTATTGCTGCCAACGTGTTCGTTTCAGCGAGTTGTTTAACCGCGTTTTTGTTTCCGACGTGGTTATAAACACGAAGTTGAGTGTTCTTGGTTTTACAAACATGGTTGTTGCCTTTTTGAGGTTGGCTTCGGCCACAAAGCGCAAAATTTTGAATTTATTTTATACAAAAAACATCACTAATGCGGTTATTTTAACACTATAATATACAGAAATAATTTACTTATAAAAAAAACGGATGGTAAATAATTATGGCGTTGGTAACTACGATCACGGGTCAAAAGATCCCAGCACAAGTAGCAGTAATATGACGTGGCAAGTGTTATTTTGATTAAATTCGGAGGGTAGTAAAGCAATTACAGATCAGCGTATTACAATTCACAATCAGAATTAAAACGAACCGCGAGCTCATTAATTGTCATTTTTTATATTTTGAGGGTACACCGCGTGCAAGAAAATGCGCTTCGGGGAGGTTATTTAAAAAAAAATCACCTAAAAGTAGCCAATCTAGTAATAATTTTAAAAATAGTCTTCAGACCCCATCATCCCCTTCTAACCTAATCTATCCACACATAAACGCAATAACAATAAGTAGGTACAACATAATTCAGTACAATATTTTACTAACCTCGCAACTTGTCGTTCCGGTGCCTCGATCAAGACTGAATCACTTTAGCATCTTGTTAGATCACTAGTGTCCAATGTTTTGACAACTATCAATGTCATTTGAACGTTTCAAACTGACATAAAAGTTCGAATTAAGCAAGTGTTATCTATGGGCTCACTTTGTTCATTCTAATATCAATCTACCCTCATCGGACATAATAACGATTATGAAGGTTTAGGTACATTTTATCCAAGTCGGTGACGACCTGGAACTTTTTATTTTAGACAATCATAAAATTCTCTAAACATCACGTTTGAAATTCGAACAGATGATGATGATTTACTTTTTTTAAAAATAGTTCGATTGTGTGCTCACTAACATGAAGCGAGCTCGTGAACGTTACAGAATAACACTACACTTACACTGATGGGATCTTATTTTACGAAACTCAAAATAATAACCATGTACCCACAAATCAAGAAATAAAAAGTACTCACCGGTAGCAGAAGAAATTAAAATAATCAAAATAAAATAAACGCACGCAAACACATTAATAACACGATCACACTCAATTGGAAGCTGTTCACGAGCCAGGGGCCTAAGTCTACTAATTTATATACGTCACAATGGTCTCTCAATGGTAAGTTTTTGACAGATTTGCCATACAAAAACTGTCAAAAACACACCATTGAGAGACCATTGTAACGTTTATAAATTAGTAGACTTAGGCCCCAGGAATTGATTACGGAACACGGCAATCGTAATTAGGAGATAATAATAAATAGAAGCAAATTATCACTGTCACCTCGTGCGCGTGTGAACTGAGTAGCTCGCACGAGCGGGAGTGGCTGTCACCTGTCACTTTTATTCATTTAATTACTTTTATTTCATGCAGGACTTACAGCTAACAAATTAATAACTAAAAAAATGTAATAATCACCAGACAGCTAATTTCAGTCCTCGCATTTAGAATTATTATAGTAAAATATCTCAGTATAATGTGAGCACAGACGCAGCAGCACAAATTAAAGTTGCCATATTAGAAATGAAAATAGCAAAATGCAAAATCTTTTTTTATTAATTCTTTTAAAATATCTGAATAACCCAACCCTTACGTAATTTTAAAATTCTCTTTTCTTTTGTGTGCGAGCTGCATGTGACATCACAAAATATAGCTTCAGTGATACCAAGTTGCCAACATCAGTTTGATTTTACCCACAAAATATGTTAAACGGACTATGTTGCTAGACCCAATCAAATAATACCAAGTATTTTATATCATCAAGAAATTGGCCGAATTTATGATTTTTCAGTTAATGAACTGTTAATACATTATAACTTAGTATTAGATCAGAATAAAGACAAAAAAATAATCGAAGAACAAAATTAAAATCTGAATATTTTTTCCTGACGATTAGCAACACTACACATTCAGACCAAAATAACGTCATGCACGCTTCTTTAAAACTTGCAAGTTTTTAAATTAACAATTTGTTTTTAAGCTCTAAAAGATAATAAACACTATTAGAAATTAATCAGCTCAATGTACCTATTTTATTGCTAAACGTAATTTCAAGTGGCAGTTGACAGAATATCGAGGCCATTGACACCTGCCGTGCCCCCAGATTTGTTTGTGGTTCCCAATTACATTTCTTGTTAGGTGTGCGCAAAGTACATTACACAATCATCTTAAAAAAATGTGATCACTAGCAAATTTTCTTGTTTTTGCTGATATACGTATACATTTTCTTAGTTTTTTTGGAAAAAGAACTGAACCGTTTTATTGTTTTCTTTTTCTAAATCTATATTTTTAAAGAATCTAAAAAGAAGAAGAAATCTTAATTTAGTGTACCGTTCCAAAAAAAGATTTCGATTTTTAAAAGTGATCGCTTTCGTTTTTTTGATGTGTAAATGTTCATGAAATCATGACCAACCAAGCCCATCGCAGCTTAACCTCGGAGTTCGTTATTCCACCGTCTATTCTATTCTAATGTTTACAAAAATGCATTATAACGTCACAGCTGTTTTGAAAAACAACTTAAATCGGGATAATTGAAATACATAATATTAATTGTAATAAAACGAATAAAAAAAAACAACAGCTTTATTGCAAAACAGATGTATGTGGCAATGACATGGAAGGACATAATTATTTACTGACCTTGTGGGTGAGGTTCTTCAGAAAGATCAAGTGGCCTACTATGACCTATCAAAGCAAGAGTAATTGCACTGTGGGATAGAGACAGCTATACAAGTCGTGGGATAAAGTTTCCATTATGGACCGTCGAGATGGATGTTCATTTTTTTTTGTAAATAGTACTCATTAACAGAAGGCTTTTTACAAATTTTTAAGTTGCGGAAACTCACGGCTTACGAGACATAATTTTTTAAATTTTCTAAATAAATTGAAAAATAACACGCCAAATTTGACGTTTCACGTTCCGTTGACAGTGGAAGTCTTTCATAAAATTTTACGATTTATGTTTTTAAATATAAAATTATTTCCACATAATACATTAGAATTAAAATAAAATAAAAATATAAATAAACTTATTATGTAACTAATGTGCATTAAAATCGCGATCTCAGAACTTTAGGGCACCCCGACTCGGATAGGTTAGGTTAGAAGGAGGTGCGGGGTTGTAGTGAGCGAGCGAATAGACCCCATCACCTCCTTCGAGGTTTTTTTTTTTAAACCACCCGGAAGTAGGTAATTAGCCCCGCACCGCGGGGCTCCTACTCCCGGGTGGTCTAGCTATCTTGGCAAGTAAAGAAGTAATTATTTATTTTAATGTTTTAATTAAATAAAAGTACCTATATTCATATTCCTTGTGTTTTAGTCAAACTATCCGAAAAATCGCCCTCAGCTAACCTCAAAATTATAACCATGGATATCTTCCGCGGTTCTCTTGGGTCTTGCGAGGTTCCGCGGGGTGCAGATGATACACGGGGTAGATCCTTCCCACCCTCGCCCTCCCCGATCCATAGGTACATCTATGGAATTAAGAGTTTAATTTGGTGGAAATTAGTGTGTAAACCTAACCTAACCTCAAAACTTTAACCATGGATATCTCCATATCCATGGGTCTCCGCGGGGTGAGGATGGGATAGGGGGTATTCCCCCCCCCGCCTCCCCTCCCCCTTCCCGACCCATAAATCGACGGTCCACAATGGAAAGTTTTACCAAGTCGTGTAACGTCATCTCAGTCCCACACTACAATTACTCTCGCTAATGGTAGTTATGTTAAGCCATCATCACCAGTAGCGTAGTTCTCGCTGCAGGCTTTTTTATCTTTTGAAATACATCAAATGAGTACTCCCATCCGGGGCGGGAAGGTATCGGTAGGGACTGTCAGACTCGAACTGACTAAAATCTACGGTGTCCTTCAATCGGCATATCATTCTAGGGTCACAGTTACCTGAAGAGACAGCACCGTGACTGCGACAGGCTTGTGCCTTTTAAGGGCCCATCATGTCACTGACAGCTCTTTGAAGCGCACGTAGAACACGGCGCGCCTCATGTTTTTTTTAAAAGACTGTTTTTTGAAATAATCTTCAATTTTATCGCAATTCATAATTTATTGTATTCATTTTGCTAAAGTGGCCTTTTTAAACGCTGGTGCTGTTAGTATTGTATAGGTTCTGTATTATGTGGGAAGTCAATGAAATAGTAGGACGCAAGGTAGAGGTTACAACGTGGTAGGACGTGGTGATACCTCACGTACGCATGTTGCATTGATTGCAGGGCCAAGGGCTGCATCGAATGTAGAATGTAACATCTGTTAAGTTTTTGTCTTGTTTTGTTTGAGGTCAGTATAAAAATGGACCTTTTAGTAGGTAAATATTTGTGGAAAATGTACTTAGGTAGTGTTTTTTTAACTTGAGCTAATGTTACTACAGTTCCTTCTATCATGAATAAGATTTCAAAAGATATTGAAACTCACCTACAGCTAGACCCGAACCAACTAAATATCGAACCAGCGATACACAGCGCAGAATTCGTTCACTCAGTCACTGCACCAACCTTGCCGTTTCTAGTACTTCGGAATATCTCCACAATCGACAATCCAAACTATGGTAGCAATAGGGTAGCAATGTAACAAACACCTTCAAAACTATTTATATATTTAAGTATTACACACAACACCAAACCATGGCGCCAAACCTACTGAGAATAATAAGAATGATGTTCGAAAATTCAAATTTGGAATTGAGAATTTCATTTTTTTTCTATTTTGGTTTGACAAACGCGCGCCTTTGTATGTGAGTTCGAAATTTGAAAATTGATTGATGAATATTAGGGACGTTCATTTATGAGAATATTGAGAATGTCGATATTCAAATAAAATTTTAATTGAATAATATTACAACGTGCCTGCATTGAGGTTTGAACAAGAATGAGCGTAATGAATGTAGTTAACTAATTTAAAACTTTGTTTGAGAATGATTGATTGTTTTGTAATACTTCTTAGAAATAAGATTTTTTGCGTCAACATCATTGTTAATTTTTTTTTCATATAGTAATAATATTTAAGAGACATTTTCAAAATTGCTTTATTCATTTCATGAATGCCTTTGATTACATATTTTATAGAGTTAACGAAAAATGAAAAATAACAGTATTCTTAATGAAATTATAAAAAACAACAGTTCAAAATCTATGCAACATCAAATAAATCATAAAAGAACTGTTACTTTCACTTGCGTACGTTCTCAGCTACTACACTCAGTGTCTCACGTACGCACTCTGTCCCAAAATTTTTCCACCTAAGAACGCGATCCAGCTCACATATGTGTATGTGCCCTCATGCTTCTTTGAATCAAAGATACGAAGTTGCTGACGTTGTGTTGGTCACATAGTGCATTCTGAGAATAAAAGGTCAATCGTTTCATACTAACTAGCTACTGAGCAGTTATGTTATGTACTAACTTAGTTGGGTTTTAAATGAAGTATAGAAGCTAAATTTAGGGTGTAGGGGCCGCTCGCCCCTTGGATCTTGCCCCTTACGATTAAAATGCTCGACTCGCCCCCTTGACTTTTAGATACGCTGACTCGCCCCCGATTGTTAATAAGTTAAAAGTACTGTTAGCAACACAAGTTTTTAAATATTCAAATAAATGTTGTTTGCTTACAACTTCGAGCGTCTATTCCCATTTCTCTCTACTGGCTTTAACACCAGTGAGGCGAGGCTATTAGCTAACAAAAAGTATTAGGCTAGCATGAGTTCCAGGTAGTCTGTATATAAATCATTCATTCATTATATTACCTGAAACTGTCTTGTTCTTTGACTATTTAACAAAAGTGCTAGGCTAACATAAGTCCAAAGTGGTTTTTTTTTACTTGGTAAAATCATCAAATGAGGCCTCCCACCCCGGGCAGGGCGGGAGGGACTGTCAGACTTGTACTGACTAAAATCCACGGTGTCCTTCAATAGCCCTAGTCATATTTTTAGGTAGATATAAAGATTAAGTACCTGAAATTGTCTTGTTCAACATTAACCAGCAAAAGTACTAGGCCAGCATAGGCCCAAACGGTATGTATTTATATAATTTTGGGTATGTCGTTTATTAGTTGAAGGTTTTTTTTAATCAGGATATGGGTCCGGGTTATCGGTAGGAACGCCTTACAATACTCACCACCTCCTAAAGAACTGCCTGCCGAATCAAGCGCGTGATCCAGCTTCAAATCCAGTGCCTCTTCAGACGTTGTTGAAACACTCACGTTAATAACCTGTTTAGGTACGATTGTATCCACTAAGTAAGAAATAATCAACTTTACAATTTTTGCAACTGACCTCAAAATATAACCACTTTAAACTTATGCTAGCCTGATACTTTTGCTGGTAAGTGAATGAACAAGATAATTTCAGGTAATCGACCCAGAAATATTTAAATAACTTAATTTTAATACCTTGAACTCATGATAGCCTAGTACTTCTGTTGGTAAGTCAATGAACAAGAAAATTTCAGATAATTTTTCAACTTTGAACTTATGCTTGCTTACTACTTTTGCAGATTACAGCCATTGTTTAATTATCCTTATTTTCGCGATATCCTTAGATTTTTTTGCGAAAATGTGGTTTAACAAATTATTTCCCGACGTAATACGAGTGTCTCAACAGGTAGCACAAACCATCATAAAATCACAAGTATCGCGACGAAAATATAGTTGACTAAAGTAATCAAACGTAGTGTTATTCTTGCTGTAAGCGTTTTTCCGTCTGACTACCTTTCTTGGTTAAATTTCAATGAAAATGCCGCAAGGGGCGAGTGGGTACACTAAAATAATTATTTTAATGTCAGTTTTCAACTCGCCTCTTCATAAGGGGCGAATGGATACTCCAAAATAAATAAATACGGGGCGAGTCGGTCATTTTAAAGGTAAGGGGCAAGATCCAAGGGGCGAGCGGACCCTACACCAAATGTAGGTCGTAGCAAGATGTAAAAATTATGAAAAATATTTATGTTATTTATATATTTCCTATGAGCTAGGATGATATGAACAAATAGGTTTTTGTTGATTATTATGATATTTCTGGTTCTTAACATCATTGAAACAGTAACATACACAACACAAAACGGCTACCACGAACCCCAACAGTTTAAAAAAGTCTTCTTAAAACCTTATATTTTAACCCTAAGTGACTGACCAACAATGCCAATGATACAGTCAAACCCTAGGTACTAACATCATTGTCGACGGAGGCAGCCCTCGCAATTCACAACATCCACGCGGCGCGCGGCGGCGCGCATCTTCAAAGCGAAATTTACTTTACGTTTGTGTAGTTAGGCACATTTTCGTTCGCAGCGTCTATCGTCTTGAAAGTGTAGGATATTATAGCGGTAGGTATTGAACATTTTGTATGAGTTATATGGTAATATGTGGTATTATCCATAAAACAATTGTATGTAAAATTCCATCAAACTCGTGATTTGCTATGTCCTTCTAGATAAAAGTCGTTAATATTATGTCAACAAACATCTTCATTGGAGAATTGTAATACTTGAAGGTATATGGAAGTACAGTGGTACTTCTGAACAATTAGTAACTGATAACAATTACTACCTTCTTCTTTGGTGACCAACATCTTTAGCGCTATACATACATTTTTATATATTTGGTCTCAATTAAAATTGTCTCGAAATTCTACCAGGAAACAACATGGGAAAGAAATCATTTTATAATTATTATTTTTTTAGTTTTCATCCGTATTTTCTATCTGAATGTGGTGATAACCATTAAAAACAGATTATTCTTTTTTATTAGATTCGGTGTTTTCGAATCTCTTGCTTTAAAAAAAAATAAGTAGTATAAAATGTAGTCACCCATAGTCTTAGGTCAACAATACGCCATACCATTTTTAACTATCAAGGCTGGCTGCACATGTACGGATTCCGTATTCGTGTTTCTAATGTGCAATTCCTATTCCGAAACGTGGCGGATTTTCCGAATGGCAAAAAATCTAACGTTCGTTTCGAAACTCAGCCGCGCCAATACAAAAAAAACTGTCAGCGCTAATTTGTCGGAATTTTGAATCGGAATTCTACATTAGGAGAAGGAATACGGAAAACGTGTTTGTGCGGAAAACGTTAGTCTGCACACTGCCTTACGTATTCTTTTGTCGCATAGTGCATACCAACCTCTTTTGTTAACTGTACTTATCCAATGACGTGTTAAGTGTTATAACAGTTGAGTCACAGTATAATATATATTACTGTGGTTGAGTTGTTGGTTGTTATGTTAAGTGTTCTGATTTAAAAGATCATTGTTAGGTTTTGCCTTCCTGAAGAGCAGCTGTGTACTGTAATTATGTAAGTAAATAGTTTTATTTTTTTAAACATTGCCCCACACTAGGAATTTCTTCTTTCTTTATTTTAGCAGGCTTATGTATGTCGTGCAATGCAGTACTACATGGTGCTGATCTGATTATGGAGCTGGAAGGTGGCCATAGACACTGCAATGAAACGACGCAACCTCATCGAGTTTGGACTCGTTTTATTCGTCTTGATTAGTATTTTGTCTTTAAATATGTAGTAGAAAAAAAATGTGTGAAAACTTCAATAGCCAGTACTTCACTTTTTAAATAACTTGCTATATTTCCAGACAATGTCTCTCCTAGTGTGGCTTTCCTTCTGCTCATTATTTGGCGCGGCATTTTCCTGCGAGGCGTACATAAAGACCAACCAATGGTCTGACCGCTCCGTCATCGTACAAATGTTTGAATGGAAATGGTTGGACATTGCAGACGAATGTGAACGGTTTCTCGGGCCTAACAAATATGGTGCAGTACAGGTAAATATAACATAGTTAGCATAGCACACTCCGTGTCGGTAAAGCCCCATTTAGGCATGAAAGAATTTGCATGCAAGTTAGACTACATGGCGGTATTCGTTTGATCAACTGAACGAATTGTCCATTGATAGTCCGCAATGTAGTCAATCGTGCATGCAAATTCTTGAATGTCTTAACAGGGCTTAATATAATCAGTCGGTACTGGTAAATTATGCTGGGTGTTAAGATACGTGGAAAATGTGGTAATTTTGTGTGAGGACAAGGAGTCTGGTAACAAAAAAAAAGGAATATGTCTTTGGCTTAGACTTTGACTTTCCCACAATAATATCGGTCGGTCATAATAAATCCTCCTAATCATTTTCAATTAAATTTAAGATTGTTAAATTGTTAAATAAGTATTAAATTTAAGATTGTTTATTATCGTGGCAAAATTATCAAATGAATCGAGAATCGAGTTAGACACTCGAAGTGACAAAGCCACCAGTTCCAGGGTCACGGTAAACTGTTAATATAGCCCCGTGACCGCGGACGCTAAACGCATTGATATTATAAAATTGAAACATGACAAATTCCTCTTTTATGAACAGACTTCGCCGGCGTCAGAGAATGTGATTGTACGCCTAGATAGTGGTAGGCCTTGGTACGAGCGGTACCAACCTATTTCATACAAGTTGACCACTCGGTCAGGAGATCAAGCTGCCTTCCTGAACATGACCACCAGGTGCAACAAAGTTGGAGTCAGGTAAACGTTTTCCATTATTATTTATTGATATTTCCAGCCAATTGCCGTTCACTGCTGAACGTAAGCCTCAAGAGAACAGGGTCCTGATACAAACAGACGACCACAGTAATAAGCGTATAAAGTTAAAAATCGATTAAAGACTGCTGCATGAAAACGAACGTAACAAACGAAAATGATCTGTGAACTTCAATAGATTTTCAACTTTACTCTCTGGTTTATAAAGTTGAGAATGTATAAGTGACTGCTGAGCGATAACGATTGTCGTCTGCTGTCGTCGCCTGTTTGTCTCAGCACCCAGGACTGTGAAGGAGGCACAAAGGCAACATTCTTCCACCATAAGCACTCCAACGGGCATTAGATTAGGGTGACTATCGTCCTCGCATTGATCGACCATCCTGAGCGATGGCTATGTCTATGGTAATCCTGGCCAGTGCCGAAGGAGTTAGTGTCCGAAGGCGGGCTGCTCGTCTGCAAAAGATCTCACGGTCGTATTTTTAGTTAGTCCAAGCCTCACCCTGCCCAACCCACCCAGTGTCATAATACACCGCTGTTTAAATCTGTTCAGTCGGTATCTGTTGCTAGGTTATACGCCTCAATCACCCATAATATTGATCGATTAGGTCAATTAAAATTAAAACGTCACAACTTATTTAATGCAACATTATTTGCACTTTGAAAATATCTGAGTCAGCGGGCGAAATGATAAGTAGGTACGTATTACCGAGGATTATGTTTATCTAAGAAATGTTATAAGCAGTAGGTACCTATTAAGTTATCTACCATTCATCGACTACGTGATTTAATAGTAGCTGTTAATCGTTCGCCGAATGCTGCGGATTATGAGCACAAGCGACGTATGTCCAAGTATTTTTATGGACTTTATTTATTTATTTAAACTTCATGCAACACATAGTTCCATTGGCGGACTTAATACCTGAGGCATTCTCTACGAGTCAACCAAGGGCAGTAGAGAAATAACATGGCTGGTGCAAAAAAATAATGAGATAAGTTTCTTGCCAGTTCTTCTCCATGGAAACGACTAACCCGAACCAAGCAGCTGGTGATCGAAGTTTTGCAACTGCCCTCATGGGCAATGAAATAAATGATTTTGATTTTGAATGTGATCTTAAAGTGTGGACGGCTAGACACAAGCTACCTCTAACACCCAACCTAAAGACCATTTTAACTAAAACTCAGTAGTAGAAAAGACTAATACGCTTCAGCTATCTTTATGCTTTTAAAATTATTACTGACGTAACCATCCCATATGGCCTACGGCAATTAATATCATATTTTTGTTACAAATATGATTTTCCTATGTAAATAAATAAAACCTGCCTGAAGTCCTAGAACGACAATTCGTCTCAAAAATATAACGCGATAGTGGGATTAATTCAAGCTGGTGGTATTTCAAGAGTATGAGGAACGGGGAGTATCTGGTTAAAAGGCAAAGGTCGCACAAGTGTAAAATTTTCTTCAAGGGTACTGCGTTACTTTGTGTACATACTGCACAACGGCGGTCTTAATGTCTCGGGCATTTTCTACCAGTCTACCTTAGGGTGATGTAGAGACAAAACAGTAGGTGCAATGAACAATGATACATAACTTATTAAAAAGATAAACAAACAATCAATTATACACGAACACGGAGAGATAAGACAAATAATTATATCCGCTACAGGTATGATAATAAAGTTTATTTTACAGAATTTACGTGGACGTCGTATTCAACCACATGACAGGAGATCACGACGAGAGTGTAGGAACCGGCGGTAGTACAGCCACCACACAAAACAATTCGTTTCCTGCGGTTCCCTTCACAGACGAGCATTTCCATCACCCAGTGTGTGACTTCGTAGATTTGAATAACGCGACCGAGGTTGGTTATACAAATCTTCACATTAAAGAAATAATGTTAAGGTTTTTTAAGTGTGCTATAAAAACTTCTGTTACCATTATGCCCTCAATGGTATATTAAATTAGCAAGCCCAATTTTATATAATATCTTGCCGTTCATCATTACGGCATGCTATTGACATGTTCTAAAAAAAACACTAAAAATTGTGTCATCCATTGGACAACGTGGAATCACCACTCGCAAGTCGGTATACTTGACTTTATACCGTGTTCATTAAATTATGCTCTGCTTTTCAATACAGGTACGAGTTTGTCAGTTGTCTGGACTAAAGGATTTGAATCAAACAATGCCGTATGTGCGTCAGAAGATTATAGATTTTTTGAACAACCTTATTGATCTTGGAGTAGCTGGTTTCAGGTGAGATTCTATCCGTCTGTCTACGTAATTTGTATTTGATGTTCATTTGTTCTTGCCTTATACGGTGTTGTCACTTTTTAATTGCTCAAAAAATGACAAGAAAATTGGGAAGAAAACCCTAAAGCTGAGTAGGCCGCCGGCCGTCGCGCCTGGAATCCGAACTAGAACAACCGCATAAAAATAACCCAGGAAGTTTCCAGCTCTAACTTCATTATTTTGTATCTAGAGTGGATGCTGCGAAGCATATGTGGCCGGAAGATCTAAATGAAATTTTCAAATACGTTAACAACCTGAATACAAATCATGGATTCCGAAAAAATTCAAGACCTTACATTTACCAAGAAGTTATGAAGGGTGGTGTAGTTACTTACGAGGAGTATAAGAACCTGGGTGATGTGACGGAATTTACGGTAAGTCTGGACTCACATTTGACTCCTAAAAGAGTAGAAGCTTCCATAACTTTTCTACGTTACCTTTATTAGTTCAGCGAGGTATCACATGTCAGTATATCGGTGCTATCGCAATTGGGTAGATGCTGAAGTAGACTAGCAAAGAAGCGTAGAAATATTAAAATTATAGGACTTATGGGATCCACCTCATCAAGATCTATTCCAGCACACGGTAACACAGGTTACCTGTAAACTGCGGTACGTCTCACCGATTCTAGTGGTGGTGGCTTCACCAGGGCCCGCCTGCTTTGTGACCTTGTGCGGGTGCATATTTTGAACGAATCATATTCATTGGTTTACATAGCACCACACTGGAGGAAACGGATTCAACCAAGATATGATTTTATACGGAAGGATGCGTCTTATGGCGTGTGCTATGGGTCGTCATCGACACATCGCATAGTACGAGCTGCGAATCTTCGTAGCGCAGCTACGCATCATCATAGTACATCTTGCTCGCACAGCTATATAGCGTAGCATCAGTGGAAACGGTCATACAGTTTCGTAGCTCAGCTTTAACATTTTCATAGCACAGCTACATAGCACATCTCTGGTGGAAAGGCACCCTTATGTCGGTGTCCGACGCCAAACAGTTATTACTGTCTCCTTTTGATGAGCACTATATCTTGGTCTAACCTTTGCTTTAGTGCTAGTTTGGCTAAGAAAGCAAACACCAAACACGTTATAAATAATTAAGTTATTCAACTCTAGTGTTTAATCTTACAGGCAGGGGCAGAATTAGCCCAAATTTTCGGTGGTCAAAATCCTTTGAAAAATTTAAGCTCATATGGAACTACTGGAATGGATATGATGCCAAGCGAGAATGCCGTAGTTTTCGTTGACAATCACGACACACAGCGGTCTGATGGTATATTGACGTATAAAAATTCTACAAATTATAAGGTAGGTAATCTCGATTCTTCTTTGTAGAACATTTCTGAAAAACCAAGGAGTTTTAAAATACTTAACAGGCCTTGTATATTGCCGGTGCTCAACTTCGTTTTTAATTTAAAAAACAGAAGACAACATATTCCGTTAATATTCAAAATGTGGTCACAAAGTGTGACCGGGAAAACATGAGATTAAAATTGAATTTAAGGTCTCGGTAGAGCACTTAAATAATGTCAGATTTTTGACTATATCGTAACTAGGCCAAGCCCTAGGTCTTATAATAAATATGTATCCCACACATAATTTGGAAGTTTAAACAGTATATTCTTTTCCACAGGCTGCTCTAGCATTTCTTCTAGCACATCCATATGGACAAGCCCGTATAACCAGCAGTTATTACTTTGCCGGTTTTGAACAAGGTCCTCCCGCTAACACCGATGAAAGTATTACGTCACCAGCTATTGATACGGTAACTATAAGGGTGTGTCCAAAATTTCGAATGCAGCGCTCCCGAGATATTATCTACGATTGTCCGCGCCTTTCACTCACATAGTTATTGTATTTGTTTGGTTTTTTGCGTAACTGGGTTTGCATAGAAGGCGGGATTGAAATGTACTCTGAATTTCCTTTTACTTTCACAGTGAACTACTACAGTTGAAGGCGAGGGAGAAAATAGACGTCGCCTCTAACGCTGTTCAAGCATGTCACGTAACGTGCTCGCTATCGACTAGCGAACAGCGTTCGATCAAAACATGAACCGGTGGCCTACCATGACGTCTTAAAGCGTGAGTCTTTAGGCTGTGGGAAAGAGACTGAGCTATACAAGTCGACTAGCGCCATCTCGTTCTCTGAGCGGAACTATTCACGCTTTATGACGTCATAGTCGGCTACCAGAAACTGCACGCACTTGACTCTAGTGTATCTCGCGAGCGGCACATTCACCATATGGACGCACCCATAAATAAAAAAAATCTTTGATAAGCTGTTTCTAAAGTTGATACAGAATTTTGAACATTTTCTCATTTAAAAGGACGGACAGTGCACAACTGCCAGTGGATGGGTATGCGAACATCGTTGGAGCTCCATTCGCAAAATGGTTGCATTTAGAAATGAAGTTCGTAAAACTCAAGTAACAACCTGGTGGGACAATGGCAACAATCAAATTGCATTCAGTTTGGGAAGCAAAGGATTTATTGCTTTCAATTTAGAAAAAGTTGCTATGAATATAACATTACAGGTAAGTACGTAACATGGTATATAGATCTTTATTCTGCGTGACGCTGTAGACCGATTCCAAACACAAGTGAAAATCAACCTTACCATTACGACTTAAGACATGAAATACGCGGTTGTATACGGGTAGATGAAACACAAAACACGATCGTCACGTCGACGTCAAGTCAATCGAATTGCATCATTATATCGTAGAAGCAAGTTTGATTTTCACTTGTAGTTGGAATCGGTTGAATTGAAATCGCATCGCGTTATTGGGTAAAGTCCCTAATAAGGAGAAGTGACGTGTTGTCATAGCTGAGTCAGTTTCTCGCTGACGTGTGCCAATATCTTCAACACTCCTCTGCACTGTGTAGCTACCTTAGGCACCGTCGTAGTTAATCTTCACTGGGGTAGAGGCCTGCATGTGGGGCGAGCCAGTACCAGTCCGGGACAGTTGAAAGTTGCACTAGATACTGAAGCAAGTTTACAAGGGAAAACTGACGGCCCGTTCATGAGTTTGCCGCTGTGAGAGGTAACATAGCGCGGTGCGCCGAGCGGTAAGATCAAATGTAGAGAAATGTTTGAAACACGCCGCAATTGGAATTCACGTAATTTTTTTATGGCGTCGCCCGTTGCTCCGCTCTTCGCTTAGACCAAAGTCATGAACGAGCCGTGAGATGATTTTTATCCCGTGAGGGTCTGACAGACCCAATGTAATGAAGGGTTCTAACCCTTATTGTCATCTGCCAGCTTATTGCCATCAATCAGGCATAAACCCAGACGCGACTCGCCCACTGCTCCACCGGAAAATCAAACCGGTCAGCTCAGCAATGGCACTTCCAACTACTAGCTAGACCAAAATGAAGCAGAAAAATGACTTAAGAATATAGGTAAATGACATCATTTTACAGACCAGACTTCCTACCGGAACGTATTGTGATATCAGATCAGGACAAGTACAAGGATACTCCTGCACTGGAAAGACGGTGACTGTATCAAATACAGGACAAGCACTTATAACGATATCTGGAGTTGGTGAAGATCTGTATCTTGCCATACATGTTGGAGAAGAGGTAAGTACGTATAGAATTTTTGCACAAACGTAATATTTGAAATATACGATTGGTGTAAAGATGGTAAGAGTCAATTCAGGACTCGACGATTTTGATAGAGAACTCAAAATGAAATCGTAAGGCGCTCCCTCACCGCGAGCATTCACCTGTAATGTAACATAAAAGTGCGCAATTTGATGTTTATTGTCTTCGAATCTGTAACGTTACATTACAGATGAATGCTCACGATGAGGGAGCACCCTTATATACTACAAGAAAAGATATATGTATATTTGGTTACGAAGCGTCTCGTGGCGATGCGCCCCGCAGCGCGAAGTCAATGTCTACTTTCAGAATCGTCGTGTCGTATCCCGGTTTAAACTGACCCCTATCCAGGGGCCACATTTACGGGAAATGTCGTTAATTCTCGAGATGGTGGACGTTTATTCGAACATTTCAAGTCTATCGCGAAAATCAACGATAGCTAGCAAACTACTTTTGGACTATTGGCGTAAGAGCCAAACCTCACGGGCGGTGCGGCGCCGCACCGCAAGCCATTTCGCCGCGCTGGCGACCACACGGGCAGAGCGGCGTCGCAACGTTCTACGGAGCCGCGGCGGCAAAATGAGGGATTGCCCATTGCATCGCTACGTACGACAGTCTGTAATGCGAGCGGCGGGCGCCGCTCCGGCTGCGCTCTGCTTACACCCCTCCCCGCCTCGTCACGATTCCGATGCGCGCGCAGCGCGGCGCCGGAGCACACCGCACGGCGCCATGTGGCTACAATGCATTTTTGTATGTAGAAAATCGCAGCGGCGCCGCGCCGCAGCCGCGCCGCCCGTGTGGTTTGGCTCTAACTCTCTCTCTCTAGCATTTGTTTAGGACTGGCCACCCGCCCCGGCTTTACAGGGCTTTCTAATTTTCAATCTCTCCGTTGAATTGTCTTGAAAACTTTGTCTACTGTCTTATAAAACTTGTTTTGTCACTAATGAACAGAAAATCCTATTTGCTGTAGTTGTTCGGAAATTATGTGACAAATTGATAACAATGTTCTTCAGAAGCGTAGCTATTGCTATTGGGGTCTATGCGTGACCAGCGGGGCTATTGCGTATCTCTGTTGACAGTTCAAATGATGATCTCTTGCTCTGGTGACCATCAAATAGCTGGCAAAAAGTTAATTTCCTATTGGCTTTTGCACTTGCATTTAAACTGATAAATGTAAATGTTCTCTAAAATCTATTCTAACGCTCTTGAGGAACTCCTCAACTTAGCCTCATAACAATCGATAAAATATAGAGGTGTCATAAGCCATCCCAGTTCAGTTGGCAACTGCTGCTCAGTGACTATCAAGTTAGCCAATACCTAGCCCTGCTGGATTGTGACCAGGGTTCCTATAAATGCCAATTTAGCAGAATCATACTACTTATATGTATTGAGATAAAACGTAAAATGGAAAAGTGTAAGTAGGTAGTTAGTAGGTAGCGTTCTATAGTTTTAGCGTACCTCCAAACAAAAGAGGCAAGAGATTTCTGTCCATGTTATTAATTATTATTTTTAATTTCAGTCGTCTCTGACAACTTCGCGATAAGAAGCTTAGTGGCCTTGCATCGATTCTGCGTCGAGTTTATCAATCTAATAAAGCTTGTAATATGTTTTGTTGTATTTTCTACGATAGTTTATTTACATATAGTATAATATAATATGTATATCTGTATAGTAAATGATTTCCTTTTAAAACCCTTTCTTTTTTATTTATCTATCTTTCCTTCTCTATCACTATCGTACCTTCGTACCTACTTATATTTTAAAGGTTCGCACCAATAACCGTAGTCCACATTTCCTTAAAAATATAACTTATTGTAGTTAGTCTTTTAGTTAGGATAGGAATAGGTCCTATCCTATCTTCTGTATTACTATCTTACTGTACAAACAGGATTAAAAAACTGGCCTATAAATATTCAGTGCTAAATTACACATTAAGGCGGCTAAAATTGGTAGGCGCCACCGGCGTAATGGAAAATAGTAGGTAACTTTTGCTATCACTGCTGACAAATGGCTACAATAGTACAGAGATTCTGGCGAGAAATAGGAAAACCACTAGTTCTTTCCATTCGTTCGTGAGCGGCTGGCTGGTGTTGCCCAATTTCTCACGGGACATGGTAACTTTAAAATTGTTTTCGTTCCTTCAAGCTTGTTCCCTCGCCTTTTTGTGAATGTTCGACATCTGACTGTGAATATGAACAATAATCAGCACGTCAAATTCTATAGGAGTGTATCCTTTGGCAGAACGAACGCAATATTATGTTGGATACTGTTCAGACTACCATCTGCAGTCATTTACTATTCGGACCTTGTGGAAACTTGAACAAACTTTCCTGCGTTCAAGCGTTTTTGCCATACCTATTATTGGGATCAAATATAGCAGCTTACAATTTAGGACCCATTAATATTAGTAGTCATTTTTACCCGTGGTGTGAGGGGTCAGGAGTGGGCGTTCATGAGTTGCAATGGTTTAGGAATAATGTGGTGGGTATGTCCAAAAAAAAATTGGGGAAAATAGTACCTACATAAATTATTATCACTAGCGACAAATGGGAAAAATAGTGCATAAATTGTTACCTACATACTTTCTACGTTTTGGCACGTACATATTTTAAGATAATAACATAATTATTATTATATTCATATCTGCAGATTTAATCTTTACATTAAGGCATTATCTGACAAGATCTGACATTTTGATTGGTATCTGATAACATAATTACTTTATTTATTAACACCGCGGTTGTTATCCATTGATCAATTGAAATGGCTTCTACTCGTTACGATTTAAATATCTTATCTTATTATTCAAATACAGACGTCATCAAATCAACCTACCCCAATATGTATTTCCATTTTCCCAATCGAATATTAATCTTCAGGTTTTATGATAAAGTTGAAAATCTTTTGACGGATTAGGCGCTAAGTTGACGCGTTGGCGTCTGTACGTACAAAAAAATCTTAAACAGGAAAATAAATTAGGTGGTCTGGAAAGCTGTCGAGTCAACCGTGAAGTTTTCAGCACCTAGGATTCGTGCTCGACAGTTTGGGCACGGAAAGCAGGCTGCCATGGCTTGCTTCCCAAATTTAGTGGCCCTAACACATCTTGTAGGCGGTTATACGCGGGTTCGTGTGATCAGAAGCCTTTTAAGGACTTGGCATGGGTAACCATCATTCGCTTCTTGGCGGTATTGGTAGATATGGATTAACCGTCATGTGGCATAAAGGAAGCTACACACCAAAGGCGCTGTTCCATTTTTTCATACAAGAAACGCTGTAAATACTGGAAAGATGCTGTAAAGTAAAAGAGTGAAAACTCGTGCTTGGGGTACAGTCTTACCGGGTGCAGTTATACCAGTATATTGGAACATGGAACAAAATACCACAGCTCAAGTAAGTAAGTTGCTGGGTTACAAAAAACGCGTTTTGGGATACCTTTTGTGCTCATTCCAAACAATTACCGTTTCTAAGTCCTAATAGGCTACAGTTTGCTCCATTTCTATAACTTAAGGATACATTCTACTGAATTCATTATTTTGCATTGACGATCAAGATCTTATACCTACTTAGACAGGTACTGTTATCAGTGGATTAGTTTTCAACACAATGTTATCATTAAGTTGGGTATTTAACTCATTTGTTAGAATTCCAAGTGGATATTTAAAATGATAGGGAAATGCAGAAGTAGGTACTTTGATATCTATTGTTATAGATAAGTTCTGACGCCTTTGAAATATTTCTTCCATTTATCTGAAGCGTCCACTCTTACAGTAATCCACACTTCAATGTGAGGTACCTATGGCATTGAAATGTGTTGCTTAATACTATGCTTTAGGTACTTTCCCATCGTCATTAAAATTTACTTAAATAACTTATTTTTCTGACGTAAATCAACACATTCAGCGTTTAATTTTGATTAAATAGGAGATTATCATTATTGTTACGTCACCTGTTGAGTGTTGGACATACGCTTCCAGGGCGTTGCCACATAAAAGCGGTTCCGTGCGCTCAGCTTTCCACGACATTAACCTGGGGGGGTATTACAACGTCTTAAAATCGGGCTTGTTCCAGTGAGTGAACGAGATGGCGCTAGACGAATTGTATATCTCTGTCACTTTCACTCGCCGGAATAAGCCTGGTTTTATGACGTTGTAATACCCCCCCTGGTCATCGTCGATCCACCCTGTGACATGAAAACTTTTCAACGATTAGTGCTTAGGGTCATACCACGTATAATCCACGGACTATAGTCATCATCATCAGCCTATAATTTCCCCCAGCGCAGCGGTGTCATATTTTCTTCTGGACAAGAAAAATGAGTTAGGGTAAAACTAGGTAACAAAATACATAAAATGCTACACGCCAATTGTGGCCCTCACCTGATTCTGATCAGTAAGTTTGAGTGCTAGAGTATGAGGTGTTTTGTCAACTAGGGCGTATTACCTAGTTTTTCCCTACAATAATATTATGCTGCATACCACAGTTTTGTCGCCAGTACTGTTCGTATAATAGCTATAATACTTAGTTCTGACGTGTAAAGTGTTTTACCTATCCACCTCTAAATTACTGAAGTTGTTTGTTTATGTTGAGTGTTTTGATTTGAAATACCATTGTTGTGTTTTAATTCTCCTGTAGATCAGTTGTGTTAATACAATAAGGTAAGGAAATATTCTTTTTAAGATTTTTTTATTTATTAAAAATGTTATTATTATTTATTTTATACTGGGATCAAAGTAGTGCGAACAATTCAGTTTCAAAAGCAACTTTCAAGATTTTTGGCGTTTGGCAGAGCTTATCAACAACCATCCCAATGACCGTCTCTACAGTGTTCACTTTTTTCGTATCCATTATTATCTTCAATAATTTGTTTGTTTTCCAGACAATGTCTCTCCTAGTCTGGTTTTCTTTCTGCTCATTATTTGGCGCGGCATTTTCCTGCGAGGCGTACATAAAGACCAACCAATGGTCTGACCGCTCCGTCATCGTACAAATGTTTGAATGGAAATGGTTGGATATTGCTGACGAATGTGAGCGGTTTTTAGGGCCTAAGAAATATGGAGCAGTACAGGTAAGTTTGGCTTTTATTAGACCTCTTACTCGCTATGGCATCCTGGTTGCATCTGGAAGGAGATACAACGGTACAAATGAGGCAGAAGCTTGACTGTATTGTTTTGCATTATATACTTAACTGTCCACTGGCAGGGTGGTATTAAAGACTTGTAGGCACCTACTTCAAAAAAATTGGAATCAAAAGGTTTGATTTTTGAACGAATTCTAAAAATAAGATAACCTTTGTTTCGTGAACTTCGGTCCCCAAGAGCCTTTTTAGGCTTTATACCAATACGCATCCTGAATCCTGCTTTCATTCCAAGTGAGGGTTTTATAATCACTAACATTTATAAAATTACCCCTTTTGTGATTAAATTATCCGCTTTACAAACACTGTAAACAATTATTTGCATTAACAGACCTCACCGGCATCAGAAAATTTGGTTTTAACCTTAGAAGGTGGTGTTAGACCTTGGTACGAGCGCTACCAAGTCATGTCGTACAAGTTGACCACTCGGTCTGGAGATGAAGCGGCTTTCCTGAACATGACCACCAGGTGCAACAAAGTTGGAGTCAGGTAGACATCTGTTTCGAAATCTACCTACTTCTTATAAGACATTGTCAAAAAAAAATAAATTATTATGCTTATTCTCCATTCCCATTCATCATCATCATAATCATAAGTAGGTATACATGGGGGGGTATTACAACGTCTCAAAACCAGGCTTGTTCCAGTGAGTGAACGAGATGGCGCTAGACGACTTGTATTGCTCTGTCACTTTCACTCGCCGGAATAAGCCTGGTTTTAAGACGTCGTAATACCCTCCATGGTCAGTCTTAAAAAAGCTATTTGCATTTATTCTCATTTTAGCCTGACAAATATTGGAAACCTTCTTAACAGATTGGCCGGTAAAAGCCGCACACAGGAAATATTGGAAGGTTATGGGGGAGACCTTTGCCCAGCAGCGGAACAACATAGGCTAAAAAAAAAACAAATTCTATCAATTTATCATATTGTATAAGATGCTTTAGGGTTTATTTTTGTATTCAATCGATTAAATTGTTTTAAAATGTCCGAGTCCAGTCTTACAAACATCCTTTTTTCTCAGAATATACGTGGACGTCGTATTCAACCATATGGTGATACCACAGAACAAATCAGAAGCATTAGTAGGGACTGGCGGTAGTATTGCCTTCCCCCAAAACTATACTTATCCAGCGGTGCCTTATACAGAAGAGCATTTCAATTTTCCAGTGTGTCAAGTTGAAGATTATGACAATGCTACTGAGGTTCGTTAGTTTCATTTATAAACTCTATACAGTTACATTGACGGGGCCCCCTCTCAGAGGGCCAAAGACTGCCGGGGTCGCGGGACTTATTCCATCACCGTGACCCCGGTACGTAAAGGGCTATTGAAGGACACTGTGGATTTTAGCCAGTACAAGTCTGACAGTTCCTCCCGCCCTGCCCGGGGTGGGAGGACTCATTTGATGATTTTACCACGCTAAAAAAAAACTATAGTTTCTTACGATAAATCTTTATGGTAAATTTTGTTTGTCATTTTCATTAGATTCGAGTATGTCAGTTGGGTGGTCTACAGGACTTAAATCAAACAAAGCCATACGTTCGTCAAAGGATTATTGAATACCTGAATAGACTTATTGAACTTGGTGCAGCTGGATTCAGGTAAGATTCAATGTTATTTTGTTCTCATCCAAAGTTGGGTTCCCATAGTTCGTGATATTGAGGAACGACGTGGATTAGCCCTTCGCAAGCTTAGCAAGGACATCATCCGTGGTAGCGCAAACACGTCGATTGAAGAAAGAAACGTGCGTGGCTGTCGGTAGTCGTTGGCTGTGTGATATCACGCACCGTAGGAATCAAGCTTAAGGTTCTGTGATACTGATAAGCCTATACTCCATGTACTGACCGGGGTTACCTAACTTTGAAGAATAGTTCGTCGGAATCCGGTCAGCTATCAGTCCGTACTATTCTTCAATCGAGAAAAAATGAGGAGAGGGCAAACTTATTTGTGTTTTTCGTCCAGGGTGGATGCTGCGAAGCATATGTGGCCAGAAGATCTTAATGAAATTTACAAATACTTGAACAACTTAAATACCAATCATGGATTCCGAAAGAACTCGAGGCCTTACATTTACCAAGAAGTTTCAAAAGGCGGTACGGTCACTTATAAAGATTATAGTAATATGGGCGATATTACGGAATTTACGGTAAGTCATAATTTGCTTAAGAAAGTCTAAAAATAAAAAGAAAATATTCTAAAATGGGTCGACGGTTTTCTTTGAAATAAAAGAAAAAGAATTCTATGAATTCCTTGACCCCAACAGAGTTATTAAAACACGAATTACACTTATTGTTAAGAATTTTGCTGATTCAGAAGAAATCATGAAGCGGTTAACGTCTTTTAAAGTATTTCTGCCTCGCAGGATAATTTTCTTAAAATGAAAGCCAATTTGAAAATTAAATCTGAGAACTAAATCTGAAAGTAGATCACGGTTCAAGAAAGGATTTTCATGACTCTGCAGGATTATTTGTTGCTGAATCATGGACAAATTAGTTTTCACTCATAGCTAGGAAAGCATGACCGAGCGTTTTTCTTTGAAAAACAATTTTGTCGTTGCTTATCTCAATTAACCCCTAATTGGTAGCGTGGGGGCCCCAGCTATCTTCGAAGTTTAGGAAGTTTTCAAATTCCGAATTTCAGCGCTGTAGTTACCGTTAACTTCATAAAAACACGCTTTTATGATCAAGTATCGAGCACATTCGTGATTTTGGATAAGTTTCTTATTTTATATAAGGTGCACCATTTGATAATTTTACCACATTAAAAAAAAGGGATCACGCACTCCATACACCCGCTTACGTATTCTTTTAGGTGCGACCACATAAAAGTTAACTATACCAAAATGAAATACTGTTTTGTCCCGCGAGATCTAATCCTGGTAACGTGCTTAAATTTATACGATCCATCCAAAATAGATAAACAAAAACATTAAAAGTTTAATTTCTCAGGCAGGGGCAGAATTAGCACCATTTTTCAGTGGTGAGAAACCTTTGAAAAATTTAAGCTCTTATGGAACTGAAGGACTAGATATGATGCCGAGTGAGAACGCTGTGGTTTTTGTCGACAATCATGACACACAACGGGTTCCTACTGGCATATTGACGTACAAAAATGCAACTCTGTATAAGGTAAATTTAAATTTGGTAACAAGTATTACAATAATGGAGGGTTTAAATCTCCTAATAATTATTCTTGATTTTACATTTACTCATGTTTCAAAGAAATATTAGAAGGAGATGGCGGATGAAATTGATAGGTTTCGTCCGAATTTGAAAAGGACGCGTCGGTTTGCGAGAAGTGGAAGCAGTTGTTTAGAAGATAAAAATTACACATACAGCTCGGCGTCAGTTTATTGTCTTACGATGAACGATCTTACAATATTATAGGTATCATCCGTCTATCTAGTCATAATATCGTAGACACTTACTAATGTTATTTTTTTTTACTTATACAGGCAGCTCTAGCATTTCTACTAGCACATCCTTATGGACAAGCTCGGATTACAAGCAGTTTCTATTTCACTAATCGTGACCAAGGCCCGCCCGCTGATGAGAGTGGCAATATTCAGAGTCCAGTTTTTGATGAGGTATATCTTCAATTGTTTTATTCCTCGATTCATCATCATCATTCTTCTGCCCTCCCAATTCATTTGGTGTCGTTGTTGTATGTCTTCTTTCATGCTTCTCTTTTAATCATTTAATTTCTCAATTAAAGAAACTATACCCTGTTACGGACTAGTGCTATTCTGTAACGTTCATGAGTTCATGTCACCCAAAGAACCTCATTGTTTTAAAATCATCGCAGATTCTATCTTCTAAACACTAAGTTTGAAATTCGAACGGTGTCTCGTTGAGAAGTCCTGATGATTCACTCATACAGCACAGAGTACTACAGATACTTTTTCCTTTCTTCTTTCAGATAGGACAGTGCGAGTCTGAAAGTGGTTGGGTATGTGAACATCGCTGGAATATCGTAACCAAAATGGTTGCATTTAGAAATGAAATCCATAAAACTCAGGTTAGATACTGGTGGGACAATGGAAACAATCAAATTGCATTTAGTTTGGGAAACAAAGGATTCATTGCGTTCAATAAGGAAGGAACTGCGATGAACATAACGTTACAGGTAACTTTAGAATCTTGTTAAAGGATGATAAAGAAACTGAGATAAAACTAGAAAAGTTGATTATTTAGTCTCCTGGAATCAAGAAAACTGATTTAAAATTTAAAAAAAATTACAGACTGGACTTCCAACTGGAACGTACTGCGATATTAGATCAGGACAGGTGCAAGGATACTCATGTACTGGAAAGACGGTGACTGTATCAGATACAGGTCGAGCACTAATAACGATATCTGGAGTTGGAGAAGATCTTTATCTTGCCATACATTCTGGATCAGATGTATGTAAACAATTATCTTACTCACTACTTGCTTGTTTTTCCAGTCTTTCTTTTCTGGCTTTAAAGAAGATTTTATTCTTGATTTTTCTTTTATTAGCAGCCACAGAATCAGTCAGTCCTTCTTAATTCGAATAATATAATTATGTCAAAAATCATTTATAGACCAAATAAGGTCTCTTTTGCTCTTTTGGTTATATGCGTTTATTCCTCCTCATTACCCCGATTATAAAATAAAACTGAAATGGTCAACTGAGCCACCATTTATTTTTGAACAACAATTATTTATTTTCACCAAAATCCGGTTCCATAAATTCTATCCACCGTCACTTTCTCTTTTATCCGGCAATTTATCTTTTTCGACGTCTTTAATTAACTCCCCTAATGTAATTACCATGTCATTGATGGATTATTCTGATACTTATTAGTCACTTACTTAAAGTTCATAGTCATTCAAAAGATAAATTTTGTTTGCGGTTGCTATCTTGTCCATTGAGGTTTTTTTTTTATAATTGATTAATACGTGACACTTTTCAGTCGGCTCTCCTGACTTCGCGATAAGAACCTTAGCTGACCCAGATCAATTGTGAAGGTGTAGGAGGATGGTACAATTCTTTACGACGACGACGACTTTATCTTTTTTTATCCATGTTAATATTTGTATTGTTTGCTCATTGGGAATTGTTCTATTAAGTACTTATAATAATAAAAATGTAATTTTATCTATTGTTTCTTATTTTATTTTTTTGTAAGTATTCCAGTAAATCCTCTGGTCTTTCATGTTTTATGAACTTACTACAAAATCTTCATTTAGATGTGCCATTTCTTAGATGAATCAGACTTGTGTCTCACTACGAGCGAAAAATCTTCATCTCAGGCTGAGAAACTTGAGTATTGATACTCAAATGATTATCATAAATATTTTCTCTATTCTTTCCATAGAGTATGGACACTGTACGGCAGTGTGTTGAAATGAGAATAAGAGATAGAAGATTCACTGTAAGAAAATAAAACCCAAAAAAAATAAGAGAATGTAATGAAGGATAAGATGGTTAGAAAGAGGGATGATGAAAGTACTAGTAGAGGATAACTATGCTGTGCTTGATCTAGAATCAATTATGGCAATACGAAAAATATTACTAAGTAATTAAGTTCTCTTTCTCTACTGTAAATCTATATTTCATGAAAATAGTAGGTATTTATGATCATGCACCTCTGTAGTGATACGTGTGTTATCATTTATTTTTTTAATGCAGTCGTAAATCATGACCAAATTAATTGTAGAAATTTCTACTACAAAATTATATAATTTCAGTCAATGATAAGTACCTAAAGAATTATCGTTTCACAACATCTCAAGATAATTATTGTTTTCGGGTCTCTTTATCAAGGATTATCGTAATTAAAAATATAACGTTTTGTATCGAATCTTTGATTGAAGTTTTTATCTGTTGGTATATAAAGTGTGGTCGCACCAGGAGGGCCAACGCAGACACATTGTTCTTCAGTGGTGGTGCTTCAAGTGGTGAAATACAAGGTGAGTGAATTTTCGAGATTTTTTAACTGAATATTTCGCGTATTTTAAAATCTAGTAGCTTATTTCTTCACGATCATCTACAAAGCACTTTCCGTTTACATTCTTTGAACTGAAAACTAGCAATTTACCTGGAGCTATTACTTAGTTCTCCAGCGATAGAAATGCATTTATTTAGGTTTGGTATTAACAGTTGTTTAGGCCTGTTATTGTATTTTATACGAGCATTAAAGTATCATTAAAAAATGAAGTCCCGATGAGTTAATGCCTACTTTTTATAGTGAAGAATTGTTTTAAATGTAAGCATGTCTATCTGTGGTCGGATATTTCTATTAATACACTGCACTTTGAACTTATCAATTGCAATAGTATTATAGTTTTGCTATCGGAAACTAATGAAGCTTGTTTTATGAGGAATTCATTGGCAGTGTCAATTAAATAATTAGTAAGACTGGGTTACTTAAAGTAATATTTAAAAAACGTGAAAGTGTATATCCCGAAAAGGTACTGTTTTTTGTTCGTTTCATTTCGTTCATTATAGTGTAGCCTTGCAGATAATTAAAAAAATGTAACTGGTTGTCAATAGTCGTAGTATTATTTATATAAAATTTCAAAACGATATAAAAATCGAAAATATTTCTTTTGGTTTCATAACAAATAAATAGAAAACAATATTCAGTATTGTCAAGTAGACAGAACAACACATTGTACTCGTTTATATTATATGTTTTGTTATGTAGCATCAGCGTCACGCCAATATGAAAATATAATAACGCCATATTTGTAGTCCGAGTCCCTATTCATAGTAGTATCATAGTATTTTCATCTATTGTTATCATCTAATAGAATATAATTATCTTGTTGAACATAATAAAATAATACTGACTGGGACAAACAAATCGTGTTGTGGGCTTGAATAAATTAATTGTTGAAAACAATAACATTGTTAAGTACTAGCGTTTTAAAGACAAGAATGGAAATAGTTTGGTCTGATCATTCCGGTGATGCAGATCTTGTAAAATTTTGATCATCTCACTTGCCTCCCTATGGTTCATCAAAAAAGTCGTCGCATTATTTCGATTAACTATTTTTACCTCTAAGACACGGGTAGCTAGCATTAGAGTGATATCTAACATAAATTGCACGAATATTACAGATATTTTTGGAGAATATTGACTTCATACTACTAATAAATTCAATTCATATTTTTTTTTAATACAAGTGTATTAACTTTAGCAATTCTGTAATTTAGTGCTCTGCTCTTATAGGAGTTTAGTCTCTCTTTCAAAATCACCTGCAGATTGTCATCCTTCATTTGTATTAGCGTTTGTTTCTAATCATACTTTCTTCCATATTTCAGGATGTTCCGTCTCATCCTTTGCTTTGCGGCCCTGACCGTGGCTCTGGCCTACAAGAACCCACACTATGCCTCGGGCCGTACTACCATGGTTCATCTGTTTGAATGGAAGTGGGACGACATCGCGGCTGAATGCGAGAGGTTCCTTGGACCTAGAGGATACGGTGGTATCCAGGTAAGAAATTGATTCATCATTCATATTAATGTGTAAATGACGTATGAAAGAGAATCATTTATTTATTGTGTAAAAACAGTTACATGCAAAATTTAAAATACCTAAACTTTGAATTGAAAACGTATAATGGATTAACAGGTGATATCTTATCTTTAATAAGTTACCTACACTTAGTACCTTTTAATGAATTTCAATTATCACTATGCCAATCCTATTTTGATTTAGTTACCTACCTGATACACAAATGATTACGATAAGATGAGTATACATTTATACATTTGGCATCTAGAAACATCTACTGATTGTTTGTGTCTTGTAGTTTGTTCGCATTTTAAATTAACAAGCTTCAAGTAAACTCTATCTGTAATAAATGACTGGCTTCTAGTTTTTAATTCTTCATGAGTACCTTAACACTTTCGGATTTCTTAATTGTATTTTAGTTTAATTCCCAAAATTCATTCAAATTTCGGAACTTCATTCGCAGAATGTTTGCTGAGAAAACACTTTATAATTCTTATTCATCCAGAACTAACCGATGTATCTATTCATAGATCTCCCCTCCGAATGAGAACCTGGTCATCTGGTCAGCCAACCGGCCATGGTGGGAACGCTACCAGCCCATCTCTTACCGCCTGGTCACTCGCTCCGGTAACGAACAGCAGTTCACTAACATGGTCCGAAGATGTAATGATGCTGGTGTGAGGTGAGTCTGAAATTATTGATAGCAATTTCTTCTTCAAACAAAGCTTATAAAGTGGTCAACTTTGAAATATGATTTGAAAGTTTGTACAGATCCTCTTACATACCAATTCTATCTCTGCTTAAGACATCGTTGATTTTCAAACTCTTCTTCTTACAGGATCTACGTTGATGCGATCATCAACCACATGACAGGCACATGGAATGAGAACACTGGTACTGGAGGAAGTACCGCCAACTTCGGCGAGTGGCACTACCCCGGTGTTCCTTATGGCAGGAATGACTTCAACTGGCCCAATTGTGTCATTAATAGCAACGACTATGGCTGCTGCGCTGATAGGGTGAGTTTTTTTGTTTTTTTTTTTATTCTCAAAACGTCTTTTTATCCCCTCCAGGATCTTCAGTTTTGTTTGAGTACCATGTAATCAAACTTTTTTGGTTTTTGGATGCCGGTTATTCAATATTTCACATTCATAGTACTTTAACAGAATATGGCATGTTGATTTGTGGATATAAATCTATTCTCCACTAATCTTTAACAATCACAATTTTACAGTCCTTTTTTTTAGTCTATAATAGCACCCACTTCTAATTTCTTTTGCATATCTTTTTCTATTGAGCTTTCTTAATTATATTAATGTTGTTGTATATCAGGTACGTAACTGCGAGCTTTCCGGTCTTAAAGACTTGAACCAGGGTACAGAATACGTGCGTCAAATGATCGTGAACTACATGAACCATCTCATCAGCCTGGGTGTCGCTGGTTTCAGGTAAGATGTCCACTTGATCAAATAATATTTTTGTAATAACTTCATCAATGTTTGTATTCTAAAGGCTATTCTTGTTAACAGTGTCCATTTTGCAGTAAATTTCATAGCAGGCATAAAGCAACGTCTGATTTACTTAAAATCTACGTAAACATATTTGACAAACCTACAACTTTCCTACAGAATTGACGCTGCCAAACACATGTGGCCCGGAGACTTGCGCGTCATCTTCGACCGTCTACACAACCTCAACACCGCCCACGGTTTCCCCTCTGGTGCTCGTCCTTACATCTACCAGGAAGTCATTGATCTTGGAGGCGAGGTCATCAGCCGTGACGAATATACTCCTCTTGCTGCCGTCACCGAGTTCAAATTCGGATTAGAACTTAGCCGTGCCTTCAACCGCCAGAACCAACTTAGGTGGCTCGTGAACTTCGGACCTGCCTGGGGACTACTTGCTTCCGGCGATTCTCTGACCTTCATTGACAACCATGACAACCAGAGAGGTCACGGTGCTGGTGGAGCTATTCTGACTTACAAGCAAGCTAAGCAGTACAAGGGTGCTATTGCCTTCATGTTGGCCCATCCCTACGGCTGGCCTCAGCTTATGAGCAGTTTCGATTTCTCCAACACTGAAGCTGGACCGCCAATGGACAACAGTGGCAACATCATCTCTCCTTCTATCAACTCTGTAAGTATGACTTTATATTTTCGTGAAGAAACCGTTACTAAACCCTTTTTTTTCTTTTGCTTTTATATTTCCTGTTTTCATTTTGCTCAAATCGATGTCCAATCAGAATTACCACCAGCACACTTGTACCATTGGCTGCATTTAAATTCTGTGCAATAATCACCCTGCGTCATCTCGAGTATTGACAACCATATGCTCATCGTTTTCTGCTCCTAGGACCAATCCTGCGGCAATGGCTGGATCTGTGAGCACCGTTGGCGTCAAATCTACAGCATGGTTGCCTTCAGAAACCGCGCTGGTAACGCCGCCGTGTCCAACTGGTGGGACAATGGCAGCAACCAGATCGCTTTCTGCAGAGGAAACCAGGGCTTCGTTGCTTTCAACAACGACTACTGGGACCTGAACGAGACTCTTCAGGTACTTTTTCGTTTTTATTTTAACGACGTTGTGAGTCAAAACTTTGTTGTTAAAATACTTATTCCTTGAGTCAAAAGTGTAAAGAAGTTGATGAGTGTTCATTTTTTTAGATGTTCGTCTTGATTATAATTTGACAACATATAATATTTTTGTTTTATCAAATAACAGACCTGCCTGCCCGCCGGCACCTACTGCGATGTGATCTCCGGTGAGAAGAGCGGCAGCACCTGCACCGGCAAGCGCGTCACTGTCGGCGGCGACGGACGCGCCAGCATCCAGCTCGGAGCTAACGAGTTCGACATGGTGTTGGCCATCCACGCTGGATCTGAAGTGAGTTAATTGTTAATTTAAACTTATACCTAATTAGAAAACTAATGTCAATGATTGCTATTTATAAATCCGCCTCGAGTGAGCTCAATGCTCCTGATTTATCTGTATTGTGAGGATGTCTTTGTTTGGGAGTAGTACAACTACAAGCTTTTATTATTCCACGTCTATTTCTGGTTTTCATTCCAGAAGTGAAGTTTCGAAGTAACGATAAAATAAACAATATCAATGCTGGAGGCTTTGAGGGTTTCAAACATGTGCGCAATTAAGGCACATGTCTAAGCTTCAAATTGAGGAGTCTATGTGATCATCTGTTATATATAATTATTATACAACAATTAACTCATATTTATTTCTCTTTTGTTTCAGTCGAAACTGTAAAACCGTTCCGGATCGAGTCAGCACTACGATATTCACTGAACGATAGATTGATGTATTAAATCTGCGTTGTCTAGATTTGTGATCTGTTAAGTAATAAGTCAATAGTTTTTAAGAAATAAATATAAAAAAATAATACATATGTTTTTAAATATTCCCAGAATTTTCTCAAGTTAGTAATCTAATTAGTTTTAGTAAAATACTTTGTTTGGTTTGTCAAGACGCGAAATAATAACCTATATCTGTTTTGTGTTCTTAAATTAGTTTCCGTTCTAACAAAAAAAAAAACTAAAAACGGAAAATGTTTAGAAAAAGAACACTAGCATAAATGAAAGATTTATATAATTGTAATTAGTTAGATCATTAATGAGGAGGAGCTCGTGGCTAAATAATTACAGCCGCACAGGCTGATCTTCCGGGTTAAGCCGCGCTTGCCTAGGTCGGTTTGTGGATGGGTGACCATCTTTCATAGCGAGTTTCCTCCGTGCCTCGGAAAGCACGTAAAGCCGTTGGTCCCGGCTGTCATTTGTAGATCATTGACAGTCGTTACTGTTAGTCAGAAGCTCTAAAGTCTGACAACCAGTCAGGTTGCGACTGGTAAGCGATTCCTCCACAACCCAGTAACAGGGTAATCCCAGTTACTGGGTTGTGGAGGTCCGACAGGCAATCGCTTCATGTAAAATACTTATATCCAGCTGAATCTGGTTCGACTGGAAGCCGACCCCAATATAGTTGGGAAAACGCTAGGCAGATGATGAGTTAGATCATTAATAAAAATAAGGATTATTCTCCTATTACAATGTACTTGCCAGTTTCTTAGATCTTGCCAAGACATTTGACACGTTACATTGACGACATGCCCAGTTTCTGGTGTCATTTTATCTCACTAAATTGGAACGTCAAGAAATAAGAGATTTGTTGCTCAATAAGGACTACTAAAACTGATAAAAACAAAAAATAGATGTGATATATTAGTACGGATTTATTGATCGCTTTTGGTGTATCACAAGGTTTAGTACTAGGACCCACACTCTTCCAAAAATAGTTTGAATGATCTTTGTTGAGATCATAAAATATGAAATTATCAGTATTGTATTAATACAGATAATTTTAAAATAATCTTAATAAAGGTAAAGGTCACACTGAAATAATGATAATTTTCATTCTGAATTTTAATTCTGAATCGATTTCTATTAATGGGACTAAGTAAACATATAAATATTTTACTCAAAACAAATAATTGGAATGAGTAGATTATGAAAAATATTGACCCGTATATTTTTTATTTTGTTACTAAACCTAAATTGAGTAAGATACAATGCCTATATACATCACAAAACATCTCTCGGTCGGTATCATTTTGCAGGCGTTATGATGTCACAAGCCCTCACTTCCGAATTTCGAAGCGTTATAATCGTTGTCAATATACATTGTATTTAAAAAAAAATGTATTGTCTTCTTTATTTTTAACCGATTTCAAAAAGGGGGAGGTTCTCATTTCGGATGTTAATAATATTTTATGTTTGTTCGGGCATAACTCCGTCGCTTACCAACCGATTTGAAAAATCCTTTTTTGCTTGAAAGGGTTATACTTCCCGAATTGCCCATTAAAATTTTATCGATATCGGACTAGCGGTTTTTGAAAAATCAACAAAAACCTAAAAAGTTATCATCATTGTTTACACCGATTAGGTATTCCGAGGTTTCTGGCCCTATAGACAAACAGCAGACGACAATCGTTATCGTTCAGCAGTCACTATTACATTTTCAATTTTATACGCTAGCGCACAAAGTTGACAATAATGAACGAAACAACCGAAAACGATCTGTAAACTTCAATACATTTTCAACTTAACGCGCTGGGGTATAAAGTTGAAAATTTAGGTATTGGTGACTGCTGAGCGACAACGATTGTCGTCTGCTATTTGGCTAAGGCCCCTGTTCTGCTTTCGATGATTATTTTTTTTGTTTGATACAGTAGGTATACCTGCCATTAAGTCCCAAAAAAAAAATCATTTTGATTGGTTCAGTAACTTTTAGTTTTAGCTCATTGTGTACATACATGGGGATGTTATTACCAGTGCTACGATTTAAAGGTAATTCTAGTGCACATTTAAGAAAATTATGTATTTGACAATAATTCGGGTTGAATATTTAAACTAAAAAGAATAAACTAAAAACTAAAAAAAATAGGAAACCGACTTCAGAAACAACTACAAAAAAGTTTAAAATAGCCTACAAAATAAGTTTTTCACTTCTCTTGCTCTGAAAGTGCTTCTTTGTGCAGGGTATAGGCTGCACAAAATCGAATTTTGTGCACAAGGTCGTTAACGTATCTACTCATAAATGTAATATATTAAGGCAAAGAAAATGAGCCATACAGCCAAATGCAATAAGAAGTTCATAGATAGAATTTGTTATTATATAATATTTACTTTAATTCATTTGCCTTATGTGTTTTTAAGATATAATAGATATTAAAATTTTAATTCAAGTACGATAGGTAAGTTGATTTAAGAAAAATATTATTACAAAATTAATTTAATAGTAGGCTGTATAGGTATGCAGCCTAATATCAAAAAAAAAAGCGGCGGGATCAGCTCTTGCTCTTTTTTCGTGCATTTATTAATTTCTTCAATTTGCTAAAATTGATAAAATGACTAGTGAAGAAAAATAACGATGAAAAAAAATATAAAAAGAAAACAGATTCAGAAAAATACCGTTAAAACAATTTCGTTCAGTATTCAAAACTGTTCTAATTTTACTTTGAATTTTAATTAAATAAATGTTAAGATAAATTATTTTTTTTTTATTTCCTCGCAATCAAAGTGAAAAGCCGAGTTTATAACTCGTCCACAAAACCATTTGTATCCTCGATATTACTATCAGCTCTCGCCTTCGGCTCGAGCTGCTAAAAATCTCGGATAAAAATGGATTGTTTTGTGCACTTGTTGTAAAATCTACTATTCTGTCGAAAGTCGGTGGCAAAAAACTCAATGTAAGAAAAAAAAAGTCACCGACTTTCGAAAAAAAGTTATTTTTTGAAAAGTTTTTTTATAGCGGTTTTAAATCGTGTTTGTAACTTTAAATTGTTTAACACAAAAAAAATCAAGATATACAAACTGCAAAGAAAAAAGAAATGTATTTATAATGTAATTATGATAGCTAATCTCCAAATCAATGTAGATCAACTAGCTACAATCATTTTAAGCTACGATTAATTTTAAGTTTGTTTGTCTGGCGTTGACAGAACTTGTACATGTCTGACCTGAAACATTTCTGTACCGTCAGCACGAGTTTTCAGTATTTGAGACGTAAAGTAAACTGGAACTTTTACGACTTCAAATTGACAATTTTCAAGGAAAAAATTGGCACCTTCTTCGCACACCAGAGGCGCTGTTCCATATTTTCATACAAGAAACGCTGTAAATACTGGAAAAACTCTGTAAAGTAAAATAGTGAAAACTCGTGCTAGGGGTACTGAACTGGTGGACGCCCACGGAGTGGTGGACGCCCACGGCGTCGGACGTCGCAAGACGGTCTCCGGCCACCGTAGGCGCGGGCATGCGGGCGGCGAGTAAAGGGTAACTCGCCGCCCGACCATGGACCATGCCCGGGTCGACGGCGCGTCGTGTTCCACGCGCGCCTCAAAGAGCGTCAGCATAATGACGAGGCCCCCTCTCAGAGGGCTAAAGCCTGCCGGGGTTGCGGGTCTTATACCATCACCGTGACCCCGGAACATAAAGGGCTATTGAAGGACACCGTGGATTTTAGTCAGTACAAGTCTGACAGTACCTCTCGCCCTGCCCGGAGTGGGAGGTCTCATTTGATGATTTTACCACGTAAAAAAAAATAAAAAGGGGTACTGAACATTTTTTTTCTTTGAAATACATCCACTCTAAGGGACAGTGGTTTGTTCATATTTTGTCTTTTGAATTTAAGACTAGTAGAATAAGAAATCTCAAATTGCCTTGGTTTCACAATTCCAGAACACACCCATTACTATCTCTAATGGCCTTAGGATCCTTCGTTTCGACATCTCCAATAACCTACTACATAGTTCAGTTAAAGATTAAGCTGGCATCTAGAAAGTTCAATGTGTTACCAAGTCTAAGCGGTATTTAACCCGGAATAAAGGCTAGGCACAAGGTGTACTGCTAACACTTGTGGTGCCAGCGATTGCCGCAGCACCCCTGGGTGTCAGCTAGGCTTTTTTTTTTTTACGTGGTAAAATCATCAAATGAGACCTCCCACCCGGCGAGAGGTACTGTCAGACTTGTACTGGCTAAAATCCACGGTGTTCTTCATTAGCCCTTTATGTTCCGGGGTCACGGTAAGGAAATAAATCCCGCGACCCCGGCAAGCTTTGGCCCTCTGTGAGGGGGCCCCGTCATTTGCTGACAGCTCTTTGAGGCGCGCGTGGAACACGACGCGCCGTCGACCCGGGCATGATCCATGGTCGGACAGCGAGTTGCCCTTTACTCGCTGTCCGCATGCCCGCGCCTACGGTGGCCGGAGATCGTCTGCTGACGTCCGACGCCGTGGGCGTGTACCACTGCGGTTGTGGCGGAGGGAGGACGCTGTCCTCTCTCTCTCGCGGCCCGCCATCTCCTTCACGAGCATTACTGCCTCGCAGAAGGTGGCGACCGCTTCCCACTCCGTCTCGCTCCGCAGCATGGCCGAAACCAATGCCGGGCGCGAGATGTCAGCTAGGCTAGCTTTAACTCGTTACAAAAGAATGTTGTGGGAACAGTTGGTGATCCCAAGCTTTCAAGGCGTTTTGGACCGTTAGGTTGCGGAGAGATTTTGGCTCCCTGTCTGTTCTACTATGGGAGTTCAACCACACACTTTGAAATCCGAATGGACGCGAACGTCGCGATTTCAGTACCGTCAGCACGAGTTTTCAGTATTTGAGACGTAAAGTAAACTGGAACTTTGACGACTTCAAATTGACAATTTTCAAGGAAAAAATTGGTTCCTTCTTCACACACCAGAGGCGCTGTCCCATATTTTCATACAAGAACCACTGTAAATACTGGAAAAACTCTGTAAAGTAAAATAGTGAAAACCCGTGCTGGCTGTGGAATCAAGTCCCTTCCGAAGTTTTCTCAATAAACTACTACATGAGCTCTTCAAAAAGCTTATCTGCGGGGTCGGCAACGCGCAGACGATAACTCTGGTGTTCCAGGTTGGCCGTAAGCTTGTTTCATTGGTATAAAAATGCTGACAGAACATTTTACACATCAATGTAGGAATAAAAAAGTACCAAGTTTTACAGCACTCATAATAATATACAATAATTTAAATAAAAATTATATATTAATCTTCGACTTTGAATCCGTTTTCAATTTCGACTTCGCCTAATCTCCTTAGTAATCACATAAGTAGTTAGCAAAAAGTTTTGTTAAAAGCACTAATATAAAATATGTTTTAATGATATTAGTAGTAGTGCTATTTAGAATACGGTGTAAAATCTGACTTCAATTTCGATTTCATCTTTGACTTCGAATAATATGACTATTAATTCTACTTAGAGGCCTTGAGTAGTAGACGCAGCCATAGAGAGCTTACGCTCTACTAGCCAGAGCAGGGAAGTCATTGGAGGAGTGTCAGACTCGTACTGACTATATGCCCAAAACCCATGGTGGGTTTAAATTCTTTCAATAGCCCTTAATATACCAGGGCCGCCTCCTCACGTAACCTCTTTTTTTTTTTTTTTTAGCGTGGTAAAATCATCAAATGAGACCTTACAACCCCGGGCAGGACGGGAGGTACTGTCAGACTTGTACTGACTAAAATCCACGGTGTCCTTCAGTAGCCCTTTATGTTCCGGGGTCACGGTAATAGAAGTAAGTCCCGCGACCCCGGCAGGCTTTGGCCCTCTGAGAGGGGGCCCCGTCATTTTGCTGACAGCTCTTTGAAGCGCGCGTGGAACACGACACAGATCCCAGGGTAGCTCACGTAACCTCTTAAGACTTTATAATCCGCAATCCAGAAGCCAGGTGTATAGTGAAACCCAAGGTAAGTCTTAGGATCCCGCGGATTAAGTTAAAACTCCTCCTTAGCAATATTTTATTTATGTAGATTTCACTCCCGCTGTAAACACGATGCGGGTGGCCCAGGTTGTATGATAATGTTGGCTTATTATGTTAAGCAGTACCTAAGGGACTATCGCTGCACTTAATCTCAAGATTATTATTATTTTTGAACCTATTTATCAAAGGTTAAAGTAATTAAAAAGATAATAATATTTTGCTTCGAATCTTTGATTGAAGATTTTATCTGTTGGTATATAAAGTGTTGTCACAGCAGGAGGGCCAATTTATCGCAGATACATTGATCTTCAGTGGTAGTGCGCCAAGCGGTGAATTTAAGGTGAGGGATTTTTTGAGAATTTTCAACTACATCTTTCGAGTTTCTAATAACCAAGTACAGTACCTAAGTTCCTCCATAATAATCACCTACTTAGTCTTTTCCATTTTGTTTTAATACATCGTCCAAGAATTGCTCAACACATTGAAATGAGGCATAGCCAATATTTTCAATCAAAAAGTTTTAAAAACACTTCGAGTGTAGGGACAACTGTGCAAACCCTTTACATGGTATTGTCATTAATTTTTAGTTATTTTTCCTGTCATGTAGTGTCTTCTGTCCAAAAACTTATCAATGGGTAATACGAAGTAAAAAGTTCATAATAAAAATCATGTCAATACAAATGTTTTTGTTTCAGGATGTTTCGTCTCATCCTTTGCTTTGCGGCCTTGACCGTGGCTCTGGCTTACAAGAACCCACACTATGCCTCGGGCCGTACCACCATGGTCCATCTGTTTGAATGGAAGTGGGACGACATCGCGGCTGAATGCGAGAGGTTCCTTGGACCAAGAGGATACGGTGGTATCCAGGTAAGCAATTGCTAGAACACTTAAATTCACCGAATCCTATGGTGTAAAATAGGTAATCGTATAAAGAAAAAAAAAAAAATTTTGTGACAACAGATGCATGCAAAATGTATAATACCTAAACTTTTTTATTTACTGCGTATCCTAATGGATAACAAGAGATAACTTATCTTTAATGAGTAACACATAATGCCTTATGAATTTGAAGATTATCGCTATGACAATATTTTTTTGATTTAGTTACCTACCTGTTCAATGATTACGATAAGAGGCATGGATCATTTAATATTGATCGATAATCTAGATATTAATTTATTAATCATTGTACGATGCTCTTAGCTGACCTTTTCTTTCGTAAAAGGCAACTTATTTGAAATGGCTTTCAATTTCAAATTAATGTATGATGAAGAACCTTCCGGAAAAATTCTTTAATTTTTTTGCAAAAATTGCATCAAAATGAGAGGGATTATTTCTAATATTGTTTAAACTATTTTTTGTAATGCTTCTGGATTTTATGGATTCGTGATTAATGACGCCGGGCTCAGCCTCCAAAAATGTCATTATCCATAACCAACCATGCATAATTATATTCATAGATCTCCCCTCCAAATGAGAACCTGGTCATCTGGTCAGCCAACCGTCCATGGTGGGAACGCTATCAGCCCATCTCTTACCGCCTGGTCACTCGCTCCGGTAATGAACAGCAGTTCACTAACATGGTCCGAAGATGTAACGATGCTGGTGTGAGGTGAGTCTAAATTATTGATAGCGATTTCTCCTAATTAATTTAGAAGTATGATTTCAGTCTTTTTACAAATCATGTAGCTAACTTCTAATACACGTATACTTTGGCACATTGAACCTCAAAGTCACTATTTCTGTCAATCGTATAAAGAAGGAAAGTTCAAACTTCACAGTAAATCTCTATTGGTACACATTGAAGAAACAACTGCTCTTGCTAATAAATCAGTATTAACAAGAAGGTTCTTTTAACTACCTTATCACTTCTATCTTTCACTTCAAGCGATGATGGCATTCAAACTCCTCTTTTATCTTCTCTCACAGAATCTACGTTGATGCAATCATCAACCACATGACAGGCACATGGAATGAGAACACCGGTACAGGAGGAAGCACCGCCAACTTCGGCGAATGGCACTACCCCGGCGTTCCTTATGGCAGGAATGACTTCAACTGGCCCAATTGTGTTATTAATAGCAACGACTATGGCTGCTGCGCTGATAGGGTGAGTTTTATAATCAAAACGCGCCTTTTTGCCCCTTGCTAAACCCTTCAGAAAGGGTTTAGCTATTCAATTTTCGTTGAGTACTATGTTATCAAAGTCCTTTTGTTGATGAGGTTGAGCCTATTGCTATCAACTGAACAGAAACTGTCATTCAATAGCCTTAAAATTGGGTTGGGGACTTCTATTTACTGTTGCATTTTTTTCTATTACGTTTTCTTAACTGTAACTGTTATTATTATCAGGTACGTAACTGCGAGCTTTCCGGTCTTAAAGACTTGAACCAGGGTACAGAATACGTGCGTCAAATGATCGTGAACTACATGAACCATCTCATCAGCCTGGGTGTCGCTGGTTTCAGGTAAGATGTCCACTTGATCAAATAATATTATTGTAATAAGTTCTAAAGGCTATTCCTGTTAACGATGTCATAGTTGTCTTCTTTTTAACCGACGAAAAAAAAGGAGGAGGTTCTCAATTCGACATGTATATATTATTTTTTTGCAGTACATTTCATAGCAGGCATAAAGCAAAGTCTGATTCACTTAAAATTTACGTAAACAATATATATTTCACAAAACTGCAACTTTCCTACAGAATTGATGCTGCCAAACACATGTGGCCCGGAGACTTGCGCGTCATCTTTGACCGTCTACACAACCTCAACACCGCCCACGGTTTCCCTTCTGGTGCTCGTCCTTACATCTACCAGGAAGTTATTGATCTTGGAGGCGAGGTCATCAGCCGTGATGAATATACTCCTCTTGCTGCCGTCACCGAGTTCAAATTCGGATTAGAACTTAGCCGTGCTTTCAACCGCCAGAACCAACTTAGATGGCTCGTGAACTTTGGACCTGCCTGGGGACTACTTGCTTCCGGCGATTCTCTGACCTTCATTGACAACCATGACAACCAGAGAGGTCACGGTGCTGGTGGAGCCATTCTGACTTACAAACAAGCTAAGCAGTACAAGGGTGCTATTGCGTTCATGTTGGCTCATCCCTACGGCTGGCCTCAGCTTATGAGCAGTTTCGATTTCTCCAACACTGAAGCTGGACCTCCAATGGACAACAGCGGCAACATCATCTCTGCTTCTATCAACTCTGTAAGTTTGACATTTATATTATTTTCGTGAAGAAACCGTTACTAAACCCTTTTTTTCCTTTTGCTTTTATATTTCCCGTTTTCATTTTACTCAAATCGATGTCCAATCAGAATTACCACCAGCACACTTGTACTATTGGCTGCATTTAAATTCTGTGCAATAATCACCCTACGTCATCTCGAGTATTGACAACCTTATACTCATCGTTTTCTGCTCCTAGGACCAATCCTGCGGCAATGGCTGGATCTGTGAGCACCGTTGGCGTCAAATCTACAGCATGGTTGCCTTCAGAAACCGCGCTGGTAACGCCGCGTTGTCCAATTGGTGGGACAACGGCAGCAACCAGATCGCTTTCTGCAGAGGAAACCAGGGCTTCGTTGCTTTCAACAACGACTACTGGGACTTGAACGAGACTCTTCAGGTACTTTTTCGTTTTTATTTTAACGACGTTGTGAGTCAAAAAATATGTTAAGGGATATATTGAAGAGTTTTAATTTTTGAGATGTTCGTTTTGATTATAATATATTTTGTTTTATCAAATAACAGACCTGCCTGCCTGCCGGCACCTACTGCGACGTTATCTCCGGTGAGAAGAGCGGCAGTACCTGCACCGGCAAGCGCGTCACTGTCGGCGGCGACGGCCGCGCCAGCATCCAGCTCGGAGCCAACGAGTTCGACATGGTGTTGGCCATCCACGCTGGAAATGAAGTGAGTTACTTGTCAATCGAGTTTAATAAAAGTCAAAGGTTACTGATTGGTATTTTGATAATTTGTTTTAAGTGACCTGTTGATGAATGCTCCTGTCTTGTTTGGATTAAGAGTAATTATTAGTTATGCAATGTCAATGCTGGATGACACAAACTTCAAAACCTTGTGAAATGGAAATGAAAGTGAACTGTTTGCTTCTGGCTTCAGACCTAAAAGTCTCATATCTAGTGATAGTTTGTTATATTTTATAATTACTATAATTATTTTTTCTTTTGTTTCAGTCGAGACTGTAAAAACCATTCCGGATCGAGTCAGTACTACCTATTATCACCGAACGATAGATTTACTTATTAAATCTGCGTTGTTTTGATCTGTGCTCTTTTTATTTTCTAGAATAAGTCCTAGTTTTTTAAGAAATTAAACTGAAGTTAAAATAATATGTTTGCATTTCGGTATTCTAAAAAGATTGACCACCAAATGAAATATAAAATCATCAAACATGTTTCAAAAAATAATCTTTAGTTTGCTGTGCAAATTCAAATTTTAATCATTTTTACCTTAACTCAAACAAACTTTGTTTTGTTGACGACTCGTCTTTTCATCACAAAAAAAAAAACTACAAAAACGGTTCTGAATCACTCTCTAGGTCAACTCATTCCAGACACAACGCTAAAAATAGATCTGAGAATCCAAAAATACCCAAAAGCAGTATTTATAGATCTTTATCGCACACAATACGTACGGTGAAAGGCAACAATCGAATGGGTTTAGCTGATAAATCAATCACCACCTACGAAGATTATTTTGCCCGAAAAAACAAGAAGTCGGTAGGTTGTAAATTTGTTTATTATATCAAACATACAGACAGTTTGCTAAAACAGTATGCAGTGGCCAATGTAAATATTTTATGCTGCTAAAAATATGATGGCAAATTATTATATGCAGTCTAACAGTATAACTTATGGGAATGATGCAGTTGATATGATGTTAACCAGAATCAGAACACTAGTGGAATTCACCAAGTCTGTGATTACTGGATCTCAATAGTGGATTTCAGTAGCTTTCCCTGGCCAGAACCCTAAAAAATTTGAATTAATGAAGAATCTTTCAGAATAAATGAGGAATAGGGTGAAAAAGCGAAGATTTTAGAACTGGCAGGTTACTTACCATGACGTCTTAAAAGCGGTAGTAATTCCACAGTGAGAATGAGTTGGCGCTAGACGACTGGTATGACTGTCTCTTTCCTACACTGGCATTACTTCCCTGCTGGTGTTGTGTCTAGAGTTGTTGTAGAGATTTTCTAATAAGTTCACAAGTTTTTTTTTTTTCGGATTTCGATTTTAGTTTTATGATCGATCATTTGCGTCATGAATGGTATAGTGGTACAGTTTCACGGTGGTTGGCGCATTGGCCGAGCGATCAACAGAATGATGCGCTTCGTATCGTAAAATTTGTATGATGTGCCCGAAGCAACAACTTGTAAGTTGTTGCTTCGGGCACATCTTCGGGTCTGTTTGTGTACTTGATTTGAAATGTTTTTAAACGCATCCACGATACAGGTTTAATACTTGTGTGGAGCTAAGTAAAAAAAATGGTAGTTTACAACAAATACATATGTGCTAATGCCTTTAAAACCCTTGTTTCAATACCTAAAACGGTTGGTCTAATAACCAAGAAATTTAAAGCGTAGGTATTTTTAGGTCATACCTTTATTCGTGCTTCGTTCGAAGGCATAGGCATTATAATCATTACCCCCGCATATTTTCCTCATTAGAGAATAATTACTAGCAAAAAGTACTTATATAATATACTTATGTTACAGCTTCGTTAGCGAGAAATTAGAATTCGTATTCTCACAGTTGAGGTTAATGGCATCACAGATCAGTTGGGATTAACGTTCAGTAGTTCGGTTTGTGGATGGGTGACTATCATTACTTACATGGCTACTCGTTTCCTTCCTCAAGTGCGTAAACTTTTGCTAGGCTTGGCAGTTACAAGCTTGAAAGTTTGGGAACCAGTGTTACCGAGATTCTGTCTTACATTATATATTAATAACTTTTGACAAACAATTTGGACTGTACTCTACTTGTAACATTAGTTAAATCATGATTTCAAGGATACGTGGCGCCATCTATTTTCATAAGAATTGTAGTTGTTTTCCTTAGAAACAATATCTTTTTTGGGGGGTCATAGCTAGTTTATGTACGTGTCTGTACACCTGACAACGTACTTATATCCAAAATTTTTGGATGATCAGTTTTGGATGTTTAGTTTAGTTAGGAGTTAGGATTTGAAAATATTTATCTGAAATCTGAAATACGAGTACTAAACATTAAACAGGGCTATGCACTAGATCTTTATGAAAGATGAATAACCTTGTGGTTTAAAAAATATAAACGTAGTCTGGGTTTATTATGTATCTACGTCTATCCAGAACTGCCCCGTTAGTCTCGTAGTCCCAAGCGCGGCTGCTGATTCGTGGGGTCCTGAGTTCAATTCCCGGTCTGGCATAAAGTGCTATTGGGTATGAATATAAGATTTTCTCAGTAACTTTCAGCCCGGAGTTTGGAAGTTTGCAGTAACCCCCTTGACTCGTAAAGCACGTTAAGCTGTTGGTTCTGCGCCTGATCTCTCTCCAGTCATGTCGGATTGTCGTCTCATCGGAACTATGAGAGTAAAGGAACAGAGAGTGCACCTGCGCACACACTGTCTTGTGCACTATAATACACTTCTGGACACATCTATTGGCCCACCTTGTATTTTCAGTTTCGTTTGGTCCTAGCTAAAATTTTATATTAGGTCGAGCAAAAAGTTTTTATACAGTTTTGAACCTGGCACATTCACAATTTAATTCAATAGTCTTTTTTTGAATTTCGAACACAGAATTTAAAGAAACAAAAGACAATTTGGAACCTGTTTGTTGATATCAAACAATCGAATACTAAGAAAACTTGGTTTTATTGGTTTACTTGGATTTAATTCTTGTAAAAGTGATTGATATCTTTGGTTTTGCAACAAACATTACTTATTCTTAACATTAAAGTGAGGTTCTATCAATAATCTATGGATACTTCACCTGAAGTCGCCGCCCAAGCTGTGGCACTTATTCAGACCGGACACAGCCAAAGAAACATGAGTGCTCAACTTAATTTAAGTCGATCTGCGGTCCGAAATGTTTATCGGAGGTACCTAGAGACTGGCGGCTTTGTTCGTCGCCAAGAAAGGCCACAATCTCGGGTCACAACTGAAAGGCAGCATCGATTCATCGTGACGACCAGCTTGAGAAATCGTCACCTTACCTCCATTGAGATACAAAACCAACTTCGCGACTTCCACGGAGTATCCGTGAGCGCTCGAACTGTTCGGAGAAGGTTAAAAGAACGCGATATGGTACCACACAAGCCAGCCAATGGGCCCAAACTAACGCGAGCCCACCGAACAGCGCGCCTTCATTTCGCACGCAGTCATTTAAATTGGACACGGCAAGATTGGAGCCGTGTACTCTTTTCTGATGAGTCTAAAATTGTGTTACATGGCAATGATGGAAGGCAGAAGGTCTACCGACGTAAGGGAGAGCGTTTCGCACAATGCTGCTTTGAAGAGAGGACTGCTTATGGCGGTGGCTCATGGACTGTCTGGGGCGGTATATCTGCGAGCGGCAAAACTCAACTTGAGGTTGTTACAGGACCACGGCTGCCAACATTAAATGCTGAAAGGTACATTCGTAAGTGCTTAGAACCTCACGTGATACCATACGCGGACTCTGTGGGCCCAAATTTCCTTTTTATGCATGATAATGCAAGAGCCCATGCGGCCGGCATCGTCAGGGAATATCTTCGGGATGTGAACATCACAGTTATGGACTGGCCAGCCAGAAGCCCAGACATGAACCCCATTGAACACATGTGGGACGAGCTAAAAAGACGTGTTAGGGCTCGTCAGCCAGTTGCCCAGACGATGCAGGAGTTGAAAACTACCATAGAAGAGGAATGGGAGATGATCCCTCAAAATTTATAGAGCGGTTGATAAACTCTATGCCTAATCGTTTGAGAGCTGTGGTAGATGCCCATGGAGGTAACACGCGTTATTAAAATAAACCTTTATTTGATAAAACATGTTTTTTATTCAAAAATCAATTGCCTTTAACAAGGCGCATATCCGACTTGTTACGCGTAGTTCCATGTCGTATGGTATTCTGAATTCAAATTTAAAACAATACGATCGAAAAAGATGGTAAAATGTATCAGGTTTAAAACTGCATCAACAGTTTTTGCTCAATCTAGCAATTATATTTCGGTAGGGGCCATCGAAACCTAAACTCTAAGGTGGGCCAATAGATGTGTCCAGAAGTGTATTATGTCCCGCGTAGTTGGCTTATCTCTGAGATTGGTCGCTGTGGCCGAAACTGGTCAGGAAACCTACTATTGTGAACTTTTTTTTTTTTCATTTGTAGTTCAATTGTATTTCGTTTCGTGTATATATGTACTTACATACAATGAATTGATGCCTTTTCCAAATTCCGTTTAATTCCATTCCATTTCCTTTCGCGATATTTTCCTGCTCTTTAACATCGTCTGGCTACAAGCACGAATAGTGCAAAGACAAAAAAAAAAAAAATATCGTTTCAATAGGTTAGTGAGGTGAATGACACGTGAATCTGTGGGAAATAACGTGAATAAAAGAGACTGTACAGAGTAGAAAATGCTTGCCATTAAGATAAACAACATCAAATTCCTTCAAATGAGCCCTTAAGTTTACAAGACTTGTACCAATTTACACTTAAACATAAGAAAAAGAAACTTCAAGCCCGCAACAAAAACTTATGACATCGCTCGTACAAACTAGTCCAGTAGCAAGTTTAACCAAAGTTTTAGCCATAAAATAAGTTTTGTTCAAACGTCCGGGACATTTTGGACACTTTAGGGACCGCAGAGATCGGATGAAACGTGTACAAATTGTAAAACGAACGCTTGTAAGTTCTATGTCCGTGGCCTGTATGACATGGCAAGATTTTGTTGAATTTCGACGTTCGTGGAAGATAATAGAGATGATGTAAGATGCAGTTTTGATTGAAGTTTTTCTTTGGTCTTGTTTAAGTTATGGAGTGAATTATGTTGAGACTGATATTAATTATACAGGGTCAAATTGAATAGATGCGACTTTGAATATACAAAAATACGTGTTGTCAAGAAAATGTATAAAATATCAAAATTGTAAAATTAAAAAGTAATTTATCAGTGTTACGCTATGAATGGCAAAGTTTAATAACATGAGTTACGAATAACGGTAGATTATTGAGCACTGCGATAAGTCGGACGAGATTTTTTGATACTTCAATTTTTCTTATTTATTTTGCATATTAAATGCCGATAATTTGTACTTAAATAAAGATATTAAGATCAATGGACCTGCCAATTAGTTCCTGTCACTTTAAAACACATCTTAGAATACTTTGTAATATCTCCACTTAGATATTACAAAGTATTCTAAATCTCATAAAATAAACTGGAAAAAAAATACGTAAGTATACCCCGTTTGAGCACCGATTTTTAGAAAAAAACCCAGTGTACGATGATGTATTCCTGTCATCTTCTTAAAGGATCAATACAAATGTAAGTTGTAGAATTAATTTGAATAATCGTGTGTATAGGGCGACTAAAACCCACTCTCGTCGTAACCCTTTTCATAAAAAAATGTATGAGTTCAGGATAGCAAGTAGGGAGTCGTCGTTGGAAATAAAGTAGTTTGAATTAAATATTAGATATTTTAATAATCTCTCTGTAGCTTCTGGCAACAACAATGAATTAGGTGTTGCTCAATTGCTAAGACTACTAAGAAGGTACAGTACCCTAAGCATGAGTTTTCAGTATTTGAGACGTAAAGTAAACTGGAACCTTAACAATTTTAAACTGACAATTTTCAAGGAAATAGTTATTTGTTATACAAGAGTGCAAAGTTGATTTTTAACCGCGTGCTCATGTTTGATGACCGAGCAAGCGAATGATTCTAAATTTGAATCACGAGTGCAACGAGTGATTCGAAAATTAGAATCATGAGTGATAGCGAGGGAATCAAAAGAGCACAAGGTGAAAAATCTTTGCACTCGAGTGCAACACGTAACTTTTCATCCCACCTCAGCGAGGAAATGACTAAATGAAAAACAAAAAAAAAAAACAGATGTACATTGTACAAACACAAGATAGGCTTTTATTTCAGTTTAGGTATTAACTAGGACATTATTATAGAACAGAATAATTTTTAAATTAAAACAAATAATACTTAGGTAGTAGTTGAAAACTACTACCTAAGTATTATTAAGTTACTTATTTTTATCTTGGTTTGTCATAACATAACAATAAGACGTGAAAGGAAAACCGCACAAAGCAAATAAAAAAGGTAAAACAAAGTACTGAGCCAAGAATGTTTCGGGTCTGAGATTTTAACGAAATAATTGTAGATTACGCTCCAAGGGAGGCGTATTGAATTCCGAAGCGATACTAAGGTGGTGCCTGTGTGGTGTGGTGCCCACTTGACGTTCGAAGGTTGTCGAGGGAACAAATTCTATTTTTAAAATTTGATGTGGTACACAGGTGGGAAAGCAGAGTACGCTCCTCGGGTGTAAGGCTGCGTTGCCTTGGGCTAACTTGAATCCCTCGCTTCACTAAGGATTTTTAACTTTATTCCCTCGTTTCTTTCGGGTGTTAACACTTGAACCTTCTCGCTGCGCTACGGATGGAGGTTCACCCCCAGAATCCTTAGTATCGCTTCGGAATTCAATACGCCTCCCTTGGAGCGTAATCTACAATTATTTTGTTAAAATCTCAGACCCGAAACATTCTTGGCTCAGTACTTTGTTTTACCTTTTTTATTTGCTTTGTGCGGTTTTCCTTTCACGTCTTATTGTTATGTTATGACAAACCAAGATAAAAATAAGTAACTTAATAATACTTAGGTAGTAGTTTTCAACTACTACCTAAGTATTATTTGTTTTAATTTAAAAATTATTCTGTTCTATAATAATGTCTTAGTTAATACCTAAACTGAAATAAAAGCCTATCTTGTGTTTGTACAATGTACATCTGTTTTTTTTTGTTTTTGCATTTAGTCATTTCCTCGCTGAGGTGGGATGAAAAGTTACGTGTTGCACTCGAGTGCAAAGATTTTTCACCTTGTGCTCTTTTTATTCCCTCGCTATCACTCATGATTCTAATTTTCGAATCACTCGTTGCACTCGTGATTCAAATTTAGAATCATTCGCTTGCTCGGTCATCAAACATGAGCACGCGGTTAAAAATTAACTTTGCACTCTTGTATAACAAATAACTATTCCTTCTTCGCACACCAGAGGCGCTGTTCCATTTTCCACACAAGAAACGCTGTAAATACTGGAAAGACTCTGTAAAGTAAAATAGTGAAAATTTGTGCTAAGGGTAGATACTGATCATTTTAGCAATAATGAGATTTAAGGTCATAGCAAAACCCAAACAATATTGGTGGAGGCTGGGCCTTAGGTGGACTGATAGGGACGACACACTGACAAAAAATACGCCTTATTCCTTTGATAAATACATACATATTATAGATAAATTACAACCAGACACAGAACAAATGATCATGCTGATCACACAACATTTGTCCTGGGTGGGAATCGAACCCACGACCCCTGGCATAGCAGTCAGGGTCACTAACTACTAGACCAACAGGCCTGTCAAAACCAGGCCTGTTTGACAAAGAATTTAATATAATGATTCTTACTACAGAAATACCACCTTTTAGTGAGAAGCAGGCATCACCAAGGCTCAACAGGAATTGTTGGCTGTCACAAGTTTTTGAATTTTTGGTTCTACCAACACGACTTCTGATAAACCTTGACCCACTAGATAAAAGCATGGCTTTTTCTCAGAACAAATTAATTACCTCCGTATTGATTCCACCAATACTTCAAGGCAATGTAATTATATCGACTCTGGTTGTATCAAAGTTTTATTTGTAGCTTTTATTGATGGCTACTTTTTACATTTATTTACCTCCCACTTTGGATAAAATGTAAGACATTGATCAAACTCGTACAACCTCTATGTTTCTTCAATTGCCATTTGCGTTTCAGGGCTTCTGTAACTCTTTTGAATATTCCCACAAACCTGGTAGAACCCCGTAACCCTGCCAGGAAATAAAAAATAAAATTGAGCCACTTTCAAAAGAAGACAAGGCACTCATCTTTTTTAATATTGTAAATAACGTAGTCCATTTATCTAAGCTTTATAAAAATAATCAACTTAAGTTCTGTCATCTTTGCTCAAGAAGAAAATGTTACTCCAGTAATTTTGTTTGGCACTCAACTCAGAGTTGTTACTTGGGAAACTTATTTCTCTTCATTACTTTGAGCTGTTTCTGCGCATTTTTCAGTTTGCGGTCCAGAATACTGAAATTTATTGTGACTCGTGGAGTGAGTTATTGATTAACTGCATTTGTAGAGTATTGCCCATTTTTCAATGAATTTTTGATAAGAAGATAAACATCAGCCTTTTTATTTCCAAACATAAATTATCCAAACTAATATTAATGCGAAAATAAGTTTGTTTACCTTTTTACGCCAAAACCACTGAATCGATCATCTTGGCATATCATTTGGTCAGGTGTACAGAGACATAGGGTACCTTTCGTCCCGAAAAAAAGTACTATTCCTGTGAAAACTACGAACATTCATGTGATAACAGATGGCACCACATGTACGAACCGAATTGATTTTCAAATTAAAAATGAACGCGTGCGAAGCTGTGTGCAAAAGGTTGTCTATAATCTCGAGTATCGCGTATTTTCGAGATTATAGACAAAGTGTCCAGTCACTTGCCCAATTGGCAGTAGTCCAGTCAATGGGGCAAAAAAGAGGCATTGCCTTGCATTAGTAGACTACACCACTTTTTGCAGGGCAAACATCCCCGTCGACTAGAGTACGGGAGAAACCGCAGGTAACAGCTAGTTACACATAAAACTTTTACGAAATAAAATCGAGTTTCAGTACTCTTTGTATCAAACATCAACATACACCCACACATCTTCACGCACTGCTGAAAAAGGGTTACTCAATGATCCGATACAAAAATCAGAATGTCATCTGTTTTTACATTGTCACACAATTTCAAACTCTATATCGTAAGTTCTAGAGTATTTTATTGGTTTTAAACTTAAGGGTAATTAACATAAATAAAGGTCCTAGGGTGATTGTTGAAATAACCGTCATTAGTTACTTTGTTTTATCGTTGCGGGTTCAAAAAGCAAGAATCATTCTATATCCAGCGTTTTCATTTTATTCATGTTTAGATATTTTATGTAATTATAATTTAACTACAATGTACAGACGCCAGCGTATCAAACTGTCCCAATTTGTAAAAATAATAATATTTTTTCAACTTTGTCCCAAAAGCAAAAGTTTCTTATTTGATTGGTAAAGATAGACTTACGGGTACCGGCCTATAATGCACATCGGACTTCGAAATGTTAAACTAGTTTCGGCTTCTTGAAGAATTGTTTCTATCACACGTACGACCTAAGGATCGTTGGTCGCCTCCCGGATCTTCGTCCTGGTTGATTAGAGCTCGTGCGACAAGGATGACTCTCTTTAAAACTGAAACTAGCCTGTGTCTTTATAAAGTATCTATAAGTCCATTATTTATAATCAGCACTATGAATACCTATATCAGTACCAAAATCGGTGACAATACCAGTGGTATGATTACTGAACCTCACGCTGGCGAACAACGGTTAAGCAAAGGATCAAAACGTGGAACAAATGAAAGAGCTTGCCTTATTTTATATGTGGTTCAAAAGGTATCCGCTTCAATAAGTAGAAAGTAGACATTTTACGAATTAAAAACCTGCTCCATTTTTTTTTTTGCGTGGTAAAATCTTCAATTGAGTCCTCCCACCCCGGGTAGGGCGGGAAGGACTGTCAGACTTGTACTGACTAAAATCCACGGTGTCCTTCAATAGCCCTTTATGTTCCGGGGTCACGGTGATGGAAATAAGTCCCGCGACCCCAGCAGGCTTTAGCCCTCTGAGAGGGGGCCCCGTCATTATGCTGACGCTCTTTGAGGCGCGCGTGGAACACGACGCGCCGTCGACAACTTGCTCCATTTAAGAAATAAGTAAAAAATACGGGACAGTAGATAAAACATTTTTGTATTGTACATAAAGCTCTTCGCAAACTTCGTTACATTTTGCGCTCTATCTGCATTGCCAATGTGCGGTCAATTCACAGCTATTTGGGTTGTAAAACAATCAATTATGGCCGCTCTAGAATTATTAATTGACCACGGGGGCTGACCGCGCTACATTGAGGCGTTTGCGGCCGACCTCGGCCCGGATATAGACAATGCTGATTAGATATCGCTAGTTTGATTAGGCAATAAGTTAAGACAATCGTCTACCGAGCGCTCGTCCATACAAAAAGAGAAAATGTTTTCCTGCCTCTAAATGTTATCTTATCTCAATGATTTTTTAGAATGCTTCTGAGACAGTAAAAAACTAAGTTTATAGGTATTCTTTTTTTTTCAAAATTTATAATAGTTTGAAAAAATAATACTGTAAGGTTTATAATAGTATAAAAAATACCTACAGTCAGTCTCGCGCTCTCTATCGCACAATTGGGGGTCGGATTCAACGCGCGAGCGACAGCATGAGTTTTTCTAAATACCTATTTTTTGAAATGGCATCCGGTAGACTATCCTCTTAAAGAGTTTGACGTAGATTAGAGTCGATAGGCTGTTGTTTTTTTTTTTCGATTGATGGTTGCATCTATGGTTGGAGCATCATTGCAGCAGACTGCAATGAGCACGCCCAGAAGCATAACACCCAACGACCAGGGGCCTAAGTCTACTAATTTATAAACGTTACAATGGTCTCTCAATGGTGTGTTTTTGACAGTTTTTGTATGGCAAATCTGTCAAAAACTTACCATTGAGAGACCATTGTGACGTATATAAATTAGTAGACTTAGGCCCCAGAAAACGGTTGTTGCTGAAGTCAATATGAGAAAGATAAATTTGAAAACTCATTATAATAATAATTGAACTTAAAACGGGATATTTTATTTGTTTTGAGTTCAACAGAATCGGAATTTGAGTTTAAGAACGGTAGTCAAAAGCAAAAAAACGAATAAGAAAGAGGGTAGACCGATTTATCTGCTCATAAACATCCACCCGCAATTACTTCAGTTCACCCGCGATCACGGTGCTTGCGACAGCGCCGAAATATCGGAAACTCAAAACAAAAAATTAACACCGTAAAAATACAGTTTTAAATTCAAATAATAGCGTAAGTGATTGTGATCAAGCAGTTTAAAAACCTAAATATTAAAATTTGTTTCGAAAGTACTATGTAGATAATTCATCATCATCTGCCTAGCCTTTTCCCAACTATATTGGGGTCGGCTTCCAGTCAAACCAGATTCAGCTGGATATCAGTATTTTACATGGAGCGACTGCCTGTCGGATCATCACAACCCAGTAACTGGGTAATACCATAGCCCATGGTGAGACTGGTTTTCAGACTAAGTTGTACTAAGTAGATATGCATTTGCAAAAATCCAAAGATAACCTGCAGTAATCTGTCGGTTAACTAAACTCAAACTTATCCACAAGGGTCATTAATATAAACGACGTTCCTTCAAAGCTAAAATAATCGCAACTAACATACGTTAGCTTAGTAAAACAACAAGCACACGAGTGGAAGTTTGTAAATCAACATTCTATGTTTGTGTTACTTTGAACTTAGTATGATTTGCACGGGAAATGCCTGAAGGGCGCATTATTATGGACATGCCACGTGTGTCCGTAGTAGGTATTGGTACTGAAACACTAGGTATAAGAATGTTAGGTGTTTGTTTTTGTGTCCTAATACTCTTTTTTTTTACGTGGTAAAATCATGCCACGTGTGTCCGTAGTAGGTATTGGTACTGAAACACTAGGTATAAGAATGTTAGGTGTTTGTTTTTGTGTCCTAATACTCTTTTTTTTTTACGTGGTAAAATCATCAGATGAGGCCTCCCACCCCGGGCATGGCGGGAGGGACTGTCAGATTTGTACTGACTAAAATCCACGGTGTCCTTCAATAGCCCTTTATGTTCCGGGTCACGGTGATGGTATAAGTCCCACGACCCCGACAGGCTTTAGCCCTCTGAGAGGGGACCTCGTCATTATGCTGACGCTCTTTGAGGCGCGCGTGGAACGTCGACCCGTGGCGGAATACTCTTAAGTTTTTAAGCAGATCTTGCCGTGAATACGAATTTCGGCGCAGATAGTTAACCCACTTAATCCTTATGAAGATTTTTTTTTTAAAGTGGAGTTCAAATTGAAATAAAATTAACTAACTGACAGAAGACGACCCACTGACTGACATTGTTTTTGCTTATTTTAATTTTATTGCTTATGAGTGCTTGATGTATACGCGTTATGTATATACAGTCTCTAGCAGATCAACCTACCCGAATCAGTTAAATTTTACCAAACAAATATTAACCTTCCAACTTTTAACCACTATTGTGATAAGGCTGAAAATTTATTAAAGCAATTTGACAGATTCGGATAGGTAGATGTCCTGGCGGTGAATTTGTTACAAAATGGTCTAAAGAGCCTAACTAGCTTACCTTTACAAAATTTGTAAGGCATGTTTTATGGCCGGTACCTGTACTTAGTAAAGTGTCAAACGTCAATCAATAAGTTTTGAGTTGAGTTTCAATAACAGTTTTGACACATGCGTGAAAGAGACAGACCACTCAAACCTGCTTTGTTCAAAAATACAGACATTTTTGCATAGATTTTATAAATGGCGGCCTGGTTGGCACAGTGATTATGTGACTGATTGCTGCGCTTCGGGTCAGTTCGATTCCCGCACGGAGCACATATTCTTTTTATGAGCGACTATTAGTTGTTCCGGGTTAGGCTGCTTTTTACATAACATTAAATTACTTTTAATAACTTTACTAATTCTCTAAACGTTCCCAAGAGACAAAATTCAAGTGTAGACATCGATTAAAAATGATTTTGACCAATAAAATGTAATTCCATTATAAATGCTAAAAGAGACTGAGTATCTTTTATGAAGGACTTAGGAGTAATCAGGAAAAACTAACCTTTTAAAATTAAAAAGAAAGAATTAAAATACTATTTTTAGTCAATTAATAACCCATTAATCAATAAGTGAAGTCGCTGAACCATAAGCTTCATACAATTATGAATCATAATATGTACATATTTAACACAATTTTTATAAAGATGATTTTTTGAGGAAAGAATTTTTTTTAGATTGCAAGTGGGATTCGAAAAAAAAATTAATAATTATTAATTTTTATATTTATATCAAGGTGGGATATTTCCGGGGTCGCGGGACTTATCTCATTACCGTGACCCCGGAACGTAAAGAGCTATTGAAGGACACCGTGAACTTTAGTTAATGCGACTCTGATAGTCCGTCTCGCTCTGCCCAATGCCCGATTTTACCATGCTAAAAAAAATGGTGGGATATTTCGACAGTTAATAAATAATATCTGTTTATTGATGTATAATTCAAACATATTAATACAAACTGACTTCACAGGGAATTAAATATTATTAAAAAAAATAATTGTTAGATTATGGGTTAAGGGAGCAGAAGATTATGGCCCACTCCCTCTCTTAGAGAGGAAGCCTGTGTCCCAGCACTGGGAACATTATAGGCTGATGATGATGATGATGATGGGAGCAGAAGACAGAAAGAGTAGGTGAAGAGGTTCGGAGGTGTGCGTTGTTACACCGCGACACGATTGTTTTTTGTTAAAGTTCGGCCGTTCAGAGAATGCGTTCCTGACACCTATCAGTCAGACACGACTAGTGATGGGAACAACATAACACTGAGTTTGTTACCGTTCCTCCAAAATGAACCGCCGCATTATTTTAAGATTATATTCGTTTTAAATTGGCGGAATCATTTAAAATTTATATTTTAGTCATTTAAGTGGAAACCAAAAAAAGGTAATATTCATATAATAAAATTGTTTTATTTATTCTTTGTTACAAAGTTACAATCTGTATTTCTATGCAATAAAGTAAGTTCATTGAATTGAATGTGCGTACAGAATATTAATCAGACTCCGATTCGCTTGAGGCCTCTCCTCAAGCGAATCGTGTCTTCATCATCTTCGCCTACATGTATAATCATATTATTATCAATAACAGAATCAATCCTCATATCTCGGTCAAAATGTTCCAAAATCAGGTTTTTAGTCTTCTCAACAACCTTTGCCCAGTCATCTCTTGTGACTTCTCCGCAGGCTTCTTTTAATAGGGTCATCATCTTTTTCGTGCTGAATGGCGGGGAAGTATTGTGGCGGGCGGCGTAACCTTTTATTTGAGCCCAGATTAGCTCGATCGCGTTATATTGGTAATGATTCGCGTTATATCGGCCACGAAACGACAACAGACGACTGTTTTAGCGTCACAATCACAATCAATGGGGTTACCATTTTTAATCTCAGTATAAAAATGCTAGTAACGCCATTTGGGGTTACCATTTTCAACCTAAATATAAAAATGCTACTTTCTTTCGCGCGTTCGGTTTGGTCATAGTTTTATTTTTATATTTCATAAAGTTCTCTAAATCTAAATCTTATAGTCCATTATTTTCAAATTCTTAAAAAGAAAAACAAAGCGTATTATTTTATATTATAAGTATAACTGTATATTTAAGAACAGATACTTGCCTGTTATTTTTAGCACAGCACTACAAATATAAAGCGCTGACATAACCTTGTAATAGCGCAGTATAGATTTAGAAAAATATTGTTTACCAAGTTATTTGACCCTCAGTTTGGTACAAAATTATAACGTTCATTGATTATTGATTTAATAATGTTGTTTTAATGCTCATCAATTGTTAAAACGGTAAACAACCAGCAAAAATATTTTTATCGTAACTGCAACGCCATTACAAAGTTACGTCGGCAGTTCAATCGCGATGTGTCAGGAACGCATTCTCTGAACGGCCGAACTATAACTGATAGCGAGAAGCGAGCTTTAAACGGCTGAAAGCTCTCCGTGTTTGCTAAAGGTGAAACTTTACTGACTGACGTTATAGAAATATCAATACTGTCAAAAAAAGTTCATAAACAAACAAAAATATACAGTACAATAATAGCATAGTCGTCATATCGATATTAAAAGCTCAATACGCCGTCAATATATTATCAAACTCATACAGTGTGTTCAATAAAAGAAAATACTACAATACAAAGAATGTGAACCCTTACCACACCACAAAGCATACAATATCCATCACGATTCCATTCAATAAAAGAAATGTTTGCACTTTAAAGTCAAGTACGTAGCGTAGATCGTACGTTTGTAACCGCCCTTAGGACGTTTCGCTCCCGCATTTCAGCGGTACCTATATCAGTTCACTCGGCGACTCCCACCCAACCGGTTGTGTGTCCCGCGTTTCCCGAACACAGCGTAAATTTTTAATTCCCGAATAAAAACGAACGGCGTAAAAACCGAAACTTCTTTCGATTCGAGTTCTTTTTTCGATAAATTCGTGTAGTGATGTGCTAAATTAATGGATGTTACACACAAATGTGAACATTTTGTTAAGATTTTTTGGTTGTGTTGAATAAGTTTTTTGAAGTGAACACGTGTGGGTACGTTCCGGCGGTCGTCCTGAAAATTATTTCGAGAGGTAAGTGTTTTAATTTTATTGTATTTTATTTTTTTCTCATTAAAACTATGACATTGTCTTTGGTCTCAAATTCAAAATGAACAGCGGTATATTTCTTCATTATTTAATTAAAATTAATTATCGACATAAGTGCGTATTAAAATAATTATTTAATGTAGGTATTAAGAGGTACATAAAATTAACCTTACATTAATTACAGGCACGCAATTAGAAAATACATTTCAGTGGTTAACGTTATTTTTTGATACTAGTGATTTTCCTGTAATTTGAGGGAATTATTTGGTAACTTTCCCTATTTTCATTTTACTCTTAACGGTCATATTTTTTTTATTTATGCTTACCTACTGATGAAAGATATACAATAGGTAGTGTGAATAATTTATTGATGTCCTGAAGCGACTGTTTGCGACGTGTTATCATGTCCTTTGCTTTGTGAACCAGCACTGCTCAATACCAACCAGTATGCTACTACAATACTATAATACTACAATTTTCTGAACTGGACCCATTTGGCGTAGCCGTGGAACACACAATGTTATATTATTTCTAGTTATATTTATTATTTTTATGTTATCTATTTTTTTTTCTTCTTTTATTTTTGTTTATGTTGTGTGTACCGGCTACTCAAATAAACGTTTTTTTCTTTCTTGATATTTAAAGATTGAAAAATTTTACCGATATAAATGAAATTTTGTATTCATTCGACGATGATATAAAATTTCTCGTTTGATCTAAACGTTGTCTATCCTTTCACTCATGATTGAAATGTTCCCATAAGATTTTATAGATAATCTCTTTCCGCTAGATAAAAGCTATCGAGCATTTACAAAAGCTTCGCAACTTTTCGCCTAAACGTTCAAATAAAATTATCTATAACCCAATGATGCCTGATCTTCTTGAAAGTTTCACAACATTTTTATAGCTAAATGTAGCTTAATTTTATTTAAATAAGAATTTCCTATGCTAAAACGGTCTTTCACGGGTCCTGGAACACAAAGAACAATAAGATTCAGGAACAGGGCTGATTTTTTTAGTCGAGTCTGACAGTCTCTTCCGCATCACCTAAAGCGGGACTCATTTGATGATGATCCACCCCAAAAAAAAAAAATGCTTCAATAAATAAATACATAAATCATTATAGCACGCCATAGTTACAAAATCATTACCCGATAATTGATAGATAAGATGGGTAGGACCGTCCGAAATAATGAGACAAATGAACAATACAATTTTGACAGCTGTCAGTTTCCCATAGGTACATTATTCGGCCAGTACTCACCATTTTGTTTTAAATTTTTAATGTCTGTAAATACACGTTTTGGGTTCAGTTCAATAAAAAGGAAACCCTTTTTTGTCTGTTTTGTGTTTTTTTTTCTTGTATGTGACTTTATAATATATGGCTAGACTTGTCATCAAAATGTCACGAATTATGACGTGGTAAATATTGAATTGTTTATTATATATTATGAAAACCTTTTAGTATAATTTGCAGACAGTAGGTATATTTTTAATCATAACTGTGGTATTTGTCAAATCAGTGTTTGATATGTTTGATAGAGTAATCTAACAAATTCAAGACTACCGCCAGGCTCTTTCAATTGTTTCAGCCGGCTATACAGCCTGAGGCTGTAGGACAAACTCGTGCGTACAAACGTAATGAAAACTCTTTTTATTCGTTTAACATTGTAACTTATTCATTCAATTTTATGACTTGAGGATTTATTCATAAACGTCAAAGTTCAGAGACGTGTTATGTTGAAAAATAAATGGTATGATTGTAGTTTTAATAGACGGTATAACTAAAAAAAAAGCAAATAAATTGTTTTATTTTAGTTAGATATACCTTCTATTATTTCAACGTGTCAGTCTGTGGATTTATTGTTTTTTTTTTAATATTAAAATTGTTCGTATTTATGTACATTCAGTAAAAAAATGCCTGCCAGACAGCAATTTTCAGACAGTTTTGTGTGCTATACGCTGTATATATGCATTTTCTTTGACTGCAGTCAAAGAGGTGGTATGCATACAGAAAAATTGAAACTTACAGTACAACATAGAAAACCCGTAGGAAAATTAGTGCTGCTTACCTAATTGTTTTGCTGAATTTCAGAGTAAAAGTCAACAATCAGTTTTAATACAATCAAAGCTGTTACCAGCCTGAAATACCCGCTTTCATAAACAATGCATATTTCACATTATTTCATTAATATAAACAGAGTTTACTGAAATTCGTGAAGCTGGCATAAATAAACTCATTGCTTCCAAAATAATATCCAAACAGCTAATTTCAACGGATTATAAATTAATATACATTGTTGATACGTTTTCAATAATTTTCGTTTCTGTATATTGTTTTAGCACATCGCATTTATTATAAGCATAAATCCGTAGAATAAAATTATAGGTACCGATGTGGTCCATATTGAACTTTTATTTTGTTATACCACCTATAATAATAATAATATTCCACAACTATCACACAACGCCATCTAGTCCCAAACTAAGCAGAGCTTGTGTTAAGAGTACTAGACAACTGATAAACATACTTATATATTTCTAAATACATACATGTAAATAGATAAATTACACCCAGACACAGAACAAATGATCTTGAATCCAGCATATCCTAGATCCAAAAATTCGTTGCCATGCCACCTACCACGGCGCATCAGGTTTGCATGGTGAATTACGTTCTACTCGGAATCTCACACAGAGAAGGCCTGTACCCAGCATTCGGATCATTACAAGGCCGAAAGGGACTGTCAGACTTGTACTGACTAAAATCCACGGTGTCCTTCAATAGCCCTTTATGTTCCGGGGTCACGGTGATGGATATAAGTCCCGCGACCCCGGCAGGCTTTGGCCTTCTGTGAGGAGGCTCCGACATTTTGCTGACGCCCTTTGAGGCGCGCGTGGAACACGATGCGCCGTCGACCCGGAGGGAAGTGATAGGTACTAGAACATATTTTATGGCAATGAAAATCCTGTGGCTAAATAATAAAACTTATCAAAAAGAAAATGACTAAGTATGTAATTCATGGTTACAGTATTTCCGTTTTTCAAAGGCGAGTAAATATTTACTGTAGTTACCTATATCTATAAGTAAACTTGGACCCGACCAATGATTGATCGTGCAACGAACGAAAAAAAAATCTCCAACGAGTTTCTTGATACAAGTTTATCGTTGAAAGAAATAGTGTATTAGGAAATTGGACTTTAGTGAAGCCTAATCGCTTTTAGAAAATTATGGGTTTCGTTTGAAGCTAAATTAATTGAATTTTATTCGTCGTAGTATGTAATGGTTTTAATTTGTTTTTGTTATTCCTTCACTTTCGTTGTGTATTTTTGACGGAATGACATGAGCGTCACGTTTTCGTGTTCTATGTAAAATGTGTTTTTTTTTGTTTTTAGATTGAGTTCTGAACGAACGAACTGTTCATCAATTAAAATGCTATTCATCATCAGCCTATAATGTTCCCACTGCTGGGACACAGGCCTCGTCTCTGAGAGAGGGAGTGGACCATAATTCACCACCCGGTGGGCCTAGTGCGGATTGGTAAATGTCACATATCTTCGAATTTTTGGTTCTAGGACATGCCGGTTTTCTCACGATGTTTACCTTCACCGTTTTGAGAGCAGTGGTGATGAAATAAATTACACCCACGTGGATTCGAACCCACGACCGACTCGTAACTCGGGCCCGACATCGCTGTGCCACTAATTTTAATTTAATATAATTAAAATCTTAGTACAGTTAAGTTCTACTACATAATTATTCTTAAAAGGTTGTTTAAAAGCCAGACGTCAGGTCTCACGTAATCCCACAAAAGGAGAACGTTTAGCTCTAGATATGAGAGACGTGACATATTAAATACCAGCTTTACCTTACAGGAGGACACGTTTAGTGTTTAGATATGAACTCTATTTAATAGAGTTCATCATATCTAAACTATAGTAGAACGTGTAAGAGGAGTTCAGACATTAAATTTTAATGCCTGGGGGGTATTACAACGTCTTAAAACCAGGCTTATTCCGGCGAGTGAAAGTGACACAGCTATACAAATTGTCTAGCGCCATCATGTTCACTCACTGGAACAAGCTTGGTTTTAATACGTAGTAATACACCCCCTGAACTCCTACGCGTACGCTGTGTGCGTCAGCCGGAAATCCACAACTTAACGTCAGCGTCGCAATACAGAACACAAGCTATTGCCAGTGTTTTCCAATGGCTTCGCCCGCTCAACTAGAAAATCGGAAACATAAAATCGGGATATAAACTATCCTACATGTAAATCCAGGTTATAAATTATCAGTGTGCCAAATTTCATTAAAATCCATTAAGGAGTTTTTGCGTGAGATATTCATAAAGATCCATTCATTCATGCTCACAAACTTTCATGTTTATAATATGCATTAGCTGGATAAGTAAGATAATGTGTACTAATACGCGTGTCCAACGTACGCGCCCTACGTACGCGACCGATTTCGCTTAAGAGGAATTCAGGCCTTAGTATAACACTATTTGACCGTTGCCCTCTTGGCACATGACGTACCTGAGCTTGACAGTAATTCTGTATTTGTGACAGGAGTAAAGCTTAACCAAAGAGCCTTGAGATTCCTGTCAGTGTCACATTACTGTCTTATCGAGCTAATGGTACATGCAAGATATAGTCGAGAACATGTCTAAACCAAACTATGAGCCAAGTGACGTTCATTAGATAACTAGCTAGAACATTATTCCACGGAAACGTATTATAGGGAAGAACGGTATCCTAAGTGTTATTTCAGATTAATAATCTCTATGCTTCTAGAAACAAATCTAGATGCATAGAGATTTAGATTACTTTTCTAGTAGGCGTTAAAACACAAGACTTAAAAAAATAAGTGTTGTGTTTTAAAGCGTACCAGAAAAGTACATTTTTTAAATAAAAAATCGAAATAACTGCCAGAATGGATAAATGGTCACCAAACGGTGTTTTATAAAGTATTATATTGTAGAAAATAATCTATTTTGTGTAATATTTAAAAAAATCGGAATAAGTAGAGTCGACGAAGCCTCGCTACGCGGGGCTTCTATTTTTGTTAACAGGGTTTAAAAGAACCTAACAGTTTGGTTAGGTTCTTTCTTCTCTCTCTCGGGGTGTCCCTGAAACCCTGCTAAAGCGAGTTTTAGATTTGGTGAGCATTTATCCGTTCGGGCATACAAAAATATTTTGAACATTTAAATTGTAGCCTTTGTTTAGCCGCTCTTAAGTTTTTTTTTTTCGTGGTAAAATCATCAAATGAGGCCTCCCAACCCGGGCAGGGAGGGACTTTTAGATTTGTACTGACTAAAATCCACGGTGTCCTTCGGTAGCCTTTTGAAGTCGCGGTATACGTATGTCCCGCAACCTAGCCGCTCTTACGTAGTTACTTAATTTTGCAACAAACATCCATCTACCAAACCTTCAAACTTTCGCATTTAAAATTCGAGCTGTTACCAACGACTTCGTGTGTGTATTACTCGAAAATTTAAAAAGTAATATAATGACAAACCCGCCACTTTCGCAACTCGAGACAACAAAATAAAAATCCATTTGAAAAGTTATAAAAATTAAGTGTTCAGAGTAAAATCACACTTATTTTTCTCTTTTATTCAGTGTAAGCGTGAAAGCATATATGTGCAACTGACATGTGACAGGCCACAAGGGTAGAGGTAACAGGGTATCCGGAATAATATCCACCACCTTTTATATTGTCGTTTCCGAATCGAATTTTGCCTGTCTTTATTTTTACATTTGGAACCTCATTTTCTCTCTGGTTGTGATTTTTATTATGTTGGTACTGTACTTGAGCTGTGTATTGACTGTCAAATTGATCTTGTGGCTGTGATTCCTTGGTAGATAAAAAAGTGAAATCTTAACGTGGTGCTTCTCCTTTTTGTCTCTGTCACTGTCATCTATGTGTGTGTGTGTTACATTAACTATTTGTATTAAATATATCTATTATATTTCTACGATTTCACCTAAGATCTCGATGCCATTATAATTAGAAAACCGACCTACATGATTGTCTTTCTGGTATATTGCTACTGCAACAAAAAAATCACGCAGACATCAAAAATGATATTTTCTTTTTATACTTTATGTCTTACTTAAGAATCATTCTGAACTTTCATTAGAACAGATTCAATCATTTTGAAAAATAATGTCTTCAAAATTTGTATGAACTGCCGTACGCCGCTCGTAGGAATAATTCCCGACAAATAATTACCATCGAAAATATCCATACTTCACGTAAGTACTTACATTTTTAATACCAGCTTGTGCTCGTAATCTTAATATTCTATAAAAGCGAGAATAAATTACTTTCAAAATGAATCGAATATTGTGGTAACATCGCGAATAAGCGCTAATAGCGGAGGAAAGCGCTTTATTACCATCCTTAACTAAAGCTGTTAGCGCTGAAGCCGCTGTAGCGTATACAACGCTCAAATGGTTTTCATTGCACTGATATTTTGGAGAGGGAAATTATTTCGGTCTGTTGGTTGGTTTTGGAAACGTTGTGATGGCTAATGTGATTGGTATTCTCACATGGTTGTCACAGAGAAACGTTCAGAATCTCGAAACGTGATATTTGAAACGTGGTTTTAGTCACAAGCTTGAAAGCTAATGCGTAAAATTGGTGCCTTGCTTTTAAGTGGCAGTCGATCTATTGTGGACAAAACGATGCGAATTATTGTTATAGGGTCTCTTATCATTATAAACTCAGTCCGAACTGAGATAAATGACCTAATTGTATCAAAAAACCAGAGTAATTAAAAATAATTAGACAGGAGATCAAATTCTTTGTTTTTAGTTTCCGATATTAATTCGGCACTGCAGTTGCAAGCACCACGATCACGGATGAAAATGTTTCAAATGTTCTAAAGCTTTTAATATAAACATTTGAAACTTTGCAATGCTGAATTTCAATATACAGTCAACATCAAAAGTTGCTGACCACTTTCATTTTTTCAAAATCGCTTTACACCTACGCTAACGCAGCTTACTATTACGTATTATTACGGTGTACAGCGATTTTGAAAATCTGTATGTGGTCAGCAACTTTTCATGCTGACTGTACAATATTTCAAATATTTCTATTAATTTACGTCACAATTACAAGCTAGCGAACCTTTAAAATGCTATCCTGTATAGTTGTATTATTGCACTTGAACTAATAAACCTAGAACCCGTCGGATATCCGTTAATTACTGCAACGGAACTAAAAATAAAAATAAAATAAGGAGCAATTAGTAACATCATACACCCCGCCGTCTTCCCCGGCAGCCATTGTTTACTACCTCATGCGTAATTAGCTTACACGTTCTACCTTCTAGTAATTAATTCTGTTTCGTGTAGCTTAATCCGGGATCCGTTTCGAAGAGATCTTTTGTCAGATGTTCTAAATCTAATTTTGAAAGAATTAATGTCGTACAAGAGGGTAGGATTAGATCCGTGTTTCGTATGGTGATTATGTTGATTTTGTTATACTCAAGAATGTATGGTGTAAGTGGTTCCTGTTATGGATTGTCACTGAATACAAGTGAAAATCCGAAGGGTCTGAAACTAAATGAAATCTGAGGTCATTTTATGAAAACTTTTTTTTTTAATTGCATCGTGCGTTTACAAAAACATCAATGAACTACCTCTGTCCATTGGCACTTGAAAATAACTTTTTAAGTAATTTGCAAATTATTCAATGATATTCTAGTACTGTGCTTATCTTCATATCATTAGTATCCAAAGATGTCACAATATGATGCTATTACAGATTTGATAATATCGTTGACGCATACTATGATAGGCATTATACAAAATGCATGTTATGGTTATGTAATTAAGACAGAAATGTGAAGGTACAAATAGCTAAGAAAAATATTGATAATATAATAAAAAGGTATTCGAAGAAAGGAACAAAAAAAAAATTCTATAGCAACAAATATTTAGTCTCAAAATCAAAGAATACCGTTGAGAATAGAAGTCGATTGAACTGGTTTTAATAGGCTTGAAATAAGTGTCAAAATCCGATACTAATTTGATTAAATCTAAAGACGCGACATCGAGGTCGTAACCCGAATCTCAGATCACAATCTGATGTCAAATCTTATAGATAATCTGATTAATCTTACTCGTGTCAATATTGACTATTCTTAGGATGCCTTCATAAAGAAGCAAGTTTTTGGTACAGATAGGTCGATGTTGTTCTGCAGAACAATACCTACAATACCTATAATTCCGCTTGTTCTGACTAAAATCCACACCGTAGATTTTAGTCAGTGCATTTCGGACAGTCACTCCCGCCCTGTCCTGGGGGGAGGACTCATTTGCCATGCAAAAAAAAGTCTCAATTTGTGTTTAGTCTTATGTGGGTTCAAAATATTAAACAGGGTTATTTGTGAAATATTAACAACCTTTCATGGGCTGAAAGTAGGTATGGTTATAAACTACATTTACTTTGAAACCAAACCTGAAAACTCAATAAAATAAAAACATTGTTTAATACAAAATACAATATATTTTTCCGTTAACAATGTATGGAACACCAGATATTTATTTTTATTTTTCAGGCTTTATTTCGTAGTAAAAATAAACAATTGTATTAAATCTTGGTTCATCTAACCGTACAGACAGATGTGTTGCTGGGGAGTTTGTTCCGCCACTTCTTCTTCCCAGCCAAACACTTGGAAGTGTCGAAGGGGGGGGGGGGGGGCTTTGGGGGACTGTCTTATTTAAAAATTGACCATCAAAAAGTGCTGATAAATCAGCCTAATTTGAATAAATGGCTTTGATTTGATTTTGATTTTTGACAAATATTTTTAGGTCATGAAAAGTTGTTGTCGTTTTACGAATAACCCCGGTGTAGGACTATTTAAAAAGCACCGAATAGTACCGAACATTCCGTGTCGCTTCTTTCTACCGCTTCTTTATAAAAGCAAAGCCAAGCCAAAAAGTTATCTGAACTCGTGTAGCCTACTTTCGCGTAAAATAAGGTCGAAATTAATTACTTATCGAAACTTCGCCAACATAACCGGTATCGTTATGTTAAAATACGGTAAATATTAAAATATTGATTCCTAATAAAAAACATGTTCATAAATCCATAAAATCGCAGAAGCGGTATCGTGAGAGGATAGCTCAAGGTGAAGAACAATATTGTAACGATGAAAATGAAGAATTTATTGAGAAATTAGTTTTTTAAGATCGCTTTTAGTGATAAGACCGCCCATTGTGTCACCCTATTTATAAGATATTCATTGAATGTATCCTGTAATTTGTATGGTGTACATAATAAAGAGTATTCTATTCTATTACAGAGATGTTAATCCCGAGCCTGTGCCCTGAGTTCCCTTCCTTTGCCGAAATTATTTATTTATTCATCATTAGGCATATAAACGATGTCATCTGCTTGGTTAATTTCAAAAAAATAAAAATAATTTAACGAAAATAAATTTTCCATTTTAATTAGGAAATCCTTTTGAATACATCAATTTATGTATAGGAGAGTAATGAAAAGTGGTCTTTTCATCGAAGTACAGTTTATGTCCCTTCAATAGATCGATGAGCATTGAATCCCCAGAAATCCTTGGACCAAGCTATTGACGTATGCAAAGCTCCTGAATGAAATCCGAGAGAACGTACCGTAGTGACCAAGTTACCAAGCTAGTGGCCACTCAAGTGTGCTGAGAATTTGAAATACTGTATTCCAATTTCAACATAGTTTCCTCTTCAATAAATTCGAAAATAATTCTCGTGTTCTGAAGTTCTTGTTTTCAGTAGATTTGGATATATTTTTTATGCACACTAGGAATTTATTTCTTCTTTTGTCTGTTTAAATAAACACAAAAGCACACGTACACAAACAACCAGACTCGGAGCAACTACTTGTAGGACATACAAATATTTGTCACGTGCGAGGATCGATCTCGTGACACTTTGCGCAGCAGTCGATCGATCAGCCATTGCGTCAACAGTAAACTTAACCGAAGTTAGTTTCCTTATATTTACGTTTTACGGTAAAACATTTCCGTAGGACAATTTCTGACCGGAAAAGTTTAAAGCATAATAAAAGTAGAGTAATTAAGAGTATTTTTTTCAAGTCATAGAAAACAATTGAGAAATAAGCATATGAAAGTCATCATCATCCTGCTCATCTCAATTTACTTGGGGTCGGCGCAAACATTCATCATCATTATCATCTTAGCCATAGGACGTCCACTGCTGAACATAGGCCTCCCCTTTTGATCTCCACATATACCGGTTGGAAGCGACCTGCATCCAGCGTCTCCCGGCGACCTTCATAAGGTTGTCTGTCCACCTTGTTGGTGGACGTCCTACGCTGCGCTTGCTAGTCCGTGGTCTCCACTCTAGCACTTTTCGACCTCATCGGCCATCTGCTCTGCAAGCAATATGGCCTGCCCATTGCCACTTCAGCTTGCTAATCCGGTAGGCTATATCGGTGACTTTAGTTTGTCTACGGATCTCCTCATTTCGGATTCGATCACAAACATTACAAAGTACTATTCCACAAATAAGTTTTCAAGAACTGTTGAAATCGGAACTTCCATCGGCAAACATAGAGTTTCCTGAACCATTAATATCGAGAGTTTTCATGCAACTTTCTTGCATTAATTTCCTGGAAAACCTTCCTTCAAACTTACTCAATGCAGATTCTGTGAAACTTGCACTCGAGTTCTGAAAGTCAAATAAGCTTCATACTTTATTGGCATACTGTCAATTGCACACTACATTTTATTAAGATACCGTCAGGTTCTTGTTGACTGTTGCAGTTTGCTGACAAAAATAACTATACCCAACAGCTGAGGGCTTATAGCAAGTGACATACTTTTTATTCAAGTGTCTACTAGTTGGACAAGCATGATTATAAAAAAAAAAACATTGAGTGTGCCACAACAGGTGAGGGCTTTTAGCATTCTTTTTTAAATGTAGTCTACTATTTGGACAGTCATTATTGTTTTTTTTTAATAAAAATCATAAAATTTTAGGGTGGAGAAGAAGGGAATGTTAGGCACGTACTGATTAAAATCCTCAATGTTCTTCAATTACCCTTTGTGTACTAGGGCCACGAAAATCTCTTAGGACATTTCCGTGAGGACCTACCAGGCCCTATCAGTCATGCTGACAACTCCTCAAAGTGTGCGTGATACAACATGGAACCGGGTCTTTTGCTCCTTATCGGACGGTGAGCATTACGGACGGTAAACATAAGGTTTTGTAAAACTTTTCCACAATTCTATTCGTCCAAAACTTCGCATTAACTCCACCTTTATCCTCAACTCACTTTACCTCGGAAATTTCAATCTCTATGGAATCGTTATTATAAAAGGTCAAACAATTTTGAGCCAGTGCAATCCAGTGCTAATTAACCAGGCGAGTGCTGTGTCAACTAATGAAATATCCACAATGCATTCAAAGTTACTGGCAGCCAGTGCTGGAAGCGAGTCGCACGGTTGGTTTCGGTACATATTGCTCAAATTTGATTGTTCGATCGGGGTCCCGTTTGACTTGTTAATAAGTTGCGTATTGTTGTATTGTACCAATAGAGCGAGAGCCGGCTGCAGAAGTACCTACGTCATCGGCTACCCCAATGGGCTATATTTAGATCGTTAACCGACACTTAAACACGTAAAAAAAATCAGGTCTGCCAGAGCCGATCCTGCCGGGTCATAGAAATAATCGATATTTTTTGACATAATTTTTTAATAAAAATTACCTCATAAGATACCCGAATGAAAGTGCTGGCAGCAGTTAACCATTGATTAGTTATGTAAAAAAAAGTTGGTCTGCCATTGTGCAGCCTGCCGGAAGTACTTGGCAGACCACTAAATATATGCCCTTCTGACTCACTAAACCTACCTCATCGAGTACCCGGATGGAACCAACGCTGAATAATAGCCAAGATGTCCCTGATAATGGATCAAAAGGTCTGCCAGGTCTAAGCCTGCCGGAACTTAGTGTTCAAAGCGTTTGAAGTTGATAGGGAGCGTAATTTCACTTGAAGTCAAAATAACATTTAACATTTAAATAACATTTTTTATCATTGTTTTGTTTCTAAATTTATACAAATTCATGAATATTAAATATTTTTTATCGAAACATTAAATAAAACAACAAGTGTAGAGATAAAAGATGTAAATTCAAAATTTAGCAATAATCACTACGAGTTCAATAACATGCTTACAACTTATATGTATACATACAGCTGTCAAAACTTAGTTTATGTTGGCATTAGAATTACCTGTATTCTGTATACATATTTATTTGTAAGTTTGGGGAACTAAGTAGGCTTTCGAGTGTAGAACCTGTTATTGAGTAAATCAAGTCAACGCCTAATTAACCTGACCACTACCAGGATCTCTCCCATCATCTGAGCCGTAGGACGTCCACTGCTGAACATAGGTATCCCCTTTAGATTTCCACATATAAGAGGTTGGAAGCGACCTGCATCCAGCGTTCTCCGGCGAACTTTATAAGGTCGTCTATCTATCTTGTTGGTGGACGCAATACGCTGCGCTTGCTAGTCCGTGGTCTCCACTCTAGTGCTTTTTGACCCAATCGCCATGCATCGACCATATTCTCTTCGAGAAATATGGCCTGCCCATTGCCACTTCAGCTTGCTAATCTGGGGGGCTGCTATATCTGTTGTTGTGGGCTATATTTGAGCAACTTTGAGCTTTGAGTTGAGGCCGATAGTGAAAGGTCACGTTTCGGTGCCATAAGTCATCACTAACACACATTGGTTCAAGACTTCTTCAAGCCTTGAGGCACTGAGGTATGTGTGTTATCACCTTTTTTGAAGAACAGCACCACCTCACCCATGCTCCATGCTTCAGGTGTTTTACCATCGAACAGGACAGTGTTAAACAGTTCTGGAGGACCTTAAGTACCGGTGTTCCACCCGCTTTCAGAAGCTCTGAAGTGATACACGGTGACGGAATCACTTCAGAGCTTCTGAGAGCGGGTGCAGCAAGCTGAAGTGGCAATGGGCAAGCCATATTTCTTGCAGAGAAGATGGCCGATGGATGCCGATTGGGTCGAAAAGCACTAGAGTGGAGACCACGGACTAGCAAACGCAGCGTATGGCGTCCACCAACAAGATAGATAGACGACCTTATAAAGTTCGCCGGAGAACGCTGGATGCAGGTCGCTTCCAACCTCTTATACAGGGTGGATTTTTCAACTGGGCGTGTATGGCTACTTTCGAAACTATGAGGATTATCGAAAAACCTTGAAAGGAGTCTCGAGGCCGATTTTGATGAAAACGAAAACTGCATCATTCGATTTTAGAAATATCAGTAATCCTGGCTAGGAACCGAACCCACTGATATTGAAAAAAAATCACACCCTGTATTATTACACCGTTCGATAGTGTTGCTAATAGGGAACAAATTCTGGGAAGTAATCTTATACGGCAAACTTAAGGAAAACGTATAATTACAAAAAAACTGATTAATCTTCAAGACAAAGTCTGTATTTGAATCAAAAGTTACCGTTTCTTCTACTACTCATTTCGTACTAATGCTATTTTTAGTTCAACTCAATAATTTCGTATTGCTAAGTACAGTAGGACGTCGCGGGACATACGTATACCGCGACTCCGGGACACAAAAAGGCTACTGAATGACACCGTGGATTTTAGTCAGTCAAGTCTGACAGTCCCCGGGCAGGGCGGGAGGACTCATCTGATGATTTTACCATAAAAAAAAATAAAAAAAGTACAGTAGGATTGTTGAAACGTCAGATCCAGTGAAACATTGAAATCAATGAAATTTTATAATTTCGAGTAAATTATGGCTCAGTAGAAGTAAAGTTACATGGAAAAATAGCAATTTCATAAAAATCAGCCATTTCCTTAAGTTTGCCGTTTATGATTACTTCCCAGAATTTGATCGTTATTAGCAACACTATCGAACGGTGTAATAATACAGGTTGTGATTTTTTTTCTAAAATCAGCAGGTTCGTTTACTGGCCAGGATTTTTGATTTTTCTAAAATCCAATGATGCAGTTTTTGTTTTCGTCAAAATCGGCCTCGAGACTCCTTTCAACGTTTTTCGATATTCCTCATAGTTTCGAAAATATGGCTATTATCGAAACTATCCACGCCCAGTTGAAAAATTCACCCTGTATATGGAAATCTAAAGGGGAGACCTATGTTCAGCAGTGGACGTCCTACGGCTCAGATGATGGGAGAGATCCTGGTAGTGGTCAGGTTAATTAGGCGTTGACTTGATTTACTCAATAACAGGTTCTACACTCGAAAGCCTACTTGGTTCCCTAAACTTACAAATATGTATACAGAATACAGGTAATTCTAATGCCAACTTAAACTAAGTTTTGACAGTTGTATGTATACATATAAGTTGTAAGCATGTCATTGAACTCGTAGTGATTATTGCTAAATTTTGAATTTACATCTTTTATCTCTACACTTGTTGTTTTATTTAATGTTTCGATAAAAAATATTTAATATTCATGAATTTGTATAAATTTAGAAACAAAACAATGATAAAAAATGTTATTTTAAATGTTAAATGTTATTTTGACTGCAAGTGAAATTACGCTCCCTATCAACTTCAAACGCTTTGAACACTAAGTTCCGGCAGGCTTAGACCTGGCAGACCTTTTGATCCATTATCAGGGACATCTTGGCTATTATTCAGCGTTGGTTCCATCCGGGTACTCGATGAGATAGGTTTAGTGAGTCAGAAGGGCATATATTTAGTGGTCTGCCAAGTACTTCCGGCAGGCTGCGCAATGGCAGACCAACTTTTTTTTACATAACTAATCAATGGTTAACTGCTGCCAGCACTTTCATTCGGGTATCTTATGAGGTAATTTTTATTAAAAAATTATGTCAAAAAATATCGATTATTTCTATGACCCGGCAGGATCGGCCCTGGCAGACCTGATTTTTTTTACGTGTTTAAGTGTCGGTTAACGATCTAAATATATCCCATTGGGGTAGCCGATGACGTAGGTACTTCTGCAGCCGGCTCTCGCTCTACAATGAGGTTTCGTACTAAAGAGGTCACGATAAATTTAATTCCGAATGTACAGTCTGCATCAAAAGTTGCTGAACACATTCAGATTTTATAAATCGCCGTACACTGTATTATCACAGGTATTATTATGTATTTTTACGGTGTACGGCGATTTTGAAAACTGAATGTGGTCAGCAACTTTTGATGCCGAGCGATTGTACGTAGTGTCTTACTTATGTTCTGCAAAAGTGTATAGGTAAAATTATTTTGTAGTTCTCGGCTAATATTTGTTTTTAAGTAGATTTGTTAAAACTATTTTTTATTTATTAAATTCGTTGCTGATTTTCTACAGATTTTTCCATTCCTCTTAAACATCTTATCTTCACTACTTCGTACAGATAAAACTGAAAAAGTCTTATAAAAAAAGGTTTAATATTGCGTAACTAATCTGTTTGTACGAATAAAATATTAAAATCCAGACTCTGTTATTCCGAACAAGCTTTAAACATTAAAAACAAACCAACGAAAGAATAGTTATTATGAAATACGAAGAAGTTTTGAAAACGAACAGTATCAGTTACCTACTATAATATAGAATAGACTACCTACTAAAAGAGAGTTATTACAGCAACCTATGTTTTTCATCTTGTAATAAATTATTAGCTACTTCGAACAAGGCTTTTCGAGGCTATCTAAGTTCTAGTAAGGAGTTTAAGTTCCTCAAGGCTCCCAAGTAAGGAAATTCGACTCGGTATGACTAACTTATGATATGATTTACAACAAATACATTGGATGTAGGTAAATTTATTGTTGCAGAATATCAGCTTGAAGATAGACAAGCCTTTGGGCCATGAAAACAAACAAAAACATGACAGCGTAACACAAAAAACATGACAGGCTGACGTGTTAGAAAGAAAAACATCATAATAAAGAAAAATTAGAACATAAAAGATAAAGGTGTTGCCCAAGTGGCCAGTAATGAACTAAATCAGAAGCCATTACAGTATAACCCTTACTAATGTCCCCACATAATCTAAATTACAAAACGTCCTCATAATGTCAGCTATTCGAACCGACTTGTAACAACCAAACAAACGGAACACAATAATTTCCGCTAACAACATATTTTTGCATTTGTACGTTTTAATTCCGGTGATGGCTGTTAGGCTGTATTCACACGTGCGCTGTCGCGTTAGAACGTTTTCAGAATAAATCTTTTTACATTTTAAATTGCAAGTTTTCTAACTCAGCCTTCTAATAGTTTTTGGTAGAGTAAAACTGAACGTATCTACTACTTTCTTTTTTTTTGGCACACTATTTCCTGTGAAGATGAATAACATATTGAACCGTCAAATGTCTTACTATGAACACAGCAAAAAAAGTATTAAAGAAAAAAACATGTACATACTCAAAATAAATAATATAGAAATGAAACTGAATTCTTGAAACTCTTTCCTTTTTTGTAGAATCGTAGGAAATCGCTTGTAGGAGTAAAACACACGTAACCGCGCGTCCACCAATGTGCACAAACCCTTACCTATCCGCGGCTATTCCAGTTATTTAGAGGGCAATTTGTTAAGAGTCCAATTACGGCAAAAAAAAAAAACAAATTACCCACACGAATTGCGATGAACTGTTGAAAATGGAACGTTCATATTTCTACCTTGATCCTTTGAGCTCCCGTCCTATATTTTCATTCTGGGTTTCGTTTCCCGCCATTTCCTTGATGAATGCCATTGTTTTGTAACGATGGCGAAATTAATAAAAATGTATAAGGGTAGCTGCGTAGTTGCCGGCTTCGGGTATTTCGCGAAGCCGTAAAAGTCAATTGTACGAAATTGTTTATTGTGGTTGTAAATCTTTTTATTGGTTACTGGAGTAAATTTTGGTGCCTTTATAATAAATTTTCAAATATTTTGAACTTGGCTGAGGTTGGAAAATGGAATGATTAGAATAATTTGGAAGGAACATGATTCTTCTCCGAAAACTGAATAAATAAGTTTCTCTGCCTTTAAATAATTATTTTTTTTATGATTAAACTAATGTTTTTTTACGAATATTTTTTTTTAGTTGGAGAATGTTAAATAATGAACAAAGTCCCCGCTAATGATACGGACACGATGACAATCTTCTATAATATAAAAATGGATCGCAAAATGTGTTGCTAAGCCCATAACTCGAAAATGGCTGGACCGATTTGGATCATTATTTTTTTGTTGTGTTTGTAACCATCGGGACCGGGTTTTAGAGGACTTCCCTACCCGTGCGAAGTCGGGACGGGCTGCTAGTTTAGTATAGAATTTATAAATAGAATTTAAAATAGTAGGTACCTAAAACCCTTTCGCAATTAGCAACTCTCGTTTCGTTTCGTCGAGAAAATACAGCGTTGAACTTATCTCACTAAAAGAACGCATATAAAAAGGTAAATAATTCCCATTATATATTTCACATTCTCGCGTGATATATACTCGCGTGACCACCACAATATTTACTTGCCGCTTATTAAAAATAACTTATATACCGAACCAGTTGGTACATGGGCTATATATTAATCTAATTACGTCTAATAACTCTTACGCACTAATATAATTGTTTTAAATTATCTTCGTGTAGGGCGAGGGGGTGGACAGTTGAAGGTCATAGGTTGACAGGTGACGTCACCATTTGGTGATCGATATATTTTTATTACGCGCGTTTTTGGTGGCAGTTCGAAGAATATTGAACTAACAACCAAATAGGTGTTTTGTTTCGATTGAATTAAGTCATAATTTTGAAGGTGCAACTGCAAAGTGAAGCGGCAATGTTTCTCCCAACTGCTGCTGTGGGAAGATACGATTGGTTTTATAAGAGACTCTGTACAAATTACTATAGCATGTTTTGTAGTCATTTTATACAGCATGGCGTTACACGAATAATCATAAGTGCTGCAGAAGTTTGTTAAAAGATTGGTCAACTGTCTCGACATTATGCTGTTTTCCGAATTAAATTTTACGTAGGTATAGGTTTTACGTGGGTTTAATATTCTGTGTCTAAAAGTTCAGTGTCAAGTGTCATAAAACATTTTTTACAAATACCTACCTTTTTTGAAAAAATTCAGAACAACATAAATCAAACATGAGACCATTAAACTCCGGAAAAAAAAGATTCCATTTTCGGGCAGAACTGAGTTCCATACACAAAATAGCGTGAAAAACCAAAGATTTATACCTGTCATTAGATTTGCCCTCACCGTGCTCAGGTTGCAAAAAGTGAAAATGAGCTCACAAATTTTGCCTGGAACTATAGATAACGTCGCACAAAAAAGTGAAAAGCACACATCCCCCGTAAAAGATTGATAAAATTTTCAATATGAGTGAGCGAGACAAAACTATTTAAATGTCATAGACGAAACAGAAGCATGAACACGTGATGGGTTAAGCGCCCATTAGACGGTAGGTTTTGCCATGGCAAAACCATGGCAGAGATTTTGACTGACGGAAAACCTATCGTCTTGTGCGATGATTCTTAACGACGATTTGCATGACGAAAATATTTATAGTAGGCGATAAAAATGCCACCATCCAACCATCATTCATATTCATGATTGATGGAAATGATTGACCGTCTAAGGGCGCCTTTTTTTTTTTTTTTTTTTTTTTATCGTGGTAAAATCATCAAATGAGACCTCCAGCCCCGGGCAGGGCGGGAGGTACTGTCAGACTTGTACTGACTAAAATCCACGGTGTCCTTCAGTAGCCCTTTATGTTCCGGGGTCACGGTAATAGAAATAAATCCCGCGACCCCGGCAGGCTTTGGCCCTCTGAGAGGGGGCCCCGTCATTTTGCTGACAGCTCTTTGAGGCGCGCGTGGAACACGACGCGCCGTCGACCCGGGCATGGTCTAAGGGCGCCTTAATCGGAAAAGATGAAACCAAGATTTCCATTTCTTGATTATATGTGACACCCAGCTCATCTAGTTTTAACACGTTGCCTGTCCATGCATTATATATAATGCATTTGTGGCTGCTGCTGTGACGTCCGTGCTTTATTTATAATGCACGAGCCTATACTTTTTGAATGAAGTTTTTTAGACTGGACGTAAGAGCTACGTCTTTAATATTTCGTAGACGTATGAGTAGTGAATTGGGAATAATAAAACACCAATGTCCCGCAAATTTTTTTGTATTGGTTGGTAATACAATCTGACTAACTCACGTTCGTGCATTAAAAATAATGCAATGCTGAAATTCAGTAAATTCAGAAGTTTTATTGAAAATCATTTGTATATGTTTCGTAAGTATATAAAATGAAAGTTTGGCCGAAAAAAAAAATTGGACGTCACGACAACCTTATCCAAAATACTCTGGACAGGCAACGTGTTAAGTCTCAATACGGACATCAAAACATTGAATCGAACGATTTTAATCTTTGCAAAAAAGCAATTCACCATTTGCTGAACCCCACATTTTGCGAGCTCTTACAATATTAAAATTTTAGTCTAGTTACACTTGTGAAGCTCTTTCAAGGTTTAACACTATAACATTATTAAGTTTACGGCAAAGTGCTCACTTTTTCTGTTTATCGTATCTTATGCTCAAGGGAAATTCAACCAAGATTGAAATATTGTGCATTGCACATGCTGTACTGTAAATATATGAAGCAAAAGTTTGCCAATTTACATGGTTGATTCCCAACTAATATTAGTATTTGTTGTGAACAATCTACGATGATAAATAATATAATTAATCCGTACGTGTACGATTTATGATCCATTTCCAGTCACTTGCATGCAAGTTGCAAATTGTATACAACTTGAACAACCTGCACACCAGTTACAAGTAGTGTAGAACTTATTATAACATTTTATTTTAAGAGACGAGAAAATTGAACGTGCAATCATTTTAAAAATTTATTTCCAACGTACTTGAACAAATGTGACGTCATACTTTTTCTTTAGTAAAAACGTTGCCCCACACTAGGAATTTCTTTCTGTATCGTGGGTGTCACAAGGATTATGGGACATGTCGCCCACTAAAAAACTGGCCCACAGGCATTTATGTCCCCTTTTTAAAATTTGAATGGGTAGATTCGCCCGGACCAGTTCAGTGGAACGGGCCAGATGTCTCTATTAAAATGTGAAGGGATATTTCGCCAAAATCGCAAATATTAGCAAAATGATTATTTTTTAAGAAAATAACATATTTTTCTTGTACTTGATGTAGTTGATAAGAAACTCACATACACAAACACCCAGACCCGGAACAATTATTCGCAGATCATACAAATATTTCCTCCGTGCGTGAATCGAACCAGTGAGCAGCAGTTGATCGCTCATCCACTGTGCCAACCGCGTTGTCAATACTTTGTACTCATATGTAATACTTGGCTTTTTTTAATGGCATCTCGTAGGTCAACCTAGTAAAGGTTATGAGCGAACTTTTTTCAAGTAAAGAATGCATTAAAAATGCATTTGCGAATCGAAAGCGGAAGTTCATGTGGCGAGGGTATTCATGGAGACGTAAATCTATATATATAAAAATGAAACCCGTTTTCCGTTGTCACGACATAACATGAAAACGGCTTGACCGATTCGGATAATTATTTTTTTGTTGTGTTTGTAACCATCGGGACCGGGTTTTAGACCGGGTCCTCCACCCGTGCGAAGCCGGGACGGGCCGCTAGTACGTAATAAATTATGATAAATCCATCGTTTCCGATGCTTTGTGGCCTATATCTTCGCCTTAGAAAATTAGAAATTAGTTTTGTGGGCGGGGTTCGTCCAACTAGGCACTAAGGATTGCTAACCTCGGTATGTTAATTTACGCTTGATATACACGTGTGTGTGTACATACACGTGTTTCCGAATAAAAAGCTCTTAAAAAAGAATACAAAGCGAACAAGACGTTCTCATAAAATAAATCAATGATCGCTTTGGTTATGATTCCGTATTTCAGATAATATGCCGTCTTGGTTTTGTCAGAGCTTATTGAATCTCGCATTGCTATTTAGATGTAAATTTACAACCAAAACCAGCCAGCCAGCCTAATCCATAAGTAGTACAAACAACAATCACGCTCGCACGCCGCTACCGCGTGAGGTATCGGCGTGTGAACACATTCTCGGCTTTATAAATCTCTCGGTATATAAATGTAATACCGCTATATAAACGAGTGAAATATTTCATCGCGCGTTTCATGTTACGTTCGCAGTACTAATTTACATCAGCATGTGCCGTAATGAAGATAAAATAAAATGTTTTCATATTTTTTGTTGGTTGCTGTGTCAAAAGAATTTTGATGGATTGTCGCTGTTTTGCCTATTTTGCCCCCTAAAGGGGGATTTTAAGGGGCGATTTGTGAAATAAACCTTATATTTACTTCGTGCTACAACAAATGATGGCTGATTTTTAATGTTTTTATTGGAGATGTGCTGACTATGCTTCAGTGAATATTTAGGGTTATCTGTTATTACCGCAGCGTTTCATATTTAACTTAGTCGACGCATAGAGTACAAAATAAAATTCATTTTTCAACTAGGTTTAAATTATATTTTACTTGATTTAAATCTGATTTATTGACTGCGAAAATCAAACAGTCGAAGTAAATAATATTAACATCAAGGTGAGGACGTTCCATATCTATCATCCCAGCCAACGGTCCTTTCTTGCCGGGGTTGCGGGACATACGTAACGCATACCGCGACTCCGGTACACAAATTAAGGGCTACCGAAGGACACTGTGGATTTTAGTCAGTCAAGTCTGACAGTCCCTCCCGCCCCGGGCAGGGCGGGAGGGACTGTCAGACTCATTGATTGGACAGGACTCATTTGATGATTTTACCACGTAAAAAAAAGCCAACGAGTCCTTACTTTTTTGGAGAGTTACGAAAATATAAGTTGACAAGGTTTGGGTAAAGGTTTTCTGGTAATTTTTTTATCGCTATCAACGATAATACCGCTACCTCAACCATAGAATTTTCAATATTGTTAGACAGCGTTGTTACAATTTTGGGGCTTTGAAGCCGTAGATAACTTCGTTCTCGTAAATATTTTGAAACTTTTAATAAAATATAATGAGATAGCTGAAGCATTACACTTCGTCTTACTGTTCGTAAGGCAAATATTTAATTTTCTTATTTGTGGAAGTAGGAGTCATGATCCAATTATGTTAATTCTAGAATATAACAATGAAAAGCTAAAATTGGAAGTCAGATTAAATCAGTTATGAATCTATTTTGAGTAAGGGAAGTAAAAAGACGTTTGTTATAAATATAGAAAAATGTGTAGGTTGCACCTCATTACTATTCATAATAAATCAAGAAAAAACCTTTAGAATTACTTGTATCTTCTAAATATATCCTGAACTTATTACATGTCTCTCTGTATGGAGTTGTGTAGGCAGATAATTCACTTTATATCCCCGCGGCGATAACAGAGTTATTCCGACGCGGTAGTTTTAGAAAATTCCGAATATTTTCTTTTTATTTTCCAGGCATTCTTTTTATTGTTTCTACAAGATACGACGGCTTATCGTGCGATCCTCAAGGAATTTTTTACATGAATAATGTGGTTAAGCTTTCTTTGGGAAAAAGGTAGAAAGTTTGGATGTGTGATGGCGTTGACATTTCCGTTTTCCCTAAAGAATTGAGAACATGTTTCCTATTCTAGTAACAGATACCAGCACAACAAGCTATCACAATCTGTCAAATTTCTTTAATAGATTTTCAGCCTTATCATAATAGTGGAAGGTTAATGCTCGATTGGTAAAATTTGAAAGATTCGGGTAGGTTGACCTGCTGGCGTCTGTACACTGCAGTCACTTTGCAGTTGTATCAGCTATTCCGATGATAGTCAAATAGATTTGTTATGAGAGGAATGTCATAAGTTTTCAGTTACAAATTATTTTGTACTCTTACGGTTTGAGTATTATCGTTGTAAAAAATGAGGTCCCGTTTTTTGTGTAATTTCTAGCTACGAGTATTATATTCGATTAGAGGCCTATATCTAACCAAAATTATTTCCACATTGTGTTAAATTACTTATAATGTATATCTAACAGAAGTTCTGGTTTGGCTATGAAATAGAAGCTGAAACATTTCAAATTAACCTAGTGAGCCAATTTGGTAAACAATTATTATTAATTTCCTTACCTAGCTAGAATGGAATTGGAAAATCTGATAGCTTTGTGGTTAGAAACATCAAGCTTATGGAACCTAAATCTAGGTTTCATTGTCATCAGCCTATAATGTTCCCACTGCTGGGACACAGGCCTCCTCTATGAGAGAGGGAGTGTGCCATAATCTAGCACGCGGGCCCAGTGCGTATTGGTAGATCTAGGTTTGATGAGTCCCAATTTTATAGAGTTAATACGGGACATTAATATACCTGTGATTGACTATGATGCGTTAAAAGACACAATGTCCTGACGGGTAGATGTTCATATTGCATAAATTATGAATAAAAAATAAATAAATTATGGAATTGTGCTTTGTTACGGAGTCATCACAAAATTTCGACAGTAAGATTTGTTTTTTTTGATAGATGAGATTTTTAGGAAACATTATAACGAAATGATTTAAGACGAAAGAACTTTCTTTTTTCTGTCAAAAAAATAAGCTAGTCCTGTGAACCACATAGTTGGCATAGTGACAATGAATTGACATACTAGTTAGAGTTTTACCCTTAATCTCAGTGCCCAGAAATGGTGTTTTAATAATGAGTATAAATATTGAAGGAGATAATTTGTAGAACTGATCTGTTTCGAAAAAGACGAGTCGTCTCCAACCCTACATTAGCAGGAGGGTAAGAAAATAATAATGGAAATGATAAAGCTTTTAAGGCGATTAAGGATTCCTATTATTTGTAATCGTCTTATCGGATGAAATCTGAATGAGATCATTATTATTGATAGTTTGTTTTGACGAACAACTACTTTTTTTTTTACCTACAGTATTTGATATCTTTTCATTTCAACATTTACTACCTACCGCATCATGATACAAAACTGAAATTAATATAAATGAGTGGAAGCCCAGCGGGTTTCAGAAGTAAGAAGTTAGTAACTCGCACATTGAGACACATGTAAAGAATATTCTATTCTATTATTCAAATATTAGATCAAAGGCTAATTCCGACTACCGTTGGCATTCCCTTTAAACGGCGAGCTACTCGTTACTTGCCGTCCGACCAAGGACAAGGCTCGATACGACGGCGGCGGCGTGTCAACTTCCACGCGTTCCACATGGAAACTGACGGGGCCTCCATAAGGCCAGACGAACTACATAACCCGGGTGAAACCACAGGTCATCATCATCATCATCATCATATCAGCCGTAAGACGTCCACTGCTGAACATTCCTCCTCCCCTTTAGACTTCCAGTAGGACCGGTTGTAAGCGGCCTGCATCCAGCGTGATCCTGTGGCCTTCATAAGATCGTCTGCCCACCTAGTGGGTGGACGTCCTACGCTGCGCTTGCCGGTGCGTGGTCTCCATTCGAGAACCTTACGGCCCCATCGGCCTTCAGTTCTGCGTGCTATATGGCCTGCCCACTGCCATTTCAACTTGCTAATTCGTTGGGCTATGTCGGTTACTTTGGTTCGTCTACGAATCGGTCCGTGATCGCCACTCGAGAACCTTTCTTCCCCATCGGTTGTCAGTTCTACGAGCGATGTGGCCTGTCCATTGCCACCGCATAGTAAAGTCCCAGATGTAATACAATTTTGAACGATGGTCAAGCGTGAGAGAGAATATCCGCTCCTTTCTTATTGAACGTTAGTATGAAGTTGTTATTCTCTAGGGTCGCACTATTAATGTGACGGGGATACATTGAGTGGAAAGTGTCTTTAGAGCAATGGAATTTCTTCTTTGGACTAGGTGGACTTTTAGTAACACTGTGACTGTCAGTAACTTATTTACTTTTAGCTGCCAAAAAAAGATGCTTTTTTAGAGAAATTTGTGGTTGAGTTCACATTACATTTGCTTTAAAGTTTCCTTACTGAACCGATTAAATGCTTGCATCGATCAATTTGAGATACACTCCTAAATCAATACTTTTTTCCCATAAATCTTTAATTTATTACTTCTACAGTGTCATAGTAACTCTAAGTAATAATTTCACCCTGCTTCAAAGTTAGACGCAATACGGTAAAGGTTTTAACTTGTCTCATTGATATATTTATTGTTAGCTTAAGCTGTAAGAAACTTGTTTCTGTTCCTGCAATATCCCTTTTTTATTGAAAATGAATATTTATGAAGCAACAAGTCATTGTTTGTAAACTCTGTACTTGACATTTTTCTTTAATATTTTGTTTTATAGGTGCGTCCACACAGCGCGAGCGGCCTCGCGAGGCATTTACTTCACGCGGCAAATGCCTCGCGAAGCTGCTTGCTCTGTTTGGATGGTTTGGACGCGCTTATTGTTTCTCGACCGAGGCACGAAAAAATATGCGCTAGCAAAACAAAAGCTGACACTGGATGGCTCGGGCGCTAGGTCGAACAGCCGCGGCAACGCACGCGCTTTCCTCAGCCCAGACACGTCCACACTAACCGAGATACTTCGCGCGGAAATGCCTCGTGAGGCTGCTCGTTTTGTGTGGACGCACCTACTAACTAAGACATAAAGGAATGCTGGTTTAATTTCTGGTCCTTTAAGTAATAGTATTCCGAATATTTTTTGGTTGCGGAAACTTATTTCAACGGTGATTACTCAAATACGCACTAAGTAGGAGATATAATATTGTACGTTCAAGTGTTTGTGCAAACCCATTTTTAACCATATCTTAACGGCAAACTGGACGGCATCATCATCTGAGGATATCCTGGATAATCAATAATAACGGCACAAGGTGATCTTCAAGTCAAAAAAAGCTTGCCGAGGTTGGACTGTAGCTATAACAACCATCGATGAAAAGCGAGCCTCTTACGTGCTTCGGAAAGCACGACCGGCTGTCACTCGCAGATATTTGAGTTAGTCAAATTGTCTCGAAAGTTTGACAATCAGCCTTGCCAAGGGGTATCGTATTGACGGGGCCCCCATATAGAGGGCCTTGCCGGGGTTGCGGGACATACGTAGGTATACCGCGACTCCGGTACACAAAGAGCTACCGAAGGACACCGTGGATTTTAGTCAGTACAAGTCTGACAGTATGGGGTAGGAGGACTCATTTGATGATTTTACCACGCAAAAAAAGGGGTATCGTATTATGCAGTGGGTTATGGAGTTCAGATAGACAGAAACTCCATTAAAAATATTAAAATTCAGCTCCGGTTATACTGGAAGCCTACCCCAATATTTATGTAGTTGAGAAAAGGCTAGGCTAATGACGATGACTGTTTCATCAGATTTTAGAAAGAATAGGAAATAACGTGGCGCAAAAATTCACAGCAGTTAACTAAAATCTTTTCCAACGCAAAAAAAAAAATCGTAAAACCCAGACTATACAAAATAAGGAAAGTCAACAACAAACCCAAACATCTAAAAAATACATCTAAAGAATCACGGCCACACTTACATGATAATACAATTTTTCCTACTGCTCCCTCGTCGCGACCTCGGCCAATAGGCTTTTTGAACGAGTAACTTGCATGTGTATCCCTAACCTTACTTATATGGAAAGAAAACTCGGTATATTCCCGCTGGGACTATAAGAGTAGTCGCCTGGACGAAAGTGCGTTATAACTAAAAATATACCACTTGAAGAACTTCTCGTATAATAATAATGGCAATAAAACTTAAATTAATATTATTCTTTATACATTATATATTATTTACTATTCTCTTTATAAATTCTTTATATATACATACGTAATGAACAATCGTTACGTATGTATAAAGAATAACCCACGCTAAATCGATCGCGGGACTGTCTTATCAGTACCCTCAGCACGAGTTTTCAGTATGTAAGACGTAGAGTAAATTGGAACTTCGACAATTTCAAGGAAAAAATTAGTTCCTTCTTCGCACAGGCGCTGTTCCATTTTTTCATACAAAAACGCTGTAAATACTGGAAATACGCTGTAAAGTAAAAGACTGAAAGCTCGTGCTAGGGGTACAGGTTATCGCCCAGTGATCTTTACCCATTAACTATGATAGCGAAACAAGAAAAAAAACAATTATAAACCTTTCCCGATGTTGCATTATTATGAGTTTTTCCAAAAAAGCTTTCTTTCTTTCTCATTACTGAAATCGATTCTTAGAATTAAAGATTTTGGCAAAATAAGAGCTTATATGATAAGTAACAGAGGTTAAAATACACCACAACGACCAAGGTTTAATTAGAAGTAAAATGAATTCTGAGATGTGGATTAAACAATACTGAATAGGATCCTAACGACCTGAGTTTGAAATAACCAATTAATTTGTAAGACTGGGTTGTTTTGTTCGTGTTTTCGGAGCAATTACATCAAGTCTGTTTGTTTACCTTATTTTCGTACCATGCCTTATTCAAAAATAAGACATTTCCTTATTGGAAAATTGATCAGCAGGTTATCGCTAGTTTGTTAACTATGACCGGAAACTTTTTTTAATGTATGTAGTTACTTTTACTTAGTAAGCCACAATGAAAACGCCCACGGCGTCGGACGTCGGCAGATGATCTCCGGCCACCGTAGGCGCGGGCATGCGGACAGCGAGTAAAGGGCAACTCGCTGTCCGACCATGGACCATGCCCGGGTCCGACGGCGCGTCGTGTTCCACGCGCGCCTCAAAGAGCGTCAGCAAAATGACGGGGCGTCACTGAGGGCCAAAGCCTGCCGGGGTCGCGGGACTTATTTCCATCACCGTGACCCCGGAACATAAAGGGCTATTGAAGGACACCGTGGATTTTAGTCAGTACAAGTCTGACAGTCCCTCCCGCCCTGCCCGGGGTGGGAGGACTCATTTGATGATTTTACCACGCAAAAATAATAGCCACAATGTAAACTGACTGCTACATGACCACTATACGATATGTGCGAAGTCGGTAGTGTGGACTATCAAATTAATCTCAACGTGCAATGGTCAACATAGAGACGTGAATCAATAAAAAAACTACGGAACCCAAAAAAGTGGGCGCAACGGCGGAGTGAAAAAAGTGTCTAGTTTAAATACACCTCTCAAGTATTTTTTTTTAGATTCTTAATGAAAACAGTCCGAAAATGTTTATTAAAATACCTAGTTGGTAAGAATTGGCTGATTTTATGGCGTACAACAATGTGTTTACTCGGAGGCGCTATCATAAAGTTACGGGGCCTCCCGATGTCCATAGCTTGTCGGGGTCGCGGGACTAACGAGTAACTGTTGCCCTGCAACTTAAATTGCTATTGAAGAACACCGTGGATTTTAGTCAGTACAAGTCTGACAGTCCCTCCTCCCCTACTCAGTCGACGTTTTTACCTCGCAAAAAAAAAGAGGCGCTCACACAGAGTATATCTCGAGATATATATAAACCGAGTCTAAGGGACGTGTGACCGATTTACAACTGCCATATCGCAACCTACTTTCAGGAATACTTGACATCTCTCACTTGTGTTAGTGGTTCCTTTGTTAGAAGATCGTTAGGCTACCTGAAAAGGTGTTCCCAGTTTAGAAACGGTGAAGTTTTGGGTTGCAGTGTGGTTAATCTATTGTGTATTTAGTTTCGGTGGATTTTAAAGGCAATGGTGTGTGAGGATTAGTAGATGGTGTAGTTTTTTTTTTACGTGAAATAAAATAAAAAAATAAAATCATCAAATGAGTCCTCCCACCCCGGGCAGGGCAGGAGGGACTGTCAGACTTGTACTGACTAATGTTCACGGTGTCCTTCAATAGCCCTTTATGTTCCGGGGTCACGGTGATGGAAATAAGTCCCTCGACCAGATGGTATAGTTTGGTGTGAGTTTTCTTGGTATATTAATTAAGTGTCGAATTTGTAAAACTAAGACACAATTAACCCCCTTATCAATAAACGTGGACTAAAGTTACAACCAGTATAATCCTCGAACTAGCCTTACATTTCTAAGGATTAACTTTGGCATAACTATATACTTCTTGTTTTATTAATAAGGCAGTAAAAGACCAATTTTAACAATTTACCCTCTTAACAGGAAGGCTCCTAATCTTTAGGTTGATAAAATAATCAAACGAATACTCCTACCCTGCGTGGAGCGGGAGGAACAGTTCTTTTAGCTGTCGTTTACTTTCCAGGGTCACGGTTTCTTGCTAAAACAGTCCACTAACCGGATAAACTTAAAAAAGATGTATTCCGCGTTCAACCGTCAAGATTTTCTACCCTCTTCCACGTTCGACCCCTAAACGTTTCCACATTCAACACCTGAGGGTTGAAAGTGGATATATCTCTTTTTTTAGAGAAGTATGTTGTTTAACAGATGTTTAACTTTTTGGGGTAACGCGTTTATTATTTAAATCACAGCTTAAAACTGCCTATAAGTCGCTGAACCATGTAAGTCAGGTTTAAGCAGCAACACATGACCTAATTTCAATTCTACGCAATTTCCATACGAAAGATTCCGAAAAATAGTCAAACAAAATTATTAATTCAAAACCTTTCGGAACTTTTAGAGGAATATCGTACTTATCTTATATGTAATAGGGACATCAAGTGAACCTTTTTTTGAAGTGCCTAGTCTTGATAAAAGGACTGACCTACTCCCATTACATTTTGTATGACAGGAGCAAGTCTAATGTCCATTCACTTAAGTCGATCCGTGTCCGGTCCCCGAAGTGTTATTCAGGATCATTGCCTTCTATCCCCTCGGGGTTAGCATTTCATTACGGTTTCGAATACCTTCAGTTTTTCAGGATAAATGTGGATACTGTGTATAGCAGAACTTTTTCTAACAGAAATCGAGTGGAAAAAATATTTAGAAGTTTTTTTTTTAGTTTTTTTTTTTTTGGTAAAATAAGTAAATGTGGTACGAAAATCGATAAGTTCTAACTAGTTTCTAGCTTGAGGTTATGTTTGATTATCTCGCTTTTTGAGTGTAGTGTTATAAAAGATGTTGCAATATCAAAAAAACACAAAAAATCCAAAGTTAACGAAGTCCTTGATTAATTAAGCAAATATTTGACTAATTAACCAATTTTTTGATTGATAACAAATATTTGATTACTAAAGCTTTTTGATTAACAAATAAGACAAATAAAAGAACTCAAACCAATATAGGTTTTATTCCTGTTATTTTTATAAAGCTCGAGATATGAAAATATTTGAATAAAAATAAAAACAGCACAGGTTACGCCATGATACGAATATTGGTCGGATTTGTCAATATGTAACTACATTCATACGGTGCTGGTAGGGGTGGCTATCACTATTTTTCGGCTTATTGATAAAATAAGGTAACATCTGCATGTGATCTCATATTCCTACAAATATGATATGTTTCTATTATTTTGGATACAAGTTACCTATAGATAATATGTAACTACTGTTTTTGAGATTTCTTGTCTATCAAAAACGTGTTATGTCAGTTTTTTGCACCTGAAAATATAAACCATCGCATTTTTTCCATGATAGGAAGAAACTACAGATCATTATTTGATACGTTTCACACTAACATCATAGTAGTAAAAACTTTGAAAATATTATTTTTCTTATTTGTCGATTGTCTTGTTTCATTTTAGTTTTCTTGTCTACTTCCATCAAAGTCTCTTAACAAGACAAATCTCATGGGAAAAAGGCATGAGTGAGTACAGTGTTACTGATACGGTTCATAGACAGTAGAACTCTCAATGTATTTGCCATCTTTGTAAATGTTGAATGGCATTTGTAATTGCTTTAGTTGTGTGAGACAACAACTAAATTGACTGTTAATTGTTGTAAAAAAACCTGTAAAACAATGTCGATTAATTACTCGACAATATAACAGAAAAATCTCTGGAGCGGCATCCCTACAATGCATATCATTATATGCACAATACGCTCCGTGTCCAGTAGAGATAATTCCTCGCTTTTCATGCGTCGACTCGTTTTATTGCTGGTATCCGCGTTTCAGCATATACATAAGCAAATATGCTTTATAAATACCGCTTTTAAAAGGTAAATAAATTGCCATGGAGTGTAATATACTTCCGCATGGTAAGTGAATTGAATACTTGATGGTACTTCATGTAAATGTTGTCGAGTGGTCCTTGAGTGGTGCAATTTATGTCGGTAACGCAATTTTGTCGATTGCTGTCCGAAGTGGCGATGTAACTTTGGCCGCGATGTCTATTTCGACAATGCCGACTGTCGTGTCGTATGACGGCGTGGTGTATAAACACTTTTAGTAATAGGAATTGTACAATGTAGGGCAAGTGAAGGTTGTTGCCCTTTTGTTCGGTGTTATTGTAGGAGTTCGTATTTTCCTTAGGCTTTGAGCTTCATGCGTTTCTAAACTACTCAAAGATTGGCTTTACCTCAATTGAATTTTGCTATCTTACACAATGTGGAGGATTTTAAAAGAAATTCATAATACCTATTTTACATTATGATTGAAAAATGTGTCTAAGTACTCAATAACATATTGTAATTATTTTTGAACCAATGGTAGTATAGTCATTTTACAAGTAAACGCAATTAGTAGTTAAATGAATTACCAAAAAGACACAACTTCTTAAAGAAGACACTTTTAGAGGCCTAAAAAACATATTTTTAGTTCAACAATTCAGTTGGGGAAATTATAAAGGCACAGATTACTTTATGTATGAAACCATAATTATGAGAGAATCACTTTCTAACATTTCAATATAAGGATGTTATAGGACATCAATATTGGGTTATTAATATCAATAAGCACAATGTAATTCCCCCTCTATTAATTAAACGTAGAATCTTTTAACCAGCAGCTTTTTAAACAAATTTTCCATCGACAAAATGTGACAGAACATTCAAAAAAAAAAAGTGATATCCATAGATTCAATACGTTTACTTTTTTTGAACATCTACGCGTTCGACCTCAACGTTTCCGATGGTCAAAACTGTTACCGATCGATACGCCGAACGTTACCAAAAAAACAATGTAGACTGGTGTACAATTTAACGAATCGATTCGCTGAATTAATAATTATGGTTGTCGATTGAATCTACCTTAGCAATAATAATCTACTGTTTGTTTGGTTAATATACTATCTGTGTATGTGTGGTTTTATGCGTACTTACTTATGTACTCTTCAATTATGTGCTGCCAGGAAAGTTATTAGTTTATCAAGTCAGTCAGGTGTAAGAAAAAAAAGCCTTTCTAATATTGCAAGTACAAAGAAATAACCTACTATCCGTTGAGCTCCTTGAATTATGAGTCGAGCTACACGATAACTGACAAATGCTTGTACCTACTGACTGGACCGTTCCACTCAAATCTGTGTGGTTCTTTCCTTATAAGACTATTTCAGACACCTGCATGGTATGCATGCTTGGACGGTATAATGTCTGGTCTTAAAAGTGGCAGTGACCTCTGAGTTTCTTTTGTATGTTTCTTCTGACTACAGGTACAAAACACCGGCCACATTTAGCTTCACTAAGTAATATAAAAAGGACCGTATCAGACGTTAACCTACAGAGCCCTCGTATGACTACCAATTTAATGTCTGGACATTAAAAGAGACAGTAACCTCTGAGTTTGTTTCGACTGTTTCTTCTCAGAGTAGTCAGGTATGAAACATCGGCTTCTAGTTTGTAAAAAGAGGACGTGTAATTAAAGGGTTTGATATTTTAACCTTCTTGCAAAAATAAATATCATTTAATTTCACTAATCATCATGATTTTAGTAGTTTGAATTCCAATATCTTATATCAAGTTTCTTTCTTTTACGCCATTTTGCGCTGTCAATTGATGCTAGTTCAAATTGTTAAGGTTTTGGCCGCACTGTTCAACAAAAACATTAATTTGCATGATCTACAAGTAATTTTTCCTTGCCTGAGCGTTTATGTATGTGAGTTTATACTCGTATATGTATATGTTTATAAACGCACGGACGACTCAGGAGAAACTCATTGTGAGGCAACTATTTGAATAAAAAAATTACGAATCTTTTAATACTTAAATTAGAAAGATTTTGAGGTGTATCTCAAGACGTAGACCACGGCACCTATTTGACACTAGGCAGTAGGATATGGGTTGCGCAAGAGAATATTTGAAAACAGATTTGTCTTGTCATCGACATAACTATAATCACGTTATACTCGTAAACGTACTGCGTACTTTTCAAGGAACTAACGTCTAAATACTAAGCTATTTAGAAGTTCCTCGGAATAAATTACTTAGTAAGGACAGGTATCGTTTCTTAGAGTAAGAATACCATCTATCATTCATCTACTACTTAGAACTTAAATATTAACTTCCGAAGAAAAAAGTTTTTACCGAAAACTGTCGTGGACATTCCTGGTACCTTTGGACATTCATTCTGTTACTCACCTATGATATAAAGTATCTGTGTTAGTATAATAGTTTTTTATTAAAAGACACTTTTCCCAGCGCAATAGAAATGTCTCCTATACTATGGGTGCGTTTACAAACATCGAAATTTACATATCTTCACAAACACCCACATCCGAAATAACTAAGTACCTGTATACAAATATTTGTTCCATGTGGTAATCGAACTGGTAACACATTGCACTATAGTCGATCATTCCAAAAGTTTTGAGTACCTGTGAGTATAAATGGTTAAAAAAAATTAAATCCCAAACTATAGTTGTAGCCATGTAATGTCAAAAGAAAAAAAAACATTGAACACTTGCAGTGGAAAATAGAAATCAATAAGGGTCAGGGCCCATTCGTACCCTAAAATTCGTCCCCCAGCATAAAGTTGTGGATTCGGCCCCTATTTAAGGGCCCATTGGTCTCCTGGTAGGGGACCAATTAATATTTCAATAAAAAATATTATTTTTAAAGCACTCATTCGTCCCCTCTAATATAAATACAATATAAGTTAAAGATTCGGCACCTATTAGGTGCCTATTGGTTCCCTGAGATAAAATTAGCTATATTTTACATAAGAAACGGCTAACATAGTACACTTGTGAACAGTTTATTAACGGAATTAATTTAATAAATCATAACAGATCATTGAAAAAAGAGCTGTGATGAATGATAATCCGTCATGATAATAATATAACCTGTCGATAGGCTTACGATGTAGAATTCTCTACGAAATATTTTTTTTTAGATTTAAGTTATTATGATTTTGCATGTATGTAGTTGGTAAATATACAAAAAAATAAGAAGTGATTATTTACCTTTGATATGTGTTCTATATTTTTCGCATATTGTATATTTAATGTTGATTTATATAATGATCAATCAAGGCTGATTTTTGTAAAAGACTTGTATTTGTTGTTAGTAAAAATTTTGTTTTTACATAGTTGATAAAGACTGGCTTTACTTTTTATATTCATTGACTGTACGAAGCACTAACAATTTTTTAACTGTTATTTTTGTTATATTGCTTTGATATTTGGTTATTTGTTTGTACACTGGATGTAAATTAATCTAAAATTTAGTTATTACTGGTTTTTTTTTTAAATAGTTACACAGTTTTATTTTACTACATAAAGATATTACAGTTATCATATATTTTGCTAAATATTAAAAAATGTACAAGAAACCATGCAATGCCTAGAGCCTTTTCTTTTTTTTTCGTGGAAAAATCATCAAATGAGTCCTCCCACCCCGGGCAGGGTGGGAGGGACTGTCAGACTTGTACTGATTAAAATCCACGGTGTCCTTCAATAGCCCTTTATGTTCCGGGATTACGGTGATGGTATAAGTCCCGCGACTCCGGCAGGCTTGAGCCCTCTGAGAGGGGGCCCCGTCATTATGCTGACGCTCTTTGAGGCGCACGTGGAATACGACGCGCCGTCGACCCGGGCATGGTCCATTGTCGGACAGCGAGTTGCCCTTTATTCGCTGCCCGCATGCCCGCGATGCCTAGAGCCTAGAGTTATTTTATTAAACTTAATCTTATCTTCTTCTATATATATAAAAATTAAACCCGTTTTCCGTTGTCACGACATAACATGAAAACGGCTTGACCGATTCGGATAATTATTTTTTTGATGTGTTTATAACCATCGGGACCGGGTTTTAGACCGGGTCCTCCATCTGTGCGAAGCCGGGACGGGCCGCTAGTTTAAAATAAACATGGTATCCACCGAATTACTATATTTTTAATTTTGACCTTTTCTGCGCGACTGTACCAGGACTACCAAGCTGCAATCTACACATATACATGTACTTATATTAGAAGAATGAATAAAAATAAATATTCTTCAGGGGACGAATGGGCCCCTCAAAAGTTCCAGGGTACGAACGGGCACAGGGTGCGAATCTTAGGGTACGAATGGGTCCTGACCCATCAATAACTTACTCTAATGAAGATTAATAGTAATTAATTAAGAAATAACGATGACACATCAGTAGCTGAAAACAAACTTGAATTATACTTAAGGGCTAGAATTGATTGTCAAAAAAAAATATAGTATTTTGAACCATTGCTCATAACAGTAGGCACTTACCGATTCGAAAAGGACTTTATTTATTTGTGAAATATTCAATAAAAGTTACTCTACAAGTTACCTTTTCATTTACTCTAAATAGTATAAAAATGCGTGGTACAGAATTTTTCTTTACGATCAAAGTCGATGTGTTGATAAAATCGAAATGACGCAAGTTTATCGACCTATATTCCCTTAGTCGATGACCTTTATTCAATGGTTTTCGTCCGAGGAAATTATTAAAAATCGACGGAGAAAAGGTTTTTCTTTTAACAAAAGGTATGTTTTTGTATATTTTTTGCGATAGTGTGTGACAAAAGATACATCTGTTACTTTCACGCATAAATGGTTTCATAGATTTGATGAAAGGGGACACAGAAGTTTGTAACCTGGATTAACGCATAGGATAACTTTAATCCCGGGTTACAAAGTAGGCGCAGTCGCTAGCCTTAGCTAGTTTGTCATAATTTTGATAAGTTTTTAGAACAATTTCTTAAAAAACAATTCGTAAACAAATCTGGAATATAAATGGCATGTTGAAAATTTCTAAAGGTTCTTCTCTTCTAACTTCATAAAAAAACAGCCTTTTTTAACATTTACTACGAACACTAGGCATTTCTCCTGTATCGTGGGTGTATTTATAATCACTGAAATTTTACATACACAAACACCCAGACCCGCAACAACTACTTGCAGGTCGTAGAAGTATTTGTTTCGCGCTAGAATCGAACCAACGTCACATATCCCTCAGCCTTCACACCATATGGGACTGCTGTTTCTTATAAATCGTATGCTTATGTAAATCGCACATCATTTTATAAAGATTTAACCAAGTAGGTGTACTGTCGTATAGAAAAGCGAATGCTCAAAAAATTCTCGATGGCCCGTTCGTCCACATCGTGTGACTTCTAACTGATTACTATTGATCGGTCTAGGTGACTTGTTTATACACGACTAAATACAATACTATTGGACTATCCGACGTTCAGGGACGGGTCAGCCCGTAAAATCGATACATTTTAGTACGTAGCTTGCGTGTAAGTAAATTAGACGTGCAACGTATAGTACGAGTGTTTTCGGTAATACACTGAGTACCGAATATTCTGCGGGCTTAGAAACCTGGAGGCCGAATAGTCGGATATTCGGCGATGTATTTGTAGGTATACACTGTGATTTTAAAATTGAAAACACTCGTCCTTAATATTCTTATAATTAAAATAAATAAACAGAAAAATTGAGCGTTTGGAGTAATGTCTGAATAACGTTACAACGGCCGAACGGATTTTGGTGAAACAAAGTCTGGAATAACATATAGGGACCCAATATTACGTTCCAGTGTGAAATAACATTCAAATGTCACCTGGGCAAGCCGCTGCCAATGGCAAGTTTCACATTGAATACTATATTTTTGTTAAAAAAAGCGTATCTCAGAGGGAAACTAACTCTAAAGTCCGCCAAAAGTGAACTAAATGCTAAACCATAGATGTATTTTCAATTCAAACGCTACCTGCTTGCGGTGCACCGGATTTGTGCCAGTGCCTTAGAACTTCGCACGCCACTGTATTCACCGCGTGGTTCACACAGATCCCTCAGTCCACACAATTCAAACAAAAAGTGCTCGACCACGTTCAAAGGATGACCACAGCGCCGGCGACGTCGTTAATCATCTTTTCACGTAGTTGGGTCATAAATGTCAACCCGGTCTTTGAATGGGTTTGGTAGAATGAAGTTCCATAAGTTTGCTAATTGCGGTTAATTACAATGAAGTTTTGTATCGGATTGGGTCGTATTTGATCAGGATCACGCGTCGTCATCGTTTGCCGAATTTTCTTGTAACAATGTTAGAGAGGTCCAGTATATTCTAGTGTTTTAGTTTACATGTGGACTTATCTGACCTCCAAAACTTTGTTACTGGGTAACACGATATCTCTTGGTTGGATTAGTACTCTTTGGACCTTTTCAATTAATTTCAAGGGTAGAAGTTTGTGTTATACACACATATATAGGCTTTGCTGGATCCGGTACAGCCATGTTTCAGAGGGGTTGATGTAAGTTCGCCACAAAAATAGTTCCCCACAAAAAAGTTTTGATCTTCTTGTTCTGCTATCCGAGCGGAAAAAAGGAAAGGGGTTGAATTTACAATCATCAAAAATAAAAAATAAAAACTATTGGCTGATTTATACATTCATTTTTTCGTGGGGAATTATTATTGTGGCGATCTTATTGTTATTGTTATTGTTCAGGGCTCCCTTTTCCGCATTTGGACTCGTAGGTGGTCCGTTATGCGTGAGGTGGGACGATTGGCTATGTGAGCCAACCCAGCTCCTTCCAGAAGCTCAGAAGTCTCCTGGGACGTTCGCAGGCTTCTTGGAGCGACCTTGGAGTACCAAGGTTTTGTGCCCGTTGGTTAGCAACACCCTCGCATTCCAGGATTACGTGGGATGCTGTTTCATCCGCGTTCAGGCAGCCCCTGCACAACGGGCTGTCTGTCGCGTTGATGTTAAACAGATGTTTGTTGAGTGGGCAGTGGCCGGTGAGCATACCCACCACAACTCGCAAGTCTGTTCGTTGGAGTCTGAGAAGTCTACTGGTCAGTCGCGGTGTTAGTGCAGGTACCGCCTCTTTAGACTGTCTGCAGTCGGTTGTGGATGCCCATCTGGCATTATGTTGTGTTTGGGTTTGCAGGCGTACCCAGGTCCTAAGTTGACCTGATGGGATTGGCAAAAAGGGTGTGGGACCGGCGACATCCACATCCGAGCCTCTCCTTGCAAGTTCGTCTGCCGCATCGTTACCCAATGATCCACTATGTCCTTTGATCCATTGCAAAATGACCTTGTTGCGGTCCGATATTTTTTGCAATGCTAAGTGACATTCGTAAATTAGGCTGGACGACATGATGTTGCCGTTCAGCGCCGTAAGTACAGCCATACTGTCTGAGAGAATTCTGATTCCATAGTTGGAGATGTTCCTCTCCTTGACTGCGATGGCAGCTTGGGTGATTGCTACACATTCACATTGGAATATGGAGCTATGTTCCCCTAGCGGTAAAGATATTTTGATGTTGAGATCCATTGAGAATACACCGGCTCCTGTGCCGGTTTTGGTTTTAGAGCCGTCCGTGTAAATACGGACTTCGTTAGCTCCGGATTGATCTCGCTCGGTCTCCGTTAGTTGAATCCGATAGAGTTTATCGAACACGTAAGTTTTGGGGATTCTGTCACAGGGCGCTTCAATGTATGGTACATCGTTTAAAGCCCTTTCCCATATTATGGTGTGATTGCCCCTTTGGTTTTTCCACATGCCGGAGTGTTTCAGCCTGATTGCCGCCATACTGGCTTCCTGTTTAATAAAGAGATCCAGTGGCGGCAGGCCAAGCATTATCTCCAGGGCATTGGTGGGTGTTGTTCGCATACATCCTGTGGTGGCTGAGCAGGCCAACCTCTGGAATGTCTGTAGTTTTTTACGGGTGGTTATGAGTTCAGTTCTGGGCCACCAAACTACCGCTCCGTAGGTGATTATTGGTCTAATTACGCTCTTATATAGCCATAGTGTTATTTTCGGCGAAAGGCCCCAGGATTTTCCCAGAAGTCTTCTACATTGCCAAAATGTTATGCTTGCTTTGTTAATCTTGTGGTCCAAGTGTTTGTTCCATAACAGTTTGCTGTCAATGATGATACCCAGATATTTGACCTCATTTGTTAGGGACAGCTCGGTGCCAAACAGTTTAGGAAGTTGTAAACTGCCAAGATTGCGTTTATGGGTGAACATGATGAGTTCCGTTTTTGACGGGTTCACTGATAGTTCGTGCTTCAAGCACCATTGTTCAACGATCTTCAGAGCCTGCTTTGCCAGGTTGCGCAGTACATTCTCAAAAGGTCCCGTTATGAGAATGGCTAGATCGTCTGCATAGCCCACCGTGTAATACCCATGATCGGTGAGTCTGCAGATCAGCTCATTGACCACGATGTTCCATAGGAGGGGGGAGAGAACACCTCCTTGCGGACAGCCTTTAGCTACCACCCCTCTGGTCGTGGTATTTACGGTGAATTGAATAGCCCTTTGTCTTAGCATGTTGTCTATCCACCCGGCAGTCGTGGGTTCGACCCCATGCCTGGATAGGGCTCGGCTTATGCTGTTAAAGGTAGTTTTGTCAAAGGCGCCTTCAACGTCTATAAAGACGCCTAAGGTTGATTGTTTAGATGATAGTCCGTTCTCAATTCGTGATACGACGCTATGTAGGGCGGACTCTGTTGATTTGCCCATACTGTAGGCATGTTGATTAGCGTTGAGTGGCTTACACGAGAGAGCATGCGTTCGAATGTCCCTTTCACAGAGCCTTTCGAGGGTTTTAAGTAGGAAGGATGTGAGGCTGATTGGCCTGAAGGACTTCGGCTGCGTGTAGTCACTTTTGCCGGGCTTCGGAATGAATACAACTTTGACTTCTCTCCACTTGAGGGGAGTGTATGTAAGCAATGCATGCCCTGAACAAGTTCACGAGATGCACCACCAGACGGTCATCGCTCCATTTCAGTAGCCCTGGAAAGAGACCATCCAGGCCCGCTGATTTGTATGGGAGGAAGCTGTTGATAGCCCATTTCACCTTATCATATGTAACGATTCTTTGGGCTTGGTGCCAGTCGGTGTTGGATGCTGAATTGCTGGTCTCAGCTTCCCAGCTCCCTGAGGAGGTAATAACACATCCCGGAAAGTGAGTCTGGAGCAGCAGTTCGCATGTCTCAGCATCCGACTTGGTAAACATGCCATCCGGTTTTTTTAAAGAACCGATGTTGCGCTCAGGTTCGCTAATCAGAATGTTTTTTATTCTGGTGGCATGGCTGTTGGATTCTATATTCGAACAGAAGCGTTTCCAGCATTCGCTTTTCCTGAGACGGATTTGCTTCTTGTATTGATGTTGGGCTTCTTTAAATTTGTCCCAATCGTTTTCCTGTCGGGTGTTTTTAGCTCTATTGAATAGCTTTCTTACCTTGCGACGCAGTTTTTCGAGTTCTGGGCTCCACCAGCTGGTCTTACCTGCAGGGGCTCTTCGTGGCGTCACAAGTGGGCATGTTTTTTCAAAGCAGTCCACTAGAGTCTTGGTAAGCAAATTGTTGTGAGTGTCAATCGCCGCGGCGTTTACATAGCTAGGAATTGGAACTCCCTCCAGATTTTCCGCCGTTTCGGCAAGGTACCTTACGCGGTCCATCTTCCGGGGATTCCGTCGCGGCTCCGCGGGATTTACCATGATGTTAATCGTGTATATGATCCACCTGTGGTCAGAGCAAGATAATTCTTTGGAAACATGCCAGTTCAAGATATGCCGCGATATATTCTCTGTTGCAAAAGTGAGATCAATGATAGTTTGGGCTCGTCTCGTGACAAAAGTCGGTTCAGAGCCCCGATTCATAATTCTTAAGTTAGTGGTGAAGAGATAGTTCAGAAGTTCCTCACCTCGTGCGTTCGACTTCTCGCTGCCCCAGATGTTATGGTGCGCGTTGGAGTCGGCCGATATGATGAGCTCCAGGCCTTCCCTCTCGCAGTAAGCCACCAGTGCTGTGAGCTCCGGTGTGGGCACCTCCTCGTCGCCTGGCGATCTTACAACAAACCCGGTATGAGAGCCTCAGCGTCTCAACTAGAGTTTGTCATAAAATTAAAACTGTAGTTTCGTCGGCGAGCACGTCGATGATGACTTAAAGAATGGCATTTATTTTTTCTAGATGTCTGCAAGTGTAAGTAGTAAAAATACGCGTATTGTCAAATATATTTACTATGTGTAGTTTTTTCTACCTACAATTCTACTGAAAACATTTTTAAATTAAAGAATAAATAATTACAATATTTCTGTTTGCTTTTTTAAATTTTAGTGCGGAAAATTTTGAACTAATTGAAGCGATAAATATACGCACAGCTGTTGGAGGTGACATAATTTTTGCTACAAAAAGTTTATCAACATTTTCAACAAAAATACATACCTATATTAACCAATTTATCACCACCGAAAAATAGACCATCAATTTGCGATTCAATTGCCCTTGTTGCCAAAATGCTGTCCGTAGTCTAAAATATAATTTTGGTAGTAAGGACGTGTTTATACGATTGCTTTTTTGGCGCGGCGACTTTTTACCGCGCCTTGGTGTTTCAATTCTTTGTGATGAGCTAAGTTACAAGAAATCAACAAAAAGAATACCTTTTGATCCATCTGCTGCATTCCGTTAAATTAAAAGCCAAAATACATAATTATACTGTGGTTGACAATATATTTTGGAAAAGATTAGGAAGATGATGATGAACTGATGATTCACTCAGGAATATCCAATGCGCAAACATAAGCATAATTTGTAGTTTTTTTAGCTTTGAGTGTCAATTGACAGAATTCACACCAAGACACGGCATAATGAGCACATTTCAATTTAGCAACTCGAAATCTAACTTAATTTATTTTACTAAAATATACCTACATATTTCCAATACCGCGTCACATTGTCGCGTCGCTCCTCAGTGTGTACTTACCCTTAGTGCCCCACTGCTGCGCAAAAGGCACTCGCTATATCCTCCTCTTTCCATTATATCGTTGCTATAAAACAATTATTTCCATCAGTTAACAAAACAGACACAAACAAAACATTATCATGTTGATATTTGTTTGCACAAAACCTTCCTATTTATTTAATTTCCCAAATTATTGTTTTATGTTCTGTTTGTTTTGTTTTAAAACTTTATTGTACATTGGCAGCTTAATTGTGAAATGTGGTGTTTGTTTAAATTTAGAACAAATCAACAAAAACAAGCTGCTGCATGCTGTTTTTGGACGAAGCGAAGTTCATAAATTGCATGTTGATTTTAAAGGAAAAACTTCGCTGGCGAGTGCTTTAAAATGAAACAGTGGACATATTTTGAATTTAAATAATTTATATTATGCTTTATTAATGCTCCTAGGAATGGGATTCCTAGAATTTTAGCAGTAGTTTCGACATTATGTTAGTTCGTATTGTATTATTTTATTATATGTGTTTCGTAACACGTCACTTATTTTGAAGAAGCGATCCAAATTTCAGCCTTTGACGCTAGTTAATTAACACTTTACCTTCATATATCCATAGTACAAACCAGTATCCATGTTTCACCTCTATGCAGAACTCTGTGACTGTCTAGTTGACACTGTTGACAGGTCATGTCATAGCATCTAAATTTTAGCGCGAAACGGACGCAAAATTTTTCCTTCCCTCTAATTTTCATGGAAAATTAGTAAAATTTCAGTTAAACTGTACAGAAAGTATTTAAAAGTGCTCGGAAAAGTGTTATATTGTGTTCACTCCGATTGTGATTCAGTATTAGATCGAAACGAAGATTTAGATCTTCGTTTTCAGAAATGTCTTGTCGGTTCTGATAGGAAGCAAAATTCCTTTCAAGTTACTTGTTATCCTCGAAGGATAAGTGTTTAGATGGCACCGTCTTCTGTGTCGGCTTATTTACCGAACATAAGGTTTGTGATGACAACGATTTCTAGCGCTCCTCACATTGTGTGGGTTGGAACGAGGTGAGTGATATATTTAATGTTATACGTCTCTCAACTCGGGGTTGGAGTGTATATAGCAGCAATGGCGTAAGAACAAAGAAAATTTTCGTAGAAATTTTCAAAAATCCCTTATTACGACTGACCCAACCCGGAATCACTGTGTTGTTAAACAAAGTTCAAAGTAGCGATTTCTGGCTTGTGATTCTAGCAGAATGGTAATGGTGAATAAAGCATATTGCTTTTTCCTTAAATGAAGCTTGTGTCTAAAGACCACAAGACTTTCAGTGTAAAACATGGTGCTAGTAGGAATTATTCCTCAAGTAATTTCTGAATGTCTGGAGAAACTAAAACTGCTTGACATACTCCAACATGAAAACTAATTCTTGGATTATTAATACAGAAACCTTGCAGTCTCAGTCACTTAGCTATAGCACAATCAAAAGTGTATAAGATGTAACACTAAACAAGCATGTATATGCACTTATATATAGGTTTTTATGCAGAACCTAAAACAGCTGTGACTAAGCCTATGCCTGTGCTGGAGCCAGTTGCTAAAACATCTGTATTGCTAACTGTGCTAAAAAGCTTCCTACTTATTTATAAATGATGTCTGAAAGTACAATCAGAACATCCCGGTGAGAGTCCTATCTATGGATCAAAGAACCCACATGATGTTAATATTTCTTGGAGCCATTGTCTGATATAATGACAATTATAATTTTTTTATTTAATTTAAAAGCTAATAATAATATGACACGTTCATTGAAATATAAAATTATCTAATGATTTTTGTACTATTTATCTATATCATAACTAGGCCATCACTGTAACAGTTCCAAATAAGAGAACAATCAATAACAAATTAATTGATGGCATAAATATAAAACAAAAATTAAATAATTTAGGATATCTTGGCAGTTTACTAAAATATTAATTACCACTATACTAAAATAGTGCTAGAACCTAATTCACATGTATTACTCTATGTGACTATAAAGTGTGTTGACACAGTGTTGTCTGTGTAACAGATTTTATTTTTGTTCAGTCTTACAAGGCTTACCGTTTACAATCACCAATTACAATGGTGCATTGGTTATAAATTAGATTATAAAAATATCTTATTAAAATATAGCACACTTCTAATTCCTGAAAGGATGGGCAGTGATGTAAATATAAGACAATTATCATAGAGTGCATGAACTTTTAGTGAAATTGATCAATTTCTTAATGTTGTTGATGATTTATATTCAGAAAAATGAATAATTAATAATTTTTAACAAACATGTTTTGTTTATAATGAAGATTATGACAGAAGGTCAAATCCTTTTTATATGAGAGTTGAGTAAAATAGCTTGTTTAAGCTTTTGTGATGTATGCATTACTTTCCTATTTGGGAAATAGGTCATGCCAATCAAGTCTGAGATACTTTTAGGATTAAAAGTATGAAAATTGTCAGCTTGCTAAATATTAAACCAGTTAATTACTGACAAAGAATCCGTTAGCATGAGGTATCTGCATTTATGTTTATTGTTTGGGATTGAACCTGTAAAGTTTTACATGGATAGCTTAATCATTATTAAGACCCTAGGATAGTGAAAATACTAAGGAACCCAATCTGTGACAGCAGATTATGTTGCGAAGTTATTAAGACTTTCAAGGATAACTTGTATTGCCCCCCTATAAGCTTATTATTAGTATGGTGGCATTAAACAAATAAATCTGAATTAATTATTAAGTAAAAACTAAACCATGTGGCTCTCTTCTATATTGCCTAGGTGGCGCTACGAGTTTGCCAAGTGGTGTGCTTGTGATACCATGAGGTTATCAATGGATCACTCAATTTCCTGAGATACGGGTAGGGTAACCTCCTTTTTTGTCCGCACAGCGTGTGAAGAAAAGGTGAACCCATAATACCATTTCTCTTCAGAAACATAATGATATCATAGACTCAAATCCAAGTGTCAGAGAATATGTGCATGTTGGAGATTTAAAGGAAAATGTGACGGACACTCTTCTGCCAATCAGAAGTCAACTGATTGACATGGGCTATCCAAACGCACAATTCAGCTTATGAAACTTGATATCTAGTGCTCTTGAATGTGAGATGCAAATTGTTGAGGCTAGCAGATTGCTGAATATCACTCTGACAGCGGTTTCCCTCCCGGGGAGGGTTAAGAAGTAAACTGAAATCTCTTACCGCCTACCTACTAGGAACAGATAGCCAGATTGGCTCCTGTTGCCTCATGCCCCAGGCCTCGGAGGCTATGTTGTTTTCTAGTGGGGTGTCCCAAAGTGACCATGTTCGTGCTAGTCAAGTTGGCCTGTGAGCAACTGCACGTACCAAGGGACTGATCTCATGGATTTTCGAGCTTTACGTATTGTATAATGGCTAATGATGAGTCATCTCAACTTGTTGTCGAGAGCTCTCGGAGAGTGACAGCCACAACCTGTACCTTAAACCTAACAAACTGCTACCCTTAGGCTAAAAAGTTGGGGGGGGGGGGCAGTTCAAGGACAGGTGCATCAGTAGAATAAAGAGGTTACAAGGTTATTACAAGGAAAGTTCTGAGGCATGTCATGGCTTATAGATTACATGACGTTCATCCTCAAATAAGGTAATAAGTGTATTACTTGTGTTAATCTGTTGAAAAACATGTGCAATTTTTACCTTTTTGTCTATGCATGGATAGGCAAAGACTTGCCAGATTGGTACCTGTTACCTCCAATTAAGGGGCTCGGGGCCAATGTTTTCAAAATCATTTTTTGAGCATCTCAGTGGGACTCCTTGTTGATGATTTTTTCATTTTTACAAGTATTTTGACTTTGCTTAACCTACCCGTTGATTGGTAGAGACGTACAATAGCCCAATGTTGTAAGATTATGAACAACTTACATTGCTATGAAGGGCCGATAGAACTCGTCTGTTTATTGTGTTGTTTTTTTTTTTAAATCTACCCTGTTCCTTGATGAATTTGTTAATGAGATCAAGGCCAGGCTGACCTGGAAAGGTTATTCCTGTTGTTGTGGATGGTTGGAAAATCCATCTTTTAACAGATTAAGAAGCTTAATTCCCTTCTAGCCATCAGGAGGTTATCTGGAGAATAGAATTTTAGATGACACAAAATTGGAAGATCAGTTATTCTACCAAGATAAACACTTTGTACTAATATACAGTCATCAAAGAGAGAATTTCCTCAGGATAATTATCCTGGAATGTGTCCAATGAAAGGTTGGAGATGAATCTTACACAGAGAGGAGCTCATTTAATGAGCAGGAGGATTTATTACATATCTCTACTACATAATAAAATACAAATGTATAGGTAGTAGAAATACACAATGTACAGTGTACAACGAATTTGAAAACTTTAGTAAAATAAATTGTGTAGGTACATTGCTACTCGCATCACCTACTGTGTTTTCTATGGCTAGGTTTTAATGAAGTAAATGTTGTGATAGGTCTAATAATAGTCAAGTTCACAAATAATATTTATTGGTTATTCTCACATCTTGAGAGAGTATTCTTCAGTCATGTAAGAGATACATTTATCTAGACTGACTGGGAGTCAGTAATGAAGTAAAATAATGATTAATGACCCAGTGATTCTGACACCAAAGTGGTACTCTCTGAGAACTAAGCGATTTCTTACATTTTTGATAAGGTCGTCATCGTTTTTAAATTTAATTGAATAATCATTTTAGTAGTTTTTTATTATTTCACAAATAATATTATAAATGAGGCATTTGCTAGGGGTTATAACTTCAAATGGGCAATGTGTTAATGTGTGGATTTATTTAGAGAAGTTCCAGATCACCCAATGTTCTATAGTATATCTGTCGATAAACTGTACAGCAGTTTGGCAGAAGATAATGTTAAATAAAATGTTATGTATTTTTGATAAAAAAAGAAAAAAAAATGTACGAATTTAGGATAAAAGGATTCGTTTATTCTAAGTTAATTCACATAGCATCTAAATCTTTCACCAGCAGATAACAAACAGGTCTTCAAAATAAGTGACGTGTTACGAAACACATATAATAGAACTGTTTTGCATAAAAACAAAACAGTTATTATGTGTGTGGAGTAACACGTCACTTATGCAAGGTGCTTGCTGGTGTTTGAAGAAGACTATGACGTGACCTGTCAACAGTGTCAACTAGACAGTCACAGAGTTCTGCATAGAGGTGAAACATGGATACTGGTTTGTACTATGGATATATGAAGGTAAAGTGTTAATTAACTAGCGTCAAAGGCTGAAATTTGGATCGCTTCTTCAAAATAAGTGACGTGTTACTCCACACACATAATAACTGTTTTGTTTTTATGCAAAACAGTTCTATTATGATGAACATGACTTTCATGTATGAGGTTTTGAGTTCAAACCGTAGCAACTTTATAAATTCAACTAAAAACGTGAGTTTTTGTTTGGATGAATGTTTGTTACTCTTTCACACAAAAACTACTAAATGGATTAAATAAAAAAGAATTAAAATTTGATACACAGATAGTTTATAATCTGGATGTTAATCCAGATTATAAACTATCTGTGTATCAAACTTCTTTCAACGGGAAAATCGAGATAAAAACTGCCCTATGTGTTAACATAGGGCAGTTTTTATCCAACGGGAAAATCGAGATAAAAACTGCCCTATGTGTTAACATAGGGCAGTTTTTATCTCGATTTTCCCGTTGGATAATTTTCAAATTTGTAGGGGGTGAACCGCTGTAATTATAATTCTTAATGGCGTGATAGATGCCTATGAGGTTAACAGAGACAGATTAAATATCAGTAAAGAAAGTTAACATAAAACTTGCCATTTAAAACTAGGTCATGCCCATGGTTAGTAAATTAAAGAAACCATACAAAATTGTTTCTACTTGGTAGATATAAAGTAACACGTGCTTGGGAAGTAGTAGGTATTCAGTGATTCGGTTACTTTGGTATAAACTTGAAAATTTACGTACTATATTTTTTATGTTTACATAAATAATAGAAATTTTCTCTCTCACTTTGCTGTTAATAATGTCATTATCATTATCAGCCTATTAATGTTCCCACTGCTGGGACACAGGCCTCCTCTCTGAGAGAGGGAGTGGGCTATAATCCACCACGCGGGCCCAGTGCGTATTGGTAGATGTCACATATCTTCGAATTTTTGGTTCTAGGACATGCCGGTTTCCTCACGATGTTTTCCTTCACCGTTTTGAGAGCAGTGGTGATGAAAGAAATTACACAAAGTAATACGCCTGGCGGGGTTCGAACCCACGACCTACAACTCGTAAGTCGGGACCGATACCACTGGGCCACCACTGCTCCGTTAATAATGTGTTTTATTTTATTTTAATCGTTCTAAATTGTATGATCCAATTAATAGAAAAATAATTATCCAGTTTTAAATCATTCAAATTTTTTAAATGTCATTTCGAATTTCATAATTTATTACTTCTTGAAAGAAAAGTTTTTCTATAATTTATTTTAAGTTTCACGGATTTTTTAAGAAAGCCAAAGAAACGCAGAACGGTATGTGTTAATGGCCCTTGTAACTTGGATGATTACTGAGTTGACGATTAATTGGGAAATGTTGAAGAAGAAACCATTAAACGCGCAAACCCTCAATAAATCAGACAAACTTTTATTGAGGGTTAAAACTTAAGCTGACAACAGACACGAGCAGCTTTGTCAGGTCATTGAACTGTCCACTGATTTCCTAAGATACGGTTCACCGCACGCTTCTATACAAACTTATTTCACGGCGGCCATTGTTAAAATTTTCCCTCAGACTCTTGACATTGAAGTTCAGACGCGACGCTAAGGGTACTTTGTAAATATGCTTCCTCAACATTGATTTAAAAATGAGCGCGTGTATTTTGTTTGAATTTCGAAGGGTCGTACTGGCTGGCACGTGGATCAACAAATATGGCGACTGTGTTTTGTTTATTTTTCGGTATTTTGGGATGGAATGCTTGTTTGAATTGAAGAATTTATTCAAATGTTTTTTTTTGCCTTTGTTCTTGCGCATATTTGGAAAAGTCCTATACAAAGAGGGCATGTTCAAAATTAAATATAGAGTAACATAATGCCGTTACAAATCTTTAGTTCGATTTAAAAGTAGAACATAGTTTTATTTGTATGCCTTGCCGGACCCAGCCGAGCCTCGAGCAGAGCATAGATGCGATGTAGCGAGAAATGAACAGTTTGCATATAAAATTTACGTGAAGTCCGATTCCGTGTCTCCGCTGGCTGGAGGCATTATACTCAAGGCACATAGTATTGTCCGGTTAAAAATCACACCATTTTTTCTTGGTGGATCTGTGAGAAAACAAATTAAAAAAAAGTGACTCCATGTCTCGTCCGTACGACCGACCCTCGGAGCATGTTTCGGCATGACTAGAATATTTCATCCCTTATTACTTGTGAATTAAGGATGGCCAGTCTACGACAGACACCTTCGGGGATTACAGGATTTATTAGAATGTAAAGTAAGTACTTAAATAAAAAAATTAGGCACTTACTTGTTAAAAAAATAAATTGAAAAAAGAAGATAAAAAAGTTAAATTAGGTTCTACAAATTGGCATGAAACGATTAAAAACTAATTTTAGTACCGAAAAAGAAATGTAACAAAACGAACAGTTCAAAATTCAAAGCAAGGTACCTACATAATAAATTGGGTAATTTGATCTCCTAAATGAATTTCCTTAAATCAAAAACAACTGCTATAAGCCATTTCCTCTTGGATGGAAACCTGGGATTCATTAAAATTGTATCGCTTAGTTAGAGGAGGGATTTAATAAATAATTGGAATTCGTAAACAAAAACAAGAGAATGTGATTTTCGGAGTTGATCGAAATTAGGGATACAGACAGCTAACAAATATTTGACACGTTTCTGTGGACTTCTAAACTGATGAAAACTGGTGAGGAGGGATGAGACTCATGTGACTAAGAGAGTGATGAGTATGTACGAATGTTGATGGATGGAGAGGAAGGGGAAGGCAAAAGAATAGATGGATGGATTGTGTGAGGGATGATTTGAATGAGAAAGGAGTAAAAGATTCGGTGACGTCTGATAGGAGAGAATGGAAGAAAAAAACGTGATGCGCCGACCCCAAGTAAAATGGGATAAGGGCAGGAAGATGATGATGATGTGAACTTCTAAAATCTATCAATGTTCCTGCCACCCCGAAATAAGAAGGTCATATCCGAAAGAAAAAAAAAGTTAAAAACACGGAAACTAAAAACAAATAAGAAACATGGCAAATATCCCATTTAAAATCATGTGTTAGTGACCATGTTAATGTCAAAACATATTAAAGAAAAAATATGATTGACACAAATAAAATAGTACAAAGTCAAAAATTCTTCGTTCTCGGCAACATCCCTGTTTTATTTAAGGCCAAGATTATGTTAACCATTATACAAAGCTGTTATTTTATTATTTTCTTGTCCGTAAAAGGTTTGAGACACGTTCCATATCAGACTAAAAAGACAAATTCTGGCAATTTTGTTCCTTTCAAATTTTTACTATTGTTAAAGATTTTATTAAGCACGTATTTCAATTTTATAAGGCTCTCACGTAGTATAAAGCTTTAAGAAAAATGGTTAAATATCCAATAACATTTTATAATTGGACATTGACTGTTTTTTCTAACGAGCAAAAAATAAGTTCCCCTTGACGAGGTCAATAGTACCTATATAACATTTTTATTTATAACTGGTATATAAAAAGTAGGTCGTTTTATTGCGTCCTAGATTGAAACCTACGCTTTCCAATACTCGGAAAAAAGAAGCACATTTCATTTGATAAATTAATTGAGTTTCTAAAATCGTGATTGATGCTGATGTTTTTTTTTTTAGTTTGTAAAATCATCAAATGAGTCCCCTAGGGTGAGATGGATGGGCCTGTAAGACTCGTACAGACTAAGACCCACGGAGTTCTTCAGTGACCTTTTTGGTTCCGGGGTCATGGTTACTTGATAAGACAGTCCCGCGACTGGAGATACTGATGGTTTATATTTTTTTTTTCTTTTTTTTCATACATGCATACTTTTAGCGTACCTACATGATTATCTTTCAAGATCGAACCAATAATATACCAACATATTCACTAATCAGCTTGGTCTACTAGTCGGGCAATAAATAATTTGTTGCCTAGTCCACCAAGCCTTCATTTCACGAAATCATAATTTTCATCATAAAAACTTATGAACAGCTTCCCCTGATTGATATTAATCTCTAAGGGCTTAAAGCACCTCCTAAACCTTGTCATGTCCCAAATTAATTGCCGTTTTATGTAACGGGCCGTTAATCCAATCGTGTAACCGTACCTTAACAATCCCTCTAGATGTTCAACGTCTCCGCTATTACCTTTAAAGTTAAGCTTAACGGTTGGTTAATAATTATTTGAAGTGGAAGTTAACTTCCTGATTTTGAGATGTCATTGGAAGAGCTACGCAGAGCTAAAATGTTGATGACCAAAAATGTATGAAGGAAAGCAAGGCGTTGTTTCGGAATTGGAACTATAACGGTAAAAATGAGTTTACATACTAATTTGGTAATTATTTACAACATTCGTATTTTTATTAATTTAAGCTCATCTATTTCAGCTTGGACTGACCTTATGTTAATATGTGACTCTTTACAATAATTTGTTCACAATATTATTCTGCATCGTTTCATTAGCACTAGATCGATGGCCGATAAAAAATGCACTAATTTTACGCAATGGCTTTTCGTACCTACCGGTACCTCTATCTCCTACTACCTCTCACAATTTATCAGCGTTGTTTAACTAATGTATCAGTGATACACCTGTATCTATGGTTCCGTGGTTACAAGTACGACTGCTGAGCTAAAGGTTTTGGGTTCGATTTCCAGGCAAAGCAAAGTGTTAGTTACTCTTCATATAAAATCATTTCGGAAAGTCGAATGGCTTCATACTTTGAGCCTAGTGGTTACTTGCGGCCTAGTCATTGTAGTTGATCCATGTACAGTATGTTCACCCCTTATTATTGCTGGTACAATGCCACTTTCTATAACCTTGAGCACCTTATGTTCAGTAGTGGTGTTAGCGACCACTATGCCAAGGCAACTGTGTGATTCTAAATATAATACATAGGTATTGTATTTATTTTTATTTTTCCCGCTTTTATGGCGATTCTGACGTCAGCAATGTTAGCGTGACGTCAAAACAGGCATTAAGTAATGTTGGACGAAACATATTATACCAACATTTCATTATTAAGGCATTAATTTGTTCGCGGCTTGCTTTCAGAAATAATGTTGTGTTTTGTGTGGACTAGCTGTCGGGAGGTTGTGATTTATCGAATAATTTACACCGAGAAGCGACACTGTGCGGATATTTCAATAGAGCGACTCAAAATCGGACTTTATTTACTACACGAAAAGATACACATTGTCAGTATCTTTGTGTTACGTCGCGTCGCGTCGCATATGGGCGTGAACGACCATAACGACACTTATGCTCTAAAGAATAAAGAACACCATTACGTTCCCAATGTGACAGTTTTTTTTGCCAGTCTTATTTTAGCGTACGAAAAACACGTGTTTAGGTGAAAATGGCGGAACATCACGTGTTATATTTTGTCACTCTTTTTGCTTCGTCAACATTCATGATAATTAGGGTAACAACGGTGCCATATGCCTTAAAAGGGCAACGCAGCCCATTATCACAGCCATTATGCTACACTAATAAAGTTTATTTTTGCCGAGCTTAAGCTTAAGTCGAGTTTAAGTTTACTCTATGAATTTCAAACTTAGCGTCTTGTAAGTGCAAGAAAGTGTTAGATCTGTCAGTAAACTGACGACGGCCCTATCGTTCTTGAGACTCTCTTAAATGGGCAGTGAAGCCTGAAGTGAAAAGAGAAACTGAAGGAGCAGATTGGTCTTTAGTCAGTCAAGACTGACAGTCCCTTTTGCTCTATCGAGGACGAGACAACTCTTTCAATAATTGTATCGCCCAAAAATAAACTGTGCAAGCGTGCCCTTTTAAACGGTGAAATTCTAAAATTATTATAACGTACGCTTTCAATAGATTATTCTGAAGACGTTCCACATAATTCAATCATCGATTCTTGACTAAAAGCTCTAGAAAACGTTTTACCCTAATAGCAAGTTTCGAACGAATATTTTATATAAAACAATATTTGGTTTCAATCAATACTCCTTGCTTTGAATTCTTTATTGGGTTACTGCCCAATTTGTCCCATTTTGAACTTTAACTACTTTCTGTTAGCTACCACCCTTTGTTGACCTTTGGCATTAGAGCTTTGATTTTGTATATTTTAGAGTTTGGTACCCCCAGTACTAAGTAAATCAGTTTATTGAAATGTAACAGGTAAATTACTTAAACATTTCCCGTTTTACACAAGAAAGATAAACACTGTTGAACACTACTTTATTTACCAATTTTTCAATTTACAAACTATAAATAAAAACCTACTAGTAACATGTACAGAAAAACAATAATAAATAAATAAAAGAGAAAACATTCATATGATAGGGCGTCAAAGAAAACGTCCACATCGCTGTCAACGGGAACAGTGCCCAGAACGCTAGCAGCATTGCCACGTTGTATGCTTAAAAAAAATAATCCAAAAACTGTTATCGTCAAAACGACATTTCACGGTTGATATAGGGGTCGTTTTGCAGTTAAACTTTTTTAAACAAGTGCCCAACAAACGTTCATCTTTTTGTCGTAAGGCGATTCATATTTGTTAATAAAAATAATCTTCACAATACTAATTTAAATATTAATTTAAGAGTAGTAACATAACTTTAAGAAAGGCCTCCTTAGCTCAAGGCATTGATGTAGAAAACAGATGTCTAGGATACGGCGTTCATAGTGAGGAGGTTCCTCTCTGTGTAATTTTAACCGCCGTCAGTTGGACCATGTTTCAGATGCTGACGTCATTTTAATCTTAAAAAAAAAGAAAAACATTGAAAAATGAATAACGGAATCAAAATAAACTTACACAATTTTATCGTACAGAAAAATATTTGAAATGCTTTTAATATATAATGCAAGTGTAGTAATTAGTAGTCGCAAGTAATTTTGAAAGTAATGTCTAATAATTCCAAACCCTACAAAAGATATTATTTTCTCTCTCCTCTCGCAGTTTTATTTCAAGAATACTTTTGACTCCACTCAGTGGTTGTAGATGAAAAACATATTTTATAAAGTACCGCATTGAATAAAAATATGGCAATGACACAACATCATTTCTTTTAGATATCAAATTCAGCATTACTTTGAGAATTGCTAAATTCATTTTACTTTGCTTGTTAAGAGTAAAGTGATTTTCGTTTTTTTTTTTACACTTTTTATTATGGAAACTGCAGAAATCTTGAAAATTTCTTAAATTGGACTTTTTATACTGAAAGCCATTTCCATTCCAATACACTATAAAATGTTTTAGTTATAAAAGTGTTAGAAACTCATTTAGTGATTTGACGAAACCAGGTTCAATGCATTGTATGAGTTTTAAAGTTAAAATAGCTCAAAGGTCAAGGTCAAGTTTGATGTTTGTAAGAGTTAAAGTCCCAGAAGTTGATTTACACCCACCTAAAAAAAAGTAGTAAGATGTGTTTTCTAATACCTTTATAGGTTTTAAAGAATTTTGTATTTGAACCTGCAGCTTACAATTCATTCAATAATTATTTCTTCTCCAGGAATATTGCGAATATGAAAGTAAGTTTGTTTTTTACCTCTTTACGCTTAGATCACTGAACCGATCATTCTATTTAGCTTAAACGTCATCAGGTGTACAGAAACAGCTATGTCGGTTTAGTTTGGGTATGGGGACATCCCGAAAAACATTACTTTTTCCGAGAAAAACAACGTAGGAAACAATTTTTATACGTAATAACGCATGCGTCGCTATTTTTAATAAACGAAAAATTGAGCTGCGAGCAGGGTTCGAACCTGCGTTTTCTGTTAGGTACTCCAGACGCCTTAACCAATTAGGCTATCGCAACCACTACACTCGAAGCTGAATTTCTCGTTCGCTTGTTTTATGAACGCTGATGATGCTCGCACTGTCTATTAACGCAAACAAAGCCATTAGAAAAAGACGGGTCTAAATAAACCAATAACACAAAGCCTTTTTCCTTACCATAATCATCATACTTCATCCAGTACAAATTGACTAAATCCTTTCCCATAATACCTCGGCTTACCTGAACAATAATTGAAAATATAGTCATTTGAATACCTTTATCTTTTTGCCCGGTTGAGGCCGAGATTAGACCCGGTCGGCCCCATTACAATTGGCTTGATACCCGTACCGGTAGCTCGAGTATTTTTGTACGCAACAAATACATTACGCATTGGGTGTTATACAATCCATTATATATAGAATGTTGGTTGATGTATATGTCATTGTATTGATTACACCACGTGCGAAGTGGATGTTTTTTTAAAGTAATAAATTGCAATTTGAATTTTTGATTATCATCATCTTCCTGTCCTTATCCCATTTTATTTGGGGTCGGGGCAATACGTCTTCTTCTTCCAGTCTTCCCTATCAGATGTCTCATATAACACATACGTATAATTTACTCCTTTTTCTTTCATATCATTCCTTAGACAATACATTCATCTTTTCTTTGGCCTTCCTCTCCATCCCATTCATACTCATCGTAAACATTCATACTTATCACTTACTCTCTATCGGATATCTCTTGTTATGTTTAGTATCTTAATGCGAAAGCGTTTGTAGGTATGTTCCATGTTCACGTCAAAAGGACTTAACTCGATATAGATGAATACAAGCCGTGAGTGATTACTAGTATTGTTTAAGGATGTGCCATAGACCATAAGAAATTAGTCATTGAAAATGTCATAATCACTAAACAAAATAAGTCAATTGTCACATAAATTTTGATAGTCTATAATTGACATTGAAATATGTGGTAAAATAAGTAATCAAATTAACAAAAACTTACATCAATGCACAAGTAACTTATATTATGAATTTAACAGTTTCTTTCAATTCCTGACAACTTTTATGTGGACTTTGTATTTCAGATTTTACACAAACACAACTTTCATATTCGAGATATGACTAAGCAATATTGGCTTTGCTGTGTCGTCATTGTGTTCTACCTCACAAAACCATATTATCGTGAAAACTAATTTGAATACATTAGTTCAACAACGCCGAACCCAAAATGTCTCTGACGGCATCGACTGAAGCGGGTTATTGAACTTCAAAGCAATCTAATTTAAATTCTATAACAAATCATGTAAAACATCAATTTAAACGGAAAGTTTTAAGGTTAAATCGTCTGACTAATATTTGAACAGGAAAGCGCCAACCGAAGCCGATTTCCATTAGGGTCCAAGTATACTTCCTTGTAGAAGTAGTATGGATTTGCCAATCTTTTTTATTCAGCTGCTAAGTTTAAATTGCTTGTCGATTTCTGCAAGGCAATGGCATCACAATTAACAGGAATAAGTTACGATTACGAGTTGATATTAGAAAACGTGGTTGCGTGTGTGTATTTACGATGTTTCACTTTTTTTATATTTTACGATAAAGCACCAGCTGTCTTAACTATTCCTCTATGATTAAATCGGTAATAAAGAAAATTTGTTAGTAGTTTTAAATTATCATACATTTACATTTTGTCTCTAATTTTCTTCCGAGGCCGGTCCAAAATGTGGTGGCGAGACAATCTGGATTTTTACCACGACAACTGGTTTAAATCGGTGCGGGAAAAGGGTACGGGAAGGTAAGGAGTTGAGGGTTTTTCTACTATTATTCGTGAAAGTTTTATTTTCATTTTACCTACGTACGCATAAACAAATCCCCATTTGACTTGTTTTGATGATGCGCCAAAACTATAGACAATAAAATATTACGACCGAAAAACTACTAAAATCTATGAAAGAAAAGTAAACTGAAGATGCATTGAAATCGTATCTTAAACGATTTAGACAGATATAGCTTTTATGTTAGACTTTACGGCTTTGAAACGGACGCAAATCTAAAGCTGAACTCATAAATACAAAAGGTTCAATTCAATGCATTTGAAAATTTATGAGTTTTGGTATAAAATCTACAAAAAATATTTTCATATACTGAGAAACTTCATTATAAGAGCTGATTTAGGTATGTAAGTGAAATTAAACACATAAGAGCAGAGTACGTTTCCCAAGATTTCTTATGAAACTTTATGCTTCAGTCCACACTTTTAAAAATTATGATGAATCTTAACAAAACACACAAATACACCAACAATCCCAATAAAGTTTTATTATTAGTAATTAAAACAACAAAACAGCAGTATTTGGTTATTTTCAACATGCTAACCAAGTCTCAGCACATTACTCTCGACACATTGCACATGTCAACTCTATTTACCGTCTTAAACCTACAAAAGGCTTGTAGTACAGCACAACTCCGCATCAAAACACAATTACTTCAAGGTCCCCACTACAAAAGTTAATCGGATTTAAGTCTCTAATCACACGACATCGAGTGATTTTCATTGAACTAATATGGCATTTGACAATACTTATGACCACTATGAGTTTATTTTGTTTTGAGGGCGTAGTAGAAGAAAATTTTTCAATGGGGGGAAAGTGCATGTAATTTATTTGTTATTTCAAAACGCGTATGTCTATCTTTTCTTATAGACCCGTTCAGTCGTTTATGCGTGACTAGGTAATAGTCCTCCATCTACACTTTCCCATCAATTAGAATAAATATTAATATTTCCACTGCTTTCTTTTCCATCTGAAAAGCCCTTGTCTAATATAGTGGGCACTACTGAGCTATTATAATTCTTATAATAAAACTTTAAACAGTAAATATTTCAAATGTGAAATTAAGTTGGATGCGAGCTCGGGGTATTACCCTGTTCCCATGGCTCACTCATGTGTACAATTTTCTTGGATGAGTAAACAAAGTCAATTGATGTAAACCATTTATGTTAGCAGGTAAAATTGACTGGGAAAAATTGGATTACATCGTCGTTCGTATTTACTAAGGCAGGGTATTACAGTTTGGGAGTGCTTGGTTTATCTAGATGACATCATGTTTTATTGGGCCCGGTCAATTTAGATTGCCTCCAACAAGACAAAAAGATGTTCAACTTGTGATATTTTTTGCCTTAAATAATGTCCAGATGAAAATTAATGGTTACCAGTTTAAAGATTGAAATTATGTCCACTATCTTTAGTGTATTTAGTAGAATTTGTTTAGGACAAAGTCAATACCGATGTGACCGATTTAGAACTGACCTGAATAGTGGAAACTTCGCCAATTATTAGGCACTATTTGAACAGCTCTGTCTGATCACATTTAATGAAATGAGAGCTTAGGACCTTTAAAATTTTCATTACGGATTTGAAATAATGGGAACAACTTCACGCGAGACTATGCTACTTTCAAAAGTAATTATTAAGAGATCATAGTAATCGTATTCTCATCTCACTCAGTACTAATGGAGCAAAATAATTTACAAAACTTGGCTTTTGGGATAAGCAGACATTTTGTAAAGACACAATTTCATATTAAGAATTTGCATTATCATATACGTTCAAGTTTTGCGTTGGTGTATTTAAATACATGAAAAGAGATTTAGAATACTCGTTTAAAATTACATTCCATTTCGTATTCAGGTATTATATTTTTATTACATTATAGTTAATTTCCTAAGAATGTTATCTGCTAAAAATACAAGACACGGATGAATCCCAAATAATTAGCATTCTAAAATAGTAATTTTATTTATTTCATGTATATCGGAATGCGTCATTAAGAGAATGAATAGTGTTAGATGCCAACGGGATGTCAAAATAAACGATAATTCTTACTAACCTTCTTTATAGCGGTATTTTTTTTAATGAGACTTTTTTATTTCTTATGTTTTTGTGGGTATATTGGCTTTGGTACCTACTGATAATATCTACCAATTTTGTGAGATTATTAATAAATTCTTATAATTTCGTATCTTACGCCTTTATGTCGTAGCAGTTTGCATGTTCAATTCAACTGTTCAGACAGTGTTAATTTTTCATGTATTTTTACGTTGTATCGAACCAAAATTGCGAGACTGTCGGTTGTCAGTTTTTCAATTTTCGGAACGTCAAGTGCGTCAGTGCAAAGTAAAAACTGAAGTGTACAAAATATTGGAGTAAATCCTATTTTATTCCAATTCTAGATTAAATAATTCTCCTTCTGGCGCAGTTGGGTAAAAAGTACTTTTTCTTTCACATTTACGTAATATTTATGAGATTTTAAGATTTCAATTTACAAGCAAAGTATTTTAGGCAAATGGAAAGAGTAGTTAAATCTGTTGAGCACAAAATATTCAAGAAAATTAAGTCACCCAGACTTAATTTTCTTAACGAGTGTAGTGTAATGTAGTAGTGTAGTAATACACTACACTTGAACGTATATTACATATTATATATGCCTTTAAAACGTTTGAAGTTATAGTCAAATGGTTAATTACGGTCTCAGATCATCAGATACATTACTTTCTTTAATTATTGTAAATCTTATCAAATACCAAGCCACAAATAAAATCTCCCACAAAACAAAGAATTAAAAGAATCCGATAAAAAATTCATACGTCCAAACAATTCTCTTCGCCTGTACGAATAACCCCAAAATGCCCCGGTGGGGCCAAACCACGCCGGTTTCAATTAGAGCCACATGTCGGCCATTACCGCGATATGACCCATATGCAGTGAAAACTACGTACGAGTTGCAAAGCTCGTAGGTAGGTAGTTTTTGTTGCAACAAAAAGTTAGGATGTTGAAGCTGAAAAAGAAATTGTATGTCGTTTTATGCAAGGTTAAAATTCAGTTGTTGAAACGTGTCCCTACTAAAAATAAGCTCGTGATCTTAGTCGTCTGGAAATATAATTCCGTAGATGAGTAACATAGCACGGAGGATTTAGTTTTTGTGGCTACAAAGAGTTTTGGATTTTAAAGCTGAAAAGAAATGTATGCACATGATTTTAAGCTAGATAAAAAAAATGTAGTAGGTAGTGTTCTAGTTGTGGTTAAACGTGTGCTCTTAATATAAGATTGTGATGTTTGTCATCTGCAAAAATAACTGTTTAGATGGAATCTCTATTCACCACTCTCAAATTAATTCGGGTTGGCGAAATATCATAGTTTTATTCTTCCAAGTTTTTCCTATCTTTACTTTATATTTTATTCTACAAAATTTTTAATGAATCTACTGAGGGTAAAACTGCGTCCTTATCGCTAATGAGTCTGTGTTGGAATTTGATCCCATAATACCTTAGATTTGACCTTTGATTTTGCAATTTAATTGCTGCGTCAAAACAGTAAAAAATATGAAAAAGTAAATAAATGAAATAAAATAAACAATATTGATACAGATGAAAAAGAGGCATACATTTTTAGTTCTAATTTTACCTTGTCTAATTTTCCCTATACCGTTACAAATGTTTTCAATACCTTCGATATCAATTTTGTTACACAATCCATTTTCGGCTTAATAACGCTTATATTTGACAATCGAAGATACCTTTTCATTACGGAAAAATTGCGTATTAATGTTTTACTCATATAACATATTTTTATTGAAGGTATTTTTGGCTTCGTATTACGTCATCATCATATTGAACGACTTTCTTTTGATAGCCTAAATTAATTTTTGTTTTTGCGTGTAGGGTATCATTATATTACTCCGTTTCTTCTTTTTTTTAAAAGCTACCCAATAGTAGGAACTCTTCTTAAATCGTAGGTAGTGGACACACATAGAAACATACAGACAACTACTTGTAGGTCACATAATTATTAGTACCGCTGCGCCTGCAACGCCACTCTGGTAAGAGAAGAAGGTAGTGTCAGACTGTCTAAAACCCACTCTAGACCTTCAATTGCCCGTTATGTTCCAAGGTGGCGGAAACTCAGCCCGATTAACCCTTAGTTTGCAGTGGGGACTAGATGGCCCTTTTTTAACCTTTAACTATGGACGCGCGGTCTCTCAGACCGCGTGCAGTTTGTGATTATCGTGTTCCTCTCCTCCCACGTACCCCACGCGTATGCCATCCTCAGTAGCTTCGGTTTTAGTGGTAAATCGACAGTTGAGAATGAAAATTATGCCGCCGGCTGAATACTGCGTGAGTAATTTCGCTGAGTGCGGTCTGTGAGACCGCACGTCCACATTTGTGTTATAAATGGAGACTGACGGTGATTTTGTTTCTTTTATATTTTATAAACCGAAATGTCAAAAAACGATCAACCAACGACTGCAGGCAAACGAACATCGAGTTCGTCTACTCAGATAGCCAATAAAATATTGCAATTACTTATAATTACGATCCTTCTTTTGAAGACGAGTGTCGACGATTGCTTTTAGAATCGGATCAGTGCGACAGCGATGGGGATTGTTTGTTTTATGAATCTAACTTTCATGCTCGCGAAGGAGGAGGCGGACCAAGTGAGGGAGAGGACAGCGTCCTCCCTCCATCCCAGCCGCAGTGGTAGAGCCCACGCCCACGAGGGCGGACATCGGCAAACGATCTCCGGTCACCGTAGGTTCGGGCATCCGGGCGGCGAGTAATAGGCGACTCGCTGTCCGACCATGGACCATGCCCGGGTCGACAGCGCGTTGTGTTCCACGTGCGCCTCAATGAGTGTCAGCATGATGACGGGGCCTCTCTCTAGAGGGCCAAAACCTGCTGGGGTCGCGGGACTTTCGGTCATTACCGTGACCCCGGAAAGTAAAGGGCTATTGAAGGACACCGTGGATTTTTTTTGTTTAGTCAGTACGAGTCTGACAGTACCTCCCGACCTGCCCTGGATGGAAGGACTCATTGATTTAGAAAAAAAAAAAGCTGCTATGCAAAGATGACCTCTATAAATATGACCAAGTTGGGCCCTTGTCAATTTTTTTATGATAAGTTTTGAGAACATTAAGTTAAGTTAATTATGTTCTTTTTTCTTTATATTTTATTGTAAAAGAAGTCAAACTTACAAAAAAAGTCATTTTCCGCTAGAAAAATACCTAGCAAGTGATCTCAAGCTAAAAACTCTAAAAAGCACCTTCGATTGTTATATCGTTAGATTTAGTTAATTATAAATACTATTATTCATTAATTTTTTTTATTTTATTTACATTTAGTTTCTCTTCTAAGGGATAAAAACAAAAAATTATAAAATACTAACGCAATCAAGATAGAAACCAGCCCGTAAAGATAGCGGTCTCTGAGACCGCACGTCCATAGTAGTGTACCAAAAATGGAACGTCCATAGTTAAAGGTTAATTAAAGCCATACGAAGGCTATTACCGTGTTTTGACCCAGATGCACTATAACGTTTCAATGTGCCTGAGCAATTTGCTACCTTTTTTCTGAACGAGAATTTGAAAAAATGTTTCAATGGTTCAAAGGAGAGCAATTTCTGGGGTTGTTTTATGCTCTACCGACATAAAATGAAATTGCAAAGGCAATATTAATTTGTTGAATTTTTAACAGTTGTATTTTCGTGTTTTAGCACTTGGCTCTCCGTAATGGATGTTCATTGTTAGTGTTAATTATTTCAAAAAAAATATTTATAGTTTTTTTGTGTTTTTGTTGTGAATGTTGCTTGTTTTATGCTACAAATCACGAAGGTAATTTTTACCAGATAGTTTATTTTTTACCGTTTGTCTCTTCGCATTTTAAAGTCATAATTATACAGTTTCTAAAATTATTTTACTGATTATAGTTCATAACTGTTTATGCACGGGCCCGACTCACAGGAAATGTCGTTAATTTTCGCGATAGTGAACTTTAATTAATGTTCTTGTCAAAGTCCATCATAGAGCAACGTACAACGTTTCTTTATCGTGAACAAAGTGAAAATCAGAAGCTAGTTTTTTATATTATCATAACAAATGAAGAAGAGCTTCGCATTGCAGTTGTATGTTCCATAAAAATCAAAATGACAAAGGAACAAATAAAATGTGACCTTGTATTGTGGTGTACCGGATATAAACGCGACATCGCGACAGCACCCGGCTACTTCCTGGTTCTTATTAATGAGTTTAAAGAACGTAAACGGAAGACGTCATTTTTCCTTTAACAATACTTCAAATTGTAATGAAAGAAAACTTGATGGTTTTCTTTGTTCTGTTTGCAAAACTTTTCTTTTAATTTCCACAAAACGAAAATAAGTCTTGGAAAGTTTAATAAAATCATTGTCCTACTTGTAGGTCTTGGTAAAAGGTAAAGGTAAGACTTTGTGGGCGAGCAACAGACTCCGGCACTATTAGTTACGGGTTCGATTACTGCAAGCGCAAATATTCTTGTATAATCTACAAGTATTTGTTCTGGGTATGGCTGTTTGTGTATATGAGATTGAAATGTTTCTAAACGCATCCATGATACAGGAGTTAGCGTAGGCTAAGTGTCATAAATATTTACATATATTAGAATACCTACTATCGTTAGTTCCTCCGTAAGTTCCGTAGTTTATCTATACAAAAAAAGCGTGAGTTTATGTCTTTACAGTCTCTTGCCTGATCCTGCTCCGGTTCCGATGTGCCCGATTGTCGCTCTATCTGACAAAGAGAGTGAAAAAAGGAAAAAAAAAACATGGGTCTCCAGCCAGTCTATGAAGACATTGGGTGGCAAAATAGAGGGATATTCACTATTTATACCAAAGAACATTATGAAGATTCTTATAAAAATTAAATGAACACCCGAGTCTGTGAAGAAGGAAGAAAAAAAAAACAAGTTCCATTTTCAAATGCGTTCTTAAATAAAATATTTGAACTGTGAACGTTAAACCTAATCTAAAGAACCGCGAGGCCATTGAAGTCGACGACAAAACAGTTACCATTAAACATTTAACAACCAAAGATAAGGAACAGAATGTTCCAGAGACAATTACAAAGCCACCTCTTTCCTTTTTTTCTTTAACAATCTGTGAACGGGGAAAAGAAATGGAAATACAAAACAAAAGCTTAACAGACATAATAGAACAATTAGTCGGTCGTTGAAAAGCACTGCAATAATTATCAACAGGGCTGTTAACGATTTTTGTTATAGGTTTTACTTGTTGCTCCGTTTAGCTGAAGAAATCGGGGTTGTAGGAAAAACATTCTTCGTTGTCTTATATTGGGGCCACACTAATGTGAAATACTGATATGGACGATGATGCGACGTTAACGCGATATTTAACGGTGTTTTCCGGTTAATATGGCCCGCTTTAAAGTTTTCTTTAATAAGAAATTTTATATTTTAGTTTTTTGAATTATAAATGTAACCATCACTCTTTTTGTCCATGATTTTATTCATTTGCTCGATGCAGTTGGGCTAATATGTATTTATCGTTATCTTGTTCTTATAACAATTTCTTTGGCACCTAGCATGCCTTCGCCTTTTATACGCCAGTCATATTATCGTGAGTGACTTTCTCAATAACCATTTCAGAAATTCTATCATTTGTTTCTTTAAAATTTTCTCTTGTAGCCAGCAAAATTAAATCTCAAAACATAATTCCTTCCACACACCCACACTGATTTTCCAATAAGCAAGCAAACATAATCCTCATTTTAATTTGAATCACTATACTGGCATGGTACACACGGCTACACATCAAGCTATATAAAACCAGGTTCCTCGCTTTACATAATTTTTCACGACAAAGAAGAAATGTCTAGTGTGGGGCAACGTTAAAAATAAAACCACGCATTATTAGAGCCCTGTAATACTCGTACGTAATGTACGAGTGATTGAAATGCATCAATATTCATGCTGCGTGGAATACGCGGTATAATTGTTTCACGGTACTTCGAATTTCTATGAATGCATTTCACAAAATTAACCGGTTGATTAAGTTCCATTTGAATTGAAAGGACTTGCCGGTATTATCGAATCGTTTTGTATGTTCATTGTGGGTTTGTTTAAGTTTGTGAAAGTGCTTTATAAAATTGCTGTAAATTGGGATAAGATCAGATGAACCATAACCGTAAATTGTGCTATTTTCGTTTTAAATATATACCCGTACTTGATTATTTATTATCATTCTACTGCTTCACAAATCATACTTAACAGGTTTATCTAGAAGGTATTTCTGTATGATTGCACATTTTTCACATAAATATTCAAACAGACTACCTAAAGCATTCTTAGTACGTAACCATATAAGTCTAAATTAGACCATATGATTACAATTCAGTGGCTTTTCGTCCCAAATCGCTTGTACAGCATATTATATCATTCATCGTTTACAACGGTGATTCTATATCAGTCGTATTTAGAGTTTCATCATCAATTCACAATGTTACAATATCTGCATTGTAATATCGGCATCCTCTGAATGGATTCCAAAACCGTTTCCTCATCGGCGCATTGCTACGTTCTATGACGTCACAACATGTTTACAATCGTCAAAGAATTGGGTGCTAACAGATTCTGTGTCTATTAACGGCGTGTTTACTGCAGTTCATAATTCGGTCAGTTCCGTTCCGCTTGTAACTGTTTTGTTTACATGTTCTCTGAATTGTAGCGTATTGTCAACTTTTGTATTAATGTTATTTTGTTCTGTCTCCTCTTCATGTTTATTAATTTTATAATGAAAGTGTTAATAGCCTTCCTTATTTATATAATTTTGATACATGTAGGAGATGGGGCGAGATGATAGAAACCACTTCTTTATATTTCTTTCTTTATTTTGGCTCGTTTCACACTTTTAACAATTTTTGCAAAGTAACAACGTCGTTTCAGTTAGCAATCATTCGCCATTCTCCCCGTCTCGCTCGCACACCTTACGTTCCATTCCACTCATCCATTCTGTGTTTCATTTTACGGTAAATTAAGTAAAATATAATATGGAATTAGAATTTTAAAGAAAACAGGCCCACAGCTCGGCCATTCTGCTCTATAGTCTGACCTCAGACTATGTAATGTTAAACTTAACTACTTTACTTACAACTACTTACAATACAATGGCTAAATTTTTCTTTAAGGTTCATACTCTGAAAATTCTTTTACAACTTTGAAGATTCTAAATTAACAACAAAATATTACAGTAAACTTGTTTGGTGAAAAACACAATAAAGTACCTAATATTAAATCTAACAATGAATTTTACTCAACTATCACCTATCCTCTATCATCCATACCACCTTACACTCTTATTCTTATAATATGTTAACTTAAACATAAGTTAGTTATACAGCACTACTTACAAACATTTTATGAATTAAAATTTAATATGTACTTTAATTACTTAATGGTAAATTTACTACAACTTTGTTATACAACACCTCAATGTGTTACATCTCATTATAGAAAAATACAACTTTGTTTACATGACAGATCATATAATAACATTTCTTTGTGCAACATTAGTCTTTGAAACAGAACTACAATAAAATTGTTTTAATACTATAACTAAGATGAGTTACATTCTGTAATATAACTGATAATATTAAAGATCTTAACTTCAATTCTTCTTTACAATGACTCTAATTTTCTAAGTACTAAATTCTTAATGCAACAAATTTGAATTTAATTATAACACAAGATACACAATACATCAAAGATTAAGTTACACCACATCATCAAGAAAGGATTTGCTGAAGGTTATGTCACCTACTATGCCTACTTTACATCCATCTATCTTATTCTATTAGTCAAAATAGAATGAGTAAACTTGATGAAAGTTTTACACCTATTATTCCTAGCATCTATCTATCTCATTTTATTAATAAAATAGAATGAGTAAACTGATAAACTAGCTTGCCAGTGAGTGCAGAACAAACTTATGGCCACAACTTCATACAGTCTGCACCCGTTGAAGTCTTAAGCGGTCCTTCCGCCTTAAGGTCTACCTTATGTACGTGATACCTTCCTTTACCTACCTTCTTGACAACTTTATATGGCCCTAAGAATTTTGGCTTTAATTTCATTGTATTTCCAAATTGCGTTCTGCGAATGGCAACGATATCCCCTTCTTTATATTCCTGTTCTTCTTTCCTTCTTTTATTAAATGACCTGATATTTTCCTCTTGGACTTTTAGAATTTGTGCTTTAGCTTCCTGCCTTAAACTATGTCGTTTATCAATAAAATCTTGTCTGCATTCTTCTTCTATTAATTCTAAAATTGGTATATCTTCCTTCTGCTTCATTTTTGTTCCAATAAATAAGTAAAACGGTGAGGTATTAATTGATCTCTGATAGGTGCTATTGATAGCCCTTTGAACACGACTTACATACTTATACCAATGAGTTGGTTCCTGTATACACATTTTAGTTAATACCGAGATGATCACTCTATGGATGCGTTCAACCTGTCCGTTTCCTCTTGGAATGCCTGTAGTGACTGTGTGATGCTGGACTCCTTCTTGGTTACAGTAATCCTGAAAGTCTTTTCCTGTAAAGGCTGTCCCTTTATCTGTGATAATTCTTGAGGGGTTTCCATAATCCTTTTGATGAATTTTTAATTTGTCTACTGTCTCTTTAGATGTTAAAGTCTTTGTGGGATATATCCAAACGAATTTTGTATAAGCATCAATGACAGTCAAAATGTAATTATATAATTTCTTCGTAGAATCCAATGGACCAAGATGATCAATGTGCAGAGTCTCTAATGGAAGTTCCCCTTTTTCGATTGGGTTGAGAAAGCCTTCTTGCTTTCCCTCCTTCTTACTGGCCAAAATGCATGGAACACATCCCAATATAATTTTATCTACCTTCTTAGTTAAATCTTTTATGTAATAATCTCTTTCTATCATATCAATGGTCTTCTTTTTGCTGAAATGTCCTACTTCATGAGCTCTTCTTATAATCTCAGTGTCCATGACTTCTGGTATAACTAATCTCTTCTCCACTCCTTTGTAAACTAAGTCTTTTTCAATGTAAAAATCTTTGTATTCTTTTTCCTTCAAAATATCCCTTATCAAATTTAAATTTTCATCTTCTTTCTGGGCTTTACATATTCTTGCATGCAATTCTGACTGGATAAGGTAAACATGTGGGTTTCTGCTTAGTGCATCTGCATGTGACATCTTCTTTCCAGCCCGATGAACTATCTCATAATCAAAATCCTGGAGGAATAAAACCCATCTAGCCACCTTGGTAGATATTTCATTTTTGTACAATGTTTTCTGAAATGCTGAACAGTCAGTCACAATCTTAAAGTGAATTCCAAATAAATACTTTCTAAACTTCTTAACGCTTTCAACAACTGCTAAGGCTTCTAACTCATAGCTATGATAATTTTGCTCAGTAACACTGGTCTTCTTACTCATGTAATAAATAGCATGCAATTCTCCATCTTGAGTGTCTTTCTGCATAAGAATTGCTCCATATCCATACTTCGATGCGTCCGTATGCAACTCTGTATCTAAACCACTTTCAAATATTTTCAATACCGGTTCGCTGCACAGTTTACTTTTCAACACCTCAAAAGCTCTTCTCTCTTTTTCTCCAAAATAAAATTCTTTATCCTTCTTTAGTAATTCCGTTAGTGGTCTAGCAATAATTGCATAACTTTCAATATATTTGCGAAAGTATGATGTTAACCCCACAAAACTATGAACCTGTTTAGTGGACTTTGGTTCAGGAAAACGTGCAATTGAATCAGTCTTATCAGGTGATGGTTTGATGGTACCCTTTTCTATTACATGACCTAAATATTCTACCTTTCTTTGTAACAGCTGACATTTTCTCCAATTAATTTCTAACCCATATTCAGAAGCAATATTTAAAACTAAACTAAGATGCTGTAGCGCCTCCTTTTCATCTTTAGCGAGGATTACAATGTCATCGATAAAAATTAAAACTATTCCCTGTACAATTAAATCTCGAAAAATTATGTTAATGAATCTACTGAAGTATTTTGGACATACTGATAGGCCAAAAGGTGCCCGCAAAAACTCGTATTGCCCTTCTGGACTGCTTGTCACAAATGAAGTATACTTCACTGAGTCCTCATCTACAGGTAGATGGAAAAATCCATTTTTTAAATCCAGTGTACTAAAAATGATTGATTTACTTAATTTATCTATGTGGTCGTCTATGACTGGCAAGGGAAACTCATCCTTAATCATCTTTTGGTTTATTTTTCTATAATCTACGCAAACTCTGAAACTTCCATCCTTCTTCTTGACCAGTACCAGTGGACTTGCATACTCCGAATAGCTAGGTCTTATTATTCCGTTCTCTAACCACTCTTCAACCTGTTTCTTAACTATTTCTTCTTCTTTGATAGCCAATCTTCTTGGACGTTGAGCCACTGGGATATCGTCTTTCAAAATAATCTTTAATTTGATAGGCGCTTCCTTAACCTTTAATATCCTATAACTGTCAATGAGCTCTTGCACCGCAGGCATCTTTGAAATAGGCTCCTCAGATTCGCTTGGTAAACTTAACAAACACAGACTGTAATCATCTTGTGGCACAAGTTTGACTGTACCTTTGTCTAATAAGATAGTGGCATTCACTAAGAAAGACTGACCTAATATAACCTGATATGGAATAACACCTGATGGAACAATATAAAAACAGGTCTCAAAACTTTTATTATCAACTTCTAAAAATGTGGTGAACTTACCCAGAGTACATACCTGCGCTGACCCTAGTCCCGTTAGTGTAACTTTATCTTTGACGTATGCGACGCCGCTCAGTTCGAAAAACAACTCAGACGTTATTAAGTTATAGTCACAGCCCGTATCTATCAACGTATTCACAGTAACACCGCACATTTTAACACTTTTCACAGACTTATTCGTTTTTTTGTTGTTTACATTCAAAACGTCGGAGTAATTTTGACAGCTACGGTTTCTTTGACAACTGTCAACAGTGGTGCCAACTTCACACGCGTCTCTGGTCGATCCATTCGGTCCGTCGTCATTCAACTCGTTCACTCGTTCGGTGTTATCATTGCTACCAACCTTATCGATCACACACATTGAATGACCAGCTCCGTTCGTTTTTTTCGATTTTGATGCTTCATTTTCAACATGGCCGCTGCAATCTTTGCTTAGGTGACCGAACTTATTGCACCGAAAACATTTCACACCATTCGGACACTGACTGACCACATGATCCTTTTCACCACACTTAAAACACATACGACCGGAAGGTGATTGCCTCTTCTCGCCTGATGTTTTCTGCTTATTTTCAGAGTTTTGTTTACTCGCATTGGCCGCACTATGTTTGCTTTCGTTGCTTCTTTTCATCTTTGACTTCATTGTCTCGTAAACTGAGAGTTTTTCTTTAAGCACGCTGTACGTTGTGATTCCGTATAATATCGCCTTATTGCTTTCGTAATCAGCTATCCCGTCTACTATATATTGTATAGCAATATAGTCGGGAAATTTTGCCCGTTTGCCCAACTCCTTCATAATGAGCATATACTGGTAAACACTTTCATCTTTCTTTTTCTTGACGAAGAATAGGTTTTGTCCTCGCCGCTAAACTTGCTTATGCCGTACGCAGCCTCCATCGGCATAATGGCCGACGCCGTTGCGGCCATACCGGTGCCGGTGTTTATTCCGGTGTCGACACTTTTATCCACAGGCATCTTCTAGTGGAAATCTTCGTATGTAGCGAATAGTAGCAGCCACCTCGCCGCTATACCCAGCTACTTCGTCGTTCGTCGTCTTCTTTGTTAGGTACGTGTCGCCGGTCGCGCTCACGCACCGGTGAACCGCTGCAGCCCAATGTTTCCAGGCAATCCCGGACGAGCCCCCAATTGTAGGAGATGGGGCGAGATGATAGAAACCACTTCTTTATATTTCTTTCTTTATTTTGGCTCGTTTCACACTTTTAACAATTTTTGAAAAGTAACAACGTCGTTTCAGTTAGCAATCATTCGCCATTCTCCCCGTCTCGCTCGCACACCTTACGTTCCATTCCACTCATCCATTCTGTGTTTCATTTTACGGTAAATTAAGTAAAATATAATATGGAATTAGAATTTTAAAGAAAACAGGCCCACATACATATCTATTTTGATGAAGATCTATCTTGATATCTTCATCAAATTCGTTGCATTTACATCGCGGAGTTCTAAATTTTCATAATTAATCCAACATATGTATTTGGTTTTTTATCTTCCAGATATGTTGCTGGCGGGTCAAATACCACCACATTTTCTGTTTTGCAATCAGCACTTTTACCTTAAGAAGTGCATTCAGATCTAACAATAAATGTAGCATTGATTGAAAGTCAGATGCAATATTTTTTGACATTACTTTGTCATGATAACGAAGTAAAAAATATTATAGAACATTTAAACGGTAAGAACACAATATTTTCTCCAACTAAGTCGTACATTGTCATCTGTCCAAAACCCATAATGGACACTCTAGTGTTCTCGTCACAAAGGATTAATTGAGTATTTAAAACAAAGAATTTACAGAGCAGTTAATTAATTAATAATCCTATTGTTAGACATATAAATTTATGTCCAACTTATAAAATAAAATCCCTTTCACGAGACAAAATTACATGAATATTTGAACAAGCTTACGAAAACAAGTAAATTGAACATGCAAGTTTTAAATTTTAATATAAGCCAACGATGTATCAAAGTTTGGAAACAACAAGAATGGCTAATGTAAATATAAAATGTAAGGTACTCTTGTAGCTAAATTATTAAAGTTGAGTGGTTTATCAAAGGAAGAGAATATTATAAGTAATTTAATTATCTCACTACTATTATAATAAAATGAGAAAGTTTTTGAGGATGGTGTATCTACTGTACACACAGTGAAAAGTTGTAAGTATATTCATAAAATGTGCAATCACCTTTAATGCGTTTCATTAGGTGCGTACACACAAAGCGAGCAGCCTCGCAAGACATTTGCCGCGCGGAGCAGCTCGGTTAGTAAGGAAGTGTCTCGGCCGAGGCGCGACGGCGAGCAAGCAGCCTTGCGAGGCAGCTCGCTCTGTGTGGACGCACCTATTTACGAGTTTTATTCAAGTGACTATGATTTGAATACCAATCCCGAGTTCACCGGACAAAAGAGAACACGAAATTCTATTTAACGAACAAAAAATGCTGCACTACTATTATCACTATTACCTACAAATGGCGGTCATTAAATGGCAAGTTGACCTTTACGTTCTGAATCGTACGGTTGTTATTTCTTCTGCAATGTAAACATCGGTGCAGAATAGGGATGCACGGTTTGCATTTGTATCGATGCTTATGCGTTATGGTTCTAGAATCGTATCGGATGGTTTCAATCTGATTTTTCATTAACTCGTATCGTCGCGCATCGTCTGGGATGCACGATGCTTGCATTTTTATCGATTCACAATGCATTTTACGAATCTAGGCAAAATTCTAGTATTCATTTGAACTCCTTATGTATTCTTTTAAATTATCCGTTGATACAACATTTTGGTACGTTGCAATCCATTCATAACCTATGTATTACGGTATTATTGTTTGAAACAAAGCGCTATACCTTACTATCAGGAATTATTTCAGCGTAATATGATTATAAAGAAGAGGACAGGGTGATGTGGCGTAACCTGGGAGAGGCCTATGTCCTATATCGTATCGTATTGTTAAGTATCGTAATATTATACAACGTGTAAAGTTAATAGCGCAGAACCTCTCGTGAAGTAACTCAGCCCATGTTACTGAACAATTTTTGTTCCAAGAATTTTGGAAATTCGCAAAACAAAAAAAAGACAACAAAAACATTGTTCAGTAACATAGGCTGAGTTACCTTACAAGAGATTATGCGCTATTAACGTTACACGTTGTATATCATTTCGTACCGACATTGCAAGGTATCGCATTGTGCATCACTAAACGACTTAGGTACAAATCGTTCGTACGATTTGCTTTCATACTCGAACAAACGTGTTTGAGTTACGATAGCTATCTTGATGGTATTTATGTTGGCCACTTCATCGTTTCAAACGGAAAACAACGATTGGTATTCGGTCAAATTACTGATGAATCAGAATGTGAGCTTTTTTTGACGAGACTGTCATTTGTTTTTGGTATTTAGATTTTTTTTTTTTACTGTTTGTTCAGAATTATTTTTTGGAGTGAAATGTTTGATGTTTCTTTTTTTTTAAAGACCTGCGGAATTGGAATTTATATTTGCTATGGCAATCAGCAAAGGTTTTGGAATTATATTTGAAAATTGATTTTCAATTTCTTGTTTTACAATTTGTTTTTTTTCGGTGTTCTATGGTGACTGTTTATTGTGACCTTTTCTTCACAAATACTGGCATACTGGCAAATCAGAATTGAGTTTTTCACGCGACAATCATTTGTTTTTTTTATTTCGTTTTTGAATTGTATTTGGAATGTGGTTTGCTATTTGATATCGAACAATTTATATATTTTCGTCGGGGTTGCACAGCTCTAAAATGAATACAGGCTAAAAAAATCGTATTTTTGCTCGGGAATTGGATCTCCTTTTCAACGTGAATATTATTTGTTTATAATTATATCTATGGTTTCATTCGATACGAAGCGACTATCATGAATTTTAGTCCCAAAGCCTGCCGGGGTCGAGGGACTTACGAACTACCGTGACCCAGAAACGTAAAGGGCTGTTGAACGACACCGTAGATTTCAGTCAGTACAAGCCTGACAGTCCATCCCGTCACGCCCTGGTTGCGAGCATTTATTAGATATTCTCAAAATGTAAAAGATTTGAACTCACGTGAAGGAAATAATAGACTCAAGAGTGAGTCGAAAGAAGTAAGTCATATTGTATGTTATATGAACGAAAAGTTCCAAAAGAATAGTTTCCCATTCTCAAATAAAATAATACTGTCCAAGTTTCCGCGTTTCTTCTTAAAATAACTCTGATATAAAAGGCGTATGTTTTCATTCTTTGACACATATTTTTTTCTTTGTGGCTTGGCTAGTTTCCAAGTAATATCAACGAGGAAGAAAGATACGTTGTTGTAGGTATATCTTTTAGGTCAAGAATTCAAAAACTTAGGTTGGTGTATAGATAGTTAGATACAAAAATTCCCTTTGTTGCTTTTAAGCATCATTAATTTTAGAATTGGTGCAATTTTAAAATAGGACCATCTATTTTTCGATTTTGTAAAGAGGTATACTGACTGGCTACGAGGCATAATGCAAAAGTGTTCGCTCAATCAGTACGGGGAAACAAGGCATTTGCAACAAGCGAATCTTTTCTCGCTGAGAATGGTACAATACAGCTCATAAGACCGGTCATGGTACCTTAATATAATTATGGAATTTATCCAAACAAACTAAACACAATTTATATATCAAAGCCGTGAGTTTAAGAACTGTTTCCATAACAATGATATACACTGTTCATCTCTTTAATTAAACATGATGCGGTTTATAGCAATGCATATATTTAGCGCGCAAGTGCAATAATTATTATCGTCTTACACGGCGCGTGAAACCAACGTTCAGGCGTAGCGTATCGCCTATCGAGTGATATCACGCGCTGTTTGAACTCAGAATAACATGACAGTCTCATGGACACATACCTGTTCGATTCCTATCCTATAGCATTATTGATACAACGAAGACGTTTGGCAACTATGTCCAATCGATACAGGAAAGAAAAAAGCAATTATGTCCGATTAATCTAATGAAAACTAACAAAGATTAATCGCCTGACTGAAGCAATCTTTTCACAACAAAATTCAGAAGGTCATTAACCTTACAGAAAGCGATTTTCAAAGTTAATTGCTCATTTCAGGTCCATTACGCGCCTAATTGAATAACAACAAAGATTTTTAGAAAACTCTCAGAAACTTTCTCTTATAAATTATAAAGTCAAGTTCACGAACTAATAAGGCAATTTAAGGCAGTGAGCACATTTTTTACGATGAAATCAACAATACTCGGTCAGAAAAAACTTTGCATTTTTTAATCTTTTACATTTCCGAAAAGATGAGAAGTAAGAGCACATAAAAATTACACTACTCTTAAGTGTTGTGAATGCTGAAACTGAAATAAACATGATAGAAAAACCATATCACCAAATAATAATAATAATTATTATTTGTTTATTTCTCTCAAAAAGGTACAATTATGGTCACAAGTATAATTAAAGCATAACGATTCAACCTTTGTGAGAGCTGGAGTCTATACTGGGTACTGGATCTGTGTGACAGATAAATAATAATAATAAAAAAATTCATGCACCTAATTCTAGTTCAAAAAGACTGCAATTGTGTTCGATTGGTGCTTATTCCACGTAAATGATAAAATGGATCGACCTTTGTTTTTTTGCTTGCTTTAATATCAGCAGCAAGACGTTCACTGCTAAACATAGACTTCCAACAGGACCGGTTGGAAGCGGCTTGTATCCAGCGCGATCGCGAAGACCGTAGGGTCTTCATCTGGTCGCCTGTCCACCTTGTGGGTGGACGTCAGACGATGCGCTTGCCAGTGCATGCCATCAGTTCTGCGTGCTATGTGCCTGCCCACTGCCACTTCAACTTACTAATGCTAATTCTCTGGGCTATGAATGTCGACAACTTTGGTTTCTCTACAAATATCCTCATTTCTGATTTAATCATGCAAAGAGATCCCATCACCTATAGCTCGTTGGGCTATCTTGAGCTTACTATACAAACGTCTATAATATTAAATGAAAAATAATTAATTTAATCTAATATTAAAGCCCGTTGGCTTCATCGTAAAATGTCCCTTTCATACAATTTCACTTTTAATGTTTTAAACTAAATCACTCTCTTAAGGTTAATGAACTTGAACATCAATCAGTCACGTCAACGTCAAATTTCTGATCAGTTACGTCAACGTTCGCGTTTAGAAATATGGACTTGGTGATCGGTTTTATTCGCAACAATAAACGTTACAGCATGCCGGTGACATGACGTGACGTTGACTGCAACCAGTGCGTTGCAGTCAACGTCATACTAACGTGATGGACATATGGGGTCTGTTTGTGACTTTCATTACACTTACCAAAATATACCTAGTGCTACAAACATATCTGAATTTGTAACTGAAGTGTCGTGTCTGTCGCAAATGCTTTTATAAGTGACTTCGCTTGAAATTAAGTAGCTTTCGGGGTTATCAATTACGGTCAAGTCAGAAAAAAAATTCGATCGAAATAAGTTAGCTAGGTATCAGAAATCAACCCTGTTGAAACAGTAACAGTAACAGTACAAAAAATGTGAAATCTCGGCACCAATGATTAAAATAATAGGTATATTACTACGAGAAATTAATGAGTGCCAAGATAAGCTTACACTATTGTTGGTGTTAGATAGCGATTGAAATCTGTCTAGCTAAATCCTACATCATTATGGGTCGCGGTACTTAAAAGGTCACCATGCCTCCGGAACTCAAAGGTCAACGAAAAAAACAGGGTGGTTTAAAGACATGACTGTCATTATTAAGCTGCCATCACTCTTTTGTTTTTTTTTAAACCCATCACTAGGAATTATTGGTCTGTCGTGGGTGCGTTTACAAACATTACTATTTGTTGGAATCGAACCCACGACACGCTGTGCAGCGCTCAGCCACTGCGATAACCGTGCCGTCAAATGTCGTTATCTATGTTCTGTTAGCGCATTTTGCCTGTTTATTTTATGACTTAATCTGTAACCTGGCAGTAATGTGAAACCACCTTATTTTTTTATAAAAAAGTTTACTTTAGAGCTACACGAACGCTACGCAAGCTCAATTCGCCGAGAGCTTCACTAAAAAAGTTAATTAGGCCGGTGCTCAACTGCGGAGGACACTTCCTTAGGACTGATGAAAGTAACTAAGGGCAAGCAAGTGCTGACATGATTATGCGTAGTTGTAAATAAAGGAGGACTTGCAGAAATTGCGCGTAGCAATAAATCTCAGATTTTTTTTTGTAAGATTTTGGTCTCGAGTTTCAGGAAGGCTATTGAGTATGTACGAGATACGCTGTAATTTTAATTTAGTATTTTTTTTATTTGAAGTTATTTATAGTATCAACGTCTTTTTAAATGTTTTTTTTTTAATCGAAAATACAGGTAATCAATTGGCTGGAAGTTTGACAACTAGTCTTTATACGAAAAGGGTCTGAATATAAACGATATGTTTACCATGTCTACATCCGTTTAGTAGTTTTAGTATCAATCAAAATCAAAGAAAATTATAGAAACATGCACATAACCATCCCTACTCATAAAATTTCACTTTTATGTAAAAAATATACAAGAAAGATTAAAGAATTCAACTATTTGAAATCAACTTACTTTTTTATTCTAACCTACAGAAAACTAGGATATAAATAAATAATAAATGACGGTAAAACGCTTCGTCATTCAAAACTATGTTCTAACGTTTTGAAATCGATGAAACATCGTCGTGTACTATGTTTAGAAACGGTTCAGCCATGATTTATGAACCTATACGTCACCTAACATTTTTACGCGTGTTTATTTGATTAATAATATACACGGGAAGGTAGGTTTTTTTTTAACTACCGGTTTCCTGGAAAATTAATTAGTCGGTGTTTTAAGTGGTCGAGTTAGCACACTTTATCATCACTTATGTTTGCGTTATGAAGGAAGACAGTAGTCATGATTTTATCATCAATAAATAATTTGCAAAATTTGTCAGCAAGTTTTGTAAAGTAATGGACACGTATTTTTTTGTCAAGCATTATTGGTTTTTGACGTCAAAACTATTAAACATGATGTCAACGTACCTACTAAAAGTCGGGAGTGGGGGATTCTTGTGGGTGTCAGATCAATTCAAAATTTAACCTAGAAGTGACTTATTATGAATATTAACCGACTTGAAAAAGGAGGATGTTCTTAATCCGGTCTGTATTTTTATTTTTTCAAATCCTTGAAAAAAAAAATTCTGGTTTGTGTAAGAAAATATACATCCATCCTCACAAAGTATATACATACGTACTACTGACTATATGTATACATATAAAATACCAACATCAATAAGTATATAATTATAATATATAAAAATCAATGCCACTTGTCGTTGTAATTTTATAACTCAAGAACCGGGCTCGCCAATCTAAACCAAAAGCTTAGGCTTTATTCGGAATAATTAGTAAGATGGTTTATGTGAAGTTTGTACAAAATCGGTCGAGCAGTTCTTCATATCACTTTTTTTTAAACAAATGAATAGGCCACCCGAGCGAAAACGGGACGGGCCGCTAGTTTATAATAATTATAATTACAAAAGATACGATAGTTAGTTAAGACATATTCTCAAATAAATAATTAGTTAGCGTTTCCAAAAGTTTTTCTAGACTCAAGCTTTATTCTATAGAAGGTCATAATTAGCGAAGTTTCGTAGACTACATCGTTACCAAAACCGAACTACTTTTAAAAGTTCCTATTCAGGTACTTTCCTACTTACCTATTCGAACTTTAGGTTAACTATAATAATTAGGGTCAATCAGTACCTAGAACTTAGGTTTAACTTATCAGACTTTTTTTTTTGAAAATTCTAAAAACAAATAGGTAAACTAAAATCAAACACAAATCATTCAATCTTGCGGGAAAAGTATTCCAAAGATGATTGATTCTATTTCAGATGCTGTCATAGTCATCATCATCATCATATGAAGGCGCTCCTCCACCGTGGGGAGCATTCGCGTGTAATGTAAAGACAACGACGATATATTACTAGACTCCTAATAAAAAGGCGACCGATGTTTAACACATTAGGCAAAAAAGTCTTATATCCGTCTTATTTCGAAAACTCCTGTGAGCCGTAAACCTACCTTGAGACAGAACAGACCTCGAGTTAGCCAATCACAACGCAGTACCCCGTCCCACTCGCTTACGTAGTACCTCAGCGAGTTGACAGAATAGTTTTTGTTCCTTAGATCGTGCATGCGGAGCCTAGTAATATATCGTCGTTGTGTAACAATATAAGTACGATTTTGAGCATTGCATTACAATACTACCTCCATGACTGACGAGCATTCGCGTGCATTTAGTATATATATGATACAAGGTGCACATTGTGGTGTTCGATTGTTCTCCCTCACCGATGAAATGCTCGAATCTGTACTGTTACATTACAGGTGAATGCTCGCGTTGCGTCGATCGTAGACGTAGGACATCCACTGCTGAACATAGGCTACCCCTATACATTTCCGATTTTAAGCGTAAGCGGGGTTTTAAGCGGCTTCAATCCAGCGTAATTCTGTGATTTTCAGGTCGTTAAATGCTGTATCCAGGCAGCTTGATCAGCACAATTGAAACACCTTATAAAGCTATAAGTACCATCATTTCTTTATGAGTCTTATCACTGGCAGAATTTTAAATGCGGAGTCTTTGTATGGCCACATTACAACTACAACACGCTTATAAGTAGTTGAAATGGGATAGCACAAGCGACTATCTTTGTTCAAAATAACTTTCAAAAATATTTTTATAATTTTTTTGCCAAACATTAAACAATTGGCAAATTAAAACAATAAACAACGAACATTCATTTGTTTATACCATACGCTTGCCAAATTATATTGTAATCATTTCAATTTAGAATTTCTCGAATAAATCATACAAACAACATGAACTAAAATAATCAAATAATCATTTTTATTTTAAAACTTCTGCATGTTTTAAAAATAAACGGTGTTTTATTTATTTTAATACAAAATCTTTTCGGGCTTATAATATTTTTTTCTAAAACGCCCTGTCGAACAAAATACTTTATAAATAACAGCATTCATAGGTGATCACAGCATCTGTCGCAAAATAATAAATAATTAATTAGGATTGCTCAGAAGTTAAAATTTGACCTTATGTCTACATCGGAAATCACCTTCTTACTCCAAACACTCAACATATTGCTCGCAACGGTACGTGTCAAATGTGAAGGGTGCACTCTAAATTACGTACCAGAAGAAAACATCACTGCATCTTAATTCAGAGATTGCTAACTAGATTCATCATGTCATCTCAGCCATAGGACGTCCACTGCTGAACATAGGCCTCCCCTTTTGATCTCCACATGTACCGGTTGGAAGCGAGCTGTATCGTCTTCCGGCGACCTTTTTATAGGTCGACTGGCACCTTGTTGGTGGACGTCCTACGCTGCGCTTGCTAGTCCTAACTAAACTAGGGAGTTTTAAAAAATATGCATACAGTTTTTGATTCTTATGTATATATAGTACATGATTCTGACGTAGATATTGCGAAATATGATAAAACATTGAATACTGTCACTTAAGATTTTAACTATCCATCGTCTAATTGTGCCACATCATGTCATCAATATGGACCAATGTTCTAATGTAAGAACTACTACAAAGACGACTCCTACCTTACTTCCATCAGCAAATACGGCATAGCGTAATCTGTGGTACAGCTACCAAAACATTCAGTACCTATCTAAAAAGTAAACCACGTGGCTTACTATGACGTCTTTGGTAAGATTCACACCAACTGGCCGAGTCCGGCGGCATTTTACAATGCGGTAAAGAATATTGAAATCTATCAACAGTAAATACAGTTCATATTTGCATGCAACTTACGGGACACATCGCTACGTAAAGATGATTTTTGAGGAAAGAAAAATTATAGCTTGCAAGTGGGATTCGAACCCGCGTCTTCTGGATAGGTACTCCAGACGCCTTAACCAACTAGGCCATTGCAATCCACACTTGCAAGCCAAAATTCTCCATTCCTCGTTAACGCTTCATGGTAGCGTTAAGGCTGGTTAAGGCGTCTGGAGTACCTATCCAGAAGACGCGGGTTCGAATCCCACTTGCAAGCTAAAATTTTTCTTTCCTCAAAAATCATCTTTACGATGCGCATCGCATGCGTTAATGCGTATAAAAATAATTAACATCGCTACGTGTTGCGGAATGCCGACGGAGATAACTTTGCAAGCAAATGTGAACTGTCGGGCCAAGCCGGTTGGTGTAAATCGTACCTTTAAGCGTGAATAGTTCCGCTCAGGGAACTAGATAGCGCTAGATGACTTGTACAACTTTGTCTCTTTCCCACAGCCTAAACTGGATCGCGTTAAGAGCTCGTGGTAAGGCCTCAGCAAAACATTATTGAATCTAAGTAAAACCAACACTTTTACATTCCATAAATCCCTATATAAATAAGTGAAGAAATAAACACTTTTCCAGAATATTCGAGCAAAACTTTCTTGAGAACAAAATTTTATACGACCATCTTTTTTGAGTAAGCTCCAGAGACAGTCTCAGCATAAAATACGGAGATTATTAAGTAATATCGAAAATGTGCAAACACTTTGAACTCGATTATGTTATAACATGAAAGAGTTTTATGACTTTGATACCGATGTATTGAATAAAATGGATATTGATGAGGTGTTCCTCAGTATATCTTTTTTTCTAGGTTTTTGCGATATACGTGTCAATGTAATCTTTTACAAAACGAAGAGTTTTTCTGGCCGATGGAAGTTGATAATAACTAAAAACAAATAGGTAAACTAAAATCAAACACAAATCATTCAATCTTGCGGGAAAAGTATTCCAAAGATGATTGATTCTATTTCAGATGCTGTCATAGTCATCATCATCATCATATGAAGGCGCTCCTCCACCGTGGGGAGCATTCGCGTGTAATGTAAAGACAACGACGATATATTACTAGACTCCTAATAAAAAGGCGACCGATGTTTAACACATTAGGCAAAAAAGTCTTATATCCGTCTTATTTCGAAAACTCCTGTGAGCCGTAAACCTACCTTGAGACAGAACAGACCTCGAGTTAGCCAATCACAACGCAGTACCCCGTCCCACTCGCTTACGTAGTACCTCAGCGAGTTGACAGAATAGTTTTTGTTCCTTAGATCGTGCATGCGGAGCCTAGTAATATATCGTCGTTGTGTAACAATATAAGTACGATTTTGAGCATTGCATTACAATACTACCTCCATGACTGACGAGCATTCGCGTGCATTTAGTATATATATGATACAAGGTGCACATTGTGGTGTTCGATTGTTCTCCCTCACCGATGAAATGCTCGAATCTGTACTGTTACATTACAGGTGAATGCTCGCGTTGCGTCGATCGTAGACGTAGGACATCCACTGCTGAACATAGGCTACCCCTATACATTTCCGATTTTAAGCGTAAGCGGGGTTTTAAGCGGCTTCAATCCAGCGTAATTCTGTGATTTTCAGGTCGTTAAATGCTGTATCCAGGCAGCTTGATCAGCACAATTGAAACACCTTATAAAGCTATAAGTACCATCATTTCTTTATGAGTCTTATCACTGGCAGAATTTTAAATGCGGATTCTTTGTATGGCCACATTACAACTACAACACGCTTATAAGTAGTTGAAATGGGATAGCACAAGCGACTATCTTTGTTCAAAATAACTTTCAAAAATATTTTTATAATTTTTTTGCCAAACATTAAACAATTGGCAAATTAAAACAATAAACAACGAACATTCATTTGTTTATACCATACGCTTGCCAAATTATATTGTAATCATTTCAATTTAGAATTTCTCGAATAAATCATACAAACAACATGAACTAAAATAATCAAATAATCATTTTTATTTTAAAACTTCTGCATGTTTTAAAAATAAACGGTGTTTTTTTATTTTAATACAAAAAAGGCGTCTGGAGTACCTATCCAGAAGACGCGGGTTCGAATCCCACTTGCAAGCTAAAATTTTTCTTTCCTCAAAAATCATCTTTACGATGCGCATCGCATGCGTTAATGCGTATAAAAATAATTAACATCGCTACGTGTTGCGGAATGCCGACGGAGATAACTTTGCAAGCAAATGTGAACTGTCGGGCCAAGCCGGTTGGTGTAAATCGTACCTTTAAGCGTGAATAGTTCCGCTCAGGGAACTAGATAGCGCTAGATGACTTGTACAACTTTGTCTCTTTCCCACAGCCTAAACTGGATCGCGTTAAGAGCTCGTGGTAAGGCCTCAGCAAAACATTATTGAATCTAAGTAAAACCAACACTTTTACATTCCATAAATCCCTATATAAATAAGTGAAGAAATAAACACTTTTCCAGAATATTCGAGCAAAACTTTCTTGAGAACAAAATTTTATACGACCATCTTTTTTGAGTAAGCTCCAGAGACAGTCTCAGCATAAAATACGGAGATTATTAAGTAATATCGAAAATGTGCAAACACTTTGAACTCGATTATGTTATAACATGAAAGAGTTTTATGACTTTGATACCGATGTATTGAATAAAATGGATATTGATGAGGTGTTTCTCAGTATCTCTTTTTTTCTAGGTTTTTGCGATATATGTGTCAATGTAATCTTGAACAAAACGTTTTTCTGGTCGATGGAAGTTGATAATAACGAGATATTGAATCTGCGATCTTAACTGTCTTGTAGCTTTGTACTTTTTTTTTTTACAGAAGACTTGTTCTTTTACTCTCGGAATAACTCTTTTTAAAATAACTCGAAAAGGGGCTTGAGAAAGGGGTAAGATCTTTAATGCTTCTGATATTGTGATATTGGAGCGTCTATGGGCTGCGGTGATCGCTTTCCATCTGGCAAGCCGTATACTTGTTTGTCACCTTTACGGTATGTTTTTTTTTCTGTTTTATTATAAAACGTTGCCCCACACTATGAATTTCTTCTGTGTCATGGGTTCGTTTACAAACAGAAACTCATATACACAAACACCCAGACCCGGAACAACTACTAGCTGTTGCCGCGAAATTTAATGACAGGATAAACGGCATCTTATGTGTTATTTCAAACTATATCCAATCTCTAAGGCAAATTTCAAGAACTGCAGCTGTTCCAAGATGATTAAATAACTAACAAACATCCATTCACCAACAAAAAGTTTCTTTCATACCATATTTTACTTACATTGCCTGCCGGGGTCGCGGGACTTATACCATCACCGTGACCCCGGAACATAAAGGGCTATCGAAGGACACCGATTTTAGTCAGTACAAGTCTGACAGTCGATCCCGCCCTGCCCGGGGCGCCGGACTCATGTGATGAATTTAACACGAAAAAAAAATATTTTACTTACATTGCTCTCCGAGGAGTCTGCATAGAAAAAGCCTATAGTTTATCTAAACATCAACATTTTGGCATTTAGAATTTAAGTGGTCCTATATAAAAAAATATATTATACTCAACTGTAGGCACAGTAAAGGGTTTTTACTTACAATTCTATTTTTACTTCAACCCTTGAAAGCCCCTAGCCTACTTCTCAGTACTTACTATAAAAAAGGTGACACACAGTATAAACTGACACGCATGTAACTCAAGTTACTTTATTAGCATAAAGTGACATGCAAGTTCTAAGTTGATATACATAACTTAAGTGTACCTATGGAACTGACGTTGAGGTCTTAGCGCTGACGTGTGAACCAGGGCTTAGAGTGCTTAGATGCAACTATGTTTGGTATGAATATGGACTAAGTATGATGGACTGACTAAGTATGTTTATGAAACAACAAACAACTCTGATGGGTCTCTTTAAAGTCCAAATTACGCTGATGTCAGTTGCATACGTCGGTTTCGAGTATTTACAAAAATTTTGTTCTTCAGGTGGCTACTAAGATGACGTCCATCAGCGTGAGTAATTTCACTGTGGGAACGAGGTGGCACTAGATAACTTCTAGCTCTGTCTCTTTCCGGTACTGGAATTATTCTCACTTTTTCTTACGTAAGCGGCGCATACTATGTGACTTTTTCTACGTAACTGAAATCAGAGTAACAGAAAAATAAATTAAAACGCAATGTTGCTAAAGTATTTTCACAAAAACTACAGAATATTCTATTCGAAATTGTTATTAAAATTAAAACAATAAAGTAATCCTTACGCATAATTTGAAATCGATTATGTGAGTGAATTTGACCATAGTTTAGGTATTATTATACTGTGGTTTAGGTCAGGGGTGACAAAGACGAGGTCGACGAAGAACCCATAAGAAGCCTGTTCACTCTAACTTTGAAGAGATTAGGGTTGTATGCGTTCGGAAACGCAGACGCAGGCAGAGAGTTCCACTCATTCACTGTTCGCATTATAAAAAAACGTTTGGGTTTTATTTATCTTAAAGCGTACAAGTATTGGAAAAGCGTTCTTAATATAATAATAATAATATATTCCACAACTATCACACAACGCCATCTAGTCCCAAGCTAAGCAAAGCTTGTGTTACGGGTACCAGACAACTGATAAACATACAAATATATTTCTAAATACATCAATATTATAGACAAATTACACCCAGACATAGAACAAATGATCGTGCTCAAAGCTAACAGGCTTGTCGAACTTGACGGCACAATGGTGCCATACAATTACCCTTTTCCCGAAGGAGATTTAGATCTTCACAATTTTTAAACTTTATCAAAAATAAAATACAGAGTTCAACCTAGTCAAACCTAATTTCTTATCAATAAAACTTTCTTAAAAGTCGAATCAAAAGCCCACAAATAAACCGCTGTCATGTAAAGAGATTGATCTTCATTCCTGTCTACTTTTGGAAACTTTTAGTCTCAATAATTCCCTAGGTTAGGATTACATCGTTATTTCAGAGATTATTCAAGTCGCTGTCACATTGATATGGACTCTGATCAATATCGTTTACTTTGTGTCAGGTTAAGACAGCGAAGAGTACGACATTATCTGAAATGTCCATGTTACTTAAGTTAGAAGTTGCTTTGGTGAACTGGAATAATTTTCTTTTGGACAACCAAGATTCTAGAACATTATTATATTATTTATTTATTGTTTTTGTAGGTGAGACAGATTTAGGAGGAGAAATATGAAAAGCAAGTCTACAACACATTTTTTTTTCTAGGACACTGTTTTTCAGCTTATAATAAAATTACTAATAAGCTTAAGTAAATAGAACTAAACTATTACAAAGCATCTCAACGCTGTCAGCTGGTAATATGCCCAAGAGACACCGTTGTGTGGCAATAAGCTATATAAAAGCTATCATAGGCTGTACAGGAAGCGTCAATAAATATATCTTTGAAGAGGATAAAAAAAATAATGAAAAAAAAACTAAGAACCAGGTAGATGAACAGAAAATTATATACCTTACACATTTATGAATGAAATGGATTTTATCAAAAATATTTAAGCATTAAAATCAGTAACAAGTTATAAAATCAGACGTAACTTGAAGGAAATCGAATTAAAACCATTTTCTATTCAAAAAACTTTTAAACTACAACCTCCAAGGTTGTATTCCTACACGTAACCATACCCTTTAGGCATTATACCAGTGTTGCCACACATTTATGGCAAATACCATGACCATTTCAATGTAATTAAACATCATAACGTTCCCTTATCAGACCATCGGACATGCGTCGTCGTGTATTTGCATAGGGCAGACATCAGGGCCGGTAGCACGTGAGGCTAAGGTAATCAACGGTTAGCATAACCTATGTGGTCTCTTGGGTCTATTTCATACTAGCTGTGCCCGCGACTTCGTTCGCGTGGATGTCGGAAATTACCAATGTATTTTTTTGTGCGAAGCGTCGGGTAAAAAGGTCTCCCTCCAAAATCCCACCGTATCCCATCGTATCCCATCTTATCCCATCTTATCCCATCTTATCCCATCTTATCCCATCTTATCCCATCTTATCCCATCTTATCCCATCTTATCCCATCTTATCCCATCTTATCCCATCTTATCCCATCTTATCCCATCTTATCCCATCTTATCCCATCTTATCCCATCTTATCCCATCTTATCCCATCTTATCCCGTCCTGTTCCGTCCTGTCTCGTCCTGTCCCGTACTGTCCCGTCCTGTCCCGTCCAGTCCCGTCCTGTCCCGAGCTGTCCCGTCCTGTCCGTCCTGTCCCGTCCTGTCCCGCCCTGTCCCGTCCTCTCCCATTCTGTCCCGTCCTGTCCCGTCCTATCCTGTCCTGTCCCGTTCTGTCCCGTCCTGTCCCGTCCTGTCCCATCCTATCCCGTCCTATCCCGTCCTGTCCGTCCTGTCCCGTCCTGTCGCGTCCTATCCCATCCTATCCCATTCTATCCCATCCTATCCCATCCTATCCCATCCTATCCTATTCTATCCCATCCTATCCTATCCTATCCCATCCTATCATAATCATTAGATGAATTTTTATTTGAATATGTAGCAGAATCGAAGCTAGATCGCGCTATGAACTACGCGTCTTGGTGTGAACTGACCGTAATTTTACTTCTGAAACACTTTATATTCGAATAACTTTTGATAGACTGAACCGATTCCAATGAAACAAAAACTAAATTCCTCTCCAAGTTACGCTTAATCGTTGTGTATAAAAGTTATCTACATAAATTTCGTACATTTTACGTGATACCTGGACAAATAAACATACAAACAGACAAACAGACAAACAGACAAACAGACAAAAATTCTAAAAATGCTAGAAATGGGTTCTATTGGTTGTCCTTTAATACCCTGGCTAAATTTTTTGAGTTTTTTTTTAATGTACAAAAATAACTTTTCTACAGTTTTATTATATGTATAGATGACATTATGGCGACAAAGACCTCGGTTTAGAAAGTGAGTCACTGTTTTGTTAGCAAGCAAGCTTTTTTAACAAAAGCGTTTTTTTTTTCGGTTTAAAATAATTATTAAAAAAAAATGACGTAACAGTTTACAAACATATTGAGAAAAGTATAAAAATTAAGTATGATCGATTCGCTGCGATCAGTGATCACATAAATATTATTAGAAAAAATATTGTTTAGTCGGAGCATAATCTATGAGATTCCTTGGACCTATTTCATGTGACATTATGCGACAAAGACCACGGTTTAGAAGGTGACTCACTGTTTTGTTAGCAAGCAAGCTTTTTTTAACGAAAGTGTATTATTTTTATGATGTGTTTTGACGTTTTTTGTAAATATCCTAATGTGTTTTTTGTCTTATTTTCAGGTACAATATTGTGTTCTTTATCGAGTGGTTTGATAAAAAGTTAACCATTATTTCACGAGTGGACTTCTACGCTGTTGATCTTGAAGCGATATTACGATTCTACGGTAAGTAGTATCTTACATTTTCTAATTAAGGACAATGTAACAATTATCTTGTAAATATAACTTAGCTGTAATTATTACCTAAGTAGACTTTATTTGTAAATACTAAGCCTATAAGACGCCATATAAAATATTAAACGTTGTAGGTAATTTAATTGCCTTTTAACGACCACCACAACTTCTAAATCAACTCATAAATCTGACCTTTATTACTACACTACAAATAAAATCTATGACTAACCAACATTCCATAGAAATTCGAGTTCTAAAGAAATGTTTCAAATGAAAGAGTAATCAATACATCCATACATAATGGTCTGATAATTACATTGTGTTATCGACTGTTTTGTTTCTGGGAAAAATACTCATAGTTTTTTCTGTCCGTGTGTATCCTTCGTTTAGTCGTTCGCGTGATCATTGCTTATGCATTTTTGATGCACGACCACTCCACCAGGGGCTCAAAATGTTTTATTATTTTTAGGCCGCCTTATAAAAGTCACAACGTATTTAGTGCAATAGGTCAGGATTATTGATTTGTTCGAAAATAGACACACACGGATAGTGACCCAATTTTCGTAGTTTTAACTTATGATTAAATTGTGTCACCGGCCTTTTGAGTAATTGGATCTATTTCTAGGTGTGTATGTATATTTTTTTTATTTTTGTTCGTGGTAATTTTTTTAATGGGTAATTCATTAGGGAACTATTTTTAGTACTTCAAGTTATTAATATTTGCGCTTCAGTTCAAATAACTACGTATAATTATAATAATTGTTAGAAGACATATTATTTATTTATTTACACTTTCATGTACAATTATGGTACATAAGGCGGACTTAATGCCGCAAGGCATTATCTACCAGTCAACCTTTGGGTCAAAAGGAGAAGCAGTTGGAATAGGTACAACAATTCTACTGAAACAATTAAAACTACATCTAATTATAGTATATTATTATATACATATTATTATTATTATATTATCTATATTATATCTATTTTACGTCATAATAAAATTTGTTTATTATCTAACGATCGGAGGCCTTAGCACAACATTTCCGTTATTCTCCCACTTACAGCGTAGTTGAAATATTTACGGCATTTATTGTTTGCATAAAAATGAAATGAAAAAGCGGCTCTATTGTACGAACCGGGAACTATTTTGTTTTCATCAAATTATCGTCGATGTTGTGTCTATCCTAATTGTGGAACATAAAACTACATAATTAGGTTTTGTATTCACAATAATACATAACTAATAAACAACATAAAATAAAACACTATTCACTTTATTACCTCGATGATATCCACAGCATTTGGAGCACAAAACCTAAATTGAATTGTCTGGTTTTAGACATATCAAAAGCGGGCTTAAGTAGGATACGGTGAACGTGTGAACTAGATACTGGGAGTCTCTGAAATAGCTACCTATTTCAAGTAGAGCTTGTCCTGTTTCATAACGTTATGGAGCCGTTATCTATCAAGGTAAAAGTGTTTTTAGTCGATTGTTTTTTGGTTTCGCGAGATATGAGCGATAATAATTCCAGTGTGGGAACGAGGTGGCACTAGACGATTTGTATAGGTCTATCTCTTTCCCAAGCTGAAATTAGTCTCAATTTCAAAAGTGGTTTAGCACACGGGCTTTTAAATATATATATAAATATTTGTGTGTTTTATAATAAATTAGCTGTTGCCCGCAGCTTCGCCGTGTCCTTATACAGCATATAACTGTACCAAATTTCATTGAAATTCAGCTGTTTGCAGAATAAGAAACTTACATACAAAAAATACACACTTTTGTATTTACAATATTACTTATGACTGTCTTTCAGTACCATTACGAAAGCTAACGATGAATGAAAACGTCGTCGCGATTACATTCGTTTGGTTCGGCGAACGTAAATGCGGGACTGTTCCGGTTCTAAGCGTGGTGTAAAGACGTTTTCCACATTGGACATCCGCTGAAATGGCACCTGTGTGAATAGCACCTGAGTTTTCGTCGGTTTTCATTCCTGTAGAAATGGAATGACTGTTATTTAATTGAATCATAATATTAAAATACATTATACCTAATATAAAAAATATTAAAAAAAAAACACAATATCAGTGAGAATATTGCGATATTTAAAAAAAGAAACTTTTTTATTGTGTTGATACGATCTGTTCTCCAGAATTAAAACACTGCAACGATATTATCTATACTTATAATAAATCTGTTGAGAGGTCAATTCTGTACATGAAATATATTTCCAAAATAATTACAGGGGGTTATAAGGGATCGATACTGATGCCAAAAATGCAATTAATCAAATCATTGTCTGTCTGTATAACAGTATAGAAACAAAAACTACTCGACGACGGATTTTAACAAAACTTGGTACAATTATTTTAAATAATAAAAGATACATTTCCCCTCTCAAAGATAAAACACGTACTTACGAGTATTAATTCTGGCCAAGGTAAAAAATAGGTCAAACATTATTCCCACTGTAGGTCAGGTTCCGTCTGCTCATTAATACTTAAACATCATTTAAAAATTTAGGTTACTAGGTGTGTGTTCAGAGTGCTAACAATGTGGGTAGCTGATATGAGTTTTATACAAATAAAAAACATAAACAGGTAAATAACCACGCATGCAAACGCGCTGAAAGTAAGTGTAATAGAGAAAAATACGCGTTGAAATTTTTGCCTTTTTAGACTTATCGAAAAATATATATATTTTTTTAAATTATATTTTAATATTATAAACTATGTTAGACGGTGTATTTAAAATCGATTTTTGAGCTTTTAATGATATTTGAACCAATATTTGTAAGATCTGCAAGTATTGTTCCGGGAATGGGTGTTTGTACATGTGAGTTTCTTTGTTTGTAAACACACCCACGACACAGGAGAACTTCATAGAGTGGGGCAAATTAAAAAAAAAACAAAAATTATCAATGCGTTATTTACTTTCTTTTGGATTTTTTCTGTCTTATATGACATGTCTATATGTCTATGTCTTTCTCACTTTCTGTTTTATATGAACTCAAACGCAGTAGTCACTTCTTAATATTGCAACTAATAAATGGCTTCTATTTCATTCAACTATGTCAATTTTTAGAGATTCAATGGCTATGATGTAGATATCTGTATATGTACTTTGTACAAATACTAAGCTCTTCGTACTATAATATGTCTTGTAAAACATCCAAACAACATTGTTCTTGTCATACAACGGCACTGAAATTCCTTTAAAATACACTTACCAACCAATCGATTTTAGATTATACCTCAAGCTATTACAGATTATTTTTGCTTGATCGTTTATGGACATAAGTGTATGACAGCGGGGAACATAAATTACTGAGACCACTCCGCCTGTTATTTGTGGTGAGGGTCGTTTGCATATTCCATTGAAAACAACCATAACTGTAGTTGGCATTTTACTCAAGTTTCATTGTCAGCCTATAAATGTTCCCACTGTTGGGACACTGGCCTCCTTTCCGAGAGAGAGAGTGGGCCATAATCCACCGCGCGGGCCTAGTGCAGGTTGGTAGATGTCACATGTCTTCGAATTTTCGGTTCTAGGATATGCCGGTTTCCTCACGATGTTTTCTTTCAGCGTTTTAAGAGCAGTTGTGATGAAATAAATTACACAAAGTAGTGCGCCTGGCTGGGCCACCACGGCTTTTTAACATTTAGCAACATTTTTTACTCTGGTTTTTTAACTTTTTTTCATCATCATCATCTCAGCCATAGGACATCCACTGCTGAACATAGGCCTCCCCTTTTGATCTCCACATGTACCGGTTGGAAGCGACCTGCATCCAGCGTCTTCCGGTGACCTTCGTAAGGTCGTCCGTCCACCTTGTTGGTGGACGTCCTACGCTGCGCTTGCTAGTCCGAGGTATATGGCCTGCCCATTGCCACTTCAGCTTGCTAATCCGGTGTGGCTATATCGGTGACTTTAGTTCGTCTACGGATCTCCTCAGATCTCTCTTTCGGATTCGATCACGCAGAGACTTTTTTTGCGTGTCGAAAATTATCAAGGGACTTTTCTCGCTCTGGATGAAGCTCGTTAAGAACTGTCAGATTCGTAATGACTAATACTCACCCTTTTACTTGAAGTTTTCGTTCCGGGGTAGTTGCAACTATTTTAATCCTGGCTGATAGTTAAACTGGTCGAGGGGAAAGGAATATGTAAGAATTATGCGAAATATAAGGTAGTCTGTAGTTTCTGCCTAAAGTTTTCTTCATACAAACGTTGCTCTCACAATAATAAATGCAAAAAAAAAGATCTAATTCGAGGTCGTTTCTCCAAAGTTATGCGCGTACAGACGGACTTAAGGGACTTGTTATATACTAAGTAATATATTCATCGTTTTTGCCTATCAGAATAATTAACATCCAAACATCTTTAAACGTTAGCAATAGGGGCGCGTAACCAGAAAGTTGGCAACGTCGCTAATAGCCGTTAAATATTTACAAGTTTTAATTAATTTGGCAATGTACTTACTGAATGGAAATAAGAAATAAGGCTCTGTAGTGCATTAGAAAATTGATATAGGAATGCAATTAAAACACTGAATTTGGACTTGGCAAGTTTCCAAATGCTTTTTCTACATCTAAAACCATATATTCGGCGTTGTTATATTAATTATTGCATTCCCTGATCAATTCTTTTGTGTCTTGCAGAGCGATATTTCTTATTTTCATACAGTAAATTTGCAAAATAATTATAACTTGTAAATATATTTTGACAGCCATTTGCGACGTTGCCAGCTTTCAGAATACGCGCTCTTAAGCAACATAGGAGTAATATATATAAGTAACACCATCGATATTTCCAACCAGTCTAATGTTCGTGACCGACCCAGTGTGAATGGTTGGAAAGTAAGTTGATGTGAGCAAAGATTAAGCCACGCCCTCTCTTTCTATTGGTTTATCGAACTGTGTCAAGTTCCACTTGGTCATTTCAGGGTTAAATTATTACACGAATACGGGTAAGAGACTAACGGGTGTTACGTCATCGAAGGTTAAATTTTAAATGAACAGCGGGTTAGTGTTAAATAATCGTGATGGGTATGGGATATTATTTTCCTAATATTTCAAAACCCACGATCCTTGATAAGTTGGTTAGACATTCCGGTACATATAATACTCCCACGTTTTGTTGCTTTATTGTTTACTTAGGGCTAGGTGTTTGATTAGTAGTTAAGTTAGGTAACAATTAACTAGGTAAAAAAGAACTCTCATATTTTTTGACAAATATTAATATTATCTAATAAATAAATATAGATAAAAAAATCAACAACATAAAAAAGATTTCAACAAATAGTTTGTTACAAAACAAGTTTTCTCTAAGGACGTCGTAATATTATTTTTTTAATATACCTATTTATCATTTGACATACCAACAACTATTTTCTAATTTGGGTTATTTTTTTAAGAATCTCCTTTTCTATCTGAAAAGTGTTTTGTGTTACCAAAATTAATAAGTATTATTCAAAATGGCCCCTTGACTCTTATGAAGTCTTATAATTTAAATTAAATGTCTTTGAACGGAATATAATTAAAAGAAACAAGATAATAAATCATTTATGCCTTTTAGTTCCTATAATATTAATCAGCAAGGCGGTTTGTTAAATATTTGCGTGTGGCACGAAATATAACGAATCTATAAGTTCCGTAAAATCAAGTTCACGTACCTATACTTAGTAACATTTCCTAAATAAAAATTTAAAACGGCGTTAAATAAAAATCTACTGTAGATACAGATTTCTTTTTGCCATGAGAAATCATCAAATGATCAGTCTTCTCAGGGTGTTAGCTTTGCTCAGGCTAGAGTGGATCGAGGACCAGACCCAAATCGACAGCACCCTTTTTCTTAGACAACCTTTAATCACCCAATGCTAAGTGCAGGTCTCTTTTAAATCCTTCCACGTCTGACGGTTTTGTGTTATGGCTAATCGACGGCATATGTTGCGTTATAATGCCAGTCGCGTAATAAGTACCAACCGCTGCTAAATGAGCTGCCAGAAAAGCTAGCTAGCGGTAAACCACAAAAAAACATGTCTACCATCATCGTGGGTAAATGAACGCATCGCGGCCCTGAAAAACAAAACATAATGGAAAGAAGTCAGGTAGTTTATCTCTCAATCAAGTCAGACAGTTTCCTGCTTGATGTAGAAGGAAGAGGAAATTACTTATTTTCCTTATTCTCCGCTATTCTAATTTGTTACCGCTATTTGATTAATTTCATTCCGGGATCTAAGACAGATAAATTCATTCTCCGGGACTTAGTCGAGTTTCAGTGTCTTGGCGATTCTGTAGTGGACGACACTATTGATTTTGGTTTTCAAAAGTTACAGTAGTTATGGATTAGTGCGGTGAGAATGTCCAAAAATAAAAGTCTTTATACTACACCTGCTTGGAAAGTACCTTGTTACTTTATCAAATTTACGGTAGAAAGTACGTCATTGCATATCGACCAAATATGCGGGGAGAAAACGCATCTGAGCGGGAGAGAAAAGTTTATGAAAATCCATTTCTAACGTGTTTTTTCTTTTTTAATTTTGGGTAAGACTATGCGCCGGTAACCTAAATATCAAAAGCCAAAAAGTTTTTACGTGAGTTTTTATCTCCAAGTTCGCAAAATGACACTGGCCACTAGCTGTATGTTGAATGGTGTTGGGCTGGCAGTGCGACCCTGAGGCGGCAGGATAAACAATTTGAAAAAAGAACATGTGAAAATTGCAGACGGCATTGGCGCCATTTTCAATTTGTGTATTGTTTGAGGATTCAGTTTTCGTAAAAAGTAATTTATTTTCCTCGTAGGTGTAGTATAAAGCACTATGTATCACTCGAGAGAAAGTGCGATTCCCGATCTCGGGTATTTTAAAGTCCTCGGCTACGCCTCGTCCTTTAAACGATACCCTCGATGGTAATCGGTCACTTTCTCCTCTCGGTGAACAATGTACTATTTCCGATAAATCCAGAGCCTAGAAGCCTCCTTTGATGTTTTTCTGACAATTTTCACTATAACTTGAAAACTCCAAGAGCTATGTCGGACTCTCATGTTTCTTCGCAGAATATCCTCATTCCGGATTTTATTTCGCAAAGAAACTTTAACTTTCACTACTACACTTGTTGCACTCATTGAGGAGTGGCTCTTGATAGTGAACATAGACAATAGAGTTCAAATTCCAGTGACCTATTTAAAACAATGGGGTGTACATTTGAAAACCAAAAGTTTTTCTAACAGTGACTCATCGAATAGCCCCGAATGGAAATTTCCTGTTGAAACTACAGTAGAATCCGTTTATTATGACTCCGCTTATAATGACCAACCGCTTACTATGACGTATTTCACAGCGAAGTTTGGTTTTCATAGAAAATTCTTTCAACAACTTCGACAAGTGTTCGGAGGCGTCACGTGATACCCGATGATGTTCGGCGCATGCATGGTTGTTTTGAGTCTCAGTGGGTAATAACAATTAATATTATTGACTTAGTTCTATATTGTCTCTCTGTTAAAATAAATACATACTGACAAAAACAGGAGGTTGTTTATTTTGTACAAAATGCTTTGTATGACGTCCGCTTAGAATGACCGTCCCTTCAATGTCATAATAAACGGATTCAACTGTATTTAATTACAGTTGTTCGGTTGTCACGTTTTATTTATTCAGTGAATTTGTTAGTCAAAGGTCAGTTTTTCACTAACTATGTAACAGTTAAAATGTGGGTTTAGGTTTTGTTAAGGGTGGCTTTAATCAAGATATAATAAAAATCTATTGATTTCTAACACTGTTTGAATAAAAAACCATGATAGCCTAATCATGGTTTATTACACAATTTAAAATGTCACTTACGGGATATCTTCCGTGATTATGGGATGGGGATATTGGGATGACTGACATCCCGCGATCATGGCGCTTGCAACAGCGTCGAAATATCGGGAACTCAAAACAATTAATAATCACGGAAGATATCCTATAAGTGACATTTTAAATTCTATTGATTTCTGTTTTCAGCGCTTATCACAAATCGTATTTGATCGAACAATCGTTTTCTTAAAACAAATTTTTAAGTCAAATTCGGAATTACTATGAGCACAATGTTGAGTGTTACTTGTAAGTCTTTATAAGGTAGGGTTTGTTTTCAGTTATACAGTGTGCAACAGAACAAACGTTTTCTTATGGCGAATAATTAATTAACTTATATGACTACATCATTGCAAAGTATGGTCGCCAAATGTGATACTATCGTCATACTAATGACGGCATATTTTTTTTTACCTATAAACTTTAGTGAATGTTTGATGGTCCAAATCGTAATGTAATGAAAAATAATTGCGCTAATTATTTACACCTAGTTTATAGTTTAAAATTAATAAAAGCCTTCAATTTACGGAATAGTGGTCAATCCCAGCTCAGCACAATATCAGATGGCGCCATCATGTGGTCGATCTGACGCTGATTTTCAGCTGTAACCCTGTAAAGCACTTGGAAATTTGAAACCAAAAGCTTTTGGGCAATGGATGGACACGAAACTAGCAAAAATACCAAAGCTACTGTTAACCGATACCTCTGTTTTCCTTTGTTAACAAAAACCTACATTGCTAGGTATTCGTCGGCCAATAGCGAATAGTCTATAGGTCAGTCAATTGGTAAGAACACAAAGAGCTGAAACGAAACTTTTGTGGCAACAGTACAGCAATAAATTTTAGTTTTTCGGTAGAGAAATTAATTGGAAAACCAAATAAGTGAAACAAAGCATGTAGTTTTTGAAATGGAAAATGTTCCTTGTGTGTGAGTTTATTTGGGCGGATACTTTGGGATCTACGAAACTATGTAGAAACTGTGGTGAGCAGTGGTGGCCCAGTGGTATCGGTCCCGACTTACGAGTTGTAGGTCGCGGGTTCGAACCCCGCTAGGCGCATTACTTTGTGTAATTTATTTCATCACCACTGTTCTCAAAACGGTGAAGGAAAACATCGTGAGGAAACCGGCATGTCCTAGAACCAAAAATTCGAAGATATGTGACATCTACCAATCCGCACTGGGCCCGCGTGGTGGATTATGGCCCACTCCCTCTCTCAGAGAGGAGGCCTGTGTCCCAGCAGTGGGAACATTATAGGCTGATGATGATGTAGAAACTGCTAGGAGAACAAGGAATTTTGCATTTGCCCATGGTTTCGTGAAAAGATTATATGGAAACTTAACTAATAACTAAAAAAAAAACAAAACTTAAAATTAATAAATAAAGTCATCAGCAGTTGATATGGTAGTATGATTTATTTAATAATTGTATAAAAATATATAGGTAATATGGAGCGGATTTATATGTTTCCAATCACTTTTGTCTTGAATCATCATCATCTTTTCAGTTGCAGAATGTCCGCAGCTAAATATACCCTTCCTTTATAGATTTCCAATAGAACCGGTTGGAAGCGGATTGTTTCCAGCACGGGCCTATGGCGTTTATCAGATCGCCTATCGACCTTTAATAAAATTATGACTCATACCAAAGAAATACTAAAAAAAACCTTAAAAGAATTAAGGCTGATTTTTCAATAGTCAGATAACTTTTATCTGAGGAATAAAAATAGCGACTTGACATATTTTCTACAGATAAGCTGTCAAATCGCCATTATTATTCTTTAGATAAAACTTATCTGACAGTTAAAAATACCACCCGTAGTACAAAAAGCTTGTCTGTGCGAAAAGCGTGAAAAACAACACTAATTATAAAAAACCTCACATTTTAATTACTGACTTTGAAATAAAAACTAATTAGAAATGCTCCACACAGTTCTAAATCAACCGTTTCCTCGTGCATTTCTTCCGTACTTTTTGTAATACAGTCCCCGTCAGCACTCGAGTATACAAAGACCATTCTTCTGTGAAATTAAATTAAAAACTTGGCGAATTGAGGAAGAAACCTCGGTAAAAAGGGAATCTGTGACGTAAGGACAGGGAGGAAAACGTTATTAAGGTCCCTTTTTGTGTGAGGTTCATAAGAAATATAAAAAAAAAAAAAATTGGAAGCAAATTTTGTTGCCAGCACGTGTTACCTTCTTTGTATTTGCCGTTGATAGTACGTGTCAAGCTTTCGTAAAATAAATTGGTAAGATAAAATATGTGTTGGTCTTATAACTGACGGAATCCTTTTGGTTAAAAATTATATTAATTAGCAATTTTGGAAAAATGTATTTTTAATTAATTATTCTTCTTTATAAAAATGTCAGTCAACACAAATTGTTAAGTTAATATCAAAGGAGTTCTTTATCTAAAATATGGAAAAAAAATATATTCTTTGAATACTATAACGGAAGAAATAATTTTATTAAATTATTATTAGAATTTTTTACCTAGGTATGAAAAACAGACTAACTGAATTCGCTAAGTAGTACTGACCAAAGAATATTCACAAACAGTAAAAAAATACAAGAAAACAGGAATTTTCTCAGAAGGCATGTACCTACGCATCGCGGTCATCCAATTCACTCGTAAAGAGCATTTGGCAGTACATTGAACCCAGCATTACAAACACTCAGATGTTTCTTCAGTCACCGCTATAATTAGTTCACACTGCAATCTTCGCAACGCTCGCGTTCAAAGACTCCCAGTCTATCCTCGCCTTTATAGAAGCCAACATTCAAGTAATGAACTGACAACCTGCAATTACTTTTTTCCTTTCCAAGTTGTGATATTGCATTCTTTCAGCTTGCTATTGCCAGGTTTCATATTGCTAAAGGACTGAGTCAGTCGTGTAGCGAGACCGAATCTAGGACGGCAATACGCATCTGTGAGGCCCTTTCGGTACGCCTTCTTCCCATGAGGGTAGGCAGAAAGTACAGAGCGTCACCTACTACGATCCTTACATACTCCTTTCGCCTCATCTACATTCATACATCTGGTCATACACAAACGCCGATTACGAGTACTACGCACCCGACCTTTCTGAAGCACTTCACCAATAAGGTCTTCCTAGGTCTTCTACTCAATATGACCGTGCCAAAATACAGTTCAAATAATATCCTTAAAATACTTTATAAATGATTGCATTAGTAGTTAAAAGAAAGCATAATATGAAAACCCAGAATTACTATTAATATGAATTCATAACTAAAACAAACTTGTGAAAGCCGATGACAAGATTTTTCCTTTCTCTGGGCGCGACGCCCCTTGGTGTATGGACAGCAGGGCTATTGGCTTACTTCATAGTCATTGACCAGCGGTTGTCAACCTGAACTTGGATGGATTGATTTCTGCTATGAGGCTAATTTGAGGAGTGGAGTGCCTAAAGAGCGTTAGGATAGTTGATTTTAGGGAACATTTACATTTATCAGTTTCTTTTCAAATGCAAAAGCCAATACGAAATTTGCCTTTTAACAGCTTTTTGCTGGTTACCACACAGATACCGAGATACGTAATAGCCCCGCTGGAACTAGGGTCTGTTTCGCCCCTGCCTAAGTACGCCTCTGGAAAGAGTCGCGCGCTCATTATGAATTCTGAAACCAATTTTCAGGAGTATGTATTTAGGGAACGTTGATATTTGGTTCACCTGAAAGAGAATGGATCTCATCTACACGATCCTTAAGCAAACAGTGTGTAATGACTCCGTCCTGTTTGAAGACTTCAAGATACTCGTTTTTTTTTCTTTTTAGCCAAGCAAGTCTTAGGTATTCTGTCGATATTATGCCGGGGTTGGGGACTATCTTAGCAGGCTACCGTGACCCTGGAATAGACAGAATAATTTAAGGAACACAGTGGATTTTAGTATGAGTCTGAGAACTCCACCTAGGTCGGGAGGACTTATTTGTTGATTTTTCACATTCAAAAAGTCAATCATCAAGTATATTAACATAAGAAGAATATTATTAGTCACGGCTGTCGTTAGTTTGTTAGAGCCTCATAAGTGCTCATAATTCATATAATAAATTGTTATTTTAACAGACGTCAGTCAGTTCAGCCTACCCCAATCTGACAAATTTTAGCAATCAAACAATAACCTTCCAATAATAGTGATAAGGTTGAAAATCTATCATCTATAAATTTCTTTCGTCAATTTTTTTCGTCTTGAAACATTTTCCTATTTATATCTGTGTGTGTACATAAATAAATAAATAAATAAATTAAAGAAACATGGCAGTCTGTACTACCCTCTCTGGTCATAGCAATGTTTTATCTTTTTATAATTTTGTAAAATTAACATTTTATTTAACTATTGATTTACACAGGCAGATGATAATTATGTGTAATAGTACACTTTAGTACAGAGGTACTGCTTACACTTAACTATCTGAATATTTTCGAAGAGAAACATGATAAGCCGTTATTGCGACCTCAATTATCGCCGCAGCCAAAAAAAATCCACATGATATTATATCCAACACCTAAAAACACACGAACATAATGACAGAAAGAATAAGTGACTCTCAGCCTTTTATGTAACACCTTACGAAGACCCAAGCTCTCAGTTCTAAAAATAATTCTCATCAACGTGAAGAACGTTCTTGTTGACAAAGTCTCACAATTTACACCTTTCTCGCTCTTACACAATATTAAGACCTCATGTTTTTACATCTTGCATCTCTTTTACTGATGAAAGGATTTTTAGCTCCTTCACAAGACCTTTTCTATATGCATGAACGACGAACGACGCTTTAAGACCGACTTACGGGAAACTTTGAATTTTATAACTAGGTAGTTTCTCTCTACAAAAATGTTTGAAAGAGACAGTTTCAGTTTTCAGTTTCTTGATTTTTCCTAAGAGTTGTAAGTCTTCAGAAGTAGGTACTTACTACTTATGTCTTCAGACAAAAGAGTCTTTTAGCAGAATATGATTTTAAAACTATTAGAAATGGTTTTCAGTGAACTTTCACCTTTCTGAATGTAATCTGTCCTTTGAGAATACTCAATTTTAATCTCCATCTTGCACACGAGTAAATATTTACAACAACACACTGACACAGGATTTGCAAATTACATTTTCGCAGTACGAAAATACCTTGCAGATATTAATTTACCAGTCCTCAGACATTTAAAGTAAACAAAACTACATATATACAAACATAACTTCAAGTTCTGTAGTAGTTACTAAAGGTTAACCAAACATATAAGCACGTTGAACATAGCGCGACCGAACTGACAATTCTCGTCGTCCAACTTCGGGTTAATTCGGGCTATTTCGGCTGATTACGATAGAGGGCCTCTGATTGAGCAATAAGTATTCCAATTGTCGCCTCGGGTTGGCTAACAACTCAATTTGCCCGCTGGGCTCAAACAGAGGATATTGAAAAGCCTGTACTACCCTTTAGTTAAGAAAGGGCCAAGTTTTTGGGTTCGGATTCGGGAAATGAAGGGTGGATGATGTGACGGACCCTTGTTTGTTCCGTATTCAGTTAGTTTACATGTTTTAAAGCACTGATAGGATGGTAGTTTAGGTTTGTGGTTTCCTGTTGAAAAAATTATACATTAAGTATAGACCAATGACTTATATAGGTATAATGGGAATTTAATGAATTGTAAGCATCTCAATAGCAGAAATCTAATGAAGTAATTTTTAAAAGTGCATTCCACTTTTGCTAATATTTCAACAATAGGCAAATATGCACTGGATAATCCCATCGCTATTCATTCATGAAAGATGGTATAAGTATGCAATAATAAGTTAATTTCATCACCAAGTTAGCAATTAAAAAAAAACGAATACACTCGAGGAACTATGTAATGTAATAATAAAGTAATACATGAAATGCAATACACTATTTAAACAGGTTTAGCCCTATTTTATTCTTTTGAAAGCAAACTAGCTGATTACTGCATACAAAATGAGCATAAGTACAAACATGGATGCAAATATGAGAAAACGTAGAAAATCTACATACTTAAAAGCACTGTCTATGCATATTTCTACATGAAGTTACATTAATAAATAAAAGAAATGAGAATCCTTTACTCGTGTTTTCTCATGCAGTTTCCACGTTTTCTAGACTGTTTGTAAAAGGTAAAAGAAAATGGGATTCTTCTATCTAAATGTAGCTACATCATTTTAATTTTCAGACTTAAATAAATCTTTTTATGTTTTCTTTTTGTGAATTACAATTTCATAGTTTTTCTCAAGCTACAATTCATAAGAAACACTCCGATTATTCCTTTTCTATATAAAATAACTAGCTGACCTGGAAAACTTCGTACCGCCTCAGAATTTGATTTATGAACGACTTTTAAATTTAATTGATTTCTGAACGACGGGACGAAGATCAAATATTTTATAGATAGGAATACATTCTAGGGGAAAACGAAATTGTTACTTTAAATGCCAAATCGGCCCAGCCGTTCTCGAGCTTTAGCGAGACTAAGGAACATCAATTGATTTCTATACATATAGATAGATGTAATAATAATAATAATTCATTTATTTCAGACTCATCTTACGAATACATCCATATTTTGTAAGTACAATTGGGAGCTTATAAACTAGTGTTAGTAATAATTAATTAATTACGTTGGTAATAATAATAAGTTATAAAAGAGCATGCAGCCCTATCCAACGTGTACCCGCCATTTTGAAAAATACAAAAGGCCAGTATACACTCCTAGCAAACCCATCCTCATGTCCAAACATCACGCACACACGGCTACACATCAAGCTATATAAAACCAGTTTGTCTTGGTCTCGTTTCATACTATTTTTACACACAATGAACGGCCAGCTAATACTTGAATTTCATAGCTTGATCTTCTGTAGCCGTGTGTAATATGATTCTTACAAAACGCTCTCACCGTTCTTTTTCCATACAATAGATGCACAAACAAACCCGCCATTTTGAAAAATATAAAAGGCCAATATACACTCTACTAGCAATCCTTTCCTCATGTCCAAACATTAGGTGCTACAATTCATGCAAAACGCTCCTACCGTTCTTTTCCATACAATAGATGCGGTGCCTACACGCAACCGCCATTTTGAAACTTAAAAGGCCAGTGAACACTCTAGCGATTCCTTCCTCATTTCCACTTACAATGTTTGTTTAAGTGAAACCTGCCTTAGGCCCTTCGTTCACTAGGCGACGCCAGTTTCCGATACCTTACGACTTCAGTATCCAGGCGACTCTCGCAATAGAAATCCATATACGTTCGTACACATGCTCGCGACGCGCGACGCCAATCGCGCGCTACCTATCTGTTGACATCGCCGCTACTTGAGTTTCTGCGACTTTCAAGATGGCGGAACAATTTATTTACCATTATTAATTATATTCACACAATAAATGGTTCCGTAGCATATTCTTGAATCACTTTTGTAAAGTAATTATTTTTAAAAAAAATTCACACAATATAAAATCCTCGTAATAAATCTAATTTGGTATGCAGTTTAATTAAAAAATTGGGAGGGAGGGTTTTTTTTTCTATTTCATTGAATAAAATTTATTACGAATAAAGTATTATATTAACAATCCTCACAATAAGCATTTTCATTTGATGTCACATGATGCAGTTAACAATTTTTTTTCATTGTTGTCCCTCCGATGTCTATGTTGTTTTAAGATCATAGGACTACTGTGAATTTTCTTGTAATCTATATACAAAGGACTTCTATTATTATATACTAGAAGTCCTTTGTATATACTCAGTATTTTCGGAGATAAGAGATAATACAGAAAACACACTTGAGCAATAGGAACTGACATGTTTGGAAATGGCATAACTACCTACTTAACTGTTCTAAATGTATTCAATAGATAAATGTTTACAACATAATCGGTCAAAAAAGTTCACAGAAAATTAACTGTGAAGGGCGGACGGTCACACGACTTATCTTATAAAGATTCCGTTTTTTATTTCGTACCTACGGATCCCTAAAAAATATATTTTGACATCACAGTCATGTGTCAGACATTTTATAAATTCATAATCTTGACCACCCATCAACCTTTTGACGCGGCGCTAGTGTCTATGTCGTTACATCAAATTGCATTATAAAAATTTAGTACCTCTAATTTTCCGCAGGTCATGAGTAGTAACGAAACTATAGTATCGGCAACTTGCGTCGCGTTGTGTACGAAGGTTCGTACACAACGCTATGCAAGTTTCCGATACCTTACGATTTGGTTTCCAGAAGACTATCGCTATACAAATCTTTAGAGGCTTATTTTGGTGATGCGTCGCCGACTCTAGCCACGCGCGACTCCATTTATCAAGATCGCGGATACCCAAGTCTGCGCGATTTATAACCGACGAAAAATTTGTATCTAAGGTTTTTATTTCAAACTTTATTATTAAACATCTTTGTATCTGAAGTAGAAAAATATCCTTGTTTGTATCATTACAATTAATAATAATAATATTCCACAACTATCACACAACGTCATCTAGTCCCAAGCTAAGCAGAGCTTGTGTTATGGTTACTAGACAACTGAAAAACATACTTTATTTTCTAAATATATAAATATCATAGATAAATTACTCTCAGACACAGAACAAAAATGATCGTGCTCATCACACAAACATTAAATGTCCTGGGTGGGAATCGAACCCACGACCCCCGGCATAGCAGTCAGGGTCACTAACCACTAGACCAACAGGCCAGTCAATCAAAAGTGTTAGGTATTAGATAAAAATAAATGAGACTGTATACTTATTGATACTCACTGATAACAAATTAATAAATAATACCTAGTACCTACCTACCTACTTTAACAGACAATTCTTTTTTTTTTGTACATTTTATTCATTAAAATGAAGGAAATAAATTAAAGAATTACATGGAAGTTAAAAAAAGTAACATGAATAAAAATAAATTACACTTAGTTCTACCGCGATTCTGTTCTAAAACTTAGGTTTTTTTTTAACCTCATGGTGAAACGCATAGAAAGAAAAAAAAACGTTTATTGGCACATAGCATGATACCTAAAACTCTTATATTACTTGTTTACTACCTAGCTCGAGAACAGAACTGGTAATGTTAACTTAATGTGAACACTAATGTGGTTTCAAATAAAACCACAGTTGCTTTTACTAAATCGATGTAATCAAACGATAGCGCGATCTAACTCGACGACAACGCCATCTATCGAGCATAGTGTCAAACTTTTTTCACTTTTATAAATTATTATGGTTTCGTTTCAAACATTACTACTTTAACCCAGCTTCGTCATGTACTTGCACATACGACAAAAATAAAGTAGGTAGTTAAGAAAACGAAAACATTAAAAAATAATCCTATTCAAATCTGAAATTGTCCACGGTCATCAGCATAGCAGTAAGCGCATCAGCTTTCCGATGCAAATAAAAGATAAACTATAAAAAAACCTAGAACAAAAATGGAATAAAACTCTAAAAAACAAGTGAAACACAAAAAAAGAAAAAATCTATGTTTACCTGGGGATCGAACCCATGGTCATCACCATGAAAGTCAAAGCATAAACAAATCGAGCTACCTTGTAGCGGAATCGCGCGGCGAAATTATGAACCATTTTGTTTTTCAATATTTTTGCGTGAAAATACGTTTTTCTCCTGTAGGTATACGCGCCAATTTTTAATTCCAAAAAATTGAAATTGGAATGCGCCCGCCATTTTTAAAATGAACAGCATTTTAATTTATGCAATGAGATGTACATTTTGTGTTTTGTACCATGTATTATTAAGGTTGAATATAGAATGGTATAGAATAGACGATTTGAGTCTTACGACTCGAGTCTCCGCTGTGTACGGATCATGCGCTACTAGAGTCGCGCGACTTAGATATTCGACTGGAGTATCGGATACCCGAGTCGCCTTGTGTACGAAGGGCCTTACGTGACACGTGTCGCCAATAAAAACTTCCTGCGAATAGAAAACGAGTAAATGCCAACAAATTATTGATATAAACTTCTTTGAATCATTTGAAAGGTCTATGACTGGGAATTGGTGAAACATATTGTGATTCTCATAATTTTTCGATAGTTCTTGAATATGTGTAGGTTTTCCTGACATTAAGTTGGCTTACTTTCTACCTTAGATAGCCGTTATAAAAATGACAATAATATGTTGAATTGACATGAGTTGCCGAAAAGTGGATTGTGTTATTCCGATTAATATAAACACTGAAAAATAAGGGGAGATTATGTTTTTCTTGAGTCACAATAGATGACGCAGCGTCACCGAAATCAAAAACGATGGAATGTAAGTAAGGTTCGGCACCGAGCAGGACTTTGATTGCCTAGTTAGATTATTTAGCATCTGGTGTACTGTGACACAGATTCGAGTCTTGCTTGTAGTCGAATTTTTATTACCGCAAAATAGATCTTCATAAGATTCGTATCCATTTAAGTCACAATCAACATATATTATTTACCTTATCAAGAGACCACCAGTACACCTAATCTTCATCACCATCAGCCTATGTTCCCAATGCTGGGACACAGCCCTCCCTCTGAGAGATGAGTGGCACACAAATCTATGAATTTTTGTTTCTTAGACAAAAAAAATTACATGCCGGTTTTCCTCACGATGTTTTCCATCGCCGTTGAGACCATTAGTACCTTCTAAAATTAATTTCCCTCCGCAAAAATTCCGAAAAATGTACCTCACTTTACTCCAATAAAAATGCAACTTCGGCGCTAACTCAGAAGTTATGCAGCAAAAGTGTCAACATCGTTGCTACGCGGATGAAGTCACCGGCTTTTACTCGTCATTCTGAAGTGAAGAACGGTTCCCGAAGTGCTCGGCTCACGCTTGACTAAATGTTGAAGCGGTTTCATGAATAATAAATTGGCCGATGGCATAAATGGGAATGGAAATTACTGAGTCAAGATTCGCTGTAAAGAAAAATGTTTCTGAAAAGATTTAATTAATCCTTGTTACTTTGCGATTTAATTCAAAAGTATTCGGTAATTGAATTTCTTGGTAAAGTGTTTCTCTTCTTTTAATTATTGACTTTTAAATATTGTTGAATTTTAATTGTTTTAGCTTATTTTAATATCTACAAAAGATTCTTAATGAAGATTTTATTTTTTTATAACATAAACCCTTATTAGGTAGGTTCCTATTTATTTTCAGTTTTTACAATCCATGTAGAGGTTGTCTGTCAGCATATGGGATTAATTAATCAAAAATGTCGCATGTTGGAACGTTAAGTTTTTAAGTTCGTTAAAAAAATGTGAAAAATTAACACTTTCCGCTTTCAGCGATCACAATATTTTTTGTGTCACGTTACGTACCTATTTTCATTAATAAAACAAACAAGAGTTCTACTTATTAATTGTTAGTTAAGAAAATGTTGTGTCCTTAGGATTTTTATCAGAAATAAATAAATTACATATGTCAATCTATATCCCGTTCATTGTCTGTAAGTAATCGACTGCCGTATTTGCCAATCGATATCCAAGATTTGGACTCAGATACAATATTAATTTTGGGGATAAGTTAATCTATCAGTCAAGTTACTACATTGTTCTTTTAAAATCATAAAAAAGGACGTACGTTTCTGCTAGATTTCATTCAGTTCCGGAAAAAAAACCCTATATTACTTAAATCCATCTTTCAGGTCAACTTGGATTTATCACAGAGCTATATAAGAGTTGAAGTAATGTAACTGTAATAATCCAAAGTGTTTTAAGAAGTTGTCGTACATTCTTACAAAAAATGTAACTTTAATATTAGTTCAAACGTCAAAGAAAGCCGAAGTTTACACAGAATAAATATCACAAAACAGAAAATAAAATTGAAGTAATTTATATAATACGTACATGCAGGCCAAAATACTCACGAGATAATCTTTCACCCGGGGTTGCGGGACTGTCCTATCAGGTAACTATGTATTATAAACTATTGGAATGCACACACATATTGAAGAAACACTGTGGATTTTAGTAATTTGCTACACTCTAGAGAAACGAGGAATTTAAGAGGTCTATCTATTAGATTTTTTAAATGTTAGAATTTCAATTTTTTTTATAACATTTAATTGGTTGACTGGTGCATGCAACGCCGTACAAAAAAACTACTTACCAGGCAATGCAAACTCTGAATTATTCTGAGACACTCAGTGCTCTCGACGGTTCGACATTTAAATATGTTTTTGAGATTATAATAATAAGGTTTCAAAAAATATCGCGATATCTTTGTTACCGTTTTCCCTAAATCTAACTGATACAAATAAAAAAACTTTAAAGTATGCGACACTGGCGCTTTGGTAGACCAAGCACCCCTTGTTTTAGTGTGGAAAACCATCAACGCAGTCTTCCCTCTCTGGGCGGAGCGGAAGGGATTGTCAGCCTTTCTTAACTACCCTGAACCCTGTTCCATATTCACGGTAACTTCATAAGACGTTCTTGCGACACAGGCAGGCATTTGGCCCTATTGGGGCCTGTCAGTTTGCCAACTCGCCCTGGTTCCTTTTGGTGGATAACACCCCCACTGTCTGTTTTAGAAAAGTGATTTTAATAAAGCGTACACACGGCTACACATGGCTATACAAAACCAGTTTGTCTTGATCTCACTTCGTACGATTTTACACACAATAAACGGTCAGCTATTACTGGTTTTGCTGTGGAAAAACTTTGGTTAAATATAAGATTTTATTTTCATTGATTTCGATGTTTCAACAATCTTTATGTAATTACGTAAAAGGTTAATAGGAATTCGTAGTTAAATCACTTGGTGCAAAATAATAAATCCAATTTCAAAGTTTTCAAGCTTCGACCGATTGGAAATTAATTACTTTCTTTTCGGCTTTCGGCGCGCATTTACTTAGCAAAGTACAAATGATACTAAGGGCCTTTTAATTAAGTAATTTCAGTAAAAGAGGAAAATTTATTTGCGCAAGAACTTTTGATGTATTAAAAGCTTCACTTGAGTACATTGATTATGAAAAACATTGAGATAAAGTAATCAATTAACGCGCAAAGCGAGGTGAAAAACCTTTCATCTTTGTATTTATCGTGTAAATTATTCTGTGATTAACTTTTATACATATTATTTAAAAAAATATATGGGTGAAAGTACTCTGACGGTTATATAACTTTTACTATGAAACCAAACCAAAAAAAAAAACAGATGTTTCATATGAAAAGGAATACTTTTCCGTTTATTTATGAAACAGCTGATTATTTTTTTATATTTCGGGATTGTTTGTAATGTGTTACAAATAACCCTGTATGATTGAAAAAATAAAGATCTGAATCAAAAATCTGTTTAAAATCGTGACGCAGGCGTTATTGCGTGTAATATTAAAAAAAAAAAATGGATTTTTTGCTAAACATAATTTTCGATAAAGAAATCGTTGATAGTAGGAGTCATAACGTTTCTTAGTTATCGTGGTTATAAAGTAGTAGTTTCTCAATCCAATTTATACTGACTTCTCGTCGTAATGTGAGGGACAACAAAAATTAAACGCTCCAATTTCGTTCGTACATTTCCTAAACTTGTTTGTTAGGTGTTTATTTTCTCCCGTTTTCAATTTACTTTCGGGACTTGTTTTCATTCCCAGTATTAGGGTACGGGGCTTATTTCTTTTGTGAGAAAGACGTGGTCGTGATGTGAAAGGTAATTTGTTTGGTATTTATTTTAAAGACTGGTATTGTTAAACTATTACTGCTTTTGTATTATTGTCCTTAACTTTGTTGATAAAGGTGTTATTATTGTAATCAATGTAGGACAATTTATGTATTTTGATATACAAATCTTGTAAATTATCTGAACCATACATTATTGCGAATGTGTGTGTATGTTTGTTTGTATTAATGTTCCATTTTCGCGTCAAAATGGCGAGGCCAATTTTGTTTAATTTTGATACAAATGGGACTCTAAAGACTATAAAACAAACACAGTGAAAAACCGGTCTCGGTCACGGTCTCAAATCCACGGTGTCCTTCAATAGCCCTTTACGTTCCGAGGCCACTGTTACCTGATAAAACAGTCCCGCAACCCCTTCGTTAGCAGTTGATAGCAACAGTCACATTTTAGTTTTCCTCAAACAAATATTCCTCAGAGATCTTTGGCTCAAGCATTATCCTTATACAGAATCGTAGCCCCCATAATCCAAGCAACAGGTCTATAAAACATATATTTTATCCAACTATAATGTCACAAATGAGAAAAGAAACTAAACATAATGTTCTCATAACGAGTATGATCGTGATAACAAATGCTGAGAGGTGAACTTTTCTATGAGGATCTTTGGCATAGTGCCAATTCTTCTTTTGATAATTTCATTAGAGTTCTGAAGCTTCTATAAGTGTTATTAATGGATCTGGTCTTTGGTCAAGATTATTTTGAAAAGATATAATATGTGCGAGAGAGGTAAAGTTTAATTAAACACTGTTTTAGGCTATCACGGTTTGTTTCACAATTTAAAATGTCACTTACGGGATATCTTCCGTGATTGTTAATTGTTTTGAGTTCCCGATATTTCGACGCTGTTGCAAGCGCCATGATCGCGGGATGATGATCAGTCATCCAAAACAATTAACAATCACGGAAGATATCCCGTAAGTGACATTTTAAATTGTAAAGTTTAATTGTTTTTTTTTTGCGGTAAAGTCATCAAATGAGTCCTCCCGCCCTGGATGGGGCGGAAGGGACTGTCAGACTCTTACTGACTAAAATCCAAAAAAAGACATAATAAATTCATTACGTCTTGTGTATAGGAAGTTTGTAAACGGTATGTATCATTTTTTGTTTTGCGTGGTAAAATCATCATATGAGTCCTCCCGCCCGGGGCGGGACCGGAGGGACTGTCAGACTTGGACTGACTAAAATCCACGGTGATCCTTCAATACTCCGTTATGTATCAGGGCCGCGGTTTGCATCTTTGCAATGCTTTGTGTGTGTTTAGAAGGTTGCAGTTTGTAGAAACACACAATCGGATAACAGCTAGCTTAACACGTTTTAACTATATAAAGTATCCACGTAACAAACTGGAATTTTAGTGCAACTTTATAAACAGAAAACCGCAAAACCATTGTTTTCGGTGTTTTTATGAGAGTGGCGATATTTCTTGGCAGCCATTAATTTGACCCTTCCCATTTTGTCGGGTCATGGGGGTAACACTTTTCACAAGAACTTATTTATGGCCGCAATGCACCATCTGACTAATAGATCTTCATCTGTTTTATGAGAAAAAAATAGTGTTATAAAAGATTTACTTGATTTTTTTTTGCAGCCAGTATGGTGTTTTAAATTGAACATTCTTTTCAATAGATAAAACAGGAGATATTAGTGATTAATGGGCAATTAATTTTAGTGGAAAATGGACAGCATTGGGGCAGTTTTTCTTAATAGTTTTGTTTCTTTTCGTAATAATGAACTGAAAAAGTAAGGCCAGCTGTCAACGGTTGCGTTATTTGACTAATGTATGCAACCTACACATGTCATGACGATAGGCTTGTATAATATCCACGTATCTGAAAACATTTCAATTTAAACAAACTACTGCCACTACCCAGTTTTGATTGTTTCTACGTAAGGTACAAGCAATAATTGACAATAACGTGCTCATGATCTGCGCTTATAGGGAATGTATCTAAGCCAAAAATCACACTGTTGCCGAGAAAATGTCATTAATGTAAGCTATTCATATTAATAATGTGGTAACAACACATCTGTCAATTATCCAAACGAGAAAATAATGACATAATTTTATATAATGTTTTCATTTTATTATTATTAAATAAACGCTTACCAATAAAGCCAGTATTGACTGTCGCCATAATTCTCACCTGTCTCAGGCGATATAAACCGCTCGTTTTTTGTTTTATACTCATTTTATTAGCTCAGCCGCCTTTTACGAGTCTATTGTATGTTTATATTGATACTTGCGGCCCGGTACGTGCTTCGCTACGTATACATGAAAAACTGCTCGACTGATTTTCTGCAAACTTCACATAAACCATCTACTTAATAGTCTGAACAAGGCCTAAACAGGTTTGGATAGGTTAACCTGTTCTTGAGTTATAAAATTACAACGAAATGTGGCATTGATTTTTTTATATAATACTAGCTGCTGCCAGCGGTTTCACCCGCTACAACTCGATTATTATCCCACGGGACCACAAATTGGGATAAAAACTATCCTATGTGTTAATCTCTGTCTCTGTGTTAATCTGTGTACCAATTTTCATTCACATCCGCGCAATGGTTTTTGCCTAAAAGAGTAACAAACATACATCCAGCCAAACAAACTTTCACATTTATAATATTACTAGCTTTTGCCCACGACTTCGTACGCGCAAATAGTAGATTATTAACCAAGGGGATAAAGCAGGGTCTTCTGTCGCGGGTGGCGAATTAAATCGCGAGCGTAACGAAGGACTCGAGGTTTACTCCCGAGCGTAGCGAGGGTGTTAAAAACTTAAATCACGAGCGTAGCGAGGGATTTAAGACGAGTCCTGAGTGTAGCGAGGGATTTAAGTTCACCCAAGACTAAGACAGCTTTATCACCGAGGAAAGTACTCTACTTTTCGTACCATTTGCGAAAAAAATAACACAGTAATAATATGAGATACGCATTTTAAACATTAATATTTAACATTAACTTATTTATAAAAATAAGTAAAAATAAACTCAACGTTTATGTATTTGAAGAATACAAAAACGCGGCAAATTAAAAAAGCAAAGGCATCAAGCTCATACGGCCTCGTCGGTTTTCGTAATTTTATTTAACTAGATGAAAATCCGGCTTCGCTCGGGTGAAACGCGTGTCCCAAATACTACACATCAAGGTACTAAATGTAGGTGTCACGGTAAGTCATAGGCCGAAAATAAAGAAAGAAAAAAAAAAAAAACTCAACATGAAAACCGATGTCAATAATGGTGGCTGCGATCTGTCTGGTCAGAAAATCATTAGAAATTTACAAAATACTCAACAATCCGAATTTTGCGGATATATGTTGTCGACTCGAAATCTTTATTTTTTAATGTTTTATTATTCTGGTTAGCTTTCGATCGAGTCTACCGTAATCTAAGTATTCCAAATTTAAATCACATTCTCTCCCTAGAGAGAGAATGAAATTCAGTACAACATTCTTTCCCTGTTTTTCACAGATTAAAAATGACTATTGTTATGTTCGCTTTTTGTGGCATAGAATGTCACTTTTTTGAGCAAGTGGTACGAAAACGTTTTTTATCGTTCCTGTTGGAATTTCGGGATAAAAATATCCTATCCTATGTCCATTCTCGGCACTCAAACTAACTTTGTACCAAATTCCATCCAAATGGGTTCAGTGGTTTAAGCGTGAAAAGTAACGGACAGACAGAGTTACTTTCGCATTTATAATATTAGAGGGATAGTAGGATATATGATGATGATGACGTTGGAACTAACATTCTAACAAAAGAGGTTAACTGTAAAATATCGTGATAAACTTTTATGTAACTACGCTGCGTTCAGACAAGTTTTTTTTTTTAAGTGGCAGTGTCATCAAATGAGTCTTCCCGTCCTGGGTGGATTGGGTTTGATAGTCTAGTACTGACTAGTCCACTTTTTGATAAGCTTTTCAGTGTTAAGTTTTGGTATGATTGCTACATTTACTTAGATTATGTGTTACGATGAAAACTCACCAGGGGACCAGCAAACATTTGTTTATGCAAAAGCAAAACTACTATTCCATTTTGAACGTCTTAAGGTAACGTAAAAAGGGAATGAAAGATTCAGCTAATTATTAAGACCGAGTAAGGCGCCTGGAGTATTTATCCAGGAGACTCGGGTTCGAGTCTTACTCGCAGCTGATAAATAATTATTATTTCCTCAAAATCTTTAGTTTGATTAAAATGCGGTTTAAGTGATAGGTTTGGATATATTTGATGTACGTCTTATCTAATAGGTGTTTTTATCCACATAATGATAACAACAAGATCACAATCAGCTTTTATAATTTTTGAAATTGTAATCTCCCTCGGTTTCGACTTTAGTACTAAAAGCAATAGGCATAAAAACGAACTAACGCAATATACCTCAATAGTTGTTATTTACTCTGCTAAACGTAAACGCGCCTCGATAAGCCCAGAGATTTTCCTGATTACATGTCTGGATTTGCGCTGTTTTATTCTGAACTAGGCTTTATTTCGCTTCGCCCGTTCATTTGTTTTTTGTAAATTGAAGGATATTTTGTGACGAAGGTCTTTTACATTTGATTGGACGTGGTGTATAAGGGATTGTAATACGTATTTTGTTATTATTAAGATAAGTATTGTTTTGTCTGCAAAATAATAGTGTTTTGTGATGGGACACAAATTGTTTCTAAGACAAGATGATAGGGGTACTAAGGACGGGAAACCTCCCCGAGTGCCCGAGGACTGGAAGTTCCTTACTGGATACGTCCGGGGGGAAGCCCAGTTTCTCGGGACGGTGTGCCCCGGGGTACGGGCAAGAACTCTCCGTAAGGGGTCTCCTTGCCCGTATGCCAATGTTCCGTCACGCGCTCCACCACGTGTCCCTCTGTTTAACAGAGGGCCCAGTGGTTTTGGAGCAAGAGCGGGCCCGGCGTGCACTTACCCTGCCGTCGGGCCGGCAGGAGGGGGCATTGCACTCCCGCCCCCCCCTGCCACCGCTATTCTCGTAGCCCCGAAGATTGTCATGATCACGTCTATGACTTTCGACGGGGGTCGAGGGCCTTGGCTTAACCGCCCGGGCCGCGAGGAAGACAACCTCTATAAAAAATTACCCCAAACCTCCAAGCGGCGGCGCACCGCGAGGGAGGTTGTATGCTTGGCTAATGGGTAGCATAATTAGTCACGAGTGCGAACCGCACTTATTGGATGGATGGTTGGATATTTATATTACTCGTGGGAACAAAAATGCAGAATTTTTCAAAAAAACCCCCCCAACAACCGGCAGTCGCCGCAGCGAGCCAAGGTGGCTCACGTGCCCGTGAGGTGGAGTCGCTGGACTTGTCCAGCACGTCCGCCTCACCGACACCGACAAGAGAGCGGGCACAGCGTGCCGCTCGTAAAAATAGTTCTTTAATAAGAACTATCATATTATCTTATCTATGAAACAATTTGTGTGGAAACGACAAGTTATTTATTATTTATTTAATAGCAGCATTTTTGTTTGTAACATAATTGACCAAGGAATCATAATTAATTTTTGGGACTATTTCTTTTAATCAAGAAAAAAAAACGAAAGTTGCATTAAATAATATTAAAATGACCATGAAAGATTCGCGTTATTGCCCCTGAACTTTTCCGAAAACAATGATTGGCTTGGCCAATTAGCCGGCTGATAAGATGGCCTTTTTGCACCCAGACGGTCAACATAGAAGTTGGTCCATTTCTAATAAATATACATAATTATGTTTTCCCATATGGATACCAGAAAAACGGAACGCCATCTGTTTTGATACTTACCAACTCCGTTTGCCTCTACTATGTAAAACATTTGGTTATTCACAAACTTTATTTCTAATGCTATATTTCCTTTTATATAATATGTCGACTAAATCCAGGGGGAACAGCTAGAACCGATAGTCGGTCATCACTGTAAGGAAAAACCCTCAAATGGCAGCGTAGATTATAACCCGTAACTTTCCACGATTTTCCCGGATTTATCCCCCGATCTTATCAGAGGGCTTCGGTTACGATCACAGAATTCATCCGTAAAAGATTTGAAAACACTCGTCAGTTTTATGAAAGCATTTTCGTCCAAGAATGCCCGACGGATTGGTATCTTTGGCTGGTAACATAACGAAAAATAAATAGCGTTGCCTAAAGTTGACAAGCCATTTATGATTATTATCAGACCTAGTTTTTGTAGTTAAAGTACGCTATGAAAGATTTTTCTTACAGAAATTACATAAGTTTTTTCTTCTCCTGAGTAACCTTAATTTTTTTGGGGTAATTAAAGAAAGAATGAAAGAAAGAAAGAAATAAAGAAAGAAAGAAAGAAAGAAAATACGTTTATTTGGCAAGCCTGAATGAAAGAAAAAAAAACGAAAGCTTGTTTATATGGTCAGGTAACAGCTACACTATACATTAGAAAGACAATTTGTTAGATTCAATCGCATCCGGTTCGAAGGATAACATTTTTGGTATTTGGTGTAAGTAAAGATCAATAAAGTACACAGGGACTTTTACAAATAACGTTTAGCTTTCTTTCTTGTCCTTACAAAAATTCATTCACACTATATTTTACTCGTCATCTCAACAGTTAAATCATTTAACAAAGTTCAAATTACACCTGGGTCGCGACGACCATCCTGTCAGAATCGGTTTGCAGAAAATACAGCTTTCCTTCTGGGTGAGCCCGCTCCATCTTTGGCTTGTCAAATCGGGTCGAAGGACTGTCTAAATAATTATGTAACCGTGTCCCTGAAACGTAAAAGCCTACGGCTGCAGCTACAGTTTCAGTACGAGTCTGACAGACCCTCACATTTGACAATTTAAAAAAATTAGGTTGTAATCTTCACCTCTTTTTGTCTCTCAGCTAGATCAAATCCAAAAGCAAACACGTTATAATATAAAATAAAAGAAAAACGAAAAAAACTAGTGGCAAGTCATTTAACGCGATTAACACTAGCTTTGATTTAAAATTCTTTGCACGTTGCATGGTTTCACCACTTAACAGAGTAACATCAACACATAGTAGGATTAGTACTAGATTATTATGTAAGCGTGCTTCGGGGTATTAGGAAACCTCATATATGTTTTTTGTACCGATTTACATTTCAGAAATGAAAGGTTAACCGCAATTCCGGTGTAGTTAAAATTTAAATATTTTGAAAGTGCTTTAACTTTTTACTTATGATAAGTTTTAACTGTCAGGAAAATCAATAGTTGAACTGTTTTTACTTAATTTCTGTTAATGTTTTAAATGTAAAGATTTTTCTTAAACCCTAAAGCTATTGTCAAACAGACAGTCGTGGCGAACGCGAAGCGAAGCGTTTTTATCTGTAAATTAGGGAATTCTTTAAATCCAGTCACATTGAAAAACAAAAGCGGTCCGATAGTCTATATGACTGGCTACAAACAATTCCATACATTACAAACAAAAACGCATCGGATCGCCTTCGCTTCGCCTGTCTGTTTGACTAGGGCTTAAATACTTCCTCCAACTCAGAGGTTGGGGCGACAGGGATATACTCATACTGACTCAAGTCGCACTCTCTTCCTTTAACTGCTCCTTGCGTTCCAGTGACGCAGTAACCTCTTATGATATTCCCGTTAACATAGGTTTTATAGGTTATAGAGGACCGCTTATAGAAGAGACCCGGATGGAAAACTAAATGTCTTAACACTTATTAATGTAATTGTTTGAAATGTGATGCTTTGAATTAAATTTTAATACTATGTTCGTGTTAGACGCTAATGATTGTATTATGTTAGCTTTGAAATACATGGCTTATTTCAGTTGTTGACCTGCGGAACATGTTTATTATTGACGGCTTTAAAATCTGTGTAACATAATTGATAGTTGTATAATTTTGTGGTGATTTGGTCTAGTTATAACAAGTAATCATTCAAACCACTTGTAACTTGTATGGTTTGTTCAATCCGAATATTTAATGTACAACTTGCATACTACTTGTATTTGCATAATACTTGTATAATGTAAACAAAATCTTACTGAGAAAATAGTTGAAAAATTCAATAGCATTTTTGGGGCATCGATCTGATTTCGCCGTGTCGTAAATCTAAAGTATCTTTAGCATCCAGGCTCTATTATTTGAAAAAAACACAATCAGTTTTCCTTATATTTAAATCCATAACATTGAGGAAATATTACATACGAAACGAGTTTTTTAAATTTTGGAATCGAAGTATTTACTTTACTTTTAAACCTCGCATTCATGCAAGCGCCTCCGTGTGTTAAAAATCACACGAGAAAAAACGTACAATGTAAGCAGACGTACAGTATGCAGATTATCTCGACAGAGGAGCTCGTGGCTAAATAATTACAGCCGCACAGGCCGATTTGCCGGGTTAAGCCGCGCTTGTCGAAGTTGGTCTGTGGATGGGTGATCTGTCGTAGCGAGTTTCCTCCGTGCCTCGGAAAGTACATAAAGCCGTTGGTCCAGGCTGTCATTTGTAGATCTTTGACAGTCGTTACTGTTAGTCAGAAGTTCTAAAGTCTGACAACCAGTCTGAGTATTACCCAGTTACTAGGTTGTTGAGGTCCGATAGGCAGTCGCTCCATGTAAAATACTGATATCCAGCTGCATCTGGTTTGACTGCAAGCCAACCCCAATATAGTTGGGAAAAGGCTAGGCAGATGATGACAGTATACGAATTATCTCCTGTCACTTGCAAAGTCACTTTTCCGCACTAGTGCTCGAACGAATTTCCGACTAAAGTGTTTGTTCACACAGTTCGAGTTACTAACCGAATTACTCAAACTGTCAGTTCCTGAAAGCTTGTTCGAGATTCGTAAATCAACTGTCGAATCTCATGCGATCTGTGATTGGTTAATTGAAATCACAATAGACAATTGAATTAGGTACACAATCATTTGCATAGACATTACGACGATAGTCAGAAATATGTACCCTATCAGTTCGTCTTAATGGCGTTTATAATTGTGGACAGCTCATGAACTTGACTATTGCAGAATAAGATCTGTTTCTTAGTAACATTCTTAATCATGAAGCTACGAAATTTCAGCATAATTTGACCTCGATCATCATCATCATCAGCCTATAATATGTTCCCACTGCTGGAACACAGGCCTCCTCTCTGAGGGAGGGAGTGGGCCATAATCCACCACGCGGGCCCAGTGCGGTTTGGTAGATGTCACATATCTCCAAATTTTTGGTTCTAGGATATACCGTTTTCCTCACGATGCGATGTTTTCTTTCATCATTTTGAGAGCAGTGACGATGAAATAAATTACACAAAGCAATGTGCCTGACTGGGTTCGAACTCACGACCTAACAACTCGTAAGTCGGGACCGATACCACTGGGCCACCACTGCTCTCACCTCGATCAGTTGTTGATTGTGCCGTACGGTCATTTAATACTGGTTTGTCATAACTTAATACCTTTGTCACAGTACGCGTATTAAATATACTTCAAGATTTAAGGCAAACCTTTTAAGCTGCAGATAATTATAACTGAGGGCTCCTGGAACACGTAATCGTGTCTTTTATGACATAGGACTTTTAACTGGATTGACATAAAGCTTGCTTCTCACTGCGCGAGGTATCACGACTTCGCGAGTCATTTACATCGACACTTAGCGCATCGGACGGGCTACTGTCTGCTCGAATAGCGCTGAGCCATTGCCACACGGCGTGTTGAGCGAATTTGTTTGATTATATTATATGTTATATTATATATTACGCGCCGTGTAAAGTCAACTTTACTATCGGAAGCTTTTGTCCAAACATTTTGTACTATTCCATCATCATTATCACAAATAGGATATCACTTTGTCGTAACCCAAAAGCACAGGTAAGTGATTGATCGATTGAAAGTCCGTAAACCTAATGATTCAGCTGTCAATCACAGTATAGACCTTAGGTTTTGCGTTTACAACCAGGCAATCTAAAAGTCTACATCAAACCCTTATCAATCATGCCCTGCCTAAAGGTAAACCGAATCAATTTCATCTTCAAACGCTTTTTTTTTTCGTGGTAAAATCATCAAATGAGTCCTCCCGCCCCGGGCAAGGCGGAAGGGACTGTCAGACTTTGTACTGACTAAAATCGTCCTTCAATAGCCCTTTATGTTCCGGGGCCACGGTGATGGTATAAGTCCCGCGACCCCGGCAGGCTTTTGCCCTCTGAGAGGGGGCCCCGTCATTTTGCTGACGCTCTGTGAGGCGCGCGTGGAACACGACACGCGGTTCATGGTCGGACGGCGAGTTGCCCTTTACTCGCTGTCCGCATGACCGCCCCTACGGTGGCCGGAGATCGTCTGCCGATCTTCAATCGCTTAAATAATTTTAATTTACAATAGGGTAAGATTTAATCTTAGAATAAAGCCCAAATGGTCTAATACAACCAAAGTAATTACTTTACTTTGAACATGGTTTTTGTATAAAACTTTTGGCATCTTCCTTTCAATGGTTTTTGTTCCAATGTTCTATTGAAAAGTAAAAGATTCGTTCTCTTTAAAATGGCTCGTGAAATCCGATGTTCCGAAAAGCTTTCTGCCTGCCCGGAGCGATCTATTGTCAGATCTCGGAGATGTAGTGCCGAGAATACACGACTTCCGAAACTGAATTTTAAGAGAATAGTGCAGGGTATCTTTCTTCTCGATATACTCTTTATTTTTTAAAAGTTTTTGTGTATTTTACTAACTAAAGAATAATAGATAAATTACCTATACGCAATGTGATACGAGTCCGCTTGTCCGCGCGGTGGAAGATTGTGATTGTGTTTTTTTTTTTTGTGGTAAAATCATCAATTGAGTCCTCCCATCCCGGGCAGGGCGGGAGGGACTGTCAGACTTGTGTACTGACTAAAATCCACGATGTCCCTCAATAGCCCTTTATGTTCCGGGGTCACGGTGATGAAAATAAGTCCCGCGACCACGCTTTTTAAACACTTGCTTATATAGAGCTTTCTATGAACAATATTTATAAAAATATGAAATTAACACAAAAGTGACAAAATGGCTCTAAAATGTTAGGTTATTGACGTTTTGGTTCTTATCATGATCGCATTTGAAAAATGTGACATGGTCGCTGCGATTTGCGTTCGTTGGCATTAATAATGACAAATGATGGACGGCACGGTTGGCGCAGTGGCTGAGCAATCGGACTGCTGTGCTGCTTGTCGGGTTCGTTTTTTGTTCTACAAGTAGTTGTACCTACTGGGTCTGGGCGTTTGTGTATGTGAGTTTTATTATGTTTGTAAACGCACCCACGACACAGGATAAATTCCAAATGTGTTGAATGCCAATGTTTTTAGTTACTTTCGCATTAATAATGTTTAGTTAGAATAAGTTACTTAAAATTCGTAATAATTAAGTAGCTTTCTTCGAAAACTATTAAATTATAAAACTTCCCAGCCACAAACTTAATTTTGCGATCAAAATTATACTAAAGATGTTCCTATTGTTGTCTATTGAAAATAAGTTTCTACCTTGAAGCCTTTCGCTTAGTTACTGAATAAGTTTTGTAGGTTACTTAAAATTACTTAGACACCACAAACCGTTTTTAAGCCGAGCTTAAAATACGGACTAATTATTAAATTGTAAAATAAATTAACTCTTGTTTTCATTTAAGTTTGAATACTAAAACATTGTAGCTCAGTTGGATTTGTTTATTAAGAACTAATTAACCAACTGTTCTAGTTCTGTCTTGATTGTCATGTTTTTGAAAACTTAATAGCAATGAGATGGGTCTTAATGTTTTCAGACTTCTAAGTAAATCAGTCTGATTGTTTTATGTACCTAGTGAATGTTTTATTTTATCTTTACTTTATTGTTTATGAAGGAATCTAAGATTAACTATACCCTTAGCACGAGTTTTCAGTAAATGAGACGTAAAGTAAACTGGAACTTTGACACTTTAAAATTGTCAATTTTCAAGCAAAAAAAAGGGAACAGCGCCTCTGGTGTGCGAAAAAGGAACTAATGTTTTCCTTGAAAATTGTCAATTTGACAGTGTCAAAGTTCCAGTTTACTTTACATCTCATTTAATATTCTGAGGGCAATAGACTCGACTGTAAGTACATTATTACGTATTAGGTGTATATTATCTACGATAGATTTACTTCTGCCTAAAATAAGGAAAATAAACGTCTTACTATAATATATTAGACTAGCGATCCGCCCTGGCTTCGCACAGGTGCAATGAAAAAAAAATAAAGATAATAACACTCAGGCGGAGACCTCCCGCGTCCGGCATAGATCAAGACAATTCTGCGGGGTGAAGTGGGAAATGGTCGTCTCCTTATGCGAAGCAGTCATGCTCGCGAAAGAGGAGACGAGTCGCGTGAGATAGATCGACGACATCCTCCCTCCACCCCAGCAGTGGTAGATGTGACACACCAGCCGCGTCGTTATCAATAAGCATATGACACTCAATAATAATATAACTTTATACTGATGAAAGAATTTTCAAAAACGGTTAACTAATACCATAACTACTTCCTAGAAACTCACAAATTATCAAATTGTCTCTATAATTATCAGAAAAGATTTAATAATAACCGCTACGTCTCAATATTGTACCAGGAACTCATAATCACTAAAGAGCTTACGTATTACTACGCAATTATAAAACTTCCCAGCCACAAACTTGACTTTCTTCACCTTATCCGAAGTTATCCTATATGGAGTTACGAACTAATTCTCTTATAAACTCGGAGCGTCTAAAGATGATATAATATTAATATTTCATGAATCCCTAGTAGATCCTGCAGACGACTCCGTACATAATCGTGTCGGAAAGTAAAATCTTTAAATTAATTCGTGGCGTATTTCGCTGAAAGATGTTGTGTGCGTAAAATATTATGAAGGTTTTGATGGGATAGGACTTAATACAGGTAATTAATCACGATGTTTACGTACTTGCGCAGTGAAGATATCAAAGACTTTGAAGCTAATGGCGTAGTAGCGTAGTACCAATTCTGCTCCACAAAGACAGAAGTGAATAAATTATCAGTTCCGTATTATTCGTAAACACAGAACGAATCTTCTTGTCAAACGAAGCTTTACAGTTTTTCGACAAAATAATTGTAATAAGTACGATGCAACGGATCGCATGTACTAGGACTTTGCTGATGCGCAAAAGTGTGTAAATTGATCTTTTATTCAATACCTACTTTTTGTATATCTAATACAAAAATATGGCACGGCATCAATACGGCAATATTGAGAGCACGGTTAGTGCAGGGGCTGAAAGATTGGACTGCTCCCTTGCGTGTAGCGGGTAGCACACGCACCAAATATAAATATATGCTCTATAAGTTAATAGTTGTTCCGGGTCTGGAAATCTGTGTATGTGAGTTTATATGAATGTATACGCACCCAGGACACAAGAGAAATTCCTAGTGTGGGGCAATGTCAAAAAACAAAAAACAAAAAATCTTTTATAAGAAAAATCCTCAACATCATAACAAAAAAGGGTCCTTATATTTACTTCAGCAAATATACAAATACATAGTTGAGGTCACAACCAACAGCTGTTACTTATGCATTGTTGTGGTATTCGCAGAACTGACGCGGAATTGCTTTGTGCGGTTTGAAAGGGTACATCCGCGATACAATGTAACCGCTACGAGGTTTCGTCTGTAATGGGAAAGTTATGGTGAATACCTTTGAGGAAAATGATGGGGTAAATTTTGGTTGCGAGAGTGACAAGTTTTGTGGTACTTTGTCGGTATATTTCAGTGTTTTTTTGTTTACCAAACAGAATGTAAGGTAAAATGAAATAATGAGAAAGTTGTGGAATGTTTTACATTATGTTTTTGGTTAACTTTATCAGCGAACTAATTTAATTTTCGAGATTGAGGCGCGTGACTGTCTAAGGCCGGGACGAATCCTGTAAAGATTAAATCACCCCATTAAAAGGTTAGGCTAGGATCATATTACAAACGTACAAAAACTCACACCTTCTTCCCATGGGAGTTCTCTGGCAGAAACTACAGAGCGCCACCTGCTACGATTCTTACTGGAATCAGAAACGACCGAAATGATCGAACTAGTTTTCTATGGTCCTTACATGCCCATTTCACCCCATCCACATTCATACATCTGGTCATTCATGCGCGCCGAGTACTACGTACCCGGCCTCTCTGAAGCACTTCACCAATAAGGATGATAGGATCGTGTTCTTGGTTCAAATAATTACAAACCTTTAATTTTGTTTCATTTTGACAATAACATTACTGAGATGAGATTGTAGCGGAAATAAAACTACTACAAAAAGAACAGCAGCGCCATCTATGCAAAAAGACCGAGAAACTATGAAGTCTACATCGCGCAATCAATGTTATCCTGGACATTAGAACACAAAGGATATTCCGACAATGAATGTTGGGCAGAAAGCCCACCAGACACAACACCCGTCTGGTAGGAAAATACCTTAGGTACCTTGGTAGCGAGGAACTTTCCACTCTGTTCCTCCTACCCCCAAAAGATTACAATCAAGTTTTGTTTGTTTTCAATGAAAGAATTGTATGGAAAGGAATTGGCCAACTAATTGGTAAAGTTGATGATTCAATAGAAGAGTAAGAACGTCAGTTTTAATTAAAAAAAGGTAATTCAGGATTCAGAATTATAACTAATTGGTATCTTCAAGAAAACCCAACTTTTCTTTTAGTTTAAACAAGTAGTTTTTTTTTCTCTGGAATCCTAAACAAACTTGACAACCGAATAAAAATTAACGCAAATATTAGGAACTCTAAATCTCGCAAAGCCATACAAAGTACTTTCACTTTTATTGCGAAGGAAAAATATTTCATCTTCACGAAAAAAGAAAATATGTTTTTTCAAGAGTACTTTATTCATTACTTAGGATTATTTCGTGAAGAATAACTTCGTCCGTACAATGTTATTACTAACTTAGGTCTTAGGTTATAACTTAGAGCACTGTGACCTAGGAAAACTAAGGCAATCACGTGCGTTACTTCTTTTTTATCGTGGTAAAATCATCAAATGAGTCCTCCCACGGACTGTCAGACTCGTACTGACCAAAATCCACGGTATCCTTCAATAGCCCATTAACTTCCGGGGTCACGGTAATTCTTTAGTCCCGCAACCACGGCAGGCTTTGGCCCTAGAGCACTGTGTCCGAGACGTATCCAGGGCCTTAGCGTTCCTTACGCTAAGGCCCTGGACACGTCTCGGACGATACGGCATGTGACTGCGTTTTTTCCTTCACGTGCTTAACTAGACAATTTCGTTTTCTACGCAGATAATGCAAACGTATAGGCTAAAATTAAGTCAAACCTAAAGTTCAAAGTACGGTGTAATTTATGCTAATTTTCACGACTATAGTTGCCTGTCTAAGCAACTACTAATTACAAGTTTGTCAGCGTTATAACAATTGTAATAAGGTTGTTGTTAGGCTGCCTCTGTGTAATTTAGGTATCGAAAAATAACACATTAAGACAATAAATAATTATGATGTCTCAGCTGGGAAATTATAATTATCTATTTTCTTAATGTTTTCTTGAGATTAGGTATCTGATTATTTTAATTTCTATTGTATTGTAAGTTGCCTCTAGACTGTTTCGCAACTAAATTGGACGGAGTTCATCATCATCATCATCTCAGCCATAGGACGTCCACTGCTGAACATAGGCCTCCCCTTTTGATCGCCACAAGTACCGGTTGGAAGCGACCTGCATCCAGCGTCTTCCGGCGACCTTCATAAGGTCGTCTGTCCACCTTGTTGGTGGACGTCCTACGTTGCGCTTGCTAGTCCGTGGTCTCCACTCTAGCACTTTTCGACCCCATCTGCCATCCGCTCTGCGAGCAATATGGCCTGCCCATTGCCACTTCAGCTTGCTAATCCGGTGGGCTATATCGGTGACTTTAGTTCGTCTACGGATCTCCTCATTTCGGATTCGATCACGTAGAGAAACACCGAGCTCTCCGCCCTCAAAGCCAAAGCCCTCTCCATAGCTCGCTGAGCGACTTTGAGCTTTGAGATGAGGCCGATAGTGAAAGACCACGTTTCGGTGCCGTAACTCATCACTGGTAACACACATTGGTTGAAGACTTTCGTCTTGAGGCACTGAGGTATATCGGACGAAAATACACTGCGTAGTTTCCCGAACGCTGCCCAACCGAGTACGGAGTTACTACATAGATATCATGTAATATATAGATTATAACAATCCGCCAGAGGCATTGCCTTAAAGGCATTTGGGCAAGGCCTAATTGTCCAATCTAAGCCAATTCAGGCATGAAACATAACAGGAAACCAATTGGTTCAGTGGAATAACATTCATGCGTTTATCTCATTTTTAATGTTTGTGAAAATAATAATACACGATAATAAATGACAAGGAATAGCAGAAGCATAAGAATACGAGTAAATGGCATTTCAATTTTGCAAACAAATCGAATAAATCATTTAAATCGAATTAAAACTGAAATTATGACTGGCCTCTTGGTCTAGTGATTAGTGACCCTGACTGGTATGCCGGGGGTCGTTGGTTTGTTTCCCACCCAGGACAAATGTTTGTGTGATGAGCATGATCATTTGTTCTGTGTCTGGATGTAATTTATCTATAATATGTATGTATTTAGAAATATAAAGAAAGAAAGAAAGAAAGAAAGAAAAACGTTTATTGACACATGCCATAAGTACACACGACATAAAGAAAATGTATAAAAAAAAAAGTAAAAACACTAAACTATTGTGTGACTCACGGCTACGCCAAATAGACCCAGTTCAGCAAATAAGTATGTAATAATAATATAAGTATGTTTATCAGTTGTCTAGTACCCAAAACACAAGCTCTGCTTAGCTTGGGACTACATGGCGTTGTGTGATAGTTGTGGAATATTTATTTATTTATTATTATCGAATAGTATTATGTAAATGCGATATTTATTGGATTTTAAATATTAATACGCCTAAATGCATACGTCAGGTATAGTAACGCTTTTATGAATCAATAAAAAATCAGCTGCAAGTGGGCCTCGAACCCGCGTTTTCTGATAAGTACTTATTCCGTTGTTTGAACGTTTCTTGGTAGTATTGTGTTATAGCATCAGAAGATGCGAATGCCAGTTCCAGTCGCAGCTGAATTTTTGTTTCCTCAAAAAAGTGTTCTTTGTTTGAGAGAATGGATGAATGTTGGGACGTTTGTAGCTTTTCACTAATTTTAATTGAGGATTCATTCACATACTATACTATTTTTTCTCAAGACATTATAAAAAATCAATGTCTCTAATGATTATTATGAAAAAAATAGTATAGTATGTGAATCTCAATCGTTGTAACCAATCAACGGCCAAATTTGCATCCGAGTCTTTAGAATGTCCAATTACAAGCAATCAAAAAAAATTAATTACGATTCGGACTCAAATAGAGATAAATAACATCAATATTTGCCAACTGAAAACAAATAATAAACGAAATATCTTGTAAAATTCGAATTCTCAGATTTCAACTGAAACTTTACATTGATGTCTTTAATCAGTCAACAGTGAAATCGAATAAGATACATAACAGTCAAAGCAAAATATTTCAGGCGGAACGGTTTAATATAACTTAATATTATGCTGATATACTTCACAAAGGGTGAGTAAATACCTAGATATAGTTCATTTTCGGATTGCATAAACAGAAGGTAAAACAGGATCCTGTTACTAAGACTCCGCTGTTTGTGTGTCTGTCTGTCTGACTGTCGCTGTCATCAGGCTGTATCTTATGAACTGTGATAGTTGGACAATTTAGGTTATGTATTTCTATTGACGCCATAACAGAAAATATTAAAAACAATAACATACATATTTCAGAGAGTTCTCATACAACAGACATGAACTACTTTCTCCGTTTTTTTAGAAAATGGTACGGAACCCTTCCTTCCTTGGCCTGTTATTTTTTTATTTAACGTTAAGCTCCCATATGACTACTACACTATCACTAACTAATAATATGACACGATAATCTGGTCGACGATGAAGCACGGTCACCCAAAAATAATTAAATGACTCTTGATTTGTGTCATTTCTTGAATTTAAAGAAACATTGTATGTATTGTCAGACATTCTTATTTAAAAACCCAATAACATTTTAACCTACCCGGGACAGAACGTGGGGCTACAAAAACATTATAATAAAATATTCCAACAATTTTCTTTATAAGTAAACACGTAGGTAGGTATACCTTTTGTAGCGAACAGCAGGTACCCCTTATGCTAAACGGATGAATATAATATTCAATATTGAAATATATGCATATTGGATAAATAATAATTTTGGTTATAACTTTGTGAAATGAATATTCTGCTTTTAGGCCGACTGAACCGCGGAAACTTTGTATTTATTATTTGATTTTACACTTAGCATAATAAGAAGTAATCGTGGTATAATAGTTAGTGTTTAGAACACGAAAAAATGCAGGTAATAATTCGTGAAAGCTCACCAGACTCACCTAGCCGGAGGTTGCTTCTTTTTCAAAGGGGTTTATAGGAGCTATTCATCCAAATTCTCATAATGGCTATCATCATAATCAGCTACTGCTGGGCACAGATCTCTCAATAGCACGCCATTTCACTTGGTCATCGGCTACTCTCATCCACCTGCTACGGGCCATCTTGTGAAGATCTTCGCTCCATCTAGCCTTAGGGCGTTCCACTCTACGGTCTCCGATTCGAGGACTCAACTCGAGTACACCTCTATCCCAACAAAACCTATAATTAAGATGCATTTTACAAAGAAGCTCGTCAATTATCGCTGTCCGTGACTGGATATAGGCCTTCCTAGGCTGAGCCGCATCACCCTGTCCTCTAATCTATGTCTTCTTTTGAGGACACTTTTAGGGACGTCTTAAGGTTCATCAAGTTTGGGGCATAGGGGAGACCGGGTACAAAAGAAACAGCGGGTCGTAAGTAACAAACGCTCCGTAGATTTATCAAATGGTCGAAACGTCGCCCTATTAAATGCAAGCAAGGTAACGATGCCGGCTATCTCCTGACGGTAGTAGGGTGACGTTTCGACCATTTGATAAACCTACAGAGCGTTTGTTTCTGACGACACGTTGTTTCTTTTGTACCCAGTCTCCCTTACACTACACTTGCCATTACGCGGTCTCTACTTTCGGACTCGTCTGTTCCTGATATAAGCTGTTGGTAAACCTTAATTCATAAATAACTGGTTTATGAATGCAATAACTTACAAACCCTCTTCATTAAAACCTGATCTTGTCGGAAAAAGTGGAAGTAATAAAAGCTATTAAGTGCTAGCATCCTCTTTGTGCTTGTTACATCCGTTTTACGAGTTACAGGAAAAAGATACTCTACGAAGTTCCTAATTGAGTTTTTTTTCTCTTAGTTACGTTGGCGGAAACTATAAAATCTTGTTATGATTAAAAGACTACTGGTTTAAATTTACAGCTTCATCTTTTAATTTCTATTATGCGTCCGATTCTCTGTCTATTAATTTTCCGATACTTTAGTACTTTGGTATCCAGATGACTATTGCAATATAAATCAATACAGGTTCGTACACAGACACGCGTCAATAGATACCAAAGTCGTAAGGTATCGGAGACTTGCGTCGTCTTGTGAAGAATAGAATACACTTTATTATGCACACCATACAAATTACCAGAGTATAACTTTATACTTCGGGTGACACAATGGGCGGTCTTATCTATCGCTAAAAGCGATTTATTCAAGACAACCTTTGGATGGATTTGAAGAGAAAGGCTTGTGTACGAATGGGCTTACTGCTCCTTTGTTTGCTTTGCGTACCAGGGCCAGGATATCTTACTTAGACAATTCCTATATAGGTCACAACCTAGGCAGGCGTTTGACCTTATTTTCCGCGTCAATTTATTGACAGCTCCTTGTGGCAGTAGTGGCACCATCTGTGACGCTTCATATACACATCACAACACAACACACCGATTCCAAGTACAAAAACAGCTCAACTTTCTGCAGTCCTTCACGCCACCCACAATTAGCTCAACATTCATTACACTCTAACTGCAAAATCACAGTCTTTCGTAACCTAGATGGTAACAGTGCAAATAAACGGACAGGCGCGTGTAACTTTACACGTGGTTCGCTTTAGTATCGTATTCTGGGATGACGTAATAAAGGAACCCCTTTTAACGTGTTGGGTCGAAGTTTTTAAAAGTACACGCTGTTTGTGCGGTTTTGATCCCTACTGACGTGTAGGACATTGAGGTACATATTTATATAGGAATTCTCAATTTAAAATCATTGTCCTTTATTTTTTACTCAACTATTCCATGCCAATTTTGTAAAGGTATTTTCTTAAGTGATTAAGAAAAACCTTTAAAGAAAATGATGCCTTATTTATTTAACAATAGGTTCATTTGACCACTATCACGCTCGGTGGTAAGCGATGATGTGTTTGGTGGTGAAGCACACTTACCTCGAAGTAACCTATTTACTTTTGATTTGAAGAGCCTTAGTTTATAGCCATTAGGAAACTCAGATCCCGACAGGGAAATAAAAGTAATAATTGTATGCCTACATAGATATTTTGTTGATCATCTTTTGTACAAATGCTTTTTTTACGTGGTAAAATCATCAGATGAGTCCTCACACCCCGGGCAGGCCGAGAGGGACTGTCAGACTTGTACTGACTAAAATCAACGGTGTCCTTCAATAGCCCTTTATGTTCCGGGGTCACGGTGATGGTACAAGTCTTCCTTCGCACACCAGAGGCGCTGTTCCATTTTTTCATACAAGAAACGATGTAAATACTCTAAAGTAAAATAGTGAAAATTCGTGGTAAGGTTATGATGTAAATTTATAGTCTTACATCAATAATTAAGTAGTTAGGTACTATTCCATTCTTCAGTTACAAACATCTACATTTATTTTAATCGCTTGTCTGTCTCTTCATCAATTAAACCTTGAAGCACAGACATTTCTGTGAACTTCTAGTGAAATCAAATATTTATACAGTTTCGTCTCATTTATTTATATTCTTATTTGAGATCTAGGCAGACATTATCTCAGAATTATGATTATTTCTCTTTAGATGTCTGAAGTAAGTGTTACTCCTGGTTGTTCATAGAATTCATTTTTAAGCTTCATTTTTGTTAGATACTGCGCTTTTATCAATATTTTAATAATATACTTAATATTTAATATTTATTGTTGAAGTGCTTCAGAAAGGATGGGTGCGTAGTATTCGTAATCGTTGGGTTGGAAATCCAAAAGTGTTGATATCGGTGAGGCCAAATGAGTATGTAGCGAACATTATTATGCTAAAAATTACTTCACATTATAATTATAATTTATACATAAAATGTGAAATTATAAAATTTGACCACACAGAGTGATTACGATAAGTAACGCTTTTTTTTAATAATATTTTTTATGCATTTTATTTGAAAAAATAAATAAATAATTAATCTCTCAAGTTAACCGACACGTTTATTTGTTTCTGTAATTTTATCTAATAATCTCAACAGTCGGATTGCTTACATGGTTGGTGACGGCCTTTTTAAAAGCCAAAAAACTTGGTTTGTGCCAATGAGTGGAAACTGACCCGAAGACAACACTTATAAACAGTACCTGTCACTCCATTTTTAATTAAAGTCCCGCAACCAGAGCCGGCAACAAGAAAATCAATGTCTGTAGCAATTTATAGGCACACACATCTCTGCCATCAATTTGAAGCTAAAAGCACATTTTTGGACGTAGCAATAAGAGCGGTTTTCGTGAAATGAAGCACGGTTAATCGTTCTCGAAGTGTGAATCAAGTGTTTTATGTCCGTACTCAATGGTCTGTGTCCAGCGGGATTGAGTGAACGGTGAATTGTTGAGGAGATTGAGTGACGTCAAGGATTATTAGTTTTAGAAGAACATAGAATAGTCTAGAAGTTTTTTGAATGTTTAAGTGTTTATTTAGCTCTATTATATATGTATTTATAAGGGTAAAAAAGAACGTATAAGAAATCATTTTTGTGCAGACGAGCATATAAACCTACCCCAATCTGTAAAATTTTGAATATGAACTTTCTGCTTTAGTCACAAGGTTGAAGATCTATTGAATAACTTTGACAGATTACTTAGATCATGTGTATCCATCCTTTGTAATTTGCCGACAGTGCGTGGCGGCGCACGGTGGGCCGAAAATCGGCTTTCATAGACTTAGGCATTTTATTTTGCAAGTGCCATTTTTTATGCCGGATATCACTTCTATTAGTTATAACAATATACAAAAATGACACCAGAATTGATTCTGCACAAAAACGAAGGAATTATAATTTTTTTACGAAAATTTTGTATGGAGCTAGTATGAAAAATCGAAATATCTCGAAAACGGCAGGGATAACCCTAATATCCTTATAGAGGGTTATAGTACTAATTATTTGTGATTTTTTGACATAAGTTACGTATTGGTTGTGAATGCCGTTTTTTTTTTAAAAATCGTCAAAATATTTTCATTTATTTTTACATATGAAACGTTCCTTTTAGTGTTTAAGTTGAAGATTTCAGAGCTTTAACAACTCTTAACATAAAATAGCATGACATCTATAGACCTGAAGGACTAGACAGAAGTGTGTAGTATCTTGTAAGATTTCCAACAATACCAAATAGTTGAATATCAGTGTCAAAGTGCCCATGCAGTCGCTTCTTTTTGAAAGATAGGGGAATGAAATTGTTAATTGATCATACCCTAAAAGTATGATTATAACATAACCGGACACATAATAATATCGACACAAAAGGAATTTTAAGACCTTGCAGAAGATCAAAATACAAAATAACATCTTGTGTAGTCATCTAATGAGTCTGCTGACAAGTAATTAAGTAATTAGAATGATGGTTGTAGTTTTCTGATTCTAATGAGCCTAATATGTGATTAAATGATTTGAAATTTCTCGTAACAATATCTACTAAGAACTGCAGTCACTTTTTTTGTAATTAGTGAGCTAATGTGATTTGCTAATGTTGATTAGTTGTACTATGAGTTCTACGAAATGTTTTTACGATTATAAATTTTCAATGTCATATCTTTTATAACTTTAACGAGGGTAGTTTACTAATTATTGACTTTATAGGTACCTACAATAAAAGGGCTACAATTTTGTTCCATAATTTAGATTGTTCACAACTGTGTAACTGCTAACACTAAAACTAAGTATTTGCTTTGCGACTATAAAATCTTAGAATGGAAAGTTTAATCACCAACTTAGACTTGTTTGTTCTTCTAAAAAGTGAGTGTCCTTCATTTAATCATGAAGTATTGTTTAGTGCAATTGTGTCTCGCATAGGCGATTGTCTTTCTGCCGAAGATCAAGTAACTCTCAAAGAATTTTGCCGTAGATTCACGCGATCTGCTTTAAACAGGTGGCAGAAATCTAAACGATTCTTTGATAATTTTAGAAATACGTACGGAGAGTGGCTGCAAGCAAATATTGATTGGCCGAGTTGCGTGCTTACTTTAATAAATCAAGAACCAACTGTTGATGAGATACCAAGAGCACGTTCAGTCTCTCCAGAACCTTCGACATCATCGACTGTTGGAACAATGACAAAAAGGTCCCGAAAACCATTCAAAGATCTGGGAAGCAAACAGAAAAAGAGAAGATCTAGTGAGCACATAGGCGAGGATTCCTGTGAATTGGCATATGCAGCTGCAGCGCGTTTAAAAGAAGAAGGGTATGAAGATATCGCATCTGTAATCGAATATATGATCAAAAATCCAGAAGCTGCCGTTAAAATCAATGAAAGCATTAAGAAACCAGTGAAAACAGTAATATTTACACCAGAGAAAGCACTTGGATTACTTCTTTCACTTAAGCTTTCAAAGTGGCAATATATTACGTTGCGAGAGACTGCCATTCGGGAAGGTGCTAAGGATATTTACCCATCCTACTATAAACTGCAACAAACTAAGCTTGCATGCTACCCTCCTAATCTATCAGTGTCAGTTACTGATTCATCAGCTAGAATTACACTTCAAGCTTTACTTGACATCACGGTGAAGCGGATTCTTCAAAGTCTTTCTGATAATGTGGAAAATAAGCAGTTAAAGCTGATATCGAAGTGGGGATTTGATGGTGCTTCCAATCAAAGCCGATACAAGCAGAAAATGGACGGCGAGCATGATGATTCAAGCATTTTTATGACCTCCTTGGTGCCACTGAAACTTACAGATGGAGATAATACTATATGGACAAACCCGAAACCATGCTCAACTTTTTATTGTCGTCCGGTTCAGTTCACTTTTGTAAAAGAAAGCGATGCAGTTGTCATTGATAACAAAAGAAAAATGGATGAGGAAATTGAGGCCCTTAACCCCACAGAGTGCATTAATAGTAACAGGGTGACTCATAAACTAATGATGACAATGATCGACGCAAAAGTCTGCACGTACCTTTCTGAAGCTAGATCAAATGCATCATGCTACCTGTGCTTAGCAAAACCAACAGAAATGAACCACTTAGATGCTGTAACATCAAAAACTGTGTGTTCTGACATATACGAATTTGGCCTATCATCCCTACATGCCCGTATAAATTGCATGGAATGTCTGTTACACATTGCGTACAGACTTGACTTCAAACAGTGGGCAGCAAGAAGTAATGAGCATAAAGAAATGTTACAAAACAGAAAAAAAAACATTCAAAATAAATTTAAAGAGGAGCTCAATCTGTTGATTGATATAGTGAAACAAGGCTCGGGAACTACCAATGACGGGAATACCGCAAGGAAGTTTTTCGAGTTTCCCAATAAAACTGCAGCTATTACTGGGTTGGATCAAGACCTGATAAAAAGATTTTCTGTTATTTTGAAAGCAATAACATCTGGTGAGAAGATAGATGTCATCAAATTTAAAGATTTTGCTCGCAAAACAGCAGAAAAGTACGTGGAATTATACGACTGGTACTACATGTCATCAACCGTACATAAACTATTAATACACGGTGCTGACATAATCGAAAAAAATGATATTGTCCCGATTGGGACTCTGTCGGAAGAAGCCTCAGAGTCTCGAAACAAAGATTTTAGGAGGTTTCGGGAACATCATTCGCGGAAAAGAAGCAGGCAAGATTCTAATCAAGATATCCTAAATATGCTTGTTGTTTCTTCGGATCCTTTCCTAAGTGCACAAAGGCCGAAGTTAGATGCCAAAAGGAAGACAACCTTTTTTGCTGAAACTCTCGACCTAATACAGTTTCCGGAAACTGAGTTCGCGTTTGTAGGTGTATCCAATCTGGATTCTGACTCGGAATTGGAGTCCGACAACGAAAGTTGTAAAGAAAATTTGTAAAATTCAATTATTTTTCTTTATGTTCTTTTGTAATTCATGTTAGTTTATTGTATCATATGTTTAGTTAATATTTTCATAAATTATTATGCACTTTGATATTATTTTTGTTACTTCTGTTTTATTTAAATTACCTTTCAATAAAAAGTATATATACAGTCCATTTTATTTATTAACCGACTTCAAAAAAAGGAGGAGGTTCTCCATTCGGTCGGTCGGTATTTTTTTTTATGTATGTACATCGATTACACCGAGTTTTCAAAAAAAATATAACCGCCTTCAAAAACAACCACAAAAAAGGGTACAATAACCTACAAAATAACTTTTCTTTCACCTCTGTCTAGTCCTTCAGGTCTATAGAGGTCATGCTATTTTATGTTAAGAGTTGTTAAAGCTCTGAAATCTTCAACTTAAACACTAAAAGGAACGTTTCATATGTAAAAATAAATGAAAATATTTTGACGATTTTTAAAAAAAAAACGGCATTCACAACCATTATGTAACTTATGTCAAAAAATCACAAATAATTAGTACTATAACCCCCTATAAGGATATTAGGGTTATCCCTGCCGTTTTCGAGATATTTCGATTTTTCATACTAGCTCCATACAAAATTTTCGTAAAAAAATTATAATTCCTTCGTTTTTGTGCAGAATCAATTCTGGTGTCATTTTTGTATATTGTTATAACTAATAGAAGTGATATCCGGCATAAAAAATGGCACTTGCAAAATAAAATGCCTAAGTCTATGAAAGCCGATTTTCGGCCCACCGTGCGGCGCGTGCGTCTTGTTATCGTTATCTCTAGTGCACTACTATTGATTCTCGCTCTTTCGAGTTTATGAATACTTTTTTAACGATTTGAAAAAAAAAAACATTCTTTCATTTTAAGTTTGACTTTGTGGTTCGATAGTACTACTGATACTGGGAAAACAACCATTAAAATTTCACGCTGTATATTTACATCAAACTTTCGTTTTACAAAGTTTCTAAGTTTAAGTTTCAAAACTGACTATAAAAAGTACAGTAATAAAAATCTATGGGCATTTTAAAAGGTGCGTTAAAAAAATCTGTAAAGGCTCAAGCCACAACGAAAAGCTCATTTTAACATACGTATCTAGCGCTTGTATACGTGACATGCAATATAGTAAACGATCCTTCTGAATTTACCTACTCTGTGTCCGCAGTAAACTGAATATGGCGACGCGCAATCGAGGTCGTCCATCACGCTTGTATCTCTAATGGGTAAACAAAGCTGTAGTGGGTGGAAAAAATATTAAGTGCCATCTGACTAATTTCCCTTGAGGATCGAGTATCTAACAACGTCAAAGTTTTATGTGGCGCTACGCTAAGTTCTGACACACTGTGTGAAGTTTTTACTAAGAAAGAATGAAATCTCTTGAAAATGAGACAACAAAATTATTCAACATTATTTTTTGGTTATGCGAAACCCGATACATCTTTTCTGTGTATTTTTGTGTTAAGAATACTGGATATTTTTTATGGGATGTAAAATCTATGAAAAAAAGTCTTGGTATAATTGGTTAGCTTTTTAACCTCGTATTTCCTAACTAATATAATAAATGTGATAATTTGTATGAATGGATGTTTGTTTGTTACTCTTTCACGCAAAAACCATTGAACGGATGTGAATGAAAATTGGTACACAGATAGTTTGTAAACTGGATTAACACATAGGATAAAAACTATACATAGGATAGTTTTATCCCGATTTATGTTCCCGTGGGATTATTATTGAGGTGTAGCGGGTAAAACCGCTGGCAGCAGCAAGTCATTGTATATGTTCAATATATTCTATGTTTTATTAAACACACACCCGTCGACAACATTGAATCACACTGTAACTGACACAGTGTCACTGGCTGGAAAACAACTAATGACTGAACTTTGATTAGGAAACTTGTTGATAAGACACGCCGAAACGGTTGTGGGTAACGTCGATTAATTATAGGAGTTCGACGTAATGTGATGGGATGCCGAAATTCAATATCGTTGATCAATTGTTTTATTAGACGGAAACTATTTCGATTTGTCACTAGTTGGAACAGTGAAGTCATTGTTTTGAATAGACAAGACACTGTTTTTGAAAGAATTTATTGATTGGTGGTTAGGTATTGGTGATTAACACCTCTAAAATTTTTAATCATTTCATAAAAAATAGTAGTAGTAAAAATTCTATTTTTCATATTTTTCTTACAGAAAAAAGCAATATGTGTTTGTTCCTTTGTGGCACTAAATTGATCAAACTAGCTGGCCAATTTTGATAACTTTTAATATTAATAGTTTTGCGCTAATCTTGGTCATGAACCTAAAGATACGCGGCAATCGGATGCCATATCGAAAAAAAGTAAAAAAATTAACAAAAATTTCAATTTTTCATTAGGTAAATTATTATTATAATCTTGTGAAAAAAAATAACTCAAAAAATCGAAAAACCCGATTGCGTAGAACACAGACAGAATAAATAAATGAAAACTATCAAAGAAAATAAAAGCAAAGAAAAAAAACAATTAAAGTTGTCTTCAAGAAAATAACACTCTTTAAAAATGTAGACCAACTCAAATCCTAACAATAATGGGTCCCGACAGTTATTTTCTACTAGGCTTGTTATCTTTTATATAATCATAGTGAACTAAAATAGCCAACTATTTCTGAATAGTTCATTCGAACTAGTTCAAAATAGTTCTGAAAACACACAAAAGAAAATTGAGCCATAAAAGTTCTATTAACAATATGGCCGTTTTGCCAAATTACAAAACCCAAGTAAACCGCGAGTATTAACTAGTTGATTGTAATTGACATAGTTTCTAAGCTCGCTTAATTGCTTTAATTTTACAAATGGGTTAGATGACGAAGTATTTAATATTAAAATAAACTTATTTTGTAATGTTAACTCTAATTGTCAGACTAGTTATAATTTATTTATTCGTGATGGTACTAGCAAACTCATATCAAAAACTCAAAACAATAATAGACATTGTTATAGCGAGTAAGACGGCCTAAAAATATTACTGAAATACGCAAAAAAAAATGCATGAGACTCAGCTACGCTCAAGTCTACGCGTCACAAATAATTTGTTATAAGTTACGACTTTAATGCTACGGCGTAGCTAACATAACCGCTACGCCAGCTACGCCGTAGGCAGTCGATAAATGATTTGCTACGCGAGTACGCGCTACGAGTCACTTTGTGTAATTTTTGGTATTATGATTTAATTTACTGTTTGTGGATCAGGGCTAATAATTATGAATAATTGGAAGACATGCTTATTTTAACGTATCCTTTCTAGCCTACATTGTGCTGTGTACAGTTTATGACCTTTCTAAAGAGTGAATGATTTAAGGCCTTAATCTAACAATTGCTGGCTAAAGATATCACCCTAGTTGCTGGGTATTTTATTCTTTAAAATATAAGCTAGTTAAATATTAATAATTTCAATCATCCATCCGATTGATTGACATTGTTTTATTTTTATTCGAATCAAAATAAAAATAAATGTAATGCATGATGTCATACTTATGTAAATAGATATAATTAAAAAATCAAACACATCGAATTACACTGCAAATTGTAAACCAAAACACATCACTATATTGAACAGTTAACCATTAAATCCATCAATATCGTGTTACACTGCATACAATTGTAGGTGGCTGTTTCAATCACATATTTAAAGTATATGTATACAGACACTTAGGCACAGTATACGACTCATCAGTAAACCCATTACGAACTTTCATTGAACTGGTCAACACATTCAAAATCAGCCTTTAATGTGCCATAATAAATCTTATCTTTCATTAAACAGTATACCAACAAAAATAAATAAATCTTTTTTATAATGATTATCATAATTATATCTTTTATGAGGTACATAGTTATTGATATGTCTAACTAATTGGCTCTCACAATCGCACTCGGCCGAGCATAGCTAATCGCGTTGGATCACGCATACAAATGTGCTTTAGTGGAGTAAATGATGTATATATGTCATTGTATAATATTATAGCATAACATAACGTCACACCCTCCAAAAAGAGTAGGCTTACGTGGCACTAGGCAACTGGTCTTCTCTCATTTGTAATATCCTCTACCTCGCTTGGGCAGAGCACCACCGTGTCCTCAAAGCGGCGATAGGTGGAGACCTCTCGCGCCCGGCATTGGTCGAGGCCATGCTGCGGGGCGAGACGGAGTGGGAAGCGGTCGCCTCCTTCTGGGAACAGCAGCAGTTATGCTCGCGAAGGAACTGGCGGGCCGCGTGAGGGAGAGGACAGCCTCCTCCGTCCACCCCAGCCGCAGTGACAGACGCCCACGGCGACGGACGTCGGCAGACGGTCGTAGGCGCTGGCATGCGGACGGCGAGTAATGGGCGAATCGCTGTTAGGACTCATTTGATGATTCTACAACGTAAAAAAAAGCTGTTATATCCCGCCGTGTTTATTGGCCTTGTTTTGTTCCATCTCCTACTTGACATGGAAGTGTAATCGTATTTTCTCTACAGGATACAAGACAGTTAAATTCGGGGACACGTCGAGCTTCATTGTCTCGGCGATTTTCTGGTGTTTGCCACTGTTGATTCTGGCTTTCAGGAGTTGCAGTGGTTTGGGATATAACTGGCAAAATGCGAATATATTTTTAGGTACACCTTTTTGTAACTTTTCGAAGATAACAGTGTTATTGGCTGAACGCTTCTTTCTTTTACGTGGTTAAATCATCAAATGTGTCCTCTTGCCCTGGGCAGAACGGAATAGAATGCCACACTCTTACTGGCCAAAATCTACCGTGTTCCTTAAATTAAAAATCCATTTTTCAGGGTCACGTTAACATATTTGGATAGTCTCGCGACCCATTGGCTTTGCACTTGTATTTTTGATTATGAAAGTAACAGTGAAAAAGTTGAACTCAAACAATTTTCATAAGCGTTGGTATGTTTAGTCACTATATTTATACTATGCTGTTGTACTATCTACTAACTTCAATGTTCTAGTTAGCTTGGTACATAGTTATTGATAGTCCTACTAATTGGCTCTCACACTCGCGCCCGGCCGAGCATTGCTAATCGTATTGGAGCACGCATGCAAATGTGCTTTGGTTAAGTTGCAATAATATTATAAATGTTTGGAAGGATGGATGAATGTTCGCTACGCCAGATTTTTATGAACGTATTTTGATGAAAGGGTCAAAGATACGTTATACATACTATCTCATCAGGTAACAGCCGTGACCCTGAAACGTAAAGGGCTATTGAAGGATTACCGTGAATGTTAGTCAGTAAAAGTCTGATAGGGATCCCGTTCCGAACTCAGCGGAAAGACTCGTTTGATGATAAAAAATACCTACCAACTACCTACATACCAAACACTCCGTTTAGTAGTATCTATATATTGTACGAAACAGTAAGTAACTTTTGCATTTAAGTATTACAGCAGTAAATAATATTCCACAACTATCACACAACGCCATCTAGTCCCAAGCTAAACAGAGCTTGCGTTATGGGTACTAGACAACTGATACACATATTTAAATAATTTTAAATACATATTATAGATAAATTACACCCAGACACAGAAGAAATCATCATGCTCATCACACAAACATTAATCCTGGGTGGGAATCGAACCAAGACCACCGACAGGCCAGTGAAAATACAAGTAATAAAATATAGGAAAAACGTAGAGACTTTTAGCCTTAAAATCTTCTGAGACAATTTCTCTAGATTAGAGTTAAGTACTAAAACCACGATATCCCCTTCAGAGGGTTGTGTTTGGCCACAGCTGGTAATTTAGGCGTTAGTTGCGTTGTTACATGAAACGCATAAATTAATATCAAGCGACAATGTCCCCGAAAGTCCCTCAGTCGAAAGATCGGGGGTGCTTCATGACTCGGCCAAGGCTAAGCTTGACTAAGATTATTATGTTTTTATATCATTACCATTAATAATCTACAGTAAATGTGTAAAAATGTATAGGTAATTTGAATAAAAACTATACAGAAAGTATGGTCAGTTGGTTGTCTGGGCGTATTTTTTTTTTCTCAGTCTGGGTTTTGAAGCCAGTGAGAAATTATTAAAACGAAATTAAATGTAAAATTGCCTGCAAGTTTGGTTTAATAAAATAACATGTAGATTCTTGTAGATTACGAATTTTTTTCTTTATAATCAATTTTTTAGTATAAATCTAAAAATGAAGTATGTATTAATTAATAATACTTGGTTAAATTGAACCCAATTAGTCATATCATAAGAGTGTTTTTACCAAAAAACTTTAACATAATTTTCCTGTACCACATTTTACTCCAACCTATATTCCTCCATACAGATTAGCCTGAAACAGCGGCCATTTACACTGTCGCTTGTCTGTGATGATGGAATTTTAATGGAGAACGCCTCAAGCCATTTAGTCAAATGACATCGCGCCAAGTTTCTTACTAAACTCTTTGGAATTTACTCATGGAATACGTAATGACTAGCTTGTTGGCAAGCGTGACTGTTGAACGTAAGGTTCTGAGATCGATTGTCAGGTCGACCAGGTTAATATCGAATGTATTAGTCAAAAAAGTTTCGGAATCAGTACCAGTATTCGGTAGGTGGAAATAGTGGATCTGACTTTTCTAGTCTACTGAAAAAATCTAAGTAGTCCGTCTGTTATGTTATCAACAAATATTTGTTTCATTTTTTTACTTTTCTAACTTTAACCCTAATAGTAAACGATGAGATTATTAAATTCAAAATACGTTACTCCTTTGTATAAGTTTAAGTTAGTTTTGACCTATCTCTCGAGTTTTAAGGCGTTTTATGTTTGTCAATATTTAACGATTGAAAAAAACATAGAAGTACGTTATTTTTTTAATAAATATTATAACTGTCGGTTAAAATAGATTTGAAATCAATTGACGCTGGAAGCAAGCCTGATACGTGGAACTTAAGACGGAGTAATGCTTGCTGCTAAAATGAGTTTTCTGTATAACTTTCCTACACTTTCAGGAAATAAAATGTACTAGCATTAATTACTGCCTTACTGTAACTGTAGGGCAAAGGCCTCATCTCATGCCGACGCGGTAAGAGTATCGGTTGCACAAGGCGGAACTGTGATTTTTAACTTAATCAGATTTGCTGGATCAGATTTCTTCTATTTGCATTTTGCCCATTCAATTTCGCAAACAGGAAATTAAACAAATCGGGAGATATAGAACTACATCTAGTCACTTATAATGGAAGAATCACACCTGCAATGCAGCATTGCATATTTTTAATCTGCCTGCCCTGCTATTGATTTTTGTGAACATCTGTCGCTCTAATACATGTTTATTGATTTCCTAAAATTTACAGTTCATTACGAGTATCTTGGAGATTTACTCCAAAATTTAATTTCCTCAAGAATGTATTTACCCAAAAAGGAGGATAATACCCAATTAACTAACTACAGACATAATAATAAAATGATCCTTGATTTTGATTTCAAGTTAGACGACCCCATAAGTTTGTAAAGTCTAGTTTTCTGTAACATTTCGTATTCTGACGTCATTTGCACGCACTCTATGTAATTGAGGTGGTTCAATGTTGCTAGGAAATTATGTAAAATGATGTGTAAACACAGTTCGTGTCGTCATGGCGTAGGGACTGTGTTCGATTGATTTATTTTATCATGTAGGTGTAATATACTTATGGTGATTTTATGGGGACTAGTTTAGAGAATTGAACTTGTAATAAATATGTTTGTGGCCTCGTCTGGTGGCGATCGGTGCATGGCATACCAGTGTTGTCTGGCTAAACAGCACATATACTCTTCTAGGTTGTCCTGCGAGATGCAATTAAAAAAAAAATAGTTGCGGAAACTCAAATATTTAGAAATAGAAAGAAATAACCTTTATTTGGTATAATTCATGAGAGCAAGAAAAAATAAAAAAGCAAAATTAAATTATAAATTGCCAAAAAATTAGTTAAAAAAAATTGAGAAAGATATAGTTATTTATGATACTAGTGCGGTAAGTAGGTTTTTCCAAACGAGTAGACGAATGTACGCCCGAGACAAAGTCGAGGGCGTATCGTAGTCACGAGTTTGTATTTTACCGCACGCTCCTTTGTATGGTGCGTAATTTTTACCATTCGAACAATGTATATAGGCTTTTTAAATGCATTTTACGAGCAAATGTGTTGAAAAATATTTTAAAGCGTAGGACTCGTTCATGCTAAAATGCATGCACATAATAATGAATCAGCAGCTACATGATTTAATCAAGAAACCATTTAAGGCTTTTAAAATAATAGACTATTTCCAAAATTGCTCCATTTATCTCTCTCCACATTTACTCTGTTTTAAAATAGTGTACAAGCGTTTATCAAAATGCCAATTAATTGAAATAGTCAGCCGCAGAACATGAATTACGCATAGTTTGAAGTGTCTGCGGTTAGAAAACCATTTGACGCAAGCCTCCAAATTCCTTTGTACTAAAACCATATTCAATTACCAACGAAATTTGACCTTAACGTAAAGGTAGAGAATTTATGATTCGACGACACTAACACTAAAACTTTTAGCCCTATTTTTAGCATTTATTACCTACCCTAAACACATTAGCACTAAAACTATTTTAAAGGCTTGTAATTGCGTACGCATGTGGATGGCGAGTAACGGCGACTCGTCGTCCGATCATGAACCATGCCCGGATCGACGATGCGTCGTGTTCCACGTGCGCCTCTAAGAGATTTCAGCAGTAATTACGCCCTTAGAGGATTGGTCCACAAAATCGTCACTTAAAAATATTAATATGTAAATATTTTAACTTAAATGATTCTCTTTATAAGGCTGAGATAAGACTAATAATTTGTGATCTGATCATTATGATTTTGTTTATTGTGGTTTTAAAGGTCGCAAACTTGAATTGATAATCTTTATTTTCGAAAGCTGCGGAATTGAAGGCATTAATTTCAACTAGTCTCTACTAATTGTTTGTTTGTAAACGTTAAACATTGCATCGTTTTAAACCTAAATTGACCCAGTGCTGGGAAAAGTTCTCGTTCATTCTTTTATCTGAATAGTTCTCTCCGGTAAATCTTGCATAAACGCATATGAAACATCATGTCAGAGATCCAGTCTTCTTTTGTCAACTACACCCTACTTCTGACATCAACAACAACGAAGTCCTTAGACGGTCTCTCCTAATGCATCCTTAACTCGTCAATTTATAAGAGTTACTTTGTATGAAGAAGAATTGCAAGAAACACAGTGAATTCAAGAGAACGTGCTTAAGTGACGTGTCTGAGTGAGGCAATAAAAGGCTAGAGGGCGGAGCAGTAAAACTTGGCCTTAATTTGACGTTTAGTAATCGGTCGGCGTAATTTTATTAACATTTTGGTAGGTACTTATTTGCCAATGACCTTTAGGCCCCTAGAAGAGTCATTATTTTTACCGTTTTAATAAAATTGTAGTGTAATTTAAAGTATGAGCTACCTTAATTAATCGAAGTAGCATACCTGCGTAATTTATTTTATTATTTCAGAGTTTATTTTTAATTGATGTAAGTTGAAAAAGTCATAATTGGAAATATACAATAATGTACTATGATCCCTGAAGAATCAGGCGATAATGTAACTACCAGTACCTTTTTTTTGCGTGGTAAAATCATCAAATGAGTCCTCCCACCCCGGCAGGGCGGAAGGGACTGTCAGACTTGTACTGACTAAAATCCACGGTGTCCTTCCCTTTATGTTCCGGGGTCACGGTGATGGAAATAAGTGCCGCGACCACTACCAGTACCTAAAGTATTTATTCACATTTCACCGGTTATGGTTCAGTTCAATACACTAAGAAGATAGCAGATATCTTTGACCCCCAAACTAAGCAAGGAATGCCTGTATTTTGAGAGACTTCTAATTCCTGCCAAAGAACATAACACGTGTTTGGTTGTAACATTATGCAAACCAACAAAGGGAAAACAGACTCCTTTTTGCTACTGAAAAATTCTTGTTATGAACATGATAAAATATCTATCATATTAAGTTCTAATAATGTTAACCTTTTTATATGCTACGAAATAATCAAATAAATTTATCTGCCTGGAGGTATTCCTCGTAGCGCTCCCGTTTTGAAACGCTCCCATCTAAGCGCTCCCGTTTTGTTCCTCCAAGCGCTCCCATGATTAACTTTCGGATAGAGATGGGACTATACTAACTGAAATTATCGATAATAACTAGGTCGTGATCCCGTATGAACACCTTCTTCATGATTCTGTTCTCCTAGTACTTTTTGTTCAGGGGCCTTAGTCAAACAGCATTCGACAGTAAACGACAATCGTTATCGTTCATCAGTCACCAATACATTTTCAACTTTATACCCTTTTTTTTTTTTTTTTATCGTGGTAAAATCATCAAATGAGACCTCCAACCCTGGGCAGGGCGGGAGGTACTGTCAGACTTGTACTGACTAAAATCCACGGTGTCCTTCAGTAGCCCTTTATGTTCCGGGGTCACGGTAATAGAAATAAGTCCCGCGACCCCGGCAGGCTTTGGCCCTCTGAGAGGGGGCCCCGTCATTTTTTGCTGACAGCTCTTTGAGGCGCGCGTGGAACACGACGCGCCGTCGACCCGGGCATGGTCCATGGTCGGACAGCGAGTTGCCCTTTACTCGCTGTCCGCATGCCCGCGCCTACGGTGGCCGGAGATCGTCTTGCGACGTACGGCGCCGTGGGCGTACACCACTGAACTTTATACCCTAGCGAGTAAAGTTGAAAATCTATTAAAAACTGCTAATCGATAACGAACGAAACAAACGAAAACAATCTGTGAACTTCAATAGATTTTCAACTTTAGGTGCTGGGGAATAAAGTTGAAAATGTATTGGTGACTGATGAACGATAACGATTGTCGTTTACTGTCGAATGCTGTTTGACTAAGGCCCCAGATCCCTCATTCAATTTATGTACTAAAATATTTCGTGATCCTGTATGAACACCTTCTTCATGATTCTGTTCTTCTAGTAATTTTTGTTCTCCCTCATTCAATTTCGGTACTAAAACCTTCTTCGTGATCCTGTATGAACACCTTCTTCATGATTCTGTTCTCCTAGTACTTTTTGTTCAGATCCCTCATTTAATTTCGGTACTAAAACCTTCTTCGTGATCCTTTATGAACACCTTCTTTATGATTCTGTTCTCCTAGTACTTTTTGTTCAGATCTCCCTTATTCAATTTCGGTACTAAAACCTTCTTCGTGATCCTGTATGAACACCTTCTTCATGATTCTGTTCTCCTAGTACTTTTTGTTCGGATCCGTCATTTAATTTCGGTACTAAAACCTTCTTCGTGATCCTTTATGAACACCTTCTTCATGATTCTGTTCTCCTAGTACTTTTTGTTCAGATCCCTCATTCAATTTCGGTACTAAACCTTCTTCATGATCCTGTTCTATTATTTGCGGAAACTGTTTTTTTTTTCTTTTTTTAAAAGATTTTTTATGCTATTCGGGGCGGAAACAAATCTAACAAATCAATTACCATGAATATTGGTTCAGCAGATCTCGAGTTATAAATGTAACAAACCCGTCTTTGTTTTATATATATATTAAAGATTGATTGATTGGATGTATCCTGTAATTGTATGGTGTACATAATAAAGAGTATTCTATTCTTTTCTATTCTATTACCGCCGCTATTGCGGCGTGCCCGTATAACATTGGTCCTTGTATACACATAAGAGTGCCGAAAGCAAAAAGATATTATTCTCTCAATATATATTTACGTATTTTATTTAAGCAACTTCGATGTCGATGACGCACACATGAGTTTTTAAAAATTATCGATATATTTTATTACGTTTACTTCATGCTTTTCCCTAGTTTTAATCGTGGGAGCGCTTGGAGGAACAAAACGGGAGCGCTTAGATGGGAGCGTTTCAAAACGGGAGCGCTACGAGGAATACCTCCTGGGATCGGGAGAAATAAAATAGTAGGAAAGTCAAAACTGTACATTGAATATTTTTTTAAAAGAATACTTGGGGTGTGATCTACAATCGATACCGAAGCCAAAAATATAGTTTTTAGAATTTTTGTCTGTTTATCTGTTTGTCTGTTTGTCTGTTTATCTGTTTGTCTGTATGTATGTCCGGGATAAACTCAAAAAGTACTGGACGGATTTGAATGATTCTTTTTTTGTTGTATAGGTATTAAGTCTGGTCAAAACATAGGCTATAATTTATTTTGGAAACTTGAACACCTGGCGCAGAACCGCAACAGACTAGCTAAACTATAAGAGATACAAAAATGGTGCCATAGCAAAAATTGTTCCACGTGATGAGCATTTTCTGCTGAGAGAATAAATTTGAAGATCTGGAACACCTGACGTGGAACTCCAAGAGCCCAGCTTCACTATAACATATACAGGAATGACGTCTCAGCAAAGTTGTTCGGCCTGATGAGCATTCTCTGTTGACATATAAAAATTGAAGATCTGGAACACCTGATGTGGAACTCCAAGAGCCCAGCTACACTATAACATATACAGGAATGACGTCTCAGCAAAGTTGTTCGGCCTGATGAGCATTCTCTGTTGACATATAAAAATTGAAGATCTGGAACACCTGATGTGGAACTCCAAGAGCCCAGCTACACTATAACATATACAGGAATGACGTCTTAGCAAGAGTTGTTCAGCCTGATGAGCACTCTCTGTTGACGTATAAAAATTGAAGATCTAGAACACCTAATGTGGAACTCCAAGAGCCCAGCTACCCCGAGGTGGTAGACGCCCGCGGCGTCGGACGTCGCAAGACGATCTCCGGCCACCGTAGGCGCGGGCATGCGGGCGGCGAGTAAAGGGCAACTCGCCGTCCGACCATGGACCATGCCCGGGTCGACGGCGCGTCGTGTTCCACGCGCGCCTTAAAGAGCGTCAGCATAATGACGAGGCCCCCTCTCATAGTGCTGAAACCTGCCGGGTCGCGGGACTTATACCATCACCGTGACCCCGGAACATAAAGGGCTATTGAAGGACACCGTGGATTTTAGTCAGTACAACTCTGACAGTAGGGGTGGGAGGACTCATTTGACGATTTTACCACGAAAAAAAAAGAGCCGAGCTACACTATAACATGTTTTTTTTCAACTGGGCGTGGATGGCTATCTTCGAAACTATGAGGAATATCGAAAAATGTTGAAGACCCCTTTCAATATTTCTGGGAAGTTATCATATACGGCAAACTTAAGAAAAACGTATAATTGAAAAAAAACTGATCAATCTTCAAGGCGATGACTGTATTCGAAACTTAAGTTAACCTTTTCTTCTTTTAAATCATGCTTATTTTTGTTCAACTCAACGCCCAGTTGAATACTTAATTCACCCTGTATAAGAATGACGTCTTAGAAAGAGCTGTTCAGCCTGATGAGCATTATCTTTTGATGTATTAAAATGTAAGATTTGGAACACCTGATGTGGAATTCAAAGTTATCACTAATTTCACGGACTGATTTTCGATGACGATTAATACAATTTTTATTCTACTGGCCAAACTCCCATGAATTTTTTACCCGGGTTCTTGGAGTTCGGTATCAGACTTTTCAGATCTTCGATTTTGCCGACCTCATTGTCGCTGGCATAAGCAACAAGATCCGCGTACGAAGTCGCGGGCAGAAGCTAGTTTGTTTTAAATGTGTTTTTACTAGAGTTAGCCAAAGTAATTTTGCGTCCATTTTGAATCTAACCGGAGCAATGTCCATAGTGACCTGTCGGCTTTGGTAAACAAAGTGACATGGTTGTTCTAGGCTGAACTGACATTAGGCCTTGCCATTATTGTCTAGGAAATCGATCGCCAATGTAGATTTAGTTTGATTTGGAAAGAAAACGGCGTAAAAGCTAAATGATATTTCTTGTATTAATGTTATTGGTAATGGAACCTCAAAAGTATGGTCGATGAATGTAATATGCAGTGTTATACAATTAATTTGTCTGAATGAATGATAATTATGAGTTTTATTTTAGTACTAATGTCAAGGTCGCGGGTCTTATACCATCACCGTGACCCCGGAACATAAAGGGCTATTGAAGGACACCGTGGATTTTAGCCAGTACAAGTCTGACAGTACCTCTCGCCCTGCCCGGGGTGGGAGGTCTCATTTGATGATTTTACCACGTAAAAAAAAAAGTACTAATGTCAAATCTCAGTAAGAGAAAGAGCCATTTATCAGACAACGTGAAGTATCGACAAATTAAAAATATTTTTTCTGTAAATGTAAAAAATTCATAGCTTTTTTGGTAAACATCTTTTCTTAGGACATTCAGTTTCAGTCCTAGATAAGGTTCTGTAATATTATATTAAATTTATAGTGTATCAGCAAAATAAGTAATTTATTACTGGCTGTATAAGGGGCTCTTATTTCCACGTACAAGATTTAAACGACGTTCGGTTTGGTTAGGTTTCACACATTTCCTGGGGATTTTAGGAATTATATAAATTTCCTAGGAATTGAATAAATTTACGTATTACACCGTAGACGAACTAAAGTCACCGATATAGCCCACCGGATTAGCAAGCTGAAGTGGCAATGGGCAGGCCATATTGCTCGCAGAGCGGATGGCAGATGGGGCCGAAAAGTGCTAGAGTGGAGACCACGGACTAGCAAGCGCAGCGTAGGACGTCCACCAACAAGGTGGACAGACGACCTTATGAAGGTCGCCGGAAGACGCTGGATGCAGGTCGCTTCCAACCGATACTTGTGGCGATCAAAAGGGGAGGCCTATGTTCAGCAGTGGACGTCCTATGGCTGAGATGATGATGATGATGATGACGTATTACATACATTTCCGTTAACATATACACAACTAGGTGTTGGCAATGCCTCATAAATTACAAATAATAATAATAATCCACAACTATCACACATCGCCATCTAGTCCCAAGCTAAGCAGAGCTTGTGTTATGGGTACTTGACAACTGATAAACATACTTATTTATTTCTAAATACATACATATTATACATAAATTACACCCAGATACAGATCAAACGATCATGCTCATCACACAAACATTTGTCCTGGGTGGGAATCGGACCCACGACCCCCGGCATAGCAGTCAGGGTCACTAACCACTAGACCAACAGGCCAGTCAAACAACAATACCAATAGGACAAAAGTCCACAAATAGCTGCCAAATAACTTAACAGGAACTTGTCGCCGGTTAACCAAGTCATTAATCCAAGAAACAATACGAATCAAAATAACCTTTCACGTGTTTTGACGTTTTTGCTGTCAAACTTCAACGAAGTCTCGTTAGGAAAGATTTATAACGTGGAATGTGATGCCTCATTGTGGTTAGGGTTACAATGTTCCGGTCAAGGCCGTGTCTGGTTTTATTTTACGGTATTTTTCGTAAAACCCTTACATAATTATGTATTAAATAAAATATTATGTTTTCCATTTAGGCATTTTTCATTTGTAGCTACATATTGGTTATACAGCAAAACCCCAATTATCTCGGTCTGCGTTTAGTATTTTTTAATTTAAGAAAGAAAGTTAAATTTTAATTATCTATCTAAATAAAAATATAGTAGTCACCAACCAAGGCTTAAAGTTACCTGCGATCGGGGCTTTTGAGTGAAGAACCTCCTAACAATAACTGTGTTTCGAAGGACTGCTGTTTTTAAGAAACTTTCTTCACACTATGAATTTCTTCCTCAATACTCAATACTCAATACTCAATTCTTTATTGCATTCCATATGTAACAAACTTAGATGGTAAAAAAGAAAATGGCACAAGATCAAATATGGACCCTGTCGGGCACGCAAAAATTAGGAGAGAGGAAGAAGGCTGAGTTACAATTTACTTAATTAAATCAAAAATATCATAAAATGTCTTTCATTTGGTATTAATTATAATTAAAACATATTTTGTGTAGATAGGTGTAGATAGGTATATCAGTTGTTATTATAAATGTATTTGCACGAGATACAATGTTTAATATTAAATTCTTAGAAGTTTCGCTTTATTATTATTTACCTAGATTAATTTATTAAAGAAAAGAAAATATGATATTTATTTTTTATTAATTATTCATATTTTTATATTTTTACTTAAATATTATCTGTATTCAATTTAATATTTTATGTATATACACTTCTGGACACATCTATTGGCCCACCTTAGAGTTTAGGTTTCGATGGCCCCTACCGAAATATGATTGCTAGATTGAACAAAAACTGTTGATGCAGTTTTAAACCTGATACATTTTACCATCTTTTTCGATCGTATTGTTTTAAATTTGAATTCAGAATACCATACGACATGGAGCTACGCCTAACAAGTCGGATATGCGCCTTGTTACAGGCAATTGATTTTTGAATAAAAAACATGTTTTATCAAATAAAGGTTTAATTTAATAACGCGTGTTGCCTCCATGGGCATCTACCACAGCTCTCATACGATTAGGCATAGAGTTTATCAACCGCTCTATGAAATTTTGAGGGATCATCTCCCATTCCTCTTCTATGGCAGTTTTCAACTCCTGCATCGTCTGGGCAACTGGCTGACGAGCCCTAACACGTCTTTTTAGCTCGTCCCACATGTGCTCAATGTGGTTCATGTCTGGGCTTCTGGCTGGCCAGTCCATAACTGTGATGGCCACATCCCGAAGATATACCCTGACGATGCCGGCCGCATGGGCTCTTGCATTATCATGCATAAAAAGCAAATTTGGGCCCACATAGTCCGCGTATGGTATCACGTGAGGTTCTAAGCACTCACGAATGTACCTTTCAGCATTTAATGTTGGCAGCCGTGGTCCTGTAACAACCTCAAGTTGAGTTTTGCCGCTCGCGGATATACCGCCCCAGACAGTCCATTAGCCACCGCCATAAGCAGTCCTCTCTTCAAAGCAGCATTGTGCGAAACGCTCTCCCTTACGTCGGTAGACCTTCTTCCTTCCATCATTGCCATGTAACACAATTTTAGACTCATCAGAAAAGAGTACACGGCTCCAATTTTGCTGTGTCCAATTTAAATGACTGCGTGCGAAATGAAGGCGCGCTGTTTGGTGGGCTCGCGTTAGTTTGGGCCCATTAGCTGGCTTGTGTGGTACCATATCGCGTTCTTTTAACCTTCTCCGAACAGTTCGAGCGCTCAAAGATACTCCGTGGAAGTCGCAAAGTTGGTTTTGTATCTCAATGGAGGTAAGGTGACGATTTCTCAAGCTGGTCGTCACGATGAATCGATGCTGCCTTTCAGTTGTGACCCGAGATCGTGGCCTTCCTTGGCGACGAACAAAACCGCCAGTCTCTAGGTACCTCCGATAAACATTTCGGACCGCAGATCGACTTAAATTAAGTTGAGCACTCACGTTTCTTTGGCTGTGTCCGGCCTGAATAAGTGCCACAGCTTGGGCGGCGACTTCAGGTGAAGTATCCATAGATTATTGATAGAACCTCACCTTAATGTTAAGAATAAGTAATGTTTTTTGCAAAACCAAAGATATCAATCACTTTTTCAAGAATTAAATCCAAGTAAACCAATAAAACCAAGTTTTCTTAGTATTCGATTGTTTGATATCAACAAACAGGCTCCAAATTGTCTTTTGTTTCTTTAAATTCTGTGTTCGAAATTCAAAAAAAGACTATTGAATGAAATTGTGAATGTGCTAGGTTCAAAACTGTATAAAAACTTTTTGCTCGACCTAATATAAAATTTTAGCTAGGACCAAACGAAACTGAAAATACAAGGTGGGCCAATAGATGTGTCCAGAAGTGTATTATGTTTTATTAATATTTATTATATAATTATATTATTATTATTTATCAATAGATTTATCATCTAGAAACTCCTTTACGGTGTAGTATGCCTTGGACTCAAGGAATCTTCTTAATTTATTTATAAATATATTTGTTTTGTTTTCTTCTCTAATATTATTTGGTAATTTGTTATAAATTTTGATGGACATAATTAAAGGGCTGGTTGAGTGCATTTTGATTCGGGATTGTGGTTTGTTTATTTTGTTTTTGTTGTGTCTAAAGGTGTATCTTTTTTGTGTCTCTTCGCAAGTAGTGTAGAAATCTGGATATTTTTTGACAAATTTACATAGTTCTAAAATATATAGACATGGTAGTGTGAGTATTTTGTGTTTTTGGAAGTGTGGCTTGCAGCTATCTGTTTGTTCTATGTTTGTTATTATTCGAATTAATTTCTTTTGTAACGTAAATATGGTTTGTGAGTCTGTACTGTTACCCCAGAGCATGACCCCATAGCTGAGCCATGCCTGGGCATATGCATAGTAGGTAACAAGTGCAGTTTGAAGGTTAGTGGTTTTTTTGATTTCGCGTAAGGCGTATGAGAATTTTGATATTTTTGCTCGTATTTTTTGTATGTGGGATTTCCAATTTATGTGGGTATCTATAGACAAACCGAGAAGAGTAAATTCGTTTACCTGTTCTATTTTTTTGTTATTAAACAAAAAATTTAATTTTAACGGGGATTTCTGATGTGGATGAAACGTAATTAGTTTAGTTTTAGTAAAATTAATTTCTAGATTATGATCATGCATCCAGTTTGAAGCTGTAGAAAGAAGGGAGTCCAATTTGTCATTTATATTTTCGTCGGTTCGGCATGAGGCAAGTAAAGAGATGTCGTCTGCAAATAATACACAAGGTCCGTTAATAGATTTAGGGAGGTCGTTTATGTAGATTAGAAACAAAAGGCAGCCTATTACACTACCTTGAGGAATGGATGCGTTAACTGTTTTCCTGTCCGATCTTATTTTAATTATTTCATTACTGTTTTTATCAAAATATTCAATTTCTGTTATTTGTTCCCTATCTTTTAGATATGAGGCAAACCATTCATGAGCTTTTCCTCGTATGCCTATTCCTTGTAACTTATTTAATAATATGTTAAATTTAACCTTGTCGTAGGCCTTGGTCATATCTAGCAGCATACCTATGGCGTAGTTTTTATTATTAATGATAGTAAGAGCCTCCTGTACGTATTTATAGACCGCTAGCGTAGTAGACCTATTTTTACGAAAACCGTTTTGGCAGTCGTCAAATATTTTGTACTTTTCGCAAAAAGAATAAACGCGGTCACACATAGCCTTCTCAAAGATTTTTGATGCAGTTGGTAACAGCGCAATAGGGCGATAATTGTTAGGGTCGGTTTTTGAATTTTTCTTATGTATGGGTTTTATCAGAGCGTGTTTGAGCCGTGAGTTTTTTCCTGTGCCGTGAGTGCGTTTACAAACTTAGAAACTTACTCACACAAACACCCAGACCAGAAACAACTACTTGTAGATCATACGAATATTTGTTACGAGCGGGAATCGATCCCGTGACACACTGCGCAGCAGTTGATCGCTCAGCCACTATACCAACCGTGCCGTCAACCTGCCCTCACTTGGCAGCTAGATGCTACCTCAAATGTTGGCCGAGGCTTTCGGCTACTTTGCCATTGGCCGATACTAAAATCAAAATCAAACAAACAAAACTACATTCAACAAGTGATATTGCAAATAAATGAAATCAATTGCAACCCTGGAACATTAAAGTGAAATTAACCTCCAACAGTTCCAATTAATTCAAATTCAAACAATCAAACAGAAGATCTAAAGCGTAGTTCACACGCGCGAGTAGACAGCGCAACCGAAGTAATTAGCGCAAAGTCGCATTAAGCCGAGAATTATCACTCAACCAATCAGCAACAAGTAGAAACCAGTTTAATATTGTAAGGATTAGAGAAGTGATTCGAATGTCTAAATTAATTAGCTAATGCCATTTGAACGAGAAAGCCGGTGGCAGATTTGTAATTGCAATGATTTTCTATTGTAATAATAGGTTTTAGCGTAATTAATTTGTCTTGATGGTTTAATTATGAAATTAATTATTTGAATTGAGTAATCCTAGCTTAACAAAAGCCACATAAATTCTTAACTACCACTATTGTGGAACGAAATTACAATATTTATTTATTTCATTATTCGAAGAATGAAATTATTTGCGTTGTTACTTGAAGACTTGACACAATTATTACGTTTGTTTAAACAGTAGCATAAATTCTTATGTACAGTATTCAGTTTGGTTGCTATTACATCGTTATTCTACAGGTTATAAGCACGACTGAATTTGGGGAATAGTAGTCACAATAGCCTTGCCTACTACACACTCCAATAACAGTGACAATAGACGGTCCTGCAGTGGCCACGTGTGAATCGTGTCGCTGCGGTTTTTGTTGATGCATTGTGGTACTGGCAAATAGGTTTATTTTGGTTGCTTTTCTGGCCGCTAGTTCGCGGTGTTACTGAAAATATGCGTCCACACTCGTGTGGTTGTGAATTTTGAAAGAAAAAACGTGTGAAACAACTCGTACATAAGACTAACATAGGTATATCTGGCAAAATGTGGGAGTTACGATAAGCGAGTCTATGTTTATAATTATACAATGATCCTTTGTATTGTTACAGAAGCGGCATGGCATGAGCGGTGGGGTGGGCGCGACATGCGGCGCGCGCCGCCCGCGCAACCCGCCGCCGTCGCACTCGCGCTCTCGTTGCTTTTGCGCTTAGTGAACGCCGGTCAGTACCCAGCTTTATACTTACTTTTGTACAGAATTTAAAGGTTCAGTCGACTCATTACCAAAAATTGATATAGCCTTTCAAGGCGCCAAATCAGTGACCAATTTCTGAGCCGACTCTAAAAGAAGTATGAAAAAATACGAACTTCAATCCGGGATTGACTATTGCACAACTACTAGGAACAGTGTTCTTAGGCGGCCTACAAGAGTTCGCGATTTCTAGATCTTCATTATATGTGAAAGTTTCTGTGTATGTCCTCAATACTGGTATGAAAGTTCCTTAGTCAAATAACTTTATAATTAGTTATGAAGATATTTGGATTATAGTAAGTTTGACTTAGAACAGTACACACTCGATAAATCTGTGTCTTGTGATAGTATGTTTTTTTTTTTTGGATATCCCACTTATTGAGGAAGCTAGAATGTAACATCATGTTACTACCAATAGGAGCCGAGCATCGGGAGTGAAACCACGGGGAAGAAGCTAGCTAGATATGAAGATTTAATCTCAATCAAGACTAGTGTGAATACTCTAAGTAATAACCACTTAATTAAATCAATTTAAAGTCCCATCGTTAGGGAGGCGGTACCTACCCTCGACCTGTACATGACCTACTAACTGACATACTGAACTTGAATCGACCTGTTAATATATTAATAGATCCCCTGGGAATTATTCCTGCTGTGTCTTTCTATTTGTGTTACTTTATGATTCTATTTTTAGTAAAAACGCAGCTTCGTTCCAATGTTCTTTGTATTCTTTCATAAATGTAAAGTAATTTTAGAAGTGATACTTTGACCTGCACGCGTAGCATGGCGCCATAGACAAAATGACTAAAAGTAAAAGATTTTTATAGATTTAAGCATAGCAATGTTTAAAATATAGAAAAGATGTGATTCTATTCTTTAATGGTGTAAGAATCGTGTCATACTTGTGCAAAAAAGCAGTCGATTTGTGAATAAATAAATAACGATGAAATAACTTTGTCATTTCTTGGTAGAATAGAGATAGAATCGACATACTAAGCGTGTTGTAACAAAAGTCTTGTTCACAGTAAATAAGTATTTAGCAGCAGTATTTGAAACTCCGGACTCTTTGTGCAGATACAAAGATTATACTTCTGTTGTCAATATTACATTTTTGGTTACTGGTGAAGTCAAAACCAAAAATGATGCAATGATTTGCGAACAAAGTACAGATTTCTTTAGAGTGGAAAATTGAAGAGACAAACTCGGGTTGACTAAAACCACCTTGTTCCTTTAGTGCCCTTTGTGTTCCAGAGCCGCGGTAGCTTCTTAAGACAATCCCATGACTCTAGCAATCTCTTTATCTTGCAATCGTCTCCACAGGCACCACCATGGAGACCCAATTTCTAATCATCATGCTGTCATTAACTCATAAAAGTCATAGATGTTTAGGTAACCAAATAAACCCGTCAAAGATTAACTCCATCCACCCTTTTCCAGGCTCAATGGGCCCCGGAGTACCCGAGAACATAACCGTGACGTTCCTCAACCCCACCACGGTGCGGGTCTCCTGGTCCACAACAGCGGACCTCGTGGAGAAATATGACGTCACATACAAGCCTTCCGATGCGAGGTAAGATCTGGCATTGCTTATGAGTAGGGGTTTCGCAGACTGGGGGTTTTAGATTGAGTTAAGCATAGTGAGATTAATGGTGGCCCAGTGGCATCGGTACCGACTTACGAGTTGTAGGTCGTGGGTTCGAACCCCGCCAGGGGCATTACTTTGTGCAATTTATTTCATCACCACTGCTCTCAAAACGGTGAAGAAAAACTTCGTGAGGAAACCGGGTTGTCCTAGAACCAAAAATTCGAAGATAGTGACATCTACCAATCCGCACTGGACCCGCTTGGTGTATTATGGCCCACTCCCTCTCTCAGAGAGAAGGCCTGTGTCCCAGCAGTGGGAACATTATAGGCTGATGATGAAGAAGCATAGTGAGACTGGGTTATTCACCATAGTAAAGCTTGGATTGACCTGCTTGCACCAGAAGTCACACTGAGTCAAAGTAAGTCACCTTGAGAAATGGATTGAACATTTCTACACACTAGGCATGAACCATGGCTCAGTTGGAAAGAGCGTCGGATGTACTGAATCCGCGGTTCGAAATTCTCTTTACAAACAAAATCTTTAAAAAAATAGTATTTTTCTGTCTTTTTTTTTTTTGATAATGTAAAGAAATAAAATGATTTTCAAACGTATACTATTAATTCCTCTTATTGCTATAGTCATTTCTGGTGCAAGTGGGTGCTTTAAGTTTGTAAAATAATGTTCCATATAGACCATCATGTTTGCATGTACGAGTAAAATAATAAATAAATAGGTAACGCCTAGAAAAAATATACAATCTAATCTTAGAGTAGGTAATTACATCTGTGCTGTCCCATCTGCATTTATTAAAGCAGGTATGTTATTTGTGCTGACAAACTATGATAACCATAATGATACCATCAACGATCTCTAAATTGTTAATATGAGCTTTTATTGTTCTTTACCCAAGTCTGCGAAACTCCTCTTGTGTGTTCTCTGTTGTATTCTTTCTTGTCTGTCTGTCTATCTGTCCATTTTTTTTTGTTTAAGACTTATGATTTGTAGTATGTGTATAGAACTAAGGTTTTAATATAAATATATTATCTAATAATGTGAAACAATTTTGCTTATCTAATTATTGGCCGTGAATCTCCATTAAAGCCCTTTGTTCACAACGTGACGCACGTCTCTGATACCTTACGACTTTGACGCGTGCCTGTGTACTATGGATTTGTGTTGCGTTGTTGGGCTGTGTTTTTGCGCTAATCTGAATAAGTCACTTGTGATTTATGTCGACCGGTGTAATTGGGATGACGATTCGATTTTTAAAGCGATGATGATCGACTGGTGACTTGACTCGACCCGTGTAAGTATTCCGTAACATATTAACTTGGTTTGTAAAGTTATATGTATACTAACCTACGAGTATTAACATAGGTACATAATACTAGACTTGCGTGTACAAAATGTACTGTAAGCAGCACGTGGTTCCTTGTTAACGTTTCCAATGCAAACATTTACAAGACTTGTTAAACATTTACACTGTGAGGAACATCAAACTTGAGTAACAGCTCTCAACTAAATTAAAAATCAGTTGGTCTTGTTAGTTAAGCAAACGATATTAGGAAAACGTTTGTTAGAATTTCAAGATGATAATAAGTTATGAACCAATTTCTGCCTTCTTCATCAGTGGATTGTAATTAAGTAGACAGGTAGAAAAAAAGTAAAAGTTTTGATTAACTTGAGAATTCATTGTTACATTGTAAACAAACAAACGAGAGCGTTTGATCGAGCATTCTACAGAGCGTTCTGGCGAGCTTTTTAAATCATCTTGCATCGTCGTAAAAAAAAATGTCGATCTCTAGCTTTTATTCGATAAATTTAGTTTTAAACAAATTACTACTTTCTTTTGAATCTTGTCACTTATGCGTAGAAAGAATCTTGGATGCCCAATCTGGAAATCGATCTAGATATTAAGGTTTTAAAGAATTCTCTTTTGGTGTCCGTCTGTACTTTCTATGTGTAGGTAGGTACTCTCTATATGAACTCCGTTTGGGGCTGACTAGAAATTAATCATAAATATACTTTGTCAAAGTCAAATCATTTATTTATAATAGGCCATCAAATAGCCCTTTTAAACCTCGAATATTAAAGGGAATGGGATGGGATGGGATTGATTCTACATCCATTCGCAAGGGTATGTTTGTATGGAGAAGAATGGGCAAGAAACTCCATCCTATATTAAATGATATTACAAAAAGGGCTAAAGTTCTATGCTTGTAAGATTTAGTCACTTATAGGAGGAATGGGGTTCAACTTCGGAACTACAGGTACTATCACTAATGAGAGGATTAATTATCCCCGAGTTGCAAAGACCATGTTTGAAAACGTTATGAAAGAAATCGAGAAACATCGAACGTTTCCCGCGGAAATGGTATATCCGATTTCCCGACAAAAGCTACTTCGGTATCTATATTAAGAATTCGAAAAAAATAGCACTCTACTCTATTAGTAAGTTATAAACGGATTTATATATTAAACCCCTAAACATTATCAAAACCTACTAAACATTTATATCTATAATTACTAATCTATTATTCTATCTCATCTAATTCTATCTTAAAAAACTTGAAGTTACGAACTAAATATTCCAATCTAAAATTCAAACGCATTAAACGTAGTCAAATCTTAACCTTAATTTATTTTTTTGTTTGTTCAATATTTATGAAAAATATGATGAAACTCTGAGAATTCTACGAATATTGTGGAATGCAATCGTTTCAGGATTCGCAGAATCTATTTCCAGTAGTTTTTGTCAAAGGTTTTTTAAAAGCAATTCAAATAGGAAACTCACGTTTTGTTCATTCGTGCGATTTAAAGGCGGTGATCCATTTGTGAGCAGAACCGACGTACCCACGACTACGAACTCACGAGCCAACTGTCTAAACTGTCAATGGAGCACTTAAAAGTCTGCGGACTTTAAAACCGGCGGATTCATCAGTGAATCGGTCGAACCCATTTTTATTCAGACTTAATATGGTTTTTTTCTTTCAAGAAAGAAAATTGTGTTTACTAGCATTTGCACTTAAAAAAACAAACCTTTTAATGCCATTAGAGCCTCAGCTCAGGTTAACTTTTTGCTGCCATCTGGCATTATGCCAGAGCAAAAAGTTTGACACCTGATCTGCAGCTGCAGCCCATTCTACATCCCTATTTTGTTGGGAGCAGTGGTGGCCCAGTGGTATCAGTCCCGACTTACGAGTTGTAGGTCGTGGGTTCGAACCCAGCTTGGCGCATTACTTTGTGTAATTTATTTCATCACCACTGCTCTCAAAACGGTGAAGGAAAACATCGTGAGGAAACCGGCATGTCCTAGAACCACCAAATTCGAAGACATGTGACATCTGCCAATCCGCACTGGGCCCGCGTGGTGGATTATGGCCCACTCCCTCTCACAAGAGCGGAGGCCTGTATCCCAGCAGTGGGAACGTTATAGGCTGATGATGATGATGATGATGATTTTGTTGTTTCCTCCTTATGTAACAGCATACACAAGAAACGTAACTCTGTCCGCTCCGGGAGCAAGCCATAACTTCGCCAACGAGTTCTGCTCGCCAATGGAGCGAACGTTTTAAACTAGTCGTTCGCCGGTTCGCAAATGGATCATCTCCTTTAGAATTTGAGAGCAAACTTAATTATTTCGTCAGCCATTATTAAATACTAAGTACGCTTTATATTAATGAGTATAAAGTTATAAGTCTAACTTTTAATGATGCGTGTTTTACGTATTTAATATAATTTTATTTCTTGGAAAGTTTCATGAGTTAGCTATATTATTAAATATGCTTAATTTTATAGACTTTTAGAATTACATTCTATTTATTGTTAGTGGGAAATTCTCTGGCTCGTATTTACTACCCACCACATTAACCACTTCATCATTCCTTCTAGTGCAATGCTTTCCAACGCTGCGGTACTCTGTAAAGATAGCCCCTATAAAAGCTTACCTTCTTTTCCGAAAATAATTCCGATTATGAACGTGAACATGGCGTATGTTTGGACGTGGTACTAAAATATTCATTAAAAAAAAGTTGTCAGGGTGCCTTATATGCATGCAGGTGGATATAGTCTGTTTAACTTTAGAAGGTTTTAAAACAGACTTCTAAGAATCTATTAAAGTGTGTTATTTTAATAGCTCCAAGGTTGTCGACACCTGTCTAATGAAGGGCGTCAGGGCAACTCAATAAAATCGATCGACATGTCTACTACATATTTATCTACATACACATTATTTATAATTGACATGCCTTAACACATACTTATTATATCGTAGACGTGAGGTTCGCGGGACTAATAAATTACCGTGACTCCGGAATGTAAAAAGCTATTGAAGGACACCGTGTATTTGAGTCAGTTCAAGTCTGACAGTCCCTCCCGCTCTGACCTGGGCGGGAGGACTCATTTGATGATTTTATCACGATGAAAAAAAAATAGAGTAGACGTGATAGAATGAAATTATGAATAAAAATAATAAAAACCAAAAAAATAACGGTAATATAATAAACACGTTTTTTTATTAAAAGATTTAATAATTATATCGCAGAAGGAAAAAAGGAAAACGTGAACACGAGAAAAGTATAAGGCTAGGCGTATGCTGAGACGCAGGTTACGCAGGTCCACACAGCGCAGAGCAGAGTAGATTTTGTAAAGCATGGAACGTCATTGAACTACGTACGCTGCGGCGCAGGCACATGCCACGCAGACATGTGTCTGTCCTGCTCTGCGTCTCTTTGCAGAGCCGGCACAGAATTCTGCGCGACGCGTGTATTGTGTATGCTGGATACATTCGTTGCTAGGCAACTTTGTTTACGATGCGAATGTCAGTTGCGTCGCAGCATGCGGAGGGGGCATATGTCTGCCTCAACTGCCCTGCCCTGCACTGTGCTGTACTGTGCTGTGCTGCATTGCCTGCGTCTCAGCATACGCTTAGCCTTACCCCAGCAATTGAAAATCTATCAAACAAAACAAAAACAACTGCAACAAAGAATAAACAAAGAAAAGCTACGGATGAACCAAAACGTGAATATTCAAAAATCAAAGGAAACTCTGACACATCTATATATATAAAATTCAAAACTGACTGACTGATCTGACAACGCACAGCCCAAACCGCTGGGCCTAGAAACTTGGAATTTGGCATAAACTTTCCTTATACCACGTAGGTGAGCACTAAGAACGGATTTTGCGAAATTCGGCCCCTAAGGGGTTGTTTTTGGGGTTGATAGTTTGTATGAAACTTCGCTACTAGAGGTGCTAGGAATTCCAAATTTTGCATAGGGTGTCTTTTTAGAACGTAGATGCTAACTATGACGGGATTTTGCAAAATTCGACCCCTAAGGGGTTTGTTTTTGAGGTCGATAGTTTGTATTAAACTTTGTAACTGCAAGTGCTAGGCGTCTCAAATCTTGCATTGCCGGTTCATTTTAAGACGTAAATGCTCAACAAGGTAAAAATTTTGTGAAATTCGACCCCTAAGGGGTTGTTTTTGGGGTTGATAGTTTTGAGACTTCATTTTTTACATATGGGTTCTTTTTTGGACGTAAGTGATACTAAAGGCGGGATTTTGCGAAATTCGACCCCCAAGGGGTTGTTTTTGGGGTTGATAGTTTTTATGAGACTTCGTTACCTCCGGCTAGGATTTTCAAGTTTTGCATGGGATTTCTTTTTAGGACGTAGACGTAGTTGTAGTGGACGTAGTTTGCTCATCATGATGGGATTTTGCGAAATTCGACCCCTATTGGGATTGATTTTGAGGTTGATAGTTAGAGGTCTCAAATTTTGCTGGGGTTTCTATTTAGAACATAGGTGACACCAAGAGAGGATGTTGCGAAATTCTACCCCTAAGGAAGTTTTCTTTGTTAGTAAGGAATCCAAAATTATGCATTAGGGTTATTTTTAGGATAGTAGGTGCTACCCAAGACGGGATATTGCGGTTTGAGAGATTTTTTGTTGAATTTTGATTTTCCAAAAGAATCCTTTAAAGAAGGTGGCTAGGAGTAGAAATTCACAAAAGCAAAGATCGAAAATCACGCGGACGAAGTCGCGGGCGGAGTGCTCGTAGTACATATAATTATTTTTTCTTGGTAAATATGATGGCAAGACATTTTGGTAAACTAAAGGGCCTATGCACACCACGTTTTTGAAACAGCGCCGTCAACGCCCGTTTCTAAAACACGCGTCGACGGCGCGGTTTTATTGCGTTTTAAAAACGTGATGTGAATAGGTCCTAAGAAGAACAGTTTATTATTGCAACAATATGTAGACGTTGGAGATCATTTCCGGCCCATGGTTGGCGGGGCATGCGGACGGCGATTAATTGGTAGCTCGCTGACTAGCTGTCGTTGTTCCGTGCGGGAATCGAACCCGCACAGCGCGGCAACTGGATCTATTTAGTTTTTTCTAAACCGAATAATTAACGAATTTTCATATGGCCATTGATAGAAAGGCTATAGAAAAAGTAATAAAGAAGTGTGTCAATATCAACTGAAAGAGTCTTTGTAGGTTTTTGACTGGAGGTATTCCACTTAGGGTACCTGGCACCTGCGAAAAATTTAGACAGAAGCCTTATGTCGAATAGATAAGGTACAAGTAACTCAGGTGCCACTGACAGCGGGTGACCTAACTGGAATACCTCTTTTCCTGATGTGTGTTTCCGGAACTTACAATTTTATTGCTTCGGTATAGATTTGATTTCAAAAATCTGCTTTTCTAAAATAGTCTCAATGTGCATTTCGTAAGGTTAAAAAGAGCGAAATGAGATACGCAAATCCCTGTAGGTTATCGCAACGCATTTCAAAACAATAGCGCCTTGTTACCGCTACCATACTACTCCTTGTCTATATATATAAAATTCAAAACTGACTGACTGATCTGACAACGCACAGCCCAAACCGCTGGGCCTAGAATCTTGAAATTTGGCATAAGCCCTCCTTATACCACGTAGGTGAGCACTAAGAACGGATTTTGCGAAATTCGGCACCTAAAGGGTTGTTTTTGGGGTTGATAGTTTGTATGAAACTTCGCTAATACAGGTGCTAGGAATTCCAAATTTAACATGGGGTGTCTTTTTAGAACGTAGATGCTCAATATGACGGGATTTTGCGAAATCCGACTCCTGAGGGGTTTGTTTTTGGGGTCGATAGTTTGTATGAAACTTTGTTACTACAAGTGCTAGGCGTCTCAAATCTTGCATGCCGGTTCTTTTTAAGACTTAAATACTCAACAAGTTAGAAATTTTGTGAAACTCGACCCCTAAGGGGTTGTTTTTGGGGTTAATAGTTTTGAGACTGAATTTTTTACATATGGATTCTTTTTTGGACGTAAGTGATACTAAAGACAGGATTTTGTGAAATTCGACCCCCAAGGGGTTGTTTTTGTTGTTGATAGTTTGAATGAAACTTTGTTACTACAAGTGCTAAGAGTCTCAAGACGTAAGTTATAGTTAAAACGGGATTGATGTATTGATAGTTAGAGGTCTCAAATTTTACAGGAGGTTCTACTTTAGACTTAGGTTCTCACTAAGAGAGGATCTTGCGAAATTCAACCCCTTAAGAGTAGTTTTGGGGTTGTTAGCAAGGAATCCCAATATATTCATTGGGGTTATTTTAAGAACGTAGGTACCACCCAAGACGGGATACTGCGAGTAGATAGAAATTTTGTTGAATATTGATTTAGATTTTCGAAAAGTATCCCTTATAGAGGGTGGCTGGGAGTAAAAATTCACAAAAGCAAAGTTCTAAAATCACGCGGACGAAGTCGCGGGCGTAGTGCTCGTATGATATAATATTTAAAATCCATTACATTCATAATGTCAGCTTAAATTTTTTACATACAAATGTCATTAAATTTTCACAGCACTTAAGTTCCCTTTTAGGAACGAAAGAATGAAAGAAAACCAAAGGTAAAATAAATTCGGTAAACGTAAACCATGTCGTGTCACTGATAACGTTGCAGGACTTCTTTTTTTTTTCTTTGACATTCTTGAGTTTGAAAAGCGAATACTTTTGTAGATAAAAAAGCGGTTCGCTGGAAGCATTTGTGCGAAAAGCTTTGTTTTCTTCGGTTTCGGGAATTTATTTTGCAGTGAAAAGATCAGAATTTGACTGAAAATAATCTACTACTTTTAGGAACAAGGGACTATTTTAAATTTTCATGAAAACTTAAATTCCTTCGGTGGTATAACAAGCGCGACTGTTCAGCAAGAGGCGTTATTGGGTTTTTCATCAAGATTTTTTTAATAATTATTATAATATTCCACAACTATCACACAACGCCATCTAGAAAAGAAAAGAAAGAAAAGTGGCCGGTACACGCAACATAAACAAATAAAAGGCTAGTTGAAGCTTGTGTTATAGATTTTCTGTGGCAATACCGGAGTCTTAATTTATGCCCGACAATAGGCTCTCCTTCTACTATATCAGCTTTCTGCCGTTATCCTATTTTACTTGGGGTTTTTTCTTCCATTCTCCCCGTATCAGACGTATCAGATATCTACATATACAGACGTCACAGTTTCATTTACTCCTGTTTCATTCATATCATTTCTTAGACAATCCATCCATCTTTTCTTTGGCTTTCCTCTTCCTTTCCATCCATCAACATTCATACTCATCACACTCTTAGTCACATGAGTCTCATCTCTTCCCATTACATGTCCATACCAAGACAGACGATTCCCTTTCATTTTTTGCAAACTTCCCCTTTTAAACTTATTCCTAACTTTGTCCATTCTTTTCACTCCACACATTCATCTCGCCTACATGGGACTAAATATAACAGGCCAAATATGGGCGACATTACAATTTCTGGACGTTACACCGCAAAAAAAAAACAATATTGCAGTCAACTTCCAAAATCAGTATTTACAACAAAAGCTTTTACAATAATGAACCTGACGTACAGTCAACATCGATCACAAAAAAAAAAAAACACAATTGACAAGAACATTAGTTTTTAACACAAACAAATCGACATCAAAATAAAATGGCGTGTATATTTTTAAAATTGGCATCTAGATGAAAAATGTACTCTGAGACGGATGATAAATCTGGATTGCGGAGCAGCTTAGGGTGTGTGCACATCTTACGAAAAATACGTGTATTAGGTGATTCAGCTGGGCGAATTGAGTAAGGCATTTGTCTATTCTGGTATGCTAAATAATAACAAATACAAACGGATATTCAAGGCATAGCAATGTTTTAAGAGAGATCTGATCGTTTAACGTCGGGAATTTATTTATGTCAACTATTATGTCATGCCATGTCTATTCCTAGAGAAGCATATAAGGCGTTGATTCTTTAAATTTTCTAGATCTTATTTGTTACAGCCGGAAGTCTGATATCGTTTTAATCATTAAAAGAAGTCGAAAATTTGACGTTTAACTCGTATACCGTATGTCTTGGTCACAGATGGTTATCGTATTACTTAATTGGTTACTGGATTATGGAGGTAGGATTTATCTGTCGTAAAACAAGTTAGACTGAAAACCGGCTCTAACGTGGTTAAGAAAATACGCCTTGTGTATGTGTGTGTCTTTACTAGCGTCACGCTCCCGATGAAACGCAGCGCATCTTCCGTCTAATCTGCATCCACCCTTATAATATTATTTATGTTTTGAATTTAGTAGACGAGAGTTGTCATAACTCATGGTTGTGCTAAGTTTATTTTAGACGCCATATCTGCTGGAATTGCAAATGGAAACGTTCTATAAGCTCAAAAGCTCATGAGCGTAAAATGCTTGTAGTTTATCTTTGAGTGACGTATTTGATAGGGAAATATGTTTTCTGAGTTTTTTGTTTACATTGTCTTAAGGACTTCGACTGAAAAATATTTTATTACGACGATTTAGTGTATTCATCGTTCCCTCTACAAAAATATTTTACTAGAGCAATGAGTCTTTAATTAACGTGAGTTTCACAGCAGTATTTTTAAAATATTACAGATGAAGTTTTCACAATTGTATTTTCCCAACACAAGGTAGATAGACTAGATTTACGTAGTGATAACTTCGTTCATTCTTGTGCACTGTTTGTTTTATGATTGTATTATAGGTTTGATTCCAAATATCGAAACTACAAACTTGCTTTTGGTATACTATTAATGCTCACTGTTACTTGTAAAGTATTAAAGCACAGACTATAATATAGAGATTACTAGATTCTGCCCGCGACTTCGTACGCGGACCCTGTTGTGAATGCCACCCTTACCACTTAAGGGTATAAAAAATAGATAGAAGCCGATTCTCAGACCTACTGAACATGCATATAAAATTTCATGGCAATCGGTCAAGCCGTTTCAGAGGAGTATGGCAATGAAAAATGTGACAGGAGAATTTTATATATTAGATAGTACAGATTATAAATTAAACTTTGTGTTGCCATAAACACGTAGTGCCAATCATTTGACAACAAACGTTTATGCGAGATTAGTTGGAAAAAATACTAGAGAAAGCATGGAGTGAAATCTTATGGGGTGACCAAGAAGTGGGACATAAAAGGTTATAATCACTTTATAAGTGATCACCAAGCACATTAAACTATATTGAATGAAATGAAAACAGAGTGGGATGCCATTTTATCGAAACCGAAATGATTATAAATGTTAATGAACATCCTCATCATGCAATACATATTTGTGTCAACTTCATCAGTAAGGCAATTCATATCGCTGACATGTTCAATCTGGCGCATAGCATACCTGTTGCTGCTGTCAAAATTAATGACGAACTTAATCATGAGAATTTTAATGAATATGCAATGGAATCCAACACAGAAACTAAGAACAATTATTTTTATCAGTAAGGCCGGTCACGTGTGCCGCACGTTCAATGAGCTGTGAGACAAAATAACCACTTTTTGGAGCCCTGACACAGCCAGAAGGCGTCCCGGCAGACCTCGTAGAAGATGGCGGGACGAGCTTAATAATATCAATGACCAGTGGTCCTCTTTGGCCCTTGATCGTGAAAACTGGAGATCATGGGGAGAGGCCTTTGCCCAGCAGTGGGATGATGTAGGCTAACAGTATCAGTAAGCAAAATAGAATTTTAACGACAATTTTGCGAAAAGTACAGTCAAATAAAGATATTGGTTTACCTGTATAGGTATATAATATGTAAATGAATATTGGCTGTCATCATATTTTATACTCTAAATTCTTTTAAACGATACTACTGCAAAAAATTAATTAAATAACAAAATAGTTGTGGTTTCGATATCGGTAACAGATTTTCTGAATAATTGAATACTAAATGGTGCAGAAAAAAACTTTAAAAACATAAAATACCTATAATGGTATACTGTCCATTTTGTCCATGCTCTACTGTACATGCGCTTTAAAATAATATGCGCACAGAGTCGCGTTCTGCTGTGAATTCAACCTCATATCAGATGGTGCCATAATGTTGGCAAATCTAAATTATTATGTAATGTTGAGAACATAATTACCTAGCTTTAACAAACTATAATAATATTGTTACTAACTTGTTACTTAGATTAGGTTGTTCTACTTAAGATGGAACATTCCTGAAACTAATTATTACAACGTTATCACTTTGATATTTGAGATCTACGAAATGATAATTAGTCTTAAATGTAATCTAAGTTTAATTATCATTTCGTAGATCATTTCTCAAAAGGCAGTTCATATTAATGTTATAGTGTGTTGTCGACAGTTGAAATGTCGAGATTTGAGTCTTGTAAGATAAAATCAAAGTCGTGTTGACTAGGTGACATGTGACTAGCCTGTTGGTCTAGTAGTTAGTGACCCTGACTGCTATGCGGGGGGTTGTGGGTTGGATTCCCACCCAGGACAAATGTTTGTGTGATGAGCATGATCATTTGTTCTGTGTCTGGGTGTTATTTATCTATAATATGTATGTATTTAGAAATATATAAGTATGTTTATCAGTTGTCTAGTACCCATAACACAAGCTCTGCTTAGCTTGGGACTAGATGGCGTTGTGTTTTAGTTGTGGAATATTATATTATTACATTATATTTTGTTATTGAGAACATCATAGTTACTATAGGACTAGTTAAAAAAAAAATGTCTTGCTTCAAAAATAACACCTGTATTGTGTATGCGTTTTTTAACATTTAATTTACGTAGATACACGACCAGACCCGGAAAAATCATCTTAAGGCCAGTGTATTCGTTTTTTTGCGGTGTGGGAATAGAACTCACGACACACAACTCAGCAGTCGACACTGCGTCAATCGTGTTGTCAAATTTAATGCCTGTGAGGTAAATGAACCTTACTTTTCTAAGTATGAAAATATAAATTGTATCAGCAATGAGCTAATTTCAAGTTTATATTTTTTTTATCGTGGCCATATTATCAAATCCTATCATATCAAATCCAGACTTGTAATGACTAAAATCCACGGTGATCCTTCAATAGCCTTTTACGTTCCAGGGTCACAGTTACCAGGGAAGACAGGCCCGCGACACAAATTCGAAAATAAAAATTATTAGTTAGTCATAGCACGATTTTACACACAAATCAAGCATACAAAAACATTTGAAATGCTTGTTTATATTTTAATTCAAATCGCAAAATCAACAAAACAATTTTCCATATATCGCTACAGCATTTCAAATTACTCGTTAACAACACACAAATTAATTTAACTTGCTAACCAAACATGATACTACAAATAATTTAATAGTATTCCCAAAAGGTATAACAACATTGTTAACAAATAAACACGCTTAATTAAACGTTAGTCAAACTGTAAAGTTATTTAAAAGTTAAATAAACATTAACAATTTTCAATTACTATAGTAACGTTTCCCTCCAACCTCTATCATGGAAGTTATTGAACAATTTGGAATTGGCGGTAGGGATTAAAATTTAATAGAAAATGAGAAGGTATTGTTTCGCTTTAAATGAGATTTTCAGATATTTTTTTTGTAGTAGATTATTATTATAATGTTGTCAACACATCATTTTATTTATTTATAATATTTATGCATTTAGAAATATATAAGTATGTTTATCAGTTGTCTAGTACCTACCCATAACACAAGCTCTGCTTAGCCTGGGACTAGATGGCGTTGTGTGATAGTTGTGGAATATTATTATTTTGGCAGTACCTCCCGCCCAACCCAAAGAGGTCGACTCATTTGATGTTTTTACCACGATAAAAACAAACTTCAAATATTTTCTTCAAATGTGATAATTATTTATTTATTTATGACGGACTTATAATTATGGTAAGTACTTCTACATTTTTTAACACCACAAATATTCACAGAACTATTTATTCGTCATAAAGTACCAACCTGTTGAATAACATTTATTCTGATAAAAAAGAAGTCTCAACATAACAGGCCTATTTAAGTGGGTACCTCAATCTAACAGTGTCACCTAATATCTACGAGTAAGTAGACCTTTGTTTCTGAACGAATAAATGTCACCTTCTAAATATAAATTCGGATTTATTTACTAAGTAGGATATTTCCTCTCTGTTATGTAAGGATTTTTCCGATGGTGTTATTTTGACGACCTATTTATACGAGAGAGGAAAGCCTTTTTCCTTTTAGCTGGGGACGTCATTCTAGCTGATGATGATAATTTTTGCAAGATACTCTTACTACTTTTTTTTGAAAATACTCACCATACTATAATAACTGATACTGTTACCATAATACTGATAATTTTTCCACTGGACTGGAATAAAAGCCTTCATAAGTCAGAGCTAAGTCTCTCTATGAGAATGCACGTAGTCTTTCTACGTAGTAGAATACAGTACTTGTACCACACACTTATAATAATTCCTGAGGGCCTCAATAAAATAAATGCTTGGAAATCGAAAAAAAAAGAAAGTCAGACGAGTCGTCCCTTTTTGGCTGGAGAGGAAAAGACTGACAGATTATTTGAATAAAAACTTCCCTTATCCTACACTTGTTAGCATAATGACGAGGCCCTCTCTCAGAGGGCTAAAGCCTGCCGGGGTTGCGGGACTTATCACCATGACTCCGGAACTTAGGGCTATTGAAGGACACCGTGGATTTTAGTCATTACAAGTCTGACAGTCCCTCCCGCCTTGCCCGGGGTGGGAGACTCATCTGATGATATTATCACGTAAAAAAAACAAACTACACTTGTCCTTTTTGTTTTATTTGGTTTGCTCCTAATCTAGGTTTATCCAAAAGACGCCTTTTTACTTTAACGTTCAGGAAAGCGGTAACGTTTTAAGAAATTATGGTCACAATTATGTGCCATAGCCATTTACCGACTTACTCGTACTACAAAAAATAAACATTTATTGTATATTTGTCCAAAAAAACTGCAACAGCAAAAAGACCCTTATCATCATCATCATCATCTTCCTGCCCTTATCCCATTTTACTTGTGGTCGGCGCACCACGTTTTTTTCTTCCATTCTTCCCTATCAAACGTCACCGAATCATTTACTCCTTTTTCATTCATATCATCCCTCACACAATCCATCCATCTTTTCTTTGGCCTTCCCCTTCTTCTCCATTCATCAAGATTCATACTCATCACTCTCTTAGCCACATGAGTTTCATCCCTTCTCATCACATGTCAAAAAGACCCTTATATCAAGATCAAATGCCGTTTTGCAGTTGACAGTATTAGTAGACAAGTGTTCAACATTATTAATTTTTTTATTAAGACGTCAAATCTTTAACTATTTGACATCACAGTAAACTCTTCAATTGATCCAAAATAACAATTTCCATGATCTACTTAGGTAGCAACATTACCGTAATTAACGATTGCATAATTAACCGAGACGCTGTCAACTATAAGGAAGTTTTTCTCAGAAGCTGGTAAGCTTATATAAGCAATAAAATAATTAATAGTTTACGAACTTAAGCTTTAGTTTTATTCACCTCAGGCGATAGTTTCTGTTTAAGTTAATTATTCTTTGTTGGATATACAGTTGAACGGAGTTTTACGTTAAGAAAGATTAATGTGGATTAACTTATCAAACTTATCGACGAGGTACAAAAACATTTCTTGTAAAAGTTCAAAGTTGAAAAGACGATTGAAAGTAGAAAATCCTACTCATATTATAAACATGAATGTTAATGAGGATGAATGGATGAATATTTATTACTCTTTCACGCGAAAATTATTGATGAAAATTATATAGGATAGTTTTAATCCTAATTTTATGTTCCCGTGGGATAAATTAGCGAGTGGCAGCCAGCGGGGCGAAACCGCTGACAACAGCTAGTATATTAATTTTGGACTTGATGGTCTATTTACGCTAAAGAATGCTTACTCAAAAATATAAATACAAAAGTAGATTAGTTCGTTTGTTACGCTTCCACGAATAAATTATTGATTTCGATGAATTTAGTTACAAAGTTAGATTAATCCCAGGCTTTTATTTTTGCCTGAAAATGTGTATACTACTATAAATCTAACATATTATATTATACTAGTAACATTGTATTTTACAAGCATACTATCGGATGACTATAAAAATGCAAGGCATTGTATTATGTCATTACAGTAAAGAAGATATACATATACGTATAGGGCGTCGTTTCTCATGTTGACATAACAAAATTACGAATAAAACATTTTCCCTGCGTATTTAACCCAACCAAATCGCGAAAGGAGCCAACACAGCGCAGAACCTCTTCATCAAATTAATTACTTCACTTTACAACATAAGGAAAATTTACAGAGATTTAAATTTTAAATTCCCTACAATACTTTGGTACTGATTTCCGACAGAATGTTAAACGTATTCTGATTTCACAATGTGGTTTCCAAAAATGTAAACAAATTATTGACACGCTGATGTGGGTCATGTACGGTCGGTCTCGTATTTTACTGAGAAAAAGTACCATTACACGCGCCGCAGACGTCATAATATAATGATAAATAACCGTAAATACAAAGCCGCTTAAAAATACGCACTGCGGATAAATTTTTCACTAATTTTCTTAATGTGCTACCAGGAATTTTTAATCATGCGTTTATAAACAGCGATCAAAATGTAGCAAGTTAAGTTTTTTTAAACCAGTCACTAAAACGTCTCTAGTTCGTGAGCCGTTGAGAAAGCCACTGTACATTTTTTGTTGCGGCTGTTTCAGATTTACAATTAAACGCCTTGCGTGTGTTCTCGATTTATAGTCACAAAAATTTAGACCCAGAATAACTTGTTATTTTTATATTTATTTGAAATCCTGCTATTTTAAAATCAACTTAACTTGCAATGGTATAAAGCTGAGTTTTGTTTAATTGGAAATCATGTCAAAGGGCAAAAAAGATTTGAATAGACCCTACGTTGAATTTAGCTCGAGGCGGGCGTGTAAATTATACTTGATATTTAAACGCACCTGGGATACGTATTGTTGCTTTAGTATTGTGGATTTAATATACTGTGCTGTAAGGTTGAAGCTAACTGTTTATTATAATAACATGGTACTAATTTACTTAATAAATTGTTCAAATGGTCATAAGTGCAAAGACTGAGTGTGGGTAGTATGATTTGATTCAGAATCTATTCAGATTTGATTTTATTTGATTTAGAATCTAGTCAAATTCTAAATAAAATCATACTACCCACAACTCAGTCTTTCTACCACTCGACTAGTCAGTCAAGTGGTTAATTACTTTTTTTTTAGCCTGATAAAACATCAAATGTCTCCCTCTTAAGGCAGGGCAGGAGAGACTGCTACACTTCAAGTACTGACTAAAATCCACGGTGTCCTTCAATAGCCCTTTACGTTCCGGGGTCACGGTAATTCTTTATTCCCGTGACCAGTGGCTTAACACTAGGATGTTTTCATTAAAAGTCTCTTAGTACTCGTAGGTACACGCAGCTGCACTTCAAGCTATGAAAAACCAGTATAAACAGACCGTTGAATGTGAAGAAAGATCTTACGAAGCGAGACCACCATAACCAGGTTTCTTTCACTTTGCTAGCTGCAGTGTTTAAGTAGTATCGATCAATTAAAAGAGGTTTCCTTCTGTTTCAAAGGAAAACAGATTTTATGTTAGAATTAGTTTTAATAAGCCGAAACCATGTTTTGATTAACCATTTCTCACGAATTGATTATAATCAATAGCTTTTGGTATTAGGTGAAAAAAAAACTAAAATCAATTATTTATGCGAGCCTAATAATTAAAAAGATACAATTCATTGGGATTTCAAAATCAAGGGATTCAAAATGGAATCCTCAATAATTGAAGATAAACATTGTTTCCTAGGGATCGTATTGGATTTCATATCACCACGGATAGGCCCATTTGGGTCGGACCCACAGTAATAAGGGTTTTCCATATGGCCGGTTATCTCAATACCCCATACCAAACATCGGACGCCTAAAACATTATTATTCATTGATAACTTTCCCACAAAAAGTGTTTGTAGTGAAGTTCGAATACTCTTAATGTATTGGGCAGATAGTGTGGTTTCAAATAAAATCTTTATAAAAGAAATGAGAGGGTATTTTTACTATTGTGGATGTTTTTTTCCGTCGTTCTTCGTCCGTTCTTAATGAAAGACTTGTCCATAACATATTTTTTTTGGGAAATCATCAAATATGTCCTCCTGCCCAGAGTATAATTATAATATACATGTCTATCCCTATCTTACCCTATCTACCAACTAACAGTAGGCTCGCGAGGCGGATTACAGAACAACCTACTCGAGAGACAGACTAAGAGGAGGCTTCTGTCTCAGCATTGAGCACATTATAGGCTAAAGGCTACATTTTAAATGCTAAATAATTATAATAATTATTTTTGAATACCAAAATGGATAAATGCTTACCAAATCGAAAACTCGTTTAGCAAAATTACTGGTGAAATTTTAATAAATCCTTTAGGTACTGGTAGTGGTCGCGGGTCTTATACCATCCGTGACCCCGGAACTTAAAGGGCTATTGAAGGACACCGTGGATTTTAGTCAGTACAAGCCTGACAGTACCTCTCGCCCTGCCCGGGGTGGGAGGTCTCATTTGATGATTTTACCACGTAAAAAAAAAAAGCAAAATTTTAGTAGACCCCTAAGTTTGCTTTGGTTAAGTTCCATTATACCACACCATTGCAAACAGAAATAAAGCCCTGCCAAGCGGGGCTTCATCGACTCTGCTTAGGTCGATTTTATTATTATTATTACAGAAGATATTAATTTCTACAATACTTTATGATACACAATTTCGTAAGTATTTATCCATTATTGTTGGTATTTCGATGTTTTGGTTTTATATAATGTACTTTTCTGCTAGGCATAAAAACACAACCGAAGCAAAATACGTAAGTTAAATATCATACCTATAGTACACTCAAACCAATTTAAAATTAAATTATAACATCAACACTGCATGTGCATGTGTGTACAGGTGAATTCTCCGAAGCTTTCATTAGAGCCCGGATATGGCACGTACAGTATCGTTATCCAATACCAGTCAATTTGCCGGTGATACCCCGAATTTCCTAGAACTGTGTCATATGTTTGACTGTTACATACGTTAGATGGATACCGGTTCAACAATTCATGATTGCTTTATATTGACTTCTTATATTTATGCCCAACTAGCGGCTCGGTACGTGTTTCGCTACTACATAAAACGTAATCAATGAAGAACCGATTGACCGATTTTGTGCAAACCATCTACTAAATAGTTCAAACAAAGCCTAAAAATTTGGTTGAAATAAGTGAGCCCTTTCTTGAGTTATAAAATTACAACGAAAAGTGATTTTGATTTTTATGTTTATAGGTACCTACGAGTAGTATAGATATAATTATGGAGAACAGATATAAACTCTCGTAGTTTGGTATAGATTAGTGGGAAGGTATAAAAATATACCATAGAAGAAGTGTTTTTTTTTGAGATAAAGAAAGAATACGTTTATTTGATTTGACAATTGACTTAACAATTTAAAAAGAACCAAAGATTTCTAGATTTAAAAACTATCTCGTTGCTTTCAATTTATTCAGAGTAAAACAAAACAAACACTAGAAAATCCGATTGCAATATTTTCTAGATATTATATTTACAAAATCAGCGTCTGTTTTAAATATTCAATATTAAAATGGGCACACCGCAAACTGCTAAATATTCAGTAGTTGCTTGTCGATAGTGCAGCGCTAAAAGTTTGAAAGTTCATTCTACTAAAAAGGAAATATGTTAATTAATGCAAATCCTATTGGTTTCCTGACTGCGCTGGATCGGATCTTGACATCGTTGGGAAATTAACCGGTTAAGAGTCTTGAGTAGTTTTTCCTTTGTTTTAATGGAAAGATTTTTTATTCGATAGTCTCACGTATAGCTAACGTATAGTTATAGAACTGTCTCGCCTGATTGCAAGACGTGATTTTGTGTTCAACGGTGAAGCACGCCTGACTAAGAAGTCACATTTTCGCTCTCGTTTTAAAGATTTCAATGTTTTAGTTATCAGTATCCTTAGCACGAGTTTTAAGTATTTGACACGTAAAGTAAACTGGAACTTTGACAATTTCAAATTGACAATTTTCAATGAAAAAATTAGTTCCTTCTTCGCACAGGAGAGGCGCTGTTCCATTTTTTCATACAAGAAACGCTGTAAGTACTGGAAAGTAAAATAGTGAAAAATCGTGTTAGGGGTACAGGAAGGTCGCGGGTCTTATACCATCACCGTGACCCCGAAACATAAAGGGCTATTGAAGGACACCGTGGATTTTAGTCAGTACAAGTCTGACAGTACCTCTCGCCCTGCCCGGGGTGGGAGGTCTCATTTGATGATATTACCACGTAAAAAAAAAAAAAAAAGGGGTACAGGAAACAAAAACTTTCACATCAAGGAATTTTACTTCTTGGATGTCCACCATCGAATTGCGGTACGTCGGTGTATAAGTTTAACAAATACAAAATTGCCTAGTGCCCACCTTATATATTATTTATTTTAATTAATTTGCAACAGACAGAAAGACTGACGAGGCAGTCGACAAGACATTTCAAATTCAGACTCCAAGTCCAACGTCCATAAAGAAATTATGCCCTTACTAAATGTTATCTCATTTCTATGATCAAAGATAAAAATGATTTAATTTATAAGATCCTATTATTGTATTTCATTTTAATAGATCCAGAATGACTATAATACAATAAAATACTCCAGAAATTGGAAATATTTCAGGACTTATGAGAACTTTAACCACAGCGATCAATCAATAGCCATCGCAATTCCAATGAGCATCGAAAAGTAATTATTTCTCAGATATTACTTGTCCAACCCTTGCCCACTGAACTAACTGTCACAAACCGCAATATCGAAGTACAAGACCTTTATATTAGAGAAGTGCCTGCTTTTTGGCAAACTAGCCGATTGACCGATTAGTTGGCCAACTCCGATCATTGTTTTCGTTGGAGTTTTGAGGCTATGGGCAATATGTGGCAATGGTTTTTATGTACATTACTTGCATTCAGTAAATTATGAAATGCATGAAATTGCATTTTTTCTTTTTATTTAATAAAATGCGTGAGTCTTAAGAGACCGAATCATAAACTATGTGATTAACAGAAAGGCTGAAAGCAAAAATTTAAAATAAATATTAATATTGCCTACTTATCGCCCCAATCAACTAGTCGCCGACTATTGGCCAACTAGTTGACATATAGTCGGTTTATCTCTATTTTATATATCCAGATAAATCAATAAATATATCCATTTATTGCTTTTAGTAGTCCGTAACTAAATTATTGGTGAGGGATATTCTACTGAGAAACTTACTTAGTTATGTACAGGCTGTAGTCGAGTTTATGCCCACAGAAATGGGCATGACATGTTTATAAATAAAGGGTTACTTTAGTGTCGTCTTGCCAGTTTGGGCAAAGTTTATTAAGAAGTTAGTGACCGGTACTAGTTTCACAGGTATGTTTAAATAGAAATGAGGAAGCCCACTACATATTCCTAGGCAAAAATATAATATCAAAATTGTCTTCCATACAAATTTTGTCCTGCCAATTATTATGAATTAAAATTTCTCCATCATACTTGTGGCAATTGATATTTTTTAATATTTATACATAAATATAATAATTTAAAAAAATATAACTACTGATACTGTTAAATTGTAAAAATAAAATTCCCGTAGGTAGACAATAATAAAATATCCCGCAATGCTCAGTTACATTTATTGTTGACCTAGATTTTGCCAGGTATGTTTAAATTCCGTGTAATAATAGACGAGACTTTTATTATCGACTGGGATTAAAGCCAGACTTCGTTTCAATTACTAAAACGTTTCGCTTGAGTGTCTGAAACCATGGCCCGGGAATGCAAAGGGGCAAATGGAATAAGAGGACTTATTAAACGATTTTACCAACCAAACATAAAGAAAAATATAAAGTGAGTAAACGGAAAAGATAATTAACGAAACACATTTTAAAAGATGGAGTAAGAAATTGTTTTCCACTTTAATTAAAGAAATATTTACTTTTAAAAATACACTGTGAAATAACAACGATGCACACTGGAAAATTCTTCCATGTATTTTAAAAAGAATTTGTTCGAACAATATTATTTCAGTCACTGTAAGTCTTGAGGTGTAAGCTTCCAGTGCACTACTCGAAACTTTCGGAAACAGTGAAGTTAGTAGTAAATAAAAGCTTGGTAAAGCATAATATTAAGGTACTCAAAGTTTACACAGGCGATTGAAATGTTTGATTTTGACACAAGATTTAACTTATGTTTTCTTGTTAAAGTTGTTTGTAGTTAAAATAATAACACTTACTTACGTTATTTTGTAAAAAAAGTAACGAAAACTTAACATAGTAAAATCAAAACCAAAAAAAAACAAAACAAAATTTAAAAAAAAAATGTGCTAATTATCGTTACAATATTTACTCTTTCTTTTTGTTCCATTATCTTCCCGAGACTATTCACTGACTACAGTTTATCTGAATACATATTGTAATATTCGTAGATTACAAAACAATAACTTTTTAAAAAAGGTTCTCTTTATTTTCCAGGAACATAAAATAAGGAAACATAATCATTTATTCTTTGTACAGAAAATTGATTTTTATCTTTGAACACATTTAATATTTGCCGAACAAAGCGGGCATCCTGTATATTTACTTACGCAAACAAATTGAATTTCCGTATGATAGCAATTTTAAATTCCCTTTGTAGCTGTTATTGGATAAAATATGACTTCGATATTAATGTTTGGTACCTGTTTCGGTAAAAGAAATGGCTTTGGAATTAATTATGTAAAAACTAGCCGTTGCCAGCGGCTATGCCCGCGATTTACTTGAAAATTGTTCCACAGGAACATAATGTTTGAATGAAATCGTTTCATACGTGTCATTCTAGACTATAACCCTACAATCACGGTAATATAATAATACAGTACTCCAACTTCATACAAACGGACGAAAAGCGAGCTATACCTACGCGCCTCAATGTCGGGGCGCGCTCGGGGCGCAGACAGTCACGGCTGTACCGCAGTGTCGAGCGGACGGTGTGTTGTTTTTTTAACAATAACCGCGTGAGTTTTTCTCGTAAAATCAGTTCGAGTACATATTTAATAAGACGGGTAGTTTAATTAAGCTTTATATTAAAATGCGGATTTATTATACTTTAAAATTTAACAATAAAGCATTTCGTACGACTCAGTCGAGGCGCAAAATTTTTTTTGTCTCAAATACTTCTATAATACATCGGACTTTATAAGCCCGATTTGTTTTTCAAACAAAAACATGATTTTTTTAATGAAATTTACCAATCAAAAAACAACACGCATTTTTATTGAACACTTCCTATTCATTATACAAAGTATTTCATTTATTTATATAAAAAAGTATATTTACAATCACAAAACTAAAATAGAAACAGAAAGTTCGCAAAGGCAAATGATATTAAAATGATGTAGACGGGTAGCCCTAACGCATGTTTACGTACCGCGCGGCTGTAGGTATTTAAATCTGTCTGGCGGCCGAGTTACTCTACTGTATATTATTATACTGTGCTACAATTGAGCCTATTTTGTTAACAATATTATGATTACTTACATTATTTGTTTTGCATCATAAATCAGTATGATTAATAGAGCCAAAATTAAGCCTTCATCAAGTTTACGTTTACGACAATATTCCTAGTTCTAAAAACTTATAAAAATGCATAACTAATTATTTTTTTTACTATATTTAACTTATACTGCTTGACCACAAAAATATAAACATCTGTTGAACGACTGTCTAAAAAAGTGTAACTGCAAAACGACCCTTACCTAGGTATGTCAAATTGAAATGTGGCTTTGTTATTGACAGTTTTTTAGACAATATTGTTCAATTAAAGATGTTCATCGTTTTTGTGGTAAGGCGAATAGCGTTTCCCATTCATTTGGAATGCTTGGTTATAATTTATATTATTTTACTGCAGAATTAGACCATTATTTCCATACCCATGGACGCTTTTCAATGGGAAAATACAGTTATTTTACAAATTAGTTTAGCTTATGACATGTCTGTAATGAGATCGTTAGACATTTTTCTTTTTAAACTAAAATAATTTTGTTCTATTACAAAATCAACAAATAGCAATACAAACGCTAATTAATCCTATTGGTTTTAGTTTTTAAACATTCAACAAACACTTTAATAACATAATACTGTATTGCAAATCAAGCAAAATAATGTAGAACATAATTCCGCAAAAATGACTCTTAATACCATTGTCCACGGTAATAATTTCAATAAGTGTGATGACATGCAATCTCCAATCGAATACGATATTGATAGTACAATAGTTTCTATAGAGGCAGCTAAGGAGAACGCGTTCAACGATACGTGAGGAAGGCGGGTCCCGTGTATTGATTAAACATACCTTGATGGAATTAACGTCGACATCGCACTGCGATTGCGATCGTGTTTATGTACACTGTTATTGAACACGACATTGTTTTTGAACTTGAGCTTGTGGCTAATAGCAGTCACACGGGTCGATCTTCAAGGTTGAACCTTGCTTGCCGAGGTTGTTTTGTAGATGGGTGACCTTTTTACAAATAGCGAGTATGGGGATGCTCGCTATGTAAAACGTACGCTCGGATAATACGTGACGCTGCTGGTGATAGTTGTTACTATTCAGAAACTCGAAAGTTACATCCATCTGACCAACCAAGAGGTGTCGTATTAAATAGTTACCAACTGGATTGTAGACGTCAGACAGCGCAGTCACTCCATTTAAAATACTGATATTCAGCTGCATCTGATATGTGACTGGAAGCCAATGCATTATCCAAAAATGACTTTTATAGCCCCAGTTATTTATCGGGTTTCCATACATTTGTAAATTGTGGGTGTCTTTTGTTTTGCACGATGTAAGAATTTCCTCATATCAGGTTAACAGCGTACATCGTCTGTGGCGTTGTAGATGCCGACAAATGGGCAATCGATAAATCTTGCTATTTTGTGTTAGGGCATAATATGTATCCCAAACTGGATCGTTTCAGTTCAATGATCTATCTAAAGCCTCAGTACCATAATCTTTATACTTACGTGTAATAAATCGTAACAATAATATTTTATTTCCTGCCAAATTATTACTATATTCAGTACATCGATAAAACTTTTATCGAAAAAGACGCAATCCGTCGCAACTTGTGTAGCCAATTTTACGACTAATATTCCTTTCCTCTGTTGGCAGATGTTCTTACAAATATTATCAGTGACGATAATATTTTTATAGACAGTATTTTATTCTTGCTTAACCCTTGGCCACAATTTCTAAGTTTAAGCGACACGCGTCTTACGACAACAGACGATTTAAATGCAAACTTTTCTACGGGAAACTTGTATTCAAAATTTCAAAGAAAAACAGCCCATCAAACTGAATTACTATATCTTCTTGACCAAATTTAAATATCTACTGAATCCAAATGTATGAAATGGCAAATTAATTTGTTTATGCTGGCATCCCGGTTCCGGTCCCATGGAGTTCTATACATAAATAAAGCCGTACTGTGAAGGTTTCATTGTGCGAACAAAAAGTTGCTCAAATTAAAAAAGAAAAAGTAGATTGTCTAGATTTTAAAAAGAGTTGATCACTCAGCCACTGCGCCAACAGTGTCGTAAATTTGATAGTGTTTTTACTATCAGTCAGATCTTTGATAATTGTTACTATTCAGGAGCTCGAAAGTTACAACCGTCTGGCCAGACAAGTGTTTTCATATGTTGAGTTGTGATATAGTTTTCGCGTCTTAATCTTTGAAAATATTTTACCGTAAAATAAATCCTAATTTTACATCCGATCCCATATAGTACCATACACTTTAATACCAAAAAAAAACACCCTTCAACATCATCATACTTTTGTGATATAAGTAAGCTTTGCTTAGAAGTATAAAACTGGGCGCACGCGTTACATCTTGCAGTACGCCTTAGGAGAAGTAACGGCTGCAACAATTTTATCGCTCGGAACCGTGGCCAAGGCCTTAGACTAGGCGTAGTTTATGATCGGAGTTCTTTGTAGTTGTGAAAGTCTCTAGAGAATAAATCTCATCTTCGGTATGTAATGAATGTTTTTATGTTTATGTTCTGTCTTGTAAGTGGTGTTTCAAAGTAATGTGTGCTCAAACACTTCATGTAAAAGAACGTTTATTGCTTGAACTACTTTATTGTAAAGACAAGAAAGAATAACATCTTATAGCAACTTTATGAATTTATGACTTTACAGTAAATCATGCGATATTTGACTTTTGACTTTTGACGATTTGACTGGCCTGTTGATCTAGTGGTTTGTGACCCTCACTGCTATGCCGGAGGTCGTGGGTTCGATTCCCACCCAGGACAAATGTTTGTGTGATGAGCATGATCATTTGTTCTGTGTCTTTTTTTTTTTTTTTTTTTTTTTTTTTTTAGGTGGTTAAATCATCAAATGAGTCCTCCCGCCCTGGGTGGGGCGGAAGGGACTGTCAGACTCTTACTGACTAAAATCCACCCGTGTTCCTTCGGATGCCCTGTACGTTCCGGGGCCGCGGTAACCTGGGTTAAGAAAAAACCCGCGACCCCAGCAGGCATTTGGCGCGAAACACGACGCGCCACCAACCCGGGCTTGGTCCTCGGTCGGACGGCGAGCCTATTACTCACCGTCCGCAAGCCCGCTCCGCCGCTGTGCCCTCTGCTGATCAGAGGGACACGCGTTGGAGCGTCCACACGACAGGCTATTCGCATACGGGCAAAGAGACTCCTTAAAGAAGAGTTTTTGCCCGCATCCCAGGGTGCACCGGCCCGAAAAACTGGTCTTCCCCCCGGACGTATCCGAGAGGGAACTCCAGTCCACGGGCACACGTGGAGGTTTCCTGCCTTAGCACCCCTTGTTCTGTGTCTGGGTGTAATTTATGTATAATATGTATGTATTTAGAAATATATAAGTATGTTTATCAGTTCATAAAAATAGGTGTTCCAATGCAGAATAATATTTAAAAGTTTCAAAACCGACTAACTTCAGATTTAATTTGTTTTATTATCAAACCAAAGAGAGGGTTTTGTAATGAAATAATGTCAATTATTTTATTTACACATTTTTTATTTTATTTAGAACAATAATGAACAATTTATGAACAATTTATTCATTCTAACTTCGATTCAAAATGCGACTGTGGCGCGGCCAGGAAGTATGCTACGCTATGCTTCGAAAAAGCTTTGATTTGTTTCAATAATATGAGTTCACTTGTCAAGAAATTAAATTTTAATAATACTTTGATTACATCGAAATTCTTCTTATTTGAAAACTTACATTAGAAAAAAACTTTGAAAGGACCTGCTGTCGATATTAATCTTGGAAGAGACATACAATTTCTAAGTCAGAAAATTTAACTTTCAGTTCGTACAGTTACGAGTAGTTCGCTGTGGATCTATCAATATTTGAGTACTCATCCCAAAAACGGTGAGACTCGAAAGTGTCGACTTGAATATTCAATTTCGGCGAAGTTTAGATGGCTATCGAGCATTTGACACTAGATCGATTTCGACCTCACAATATAGTTGATCTTTAGAAAGCACGTGGGGATCCCGTTGATATGATACTTAGATACGAATCTCATTTATCATTTAAAGTACTAGATATTATTTATCGCTAAGTAATTTGTTGATTTAGAAATCGTTATAATTAGACATTTATTTTGCTTAAAGTATTATGTGGCTGGATACAGACTTTTGCATAAATTATAATTTACACACAAATTATGTTGGCTATTTGTCTCCGAAATCAATTTTACATTATAAAATGTGTCCGGTTTCGATCTGTGAACTTATGAGGGAGATAGATTGCTCAATTATAACAATAAAATTATAGCACATATAATGAGGTCGGAAACCAACCCATCCTAAATGGTATATAGCCATTTTTAGCCGACTTCATTGTTTTTCATCACGCCTTGTATCTGATGCCGAGATTACATTATAGTCGCCCGACCTCAGAATCGACCACTAAACCAACGGCTTAGCATGATATAATTACAAATTAAAAATATAAATCATTTGAATTTAAATAGTTGATTATATTTTTCCTGAAGCATTTAAACCAGAAATGTATTTATTTCAAATTACTATTTTTGTAAAAACCTGGATCATTTAATTTTATTTATCTTCTTTATTTAAACAACCTGCAGTCTTTATATTAACTCATATCTTCTAATATTACTATTAAAGCGAGAGTATTACGTAAATTCAAGTTCTACATAGTAAGGCGAAGGTATTATGAACATAACAATATCCCTGGGGTGCACTGGAAGGTAATTCTAGTGTTTCATAGAAGCTAGAATACATGTATACCTATGTAGGTCTTTAAGTTGCCTACTGCACTAAAGGGATAAATGTTTAAACTACATTTATATGCACAATTTATGTCATACATTTTAAATATTTACATCTTCTTGTGTATAAAAATCAATGCCACTTTTCGTTGTAATTTTATAACTCAAGAACGGGCTCATTTAATACCAAATGTTGTTATTGGATTACAATATACATTGTATACATTAATTTTTTTGTTAAATACCAAAGACTTTTGCCCGTTTAAATAAGTGTCTACTTTTTAACTAAAACATGCATTTTTTGCTATGTGTAAGTTTCCCTATAGTGTCAAGTTTCTGAATTGCCAACAATATTGATGCTGGCAACAGCTTATATCACTTCCATATTTAAAAACAGTTTTTTTTTTTAAATACCAGTATTGTCAATTTAAGCCCTCTATAGCAACCCTCCTGTTCTAGACGTCACGCTTTAATTATGACTTAAGTCTAGGTCAAGTGCTAAGTTATAGTCCTCAAGTACCTCAGCTCCTACTTAATGCATTTCTTCATGAAACGAGATTTAGATTACATGTCTACCAACTTTTAAGTGTCGATTATGAATTCATTTAGTTGAAATAGGTTATCACCTACGATATTACACCTCAGTGGGTTTCTGGATAAAGTTGTGTGTAAACGACCTTTATAGTTTGAAACTATTTGAGTTTGGAATTTATAGATTTTACGATGTGTTACGGGCTTTAAGCTCGGTTTCCACTGCGAGCGGAGTGGACACATTAATGACTCAGCGGCTGAAAAGAGTAAAAATGAGCTCGCTCTGAGAAAGCAAAAACTATTTGTTGGTGGAAATACAAGTATGCAGTTTGCGCTTGCGAGTTTAACGAAGTCATTAAGCGGCGCAGCGGAAACCGGGCTTTATCTTGTTGAAGTATGTTGAGATGTTATGCATATTATACTTATGAGCGGAATTTGTTGAATAAGGAAGCAACCATGCCCTAATTATATTTCGATAGTTTATGATGAATGGTTATCCGTGTTTACGGGCTTCAAAAGTAGTGTTTTTTTTTTAATCTATGTCGATCGCATCGATGTGGTTTTTCCATTTTTTTCTTGATTTCTTAAATCGGCAGTGGCGTTTTTCATAAAATTCATAGAATTTGAAAGTGTTGCTAACATTTTAGTATCGAAATATATAAAATTCAAAGTATTTTCTGGGATACTTTTTATCCCGGTAGTTACGTTCCAGTGAGTCAAATTCTCAAATCTATGCGAGCGAAGCCGCGATTAAAAGCAAGTATCTACGCAAGATCGTTTTAAAAAATAAACTTTCTTCTAGAAATGTTACTTTTTTATGGGACCATGTTCTAAGACGAAACTCAACGAAACAGGCAAAGTGAATCTATTTTAGATGCAGGTGGGAAAGGATTTGTTGAAACCTGTTGCGAGGTTTCACAGCGAATAGGACTTTACTTTCTTTATTTTTAAACTAGTATTAGCCTGCAGCTTTACTCGCGTTCAAATCAAAATCAAATCAAACCAAAGCATTTATTTCAAGTAGGCCAGTTTAGTAGGCACTTTTGAAATGTCAAAAGACAATAACAGTTCAAAAGTAGTTACGTTAAATAAATGAAAACAGTTCAAAAATAGTTATGTTGCTACAGTCCCAGTCACGACGTAAAAACTGTGAAAGTACCGTAGATATCATCCAATGAGAACGATATTTGATGGGGCCGCCCTTTAGGTTGACGGCGCCACTCTTTAGAGGGCCACAGCCTGCCGAGGTCGCGAATCGGGTCTCATGAATTACCGTGACCCCAGAACGTAAAGGGCTATTGAGGGAAACCATGGATTTTAGTTAGTACGAGTGTGACAGTGCCTCCCGCTCTGTCCTGGGTGATGATTTTACCACATTAAAGAAATGGGAACGATATTAATAATTATAACCTATGCCATTTGGGGATAATTTGGCAGGACAATTAGTGAACAAAAATTGACTGGGATCAATATTTCTGAAGATTTTCAACATCCAAACGATACCTTTTAAAAAATAATTATGGTCACACTGTGTAAGTTAATTTCTGTACTGACTGATCATTCATCCATAATTAATTCCAAATATTTTCTGATTTTTTTTATTTAACTTAACAATAGTGAACTATTCAAATCAAATAAAAAAAGAGCATAAATAACTGTGATTGTGATTATCAACAGTGAATTCGATGCCGCATGATCGACCTGTCCCAGAAATGCGCAGCCCCATCAAACAATGTTATTTGAAATCTGAATACAACAAAAGAAAACGTTATTCTATGAACAAAACCATACGAAATTCACTGTTGTCATAATAAAAAATCACACAATAGGGAACAAAAACACCAAAGAAAGAGTCTACCACAAATTGTGAACGGAATAGGTTAGGGTGGCGCGATGGCGGGCGGAAGTCTTATTACCGATAAATTTCCTGGCGAAAACGCGGCCGCTTTTGTTGCCCGCGTAACCCTAATTTGTTTCGATGGAGTTTCTCACAATACTATTGATTATAGACTTGTGTCAGAGGTAATGGATAGTTATCACGAAGATGAGATTTTTGTTGGGAATCATTTCCGTTTCTTTTGTGGTTGATTGGCAATGGGCAGGTCACAACGCTCGTAGAACTGATAACCGATGTGGAAGGAAAGTTTTCGAGGAAGACGCAGCGTAGGCAGGCCTACCACTAAGTGATCCGACGTGAGAGTCGCGGGCAACCGATGGATGCAAGTGGCGAATTGTCGTTCGGCGTGGCGTTCTAAAGGGGAGGCCTATGTTCAGCAGTAGACGTCTTCCGACTGATAATGATGGTGATGTGGTTGATTGGAAAACAGTTTAGACTGTTATCGTATACTTTGCTAGTTCAGATATTTCCTAGCAAATTAGTTATGACAGCCTATATGCGTTTGAACTAAGAAATTGGACGTCCAAGAAAAAGTGAAGCTTTGGCTTGACTATTTTATGCATGAGTCAAACCACGGCTTGACTTGGACATTTGAGTCGAGTGAACTCGACGGTGTAAGTATAGCTATTAGAAGTAGACTTCTTCTTCAGAAGTAGACAGAAAAATACTCAATACAAGCTTCTTATAGCGCGCTGCAAACTTGATCGGGTAAAGGTGCTGATTAACTTGGCTTTTTTTGTAATGAGCTTTAGTGTGTTACATTGCTGAACACCAAATATTAGCGTATAGCAAGCTAGCTATTTGCCGAGCCGACTATCAAGTTTGATATCTTTATCAAGAAATAAAACATTGTATTTTTTAAGTAGCTAATTCTGTCCCATTCCTTTCATATTGTTTCTTACTTCTTTCTTCCTAACGGTGGGGCCACATCACAACTGATAAAGTTCAAACTTGCTTGATTATCTTCCTCTTTGTTATTTATTCGTCAACAGAAAGCTATGCTTAGAGTATTATGGCGCTTGACCATACACAACATTTTCAAAAATAGTCAGAAAATACGTAAACCAACTTACAGTAACTTAAGTGTCAAAAATCCCTTGTATAGCTAAAATACAAGAAAAAATGTTAACAATTAAAAAGAAAAGAAAAAGAATCTCTTGAAATCAATCAAATTGTCTTCTATTTAAAAAACGAAATCGAGGAATACAGTCCTTCAATCATTATTTTATTCAGCGTTCCATATTTATAAAGTCTGACCAACTTGTTAGCAGCAGAGCGTTGGACGTATTTTTTTCCCCTCAATCAGTCAATGTTGATATGAGGTGATACTGAATGCGAGATTTCTTATAAATGTACAAAGGACGGTAGTAAGTTGCTACTCTTAGGCAAAAATATTGCTTATTCTTTGACTTTTTAACAGGCTAGTTTCGGCGTTATCTCTGTCACACACAATTATTTATGTGACGTTTTTCGCTGGTTTGGTTTTTTGTTGTGGTTGGTTAGTGCTTTGCGCGACAGAGATAACGCTAAACTAAGTTCGTCATCTCTTTACAAAAGTCGTTTTGCAATATTTAATTTTCTGTAAATATAATAATGATATTTTAGCTCGGTTGCACAACCAACATTTTTTGATGCTAAATGTATTTTCAACAACTGTCATGCCTTTGTCATATTTATACAACTGACAGGAACGAGCTTTTAAATTCAATTAGCGTTAAATGTGTTTGGACATCAGTGGTGCAACCGGGCCTTAAATAATGTACAATACGTATTTTTGTATAATAAACAGTATTAATGTTTGCAGCACGTCATTGTTGTCTTACTAATCCAAAGCTTTCAGTGTTACCCAATAAGAAATCTGTGTTCATAAATTTTATGTATAGAGTTAATGAAAACTTATAAATTATTTTTAAATGCATTAACGCATGCGATGCGCATCGTAAAGATGATTTTTGTTTCCTCAAAAATCATCTTTTAATGAAAACTTGATTTAAATCGATGTTCCATTTATTAAAAATCAACTTTCATGGTCGTTTAAAAGTAAATCAAAAAGTTTTAACAGAAAGAGTATAAATAAGGCATAATAACTTTGCTCGCTAACTCGTAAGTAAAAAGTGATTCAAACCCCTATAATGTTGCATTTACTATGGTTGTCTCTGCTACACCTTTAGGGTCGATTGGATACAATATTTTTATCCATCTATGCATAGAGTTTTAAAAATACAATCAGACCTAAATTCTCAAACTCCTTACGTGAAAACTCTTTCCTAAAAACTTCTAAATGTGGCCTCACCGAATACAGCTTTTCACTAGAATTCAACGAAATTGACTCATCGTCTATTAGTTACAGAGTCGTTTTGGAGGTGGCTGGCAACTCAGATGCTGTCATCCTGAGCGGGTTGGAAGCTGACACGCAGTACCAAGTGACTGTCGCCGCGCTTTGGGGCGGTCACAAGTACAGGAGTAGGCCTATTGTCTTCCGCACGCTGGGTAAGTGTTATTGTAGCGTACATAACCTCAGCAAAAAAGTACACTAGCGCCATCTATGTAGCGACGGAGAAATTAAGATGTCTACATTGCGCAATCAAAGCTATCCGTGAAATGAGAAGACATAGATTATTCCGACTAATGAATGTTGGGCAGAAAGCCCATCACAACCCCGTCTTGTCACCGGGATATCGAGGAACTTTCCTCTCTGTTCCCCATACCCCCTAAATCTCATCTGCCTTGCTTGATAAGTTGTTGATTGAGAGGACTAGGCGGAATCAAGTTTTGCAGTTCCATCGCACACTCTCTGAAGTGTAACCGATAAAAAAAGACTTCCACAACCTAGTAACTGGTGATAAGATAACCCTTAACCCTCCCTGATGACGATAACCCTTTGAATTTAAAACAAGGCAATTACTTGCCATGTTTATGATTTGTTTTGAGTTTCCGATATTTTGTCAGTGTTGCGAGTGCAGTGATTACGGATGAATTTAACCTGAGCTGATGGTAAATTATGTCGTTTTAAATTCAAATAGTATATTGTTACTACTAAGTTAGTAATACTACTAAGTAATATTGTTACTTAAAATGTCAGTTTAAAAACTTAAACTACGTTTTTTTCTTAGTTATATTTCCTCAATAATGACTGTTTTACCCTGGACCCTAAAGGAGAATTAAGTGCCAGGACCTCACTGTTTTAAAAACCTTATGAGAAGAAACTCGTAGCGCTAGCTTCGAAGATTTCTCTCCATTAGATTTAAATTACATTTTCAAAACAGCGCTTTTTGATCATAATTATGTGTTAAATTTATGTTTATGTGAAAATTGAACTTAAAATACAAAATGCCGATACGATTCTGAATTTAAACAACGCCAGAAGACCAATTATAAATTTTATAAAAGTCAACCTAAACAATACCCCGTTAGTCAAATTTTTCTTTGTTCAAAATTACGCCTGTCACTTGTTTCATCAAAAAATAATCAAGAGAAAAAACACCCTCGTGACATTTAGACCCACACCACGTTTTTAATAGAATTACCTACACGTACTCGTAAAGTGTGAACGAACTCTCTTGTCCGATGTTTCGCGTGTCAACTATTAATATGGTGGCTAGAACATGCAAGCAGAACATTAGCGTTAGTGGGATGAGGTCGGACTTGCTTATGTATCTAGGATTTCTGCTATTTATTAACGTATGAAGTTTTGTTAGAGGTTAAGATGATTCTCACTGCCATTATGGTGCTGGTTTTTGGTGCATCAAATGAATCCTCCCGCTCAGGGCAGGGCGGAAAGGACTGTCAGATTCGTACTGACTAAAATCCACGATGTCCTTTAATAGCCCTTTACATTCCGGGATCCCGGTAATGAGAGAAATCCCGCGACCCTGGCAGTTTTTGGCTCTCTAAGGGAGGCAAATATTGTTGATAGCTTTTTGAGGCGCACGAGGAATAAAACGCGCCGTCGACCCGGGCGTGGTCCATGGCCGGACAGCGAGGTGCCTTGGCGAAAAGTAAATAAATTTTGCCTCTCCAGCTAATCTTAAAAGAGACCTCTCTTCCTACCACGACTGTTGCGTGCCCGAATGTGACCAGCAGTGCTTTGTAGTAGCATTGATTGCCGTAGCACCATGTTGTCACTTCCCCCTTACCCCATCCCATTTTCTTCTAGATTTGAACTACAAGTTCCAGCCACTTTTCTTAAATGTCAACGATGTTCACAGTAAGGTAAGTGCACCTGTTGCGTGACACACTCGCGTGAGGCTGTCCCAAAAACACACAAATACTGGGTCACTGACTCCCCCATTATGTTAAATTACCTCAAACTGTGGGCGATGTAATATCTAAATGTTTTTGTGTAACGGCTTCTGATGGAATTACTTGAGCCGTGGCATTTAAATGTTGGCACTTAGGGAGGTTATGTTGGAGTTAATGTTATGAAATGTTTGTGTAGGTGTTTGACAAAAGTTGAAGTAAGCAAGGGTTATAAACGTGGGCTACACTGTCATTTAAGTAATGATAAAATATTATAAAATTATTCATTTAATAATTTTATTTTACTTTCAACATAATATTATGTTAATTCACCAGCAGCTAAGCTTTAATCAAACAACAATCAGACGCGGAATCCAGTCATGTTAGATTAGAAATGTTGTAGGTATGTATTGACAATAAATCAATTTATATCAATATCGAACTACCTCCAGTCTTTCAGATTCAATAGATCTAAGTCTAAAACTGGTAGTCTTTTCAAGTTTTTTTTTTAAGAAAAACGTTGCGACACTAGGATTTTCTCCTGTATCGTGGGTGCGTTAACATAGACTCACATACACAAACACCCAGACCCGGAATAAGTACTTGCAGATCATACAATTATTTGTTACGTGAGGGAATCGAACCCGCGACAAACAGCGCAGCAGTCCAATTGCTCAGCCACTACGCCAAACGTGTCGTCAAAGTATGTAGGTAACCCACTCGCCTTAAGTTTACAATTTTCTACTCTTCGTAATTAAGGTTTCAAACAGTCTCAGATTGAGCAGTATTTAAGTAAACTATTAAAGAATGATTAAAAAATGATAGTATTTTAATTATAAGTTTAGTTAACTTGGTATTGATAAAACAATGGGCATTAAGTGCTGACCCTACTACACAAACAGGTGCATTGGGTTGGATGGGATTCACCTCCTAGAGGTCCACCCCAGGCAAGGACTCCCCTAGCTACCTGTACCCTGCATCAACCTGTTACCAATTGTGTAGTGGTTAACTTTCAGTCTATGTGCAGCTGATTGCCAGAATTTAACATGAAGTGACTACCCGACCTCCACAACGCATTTACTGGGTAATACGGTATCCCTTGATACTGTTAGCTGGTCAGACTTTTCTTTTTATTTAACGATAGGTTCGCGTTTGACCACTACCTCGCCTGATAGTAAGCGATGATATGGTCAACGGTGAAGTACTTTCTAGAAGTAATCCATGAATAGGCTCTTGACTTGAATACTCCAAGGTTATAGGTATCAGGAAACACAGACGCCGGATGTATTTTTTTCTTTGAGTGTTAATGTCTACAAATGAGTCTTCCCGCCCCGGGCAAGGCGGTAGGGACTGTCAGACTGACTAAAATCCACGGTGTCCTTCAATAGCCCTTTACGTACCAGGGTCACGGTAACGAGATAATTCCCGCGACCCCGGCAGGCTTTGACTCTCTAGGGGGGGCCGAGTGACGCTCTTTGAGGCAGGCGCGTGGAACACAACGCGCTGTCGACCCGGGCATGGTCCATGGTCGGACGGCGAGTTGTCCTTTACTCGCCGCCCGCATGCCCACAGACCCTGGCATGGAAGTTCTCTTAACTGTGCTCCTAAGCACTTATAATTTCACTTACTTCACTTATAATCCATAACAACTTTCGTTCTACCTAGACAGGACAACATAAAAAAAAACAACTTTATCAATAACAACGTCACATCAAATCCCTCGCAAACACACCTAGGCTTTTATTAAATAAGTACTAGATTTACTCACAAATCCCCAACCTGCAAACCAGAGCACGTACCTAATGCGAACGTACACAAAGCTAGATTACACGGACACTGCCAAACGGGAAAAACGGACCGAAGTGGAAAGGAAAACGGATCGAAGCGGAAAGGAAAACGGACTGAAGCGGAAGGGAAATCGGACCGAGATAAACAGAAAAACGGAGACCAACATTGGCAGAATTCTCAATGTAAATAAGTGACCTGTTGCGCTGCGAGATTTATCGGAAGCTTTTTATTTTCGTCTGGTAATTCGAGCGAGACTGGTATGTTTTTTTATCTGAATCTTGTAGGTGAGATTTTGATCGGAAATGTGGAAATGTGCTTATTGATTACCTTCAGATGTAAACCTGATTGAAATCGCTTTGTTTCTTATATTCTACAAGTTTTATGCTGCCCAGCTTAGACCGCGCGTAGTTCAGTAATTGTTTCTGGAGTTATAAGTGTCCTATGCTAACTTATCAAAGTTGTAAATAATAATTCTGTGTGCCAAAATGATTTCAAATTAGTTCAGGTTTTTGCGTGAAAATGTTACATCCATCCATTGACACATTACATTATACAATTCATTGTCACAAACTTTAGCATTTATCACAGTACTAAGATTCTATAGTATTCTATTCTTTATGATACTTAATGTTAGTTTCTAATCAAAAGAAAGGAAGACAGCCTAGTTGTAGTGGAAAAGAGTTGCAACTAGCACCCCAAGGAAAACTAAGATCACTATAGTACATACGAATTACAGTACACCCGAATAATTACAGTACACATACGAATTATAGTATTTTGTATGAACTTTTCTTATACGACGTAAAATAAATACAACTCGAAGATCAAACGAATTATGTGACCAACCAAAATGACGGGTGTACAATCACGATCACAAATATATTTTGTAATATTAAAAACCGATTTCCTTTCCAGCTATGGTTTGCTTGGTCGCGGGACTTATACCATCACCGTGACCCCAGAACATAAAGGGCTATTGAAGGACACCGTGGATTTTAGTCAGTACAAGTCTGACAGTCCCTCCCGCCCTGCCCGGGGTGGGAGGCCTCATATGATGATTTTACCACGATAAAAAAAAGCTATGGTTTGCTTAATTCCGTTGCATGATTGAAGGCATTTGAATCGTTTCCTGGTTTTTCTGGTGGATATATGTTTGTTCTACCTTTCTAGATTTGCGGTTGTTTTGAATAGTCCGGTAGGCTTGCACACATGGCTACACATCAAGCTCTACAAAACCATTTTATGGTGGTCTTGCTATTATGGTCTGTCCGCATATTCCACGATCAGCTTATACTGGTTTTGTATAGCTTGATTTGTAGCCGTGTGTACCACAAAAAATACATATCAGTAAAACCCAGAACTACGTGTGTAGGCAACAAAAATATTCCTTCAAAGCAATGAGGTGCGGGTTAAGTTTATTTACTTTGTTCACAATAACATAGACTTACTAACAATCAATATTACAGTATTCAAAAAATACTTCTGTTTACGAGTCAAGCGAAACTAGCGCCACTAAATACAACTTTTAAAACGTTGTTTAGTGTAAACATATTATTGCTCGTGACTGTACACACACGGGTGTACGGCAACTAAAGTTGTTGATGTAAATAAAGTGACTTGTTGCGTGCGCCGCGTGCGTGTGTACATTCCCTGAGGATTCCTTTGAAAGGAGGGTAGTTGTGTTTTTTGTGCTATTAAGGAATTTAGCCATGTTTTGTTCGCTATTGTCTTTAAAATTGTTTTAGTTTACGTTTTGTCGCGTGAGGTGTACGTGACATAGAAAAAATATAAGTTGGTCTACTTTATTAATGATTAAGTTTGAATAAAGTGTAGTTATATGTAGACAGAGCCCGTATATATCACGAGTTTTGAGTATTTTACTTCACAGCGTCCTTCCAGTATTTACAGCGTTTCTTGTATGGAAAAATGGAACAGCGCCTTTGGTGTACGAAGGAGGAACTATTTCTAGAGCAGAGGAGTTAGAGCGTGTCCAAACGTTTCCAAATGTGCACATTGCTATCGCGCGCTTTTGAAAATCACCTCAACATCAGCTCTTGCTTCCAAAAACACGCGTTAGAAAAGCGCGCGTTTGTAACTATTCAATATTTTGTACCTGCTCTAAAGGGCGGGCGTATGCCTGGTAGTCTTTCTTTATAAAGATTTTGTCCAATGGAAAATAGCATATTTTTTATTAAATTTTCACCCGTTACAACCACTTAATATTTTATTGGAAATAAATTAACGAGCTTCATATTAAAAATGTAACATAAAGAATTTTATTATTAACAAAAAATCTACCTATTGAACTAAAAATGGTAAAGTAAAATAGTGTCATGAAAAATAATGAGATTCTAAATTTGATAGGCAAAAAAGCTAACAAAACACTTCATTATACAAAAAAATAACTTCAGGCCCATAATATTCATTCTAGTATGATATGAACCTTTAATTAGGTGCTAAAGTTCTATGACCGGACTATGAGACTGTTTCAAAGGTTCAATAACCTTGTTCATCATATTAAGTAAGGTAGTTGTGATATAAATGAATAATCACTTTAAGGCCTATTTTTGTGGTCGCGGGACTTCTTTCCTTTACCGTGACCCCAGAACATAAAGGGCTATTGAAGGACACCGTGGATTTTAGTCAGTAGAAGTCTGACAGTCCCTTCCACCCTGACCGGGGTGGGAGGACTCATTTAATGATTTTACCACGCAAAAAAAAGACCTATTTTTGTGTGGTAGTCAGACGAGTCTTCCCGCTAAAAGTGGAATAGGAAGGTCTGTCAGAACTTTCCTCACGAAAAGCCAAATCACGTACTAACGTCTGTAATGTTGCCCTTGCGTTCTAGGGGGTCTAATCACTAAGCACGAAACCCGTACTTTCAGCCTAACGTACGGGCGTTTTCATAACGAGTGTGAACTAAGAATGAATGATATTATAGACAATTAGTAGATTTCAGTACGACTCATGACCTGCGGGAAATTCGTGGTACTACATTTCTGTAATGCAATTTGATGTAGGTAGACATAGACATGAGCGCCGCATTAAAATGACTCCAGTCGATGTGGTATTGTCCGTCCGTTCGTCGTTAGTTTGTTCGTACATTCGTATCCATACCCGTGTCTTAAAGTAGACCCCCACTGATGTAGTTTCCCGCTTATACAGTACCACGATTGAACTGATAATAACGCAATTTTGGGACAAAGTCTGAATTGAATATTACCTAATCTGGTAGGAGCCAATGTAGATATAGTAAGGTACAGAGAGAGCCCATTATTGTAATGATCCATCTTCTATGGCAGAATAACGTTAAAGTGGGTCAAGTTAAATAAAAAAGTAAAGTAAAATAGTATAATAATTACCTACTTTAAAATTGTTAATAAAATTTGTAACACCAACTGACTGGTTCCTTGCATTGTCAATGTAATTGATATTATTTATATGTTGCCGTGCCCTATCCTGGTTTCATGTTGAAACTACTACATTTCTGTAACACCTAAACCTAACACATGAATGTAATAAAGAATTTGAGTTTGAGTTTGAGTTATGCTGGCCTCTGACTGTAATAAAAAAGTTCAAATAATTCTCTGTTGACGACTTTAAATATTATAAGCTGAATAAAATCTTATGTCTACATAATTTTGAAAGCCTCTAAAACATTTTTTATTCGGTCAATAAAAAAAAGTCTTAGCACTTAGTACCTAAACAGTAAAACTTAGTACCTAAAAAGTAAAATGTCTTCTTCAAAATCTTTTAGTACATTCAATTACAAAACCATTTAAGATATTAAAGTTGAGTATATTTACTTTGGTCGTAATACCACAAAGAGCTTTAATGCAAGGTGTAAATCAAAATTTATACTGTCTTGCTTGGGTAAAGGATTTGATGTCCCTACCTTAAAGTGATTAAAAATTTTCTTGAATGTTTTATTTTTATTTACACTTAATTATAATTATACTTTATTTATGTACAAAACCATTCATTTCACTTATGAACAAAAACATAAATAAGTAATAATAGTAGATTACGGACCAAGGGAGTAAAGCATTGCCTTACGTCACGGGCGTATTGAATCCCGAAACGACACTAAGGATTCTGGGGTGAACCTCCGTAGCGCAGCGAGGAGGTTCAAGTGTTAATTCCCGAGTGAAACGAGGGAATTAAGTTAAGAATCCTTAGTGTAGCGAGGGATTCACGTCAGCCCAAGACAAGGCAGCTTTACTCCCTAGGAGCGTACTCTGCTTTTCACACCTACTGCGAGGAAATAAATTCGATTTTTGAAATTTGATGTGGTACGACAACCTTCGAACGTGAAGTTGGCACCACTGTAAGCGATCAGCTGTTGCTGCCAGCGGCCGCCATTACGGATAATTGAAAGTTGATGAAAGTTTTCATACGGTTTTCTTTGAGGTTCCAAATTCAAATCACATTATTCCCACGGGAATAATGAAATTCAGTACATATATTATTCCCGGCTCGAGCGAGGGGGAATAATGTCATGCTTTACAGTAGGTTTGCCTGACGTATAATATGACATTTACGAGCAAGTAGTGTGAAAAATAATGTATGAAATAAAAACATGGTCATCGCAGTCCACGGAAAAAAGTGCCTAGAATTGTAATTTCTTTAAAAAATAGAATAAAAAATACCTACAATTATTTAAATGAAATCTTATGAAAAATCGTTCAGCTGATAAGATATATAAAAAGGTAGCGAACAATCATACAGATAGACTCATTTATTTAAGCAATAAATAAGACTATTTCGTTCTCTGATTTCTGTGTACACAACAAGTGATTGAATTTACCAAACTCACAGATAATACAGGAAACCAAGAATCACATCAGTAGGTAAGATTTATCTCTCAACACATTCCTTTGTTGACTTTCCTGTAATTCTAGCTTTAGACGATGAGTCGCACCGAGCCTCGTGCTGTGTGAAGGCAATGGGAGACTAGCTGTCTGATCATGACATGATTATGAACCACGCACGGGTCGACTGAGGGTCGTTTTTCTCGCGCGTCTACCTCACAGAGCTGTCAGCAATCTGACGGAGAATATAGATAGCCAAAGCCCGCGGGTCACGAAACTATCTTAATAGGTAATCGTGAACGTGAAACATAGAGGTTTATTGAAGAAAAACCGTGGATTTTAGTCAGTACGAGTCTGTCAGTCCATTCCGCTCCACAGTGTGGCAGGATTCTTTGGATGATTATAGCACTTATAAAAAAGGTAATGGCTTTGCGCAGCTGAGCCGTAGATGTTGCAATACGCTCGTGAAGGTACAGCAGCCCGAGCTTTAGTGCTATTCGCAATATTACGCACCGTCAGAAGCCAGCATTAGAGTAGGATATTCCTGCAAAATATTTGGGTTTGATGTGGTTGCGCAGTATGGTTTTCACTCAATAACACTCCTGAAACTTATTGATCCTTTGAAACATTATTAACTGAATTTAATGCAAGGCATGTAGAGAGGTAACACCTTATATAATTGGGCTCAGATTTCCTGCTTTATGACGTAGTAACTGTTGAAAGCAGTTTCGGTTATGTGGTTGCCGATAATCATGGTACGGGAAACAAGTATATATTTCTCCTATTGAGATAAAAACTATCCTATTTATCCCAAACAAAAGTTATGATTGTACTGGTCGATATTCAAGACTAAGCCACTCTTTTTTACCTACCTATATCGTATTCCCGCTTCAAAAGCTTATTCAGCTGTCGGTCCCTTTTTTTTAGGTGGTGAAATCATCAAATGAGTCCTCCCGCCCTGGGTGGGGCGGAAGGGACTGTCAGACTCTTACTGACTAAAATCCACCCGTGTTCCTTCGGATGCCCTTTACGTTCCAGGGCCGCGGTATCCTGGGTTAAGAAAAAACCCGCGACCCCAGCAGGCATTTGGCGCGAAACACGACGCGCCACCGACCCGGGCTTGGTCCTCGGTCGGACAGCGAGCTACCCATTACTCACCGTCCGCAAACCCGCTCCGCCGCTGTGCCTGCTGATCAGAGGGACACGCGTTGGAGCGTCCACACGACAGGCTATTCGCATACGGGCAAAGAGATCTCTTAGGTACACAGTGGCCTAAGGGAGAGTTTTTGCCCGCATCCCAGGGCTCACCGGCCCGAAAAATTAGTCTTCCCTCCGGTCTTATCCAAGAGGGAACTCCAGTCCGCGGGCGCACGTGGAGGTTTCCTGTCTTAGCACCCCAGCTGTCGGTCCTGGGGGGTATTACCACGTCTTAAAACCAGGCTTGTTTCAGTGAGTGAACGAGATGGCGCTAGAGGACTTGTATAGCTCTGTCACTTTCACTCGCCGGAATAAGCCTGGTTTTGAGACGTTGTAATAATCCCCCCTGGTTGACATTTGAAGATGTTTGACAGTTGTTACAGCTAGTACACGGTCTGAATTTGTATGATAAAACGGTAGATTTCTATTCTGTCTAGTCACTCCATATAAAATATTTGTATCCAGCTATATCCGGGTACTCGTAGGTTCAAAGACGGCTTTCACGGGTGGCCAGTGATAGGAGTGAGGCTCTTGCAAAAGCGTTCGTGCAAGGGCCTAGCGCCCATCAAATAAAAAGAGGTCGTTTGTCAAAGAAAACCGGAGGGCAGTTGTTATGGTTGGGCACTATAAAAAATCCACTTTCAGACCAAATTCCAAACATCTCATAGATCTGCTGCCTTGAGCCTCGCATTAACTAAGGCCGCCATTGGTTAGACTGGAAGCTGAACCCAACATTGTTATCATGATAAAAGGATGAATATTTTGTCACACTGCACGATTTAGTGCATTTATTTTAAAAGAGGGACTCACTTAGAGTTAAACGGGCATGAATATCTAAAGGCCTGCTCTTTGTTACATCGCTTACCTTTTGTGCTTGCTCATTGCTCAATGCGTTTTGGCACAACTCCAAGACCGGTTCATTTACCCCACAGTCGATCTTCCGGATGCATCGGTGTATGAGTATATCTGTGTACAATGTGGAGTGTTATTCTGAAATTTATGTTTTAAAGATTAAGATGTTGGCTGGTTAGTTGGACGCCTTTGAATTTGAGGTTCGCCAGGGAGAGTTCAAGAGAAAGTCTTACGAGATTACAGCGTCTCTTAAACACAAAGAGATACTGATGGAGCTGGTTGCTGTTCAGACAGTCAAGTCTGACTTTTCCTTTCACTCAACATTCAGGGGTTGGACTTAGAACATAGAACATGATATCTATACATCTCCTTTCATTGGCATTGCCATAGACCTGAAGTTTTCATCTATATCTTTTCTTTTGTATTGTTCGATGCGTTTTGTTGGCAAAAGGCGCATTACTTTGTGTCATTCAATTTATTATCACTGCTCTCAATACCTGAAAGAAATGAATCGAAAGAGTTTGACATAATTAAATAACCCTGTACTACACCAGCCCGCTGCCACTAAATGCCTATGTACACCACGCTTATTAAACGCGCCGTTGACGCGCGTTTGTAGCGATACAGACGCGATGCAAACGCGCTTTAGACACTTTTGTATCACGACAACAAACTGCTCTGTTTGACAACGACGCGCAGCGCGACGGCGCGTTTAAGAAATGTGGTGTGCATAGGCCCTAACAGAGAGGAAGAATGCTTGTGTCTCAGTAGTGGGAACAGAAAAAGTTAATTTTATGCTTTTGCTACTAGTGCTACCGTCACTTTTGGAAATTTTAAACGCTTATTAATTTGCTTAAGTTGACTCTACGAGTATAACAGATTAAGAGATCAAAATTCTTGCCTTCATAATGAAATAGAAACCTATGTCAAAGTTGTGATTACTTCGCTAAGCTTTAGGGTTTTAAGGATTACGCTTAAACACAAGTAGCAAACATGTTTTGCAGACAAGAACTAAATCGGATCAAGCATTTTAAGCAAAATATAATAATTCGCCTCAAGAATTTTAAATCGAGTCTTATTGAATTTCAATACCCCAAAGTACGGCGGTTTGGATAGTTTACGTCGAAAACGTTTTAAATGTGCCGACCGGTTTTTTAATCTCTCGATTAAACTCCGATTTGAGGCTTTGCGTTTCAAGTTTTTACATTTCACGTCGATTTGGGAATATAGCATCAAATGCAGTGGAATCTGTGAATATTATCAAATTATGTTTTGGATTTGATACGGTAAGGTTTTCCTATACCATGTTAGGTGCTTTATTGCTGTTTGTATGAGGTTCAATTTGTAGCTCTTTTATTTGTTATCTTTTAGGTTCGGATTTTTAGTAAAATTATTTATAGGTACTTCCCGATTGGGCAAGAAATTCACTATGTCGATGAGTACATTTATTTGGGCCAGATAGCTTCCTTCGAAAACAGGCAAGACAAAGAAGTTGACCGCCGGGTCGACAACGCCTGGAAGAGCTACTGGTCCATGAAGTCGCTAATGAAGGGTGACCTACCTCTATCCCTGAAGCGCAAACTCATCGACATGTGCATTCTTCCCATTCTTACCTACGGTGCTCAAACCTGGTCCCTAACTGAGTCACAAAAGTCCAAGCTCAAGGTTTGCCAAAGAGCGATCGACCGGAGCGTATTGGGTATTAAGCTCAGCGATCGAATACGAAATACCGCAATACGCTCCAAAACTGGAATTACTGATGTGGGCACCAAGACTGCCAGGTTGAAATGGGATTGGGCGGGTCATGTGTGCAGGATGCATAGAGATCGCTGGGCTAGAGTCGTTACGCAGTGGGTGCCGGACGGGCGTCGTTGCCGAGGGAGGCCTAGAAAACGCTGGCGTGACGATCTAGACGCATTTAAGAGCGATTGGCCGGAGAAAGCCGCACAAAGGGTAGAGTGGAAGGTTATGGGGAGACCTTTGCCCAGCAGTGGGACAATATAGGTTAAAAAAAAAAAAAAAAAACTTCCCGATTGTTAAAAGTTGTTGTTAATGTTTGACGTAAACATATTTTTGATGTTTTTTACCCAACTGCCAAGAAAGGGTCAGGGTAAAATAATATAATAAATATATATTATATTTCGGTCGCTTTCATACAACATTTATCGTCTCGTCTTTTGTTTTGTATGAAAGCGACCGAAATTCTGCGACTCACGAATTAAAAATTACGCTCGTTTTTCCTCACCCTGATGTTTAACGCTCATATCATGTTTTATCTATTGATGGTTATTTTATTTTTTAGCTTCTACCGATATATTTTGTCCCCTTATACCCTTTCAAACTTTTGCCTTAGATTCCGTCAAACATACACAAAAAGAAGTACCTCTTACCTATTACTCAAGCTCGCAAAGAACGTGTAGGTACGTTTGCTTTGTCAAAGTTAATTCCTAGTCGTTGCGAGTATCGGGGTAACAGAATACTACCGTTGAGTTCAAAGTATACGCTAGAGTGCTCTGACCGATTTCTAAAATTGGATTCGACATTTAGTTTACTAGGTCTTACTGGAATACTGTTGCGTATCACTAGGAGAGAGGAGATCGGTTTCGCTTTGAGAAAAGTATCATTTTGAATAGACTGGTGGACTAGTACGTGATTTTGGATGTAAGAATTTTAAGATCTGAGAAATAGTATTCATCTAAATATAGGTAGAGAATTTTGAATGTAATTATATAAGGCAGTGACACATCATTACCAGTTGAAGGACTTAAAATATGAGCTGTCAAAATGATGTTATTATATTTACCTAGTACTTTTGTAATGAAAATGTAGAGGAGCCATTCTTTTCTAATATCCTTGTTCGAGCGTAACGCCTGCTCGTTTACTATGAGCAAATCAACGTGCGTCTCATTAGTTTAAGTTAATTATAAGGTCATTTAGTTTTACGAATTTTGCAATTCATTCCTTCTTATACCTCTGACCATCACTGAGGCAATACAGTTTTTTATAAAGGCACAGCAATTTTGAGTTTCCTTGAAGATTCCCAGAATATCCCCCACATGTTGGTCCATAACGACCCGGATTATTAATTGAGGAAATTAATTATATGAAGAATCGCAGAAATTAGCGAAATATATCGTTTTCGTGGATATTCACCGTGGAAGTTTCCAGCTGGCATAGTGGACAAAGGATTGAAGCTGTTTTACGGTGTAAAGCATATTATAATAAAATATTATCACCCAACACTCGATCAGGTAGTATTAATCGTATTTAAGGATTTAAAAAAGGTTAGTGTATTTTATTACCTGAGTATTTGTTAAATTTAACGTAGATACCTATTTTCGTTGTGAATAGTTTATTGTGTAATCGTTTTTCATATTTATGATTATAATTTGCACTTCAATTATACGTACTTATTTTATATAATTAGTACAGTAGATATTTTACTACATTTATAGTTGTATAGCTGCTTTAAAATAACTATTCAAGTCTAACGGAATTATTTGTGCTTAGGTAGATATTGTTAATTTATGTTGGTGTTAGATAATTTCATTTATTGAATTTATTGTTATAATAATTACTTATATTTAATTAATTTAGCTAAACCGTATGCCTTTATGTATTGTCCTTATTTTTCATTTTAAAATCGTATTGAGGAATTTAATAGTTAAATAAAAGTCATAAATTCTCATATATTCATTTTATATTTACATTTTTACAAGAATTTGTGAAAATTAGAGAATTTGAAAATTATTTTATCATTTTAGCTGTACGTAGGTACCGCCACTTAAGTTTTACAATATAAGTTGTAATTAACTTGCTTTTATATAAATTCCAGGTTGTTAACACTCGATTCCCAGTATGTCCGAAGAAAGGGAACTTATTAAAAAGCGAGGAAGCTTTAAGGGTCGCCTTACTATCTTTGCCAATTACCTCGACGCAGCAACTGATAAGCAGTTGACTGGTTGTGATGTCAAGGAGTTGCAATTACGGATGGGGAAACTCGAGGGATTGTATGAGCAATACGATGAGGTACAGGTACGGTTAGAATGTTTAGTAGATGATGTCAAATCTCAATTGTCTGAGCGTGTGGAGTTTGAGTCACTATATTACAAGGTACTGGCTAGGGCGCAGGAGTTATTAAGTAAATATAACAGCGATAATGAGTCGACATGCAGTGACAAAGTTACCCGTATTAGTCAGCGAAAGCCTGTTAAATTGCCAACTATACAGCTTCCTAAATTTAACGGGAATTATAGCAATTGGTTGGAGTTCCGTGACACTTTTACTAGCCTCATTCATAGCAATGACGAAATTGACAAAATAAATAAATTTCATTATTTACGAGCGTCATTGGAAGGATCCGCTGCTGTTGTTATCAATGCGTTCGAATTCTCCGCAACCAACTACGATATAGCTTGGAATCTTGTTTGTGAGCGTTATAATAATAAAAGGTATTTAGTGCAGAACCATGTTGCATCTCTTTTTAACCTAAACGCCATTACAAAGGAGTCCTCTGTTGCGTTAAAAGCGTTAATTGACCAGCTGAATAAAAACCTACGTGCTTTAGAATCGTTGGATGAGCCAGTCAAGTATTGGGATACACTTATTATATACCTAGTTACTCGGAAACTTGATCAACATACTTTTCGCCAGTGGGAGGAGTTTAAAAGTCGCATAGATAAAGAGAGTAAAATAACATATGGCGACTTCATTCATTTTATTCGCACTCGCGCTGATTTTGTGGAAACTTTAGAGTTGGCACGAAATGACAATAGTCCCAGTTCCTCAAAGTCAAGTTCCCATTCTAATAAGGCGAAATGTATGGTTGTATCACAAGATTCCGATAAGTCCAGCACTGTATTAAATAAGTTATGCCCGCACTGCAAAGGTGATCACGTTCTAAGTCGTTGTTCACAATTTCTTGCACTTAGTGTAGACGCCCGTGTTAAATCATTGCCGAACTACAAGGTGTGTTACAACTGTTTTTGTGTAGGTCACTTTGCCAACCGATGCAGAAAGCCGGGATGCAAGATATGTAACCGCCGGCATAATACGTTGATACATCTATCGAACAACAAAGAGACTTCAAATACTTGCAGTAATGACAACACAAACTTATCGCACGGTAGCTCGAACCATTCCGTATCTACGTCATCGCCCACTGACGCCGTAGCTAGCACTAACTGTGCGAGTGCTAATAATTTAAGTTTAGCTGCGGATCTCAGTTCGTTTCGAGGCGAACGTAAACAACGCGGCGTGTTATTATCTACGGCTCTCATCAAGTTGAATGATCGGAATGATTGCGAGCACATAGTGAGGGCCCTTCTTGATAGTGGCAGTACATCGAGTTTTATGACTGAAAGATTATTTAATCGACTTAAATTAAATTCCAGTGAGGTAAATGGTTCGGTTTATGGCATAAATAATGTTAGTTCTCGCATAGGCAAATTATGTCCGGTAAAAATGAATTCGTTAGATAACAGTTTCGCTGCTCGGATTCATTGTTTTGTTTTGCCTTCATTAACGACTGTCGTGCCCTGTCGAGAACTTGATATTTCCGACTTAAATATTCCAGATAATATCTGTCTAGCTGATCCCAATTTTTATAAACCTTCAGAGATTGATGTTTTGATCGGTGCTGACATTTTCTGGGAGCTGATAGGTTCACAAAGAATTACACTAGGTTTTAATAAGCCAATGTTATGTGAAACTTTGTTAGGCTGGATTGTTTCTGGTCCTATTACCTATAGTAACAATAAATTAATGTCGAACAATATTTTATGCAATTTTAATGAAACCGATTTGTCTAATCATGATTATTTAAGCAAGATTCACACAGATATTGTGAAATTCTGGAATCTGGAAGAGATTGATTCACATTCCTCACATTATTTACCTGAGGAAAAGCTGTGTGAAGAACATTTCGTGAAGAATACGACACGTTTAAAGGATGGTCATTTTTGTGTTCGTATTCCTTTAAAGCAAAGTCCTTCTGTTTTAGGAGAATCATTCCAAAGAGCTTCCAAGTATTTCAATTCCTTGGAACGTAAACTGAAGTCTAAGCCTGATTTCGGTAAGTTATACCGTGACTTCATGTTTGAGTACGAAACGTTAGGACATATGACCGAGATAAGAGACAGTCCCACTCCCAATGGATATTTTATACTACACCATGGGGTACTGCGTGAATGTAGCACTACTACCAAGCTTCGTGTAGTTTTTAATGCGAGTTGTGCTACTTCTTCAAGAGTGTCATTTAATGATTTACAGATGGTGGGTCCTACGGTGCAGGACGATCTTATATCTAAACTTCTTCGGTTTCGGCAACACAAGTTCGTTTTATCGGCTGACGTTGCAAAGATGTATAGATGTATATACGTCCACCCGTCTGATAGGTACCTACAGCAAGTTCTATGGCGTCATAATGAATGTGATCCTGTTAAGATTTATAATTTGAATACCGTCACATATGGAACGGCCAGTGCACCGTTTCTTGCGACGCGCTGCCTAAAGCAAATAGGATTGGATTATAAAAATAATCTCATTAAGTCTGACTCGGGTATCAGAGATAAAGTTGCTGACGTCATCATGCATGATTTTTATGTTGATGATTTGTTGACGGGAGGGGATGACTTAAATGAAGTCATGTCTATCCATTACAGAGGTCACCAATGCATTGGCGTCTGCTTGCATGCCACTAAGAAAGTGGAGGTCTAATGCACCTGAGTTAGTCTCTGAAACTGCTGATTCGTCATTAGATTTAGATATAGGATCTAGTAAATCCAATAAATTATTAGGGCTTGACTGGTTTGCCAATACCGACGAATTAGGTTTTTCAAATTCTATATTACTTCCTAAGGATCCAGTTACTAAACGTGACATACTTGCTGCCATTGCACGTATCTTTGACCCTCTAGGACTTTTATCTCCTTGCGTAATCACTATGAAGATGTTATTACAAAGGATGTGGTTAAACAAATTGTCATGGGATGAACCATTAACCCCGGCACTTCATGCTAATTGGGATGTCATTGTGAAGGCATTGCCCCTTATAAACAAATTTCGTGTTCCACGACTAGTTGTGTGTCACAATTATACTACGCTAGAACTACATGTATTCACAGATGCATCTGAGCGTGCATACGGTGCGTGCGTCTATGTACGTAGTGCCAATGATCAGGGTGAATACATGGTCCGTTTGTTAGTCGCTAAGAGTCGAGTGGCACCGATTAAGCCGACCACCATTCCAAGACTGGAGCTGTGTGGCGCCGTAATAGGAGCTCGTCTATGCGAGAAGGTTGTGAATTCACTACGACTGAAGTTCACTCACATTTATTGCTGGACCGACTCCACCGTCGTGTTGGGATGGTTGCAGATGTTGCCTTCTAAGCTTCAGCCGTTCGTACGCAATCGCGTTGCTGAAGTTCTAGATAAGACGAGTCACTGCACTTGGAGACACATTCCAACCGACAAGAACCCTGCAGACCTTATATCTCGTGGCGTGGATATTAGTGTTCTGCAATCGCTGGACTTGTGGTGGAGTGGTCCCAGTTTCTTAAAGCAATCCCAGTCTCACTGGCCTTCTCGACATAAATCATTAGAGTCTGAGCAGCTACCTGAAACTCGACTTCATGTTTCATTTGGCGCTAGCGTTAGTAACGATGTTCAATGTCATACCTTCATAGATTTTAATAGGTTTTCTAGTTATTTAAGGCTTATCCGTAGTGTAGCAACTGTCATTAGGTTTATTAGATTGTGTAGAAAGAGTCCTCCTGTTAGTAAATTTCTATCACAAGCAGAGTTGCAGGATGCATTAAATGTAATTATAATTAGAAGTCAAATCGAATCCTTTCCTGAGTACAAGTTACTCATTAATAATCAAAAGTTACACAATAAAAGTGCACTTATCAAATTTAATGTATTTTTAGATAAAGATAAAATAATGCGTGTTGGAGGACGCTTAGCAAATTCAGAGTTTTCTTTTGATAAAAAGTACCCAATTGTTTTACAGTCCACTCATACTTTTACGAAGCTATTATTCGAATATGAACATGTAAAGTTGTTTCATGCAGGCCCTCAGCTTTTGCTAGCTTCCATTAGAGATAAGTACTGGCCTATAGGCGGACGAAGCTTAGCTAAGAAATGTTATCGTAGTTGCGTGCGTTGTTGTCGCATGTCAGGTAGAACAGTCAGTCCTTTGATGGGTAATTTACCACAGCAGCGTCTTCTTCCAGGCGGTCATCCCTTTGAGAATACTGGTGTGGACTATGCTGGTCCCATCACGGCTGCTAGTAGACAAGGTCGCGGATGCAGGCTGGTAAAAGTGTACATAGCAATCTTTGTGTGTTTCACCACCAAGGCTATACACTTGGAGCTGGTGAGTGACCTCACCAGTAACATGTATTTATTGGCTCTGTCCAGATTCATTTCGCGACGTGGGAAACCCCGTGACATCTACTCCGATAACGGTACCTCGTTCGTTGGCGCCTGCAATGAACTATCGAAATTTTTAAAATCGAATTGCAATTCCTTGAGCGAAGAATTGGCTAATGACGGCATTAATTTTAAATTCATTCCGGCGTATACTCCTCACTTCGGCGGACTCTGGGAAGCGGGTGTTAAATCAACCAAACATCATTTAAAACGAGTGTTGGGAAATTGTCACTTGACGTTCGAGGAGCTTTACACCACGCTAGTCCAGATTGAGGCTATTTTAAATTCACGTCCACTGACGCCGCTGTCATCGGATCCGGCAGATTACACCCCACTGACTCCGGGACATTTTCTTGTTGGCCGACCGCTTACGTCACTTCCGCAGCGAGATCTTCAAGATTACTCCCCTGCTTCGTTGTCTCGTTTCCAACGACTGGAGCAGCTACGCCAGCATTTTTGGGCTCGTTGGAGCAAGGAGTACGTGTCTGAGCTGCAACAAAGGACCAAGTGGTACTCATGCAAAGACAGCCTGAAGTTGGGATCATTGGTCGTCATAAAGGAGGAACACTTACCTCCCCTCAAATGGAGATTGGGAAGAATTGTGGCCGTTCATCCAGGGTGGATTAGTGGTTGCAGATATACAAACATCTGCTGGCCTCATCAGGAGAGCCTTCAACAGAATCTGTCCGCTGCCCGTTGATTCTTCGTCTGGTTGAAAGCGTACCTGATGCTTTCAATGTCCGGGGGCATGTTCGAGCGTAACGCCTGCTCGTTTACTATGAGCAAATCAACGTGCGTCTCATTAGTTTAAGTTAATTATAAGGTCATTTAGTTTTACGAATTTTGCAATTCATTCCTTCTTATACCTCTGACCATCACTGAGGCAATACAGTTTTTTTATAAAGGCACAGCAATTTTGAGTTTCCTTGAAGAGTCCCAGAATATCCCCCACAATCCTAGTGTCCTGAAATACAGGCCACAAGCCTAGTTTACGCACCTGTCGCAGGTAAGATAGTGATTTTATAATACTTACCTGAATTGCGTATCATTGTCAAATCAAAATAATTGATGTATATTGGGATGAGAAAAAAAATCATTATATCGCGTTACGATAATGCTTTAAAATTGTGTGGCAATAATCTTAATTTTTATCTTCAGCTCAATTACTCGGGTTTTAATTATTTCAAAGCAATTAAAAATTTAATATTATAGACCACTAGTTTTATATAGCCTAAGTTTTCTATGTCCCACTGCTAGGCAAATACCTCCGTCGCGGGACACACGTAGGATACCGCGACTCCGGTACACAAACAGCTACCGAAGGACACCGTGGATTTTATTTAGTACAAGTCTGACGGTCCCTCCTGCCTGCCCTGGGTCAAAGGACTCATTTGATGATTGTGCCAAGATAAAAAAAATGCCAAATACCTTCTCTTTTCAAAATCTCTCTGTATAGGGTAATCTCTAGCTAAAAAAAACTTGGTTAATGTTGTAAACTGTTTGCTGAATGACTGAAAATAATGCTAGAATGCTGTAATTTAATGTTATTCATGTCAATAACCATTGCCTTAGAATATTTGCTAATTCTTCTAAGGAAATAACATAGATTAGATATAAATTATTCAATGTAAAACATGAGTATTAATCATATAAGATGTGTAAAGTATGTATCCTATTCAATATTTACCCGACTATGATTGAAATTAAGAAGGAACCTTAAATAATAAAATCTGAACAATGAAAGTAATTATTTGATTGGATTATGTAGGTTCTATTCTTACTCCAAACCCACGATTATTTTAATATAAACATAGAATATTATTCTTTCTGATATACTTTCACTCCTATACAATGAAACGTTACACATTCAAAAGGCTGGTTTGAATACGAATATATTTTACATTTATCATTGTATTTTTTGTAACGTATCCATTGTACTATTTTTCTTTTACAATAACGTACTAAGTAATGACTTTTCAGATGTTTTATGCTCTTTTCTAATGTAAACGTACTTTTGCAGATTACGAATGGATAAAACAGTTTTTTTTATTTCATGAAATAAGTAGGTAGTATCCTTGTTGGTGTATTGGTCGCAAGTCGAGACTGTTGATTATGAGATACCGGGCTCTATTCCTGGACAATCACACAACCTGGATATTAGAAAAAGTGTTATTGGGGTGTTTTCATGAAAAATTTTAATTCGTAGCAATAGTAAGGATTTGTGATTGATTTATGGCAATCGCTACCTTAATTTCTAATTCCCAACCTAAGCAGAGCTTGTGTTATTGGTACTGGATATTATAGATTAATTACACCCAGGCACAGAACAAATGATCATGCTCATCACACAAACATTTGTCCTGAGTGGGAATCGAACCCACGAGCCCCGGCATAGCAGTCAGGGTCTCTAACCACCAGACAACCAGGCCAGTCAATTAATTCCTTTACAAAATGAAAACAGTCACGTCGTCAATTTATTCAGTGTCCCTGAACGTCACTTGCAAGATTGCAAAGTTCCAGATTGTTATTGCAAGTTGTAACCAGTTTAGATTAAGTGCAAGTGGACTGTAATGCAGGGCAATTTACCGCAATTTTCTGCGATTAATTCAAAAGCAACAACTAGGATGAGTTGAAGTTTTGTTTGCAGTTTATAAGTTAATAAAGAGAGTTGTTTGTGCAATAGTTTTAAGACTGGAAATGGCTGTGACTTCAGTGAGGTTGCGGCTACGTAGAAATTAATATATCTTTGACAAAACTTTGAACGTTGATAAATTAATGGTTTATAAATTAATATTTGAAAAACATTTCCGCCAAATAACGTTCACTGCTATACCGCGACTCCGGTACACAAAGGGCTACCGAAGGACACCGTGGATTTAAGTCAGTACAAGTCTGACAGTCCCTTCCGTCCTGCCCGGGGTGGGAAGACTCATTTGATTATTTTACCACGAAAAAAAGGCCTATGGTGAGTGTCAACGATTTAAAGGTGTAGGGTCCGCTCGCCCCTTGGATCTCGCCCCTTATGATTAAAATGACCGACTCGCCCCCTTCACTTTTAGATACGCTGACTCGCCCCCGATTGTTAATAAGTTAAAAGTACTGTAAGCAACACAAGTTTTTAAATATTTAAATAAATATTGTTTGCTTACAACTTCGAGCGTCTATTCCCATTTCTCCCTACTGGCTTTAACACCAGTGAGGCGAGGCTATTAGAAGCTAACAAAAAGTATTAGGCTAGCATGAGTTCAAGGTAGTCTGTTTTTAAATAATTCTAAAGTTAACCTGAAACTGCCTTGTTCTTTGACTATCCAACAAAAGTACTAGGCTAACATAAGTACAAAGTGGTAGTCATATTTTTGGGTAGATATAAAGATTACCTGAAATTGTCTTGTGTAACATTAACCAGCAAAAGTACTAGGCTAGCATAGGCCCAAACCGGTATGTATTTATTTATATAAATTATTAGTTGAATGTTTTTTTTTTATCATGAACTGGGTCCGGGTTGGCTACGGTTAGGTAAGGTTAGGTTCGGAATCGACCCAGAAATATTTAAAAAAATACCATTTTGAACTTATGCTAGCCTAGTACTTTTACTGGTAAGTGAATGAACAAGATAATTTCAGTTAATCGACCCAGAAATATTTAAATAAATAACACTTTGAACACATGATAGCCTAGTACTTCTGGTAGTAAGTCAATGAACAAGACAATTTCAGGTAATTTTTCAACTTTGAACTTATGCTTGCTTAGTACTATTGCTGATTACAGCCATTGTCTAATTGTCCTTATTTTCGCGATATCTTTAGTTTTTTTGCGAAAACGTGGTCTCACAAATTGTCTTACGACGTAATACAACTATCTCAACAGGTAGCACAAACCATCAAACAATCACAAGTATCACGACGACTTTGTGAGATTACAAATATAGTAGTGTTATTCTTACTGTAAGCATTTTTCTGTCTGACTGTACCTTTCTTGGTTAAATTTCAATGGAAATGCCGCAAGGGGCGAGTGGGTACACCAAAATAATTATTTTAATGTCAATTTTCAACTCGCCCCTTCATAAGGGGCGAATGGGTACACCAAAATAAATAAATACGGGGCGAGTCGGTCATTTTAATCATAAGGGGCGAGATCCAAGGGGCGAGCGGACCCTACACCGATTTAAAGCCTTTGGCAACTGGCCTCGTCTGTCGACATATTAGGTCCGTTTCTCTTTTTTCCAAGTTTTTGCTTGGCTGAAGAAAAGTTCTTCCTCAAAACTTTCTGGAAGCTGTTCTCCATCACCTCCGTGATTTGCGTTCAGGTAGTCTTATCACCTTTGTCTGGGCCGGCCGGCCCTATCCTATGTGTGGAGACTTTCGCAAAGCGGTCATCTCGCATGCGGTTGACGTCACCCTGACGTGGCGTTGACGTAATCCTATCTGTAGTTTTCTGTTTAACAAAATTCCTTAACCGTTAATATTTCCACAAGCAAGAGCAATCATATATTTGTTAAACGTTCTAATCTAAAACCAACTAAATCTCACTACCCGAACTGAATTCATCCAAGCGAATATTCCGTCCATCTGCACGGCTATATCTGTCGTTATACTCAAACACACTCTTAAAAGTCATCGTACATTTGTCTAGTCGCCAAAAACACGTACCCTTTAAGACGTAACTGAACCGGCTAAGCATAGCGGGGTGGATGATATTCTGGTCTCCTACGTTTAGTAGGTTTGACTCACATTCGGTTTGAAGTAGAGAAGATCTTAAGTCAGCGAGTCGATCTTGTGATCATGTTTAGCGACTATCTTTTTATTAGCAGATCCTGAACTTAAACGGTGTCGATGTACTGTATGAAGTTTTATAGATAAAATCCCAATCGGTTCGGTACGAGTTCACAATGCTATTCCTGAATTATGATAACGCTGAAATAGTTATACCATCTACAATGAATACACATTGACCTGTATAAAAAATAGGGTTGTTTCAAGTTTGTAGAGATCTTTGCCAGATTTTTGTGGCACAAAGCTCTAACCAACCATAACGAACGACAAACCAGCGACAAACGTAACATAAAATAATATAATGTGTAACAGATATCTTTCTATCTATGTAACCCGTACAATTGTTTTAACTGTGCGTCAACCTTTACTTTAAGCCTTAAAACAATAGTTATTATTAAACTAATGCCACTATCATGTTTGTGCAGAGCCCCCGAGGACTTCGCCCCAACAGGACGGAGGGCTGGTTGGGGCTACGCCCCGGTCGTCCGTCTCACCGCCAGATCCTTCGCCGACGTTTCCAACGGTAATGTTATGTTCTATTGCAATGTGATTGTATAAATGTACTGTGAGGGCTGATTTTGAATGGATTGTTAATGGTAAATGATTGGGAACTGCACTAAATAGTAATTTATTCCATTAACCGTATTAGATACAAGTCTTGATCACGATCTAAAGCCTTTGTTAAACCGACAGGCAAAACGACAAATAACTTTTGACAAATAAAAACGCTTCGGATCGCATTCGCCCCGCCTGTGTGTTTGACAAAAACTTGAGCCTATCAACAACCAAGTTAAAGATCATGGATCGAGATTGGGATATTAGTGTACATTTGTTAAAAACATATTGGTTCTATTGTTTAGTTTCTAATGACATTTTAATCTTTCGGGTTGAAAGTGACTCACGTTTAGGTCACACGAATTTGAACTCTTTCACTTCAACATAGCACCTAATTTGCTATTAAATATAGTACTTACTTAATTTGCTTCTTGTGACTTATATCATGTGACTTATTTGACTTTTATGACCTGACTTTTTTTCCAATTACGTGAAATGAAAATAGTGTTGAAGTCTAGTATCTATAAATCTTGAGTTAAGAACGCTTTACTGAATACAGCGGTCAAGCAACAAGGACCGTCTTTAATGAGATCACTGCCATTCATTGAAAACATTACGTAATTATATACTGGATGTCCCTGGAAGTATTTGTTGATCAAAACGAATCTAATCTTCTGAGACATTTATGGCATAATGGTACTATTTTTATTGATATGGTTTTTTTTATTCAAAAGTTATGACCTCTTTTCGTGCTCCACCTAGAGATCGCAACTATGTCAAATTCTTTGCCGGGGTCGCGGGACTTATACCATCACCGTGACCGCGAAACATAAAGGGCTATTGAAGGACACCGTGGATTTTCGTCAGTACAAAACTGGTTGAACTCAGGACACATCTGATGATTTTACCACGTAAAAAAAAAAGGTCCAATTCTTTAACTTTAAAACAAATTAGAATATCGGACTGATTCTATAAAAAATCTCTTTGTTTTGGGAAAGTTTTTCTACATCATGATCATCTTTCAGTATCATAGGTTTTTCCCATGACTGGAGACTATTCGTCGACAGTTATAATTACAATTTATATTACCAGACAACGTCTTTCAACTACGGACATTTCGCCGAAAAATACTTTCATATTTGTCACTATTTCGAATACAGGTATGTCGACAATCCAATGACGAATCGGTCATAAGGGAACGGTTGCGGTATTGATTCGATAACTTCACAACTTTTCTTTAATTCAATTTTTTCACATGTCCCACAATTATAAGTTTTCAAATGCCGCTCGTGTGAACTCGGCTTAAAGAGCGGTCAGTAAATGTTGATAAACTTAATTAATTTTGACAATGGTGACGAATCTGACTGTATTCATGACGAAAATTTGCAATTCAGAATACAATAATAATATTTGAACAGATGGTCCGCTTTGTGAGAATTTAACAAAAACAGGAGTTTTGATTGACGTGTAAGTATATGTAGAGTATTGTTGGTATTATTTTTCATTACGCATTGTATTAAATGGGAATGTTTTAAAAGCCAAAATGGTGTAGTTATTTTTTTTTTCTTGTAAATTATTATTGTCTGTAACTTGATTACTATCCCACTGGAACGGGGATCAAATTCATTCACGGAGATTTAATTAAAATAAAACATTGATAAAAACTTCTTATGTGGAAATATGTTCATGTATGATTATCAAAATCTGATCAGTGTTTTTTGTGTGAAAGATATCATACATCCACATCCATACATCCTCACAAACATTAAAGTCATATTTATATGTCATGAATTGTAGGTTTGATGAAAAATTAATGAAAATTTGTTCAATAATATTCTTGTTGATAGGAGAACCTATTAAAACGATCAGATATTAAAGAAGACTTTGAGAGATGGCGAGTCGTTTATTAATCTCTTTGTAAGATCACCCTCGATATTTTAACCTCGACCCCCGTTAAAATGATGAATTCAGGACATTCATATCTCCAGGAATTGACAAATTCAATTTCCGACTCACTGAGATCAAGAGTATCTCCATTGAGATGCGCAATCTAAATATCGTAATTTACAATTTTACGGAAAAGGCGTCCTTTTCTTTGAACCCATTTTTTGTACTTTTAGTTGTTCCAATTCTAGATATAAATGTTTATGTGTAGAGTTGAAATGTTTTGTGTAATGTAAATATGCCAGAACATCGTCCTATTCCAAATCAAATTTCTTTAGATAGATATTCAACTTATAACAAGCGCAGATGGTACATGTTCGATTGGGAAAATGATAAAGTTTGGGTTAGATTGACATGCTGCCGTCTATTCATTATCTTCTTCATCTCATGTAAGAAGAAGTGAGTAATATGTGAGTTGAAACGCCAGAACGAGACAAACTTTTATCGATGAAAAGTTTAGGTACGCATTATAGTTACTAAGCAATAATGCCTTAGGCGGGAAAGAGACATTTCTTCGTAAATATAATGTATGTTGTAAGAAAAAAGAAAGTAATTTACAGACTAATGATGCTAAAGAAAATATAATGTTTAAACCAGATACGAGGCGTGGAGATCGGCATAGTAGTATTGGTGCTAATCGTATGGATCGGAGCGATAGCACTGTTCTTCAACAGATGGGGGAAGATCAGGATGCTGCTACCATATCAGCCTGACTACAAACAGGAGCAGTTGAAGGTAATCATTATAATGTTGAAGATACTGGTAAGGATAATAATTATATAGAAAAGAATAAAGAGTTTTTAATCGATGAAATTGAAAAGGTAGATAAGGAATAAATATCTAATTATGTTGTTATTTGTAAAGGAATTGTGGATGAATATAAAAGAGTTTTTAAAATATTGTTAACATATAATTACAAGTTTTAAAATCTTTACTACAGATGTAAAGATATCTTGTTACAAATGATGAAATAAAAGATGAAGGATCTTTTGTTGTAGATACTAAAGAAACCGATAAAGAATTTGTTAAGGAAATTGTATTCAATAGATTTTTTTGTTTTCTACTGTTAAATATATTAATATTTTATTCACTTCACTTGAAAATTTTATTAACAAGATAGTTACTTAGACAATTAAGAATGTTAAAGGAATAGACTTGAAAGGTATTTTGTTTATAATTGGTTCAAAGTTTTTTTTTATATTTAAAAATCGTACAAGCATATATAATTTCTACAGGTGGATCAGTGTACTTCTCATGTACCAACGTCGCTATAGGAATTCAATATGGTTTGTTCATAGCCCACGAAATTGCTACTTTATTTATATTCCCAGTAAGCTTAGATTCCTCTACCGTAGTTATTATGAAAGTATTTAGAAATGCCGCCGTGAATTCTTCGGTTATTACCCAACTTTTATGGTATCTATTTTTATATTTATTTCTTTGCCTTTTCTTTCATGTGCAAGATCTAAAATGTAATTAGCTTTGTGCCCTTGTTGACAACGTTGGATATTGGTATTGTAGATAGGTACTTCTAGTCTCAGTTTCCATTCAGCTTTGCTTGCAGTAAGCAAACTATCCTCTTTCGTGTTCATAGGAATGTGTTTACTACATTAAAAATCATAGCTTATTCGGTATTGCCAGCCACAAACATGTGCATTTCGATTAGACATTTGTTTTTTTTTCTAATGCTACAATTTCAAAAAGAATTATTGTTTTACTTGCCAGACATGATGCAATTAGATAATTTTGCCAGATTATTCAGAGCTTCAAGGGCTATGAAAGATCAAACATTTTTCTTAATAATTTCAAGAACAGAATTTTGGGAATGATTTTATTTGAGACTCCAGAGATATAGATACATTTTATTTTACTCTGAAGAAGGTTTTGTGATTGAATTATTAAAATTGATTTTCGCTTGTCAGGTTCCTGGAAGCAGTGCATTAGCAGCTGCAGCGGCGGGAGGTACTTGCGGCGCACATTCCGCGCCGTCGGCGTGCTCGGTAAATGTAATTTCATTTTCCTGTATATTTGTAGATATTTTATTGATTTTGCAATCAATATTGAGTCCTAGTACTTTAGTATCAAAATCGAATTTCTTAAAATCTTCAAAATCGAATTAGTCCATCTTATTCGTTGTCTCTTCAAAATTGATTGCAAAATCTCTTGTAGAATTTGTAGTTTTAAAAGTAATTTTAAAGCTAAGCTCTTTCCAAATACTTCTCTCATCTAAACTTAAATCATTATTTTTTTGTATATCACATTTAAATTTTACAGAACTAACTATACTCTTCTTTAAATATCCAATTTAGGTATTCTAGTTTAAGTAATTGAAAATAAATTGCAAACTGAAAAATATCTGTCTGAGACATATAATTAGACCTTTTATGAATCAGTACCCTTAGCACGAGTTTTCTGTAAATGAGACGTAAAGTAAACTGGAACTTTGACACTTTGAAATTGACAATTTTCAAGGGAAAAATGGAACAGCGCCTCTGGTGTGCGAAGAAGGAACTAATTTTTCCCTTGAAAATTGTCAATTTGAAATTGTCAAAGTTGCAGTTTACTTTACGTCTCAAATACTGAAAACTCGTGCTGACGGTACTGATTTATGTTTCAAATAAGTATTTTACATTACATTATAAAAAATGACCGAACTTTTAAAAGCTTTTTTCATCCATATCATACCTGGATTCAGCGTCATTGGATACGCTGTATTACAGCGCTGTGTTAGACTAGAATAATGTAAAAAAAAACAATCCAATACAGCGTCCAATATTCCAGTGTTGGATAGATCCTTAACGCTGAATCCAGCCACTGGATCAATGAAAATCAGCCTTTACTCTTCATAGCAACAAAGTCACTTAAATAAATAATAATTAAAGCTTCATTTCAAATTAATGAACATTACATGAACATGCACTCTTACAATATGAAATAAAATATATTCTTATAAAAAGAAATATCTGATAAGACTTCAAGGTACTTCAAGTTATATCATATTTCTACATCTCTCAAGGTTTTGTACATTATAGAATGTTTCCAGTATTATAATTATATTAATCCATAAGCGTAAAGGTTTTTTTCTATCGCTTCGGTAGAAGTGATTTCTTTTTTTCAAATAAGAGAAGTGTACTGGAACTGTGTAAATGTAACTGGAAATTGTGTCGCATGTGGAAATTCAGACATTATACACACGATTAGCGTAAAGAGCGCTCGTATTTTTTTTTTGTAGACAGCTATTTATTTCTCCGGCTAGTACCTATCGACTTTTTAGAATTATAAAAGCTAACAGGTATGGTCAAATATACCAAACTTTTACAAAACTTTTCAACACAACACACAACATGGAGTCGATTTCTTCAAACTTAAACAAATATTCTGAATGAAATTACTTTCCAGCAAAAACCAATCAAGACTCTTTGTATACATTTTAAGATCCCAAATTATTTTAATTAGTTACTTCAGGAAATTTAATATTACAAAGGTTAAAATATTTTGTACTACTATGTACAATTTTCATATAAGTTTTGGCTAGCCGCCTACAAACTCATAAAAGCTAATTTATTCTACTAAACATAATAACTTGACTATAACCTCCGCCGTAATTAGTTATCTGTAGATGTAAAACAAATGTCAAAACCCCCACTAATTTAAACTTGTACTAGTATGTTACGTAGGCAGTTGTCCCAACGCCAGCGGGGAGCGATGAACTTATCGGCTTTTCTCGCTCAAGGAACGTAGAAAAAGACTTACATTCCGTGTATGACACATACAGTATAAGAATAAAAATTCCAAGAGCAAGGTAAAGTTTTCAATAGTTCGTCGCTGAATTTTGATACTGCCTGCAACGACTCACACTGTTAGTTCATCCGTGAACTAGAAGAGCTTCAAATATCACTCGTTCACCCATTCTCGCTTGACAGTCTGTACTAATTCAACACCACGGGCAGAGTTGCGCAGGTGAGAGAGTAGTGCAAGTAATCGCCTGTTGCACTCGAATACTCGCTGATAGCCCAGCGAGAAAACTAAAGGAAAGTACACAATTTGCAACAGCAAAATGTGTTCGATAGTAAGCGATTTTAAACACTGCTAAAAATACAAATTATTGGAAGGAATATTAATAGTAATTTGTACCTCGGTACATGCTTGGGCCGAAAAAAACACCTCCTTTTACCTTTCGAACATTAAAACTTTCCATTATCTATTGTGATTGTGATACGGTTGTTAATCTATTAATGAAATTTGACAGCTGAAGGTAGGCTGATGTGCTGGCGTCTGCACATTTTTTAGTTTTAGTCCCATTTTATTTATTCTTGTTGTTCAAAAAACTGTTCATAACGACAACGTATTCACGTTTTCATTTCAAGGCGATTTACATTTGTAAGCGATTGAAAGCAAGCAGTGTGTTCGCTGTTCGCCAGCTTGTTTTCAGTCGCTTGCTCCTACTCGCTAATCGCCTGTGCTAGGACAACTGCCTTATCTTGAACTACCTGAAATTAATACAAGTAATAGTTCTACGAAACGTTTACTACTATATAAATGTTATGTAAGCAAATGTGGGCACTATAAAATGTCTTGATGAAAATTTAGTAAATATTACCCCAACTTTTTCTTATCAAAATTAAAGTGCGTAGGTTTAGGCCAAAGCATCTTAGCTTTATATTGTTTTAGAACTTTAATAATTGATTGTAATACAAAATATTCTACTAAAGTTGTTAGATAAGGTCAAGGTCTTCTATGTAAATATTAAAAAGCGGTAAGTCTGTATCCAGGTTGTAATCTCCAGAAGAAAATGAACGTTTTTTTTTTAAATTTAGAATAACTATGGTAATGGTGTGTGGTATGTGGTTTCAGGTCTTTAATTCAAGAGTGAAAATGTAATAGGTTACTTCTAGCAAGCGTTCTTCACCGTCGACCTCATCATCGCTTATTATCAGGCGAGATAGATGGATGGATGAAATGCAAGTCTTAGCGATAGGCTCGCATTTGACCACTACCTCGCATGTTAATAACAAAAGAAAACTTTAATTTTTGAAAAAAGAACAATTGCGGAATAAAAAAAATCTACTTTTGAATCAGAAACGTCCACTATCTCAATTCTATCATTGACTGCCAAGGTTAGTGAATTACTTGGCTTGCAGTAAACGAAGTAGCGTGATTCCGAACCGCAATGCAGCATTACTTAGCTGAAGGTCAAAGCCAATCCTGCAGCTTGGAACTTTATACATTAAGCATTAGAGTTTATTATTTTTAAGCTTTGCGTGCCTTTAGATTTTTGTTGATAAGGGTGAGATTTGATTGATTATTTATGCTGTTAATTATTTTTTTAGGAAGTATTGCCATAATTAATGACGGAGTAGGTAGATGAGTAAGCAGGGATTCAAATAATGAAAATGTAAGTTACAAAATTAATAGTTAATTTATTGTTCCATGCGGCGGCAAATAAACTCTGAAGATTGCTTTTTTATAATTATGAAATATTAGAAAATGATGAAGAAACCATCTTCAAAAACATAACAGCCCATTAATAAAATTCTTGTCTTCTACAATCTAAAGCTTATGGCTATCCAGTTATCTCTAGTCAGTTTCATAAGTCCACCTTCTCACATTTCAGCCGTGGTCACATTCAACCACTTTCCTCCATCGTCATAAAAGCCTTGAACCGAAAACGTATTCAATAAATATTTTTTGAACAAGAAGAATAAAATAGGATTAAAACTAAAACTATGTGCCAGCATAAATCACGCCCAGATCCGAAGCAACTTCTTGTGGATCACACAAATACTTTGCTCCGTGCGGGAATCGAACCCACGACACGTAGCACAGCAGTCCAATCGCTCAGCAAATGCGCTAACTTAATAAATGCCAATACCTAATAGATTTCCAACCATATCACAATAAACAGAGAAAAGTAAATAAATAAAATAACAAAAAAGTAGTGACACTTAGGCGTCAAAGCACTCTGCATCGCTGTCATCTGGGAACGTGGAAGACTGGCAGCTTTGCCACGTCAACTGGGTCACGTCACTCAACGATACATCACAATATATGAAGTGCCGGATTCAGACGGACGCTAGTTTACAAGCTGAACGATCAAATGTGTTTCCCTGAAACCGTATACTGATCCAGTTTGTCTGCTTTTAGTCCGAAACGATAAAACTGAAAGGTTTTCAGAAAAAAAGTTACTGGAATTTCATTGTTCCTGTGAAACATGTTTGACGGAATTCGGAAAATTGTTAGGAGTTTTTTTTTGTTTGAGTTTAGGATTGTTTTGGACTTTTATTCAATATTCAGACCATCTTTTTCTTGATATTTTCAGTGTGGGAGGATTTTTCATTATTCTAAGTCTCAGTAGGTGCTAAATGACCCTACAATCTTTGCTAAAATTACACTGACAAAATCATTTGGTGATAAAATTATCAAATGAGTCCTCTCACCCAGGGCAGAGCGGGAGGGATTGTCAGACTAAAATCCACGGTGACTTTCAATAGCCCTTACGTTTCAGGCTCAAAATAATTCAGTCAGTCCCGCGACCCTGGCAGGGTTTGGCCTTCTAAAGGTACCGTCTACCGTCATTATGCTGACACTCTTGAGCCATCGACGCGAAAAAAAAACCTTGAAAAATATTCTGACAAGATCGACATGAAAATACCTTACTTCACCTTCATAAACTTCTCAAAGTGGTTTTATTCGTTTTATTGAGTGACGGCGACTGCAAAGAGACGAAGAGAATTTACAGCTTCCATCTATTTAAAGCTGTTACGAGCTGGAACGTCAATATCTTTATAAGCTACGTTGAAAACGTGAGAAAATATTTCCCTTGGTCCGTACGTCAATCGTGTCGACAAGGGCACTTATTATGTACTTGAAAACTTTATAGTCTGTTAAAATTATGTATATTAAGTAGAAATTGGTGTTAATTTAATAAAATGAATAGTTTTTCTTGAGGACTTTTTATAGAAAAATCATGATTGTAGTTTAGTAATTGTACATTGTAAAGATCAAATATTAAAAAAAGGAAAATTTAATTTGTATAACCTCTATATTCAAAGCTTTTTTGTGTGTAATACAACTATAACATTGACTGTGTAATCTGGTCTCAATTAAACATATTATAATTATTTGATACACTCAAATTAGTTAGTTGTATAATAAATTAAAGCAGCATACTTACATAACTGAAAATAATTTAAAAACACAGAGAATAAAATGTATTACCCGCTGCCCCATTCTTGAAAACAAAATGCATTGCCCCATACCAACAACTACTCGACAGTACATCTAACAACCAAAAATGGTTACGAACAAAGTCATTGAATCAATAATGGCCACTAAAATCTGTCGTTTCCATCCAATACGTAAAATGGTGAATAAAACATTACTCTTATTACAATTCCTTTTAGCGGAGACGGAAGAGTCTTAGTATTTTTAGTGGTCGTAAGCAAAACATGATAGGTCTTCACAATCACGCTTCTTGTTCTATTTTACCACTTTAGGGCTTGTACAGATAGGGGCGTTTACGAGCGATTTTGTTTAACGCGACTTTCTATGACAGATGTGTTTTTATCAGATCTATGCTAACATGCCATAGTAAAGTAGAGTTATTTGTTGGATTGAATTAAATGATAGACAAATTGCCACCACTTTTACTAACAAATTATCTTTTCCTATGTCTCCTGGAACCAGCGCTCGCGGAATACTTTATCGTTAACGAAAGAGTCTACTTTGAAATTAATCAAACTTATATTGTTATGGCAGATAATATGACAACCAACAGTAATTTTATAAATGTTTGCATTAAAAGTGTTATTATTATTTTATTTTATCCAAAAAATCAAAACATTGAAACTTTCAAAGTAAAGCACAAATATCTTCTTCTTGTTATTTAGACAGACAAAGATACCTTGGAATATGCAGATTAATTGACTCTAAATCGTTTCTTGATTCTCAGCCGAAATAAGAAGCGACTTCTTAAACGCCAAGTCGCCTCTATCTGCCAAAGCCCTTAGGAGTACGATAAACTCAGTTATAAAACGTGTTTTATATTGCACCAAGCTCCTCGTTTCAAATAAAACAAGCTTGGCAGATGTGTCTTTTTTCATTACTCCAGTCTGATGTGATTTGCAGTTTCTATTTTATTAGGGAGCTATAAAATCGGTGTTGATAGGGCCGTTTGATTAGATTGTTAGCACTTTGATTCTGGAAGATGTTGGTGGCATTTTAAAAGATAGTTTTATTTTACTGGCTGATTTTATTGATCTGGTTTTGTTCGTTGACTTTGAGTGTTGTGATACCTATCTTTTGTAATAATAATACAGTTATAACAAGATAAAAAACTTGAAATAAATAAACACATTAGTCTTTTGTGTGACTTTGTTTATTACTACCAGGATGAAATGTACTACTCGACCAAAGATGATTATGGCGTTCGCAATCGCTACATTTGGGCTACATTTTTTTATCGGACAAAACTTTATTTTCTATTTCTGTCAGTATTATTCTGAGTAGAGCTTACAGGCTGGATAAATGCCCAGTAGGTTGAAATAGGCTCACCTTCTGCGGCGATAACTGGCCAAATAACTTTGTATTTTAAGTATGTCTCTTGTTTTCCAAAACCAAACCAATGGCAATAAGCAATTATTAAACATTTCCCTTACTTGCTTCGTCATTTTTAATATCCATTACGCAATTTTTTGTAGATAACTACTTCTCTTACTATTTAATTTCTAAGTTAAGAAACCCAACTCCAAGTTACATTATAAACATTTTATATCAGTAGATACATACATGTTTTAGGAGCTCTCCTGGTATGTAACGCTATCCATAATTGAGTAAAAAGTTAAATGTACCTCGAAGTTCCCTTCACTATTAATGATAGCATCAATTAGAACTTTCCTGAACTTCAGTTGATACCGTTGTTCGGGACATGATATAATTATTAGTTGAAGTAGCTACTTTGTTTGTTAGGGTTCTACCTAAAAGGTATTGTGTGCGGATCAAAATAATGCCATTTAGTGGCGAGGGCCCTTAAATGTGGTATCGAATTTTCCTTGTGGGTTTCCAAGAAGGATCTTTTCTGAAGGTTTTTTGCTATTAAGGTCGTTTGTAAAGCTGCTGGAAGTTATCTATATTATTATAATTATTTTAATACGTGAAGTAAAGCACCAAATATTCCTCGTAAGGAAACTCACAAAACCGGAGGATCATGACATATGGCACAGATAAAAGTTAAAATGGAGAATAAGTGCAGAAACTATAAAAAATATCAATCTTATCAATCAATTAGTACCAAATTGCGGCATACTTTTTTTATTTCTTATTGTCGTATGTGTTTCATGTGGCTAGTCTCTCGGTTATTAAAGGTCCATATTATTGTGGGGCTCAGCGCCATGCCAAATAGACTCATTTCAGCAAATAGTCCTTTACCTCATCCTAGAAGTAACAGCACTTTACTACAAAAATACATTGAATAATTATATTAGTAGGTATTATCATTTATTTCCTCTTCACAATTCTATTAATCACAGTTAAAAACTGTAAAACTAAAACCACAAAGAACAAACACGAATAAAGGAACTTGATTCCAATGGTAAACTTGAAAAGTACTTGTAAGTTTTACAAGAACGTTGTAAGCACTAACTTTTGCTAATAAAATCTTCGACGTAAAACCTCGTTTTATCTTGCACTCTTTTGTGCTTACCGACTTTTGAACGTCTACTGTATAAGTTCTTATGGCAAAAAAACTGTGATAGATTTTTCATTAAACTTTTACGTTATTATTTTCAGTTTTATAATGGAATCAGGTTAAAGCATACTCACAGTTTATTACCAGGAATCAGTAGCTGCGTTCGATATTAATTAAACAGAATATTCCGAGAAAATACCCAATTAGTTTTAACCCAGATTCATGAAATGAATATTGGTTTTTGAAGTATAATTTGTTTTTATATAGTACGACTCTTGAATACCTAGGATTTGGAGATAATTTATGCGCTTTATATAGTTTTTACTTTATACTCTTATAACATAATCCGCCACTATTTGTATCTATCTGTCTGTTCGCAAAAAACTCAGAAACTACTCAACGGATTTTCATATAGTTTTCACGAATTGACAGAGTAGCTCAAGAGAAACGTTGTGATATATATATATTTATAATTTGTAAAGATTTTGAAGAAATTGGTTCAAATATAATGATTATTATTTAAAAAGCCAAGACACTTGGTGGTATATGGTCAAAAAAGCTGTGTAATCCCTTCGATAGGCAACGAAAAAAATTAAGCACCTTTGCGATGATCGATGTTTGCAATTTTAAGTTATTTGTACCACAGATATCCTCTTTATCTAGGTACTTATTAAGCAAATAAATTAGATTCTGTCAATCTAAAATCTTTTAATACTCTTTTACTATAAACAGACTAACAAATTGAATAAGTCGTGGTAGTGACACAAAACATTTTCTTTGAAAACGTCTTTCCAATGAAAATCTTATTATAATTGGGCCTTGGGCTGATTAATCATAAATCGTTTTCCATTATCTTTAATATTCCTAAAAATTTTTACGAGAAAAAAGTTATCATTCCTATAAAGTTCCATATTTTTCGAGTTTCATTATGAACAGACGACATCAACAGTATGATGAATACATTGAGCTATTACTACTACGTATAGAGACGACACCACGCATCACCACTGTGTCCCATCCAGGATGAGTGCGCGCGCACAAGTTCATTCAATTGTTTGACAGCTCTGTGGCGTGCTCTAGACGCGCGCAGTCATCCTGTATGTTTCTGATTTCGAATGAATGTCATTACAACGTTACGTCAAACTGAAAGTATCCATAATTTCATTTTAAATTAACCGATGATGATTAATGAGAGGTACTTGGTTTAATAGTGAAATGTGAAAATTAAATGAAAAAGTGATAACCACATGAAACGTTTTTAAGTAAGCATCACTTTTCATTTCATTCTTCTTTATGTTTTGTTCTACACAAAATTTTCTTTCAATTTGTCCTCTTTTTAAAGCGTTTCCAAACGTCTTTTGTAATGCGGACAGCGAAGGAGGGGAACTCTCTGCCTGCGTCTGGGTTTCCGAACGCATACAACCCCAATCTCTTCAAAGTTAGAGTGAACAGGCTTCTTCTGGGTATGCTCGCTCCATCGTCGGACTTGTCTCAGTCATTCCTGACCTAGACTAAGGTCAAGAGCAAACCCATCTCACATAAAAAAAAAACATATACTTAAACGTAAATTAAACTAATAAATATTTATCAACCACATACCTTGTTCTCATACCTTTTCTCTTAAGCTGTAAAGGTTAATTGCTTATACTTGCAACTGGCGGTCGAGATTCCCTCTCCATGAAAAATTACGCGATTTAATTGAGCACATTCGTCTGTAGAATTGTTTTCTAGAATGTACGTCATTCTTAGCGAAAATCTTGGTTTCAAGCACAATATAATTTTATTTTGTTGTAGGATAACTTAATAAAATAATTTAACATAATTATTTATTGTAAGACGTCTATGTAATCTATACCTTGGAACAAAATTAACAAAAGTAATAAATTTAGAATCCTAAAATGTAATTAAACTATATTATACACTTATGAAGTATTAATAAAGCAGATTCAGGTTATTTGTTCTACGAGAAAGTAATATTACAAAAATTAACCATATAATTTACCAAAACATTGCTTATAATAACGTAATAATTGATCTAATGAGATGTCATTTGTTTTCGGCGCCATTACTGTCAATAACGTACTAATTACCGTGTCACTCTTAACTGATTGATTGGTTTCAGTTCCCTTGATTGAATAATTTAATGTCTACGAGAACCTAAATATCAAATAAACATTAGTTTCCACAGAATACTGCAATGTAATCGACTTTTGAGAATCTTTCAGTTTGTTCTTGAAAGCGTGGAATACATATTCTGGAAATTGTATAATTTATTTTAACGAGCCTTTAACTGAAGATTAATTTAGTATCTTGGAACTGAAAGAACGTTAACGTAAAAGGCAGTTGATTAAAGGATTTTGACCCTTATTTACAATCTCTAAAGCTCAAGATGAATTTCACATCTGGATCGGAATCTAAAAATAGATTTCGATCATCTTTCCTTCACCGTGTTGATCAAAGATAACAAGATTTACGTTCACTTGGAAGTACATAAAACAAAGCTAAAAGCTTTTAATTTTATGTTCTACGTTTTAAAATTATGTTACAATAATCCTTTTATCAGAATTTTGACTTGGCTCGCGAGGTTGTCAACATTTTTTATGTGGGATGTAGACGTAGCAATGATTGTGCACATAGTCGTGTTGGCATAAGGCTTAATCGCCAAGACCCTTGACTATCATCCAAGGCATAAAAGAACGCTAAAAGCTTTTAAATTGTATTTTATGCACTACGTTTTAAAATTATGTTACAATAATCTTTTTACCAGAGTCTTGACTTGGCTCACGAGGTTCTCAACATAAATGATGTGGGATGTAGTCTTAGTGATGTCTGTGCCTATAGTCGTGTTGGCATAAGGCTTAATTGCCAAGGCTCGTGACCAACATTTAACTCATCATCCCCATCATCACATGGCAACATAATTAAGAAAACTAAAGAATATATTCCCAAAATTTCTTAATACTTAACTCATATTCATATTCATTTATTTGCATTCCACACGGTACAAAGATGTTATAAGGAACTTAGAGCTAAGATCCGTTGTAGACCCTGTAAGGGCACAGCAAAACTCAGGTGTAGTAAATCCCAAAATTTAACATTTATCATAACAATCCAGCCTTATCATTAAATAATAACCAAATTCGCTAACCCAAAAGTCAGCGACCCATAAGAGAATAATAAATTAATTTTATTTATCCCACGTCACTTATGCTTCGGTCCGATAGTCTTTCTAAATAGATAGAATAAGAGAGGTTCTCTCTCGAGATCAGCGGTCAGGGGACTCAGTATCGGTATCTGTCAAGAATTACGGCCCACTGTCCATCTTTATTCGGTTTACTGGTCAATTTTTTGGGTTATTCTGTTTGTTTTGTTTTTTTTTTTACTTAACTTTAACTTTTCACTTGTATCTGCTCTAGAAATCTGCATAATCATATTTATAGAGTGGAAATGAGTGAGAAATTTGTGTCAGTAGTCCTCTATTATTTTCCGTTATTTTTATTATTTTTTAAATAAATGGCTTGTGAGGCAGTAGCTTCTTTAAGGAAGTGACTGATAATTTGTACTTAGAAGACAATCAGTTTTCTACTAAAATCGACTATTAGAATGTGGATATTTTAGAATTTAGCATTTTTTGGAAAGATATTATTTTCTGTTTTGATAACTCGATCCAGCCTTGAACAAAGTAAATTTATGGACAATAAAATAAATGAATAAGATACCTGATACATAACTTATTTGAAACAAAATGTATTCTTCTTCTACTTCATCCATTTTTGATTTTTGATTCAGATAATCCAAATCCATTCTTCGACAGACCTTCAATCTACAAGTCCATCAGGCTAACGCCTACGTAATTTAGATCACAGATTCCAATCAACGAAAAAAATCCAGCCACGTTTCTCACGGACTTGGATTCCATTTAAAAATGGAACAATATTCGAACGTATAAAATGGTGAACCCTTTACAAATGAAGTAATATTTCAAGAGGGTCAAGAGTTTTAGCACTATCTAAAAATACCAAGTACGATTCAGACTAGCACACACAGGGATCCGTATATAGTCCTTTCAAAAGGTTTTACAAAAAAGCGAGCTTGACTTGGCGTAACGTTATAATGGCGTATTTGTGTGACATCTTACAATCTTACATTTTCATATTATGTAAGCGATATAAGGTCATGAGAGAGTTTGCTTGTCCCGCAAACGCCATTTTGGAAAAAAGGTTGCAAGTATCTGACAAACAATAACATAACATCCAATTGTTGTTCACTACTGCATGTAGGCCACCTCCAAAGAGCTCCAACCTTCCAAGACTTTAGGTATCCGCAAACTATTTGCTCTTTCATAAAAAAGAAATGTAGATCGTTCGGACTAATTCGGTCCAAAAGATATATAGAAACCTTGTGACAGGCGAATATATACCGTACCACCTTTGTAAAACGGACCTCTGAAAACAATTTCATCATGAATCCTTTCCATTCGATAGCCACTTTACACCTTTTTTTTTACACCTTTATTGATAAAAAATATCAGTACGCTTGATCTTAAAAGGACCTTTTGATTTACATAGGTACTTCGCAATCTACATTGAGATATATACTTGACTGTGAATGCGGAATTTTATGGCGGAAAATGGAGATCTAACAAGAATGTTCGAGTCAAAAGTGAAATGGCAAATATTGAAATGTCTGGTACAACGATTAAAGTGGTTGTATTTTGAACAGATGATATTTTGCTGAAATATTTGTAGTAGACGTATTTTACGCATTGAACAAAATAATGGCTACACTTAAATGAAACAGCTAAAGAGAACATAAAAATTACTAATAGATGCAACAATAATTGATGATTGACAAAGTTTAAGAACAAAAATACTTTATTATTTTACATCAAAGTGCATTTGATATAAAATAAAAAAGTATATGCCATAAATAATAAAATAATATACCATTACCTTACTTTTAAAAAAGATTCATAATACACTTTTATACCATGCTAAAATTTAAATTGCCCTCATGTAGTGTTCCAAACAAAAAAAAAATCTAATATAAGAACAGTCCAAACTTGGCTGTATTATGTTAAACTCGCGTGACTGGAACAAATGAAATTAAGTCTAATTTATCGAAATCGTACCTCGAATCCAATACAAAGCTTAAGTAGGACGACTCACAAAATATGCAGAATAACTTACCAAAAATAATAAATGGAAGTGCAGGTTAAAAATATCGTTTCATTTTCGACCAAGTTTTGGGAAGACGGTCTTCCTGACTTTTCCATGAATGCTCCAAAAAGGCGAGCTATTGATTAATATTTTGTACTAGTCGTCGCCCAGCAGTTAAGTTAAATTATTCGATTATAAATCATTTAAAACATAAGTTTAAATAAAATTGCATTCTGCACTCAACTTAAAAAATGCTTATTTTCTTTTTCTTTACTTATTTGATTTTTACTTTTATCGCTCATAAATAAAGACAATCCTACATAGCAAACATTTAAGAAAGAATACTGAATTAAATTGGCCATCATAATTATATGAACCACGTTCTAACGTGTAAATAAAACAAAAATATTTTTGAAATGAAATCCATTTCAAAAATATTTTTCGAATTCAAATACTAAAAATAATCTAGAGTCAGACTTTCAAAAACTCACAGAATAACCCTCTTTTCATTTCACAACTTCATCCACACATTTACAAAGGTCCCTACAGGGTGCTACAATTTTATCGACCCCATTTTGTTCATCGGATGTGGCGAGGGATCCCTCTCAAGACAGCTATTAACTCGGCTAACTTTTATTTGCTTAGATCACGTGATTCATGCCCCGATTAATTTAACAAGAACGTGCTCGCTTGACCCTTTGACCCCAGGTCACGGGTTGGTAGGATTTTGATGACACCATTTCTCGTATCGGCGACGTCAGAAGATGTATTGTGAAAGCTTCAACTAAATCCCTATTTGTATGTTTCATATATTTTAGTTACACGCAAAATCTAAAAACGGGAACAGTTGTGAGATTAGGCTATACCATGTTCTTTTTGTTTTTGTGCATGTGGAGCTCGTGGCTAAATAATAAATTTAGATTAGGCAGCCCTTACGATGCGGCTGAGTGACGATCTATAATAGCGAGTTTACCTCATGCCTCGGAAAGCACACAAAACCGTTAGTCCTGGCTGTCATTTGTAGATATTTGTCAGTCGTTACTGTTAGTCCGAAAGCTTGAAACATCTTATTATGAGGTATCGTATTACCCTACTGGTTTGCCGAGGCATAGGCAGTCGATTCATGTATGATATACTGACTTCGTAACTAACTCGGTATGACTGAAATCCGATGGCAACATTTTATCAATTTTATCCCCAAGGATGGATCCTTGGGGATAAAATTGTATCATCATTTTGCCTGACCTGTTTCCAACCATGTTGCCATCGGATTTCAGTCATACCGAGTTAGTTACAAAGTCAGTATATCATATTTTTTGAATCCAAACTGATAAATACTCAAAAATAATCCCCTTTTTACTGTAATTATCATGTACAATGATAGCTCTGGAATTAATGAATCAATCAAGCAGCAACCTAGAATCTTCATTACGGTGTGAAGAGGATTTTTCACACCTACAAAGTATAATCACTTAATTAATAACTCAAAGCCAAGCAAATCTTAATTGGGAAGCTGAAGCAATTTGCAAACTTTAATCAGGGTAACAAGTTGCTTCACACTGGGATAAAATATGGACCAAGACTTGACTTAATTAAAAAATATGAAACAAGTTCTTTAGGTGCTTTTTTTTTAAGCGTGTTAAAATCATCAAATGAGTCCTCCCACCCCTACTGTCAGACTTGTACTGACTAAAATCCACGGTGTCCTTCAATAGCCGTTTATGTGCCGGGGTAACGGTGATGGAATAAGTCCCGCGACCCCGGCAGGCTTTGATTTATAAAGATGCAGTCGAAAATCGGTACTGGTCGGTATAACAGGTAACACTTGTATAAAATAACTTGAAAAAATGAGGAAACTTATCCCCTTGGTTAATGATGTCACTAAGAAAGGACAGGCCTGTTGGTCTAGTGGTTAGTGACCCTGACTACTTTGTTGAGGTCGTGGGTTACCCAGGACAAATGTTTCTGTGATGAGCATGATCATTTATTCTGTGTCTGGGTGTAATTTATCTATAATATTTATGTATTTATAAATATATAAGTATGTTTATCAGTTGTCTAGTATCAATAACACAAGCTCTGCTTACCTTGGGACTAGATGGCGTTGTGTGATAGTTGTGGAATATGTATATAATTAATAGATTTTAAACCTTATCGCAATAGTGGAAGGTTAATGTCCGATTGGTAACATTTGGATAAAACATCATTTATTTAAATTAGTCTGATTTATCACCACTTTCTGAAGGTAAATTTTTACATAAGACAGTCCCCCAAAGCTCCTCTTCGACACTTTCTTGTGTTTTGGCTGGGAAGAAGTGGCGGAACAAACTCCCCAGCAACACATCTGTGTGTACGGTTAGAAGAACCAAATTTAGTAAAATTTAATAGAACATTAACATTATACAACAGACTGCCCAATCGTGAATAGAAGGCATAAAAAGATAAACTAGGACCAACGCAGTAAATAACAATACAAAGAAAAAGAAATTAAATTACATATAATAAAACCAATGGGTCGGTCTATTTTGCCTGCACTAACCAGTACCTACACACATGCCCTGTACCCTTAGCACGACTTTTCACTCTTTTACTTTACAGCGTCTTTCCAGTATTTACAGCGTTTCTTGTATGAAAAAATGAAAGAGCGCCTCTGGTGTGCGAAGAAGGAACTATTTTTTTCCTTGAAAATTGTCAAAGTTCCAGTTTACTTTACGTCTCAAATACTGAAAACTCGTGCTAAGGGTACTGTTTGTTCCGCCACCCTCTTTCTTTGTAAAACCACCCTTAGAATGAAAAGTATTTTTCTTAGTAGGTGATTAAGTATATAAGTTTCTTTTCACGAATTGTAATTTAACATAATTATGTCGCGTGCTCATGATTTCAGAACTTAATAACTACTTATATGCTTGTCACTCTCACATGCATTTTCTTTGAAGTCGTACTTAAGTTATATTTTTATTTATTTAAACCACTAATTACAACAACATATTGACATTAACAATACATTCATCCGTGATTATGGCTCTTGCAACAGTGCCAAAACATCGGGAACTCAAAAGAAGTAATGTAGATGGTATGTTTCAATTATGAGACAAAGCATATTTTATGATATTTACAGTCAGCATCAAAACTTGCTGACCACATTCAAATTTTCAAAATCGCTGTACGTGTACACCGGCGTATTACATATTATTATATTGTACAGCAATTTTGAAAATCAGAATGTGGTCAGCAACTTTTGATGCTGACTGTACTATAGTTTTCATATCAAGATAAAAAATAACAATCAACACACTGACAGAAAATCCTTTGTAAAAGCTGCTACGGGTACTATAAGTGTATGAGACTTACTATAACAAATTTCATAAAAAAAGGACTCATTTCATTATTTATTGCCATCTCTATTGTAGCTCGAACCATTTCATTTCTATTAAAATCGATTCAATAATACGCATCGCAGTAAATACGCGTCATATCATTATCATGCTGTGTCTCACGCACTCAGCACTATCATAGATATACAATATCTTCTTCTCCTTTAATAAAAATGTATAAATACTGAGAAAATCCTGGAACTACTCAATCATTTTATATAGACAACGTTTCAAATCTGTGCGGACGATCGATCAAACTGCCAATGGGAAGGTACCGGCGTTTCTTTATCACATCCAATGGGGTATCCGGATATTTCGCTACAAAAGCATAGGTAGGTATTTTAAAAGTAACACAAGTCTACCATAAATCGAAGACCTGTGTAAATCAACCTGCACTGGGCTCGCGTGGTGGACCACAGAGAGGAAACCTGTTAAAAATAATTTTACAAGATTTTCACTTTTCTTTTCAAAAGAAGTAAACAATTCTTAAGGACTAGCAAACGCGGCGTAGGACGTCCACCAATAAGATGGTCAGACGACCTTTTAAAGGTTGCCAGAAAACGCTGGATGCAGGTCGCTTCCAACCGGAAAATGTGGAAAGTGAAAGGGGAGGCCTATGTTCAGCAGTGGACGTCCTATGGCTGAGATGATAATGATGATAAAAGAAATCTTCAAGTAAATTTATTCTGTTTTCTTTATAGTTATTTAGATCAAGGAGATTCGTATCCCTTTGTCTGTATTTCCATAAATTTCAGGGCTCTTGACGCGGTAAATGTTTCTAAGAAAAATGTATGCACCGTACTACTCGGTTTTTAAATGTTCTCCTAGTATTGTTCAGTTTTTCTCAGTATTCTAGTTCTCGTAAGTTTTTCTTTTCATGTAACTATATGTAGACAATACCAGTCCATGCAAGCGACCTTTGGTTCCAAGCCAATCATAGTGGATAAAGAAAGTAGTTGGCTTAGCATTTTCATTTTATTAAGACTGGTATTATTATTAGGAGATACTGGTTTTCACAGACGATCTTATTATATTCGATGCAGTTTGCAGACAGAGCTCTGTTTTGCAAAGGGTTTTCGCATTTTAAGAATAAAATTGATATATCAAAATAGATAATCTACTGATCTAATAATCGATTTTCTAAAGGGAATAAAACAAGCCAAATTACTAACCCCGCCACAAATATTGCAACTCGGCAAAAAATTTAGTTTTCGGGCCATCCCGATGATTAGTTTGGTTACATTCCTTTAAACTCTGCAGACAGAAAGGGCTCCTACTCGACTACGGTTCGGCTTGGTATAATTTTTGTTCATCTTCTGATCAATCAACTGGTTTGATTCGTAGCTGACTTAGTAATTTTGTAGCCAATGTAGTTTTTACTGGTTTAATGCTATTCAATATAAGCCGATCTAAATATACCCTTGTCTAAATATGGCACGTTTTTCGCAGTGGCCGATATGATATATAAAAGTAGTTGTGTTGAGTCGATCTGTTTGTATAGTTGTTCCATTTTGGTGTCCTATTTCAACTTGGAAATGTTGTATACCTCGGAATTGATTCACTCAAATGAATAAAGGCGACTTTTTCATCTTGTGAGCTTTTATGGTTATAAGCAGAAATGAATCGTTCGTGTATGTTTTAAATGTTTGATAAACGCACTCATGACACAACAGAAAAAAACCTTTGACAAAACTATTAAGCCCTATTTCAAACTCTCGTCTTATCCCAAAACTATGGCCGTTGTTGTTCAAGTGCCAATAGATTGATCGCATTTGCCAAAATGTTTGGCATTATAACTGCATTACCCACGCAGTAAATGTCAAAGGCTGTCGCACTAATCTCTATTGATTAATTGGTCAACCGCCCCATTAGAGGGACCACTACAAATTCATACTACATAATAGTTACTATATGTATTGAAATCTAACACTAAACAGTGCATTCGAATTTGAGTATTAAGCCAGCCGTACACGATTCAGTTTACCGTTTTTTAGGTGCTCAAATCATCCAATACGTTCACCCACACTAAGTGGAGCGGTTGGGGCTGTCAGACTCGTACTGACTAAAATATCCATTCAATAAATTGTCACCAACTCAAGCGATTCCTTTAGTCACTCATTTGTAAACACGCATTTGGGTTTGCTTCATAAGAAGAACGAAGTAGGCCCTTGTTAGCTTTGGTTCATAGAATGCTCTCATAGGTGCACGATACAATTTTTTACATAAAACGGTATTTTTTTTAAAGATGGATTAAACTCAAGTCTGTTCACACCCTTAGTTTCCTTTCATTTAAGGTCTTTACCGACGGCGACTGAGAACGATGGATCGCACCGTTCCGGCGATACGATCCGATTGTATGCGATCCCTATAACATATGGATGTCCATGTGTTATCTTACTGACGCTGACAGATTCCATCGCATTGATCGCATGCGATCAAACCGCATCGCCAGATCGTGTCGCCGGGACGGATCGCACTCTGTGCGTTTTAGGCCTTTAAATAACTAAACACGTTACGGTTCAGCTTGAATTCTAGACTTATTATTTTCAACCTAATCACTCGTAAAGAGCAATTGACCTAAAAATAAAAACTGCCTTGGGCCACAGTATAAAACATAAAAAAAGAAACGATGACGTCAGAACTGTGGTCGGTAACACATAAGGTGTTTACTTAAAGAGTTTTGATAAATATGCTGACATGTTTACGGTAGAACTGATTTTAGGGCGATTTGTAAACGTTTGTAGATTTTATATTTATTTTGACTTTTCATCAGTTCCCTTTCTTCTTTGCGTTTTTGAAGTCATAGGTTCTTCTTTGATGATTTTATTTTTATTTTTATCTACTAAATTTTAATAGATTGTAGTAATTTTTAATACTAGGTACTGTTGATTCTATATACAATTAAAAGTAAAAGAAAATTTGACAAAAATATGAAAATATAGAAATATCTAAATTATGATTGAGTTTGGTTTCTTAGTAAAGTGTGTCATAAACGAATGAAAAAATATAAGTATCCACAGTATAAATATAACCACCCGCTTTCGCAATGGTGCAAAATCGATATAATTATGGATAAGTACATGTAAAAGACATGTATAACACAATATATTATAAATCTACCTATTAAATAACTTTGAATTTTCAAGAAAACAGCATTGAAATCCGCTGCGTCAAAGTCACACGTTTGAACTATCTAGGCGAGAAATGTGTTTCTATAAACATAATAAATTGACTAATTATAACTGTTTTTACAAGCTTTTATTTAGTTACACCTGTCCCGTTGTCTGCAATCAAATCTTACAAGTTACATTTGATCTACTTCCCGGTAACAGATTGAGCTGTATTTTTGCACGTATATGTATATCGCGTGACAATGCAATATGATGACATTATCGAGCTGATCTGATGATGGAACTGGAAGGTAGCCATAGAAACTCTCTCAGAGCTTTCTCAACCTATGACAATATTTAGAAAGACCGTAAACTAATCAAGAAAGAAAGAAAAAACGTTTAATTGGCACATGCCACAAGTACACACAGTAATAAGAAAAGAAACAAACAAGAAGAACTTAAAACTAAACAATTTTAAAACCAAAAAAACATGTAGGTATATTTTACACTGTGTGACTTATGGCTGCGCCAAATACATGCTACAGGTTTACAACAGTCTTACCTGTTACTTAAGAGCTGTTCTGTTATTGAAAATCCAGCCCAGGATTCAGAATTCAAAGCCGGTCCGATAGAACATCTAACAAACGAACAGGCATACAAATCATAGAGATGCAAACCCCTTTGAGAGTTGATCACATTTGTCTTTGAAGCACGGTATAGCCCGACTTGCATCGAGCTTCGTCCATACTAACGATACACTGCGATCGTGACGTCATTATTTAGTTTCTATCTGACTTCAGCGGACAGTGTTTTATATTTCAAGCTTTGCTATCTTTTAAGACTGTATTTGCAGAATGTGGGACTAAATATTTTATTTTATTCACTTTAACTTTAATCATCTCTTTGTTGATATTCACGGGTTTCAGTTTATCACGATAAAGCGCGAAAGATGAAAACCAAAGAATAAACCTTATGCTTTTTCGATAAATAATAAAAAATAGACAATTTTGGGTCAGCTGTCTGACCGCGCCGTGCGTCGTGCGCAGGCAAGGGCTCGGCACGGTGCATACGATTTTTTGAGGTATCTCACGAAGGGCACCCGCTGACAATGGCACCTGAGCTACTAGCACCTTATCTATTCGACATAAGCCTCCTGTCAAAATTTTTCACAGGTGCCAATTTGAATACCTCGATTTGTTTACGTCAGTTGCGTAAGCGATCTAAACAAGCGCAAAATCCGATCAATTCAATGCTATGTGCCTTTCATAATTTACATGAATTTGATCGTTATCATCACCTCGTGAAGTATCATCATACCGTCACCGTCAGGGATTTAAAAAAAAAACAAAACTTCACAGTTCAACAACCTCGCTAAACCAAGACTTTGCACTGTTGTGGTTTTCCTTTATCATCCCTCGTTGCTGAGATAAGTAATTTTCTGCTCAACAACAGTCCCTTTAGGGGTGTTACATACGTGCCGGTACGTTCAATCCAGCAGTGTTATTTTACAAAAAAGAGCTGATCTATAACGATTACTATAAACACAACATTCAGGTTTTATTCCACTCAATTTAAATTGGAAAATTCTTTAATATTATCTACCCGTCATTTTATCACAGTAAATAGCATAAAACGTTCAATTTTAAAATTATACAACCACGCCCTATCTTCTGCCTGCGTTTGACTACTAGGCAATTTCTGTAATGTCACAATTCGAGGTAGGTAGACCGAGCGGCTTTTTCCTCGGATTTATTACAACATAGGAGATAGAATATTATTATGACATCTCATTCACAAACTTTAATATTTGATTGATCAATCATTACGTCAACGTGGGCGGACTTATCACCGAAAGCTTCGATCATCTATAGAAACTGATTTTTGGTCAAATTTTTCAAGACATACTATAAACATATTTTCTGTGCCTTTCGGCTGTGCTAAAACATATACCGAGCGAAAGTGTGTGTAGCATGCCTTATGCAGAGTTTACCGTAGCGAATAATGTTCAATTTTTTAATTTACTGTCTGACATTTTAATAAAGTTATGTTAAGTTCAGAGTATAAGTCATCCTTTATTCGTGGTCTTTCAACTTTCTTTTGAATGCAGTTTGCTTCTGTTTCTATCGTATCATGCAGGAGGGCCTTTCTCGGTTTTAGAGATGGTGTCGACATTGACAAAAAATTCTAATGACGTCATTTTTTCGACATTTAACTGAAGTCTATTGTTAACCTTCGACAAATGGCGAATTTGACGTAGCAACTTTTAAAATTTGTCGAAAAAATGACGTCATTAGAATTTTTTGTCGAGTTCGTCACCATCTCTAAAACCGAGAATTTGCCCCCTGTTCTTCGTTTATGAGAATAAAAAATTGAGCTTTCTTTGTTTTTAACCGCAGTAATTATCTTTTCATCAGCATTTCAACATCTTGTCTTTTTCAGTCTATGCACTATTTGATCGTCAAATTATATTTGACTTTCAATCTGATTTTGTTAATTTTCCATCAAAATTTGTGTGTTATGGGGATTTTATGTTTATGTTTAATGAGCAGAAACACTTCTCCAACTGACAATTACTTCTTTGAGAAGAACAATAGTAGTGTTTACTACGGAATTATTTTCTTAATCTTAAATCTATTTGAGCAGTGACAACTGCCGTGAAGACCCTGTATCATTTATGTGGGGGCTACAGTTACGAGAAATGCCGTTTTATTGGCGATAATATGCTTTAATTGGTTTCAATGTACAGCAAAACCTTCATAGTACCAAAGTACCATCTAACAACTGTTCTAATTCAAGTAAAATTCCATTAATCACTCAAGTATGTACAAGAAATGGAATGTGACACAATTTTTCCCACATGCATTCATTTTTTTCGCTCACATAGTCGCATAATACTGCTAATATAACCTAATGATAGGTTATTACCAAGCCAGCCATACTACAAGCCTGGACTCTGTAATCAAGTCTCGCCCATAAATAGTATATTTTTATACATTTATTTGTAGTTAGAAGAATACTTTGTACTACGATGAACTAGCTATTACCCACAGCTTTGACTTTTTTTCCCACCCTTATGTAGCCTTTTATCATATTAGGGGTTCAATAAATATCTCTGTAACAAAATTTTGGAATAAACAGACACACAATATAATATTTTCGCATTTATAATATTGAATTACAGATAAAGATTTAAAAAAAAAACGCAGCCCCACACTAGGAATTTCTCCTGTATCGTGGGTGCGTTTACAAACATAGAAACTCACAAACAGCCAGACCTGGAATTACTACTTGCAGATCATACAAATATTTATACCGTGCAGGAATCAAACCCGCGACATACAGCGCAGAAGTCCAATTGCTCAGCCACTGCGCAAAACGTGCCGTCAATTTCTTTTATTGTAGACTGTAAGATTCAATAAATAATTACAAACTATCAGTATTTTTACTAACTAGAAACCACACTATTTCTTCACATGCCTCTTGCTTTTTAGGGCCACGATATCCTAATTAGACATTTTCGCGAAACTCTAGTATAAAAACTAGCTAGAGCCAGTGATTTCGCTCTTGTAGAGTTTGGTACATTTACCGCCTCAATCTTGGGGTAATCGCCAGAGGTTACTGTGGGGCTACCAGAAAAGAAAATGTCCAGGTTATAGACTATCTGTATGCTTAATTTCATCTAAATACGTTCTGCAGTTCTTGCGAGAAAGTGTAGCAAACATTCACCACTCTATTATTTTTTTTATACACATTAACGCATGCATGAAATTTTTCTTTCCTCAAAAAAATTATATTCACCAATCTATTCTCACATCAGATGAATTTCACAAACGTTCGCATTTATAAAAATAGTAAGTCTTACAATTAATATTTACATTTCCATCAAACAAACACATCCTGTGTACACACAACCGTTGGAATAAACCCAAACCAACCAGATTCAACTGTAATACCCCATTTAATAGTAAGTGTCTCATTTTATTTCAAACAGTTAAACATTACGATTATGGTTTGACAGAAATAGAACTATGAATGCGTTGGGAAAGAGTTATGACTTTTCAAATCGTATGAGATAGACTCGGTTGTTCTTGTTACGTTGTTCGTGTTTTTTGGGAAATGTTCTGTTTTATTAGTTTTCACGAATAAAGATGTTTTGTGTCTCTGAATGAACGAGAAGTATTTTGGCAGGACATACTTTGTTTAGTAATGCTCAGCATTTGCGCCTAGGGCCGCGAGACTAACGGGGCAGTTTAGAAATCAATGTAATTAAATAAAAAATATTTATTTTGTAACTTGGGTATAGAAATTAAAATATTTTTACACGCTACAGTCAATATATTTAAAGCTAGATGAAGCCGGTGTTTTACACAAGTCCAGGCATTATTTTACTCAGGTCATGATTCGGTCGATGAATTTTATAGAAATCAGGACAGGAAATTTTCACGTAGTGGTTACATATTAAGACAATAACTCAAAGAGTTACAAATACCAGTCGGGATTCAAATAAAATGTATCTAGATCCCGACTGTATCTATAATCTATTGAAAACCACCAAATTAGTACAAAATGTGCTCGTTTTGCCTATTATGTCCATGTCATAAAACGTTACCACCTCAGTGTAATCCTTCACATCATAAATTCCACTTACACCAATTACTCATTTTAGCACATAAGTTAATTAACTTAATTTGTCTAGCGCTTGATTAAGCCTTTTTATTACAATGACGCAACGCGCTATGAAGCGAGCAATTTTTCATTAGCACTAAGTAAGGGCGGCACCCTTTCCTCTTTCATGAACCAATTTTTCACCAAAGTCTTTGAAAATAAATTGAAGCTGGAAATCGAAGGATCGGAATATTCATTTGATTTCGTATTAAGTCATTCGGTCTAAAGACTTTCGTTAAAGGTCGAGAAGTTGGGTTTAACAAAATAAGTTAGTGGTTAAAAAATTATCGTTTTACAATTATTAATAATAATATTCCATAAATATCACACAACGCCATCTATTCCCAACCTAAGCAGAGCTTGTGTTATGGGTACTACTTATATATATCTAAATACATACATAATTATTATAGATAAATTACACCCAGACACAGAACAAATGATCGTGCTCATCACACAAACATTAATTGTCCTGGGTGGGAATCGAACCCACGACCTCCGGCATAGCAGTCAGGGTCACTAACCACTAGACCAACAGGCCGGTCGAAAATTAATAAATATATAAATTGGAAATTGGTTGTGATTAGTTTCGTGGTTTAATTTTTCATTAATTTTATCCTGTTATTACAATATTTTTTTTTTTATGTTATAGTTCGAACTAATTATTTTTATTCGAATCAAAATGAAGACAAATATAAATTCAAGACACAATATTACATCATCATACTTTAATAGCATGAACATTTATCAAGATTTTATCTTTAAACATTTTCATTTGTTGTAAATTACTATTTAGTTTGAAATATAATTAACACTGCAATGCAAACACGTCTGATTTTAATAAATAATTAATTAACCCATGTGCATTAAACACACGCCAACCGTACATTATTTAGTTTTATCATTTTTTACATCTATGATTACATTTCATTATTCATACTTTGATCTGTTATCAGTGTTAATAGAGACTATTTTCGAATGAACACTAATAAGTTTAAAGCTAAAAGACTCTTCTGTCTTTTCAGGCTACAGTATAAAGATTTTAAATGCATATTGTTCAATCCTTGTTAACCCAACCATTGAAATAGGACTTTTTTTTATCTTGGTAAAATCATCAAATGAGTCTTCCCACCCCGGGCAGGGCGGGAGGGACTGTCAGACTTATACTGACTAAAATCCACGGTGTCCTTTAATAGCTCTTTATGTTCCGGGGTCACGGTGACGGTATAAGTCCCGCGACCCCGGCAGGCTTTAGCCCTCTGAGAGGGGGCCTCGTCATTATACTGACGCTATTTGAGGCGCGCGTGGAACACGACGCGCCGTCGACCCGGGCATGGTCCATGGTCGGACGGCGAGTTGCCCTTTACTCGCCGCCCGCATGCCCGCATCTACGCTGGCCGGAGATTGTCATGCGACGTCCGACGCCGTCGGCGTCCACCAGCGCGGGTGTTGACATTGGCATGGGCATTTCATTCGGCATTGACGTTTTTTAAACATATATGTATTCATTACATGCATATTTAGTCATGTAATAGAAGTCGTGATTAAATTAGTAATATGTCATAATTAATTCATCACATAAAGGAGAATGCTCATTCATAAAAAAACCAGCTCCGGCAGAAACGAATTGTATATCAAATTAACAATAGCGTAGTGTAATAAAATAATAACCGGGTATGATCGTGATCCTTACTGGCAAACGTATAAAAAATCAGTTTTGTTATTCAGTCGTCCATTGAAAAGTACTTCGTAGTAGTAGTGTGTTCTTCTATTTCTCAAAAACAGACTACATCAAACTTAATTTTATTTTGAAAATCTAAATTTCACTGAAGTATCAACTTAAAGCCTAAAATAGCGTCACCACAATGACGGGCCCCTCTCAGAGTGCCAAAGCCTGCCGGGGTCGCGGGACTTATTCCATCACCGTGACCCCGGTACATAAAGGGCTATTGAAGGACACCGTGGATTTTAGTGAGTACAAGTCTGACAGTCCGGGATCCCGCCCTGACAGGGGTGGGAGGACTCATTTGATGATTTTACCACGCTAAAAAAAAAAAGTATCAACTTAAAACTCAATGTTATATCTCCGTCTTAGTCTTCTAGTACTCAAATCTTATGACAGTACAACATTAATCCTGTAAAGCTTAAACAAATTCAAAGAGCTACGGTACACAAGGATAGCTTGATCTCCATAGAAATTCTGAAGAAAATCCTCAAGATTAAGGCGACATGTGACAAAGGCGGTGACTACAATAGGATTTAACTGTATTAGCCTTTGTAGTTGCCGACTCTTACTCGAGGCCTACTTATTGATACGCCGACAATGTAGTGAAGTTGAAATAAGGATTTTGATATTGTTGTTTTGTACGGTCTGTGAGATGTGTGTTTATTCGTGCATAGAGTATTGTATAAAATGTCGATAGATATTTTTTTATTTATTCTAAAGTTGGATATAGGCTTGTTTTTACATGTTAAAATCATCAACTGAGTCCTCCCACTCCAGGCAGGGCGGGAGGGACTGTCAGCCTCGTACTGACTAAACTCCACGGTGTCCTTCAACAGCCCTTTACGTTTCGGGGAAGTTCGATAAGTCCCGCGACCGGCCTTTTTAAGACTAACCACATTTCAAGTCGCAAATTCGATTTAAAATTTGAAAAATCTTAATCGAGATACGACAGTAGGTGATTATCTCTGATACACCGAGACTTTTCCAAAGAAGAAAGACGTAACGGATAGCAATAAGTGCTAAGTATTTCAACAGTACGAATAGTAAATATAAAACTTAAAAGGAATTTGCTACTTCATTATTTCAGGATTGATTTCACTTATCATGGCGGATGGTGAATTTGTTTTATACTTTGACAAATATCTAAAGACTCTGTACATTTCTATGTATCTTTTTGACTAAAAACATACATTAGAAAGGTCTTCTTTGATATTGCCATAATATATTATCTATTTACTCTAAATTCATATTTCTCAAAATCTTATTGCGGGTAGCACTAGAAATTTCTAAGATTTATCAATAAGCTGAATTTCATGCATTCATGAAATCCTGAGCGTATAATATTATGTAGTGAGGTGAATTTCAGGCGTCTGAACGATATGTTCAATCAGGCAGAAGATAAGAGTCTAGTCTGAAAGATCTTGAAAATATGCTGAAATTGTAGCGAACTTTATCATTGAAAAATATTTATGCGAGGTAGGTACTGGAAAATCATGTGTTTTGAAATTATGAATAAGAAAGGTGTTAGTTATATATTTTTTTATGTCATTTTATTTTGTCGGCAGGTTATATTAGCGAGGTTTCAGTAATCTAAACTAATATTATATTAAATTAAATGTCTATTTGTAATGGATAAACTCAGAAATTAAATACTGATATTGACAAGAAGTAAAATAGGCTGTACTTTTTATTTATAAACTGGTTTGCAGTTTATAAAGCTGGGAAGGGTTGCTAAAAATATAAGTAAAAAACTAATATTAATTTTTCACATTTTTCAATAATTACTCCATGATAAAGACAAGATTAATATTAGTAGGTTGTATGTCCCTTCTTTGGTATTGTTCGTCGTTTCGTTGACCCCATCTGTTATGAGTCGAGCTATACGATACTGACTGGACAGGTCCACTCAAACCTGTGTTTTTTTTATACGTGTTAAAATCATCAAATGAGTCCTCCCACCCCATACTGTCAGACTTGTACTGACTAAAATTCACGGTGTCCTTCAGTAGCCCTTTATGTTCCGGGGTCACGGTGATGGAATGAGTCCCGCAACCGTGATTTTTTCTTTAAAGTACTATTTCAGACACCTGCCTGCATGGTTAATTCTCATGCTTGCACGGTATAGTGCCTGTTTGTTTTGTGTTTCTTCTGACTACAGGTACGAAACACCGACCACATTTAGCTTCACTATACATAGTATATAAAATAAAGTCGCTACCCGCTGTCTGTGCCCATGTATTCCTAGATGTTTAAAACTCCGCAACGGATTTTGATGCGTTTTTTTTTTAATATATAGAGTGATTCAAATGGAAGGTTTATGTATTTAACACATAATATAGTAGATATTGCACCCGATTGCGGAACCGGGACAGGTCGCTTGTTAAAATATTATTTGACGTATGCAAGTTGTTTTTTAGCAACCAACTTGCAAAATAAATACATGAATGCCCCTGGGTAAAAACACTCCGTATCACAAACGCACCAAACATTGTCTTAACATAAAATGCTTATTTTCGTCCACTACTAAGGGTTCTTAAACAGGATTATGAATAGATTATACGTGTCACGTACAAGCTCATACGATTTAAAATGTCAGGCGCCACGAACAACAGGAGCTAGGGTTGTTCAAAAAAATTTAAAGTTTGAAAGAATTTTGTTTCTTTTTTTTATGTGTTTTAATATTTTCAATGTTACAATTACTACTGTTTTGTAAATTAAACTTAGAAAATTTGAAAACTGAAACATTTTAATTATCAATTAGTTAATTCTGTAGTGGCTGAAAGTTGCCCTGCTTATGAAATTATTATTTTTTTTATTATTATCAATACATACAATGCGTAGGCGTCCGAATAATATATTTTTTAAATATTAATTACATTAAATTACTTGCAATTGTTAACACAATAAACAATTGGTTTGTTTCGCCGTACCTACCCTTTAAATAATACATTTACTGCGCTATAATTTCCCAGTAGTTGTAGTTAACTGTTAATGTTATTTCAAATTATTCTAATCCATTCCGAAAACCCAATCAATCGACTCAATCCATCACTTACTAAACAATACTGTGAAAACAGATCCCAAACTGTTACTGAACAAATAGTACCGTAGATTGCTATTGTATTGTTCTATTAAGCTTAGAATTATTTGGCACGTATTATGGAAGCGATAGAGTACAGAATGATTTATCAAAGTAAAAACAATGGTGGTTATATGTCTCGTTGTATCAACCACCCTATACTCTGTCACTTACATAATTTATGTCATATATACCCATCCCACTTCTAATTGTATGACGTCCCCTATATGTTATAGGTAGTCGGCATAGTATAGTTGCTATATGTGCGTGTTGCTTAAATCGTGTCGTGCGCAGGACGTATGCTGTCTCCTGGACCGTTGCTTCCAATACCCGCGGCGGAGCGCCCGCGACTGCGGCTGTCAATTTGCATTGCTGCATGCTGCGCCAGACGACCAAAACCATGGTAGCTAGCGGAGCCCTGCCCGCGCTAAATCGCGGGCATGCCCCCACTGCCAATGCCGATGTGCCGGTTGCGACCACCAAGTAAGCAGTAGCACGCTTACTAGTGTGTTACAAAGTCGCGTTGAGTTTACACATATTTCTGCTAAGCACGCTACTCACGGTCTCACGACGTCGACACTTGCACCGGTTCACGTCTTTTCATTCATTTTCTAAACGTCTGTCAGACGTCACCTCCGAATGTAGCTCCATATCACTACCAGGGGGTTTTCAATCACAGTTTGAAATTATTTCACAGGAAGATGCTGCTACTTCGTCTGACCTAATAATTCAGAGACCCACTGAGGCATCCAGCGAAACAAATGTGGTGGCCCTATTTGCTACTGAGACTTATACAGCAAAGGTTTGATGGCCCTTGGACCCAAATCCAAATATTTTTCAGCACATTTTAGGTGACACGTCACTTGTAAGGGTTGACACGAGGTCACATTGGAGTTGTTCGTTTGAAGATAGAAGTGTATAATAATAATATGTGTTAATGTCAAAGGTATAAAACGCGTCAAAGTCATTTTTATCAGAGTCGTCCAGTGCTTTGACCTTTATTGCCTTTTGGCTCAAAATAATGTTTCATAAAGGAACAAATAATGTTATTATACAAATGATTCACAATCGCACTAGCAGTGTTTTAGGTTTTCCAACACGTTTGTTCACCAAAGCTCCGATTAAGCACGCTAGCGTTGAAAGAATCGCTGAAATGTTGCAAAATGTGATACATATTTTTGCAAGCAAAATTTTGCACATTTTTCCCGTTTTGTAAAGTGAATTTTTGTGTCCACTTGCTTTTGTTGAGTTCCTCACCACTAGAGCTTTAATGACATTATTCTAGGGTCACGTCTAACCTCTTTTCACGAGAGGCTCATCACTCAGGTTTGTGTCAAGTCTTTGCGTTTCAAATTAAAGTTAAGCAACACTGACATAACAGAATAGGATCTGAATAAAAACGTGAACATTGTGGAAGTGGAACTGCTGGATTTAAATATTACCTAGATATTTGCAACGTAGCTAATAAATACCATAGTCCTCTCCATTGCGTATATGACGTTTAACATAGTTATCTATCCATCGTAACAAATTAGAAATCTAAAATGTCATTTCAAACTTGATTCCAATCTTTAATACTAACTTATCAACCGAGTTTTCAGAGGACGCTTCAAAGCAGGTGTCAAAAAGCATGGATAAAGATTGGGATTAACACACATAATTTTGAACCTAAACACATTTACAATGAATCTATTTTTGCTTCCAAAAAAGTTGTGGTTAAGCAAAATTATCAACAGACATTCAAAACCAGGTCACCTAAATAGAAACAGGCCAGACAATGGAAACTAAACAAAAGACTCAAAACTAACATACGTTCAAATGTCCCAAAACACATAAGCAGAACTACAATAACCATTACAATGCGGCCTACCGTCCTAAATTGCATTCAACCGCTTTAAACCTTGCTTTAACAGTTGCCATTTGCTGGACAAAGGAAATATTTTCTACCTAACAAACGGGTCTCATTTCCCGTGGTAAAATTTTGCAACAGTCCTGATCAGTTTTTGTGGATTCTAAGGCACTTGTCCAGCAAACCATGGCTATGCTTTGAACAATAAAGGGAATTTAATTAATAAAATTGACTACAGATCCACAATATCAAGCAATAGCCTTTCTCCAGTACTTTTAAATTACTATCTAAAGTACGATTATTAATTCGAGTCAGTTAAATGAAACAAATGTATTAAAGAAATGTACTAAATTTCATTGTATCAGTGACAGTTGTACTTGTCATTTTACTGACTGGAATTAATAATCGTAGTTTAGATTGAATTTCATAAAAAGCAACGGTCACCGGCCTTTTCTTGGGACAGAGTAAGTACCTATGTCACAGTGGACATTGTTATTTTCATTGGTGTAATATTCAATATGGGAAAAAAAATATATCAGTAGTATGACTGTGTTACACACACGTCGCTACGCATCCACACACATTTCTATACGAATATAGAAACGCAGCTCGAATTACACACAAACTTAAATCACAGCCATGCTAAGCACGGATGGAGGGTGACAAACAAACGAACAGCGCTGCTAACGTGGTCAACCTTTCCGTGCATATCCTACACAGTGGACGACCGACATAATAATTTGTTCGTAAATCTAGTTTGCAGCCGCCTATATCCATAATGGGGGCGGAATTGCAAACCATTTTGTGTTGACGGCGATGAGTGATGGATCAAAAAGAAATTAATGTTTTGATAAGTTCCTGAAATCTTCCTTTGTTTTCTTACAAGTATTTCTGGCGTTTTGTCAGCGTAGTAGACGCTTTGTTTAAAAGGCTGTGTACATTACTGGCCACATGGGCAGGGTAATCCGTTTTGATTTTCGTGTTTCCAGATTTCCTTTTTTTATTACTGAATAGATTATATTCTTTTTTTTTTATAAATGATGCATATCATATCTCTCTTATTCTAGTTTGTTTATCATTATATTTTATTTACAGTTTGACAGTAAAATCCCTCCATTTGATTATGTAACCTTTAGCTGAAATAAAATAAAACTGAATTTTACCATCTCCAAACGAGCAGATCTCCCAATTCAGGTAAATATCCACCTGTCAAATTATATAATACCGATCCGTAGCTTGCAATATGCATGTCAGATGCAGACCTTACCGTCCGTGCACATTACACAACAAAGCCACAGTACAATTTATAAACAGTATAACAAATATGAAGAAAAATACAACACAACACATCCGTAATTGAAAATCTTGCAATAGCTTTTTAAGTATCACAGACTAATCATGCAGGGTCAGTAATTAGTAAGCAGATAGTTTGTAGGTTGTTTTTTTAATATAGCTTTAAATCAATACAGTCGTTCCTATTTTGTAGCTACAGATGTTCACGTGTATAGAACATGATAAATGCCATCAAAGAAGAAGTCTTCTTTGACGACCATCAACAATGTGTTGAAGCATAAAGCTATTGTCAAACAAACAGCCGAAGCGAACGCAATCCGAATCCTATCATTTAGAAAAGCGAAAGCGGTCCGATAGTCTATGTGACAGGCTTCAAACAAGTCCATACTTTACAAACAAAAACGCTTCGGCACGCATTCGCTTCATCCTTCAGTTTGACAAAGGCATAAAGGTTTCAGGCGTTCTGTGGGAGATTATTAGGAAAATGTTATTCTTGACAGAAATGGAGGTTTTTAGAAGAATCTTTGCCCGCAAATTGTTATATCCCATTTTATATGAGTCCTGAGCAAAAACCTTCCCCATATTTTTTTTTAAATAGTGTGCTTCTTCTCGAAGACATTTCTTTGGGGAAGCCAATTATTTCTAATAAAGCTATACTACGATAGATGAAGCCCTCAAAAATTTTCAAATTGACCTACTGGTTCATAGTTATACTGTAACATCAGCTTGATACCGAACCCTCTAGAGAGTTGGTAATTGAATTTCCTGTAAACTCTAAACAATGTACTAATAAGTGTTCTGGATCTATTTTAAAATGAGTTAGACGGTTCGTGTGTTGTTTATGAAGTTATGTACGGTAAATTAAGATCTGTTTTGAATAAGGTTTTGTAAATTAAGTTTCATATTGCTTTAGTTTTGTGTATAGTTAATAATAATAATAATCCACAACTATCACAGAACACCATCTAGTCCTAAGCTAAGCAGAGCTTGTGTTATGGGTACTAGACAACTGATAAACATACTTATATATTTCTAAATACATACATATTATATATAAATCACATCCAGACACAGAACAAATGATCGTGCTCATCACACAAACATTTGTCCTGGGTGGGAACCTAACCCACGACCTCCGGCATAGCAGTCGGGATCACTCACCACTAGGCCAACAGGCCGGTCAAAGTTAAGCTTGTTAGGTTCGAATGAGGGAAATATTTGATTTAGGAAGTCAAAACATTTAAGTTAGACCTGATTTTGCCTGCGGCTTCACCTCGTATGTTTGAAAATTTTTCCACATAAAAGTAATAAGGTTAAAATGTTTTCTGTTTAACTTAAACCGTGGTCTAACTACCGGAGTTTGTGTTCTGGAATGCATTCAATCTGAATAATTTCAAAGTTAGAATGGACAGGTTTCTTCTGGGTAAGCTCGCTCCATCGTAGATTTTGTCTCCAGAGTCAAGAAAGAAAGCAAACAAATCAAAAATTCATAAAAATATACATCGAGTAGAATTAGCAAAGTCGAATCGCGTAAAATAAAGGTATTATGTGTTGTTGCGAAACTACAGAACTTATAACAGTTCAAAATAAAGTGATAAGTTGTCTATTACAAGCAACAATGAATAATGAACGGTCGCGGGACATACGTACACCGCGACTCCGGCACACAAACAAGGCTACTGAAGGACACCGTGGATTTTAGTCAGTACAAGTCTGACAGTCCCTCCCGCCCTGCCCGGGGTGGGAGGCCTCATTGGATGATTTTACCAGGTAAAAAAAAAAAAAAAGAAAGCAACAATGAATAAGAATAAAGAAATCTATCTATGTTACAAGTAGGTAAACAAAAATAATCGTTCACTTCCGTAGTCATGGCAATCCATTTTTTTCAATACACTTAAAAATCTCGTACTTTAGTTTTACACGCTTAAACACTTCGTGAGGCGTCACTGGATGCCGACGGAGGTAACAATGCGCAAGTTGCATGCAAATATGAACTGTAATTACTGTTGATACATTTCAATGTTCTTTACCACATTGTAAAATGCCGCCAGGCCCGGCACGATGCCAGCTGGTTGGTCGTACCATAGAGGTATCAGTACCTACTGCCGAGAATGAAGCCGACTTGGAGTCGGCTTCCTAAGTTGAACAATTTTATTGTGTTTTTCTATCAGGACTTTCCTATAGTAATTAGCTCTAAATGTTTAGAATTCCAACGAAAAATAAATATATTTTTAAATGACTTAATAATCAATATATTTTATTAAACATTCAAAAAGATTGTAGCCCGCCAGTATCAGGCACAGTTGTTACCAATATATTATTACGAAGACATTTCCTTAACCGTTAAATCCATTAAATAATTCAATTGCTACTTAAAGTTTGCAGCCAGAATACGTGCGCTGTCACATCAGTTACCGACAAAATCTTAATGTCGTTAATAAAAAATACGTACCTAATTAAATTATTTAATACGCACTTACAAAATTACATAATTTCTCTTAAAATTCTCGGCTTTCAACCATTTGTTAAATAATTTATCAGCGGAAGTATAATTTTAATGAGCTGTTTGAAACGTCTGTAAAATTTTTATGATAACAATGAAAAAAGTGTTAAAAATCTTTGCTCGTTGTTCTAGTGGATTATTTTTTCCAGCACCGCCTTGGTAGAGGCAATCGTGAAATGTTAAGAAGGACTTTGACTGATTTATTCCTCGTTCCTACACTTTTTTTTTATCGTGGTAAAATCATCAAATGATTCCTCCCACCCCGGGCAGGGCAAGAGGGTCTGTCAGACTTGTACTGACTAAAATCCACGGTGTCCTTCAATGGCCTTTATGTTCCGGGGTCACGGTGATGGAAATAAGGAGAGGTGCTTTTTCAATTTCCATAGATACAATTGACGACACGGTTGGAATGGTGGCTGAGAGATCGGCTGCTGAGCAGCGTGTTGAGGGTTCGATCCCCGCCCGGAACAAATATTGGTAGGATCTACAAGTTGTTCCGGGTCTGGGTGTTTGTGTATATGTGTTACTATGTTTGTTATACGCTACGTTACAGGACGAAATTCCTAGTGTGGAAAAACTTTTTTTTTTTTTTAAATCAAGTACCCTGTACTGCCAAATACATAGAATTCATGCCAGGGCCTGAAAAGTAATATATAGTTTGAAAAAAAATGGTTGCAGGTTTCATTTGATGTTAGTTCTTACTACAATGTTAGTAAATTAAGGCTACGTACTTAATAAAAGCCATCAACACATATGGCATTAAAATGTATAATTATAATGTTATTGATGTTTTATCAGATTAATTCCAGTATTTGTAGTAATCGTATACATTGTTTCATATTTAGAACGTTACTTCACTCCTCACCACTTTTTTTATGAATTATTTTATGTTTTTTTTTAATTATATCAGAAGTACATTAGACCTATAAGGTAAAAGTTAATATCTTGAAAGAATTAATAGAAATGTATTTTTTTTTCTGTTTATGTGACTAGATAGTTTTAACACAAAGGTGTTATAAAATCTAATATACGATTTTATTAAAAGTCATAAAGTAAAAACGCTATTCCAAAAAATAAAATAACTGAAAAATAAACTTATTACCAAATCAAAATACTCCTACATATTCACACATTTTTATGTTAAATATACACCAGCTTTTTATTCACACATAAATTCTAATTCACAAGACATTCATATGCACACACGCTATAAATCTAAAGAAAACATTTATAGAACTTAATAAAAACTTCACACGGTTATTTTAAAAACCGTAAAGGTTACGGTTTTTTTAGGACTGAAATAACAAACCGTAATTCCAGGTCAACCATCCTTCGATGTAAATAAAGCCAGGTCATAGTAGCGTGATTTGTACATGCAGTAATTCAACTAGGAAGAAAAAGATACGCACACACATAAAAAACCTAATTCTGCCTGTAGTCTGTATTTCCGAACGCATACAACCCTAATCACTTCAAAGTTAGAGTGAACTGAGGTCTTACCACAAGCTCTTAACGCGATCCAGTATAGGTTGTGGGAAAGAGACAGAGCTATACAAATCGTCTAGCACCATCTCTTTCCCACAGCTTAAAGACTCACGCTTTAAGAGTTCATGGTAGGCCAACAGTCTTATTCTGGGTAAACTCGCACCATCGTCGGCCTTGTCTCAGTCATTCCTGACCTAGACTAAGGTCAAGAGCAATCACATCTCACATAAAAAAAATAAGTAGGCAAAAGATTGCTAGCGACATCTGTAGAGTAAATGAAAAACTAAAATCTTAGTTCTACTGATCCTCTCACCAGCCACGACACTCGTCTATCTGGTGAGAGGATCTTCCGTTTTGAAATGAATAAACGTGTACCAACCAAAAAAAAACAAAACGTAACGTTTTTCGCGAAGCCACTTTTTTATAAATTCGTGAGTGAGCGCCACCCACATATTTAATTTTTTTCCATGGAAATGTTCATTTGTTCATCGAAGAGAAGATTTTTTCTTCTTTTGATTGGCTTCAATAATCAGTAACTTTCTCGGAATCTGAGTATAAAATAATTTGAGCTGTGCAAGAGAAATTCCTAGTATGGGGTAACTTTAAAAAAAAGAGAGAAGATAAATAGAACGATAGGTTCGTTCTATTGATCTTCTCTCTTTTTTTTCTCGGAAATCTATTTTGAACATTCTAAAAGTGAATGAAGAATGTTCGTTTTTTTTGCGTTAGTCGCTTGATCTCAAAAACAGGGCGTAGTTAGTTTACTGGTAATTCCAATACTGTGGTCGGAGAAAAACCGTTTAATAAAAAATTGAAACAAAACCGTGGCCCACATTTCCATTGTCGAAGGCTGCACGCGACTGTTATAGGCAAATAATAAAAGTTTCAAACACCTTGTAGCGTTTAGGACGTGTAAGGCAATGTAGATTTTTTTTGTATTTTTTAATAGTGAAAGTGGACACGCATTCATGTTAACATGGTACGGTTAGGCATTAAAGATTTTTAAATTAAAACAATTTTAAGAAAGCTAAACGTTTTACTTTTATATTTGACATTTACATAAACTAAGGTATATGGCGTAACCGAACTACGGCGTTATGAATGCAATGAAGAATTCGACTTTGTCGAGTATGACCGCGATGGCTTAATTGGTGAACTGGCCTACAATGGACTAATAAAGCGTGAATCTTTAGGCTGTGGGAAAGAGATGGCGCCAGATAACTTGTATAGCGCTGCCTTTTTCCCACAGCTTAAACTGGATCGCGGTAGTAGCTCGTGGTAAGGTCTCAGTTTGGTATACTGAATCGGACCAAAGCAATTTCAAGTTCTGCTCGCAAGCAATTTTTTTTTTATATATAAGTTTTAAAGGGAATGTCTCAAAGAACATACCTTCAATACTTTTTAAAAATGAAAGAGTTTTACGTAACATTTATACTTACCAGTTATTCCGGGATAGGGTAAAGATGTCACGGGACTGCTTTAAAAGGGCACTTTTTTATAAAATAATTCCCTGCCGCTCGACTCAAGACAGAAAAAGATATTAAGGAAGGATAACACATGGATAGAATTAATAGTACAGACACAAAATGTGTCAGTTCTTTATGTCATGCGTCATAATTATATACAGAGTGTTTCTTTTAAATGGGCCAAAAGGGAGAAATCCTTATCCATAAGAGATACGGGAAAACTTTGTTAGGAACCTTTAGCTCTTTTTTGATGTTGTCAATTTTGGTGTTTTTACTTTTTTGGTCAAGTGTGAGTTGTCCCCAAAAATGAGTAAAGTTGACCAAATTTTTTTTTAAAGCCTATCGACTCTGTTTCATGTAAGGATCATTTCATTGTATCGGAAGAAAAAAATCGGGACGGCGGAAGTTGGTCAAATTTAGCAAAATATTTTTTCATACAAATTGTATGAAGGAAAAAATTACCAATTTTTTTAAGACTTTTTTTGATTGAGTTTCATGTAAGGATCATTTCATTGTATGGGAAGGAAAATGTATGGGCAACAGAAGTGGGTCAAATCTGAGTACTAATAATACGTGTTTAGACTGTAAGAAGAAACATTACTGTATTTTTGACTAACTTCCATTGTCCAGACATTTTTCTTCCCATACAATGAAATGATCCTTACATGACACTAAATCAAAAAACATCTTAAAAAAAATTGGAAATTTTTTCGTTCAAACAATTTGTATGAAAAAATATTTTGCTAAATTTGACCAACTTCCGCCGTCCCGATTTTTTTCTTCCGATACAATGAAATGATCCTTACATGAAACAGAGCCGAAAGGCATTAAAAAAAAATTTGGTCAATTTTACTCATTTTTGGGGACAACTCACACTTGACCGAAAAAGTAAAAACGCCAAAATTGTCAACATCAAAAAAGAGCTACAGGTTCCTAAAAAAATGTTCCCGTATCTCTTATGGATAAGGATTTCTCCCTTTTGGCCCATTTAAAAGAAACACCCTGTATAAGGGGTGAACCAACCTCCTTCTGCGAAGCAGTCATGCTCGCAAAGGAGGAGGCGGGCCTCGCGAGAGAGAGGTCTATGTCCTCCCTCCGCCCCACCCGCGGTGATGGACGTACACGGCGAAGACGTCGCAAGACGATCTCCAGCCACAGTAGGCGCGGGCATGCGGGCGGCGAGTAAAGGGCAACTCGATCTCCGACCATGGATCATGCCCGGGGTCGACGCGACGGCGCGTCCCGCCCTGACCGGGGTGCATGGACTCATTTGATGATTTTACCACGTACAAAAAAAAATAGGGGAGAACCAATTGGTATGAATGTCCCTTGTCTCTACTCTCTAATTTACTGCGAAAGATAGTTTTCATATTATACCTACTAAAAATCCATACAAAGAAGTTTTGTCTTCATCGTTTATTCAAAACTTCTATTCATATTTATCAGACCGTACAAAACGTTAGGTAGAGAATATGAAGGCTAGAGAAAACGTTATACCTATTTTATGTTTGTCCTTTAAAATAACTAGTTATCTAGTGTAATTTTTGTAGTCCAGAAGTTGTAGAAAGCACTCTCTATTTTTCATAGTACTTTGACCTCACCTTAAGAAAAATAAAAACAGGCTTATCTGAATAATATGTTAGTTTATCCTTCTTCACGTTGCTTTTCTATAATGATGGCTGTACATTCAAATTGAATCACTCCGAGGCCTGGTGCGTAGGGTTTCTGCTCAGAAATTTCCTCGAAAATTCTCGATCTCGAGAAATTTGCATCGAGATTTCTCGAAGCCAAAAACTTAGACTCGAGACTAAGAGAAGGTCGAGAAATTAGAAACCGTAGGTGGGTGTGAGAGCGTATTATAGTAGTGATCGTTAAGTCTCGGCCTTTCTCGACTGTTTCCCATACCGTATCACTTTTTAAAAAGAAGTTTCGAGAGAAAAAAGAGAGAACACCTTATCCTTAGAGTGTACAGTCACCGTTACAGTCTTTTCTTCACTTATATTTTGTCACCGCTACTAGCACCAAACAACATTAAAACTACTTTCCTTTTTAAGTAGTCACGAATTTAAATCCATACATTTCTTTAGACAAACACATTTATCCAAACAGAACTTTACCTTCCAAAACTCTTGAATCGCGTGTCTTACAATGAAAAGTAGCCCCAAGGTTCTAGAATATTGCTGTGCAACATTCAACCTTATTTCTTTAGGTTAAGGATAATTAAGTTTGTGTTTTTGAGTTATTTGAATGCAGAGTGTGTTTCACTTTGAGTCGTGGGTTTATTGATGGCACAAGTATTTTAGCATGTTTTTGTGATGACTTTCTGTTGTCACGCGAAAGGAAACACTCAATTATTAATGTTATGGTTGTTTTTTGCATGAGCAATTTTACTGCCGTGACGTGGGGGTACGTTTTCGGTTCTGAAAATGGCGTGAAAGGATCGAAAAGAACTGGGACTTCCCGGTTCCGTCAAAATATTTGAGAAACCGAGATAACCTTACTTAGTGAGTCAGAATGTTAAAGAAATTTGCATCTTTTCCATCACTTGAAAAACAAAGTTTTGTGATCATGAGTATGTTCATTAATTTTTTAATAGTAACATTTTCTTTGTTGTCTTGTTATACATATTTTCATAACTATGATAATTGTTTATTATAAAAGTTAAAAAAAAAGTGTATAACGTTACAATATGGCCCCAGCAAACCTTCTTTCTTAATTGAAACTGGAGTAATTACGGCAGACCTTAAAATAGTTAGATTAATTATTTATTACCCGGATTTTTAAGATGATTTTAGATTGGTGATACATGACTATAATATACTTAATACTAGCAATGAAAAAGAAATCTCCAGTAAATAAACTACGAACATAATGATATTGAACTTTGAAACTACACAGTGAAATCGTTTGCCTTACGGACATAAAACCAGTCGTATTCAAACATTTATGGAGTCTAGACTACAAGACAATCTATGTTGAATTGAAAAGTAATAAAAGTTTTACAGACTATTTGTAATAAATTGGAATATGTGTAAAACAGTATCAGCTTGTTGTACAGTGTACACCTTACATTTAAGGCATTTTCAATACAATTCACGTCATAATTTGTCAATTGCTGAAACTACTGCTGAACTAGTATTTTCGCTCATATACTTAACACAATTTTTAAGATGCAGTGCTGTTATTTAATAATGACTTCTAACTCCAACCCTACTGTTATCATTATATAATTTGAAAGACGTTGTTTGGACATAGGTCTTAACCAAACTTGGCGGACAAACTCTTATGTTTTTGGCAACCAACAAGATTTCGGAGTAGTAATTTTGGGTTTGTCTACACGGATCCCGGTACCGATACCGTGATTCGTTTCCAACAAAACAAAAAAAGTATGTAGCCACCAGTCTCGGTATCCGTGGCTACAAGATATAAATTATTTGCCATCATTCCCCTTTTTTCATCATTATCATATCAGCTGTAAGACGTTCACTCCTGAACATTGTTACGGGTCTAGGTGTTTGTGTATTTGAGTTCCTATGTTTGATAACGAACCCACGACACAGGAGAAATTCCTCTATGGGGCAAAGGTTTAAAAAGAAAGTACTACTACCTCTCATTTTTCATCCTAGCAAGACATTTGAGGCTCAAGTCATCATTTGCGTAGCTAGACTATTCCCAACTATGTTGGAAAACGTCCAGTAGAAAATAATGCGAAAGCTGAATATTAGTATTTTAGATGGAGTGTCTGTCTATCCGAGCTCCATAATCTATGTAGTAACTTGCTGAAAAAATACTCCTTGCTTAGACTGGTTCTCAGACTTTCAAACTTCTTTCTGACTTGCAGTAACGACTGTCCAAGATTCACAAAATGACAGCTGAGGTCAACGGTTTTACTAGCTTTCCGAGGGACGGAGAAAACTCGCTATGATAGTTATGGTTACCCACCAATCCACCCATCATTACCGATCAGTGCGGCAATTTAGCTATGAGTTTCTCACTTTAAGTTATTGGTGACTTAAGAGCACGTATTTTGAAAGTTGGCAACGTCGCTAATACCTGTCAAATATTTAAAAGCTTTAATTAATTTGACAATGTTACTGTATGGTAATAAGAAATATGGCTCTGTAGTGCACTAAAAACATGATTAGGGAATGCAATAATTAATAACGTTACAACGAATACATAGTTTTAAACGTAAAAAAGCATCTGGAAACTTTCCAAATGCCTTTTATACACCTGAAACGGTTTCAATATAAAATTCAGTGTTTTCTGGTGACCTGTACTTTAGGTTTTTAACCTACTTTGGATACCAGCTCCTCACATATATAGGATTGTATAATATGTATGAATAACTTATATGTTACTCTGTAATGTATGGAAATGTCCATTGTGTGAGGAGAAATAAATGATATATTATTCCTATACATCAATTTTCTAGTGCACTACAGAGCCATATTTCTTATTTCCATACAGTAACATTGTCAAATTAATTAAAACTTAAATATTTGACAGGTAGGTATAAATTTGCGACGTTGCCAACTTTCTTTACGCGCCCTTAAGTGACTGCAATTAATTCAAATCGAAAGAAACTGTTTCTAAAAACCAAAACACATACTTATATAGTCATAGTATATATTTACACCACATCCCCTTCGAGTTGCTAAGTAATGTTTAAAGAATAATCACTTCTATACAGAGATTGAATTTATCTTGGTAAGTATTATGCGGGCAAACTTCAAACTTTCCTCTTAAAGTTATGCCACGACTGTAAAAGGATCTTGTTCAGAACTTTCTTATCTGAATTCAATGCGACAGTTTGTTTTTTTTTTACATTTTATACAATCCTTTTGCAATGTTTTGCATCTGTTTTCTATTTTATTCCTCACTTTAATATTTTTCTTACCATTTTCTACAATTTACATTTTTCATTATACTTACGATTTAAATCTAAATTTGTATGTCTGTTATCTGAACATAATAGGAACAAACAATGTATGTACCTACCTAAATAATAAACTTAAATATCTCTTAAATTATCTTGTTAAACACAGTATTGATTCACACTGTTTCGAGTCTTACAAAATCGCATCTGTTATTTGTCTTGGAAGGATAAAAAGTTTAGTAATGAAAATTCACCTTTAATTATGACAGCAATTCTGAATATCTATCATAATAAGTTTCAATTGAACACTTTACAGCCAATTACTCTAATACAACAACAAACACTAATACACTTAAAATTGGCACTCAAACTAAAGTGTGTGTAAGTAATTGGAATGCTTGTAAGCACTTCTTTATAATTTCTGAATTTCAAAGTGTTCACTTTTTTCGTTGATTTTTTTCAATAGTTCTAGAGGTTTTAGATCACGGAGTTGAATATTCGTAGTTGAATTACACTTCGTGGAGAAGAATATTGTGAACTTTCTCCAAATTCTTATTTATTTTTCTCTGTTACAGCACATGAGGTGGTCGCACACGCATACACAGAGCTTGGAGTGTGAGGAGCGGTTGTTAGCCCGATGTAGCCGACCTCGGGTGAATTCGGCAATCTTCGTGTCAGCCGAGCCGGCTGGGGGCTTCCCAGGCTTTGATGCTGGTGAATTTCTGAGGCGACACGGCTCTCAGTCTAAACTTTGTCGCAAAGCCAGGTAAGTGGAACTTTGTTGTTGACTTTAGAAATATACTTTATAGCAACTTTTTTTTTTTTTTTTTTTAAGTCGAGGCGCGGCGGGAAGAGCTCCGGCGCGATCTCAGGGCAGTATGGAGGACACGACTGTCGCGACCTACGGCCGGGCACGCCGCAATAGCGGCGATAAGACCCCTCTTTGAGGAGTGGCTGGAGAGACGTCACGGCGTCCTAACCTTCCGCTTGACGCAGGTCCTCACCGGACACGGATGTTTCGGGAGGTACCTGTGTCTTATGAGAAAGGAAGAAACGCCTGGGTGTCACCACTGCGTAGATCGCCCGGAGGACACAGTCGAGCATACGGTGCAGGATTGCCCCGCTTGGGCGGAGCACCGACGTGTCCTCACGGCGGCGATAGGCGGAGACCTCTCGCTCCCAGCACTGGTCGCGGCCATGCTGCGGGGCGAGACGGAGTGGAAAGCGGTCGCCTCCTTCTGCGAAGCAGTCATGCTCGCGAAGGAGGAGGCGGGCCGCGTGAGAGAGAGGACAAGGTCCTCCCTCCGCCCCACCCGCGGTGGTGAACGCCCACGGCGTCGGACGTCGTAAGACGATCTCCGGCCACCGTAGGCGCGGGCATGCGGGCGGCGAGTAAAGGGCAACTCGCCGCCCGACCATGGACCATGCCCGAGTCGACGGCGCGTCGTGTTCCACGCGCGCCTCAAAGAGCGTCAGCATAATGACGAGGCCCCCTCTCAGAGGGCTAAAGCCTGCCGGGGTCGCGGGTCTTATACCATCACCGTGACCCCGGAACATAAAGGGCTATTGAAGGACACCGTGGATTTTAGTCAGTACAAGTCTGACAGCACCTCTCGCCCTGCCCGGGGTGGGAGGTCTCATTTGATGATTTTACCACGTAAAAAAAAAAAAAAAATGAAATACTTTATAGCAACCGAAAAACGTTTGATAATGGAATGGAAGATTCGACCTTGCTGGGCACGACTGCGATAGCCTAGTCACCAAGGCGTCTGGAGTATTTATGTAGAACGATGCTGGTTTCAGTCTTACTTGCAGTCGATTTTTTGTTTATGCAAAAAAAGCTTAACCTACATACTAGGTTTTACAGATGGTCAAGCACACCTAGTTATCTAAATAATGATAACAACAATAAATATTGCATAATTTACTCAACTGAAAATCATTTTACAGATCAGCCGACAACATACCCTTAACAGCATTAAGCGACTCATCAGAACGGCTGTGCAAAGGCAAACATCCAAGAGAGGACACCATCAATGAAGAAGCCAAATCAGATGACAGCATCAGCGGCAGTGTTGAGACTGTCAAACACTTTGGTCTACCGATCCTCTCAGTATCCGGCCCCTCGCCCCCAGACGAAGACTACGACCAGATAGATGAGTATCTGTAGCATTTCCACACCAGTTTCCAGCTGAAATACGTGCTGGAAAAGGTTAGGCCGCCATGGCCCAGCCCTGCACAAAGTCCCTAAGCTGATGACTAGACTAGCATCGCACTGCACTGGACTATAAACTCTTTCCTTTTGTGATAGTGTGTGGTTTTGAATGAATGGTTCAGACTCTTCGGCATCGCAACGAATTTCAAAGACTTTCCGCTGAAGTTCTGTGTGTGTCTTGTTGAGGGACCATAGCTTAGCGTGGTGTGTTTTCCTTGATCCTAACATTGATATTTTTGTAACTAATCTCCTGTGTCTCTTGAGTGTTAAGATCGCGATTAGACTTTTAATTCACCTTGATAGCGTAAGGACTGCACAATAACTTTACTAATAATATAACAGTGCCACTTTTAACTTTATTGAAAGTGTTTATAAAATTATCGTAAGCAATCTCGATGTAAGTATCGTCTTAAATCTAAATTATGATGTATAAATAATATCTACAGTGTCTTAGACCTTTTCATTTGATTTAGTTGCTAGTTCACTGTGAGTGTCATTTATATTGCATAAAATTTTGTATTGCATGTAGGTATGAAAAGATTTTGCATGTATCTAGTATAATAATTATGTAGCGGTAGAATCTATGAAATGATTTGAAGGTTGAACTTTGGTCCAATGAAATGTATAACTTGCACATGGTGTGTTAGAGTGTAAGATTGTATTGGTAAGGGGATTCTGTGCGATGGGATGATACTATATAACAGAGCTCTGTATCATACTTACTTATAAATGTGTGTAAAATATTGCATCAAGTATTTTAGTCCTTTGTATTTATTAATCCTTCAACTCCGCCAGCGTTTTTTTTCCTATTACGAATGTATGATAAAACGCAAATCTATAATTGTTATTTTCTGAACACCTGTACCTTTATTTTTTTAATCAAAATTTAATACCTACCAAAACGTATTTTTAAAATGTCAATTAAATCACAAACACCTATTTTGTTAAAATTAATTCATATTTTTGTAAATATTTAGGAATATCGAAGGCACTAAATTAAAAAATCGATAATATTAGTCTATATTGTATTAAAATAATCTGTTTATTTTTTAAATGTATGAATCTGTACTGGTGTTTGGGGACCAGATGGACAGTCATGTCACAGTAGGCCTTAAATCCAAATCACGGAGTTTTTCCAAATCCTAAACCTAATTAAAATTTTGAAATAATCATACCTATTTCAAAGCTAAGACTATATTATTCCCTCCACTATTTATAGATTTTATCCTTCATCAATTTTGAATAGAGTTGCACAAACGTTAGAAAATTTGAGTTGCTATCGTTTCTAAATATATTGTTCAAAGATCATTCATGTTAGCAATTTACTAAACTATGTCTCTATTGCAATAGATCATAAAAAGTAGAAACTCCATTATAAAAATAAATATTTTCGCCCAGACTGTAAGTACCTTCATATCATCTATACTTTCAATTTGATATTAGGGCACACTTGTACCAGGAGTATTAAACGTATTAAAGTATCGCTCCAGTTAAGTTTGATCACATCATCGGATCAACAGTTTAGAAAGTATGAAGTAAGGCATCTAGAGTTCCTAAAAACTCACTTAAAAAGGGAGGATCCTCCGATAAATAATATGAAGTTGACAGAAAAAGATGTGTATTTTTTATTAAGGTGCTGGTTAACTCGTGCATTCACTTATAATGAGCATTCTTGCGAATGTTTAATTGCAGAAAAACAAACTGTGTGTGTGCTTTTTAGCCCGCATTCTGAGATTTCTGGCGAGCTTTTCGCCGTTTCAACTGTCAAGTTAGACCAGAGCGTTCGCTAGAAAGATCGTGAATATGTTCGTAGCGATGTTTGGGCTTATCTGTCATGGCAGCTATACACCTTACGAAAAATCATTACAATTTTAGTTACTTATTACTACAACGATAAATATTCAAGTGTGTACGAGTAAAACTGTACGTTTGTTCGATTTTTCGCAAGGTGTGTGTAGCTGCCATTAGACTAAATTAAAAACGGTGAATGCTCGATGTTCTGTTACAAGTGAATGCTCAAGTCTATTAGCACCATTATGTTTAGTGCTAAACGCATTTATTGCTGCATGGTGCAAGAGAGCCTTAGTATTGTAAATCGTAAAAAACCTTCCCAACAGATCAGTTATATTAATAATCATATTATGATAGAATATTACATAGTTGTCAATTTTAATACCAAAATCGTAGAAAATACAAAAATATTCTGATAAAAAATGTAGAATAATAAATTTTAGTACTCGTAAATGTACAGAGCTTAATTTTGTATTGGTTTCCGTTAGTCAATATACCTAATTATGTAGCATTTATTCTTAAGAGTACATCTAGAATATTTTGTATTCGCAAAAAAATCATAATTATATTAATAGGAAAAAAAAATATGCATAAAAATAGTTTTCTAGCTCATAAACCAACAATTACATAGAAAATAACTTATTAAAATATTATAACGAAAGATGTTGATGGTGGATTTTGAAAAGTCTTAAAGAACAGTGAGCGTGCTGAAATATTTTCAACTTACGACACCGGTTCGAACGTTACAAATTCAACGCGCTCAATATCACTTACGACATTTCTTATATCTGCAGCCGATGTTTTTTTTTTAAATCGATTTCATGATATAGTCCGTTGACGTATTTGATCTTAGCGGTGAGCGGAGCGGGTTATGCATTAGTTACTATGGTTACTTTGTAAGTATGCGAAGTTGCGACTGGCGATGCCTCGTGGCGTGTCTCAAACATTTCTGTACTTTTAATCTTACCGCTTACCGCTCCGCGCCAAGTCACCGCTCACAGCGGCAAAGTCGTGAACGGGCTGTAAAGAGTCATATCGCAAATCGATTCTCGTGTGTAGATTTTTACTGTAAAATAAACTTTAAGGACCTGTATAGAGCATTGGTTTCATAATTCTGACTTGTTTACTTAGAAACAGGATTCTTCTGATGTTTTCCATCAAATCTGTGTATGATCGAAGTTGTCTTGTGCCAATCTTTTATCGATGTTTCTCTATTTCTTTATTCTTTCATTACTTTCACCATGATTTTCTTGCAAAAAGATAATTTTAAATTCTGAGTCCGGTTAAAAGTTCTGCAATTCGATTTTCAAATAATTTGAAAAATAAATTCGATTCACATTTTGAAATCGAGCTCAGTTTTTTTTTTTCATTTCCTTGATCGAAGACGTTCTAAAATTTAAGGTATTATTATATAGCTAAAGGTTTAAATGTTACACCACTAAATTATTTTGTAATTTAAAATATTAGCGTAGCTTTTACATGATACTAGTATGCATACCGTATATAGAGTTTTACTAATTAAAATTGTACATATCTCTGAATGGTCACGATTGTTATAATTATAAATGCTCATAATATTAATGTACATTATGAAAGGTCTATTAAGTATATTGTACAATTACTATTTACATCCTTACGTCTATTTACTATCACGATGAAATAAAATTTTAAAAATCTTACTTCATTTGTTTTATTGTAATTTTCTGCCTATCATTTATTCACATTAGCTTAGTGCGTTATTTATAAATAGACATTGGCTTGAAAAGATTATAGAGGAAAGTATACAGGGGTTTAAAAAGATACTAAGCTGCCGAAAAATTAAAACATATTCATGATAAATCGTACAGAGCTTTTATCTCGAGTTTTCAGTATTTTACTTTACAGCGTCTTACCAGTATTTACAGCGTTTTTTGTTTGGAAAAATTGAACAGCGCCTCTGGTGTACGAAGAAGGAACTATTTTTTTCATTGAAATTAATGTGAAAGTTTCAGTTTACTTTACGTCACCATAACTGAATATTCATGATAAGGCCTTAGAAATCTTCATAATGTAACTAGCGAAAATGTAGTGAACTTATTATTATTTTAAAATTATTAAATACTATCAATAGTTAATAGTAAAAACTAGCTATTCATTAGTTAAAACAGTAATTAATTCTTAAAATAAAAGCCTCCAGCTATTTCATTTTACCTTTAAAAGCTTTTATTTAAAACAATTTTGAAAGCTCGCAACACCTGCATTTATTTTATCTTTGTACAACACATTTTAATCCCGCCAAAATGTTGGCAACATTTTCACGAGGTATTGGTGTTTTACTGACCACAATTTTATACAACGCTGAATTTTTGATAAGTGGTCTTTTTCACATTGAAATAATTAATTGTTGAACCATATTTATTTTTTATAATACCTAGTATTATATTATTATACTATAGCGTTTATTTAAATGCTCTCGATTTCCAGCTCGGGCAACTACGAAAGGGGAAGAAATGGAAAGAAAGATGGCAAGCAAATAAAAATAAGCAAAATTAAAAATTTTGAAAAAACCCACGACGGTAAAAATCTGATTGAAAAAGAATAAAATAACTAAAAACACCCGACTTAAACCAATTATTATGTAACGAAACAATTAATAGACGTAAAATACTTTCTATAATAATATTACTATAATACATAACTGAGGAATATCCGTTGGCGGCTTTTCTATATGAAATAGTTAAACATCTACAATTCTTCAATAATTGTATTCACGTCACTGGAAAACCTTTAGCTGGTTTAATGTAATGGCAGCCCCCATCTATCTAAGAATGCATTCATCGAATACAAACCCGTTGTTGAAAACCGCATCAAAATTGGATCATTACTTTAGAAGATAGGTAGGAATATTACTGAGCACAAACGCACAAACACACATCTCTCACCCTAAACGTATACACCTGCTCCGTTCCGTCGTGGGTAATAAATAAATAAGGATGTTCATCCTAAAAACAAAAGTTCAAAAAAGTTTTGACTGGATCCTCCCTTTACGCTATGATTCCTATATTAGGAGAGTTGGCTCTTCCATAAGTAATGTGTATCTATGCTAATACTTTAAAGCTGTAGAGGTGTTATATCTGAACGCTCTAATCTGTCGGGACCACTCCCTCTCACAAGAGAGGAGGCCTGTTCCTCTCTTGTGAGAGGGAGTGGGCCATAATCTACCACGCGGGCCCAGTGCGGGTTGGCAGATGTCACATGTCTTCGAATTTGATGGTTCTAGGACATGCCGGTTTCCTCACGATGTTTTCCTTCACCGTTTTGAGAGCAGTGGTGATGAAAGAAATTACACAAAGCCAGGCCAGGCTGGGTTCGAAACCACGACCTACAACTCGTAAGTCGGGGCCGATACCAGTGGGCCACCACTGCTCTTAACGCTCTAATCTCGGTAAATACTAGTTCGAATTAAAAAATCTTTTTGTGTTGGATAGTCCATTTATAGACGAAGGCTATAGGCTGTATAACATCACGCTATGATCAATTGGATCCGCGCAGTGGGGGTGAAAACGCGGGAAACACGCAGAGAAAGTATACGAGAACTGGTTGCAACCGTGACAACAAGACTCACAAGTTGACTTTTTTTTTTTTAGGTTTTATAATAATGATTGTGTCCTGGGTGGGGTGGAAGGGACTGTCAGACTCTTACTGACTAAAATTCACCCGTGTTCCTTCGGATGCCCTTTAAGTTCCGGGGCCGCGGCATCCTGGGTTAAGAAAAAACCTGCGACCCCAGCAGGCATTTGGCGCGTAACACGACGCGCCACCGACCCGGGCTTGGCCCTCGGTCAGACAGCGAGCTACCCATTACTCACCGTCCGCAAGCCCGCTCCGCCGCTGTGCCCTCTGCTGATCAGAGAGACACGCATTGGAGCGTCCACACGACAGGCTATTCGCATACGGGCAAAGAGACCCCTTAGGCACACAGTGCCTAAGGAGGAGCTTTTGCCCGCATCCCAGGGTGCACCGGCCCGAAAAACTGGTCTTCCCCCCGGACGCATCCGAGAGGGAACTCCAGTCCACGGGTGCACGTGGAGGTTTCCTGTCTTAGCACCCCTCACTAGTTGACTTTACATAATTTTCTAGTAATAAATTCTAAGTCCTTTTTATCTCTACTACTTACTTAGCATTTATTACTAGAAATGTTGTAAACTCAACTACTGCGTCTTGCTGTCACGGTTGCAACCAGAAGTTCTCGTATAGGTAACCAGACATTTATTTGCGTGCACCTAGTAAAAAAATAAAATCGCACTTTTACTTTTAAAAAAAAAATATGATTTGTGATTTTTTCTAAATATGTAGGTAGGTAGCCAGCTTTTCCATAAAACTGATACTATCAACATTCCCTACATATAACCCAGTAAATAACATTGTTCTACACAACGTTGCTTGTAAAATTCATATTGACTCGTCGTATTTGCATAACATTGTAACATATTGTTTGATGAAGGACTGTCGATAGCGTTGTCTTCCATACTTTATGAGGTAAAATGTGGTACTGAGCTTCCGAAATAGTTCCAATACCAAGTACAGGTGGGGACAAAAGTGGATTTACACTACTTACAGATACAAGAGATTGTTGGCAAATAGAAACGTAAAGATTAGGAATATGTGTTGCGAAAATGTTTAATGAGGTTATCGCGTCGCTGTAACGCAAGAGGCAATTGATGGAATAAATTGAGTTTTAGTCAGTCCAAAAGTCTGACTGTCCCTTCCAGAGCCCCAGCCAAAACGGTGGTAAATGAGAAATAATATGTGCAGAATTTAAACCTTAAAACTGTAACGTTATGTTATGATGATTATTACAATTAATTGCAAAATCAAGAACTCACTACTTTTACCCTACTTATTGTTATTGTTGTACAATTAAATATTTTTCTTATTTGTATTGTGTACCTGTATTTAAAAGAGTTTTCTATCTATCTATCATTACACGATAACTCTAAAGTGGTCATCGACTTTTGTTGCCATCTGTACTACACTACAATCAAACATTCAGTGTTTCCTATTTTTTTGTTTGAGCAATATTCGATGAAGTCGATTTCTGTGAAGGTTTTATTAGCACGTTAATACTTCATTAGTATCGATCTTCTAAAATGTGGACTGGAATGGAATACGGCATTAGTCTACCTGTGTTTTATGTTTTTTTAGAAGTATATGAAGGTTTTGCTATATCATAATAATACATAAACACACTAAAGCCATGATTTCTAGAAAATTACTTTAGATTTCAACTTGACATGTTAATAAAAATATTTGATAGAAGGCGTTCTATTAGACAGTAAAATACAGCTCACGTGTGGCGCGCAGTTTGCCTTGTATACGGAATCTAGAGGAAGTTATCTATGGTGGCAATGCTCTCCCGCCCGCGGATAAGAACGTGTTTAATGCAGTAAGTGTAGAAAATTAGCATGAGACGTGCAAGCTAAACCTTACCTCGTCATGGTGCTGCATACTGCAATGCAAACCTGGATTAATTATATAAAGTATTAAAACGAAATCATTTTGCATGCATTTTGTTGTATCATTTGTTTTATCATTGCCGAGTTTGTTTAGGCTGTTTCTTCTCAGAGTAGTTAGGTACGAAACACCGACCTCATCTAGTCATAAAAAGTGTTTTGACAATCATATGAAAGTGTTTGCCAAAACCTCTTTTCAAAATAAATATAATTTATACAACTACGATGACACCAAAGCAGCTCGTTAAAGTGATACTGAACGCTGACCCCATTAAGAAAAGGCTTTTTTTATCGTGGAAAAATCATCAAATGAGTCCTTCCGGCTAGGGGCGAGTTGGCCATTACTCGCCACCAACATGCCCGCGCCTACGGAGGCCGGGGACCGTCTTGCGACGTTCATCGCCGTGGGCGTCTACCACTGCGGCTGGGGACGACGCTGTCCTCTCCCTCATGCGGCCCGCCCCTCCTTCGCGAAATTGGTCTAAAAAGGCTAGTCTTATCAAAATAGAAGATGATGCAGTATGATGGTTTCTGAATCAATACACACCATTATGAGTCAATCTCCCTAAAGGAAATCTGATATCACGTCTTAGGATAGGCACTTCCCCCGGGTCGATGGCGCGTTGTGTTCCACGCGCGCCTCAAAGAGCGTCATCATGGTGACGGGGCCTATACAGGGCCAAAGCCTGCCGGGGTCGCGGGACTTACTTCATTACCGTGACCCCAGAACATAAAGGGCTATTGAAGGACACCATGGATTTTAGTCAGTACAAGTCTGACAGTCCCTCCCGCCCTGCCCGTGATGGGAGGACTCATTTGATGATTTTACCTCGAAAAAAAAATGATAGGCACTTCCAAAGGAAAATTATACGAGTCGCATTGTATCAGCCACAGTCTATCGTAACATGCGTAAGTTGTGACACGATGACCTATTTACTCCAGTCTACAACTTAAACGGAATGACAGCTGTTCAGTACCTACATTGTATGTTTATCTTTTGTTTATTTATCAGCCAGGAAAGTGGGTGGCGACATGGAAAAGGTTTTAGTCGGATATTAGAGGAAACTTGATAGGTTCTTGAATTTGTATTGATATGGTTAGTTTTAGTGCTTGGATGGTATTATTTTATTTAGTTTCTTGCAGATATTTACGTCAAAAGAACTAGGAAAACAAGAATGGCAATATACATATGCTTCAGGCTTTTAGGACAACAGTTTTTAAAACCTTTTTTCTACCTGATTGAAAATTAAGCGGCATACTATAAATAAAGAGCGAGCGAAGCGAGCTCCCAATAATTTCACCCTGACTAAAATCCACAGGGTGTCCTTCGATAGCCCTTTACGCTCCAGGGTCACAGTTACCAGACAAGAAAGTCCTGCGATCCTGGCAGGTTTTGGCCCTCTATGGGAGCTCCGCCAGATCGCTGACAACTCTTTGAGCGGTGCATAGAATACAATGCGCTGTCGACCAGGGCATGGACCGATGAACGAACGGCAAGTCACCCATTACTCGCCGTCCGATGCCAAATAAGTTCAAAGATGAGCTAGCAACCACCCATCAACAACACAATAATGAACCCGATTAACAACGAGTAAAATGAGCTAAGTAAAGTCGAGGAATATGAAATGTAATATTGCGTCTGCGCACGGGTGACAAGTCACTCGGACAAACATCTTTATAGTAGTGACATTAACGGATGCACCCTGCTATATATCTTAAAAAACGACGCCCTATCAGTCTGCCAACTAAACTATAACTTTAAAATTCATACGTTACACAAAGCCAATGATCCACCCCTCAAACATTATGCATTCTTACATCCCTCATAAAAGTCACAAATTATCTAATAAACATATAATGTAACGTTTATTTTAACAGCGGTATAAGGAAGCGTTCGGTCTATAAACTACTCTTAATGGTTCCGTTACAACGCGTTTAAGTAATATAAGTCTGAAACTATTAGAGACCTCCAATTTATTAGTTTTGTCACGAAGCTCTTGCAAACGATTTTATCAGTGTTGGAATCTGAAAAAAATATACTGCATTGCGGTGGAATCAATTTTAATAACATTTCGAACGTTAATAGATGATCGTGTGAAAGTAAAAAGTTTTTTTTTAAAACGTTGCGAATTTCTTCCTGTATCGTGAGTGCGTTTTCAAACATAGAAACTCGCATACACAAACACCCAGACCCGGAATAGCTACTTGCGGATCAAACAAATATTTGTCCTTGCGGGGATCGAATCCGAGACACGCTGCGTAGCAGTTGATCGCTCAGCCAGTGCGCCAATTGTGTCGTTTTTCCAACAAATGGATTGTGATAATATATGTACTGAATTTCATTATTCCCGTGGGAATAATGTGATTTGAATTTGGAACCTCAAAGAAAACCGTATGAAAACTTTCACCAAGGAGTCGTATCAGTAATGGCGGCCGCTGGCAGCAACAGCTGATCGCTTACAGTGGTGCCAACTTCACGTTCGAAGGTTGTCGTACCACATCAAATTTCAAAAATCGAATTTATTTCCTCGCAGTAGGTGTGAAAAGCAGAGTACGCTCCTCGGGAGTAAAGCTGCCTTATCTTGGGCTGACTTGAATCCCTCGCTACACTAAGGATTCTTAACTTGAACCTCCTCGCTGCGCTACGGAGGTTCACCCCAGAATCCTTAGTGTCGTTTCGGGATTCAATACGCCCGTGACGTAAGGCAATGCTTTACTCCCTTGGTGCGTAATCTACTATTACAGAAACAAAATTAAAAATTCAGTCCATAATCAAAATAATCGTAATGCACTTAAACCACTTTTTTTTTCGGATTATTTATATTATCAAATGACTCTTAGGTACTAACTAAAAGCTACCCTGTTTCTTCACAATGTCCTTTGCTTTACCGGCCCGCGGTAACTTGACTATTAATCACCCTAAGGTTTAATCTCTCCTCTCGCGCCCGGCATTGGTCGCGGCCATGCTGCGGTGCGAGATGGAGTGGGAAGCGGTCGCGTCCTTCTGCGAAGAAGTCATGCTCGTGAAGGAGGAGGCGGGCCGCGAGAGGGAGAGGATAGCTTCCTCCCTCCAAACAGCGGCTGCCGGGGTTGCGGGACTTATTTCATTACTGTGACCCCGAAACATAAAGGGCTATAGAAGGACACGTGGATTTTAGTCAGTACAAGTCTGACAGACCCTCCCACCCTGCCCGGGATGGGAGAACTCATTTGATGATTTTAAAACGTGAAACAAAAAGGGTATACTTAATCTGAATAAATGGAAATTGTTGATGTTAGAGTTTCATCGACTAACACGACTAACAGGTTTGTACATAATATTTAACGCCTGCCCTAGACGTCAGTACGATTTGAATGTCAGCACAGCTTTCTGATCTCCAGAATTCTTCAAGACACCGCCATGTTTGTTTTTTTTTCACGCACGTCTTGCGTTTCCATCGCTACGTTTCCATCGCTTACGTTTCCCACGTTTTCAGGCAACATACCAAGACACATGATCTTACGATGCAGATGATTTACACTTGTAATACGTAGGGGCGGTCACTTTGTTTTCCCTCGTATTGTTGCCAACGTTCGTTTCGGCGAGTTGTTTAACAGCGTTTTGTTTCCGGCGTGGTAAAATCCGTGAAGGTTGACCCTTCTTGGTAATACAAACATAGACAAGTCTAAACTTGGATTCTGTTGAGACGGGATGGAAAGCAGGAGGTTATTACTCCTGCAGTCATGCTAAGACAGCGTACACTTCACGACACAGCCGCCACGGGAGACGCCCACGGCATTAGACGTCGCGAGGTAATATCCAGCCACCGTAGGCGAGGGCATGCGGCCGGTGAATAATGGGTGATTCACCGTTCGATCATGGGCCGTGCCCGGGTTGTCGGCGCTGCAAGCAATCTGACGGGGCCTCCCTTGCAGGGCCAAAGCCTGCCTCGGTCGAGGGGCTCTCGTCAGGTAACCGTGGCCATGGAACGTAAAGGGAAATTGAAGGATTACACTAGATTTTAGTCAGTACAAATCTGAAAGTCACTCTCGCCCCGTTTTGCGTAGGAGCATTTGATGATTTCACCACAATAAAAAAGGACCTTGGATTTTGTATGAAAGAGTAAATTGATACATTATGTTTGGAACACTGAACTCACGCTGTGTCACTCTGTAATGGGTTCCACGTCCAACCAAGGACTACATGAGACGACGATGCATCGAATTCCACGTGCCCCTCTAAAATTTGACACAGACACAACAACACACTTTAACCCCTCGTTTACACCAAGATACAAGTTAAATACTAGTTTCATACAAAACTCGTAGAATATTTGTCAAAACATAATTTGTTTATTTTATACATGTATTGAGAGTGTCTCAAACCATAATCTTAAAGATTCTTTTGTTCACACTGTGTAGCCAAAAAGTATTTATACAAGTATAAAACACATTTGCGTTTACACACTGAAGTCTTATGACATGTGAAAACTTGTCAAATACATGTATTATACCTTGGTGTAAACGAGGCGTTAGTACTGGAGTCGTAGGACTGTTAAGTGGGTACACCTAAGGGGACTTTTTTGATTTGTGATGGAACACGGTTGCTTTTAGTCAGTACGAGTCAGTTCTCAACAACGGGAGGACCCATTTGATGATTTTACTATTTAACAAGTGCGTGTCGGGCCACGCACAGTGTAGGGTTTCGTAGTTGCCCGTCAAAATACTTATGCGAACTATCTAAGCTGATTCGCTGAATTTAATTTAAATTATTTAAAGTTGACAAACTTACATTTGCAGTTGAAGAACATGTTGTCCGATACATTTTGTTTAGGAAAATATGTTATCCAAGTACGTTTTATAAGTTGGTCGACTATTACTCGTAAACTTGTAAAGCTTACTTGGTCATGAAAATTTTCTTTTAACCCGGCGCCAATGACGCTGGGTCATATTGACCCGAGGCAATTTTAAAGGGACATATTTTTTTTTTGCTTCGGTCGCTTGTTTTGAACGGTCGTGTAGCTGAGGATATAGCCCCCCTCTATCCGCCTCGTTGATATGATCAGTGCGATGCTGTTCGTGGCGTTCGTGGCATTTGCGTCAAGTTGAAACGGGTACGTATGACCCAGCGTCATCGCTGGCGTCGTAATTTTGTGACTTACTTTTATTCGTTACTTTAGTGTTTAATGTTAATTTTCATTGTTATTATTTAGGTTTTTGTAAAAAAATCTGTAACTAATGATCCGGAGAGGATAATGGCGTTGTTAGATGACTCGGATTCTGAAAATGAAGATTCCTCCTCGAATCCTGTAGATTCCCAGGCTGCTTCGGACATTGATGATGATAACTACTTATCTCAGCGTAGTAATAACAGCGGAAGTGAACAAGATGCAATTTCCAGGATCTCGCAAAAGATGTCTAATATGTCCATCAAAGAAGGACAAGAAAACATCGCACACTTGTCAGGCATGCCGCATCTTTGTAGCCCAGAACATTTCGTACCAGAATGCAATAATTGCAGCAGTTCGATGGCTGTTATCGAGGAAGAAGAAGACTGATCACTATATTTTTTTTATGATAAGTTTTATTGATCTCTTTTTTAGTCAATAAGACTATAATTTTCTATTGTTTCTAATAATTCATAACTACAAATTAAAAAATATCAACATATTACGTTTTTATAGTTGATTTTGCATGTGTTATTGAGAATATTAATAAATGTTGATATATTTGATTTACAAGTATTATTTTCATTTGAGTACCTAACCAAAATACTCTTTTTTGATAAAAAATAATAAAAGTAAAGGCAACTATGAAAAAGCTATTAAAAAAAATCAAATTAAAACCGGGTCACCATGACCCGGTGTCATCGTCGCCGTTATTATTTTCACGTCATTGGCGCCGGGTTAAACTTCGTTATATATACTACTATTGTGATTTTTTAAACATCCCCAAAAATAACTGTTTAGCTGGAAGAGGGGAGGACACTGGAGTCGAGCAAAAATAACTTTAAAGCTTAATATTTTACAAACGAATCCTTTTATCAAAAAAATATTAATGGAAACTACCAATATTTTTAAAGGCCTATTTACTGATACCCCACAATAAGGGGTACGCGAGAAAAAAAAAACTTCCCCACTTTACGTGTACAGGAGATACCCTAAAAAAAATATTTTAAGAGATTTAATTTTACCACTTTTTCGGCAAAAAAAATCCGTATATTTACACCAAATTACAGCTTTCTAATACTGTGCGTCTCTGAGCTCAGCTGCGGACAGACGGACGGACATGGCGAAACTATAAGGGTTCCTTGTAGACTACGGAACCCTAAAAAAACCCCAACGCACTTAATTAATAATTTCCATGGTTACTAACTGATGTCGTAGTCCGTGGGTATCCGTATGGAATTTTCTATCTAAACATCTAAGTATTTGTATATTCTAGATTTTTTCCTATCCCGGGTCGAAAGATTGAGGCGATTGAAAAAGAGTGCCCATGGAGTTTCTTGCCCGTTCTTCTCCGTTTTTATGTTTTGTGACTGGGACTGTATTTTTATTTTACTTTTGTCACGACAATTGAAAAGTGCCTGTAACTGGCCTACTTGAAATAGATGATTTGAAATCGCTTCGTGTTACATGCTAGACCAAGAGCTGCCACATACTGGGGGTCGCGGGACTGTCTCAACAAGTAACCGTGACCCTAGAACGTTTTAGGGTATTGAAGGAACACCTTATCTTGTTTCAACTCTACAGTATTCTGTTCAATCCTACTACCCCCACTTATCTTAAAGAACGTTTCAAGTTCCTTCATGACACATAATAGATATCTTAGGTCATCGGAAAATTTGAGACTAAAGATGCCAATGCATACTTCCAGATTTTTCAACAAATCATTTACTGTCGAAGCAGTACGGTTAAGGAATGCCTTGCCCTTGTCAGTAAGGCGCACACAAACTTTGTCCACGTTTAAAAATCTGGTAAAGAAGCACTATTTATCTTCTTAAACATGATTGTGGCTAAAAGGTTTTATTGTTTTATCTTTGTTATTTTTATATGTATTATGTTTTGTATAATTATATTTATAATGTTTGTATATATGTATGTATGTATTTTATGTGTAAATAGTACGCCACAGACTACCTACAGTATTGTTTCTCCTTTCTCTTCAAATCCATCCAAAGGTTGTCTTGAAAAAATCGTTTTAAGCGATAAGACCGCCCATTGTGTCACCCCTATGTATAAGATAATTATACTCTGTACCAGTAATTTGTATGGTGTGCATAATAAATTAGTTTATTCTATTCTATTATATTCTTAGGTTTAGTCAAAACGAGTCTGACAGTCCCTTAAATGACAATGATATTTATTTTGCAAGTTTGTTGTTAAAAACACTTTTACACGTCAAATAACATTTTTTAACTAGATGTGGCCAGTATTACTTACCTCACAACTCTGAGAAGAAACATCCGAAACAAACTCAGAGGTCACTGTCTCTTTTTCATTGCCGCTCTGCTCCATTTAGTCATAGCGTGATGTTATATAGCCTATAGTCTTCCTCGATAAATGGGCTATCCATCACAAAAATATTCTTTCAATTCGAACCAGTAGTTCCTGAGATTACCGCGTTTTTGACAGTTGACATAACCGAATGTACTCTGAGACAAAGCTGTTGGCATTTCTACTATTCGCCACCATGAGCGCTGCAATCGAATGGTACTACCCCCACCCAGTACTTCGCACCCAGCGAATACAACTACGCTCCCTTCTATACATCTTCCCTCCATCTCGATACATCCCTCTATTTTTACACACACTCACAAGTCCCTCGCTTAACAATCATCCCCCCCCCCCCCCTCTAAAGTAATCTCAATAGGGGTTTATTGATACACATAAATACAAATAAAGGTTATTTTGTACACAAAGTTACAGTACAAGGTCACAGGGGTACCCTAGTCTAGGCAGGGTTTTTCCATATTCGTGCAGCCTTTTTCGAAAATCGAATGTACCCATTAATTGCTATTTAATGTTTACAAAAGTTTTTATGTCGATATTTTTTTTTTAATTATAACAAAATGCACACAGTGGGTCATTAAAAAAGATTTATAAAAAAATAAAATTCTTTCTCTAAGACCGCTTAAATATTAAGGAAAGTAATAAAAAAACAAATTTAGCGGAGGTCAGCGGCGATTTTGAACTCTTTATTTCAAAGTAAATCAGCTACCCACCACGTGCAAAATTCAAACAGTTTCTCTTATTTTTAGGGCCTACGCGCCTTTTAAGCCCTAAAAACGTTACATTCTGAAGCCAACTCCTCATTAAAGGCTGGGTGTAAAGATTGACAAAAAAAAATTGTTTTATGTAGATTCATGCACAACAATGTTAGTAAATATTATTTTCTTATGACTAATAGTTGAGCTGTAAAAAAATATTTAACACGCTATTTTGTTCAAATATATGCCAACTCCTTCTAAACGGCTTGGTTTATTTAAAATATTCTTAAATATATCAATCGGTGTTAAAATTTACTACAAAGTGAGAATCGCTCATGTAAATCAGTCGATATTTTACAAAGAACATGTTAAATTTTGAGACTTCCATATTTAAAAACCAGGGGAAGGCGGCCGGGGAAACTGGGTTTAACACCGCCAAGGTTATTGAGGGTACTATGCGCCTTAAGATCGTAGCCCCACAAACGGGTGCGTTTACAAACATATTTAAACTCACATACACAAACGCCCAGACCCGGAAAAACTGCATACTTGTATATCATACAAATATTTGCACCGTGCTGGAATAGAATCCGCGACACACAGCGCAGCAGTCCAATCGCTCAGCCACTGCACCAACCGTGCCGGCAAATCACGACGTCAAAACGTGTAATTGAGAATAAGAATTGACGGACGATACAATAATAAATGAGTAAGCTAAACCACAGATTATATGATCTCTGGCTAAACTAAAGCCAGGTTTCCGTTGCAAGCGGAGCGGACACATTAATGACTCAGCGGGTGAAAAGAGTAAAAATGAGCTCGCTTCGGGAATGCAAAAACTATTTGTTGGTGGAAATACAAGTAAGGTAGTTTGCGCTTGCGAGTTTAACGAAGTCATTAATGTGTCCGTTCCGCTCGCGGTGGAAACCGGGCTTAACATCACGCAGATGAGTGGGTAAGCCCCCCATTTGAGCGAGATGCAAACTTAGCTTGGTCAAGTTGTATGTTGATCTACCCCCAAAACAAGAAAAAAAACGTACTTACCGATAGCCGACGGTCGTACACGCGTTGAATAACTTACGATCCCAGCACTTAACACACAATATTATAAGTCTCACAATTTTTAGATATTATTACATAATTATACCACTTTATACACAATACACTCACACTTTTCAAGGCTCAAATAATTTTATTCGGGACTCTCAGGGATTAATTCGACCTGCATGGCTACGAGGCTCAAGCCAGACTGACCATAGGACGCAAAATTGTCAATTAGATAAATGTTGAGGAAAATCAAATGCAATGAGGGTAGAGTAAAAATAAACACTAAGTTCGAATTAATCGTTATGAATCGATATGGTTTTAAACAAGAAGTTGGAAACTCTTTTAAAATTAATAAATTATTTATTATTCTATTAATTATCTTTACATTTAAATATAAAAAATAAACAGTAAAAACTAGCACCCACTGTTACCATAAGCAATAAATTAGTTAAAACCTAATTTTACGTAAACCCTTACTATTTTGTATTATTGTAACACCGATTTAGCACGAAATAATTATGATGACAGCATAAAGCGCCGTATTCACCATCTGTCACGGCTGTACGTCATGCACGATGCACGACGCAAAAACAACGTGAATAGGCTTGACGTACGTCCAACTACGTCATAATCACGGTGTTTTTGCTTCGTGTATCGTGTATGACCTTGGCGGGACGTACAGCAAGATGGAACGTGAATACGGCGCTTTAATTACAAATTAGATCGTCTGTCAATTTTGTAAAATTACGAACACATCATGTTTTTTTATTTTTTTTTGATTTGACTATGCGCAATTGAGCATAGACCATACATTAGTACCCTTACGCCGTGTTCTCGTTTGAAAACAGTTTTTTTTGACTATGCGTTATTGCGCATAGACCTTACCAATGTACCCTTACGCCATGTTCTCCTTTGAGATCAGTTTTTTTTTTACTGTGCGCAATTGCGCTTAGACTATGGTCTGGTATGGTGCAGTGCAGTGCGCTGTGTGTCGCAGATTCTATCCCAGCTCGGTGCAAATATTTGAATGATCGAAAAGTATGTAGTTGTTCCGGGTCTGGGCGTTTGTGTATGTGATTTTATAATTATGTTTGTAAACGCACCCGTTTGTGGGGGCAACGATCTTAAAAAAAAAGAGAAACTGAATTTTGCATGTGGTGGGTAGACCATTTCTTGCTTTCATTTACTTTGAAATAAAGAGTTGACTGTGCGCAATTGCGCATAGACCATACCTTTGTACCCTAACGCCATGTTCTCGTTTGAAATCTATTTTGTTTTCTGTTACCCTGGTGTTAAATAGCCAGCTCGCGTTAAGATAGTCTATTTGTAAGCATGAGCAACTTGGATATAAAGGTTCGTTTACACTGAACGTGTGTTTGGTTAAAATTATCTTATACATAAAAAAAGGACAAGGATATTAAAACTGAATGCTTCTAATATTTTTCATTAAAATTTCAAATGTTTTCTTTCTTCAATACCACTGTTACTTTCATCATTATGAACTCAAGACTTCTTAACAAATTTAAAAAAGTTTCAAACGAACTATTCAAAGTATTATTTAGTTACTTTGAGCAGCTGGTAAAAAAAGTAATCGTTGTAGGTACCATAAAAAGTTAAACATCTGTTGAACACTGTCTAAACATCTGTCAACTGCAAAACGACCGCTATGATCAACGTCAAATGATATTTTGCAAATGACAGTTTTTTTAGAAAAGCGTTCAACAGAATGATGTTTAACTTTTTTGTACTATCTAAGATGGTTTGTGTCGGTATACATTTTATCTATGCCTAGACACCAGTTTAGGAACATTTATTGCTCAGTACAGTAAAACGTGATGAGAAAACGAATTGACATATTACAGCAAATAAATTGAGATAAACTTCTTTTTAAGCTATAAATCCCTCGTTTACTTGGTATATTGTAAGGTTTTTTGTGTTCCCAGGTAATAAAATAGGAAGATTTACTATTGACACCAAACATTGTTAGTTAAGGTACCTAAGGTTATATCCTTTTTTTTATTTCGGAAACTCATCAAATGAGTTCCGCTCACCTTGGATGGGGCAGAACGGATCATTTACTTGATGGCCTTAAAACAAATCTGTTGCTTATCCTTTGCGTTCTAGGACTACTGCAACCTTTCGACTTTTTAAGATAGTCTCTTGACACGTGTTTGTTCTGACAGTTGGGATGATGCATTAGAAGTGAATTTACGTGGGAAATTAAATAACTTGTTATCTAAAAACATGATTGTACCCATTGAGCTAAGTATTACTATTACGTATAGAGACGACACCACGCATCACCACTGTGTCCCATCCAGGATTAGTGCGCGCGCCTAGAGCACGCCACAGAGCTATCAAACAATTGAATGAACTTTCGCGCGCGCACTCATCCTGGATGGGACATAGTGGTGATACGTGGTGTCGTCTCTATATAAGTAGTAAAAATAGCTCAATGATTGTACCCTATTATTTATTTGAAACATCCTAACACTAAGTACACACAAATGGTTACGTATCAAATTCAAGGGTTCATATTGTCTGCAAATGACCCAAATGCGAGTATAACTGGCAGGTAAATACAACAGATATGATGGTCGGAAGCCGAATGACGGCCGAAATCCAGCAAACGGACGGACCCTTTTACAAACAATGAGTTTTGGGTTCATTTGAATACGATATCCGAGTTTGGAATGATTTCATACATACCTTATGGTGTATATTTTGAAAGGACTTCACTTTATGTTGAATGTGTTTTAGTGGTTTTATCAGAAGCTAGTGATTCACCCTGGGTTCGTGCGGGTTTAAAAAAAAGAAAATATACCTTACGTCACTCAGGAACAATAATTCTCTTTATGACTTGTTATTTCCCCGATCTCGTTTTTAGTTCTTAGAACAATTGTAATCAATCAATAAACTCAGAAGGTATTTAATATAAATGCAATTTAATAAATGTAAATGTTTACAAATAAAAAAAAACAATTTAATTGCATTAGTTGCTCACCTTCAAAGTTTCTGGTTTTCTAAAAGTGTTTCCCTATTTTATTGACTTGAGTATATTCAACAAATACTTAAATACCTGAACTGCACAGCTAAAACATAAAACAAGATCTAATGACAACCAAATCAGGTTTTATCTAGCTTTGCTGTGTCCCGCTCCAGGGGAAGGGCTTCCCTTCACATCTTCCATATTTAAATGCGTTCATGACGTTACAATATGGCGTCAGCAAACAGAATTGAGTGGCTTATTATATTTTTTTACTTAAATAATGAATGTAACTACTAATTTTTCGAACAAGATAGCATAGGTATTGCAAATCAGCTGTCCATTTCTCTTCTTTATTTACTATACCGCCTCCAAACTGGTTTAAATACGTGCCAAACCAGTTTGACATCTTGCCACTACCTGCTGCTTTTTGGAACTTGAACCAAATAATAGGCATTGAGCTACTATTACAACGTATAGAGACGACACCACGTATCACCACTATGTCCCATCCAAGATGAGTGAGCGCGCACAAGTTCATTCAATTCTTTGACGGCTCTGTGGCGTACTCTAGTGGTGATACGTGGTGTCGTCTCTACACGTAGTAATAATAGCTCAATGGTAATAGGACTATGTTTTTCTTAAAACAAGTCACACTAGATTTTTTTCCCATATTGTGGACACGTTTTGCAAATATTTAAATTTAAACAGACACGAAATAATTTCGATTATGCAAATGTTTGTTTCGTTTTTTTTTACTTTGAAAGTTCAAATTGAAACATTATTGTATTATTATTTCAGGATATTTTTTAGTAGTCGAGTGATGCCAGCCTGTCTTCAAATAGAAGAAGAGGATGATGAAGGTTTATATGCCGCTGGTTGGGGAACTCTAGGCTATAGAAGAGAGCTGTCTGATACGTTGCAATCTGTGAGTATTTAATTTATTTTTTCTTAAATACATTGTACAGTTATAGTTGTACAGTGAAGCTAGAACGAACGCGTGTTGTAAACGTTATTACGTAAAAGAAAATTGTATTTTACTTTTTTTTTGTGACAAAAAAGTCATTGTAATGGGAAGGCGTAAAGTTTTTTTTTTTGGGGTTTGTGACGATTATTTTATTTAATTTTGACTTCACCGTAAACGCAGTGGCTGAGCGATTTGGACTGATGCGCTGCGTGTCGCGGGTCGATTCTCGCACGAAGCAAATATTTGTATGATCTACAAGTAGTTGTTTCGGGTCGTACAGCGCATAAGTCGTTGGCCCTGGCTGTCATTTTTGTAGATTCGACAGTCGGTACTATCAGTCAGACACTCTAAAATTCCGACATCCAGTCTTACCATGGGTTATCGTATTGTCCAGTTACTGGGTTGTGGAGGTCCGATAGGCAGGAGCCATCCATGTAAAATACTGATATTCAGCTGCATTAGGTTTGTTTAAAAGCTGACCCTAATATAGTTGGAAAATTGCTATAAGGCTTGGGTAATAATGATTGATGAGTGTAGCCTGTAGCCGGTGATAGAATGAGCTATCATGCGATTGGAAGATGCCTATGCCCAGCAGTTGACTGCTGTAGACTGACAATTAAGAAGTATTAACTTAATCTGTTACAGATCTACGTAAACAAATTTGAAGAAGACGAATGCTCAAAACTATACCCTCCGCACAGACATCTAAAGAATGGATATAACCACACCACACAAATGTGCTACGGTGATAAGGAAGAACCGAAAGATACGTGTGAGGAAAATTCTGATGAATCTTATTCATCAGAATCGCAAAATAATCGATCGAAATCACAGGATCCCGCTGGATGCAAGTTTGGTGGTAGGACGAAAAGAGTGGGAACTTCCTCGCTACCCGGTGAAAAGGATGGTACTTTCCGACCAGACGGGTATTGTGTCTGTTGGGCTTTCTGCCCGACATTCATCGTCGGAACATCCTATGTGTTCTAATGTCGAGGATAACTTTGATTGCGCGATGTAGACTTCTTAGTTCCTCAGTCTTTGCATAGATGGCGCTGCTGTTCTTTTTGTAGTAGTTTATGTCCACTACACAAGCAGCTTCCAACCAGTCCTTTTGGAAATCTATAGAGGAGGCCTCGTGGATGGCCCAGTGGACGTCCTACAGCTGATATGACCAATTGATCATGATCAGGGGCCTTACCACGAGCTCTTAACGCGATCCATTTTAAGCTGTGAGGAAGAGATGGCGCTAGACGACTTGTATAGCTCTGTCTCTTTCCCACAGCCTAAACTGGATCGCGTTAAGAGCTCGTGGTAAGGCCCCAGTACAAAGTTACCGAATTTAACGTAGGTGCATAAACAATTTTGAATTTTCAGGGAGACAGCGGTGGACCTCTTCAGTACAAGGATTTCTGTGCTTACGCGATCGCTGGAGTGACATCGTACGGCAGGTCTTGTGGCGTGTCAGTTAGCTCAGGGATCTACACACGGGCCCTATTATGTACCTTGGATAGAGGCCATCGTGTGGCCATGAATAGAGGAGCGAAAGAAATTAGCTAATAAAATTATTCAGAATAAAAAATATCGTTTCATTTGTAGGATTTGTTTGTTGTGAACCTACAGGCTTTAAACCTACTGATATTTCACTATTTTAACAATATTAATATCGTTTATGATGATGGATGAGGTCCTCGATGACGTATTGACGACACGACGATTGTGACTTCCCATACTAAAGGTGTTAAATCATTTTGAACAATAAACAGATAACCGAGACCCTGAAATATAAAGGAAATATTTATGTCGAAAACTGAACTTAAGATAAACAATTTTCTTGTCTTTTTTCTCCTTGCAGGATGATAACATGAACTAATAAAAATAAAAATACGGCTGTTGCAGACGAGTTCTACATAGACTGGCCTGTTGGTCTAGTGGTTAGTGACCCTGACTGCTACGCCGGGGTCGTGGGTTCGATTCCCACCCAGGACAATTCTTTGTTTGATGAGCATGATCATTTGATCTGTGTCTGGGTGTAATTTATCTATAATATTTATGTATTTAGAAATATAAATGTATTAGTATGTTTATCAGTTGTCTAGTACCCATATCACAAGCTCTGCTTAGCTTGGGACTAGGTGGCGTTATGTGATAGTTGTGGAATATTAAAGACTGGAGACCGTGTATTGGCAAGTGTAGTGTGGGAAACCCCCTCAGCTAGATGGATCGGCGACTTAAAGAAAGTGGCTGGGACTGACTGGATGCGGTAGACAAGGTGATAAGGCGTAGCTTGGGAGAGGCCTATGTCCAACAGTGGACTGCGATAGCCTAAGTTGGTTGACTACCGCTGGTGCAGTATATTTCAATTATGCCAAGCTGAGGTGGGTATTTTGGAACAGCAAAAAAAAACAACAGAATTGTAGTTACTGACTTTCAATAATCATTTATTCTCCTTAAAATTCTGTGAAAAGAAAAATGTAGAAGTCATTAAGAATGTGTTAAATATTTAACTAACTTTTATATCATGCTATATGCTACAAGTAATCGGGAGGGTACCAAGTAATTTACAATTTTGATGGCGTTGGTCTGACTATTTATAAATACAGTTGAATCCGTTTATTATGACATCGAAGGGACATAATAAACAGGTCATTCTAAGCGGACGTCATACAAAGCATTTTGCACAAAATTAACAACCTCCTGTTTTTGTCCGTATGTATTTATTTTAACAGAGAGATTATTATTATTATTATTATTATTAACTAAGTCAATAATATTAATTGTATTACCCACTGAGACTCAAAACAACCTTGCATGCGCCGAACATTATCGGGTATCACGGGACGCTTCCGAACAAACGAAAGGTGTTATGAATCACGTCGGTAGCTACTTAAACAGGACACAATTTATTGTAAATGGGTCATAATAAGCGGCATGTCACTAAATGCAAAGTCATTATATCCGACTTTGTTTAAAGAATTTTGTATGAAAACCAAACTTCGCTGTGTAATACGTCATAATAAGCAGTTGGTCATTATAAACGGAGTCATAATAAACGGATTCTACTGTACAAATATCCTAATATTTATCGTGAGATTATAGAAAAAAAAGAAATGGAAGAATTCGACGCAGTAGGCATGAACCTCGACGGCTTGGTTGGAAAAAGCGTCGGATGTACTGAGTCCGTAGGTCGCAGTCTCAAATCCTGCTCACTGTTCGAATTTTTATTTCTAATGAAATGCTTACAAATATCTTTGCTCACAGGAAGTCAATTAAGGCCATACGACGCTCTCTATCCAGGGCACAAAGTGTTTGACTCTGGTGTAGACTCCAGTCCCAGCAGAGATGCCGCATGGTACGCCAAATGACGTAACGCCGGCTACCATGAGAACGCAAAATACAGGTATTTTGCGTTCATTGTTCATTCTCAGGGAGATAGCGGCGGACCTCTTCAATATCAGGATATTGAAGAGGTCCGCCGCTATCTCCCTGAGAATGAACAGAATTGAAAACTTTCAAAATATTCGTGCACATCAACAAAACTGCACACTTTTTTAATGCAATAATCCCATTTATAATGTGAGGTCAAAGCAAATTCAGTTCAAGTTAAAGAAAGGGACAATAAACGTAGCCCGTCGTACCGCTCTCAGCTTAGACCAAAGTCGCTAACGGACCGCAACAGAGGCCATTGTTGACCTAGTAGTATTCTAATGATTTTTTGCAATTCACTTATGTCAAGGCAAGCTGGCTTTACTTTATTTTTGAACGAGATCCTGAAATTAAATTAATATACGCGGAGCTCATGAAAATGTACCTGGATTTAATTATAAAGTTTCAACTTTGGGTGGAATTGGCACCTGCATACAAAGTTTTGTGGCGTAACTTCTGTTAAAGGTCATTTCAATTAAGCTTATGCTGCGTCATGTTTGTGAGCACTACTAATGATTATGCAGTCATCAGTTTGATTTCCAGATTCGGGAAAGATATTGACGTCGCGAGGCGATTTTTTCGTCCCGTCGTTCCCTGGATACAGTACCCCTAGCACGAGTTTTCACTATTTTACTTTACAGAAACTTTCCAGTATTTACAGCGTTTCTTGTATGAAAAATTGGAACAGCGCCTCTGGTGTGCGAAGAAGGAACTATTTTTTCCATTGAAAAATGTCAATTTGAAATTGTCAAAGTTGCAGTTTACTTTACGTCTCAAATACTGAAAACTCGTGCTGACGGTACTGGACTCATTTGACTATTTTACCACTTAAAAAAGCTGGTGTCGATCATAAAGGGTAAGAAATACTTGGCAACATAAGTTTTTGGATGACTAGAGTTGTCCCGACTTACTTGAAAATTATTCCACTGAAAAGTCATATCAGGTTAAGTGGTATATTATCTTGTTTGTTATTCAGGACCTTTCGCTGAACTGCATTCTTTCTTTTCTTTATTTTTAAAGAAAAACGCTGGGTGTGTTTACAAACATAGAAACTCACATACAAATATTTGTTTATCCTATCAGACCTTTACAATCCACTTACGAATGAAAAAAAAGATAAGCTGGTCTAATACATAATGACGTCAAAAACTCATCATAGCCCTAAACCAATAGGAAGAATAATTTATGAAAGAAAGAAAGGTTAATGTACATCCTACAAATTAGTGTATTCAATTAGTAGCATCGTCACTTAATTATTCATTACATTCATGCCCAGCTGCTGTCAAGGCTTCCTAATTAGTGAATACCGATCGATTTTATTGAAGCACTATTCGACCTAATTATCCGTTTATAGAAGGTATGGGGTGAATGTACTATGCGATAGTTAAGCACTGTAGGTTACTGCCAACGTACAGAAACCATAGTACATACTGTAGTCCGCTGATATCGGTATGACAAGATAATCGTATGTCGTGTCGGCGATAAACGACAACGCGGCAGGCCCAGAAAGATATGGCGGGATGAGCTGGACTCATTCCTCGCACACTAGATCGCGAAAAGTGGAAGGAGGGAAGAGAGGTTTGCCCTGCAATGGGACGACACGGGCTTATAATAATAAGATAATCGACTTATTTTGATTTTAGTGTGTATGATTCTGACAGTCCTTTCCGCTACATTCAAGAATCATTTAGTGATTTTCCGCAACAAAAAAAAAAACAGTTTTGATTTATTCACGTTGATTTCATCATTTAATTGAGCAAAAACAATGAAAACACAACATAGGTCCGAATTTTTGAACCCACGGCACATTACTTAAACAAATAAACAGTTTGGCCTCGACCTCAACTAAAGAACACAGAACTTAAAGAAGACAAAGGTATTATTATTACTACAGTTTTCTTTTCATACTACAAAGTTTTTCACAGAAACATAATGAGCCTGTTTTGTCATTTTATTCTTCTTGTCGCTTTTGTCTGCAGTATGGGCGAGCTAACTAATAATGAGCTAGCTTACAAACCCAGCTTGTGTAAACTACTTTACGTTTGGACTCTAAACACAGTTGTTTACTTGCTCGCTTCGTAGTCAAAATCATCCCACGGGAACGCATTACCAGGATAGCATAGCTGGATGTTATTCCAGACCAAAGGTCTAATCTGTGTGCCTTTTATCATTTTTATCTTTATACATCTGTTATAGTAGGTAAGAACGCTTCTTCACTGCACTATATTCGAATCCATGAAAACACGTAGATATGGGTACTATATAATAAAAGCTTTTTCAAAAAAAAATGTAACCGCCTTCAAAACCAACCACTAAAAAATGGTAAAATAAATAGTTTTTTTTCATTGTCTTCTTTGCCACCGACTTCGGAAAGAAAAGTTATTTTGTAGGTTATTTTACCCTTTTTTAGTGGTTGGTTTTGAAGGCGGTTACATTTTTTTTTTGAAAAAGGTTTAAATTTTACTCTTTTTAAACCTGCAGTGTTCCCTCAGTTGAACAATACCTAGTATACCTAACAAAAAAAGAATGACTTAAATCGGACTTGTAGTTCCGGAGATAAGCGAACACAAACTAAATCAGTCGATGCCTACTCCTTACTGTTAAGGAGTTGTACCTTGCATCATCAGCTTAGCTACATGAGATTATGATTACCATACGCAAATACTTAAATTACTTCATAATATTTGCGAAAAACTATATGTGGGCCTATAAAATTTGAGGGTTGCCCTCGATTTCTCCAGGATCCAATCATCAGATCTTGACTTGGTGAATATGGGACCAATCCGGAAGCATCTCCTTTCGAACAAAAAATAATTTTGAAAATCGGTCCACAATCGCCGGAGAAATCGCGTAACAAACACACAAAAAAAAAAAAAAAAAAAAAACATACAGTCGAATTGATAACCTCCTTCTTTTTGAAGTCGGTTAAAAACTCTGAAAAAAATCGGGTATTATTATGAAAATTCGCAAGTATTCTAAAAATCAGCCTGAAGTTAGACATGGCAAATCCAAGCAATTTAAGGACCCCTTTTGGCATATCTACGTTCTCATGAAAGTCCGTAGTTGAAATTTAATAAAAATTATTACTTTTGTATTTAATTTAGCCTCACAGATGATGGAAAGAAATCAGTCATGTGGATACTTCGGAACGTATGTTCATGGATTGGGATCGGATTTCGAATGCTCTGGGACAGCACAACACGTTTTCTTCTACCAGTTTGCCCTGTGAGACGTCACAGAATAATTTTCTCCTTTTGTCTTTGTGCCAAATCTGTTAAAATTTATGCTACTTAAATAAGTCCATTTCTTGTCCATATGCACTTAACCAATTACGGCCACACTATGCTTTCTATCCAGGGTACGTAGTAGATGACTCTGGTGTAAATCCCAGGCCTGGGAGTAATGCCGCATTGACTGCCGTAAGACGTCACTCCGGTGATGGTAAAGACGCAAGTTAGTCTATCGAAATAATCGTTATGGAAGTATTGAAGTGGTCCACCGCTGTCACCCTGGGTAATAAAAGAATTGAAGTTTGTAATATATTACAAGATGATGTCTTAGGTAGCTGCGCAGTTTGGAGAAGGTGAGGTTCGAAAGAATCTCGCTGTTCGGGTATGTGAGTTTAAGATTTTAAAATACAGCCATGATACAGGAGGCATTCCTAGTATGGAGCTAAGTTTGAAAAAAGAACACCCTCTCCGCACCATGCAGCCAACTACAAACCATTGCATTTCAAAATTCGAAGACACTTCACGTGTCAAAAACGAGCATGAATGTGAAAACGCTCATCGTGCTTCACATCGCCATTCCTAATGCTCTTAATAAATTATCTTATCAAGTAACACTACAGTATAAGGAAGGCAGACTGAGGCGCTACCACGAATTTGCGTCGTAAAAGTCATGTGAACACACTCTTTAATCGAAAACATTCACGTGATTCACACGAGCTAGCACCTCTGAAGTAGCAAATAAATATATGTTCCACAACTATCACACAACGCCATCTACCAAGCTCAGTAGAGCTTGTGCTGATAAACATACTTACATATTACTAAATACATTAATATTATAGATAAATTACAGCCAGACACAGCACAAATGACCGTGCTCATCACACAAACATTTGTCCTGGGTGGGAATCGAACCCACGACCATAGCAGTCAGGGTCACTAACCACTAGACCAACAGGCCTGTCAAATAAATGGACCATACCTCACACGTATCCCGTAACACTTCTTTATCACCATAACACATTTGCGTGGTATGATTATATCCATTCTTCAAATGTCTGTGAGGACCATAGAATTTAAAGCATTCGTTTTCTTCGTATCTGATCACTGAGACCTGTAAAATATCACAAATTAATCAGTCAGTACTTTTTAAAGCAAGATTGAGAACCAAGTTGAATGATGTAGCCTAAAGGTTTTGCCCAACGACCATATATTACTAGACTCCTAATAACAGGCGACAGATGTCTGTCAACACATTAGGCAAAAAAGTCTTATATCCGTCTTATTTCGACCACTCCTGTGAGCCGTAAACATACCTTGAGACAGAACAGACCTTGAGTTAGCCAATCACAACGTAGTACCCCGTCCCCCTCGCTTACGTAGTACCTCAGTGAGTTGACAGAATAGTTTTTGTTCCTTAGATCGTGCATGCGGAGTCTAGTATTATATCGTCGTTGGTCTGCCAAACAAAAGATTTTCATAGTAAGATCGTCAACGACACGCCACGCTAGTGTCGCGCCACTTCAAGCACGTTGTTTGGCAAAGGCTTAAAGAGAAGAATACCTTGATAAACTCTTAAGTAACTATAGCTAGAGAAGCTCATGGCCCGATAAAGGAATGATTACTGGGGCTAGAATATTCTAGAGACGTCACCATCACATTCACAACACTATAAAAGCTGATGACCCAGTGAATCTCAGCAAAGAATCATTCACTGCTAGGTATAGGCCTCCTCTTTGCTCTGCGATGCTTCTCAGATATTTATGTGCGTCCCTCATCCAAGATTGTTTCTTTGAATTTTGACGATCACGACACCATAAAGTGCTTTTAACGGCTTGGCCAAATTGTTTTTCTTTTGTTTTGAATTTTCTCCTGTATCTGAGACAAGTATTTAGGACAGCGCACTTAAGTAAAAACATTTCAGAGATCCAACGAGAGCTCTACCAGTATTTTATCATTGTAATCTCCTTGCTACTATAATATCATTGTAATAGTTTGCTGTTGCTAGAACGGTCTAGAAAAAAATCTCACAGTTTGCAAAGTGTCCGCCAGCTCCCTCCTGTAGCCCAGCGCTCCCCAGCCCAGGGCTGAAGAAAAATGATCACCAGCCTCTCCAGCTGCGTGTAGACAAGCAGGTAAGACTTGCCTACTGAAAATGATCCTAAAACGTTCAAGAGATTTTAGACGTCAATAGAATAGTCGTAAAAATAATTAAGTCGCTATCAAATCCCTTTTTGTCAGCAATATCACACAAAAGTGTATATTGAGCTTAACTCTAACACCAGTTACATCACTTCGGCATTCGATTAGGGTTTCATAAGACTTGTGCATTACAGTATGAAACATAAGGTGAATCATTAGTTATGGTTTAGAATCTATAATAGTATAGGCAATGCGAATTGTAATAATTATAATATGCAGTACTAATTTTGCTTTTAAGCTTTGAAATAAAACGGCGAATTAAAAAGCTTTATGAACCTTTTTTTTTTCCTTAGCACGAGTTTTCACTCTTTTACTTTACAGCGTCTTTCCAGTATTAACAGCGTTTCTTGTATGAAAAAATGGAACAGCGTCTCTGGTGTGCGAAGAATGAACTAATTTTTTCCTTGAAAATTGTCAATTAGAAATTGTCAAAGTTCCAGTTTATTTTACGTCTCAAATACTGAGAACTCGTGCTAAGGGTACTGAAAGCAAATAATCGTCCAGATAACCCAAAGTTATCGTCTTATTGTCCACTGCGAGACGTAAGCTTTCCCCTAATGACGCCAACCCTCTCGATTCTGGACAGTACTCATCCATCCACTGCCAGCCACGGTCTTCAAATCATCGATCCATCGTGCCAAAGGCCACACTACATTTGCTCATACGCAGTGTCTACTTTATCAAGTTCTATCCACTTCAACAAGTTCTTTTTTATCGTAATGAATGCTTTGACAAACTAACTTGGTAACTCACTCAGTGTCAGTCTCGAGCAGTGCGATGTCGTGGTACTTAGAGGGAGGCTTGTACTCCGGATGAGGGATCCTGCTCTTCACGTTGTATATCTGCCACAGTTCAGGAGGGTCCGAGCGCTTTAGTATACCGACAGTTGCGTAATTAACTGAGCCTCTGAAAATTAAGATAAATAAAAATGTGCAGTACTTTCGTATACATTACTAGACCCTTTTGAAAAATTCTTATTAATTATATTTCTATTTCGTTTATTTGTTTAGTTATTTTAAAACATAGTTTAATAATTTATCATGAAAAACAGTACGGCGTAGATGCTTTGCATTTTATATAAAAAAAAAAACTTTTGATACCCCATTAGGCATAGGCAGTAAGGCCACCTTTACTGTCTATGTCACTCAGGAACTAAGCAGCTTTCAACTGGTAAAATCATTTTTGAAATCGGTCCAGTAGTTTTTGAGTTTATTAATTATAAACATACACACACACACAAAAATAAAAATCTTTCTTTTAAATAATACATATTACATTTGGGCACTGCTTTAATACACTGCTCTCAAAACGGTGAAGGAAAACATCGTGAGGAAACCGGCATGTCCTAGAACCAAAAATTCGAAGATATTATGTGCCATCTACCAATCCGCACTGGGCCCGCGTGGTGGATTATGGCTCACTCCCTCTCTCAGAGAGGAGGCCTGTGTCCCAGCAGTGGGAACATTATAGGCTGATGATGATGACATTTGGGTGTCGATAACTTTAGTCAAACACTTACGAGGCGGGACTTGATAGGCAGTGACCCGCAGTGAGAATGAATCTTTCACTGATGACAGACCCTCCACAGAGCCAGTCGGCAGTTTTGACATCATTACCGTACCCCAGTAAAGCCTGAAAATATAAACATTATTTATATTTCATGCTTTTTTGCAGTAAATATCGTAATAATTTGTCTTTACGTCATATTGTTTGACTTCCTGGGAGTCCAAGAAGTAGATTCATAATGTAAATTACGTGAGTGTGGACGCAAATACGTTAGTGACATATAGTGTGTGTCCACAGTGGAAGCCTAGAGCGTAGGCCTGTGGCGGGCGCGATCTGTGTCCACAGTGCCGATCAAGCGTTTGGTATTGTTGCGGCGATTTCAAGTGTTGCAAACCGGTGGTATTCATTAATTTCTATACATCTTATTTAAAGAAATTCAATTAAAACTGTTTCATAATGTTGTTTAGGATTGTATAAAACTAAATTATCAACTATTCTTCAATATTCTAATCAAGTACAGTAAAATACAGCGGCGGCGGCGGCGGCGGAGCAGTGGTGGCCCAGTGGTATCGGTCCCGACTTACGAGTTGTAGGTCGTGGGTTCGAACCCCGCCAGGCGCATTACTTTGTGTAATTTATTTCATCACCACTGCTCTCAAAACGGTGAAGGAAAACATCGTGAGGAAACCGGCATGTCCTAGAACCAAAAATTCGAAGATATGTGACATCTACCAATCCGCACTGGGCCCGCGTGGTGGATTATGGCCCACTCCCTCTCTCAGAGAGGAGGCCTGTATCCCAGCAGTGGGAACATTATAGGCTGATGATGATGACAGTAAAATAATATAAGTTTGTTTGAGCACTATGAGTTGTCTATTTGGATTTTACAAAAAGTGCCCTTTTTAAGGTATGGTCCCCAGGTCCGCATCGTACGTGTCGGACACAGCGCATCAAACGGATTAATTAGACTGCGTCCACTGTATCCGACTCGGCAGAGATCGGATTGCCGACGCGGGTATCAGAAATCTGATTGTTCAGGGCGCGTCCACTGATCGGCATTCCATATGACGTCATCGATACGCATCGCATGTAGGCATTGCCGATGAGCCGTCCGTACGATGCGGATCAGTGGACGCTATTGTATGAGTTTTGATATGAGGCAAACTAAAATCCGTTACGTACGATACGTGCGATGCGGACCTGTGGACAATTACCTTTATTAGGCTTTCTGTGCAGTCACTTACCACTATAAACTTGAATAAAATTACATTTAACATACTTTTTTGTTCTGAAAGTATATTTATTTATCTCTCCGATGGTTCTTTTTCAATGTTTTTTATGAGCTAAAAAGTTCTCTTACCATGTGTGGAAATTCATCTCTTTTAGCATCTCTGCCTCCAACGCCACCCTCGCTAAAAATTTGCTGAACATTTATTTTTACTTCATGGCACTTCGCATCAGGTTTATAAGCTCGCGTCATTGTGGCGTTAAATTTATATTTACAGTAATAATTTAGTCGGTGTATGTAGTCAATACATTCTGTAATAAATAAATCAATAAATGATTTTTCAAAAAATATTTTTAGCAATATAATATGACCCTTCATGATGGAAAAAGTAAAAACTTGAAAATGAAAAAAGTAAAAACTTGAAAATGGAAAAAGTCAAAACTTGAAAATCGCCATTTTCAAAACGTGGCCGGATGTAAAAATCGTAAATCCGCAGTAGTTAACGTACCAGTACCCTTAGCACGAGTTTTCAGTAAATGAGACGTAAAGTAAACTGGAACTTTGACACTTTCAAAATGACAATTTTGAAGAAAAAAATGGAACACCACCTCTGGTGTGCGAAGAAGGAAGAACTAATTTTTTCCTTGAAAATTATCAATTTGAAAGTGTCAAAGTTGCAGTTTACTTTACGTCTCATTTACTGAAAACTCGTGCTAAAAAAAAAAAAAAAAAAGGGTACTGTTCATACCGGAGACACAAATTAGTAACTTATTAGCCACTGCCGTTTACATAAAGTTTTTTTTTAATGTTGTGTAAGTGTATTTTCTTCAGTTCTTTAACTGAATGTTTTATCAAAAAAAAAATCATTGTAATGATTTAAATCTGTTGATGTAGTTATTTCAATGTATCCATAATGAAAATATTTGCTTCTGGACTCATTTGTACTTGTATATTTAGTAATCTACTTACTGTCTCGAGCTTTGTTTCCGGTCTTGTGAATTATACCCACATGTGGATTTATTATCATATTTCTGTAAATAAAAAAAAATGTAATAAAACACTTTGTTAATATCAACCCTTTTTAGAATCAGCAGTGCTTTATAACTGCTTAAACAATTATAAATGCTCACACACCTCCCGGTGATATTATTCTACACAGCCTTGTAACAGCACGGTGTCGTGTGAATTACCGTGATCCTGGAACGTAAAGGGCTATTGAAGGACGCCTTGAATTTTTAGTCAGTTTAAGTCTGACAGTCCCTCCCGCTGTGCCCTGGGTGGGAGACTCATTTGATGATTTTACCACGATAAAAAAAGCTTTGTGACAGCGCGGCCGCAGCGCTGCAGTTTGCTATTCACTACGCGTGATGATAGTCACACGAGTGAGTGTACTGCACGATGGGACGATCTCCAAGCGCCATATTGATCAAAGAGCTCATGGTACAGTCCAGCGATTTAATTTTTTATTGAGAATACCATAGCTGGGCGGAGAGTACGCAGCGCTCACTTATACATTGTACACTGTAATGTAAACTGTAAGTCTCGGTAAATAATAACTAGTTTTATTTAATTTGAAACACGCTATTAAATGGTTTTTTATTTTATTTTTACAACAAATGATTTGTGTTTAAGCAAAATAGTTTAAGTTCATACCTTGTATCGTTGAAGGTACAATCAGTGCAGCATAAAATTGGCTCTTTTTTCCCTCGAAATGAACATATCTGTAAGTAAAATAATTACAAATTGTTTATTATTTCGATGTACATATTTTATTTATTCTACGAAGACCATGAAATGTAGTCAGTACGAGGCTGACAGTTCCTCTCGTCCCATCCTGGGACAGACTCATTTGTTTCGAGTGTCCGAAAAAATCCTAGTGCCCAACGCGAACGTTTAAAAAAAAAACAAAACAAAAGGACACTAGGATTTTTTCCTGTGTCGTGGGTGCGTTTACAAACATATAAAGTGATATACAAAAACGCCCAGACCCGGAACAACTACTTGCAGATCATACAAATATTTCGCCTAATCTTGATGATTTTACTATAAGAAAAATGTACAATTGGAGTCTTACCGGTACACTGTTTCTGGTTTGTTCGTCAATATAACTGCTTAAACAATTATAAATGCTTACACACCTCCCGGTGATATTATTCTTCATGCATGGAGACCCTGTAAATAATATTTTTATACATTAGACTCCGTAGTTGCGTTATGAGTCGTGATGTGTTGTAGTTATGGTTGCCAACCGTACTATAATATATAGTTTTGTACTGTATGTAGGGTCTTCGTACTATATACTGTTGCCAAAATATATAGTACGCGAAAATACTATATTTCAGTACAATAGCTCAATGATTATATTTTGCAATATTATATTTATTAACATTTAAAAAGTTTTTTTAACCTGCAATTTTCCAACGCTTTTTTTAATGTGCAAGAAGTGCAAAGAAATATAGTTTTTATAAAAAATAAATAAAGATGATTTTTGAGGAAAGAAAAATTTTAGATTGCAAGTGGGATTCGAACCCGCGTCTTCTGGATAGGTACTCCAGACGCCTTAACCAACAAGGCCATTGCAATCCACACTTGCCGCTGGTGCCCGGTGTTCGAAGATGATGATGATTTGATAACAAAAGAAAATCACTGTAATAACATACCTTCAGGTAAATTCAACACTTCGATTGCCACACAAGAACTGCTAAAGAACAATAATACAACTAAATAACGTAACATTGTGTAAGGAAATAATAGACGCGAGCGGAACACATAACCGTTGATAATCAACTAGGCAAATAATTCTTACGAGACAACAACACACGCTGTTTTAATATATACAACAACTTGTTTTTGCTCATAAGAAGTTGTATTTGAAAACAGGTTTTAAATCACAATAATGATAAAATAGGTATCATGTTTTTCTATGTATGTATTATACTCTATTTCCTTAAAGTGACGTATTACTTAAATAATAATCATGAGAAAAAAACTTGTCTGATGCTAATCGATGGTACTCGCATATCTAATATACCATCATTATAACTATTCTCTACAATATTATGTGTAAAAATACAAGTAATTTTACAATGAAAATAGGCGTAGTAGTACTTTAAGGGTATATTTTAATTAATTTGATGAATTAACGATTAGTAGACGAGTATCTTTTATAAGACCAAAGTTTTTAAACAGCATACGGATAAGTAGGCACAAAATGATAAACTTTGTTAATAATGACGGATTTATACTTATTTTTAAAAACCTTTATATTTTTAGCTGCCTAATTTGTAAATTAAAATTAAAACTTTCAAATTCAATGCAACAAAATAATCTTCTGAAAAGTGTTTTAATTTTTGTAGGCGTGGCTTTATTAAAAAAGTCCCCGGCAGGCTGGGGCCCCGTCATTATGCTGTTACTCTTTAAGGCACGCATGGAACACAACGCTCCGTCACCGCGGGTATGGTCCATAGTGAGTCGCCAATTACTAGCCGTCCGCATGCCCGCGCCTATGGTGGCCGGAGATCGTTTGCCGTTGTCCGTCGTCCCGGGAAGTATACGGGTAAGAGAAAGATATTTCAAGTAAATACTAAGTATATTGATGCAATAATGTAATAAATTTTAGCACAAGCACCTACCTCGTCAGTACAAGTCTGACAGTACCTCCCGCCCTGCCCGGGGTTGGAGGTCTCATTTGATAATTTTACCACGCTAAACAAAAAAAAAAAAGCACCTACCTCGTGCCATTCCGTTAGCAACCTTATATCCACATACATAAATAAATCAAAATAGTTTTAACACAGACGGAAACTCAGGAATAACTGTGGGAGCACTGTAATCCTACTTTCGGCTGTTTTCACGCTTATATTGGTTACATACAAGTTCAACAGTATTATGTCGGTTCGTTAAACAGTGTTTGCGTTGTTACATTTACCCGGCACCTTTTTGTTCGTATGAGATTTTCTTAGGAGGAGCGTAAAGCCTCATTTAGACGGAGCATGCGAGTTTCACTACATTGCTGTATTTGATTGATTAACTTGATTCGTTGTACCTATACCGCCTTATTACAAAATGGGGTTTAACTAAAAACCAAGGTTTATATCATCAAAAACTACGGTTTACACAAACTTTATTCCAAATCTTGGTTTTGCGATAAACCATGGTCTAACAGTCGTAGCTATCAAAGGTGTGTCAAAGTTTCTCAAAGCTTCTTCTTCATTGTGTTGTTGTTTTTGTGTTATTTTCACCCAGAATGGATTAAAACGTGCTAGATTTAATTGTTAGTACACATGGCGTATTTATATGTTAAGACAATGCTTCAAAAGACGGTACTAAAGTCTACGTTTTATCGTTTTGTAATACGGAGAAATTTAAACCGTGGTTCTGAAGATAAGCCTGGACTTGTTAGTACTGGTTTAAACCAAGGTTTATTTAGTTTTTGTAATAAGGCCGATAAAGTCTACAATGTTACGCAACTCGCGTGCGAGTTCTTGCATCGTCTAAATGAGTCTTTAGGTTTTTTTTCTTTTTGTGGTATTATCCGTTGCTAATAGTTGTCTCGAATAATATCTAATAAAATAGACTTTCCCTGCTTTGTATTTTTTTTTTGGTAAATACTCACCACATAATTCTCGAATTGGTGGCAGCCACCAGTAAAGCGCCAATACAATGAAGCTCCACTCGTCCCGGAGAATAAATTTACCTGTCTAAGATCTTACAACGTAATTAATCAGAAAAGAATAGTGGAGGAGTAGGAAAACCATGTTTTCTCTTCCCTCCATATCTTGTAGGAGACAGAACAAAACAAGGCTAATAGGCACAAAGGGTTATAGTCAAAAATTATGCGACGCGTGTCAAAAGTTATTAAAAATCCTTTCTGAAGTTTTTGAATGAAAGTATAGCAAACTTCCATCCATCCTCAAATTCCAGAAGGCTTAGACACTTTTCAAACATTACAACAAATAATATTCTGTTAGTAATGTTTAAATTATCACATTGCTGCGAGTTTCAAATATATTATTTACAATTTTTCTGAATTATCCTAAAACAAGATAAAAACCTTTGTTAATTTTGCAAAACAAAAATTTGGGACATTTTTCCCGTACCGGGAATCGAACCCGAGCCTCCTGGGTGAAAGCCAGGTATCCTAGCCACTAGACCATACGGGACTTGAGTATGTTATCCGAAAAAGCAGGCAATTTAATAAGAATGAAATCAATTTAAAATAGGTAGTTAAAATATTCACCAATAAATAATAATGTTTAGTTAAAAGTAAGATTTTAGACAAAATCTTACTTTTATAAATCCGAGCTCGGTAGGTGCAATGGCCGAGCGTTTGACTCAATAAACTACGTATGCCTGCGTCGATTTGATTCCCACATCGTCGATATGACTAAGTAGTTGTTCCGGGCTGGCTGTTTGTAGATATGAGTTTGTACGCTTGTAAATGCACTCAATTTTTTTTTTGGCAAAATCATCAACTGAGTCCTCCCGCCCTGGGGGAAGGGACTGTCAGACTCTTACTGACTAATATCCACCCGTGTTCCTTCGGAAGCCCTTTACGTTCAGGGGCCGCGGTATCCTAGGTTAAGAAAAAACCCGCGACCCCAGCAGGCATTTGGCGCGAAACACGACGCGCCACCGACCCGGGCTTGGTCCTCGGTCGGACGGCGAGCTACCCATTACTTACCGTCCGCAAGCCCGCTCGGCCGCTGTACCCTCTGGAGCGTCCACTGGAGGCTATTCGCATACGGGCAAAGAGACCCCTTAGACACACAGTGCCTAAGGAAGAGCTTTTGCCCGCATCCCAGGGAGCACCGGCCCGAAAAACTGGTCTTCCCCACGGACGTATCCGAGAGGGAACTCCAGTCCACGGGCGCACGTGGAAGTTTCCTGTCTTAGCACCCCAAATGCACACACTTTATAGGAGAAATTCTTAGAGTAGGAAATGCATTTTTTCAAGAAAAAGTATAATTATTTGAAAAATGAAGCATCCAATTTAGAATGAAATGAAGAGATTAAATTATGTAATGTAAAATACACTCCAAATAGACAAGTTAGATTGATCACCCATAATTAAATCAGAGTCCGTCCGTTCGTATTGAATCGTTATCTTTTCGCAGAAAATGGCAGCAAGTTCCCAGTAAAGTCCTCAACGTTCGAGCAGCACTACAATTAATGTCAGTTGTGATTATCTATTCATTCACTAGTGTTCTGGATTCACTCAGTCTATTGTTGGACAAATACAGTTATCTAGATTATTGAATAGTCGATAAGAATCTATTAATATATCACTTGTCGTTCTGGCAAAGCTCTGTATGTGACTTGTTGAGCTCCTTGAATCACGAGTTTGAGCTACACGATAACTGACAAATGCTTGCACTGACTGGACAGGTCCACTCAAATCTGTGAGTGGTGCTTTCTTAAAAAGACCATCTCAGACGTTAACCTACATTAGCCCTCGTATGACTACCAATTGTAAAATGTCTGGACTTTAAAAGAGACAGTGACCTCTGAGTTTGTTTCGGCTGTTTCTTCTCAGAGTAGTCAGGTACGAAACATCGGCTTCATCTAGTTTGTAAAAAGACGACAGGTAAAAGTGTTGATATTAAAATCTACTTGCAAAAATAAATATAATTTCATTTCACTTAATTGAGGTGGAAATGACGACTAAACCATTTGAATAAAAAATACTAGTCACAAATGATATCAGCCTTTTTCCAACAGTGTTGAGGTCGGCTACCAGTTGAACCAGATGCTGCATATCAATATTATACAATGGGGCGACTGCCCATCATACCTCAGAACCAGATCTTGGGACAAAAGGGACACATGACTGGCCTTAGAGGGCCAAAACCTGCCGGGGTCGCGGGACTATCGGGTAACCGTAGCCCTGGAACGTAGAGGGCTATTGACGGATATCGTGAATTTAAGTCAGTGCAAATCTGACAGTCTCTCCCGTTTTGCTCTAGGTGCGAGGACACATTTGGTGATTTTATCTCGTAAAAAAACCCTTGAATCTTCGCCTGTAGCGACAATAACCTCTTAACATTTTACTCCTGGGTTTTTTTTTTTTTTTTTTTAGGTGGTACAATCATCAAATGAGTCCTCCCGCCCTAGGCGGGGCGGAAGGGACTGTCAGACTCTTACTGACTAAAATCCACCCGTGTTCCTTCGGATGCCCTTTACGTTCCAGGGCCGCGGTATCCTGGGTTAAGAAAAAACCCGCGACCCCAACAGGCACTTGGCGCGAAACACGACGCGCCACCGACCCGGGCTTGGTCTTCGGTCGGACGGCGAGCTACCCATTACTCACCGTCCGCAAGCCCGCTCCGCCGCTGTGCCCTCTGCTGATCAGAGGGACACGCGTTGGAGCGTCCACACGACAGGCTATTCGCATACCGGCAAAGAGACCCCTTAGGCACACAGTGCCTAAGGAAGAGTTTTTGCCCGCATCCCAGGGTGCACCGGCCCGAAACACTGGTCTTCCCCCCGGACGTATCCGAGAGGGAACTCCAGTCCACGGGCGCACGTGGAGGTTTCCTGTCTTAGCACCCCTTTACTCCTGCCTTAGTCAGAAGTCAATTGCAAGAAAAATATATTGATAAAGTCAAGGTACAAACAAAGAAACTGTATTTTTGTACCTTTTGCTCAAACGCTAACTTATCTACTAGACGTTTTTAATGAATACATTTAGAGGGACAGACAGAAAAAAAGGAGTTCGTATTTTTTGAAAAAAATATCACCTTTCCAGTTATGATAGAACGTGGAATTACTACATAGGTTTCTCAACGTATCCGACGTAGTAAGTCGACGTTCAGTACCCCTAGCACGAGTTTTCACTATTCTACTTTCCAGTATTTACAGCGTTTTTTGTATGGAAAAATGGAACAGCGCCTCTGGTGTGCGGAGAAGAAACTATTTTTTCCTTGAAAATTGTCAATTTGACATTGAATACTGAAAACTCGTGCTAAGGGTACTGTACCCCTAGCACGAGTTTTCAGTATTTGAGACGTAAATTAAACAGGAAGTTTGATAATTTTAAATTGACAATTTTCAAGGAAAAAAAATAGTTCCGTCTTCGCACACCAGAGGCGCTGCTCCATTTTTCCATTACTGGACAGCGGCTTCAACAAGTTCGTCGGTACAACTGTAAACTCCAAGCATAATTCGGGGTAAATTAGTAATACTTATCTACAATATCCTAAATTATCACAAGCTAACGTAAACCTATAACAGCTTATCACCAGCAATAGCTACATAATTCTGACTACACAGATGCATTAGACAGCCGCAGTGTCTTGTCAATACAAAGCAACAACAAAGCTGTTGCCGACACACCTCGTGTCGGATCTTATCAATAGATGCCGACGCCGACGCCGTCGGGCGCTTTGTATCAGGAGATTCGCTGTGTGTATTTGTATATGGATATGTGTAGCTATTATTGTCTAGGTTTATCATTGTGTTTGTGCATTGGATCATCGATGGTCGCGGGTATGCGGGTAATTCACGGGAAAGTATGCGGTTAATGGGTGGCGAGTAGCAGACTTTTATTTTCTCAGAAAGTAAATACCAATTTGTTTTTTTTTACACTGCTATATGTTATTCAATGTATACTGCTATATGTCGTATGTCTGAACGGGAATCGAATCGAATGTTATGAGCGCATATTCTGAAAGTTGGCAACGTCGCAAATGGCTGTCAAATATTAACAAGTTTTAATTAATTTTGCAAATTTACTGTATGAAAATAAAAAATATGGCTCTGTAGTGCACTAAAAAACTAATTAGGGAATGCAATAATTAATATCGTAACACCGAATATATAGTTTTAGTCGAAAAAAAGCATTTGGAAACATTCCAAAAGCCTTTTATACACCTGAAACGGTTACAACATCAAAGTCAGTGTTTTAATTGCAATCCTATATCATTTTTCTAGTGCACTACAGATCCATATTTCTTATTTCCATACAGTAACATTGCCAAATTAATTAAAACTTTGTAAATATTTGACACCTAAGCGACGTTGCCAACTTTCTGGTTATGCGCCCTTATCACTTGTGAATATTTTGATGCCAATTCTTCTGTTCTGAATTTTAAAGAAATGCTGAAACATTGTGTAAAACCTCTAAGTATAGATATTACAATATAATTAACGGTTATTCGCTTATAACAAGTGGCGAAGGCTATGCCTTACCCCTTGACATAGAAACAAATGCTCAGGGACCAGTCAGTCCTCTTTGTTAGAACTATTCTAGTGTCATTCGATAATGACGTCTCAGTTTGAGGTTACTTGCGTATTACGTGAGGTTACTAGCGTATTATGTGAGGTTACTAGCGTATAATAATATGAGATTACTAGCGTATTTTCTGAAGTAAATAGCGTAATGTATGAGGTTACTATCAAATTATACGGGGTTATTACTAGCGTAATATAAGAGGTTACTACTAGCGTAATGTATGAGGTTACTATCAAATTATACGGGGTTATTACTAGCGTAATATAAGAGGTTACTACTAGCGTAATGTATGAGGTTACTATCAAATTATACGGGGTTATTACTAGCGTATTATACGAGGTTATTACTAGCGTAACGTATGAGGTTACTAGCAAATTATACGGGGTTATTACTAGCGTATTTTACGAAGTTCGTATAACACGCTTGAGGAGAGCAGTGGTGGCCCAGTGGTATAGGTCTCGACTTCACGCTAGTAATAACCATTACTAGCGTTTTATGTGGGGTTACTGGCATATTACTAGGATGTTATTCCAACTCAACCAACGTCTACAGCTCAAGCTCACAGGTGAATCTCGAAGATAAAGGCGCACTTGCTGAGGTTTGTGAAAAGACATGGAAACACACTCACTCTTGTCTTGTGATTTTAATTAGTTCAGTTCTGTTCGTCTAGTGGTTAGTGACCCTGACTGCTATGCCAGGGGTCGTGGGTTCGATTCCCACCCAGAACAAATTTTTGTGTGATGAGCATGATCATTTGTTCTGTGTCTGGGTGTAATAAAGAAATATATAAGTAAGTTTATCAGTTGTCTAGTACCCATAACACAAGCTCTGCTTAGCTTGGGACTAGATGGCGTTGTGTGATAGTTATGGAATAAAAAAATAAAAATAAAAATTCTAGGTCGATTTATGTCTATCCCGCTTAAACATGTGACAAACATCGACCGTGTTTCCCTATTATTTTTACAGTGACACAAACTCGTAAAAGGATGCGCGGGCATGTGGGCGGCGAGTAAAGGGCAACTCGCTGTCCGACCATGGACCATGCCCGGGTCGACGGCGCGTCGTGTTCCACGCGCGCCTCAAAGAGCGTCAGTATAATGACGGGGCCTCCTCACAGGGGGCCAAAGCCTGCCGGGGTCGCGGGTCTCATTCCATCACCGTGACCCCGGAACATAAAGGGCTATTGAAGGACCCCGTGGATTTTAGTCAGTACAAGTCTGACATTCCCTCCCGCCCTGCTCGAGGTGGGAGGGCTCATATTTTGATGATTTTACGACGTAAAAAAAAAGTCGTAAAAGGATTGTACTCTTTTGATTTCGCGTTTATAAAACGACCTATTCATGTACAGAGTGACACCCTCATAACGAGCGACTTCAGAATTCATACGGGGCATGAATGGTGGCCCTTCACGGCTCTCTCCTTGGCAGCGCGCCAAGAGAAATGTAGGCTGAAAGAGTCACTTTACATTGTTAACATTTACCGGATTTCATTGTGCCAAGGTCATAAGGTTTAGCGCTGTATAAGTGATGTCTTTTTACACCATTTGACCTTATGTTTTATGATATCAGTTTCAAAATATTGTCTGAAAGACATAAACACCACTTATCAATTGTGTTAAACTGTATATTTTCATACAGAAATCTTATCTTAGTAGTAGGTATTTATTATACGCAAGTTAACAAAATTTTCATTATTAAAAGAATCCGTTTTGAAATGTAGATTTAATTATTTATTTTGACAAACTTAATACGAAAATAGTAATTATATTTTAAAATAAGCTTCATTAAAAAAAAAAAAACTTAACCCATATAATTATGCCCATTGATTCGCAAACGAAACATAACAGATAATACTTTCCTAAAAGCACAAAAAATCGTAAAAAGTGCAGTAAAATGTAAAAAAAAAACATCAAAAACTCGTCTATTGCAGGAATATGGAAGTATGTTCTATTTGCACTAAAAATAAACTTTAAAACTAGTCTATATCTATCTATCTATCTATACATATAATAAAACTGTAGAAAAGTTATTTTTGTACATTAAAAAAAAAATCAAAAAATATAGCCAGGGTATTAAAGGACAACCAATAGAACCCATTTCTAGCATTTTTAGAATTTTTGTCTGTTTGTCTGTTTATCTGTTTGTCTGTGTATTTGTCCAGGTATCACGTAAAATGTACGATATTAATGTAGATAAGTTTTATACACAACGATTAAGCGTAACTTGGAGAGTTTTTTTAACTTTGTTTCATTGGAATCGGTTCAGTCTATCAAAAGATATTTGAATTTAAAGTGTTACGGGTGCACTTTGGTCTCACAATTTGATTTCGTACGTCAGTCGCGCGATCTAACTTCGAATTCGAATGGTGTGGTGTGGGGTGGTGTGGGTTGGTGTGGTGTGGTGTGGTGTGGTGTGGTGTGGTGTGGTGTGGTGTGGTGTGGTGGTGTGGTGGTGTGGTGTGGTGAGTTGAGGTGTGGTGTGGATACAAGTGTCAAATATTTTTGATTAATCTAAGAAAATTCTAAATACACGGTTTATATGAAAAACGTGGCCTGAAGTAAGCGCTTGCAACAAAAAAATACATTGTTAAATTCTGACATCCACGCGAACGAAGTTGCGGGCACAGCTAGTAAATACTAAAATAGGGGGTTATCAATATAAGCATATCCGAAAATAACCAAAATCGGAATCTATTAGAGTTCTGGACATATATGGGACTTCTAATAAATAATCTGAATTGAAATTATTTTGTGCCAACTCTTATCAAGTTAACTTTAACCTTTACGTTAAAAAGCATTTCCTGCTTGTTGTACAATTTTACATACATTTCATAGACACATAATACGACTTCACTCATTCAAATTAAACCTCTCTTGCAAAATAAACTCTACACCGCGAGAAATAAGAATGAAAATAAAATCATCAAAAAGCTAATTCTCGCAAGCGTCTATTACTCCTACGTATTAAAATAATAAAATTCACAAGCTGGTTGTGTGCTTTTCATCAAGAAATAAATTGAATTTGTTTCCATCACAAAGGGGAATGTGAAGGGAATATAATTTGGTGAAACAAACACAAGGTTTCTCTGTTTCATTTCTCCCTTCGTTTTACTCATTTTCTTTTATTAATTAGGTAATCAGTTTTACATTGTTATCTCTGTGTTAATCTGTGCTTAAATGACCCTTTACAAAGTACAGTCGTGGGAGGTTGGGCCACCGTGATTGATTCTAATCAAAGTTCAACTTAGTACTTTCAATGAAAACTCTGAAAGCAGAATAATCTTAATTAAAACTTAAAAAAAATAACACATTAAAAGTACCTCGGTCATCTCAAGTGGATACAACAGTTAATAGTTCATCCACTGCGGCAATCGTCTCGGCCACTCATAGCCACCGTGAGGACACGACTCTGACTAACCGGGGCAGTCCTGCACCGTATGCTCCCCCGTGTCCTCCAAACGATCCTTGCAGTGATGACAACCAGAAATTTCTTTCTTTCAGCCACAGGGACCTCCCGAAAGATCCGTGACCGTTGAAGACCTGTGTCAAGCGAAAGGTGAGGATGCCGTGACACCTCTCCAACCACACTTCAAAGAAGGGTCCCACCGCCTCGATTGCGGATTGCCTGAAGACAAAAACTATTTTTTTTTCTATGGCAGACTACTTATATAAAACAAATTATATGTAATGAAGCCTGCAATACGCCATTTTCCTTAAGTACAATAGACGTGTAATCTCTGATATGGGGAGGGGACACTCTTGCATTATAATAAGACTCAGAAAGGAAGCGAAGCGATAGATTTGTTAATATTTGCACACCGTTTTTTTACTGTAAAAGGGCTCCTTTTAATTATGACTAGAAGTTGCTTTAATAATTCTGAGACCAGTTAATGGCTACAAACTCAAAAGAAACAAGTTAGTCATTTTCAAAAATCGATTTTCTGTTTAAAATCAACCTCTTGTTGTTAAAAACAACCTCTTGTTGTTAAAAACGTAAGGTTTACGATAGACAAAGTACGCGTTAGGACGAAGCAAACGAGATCTAAATTCGACGGGTTTGCGGCGTTTCATTACAGAGTTCCTATGGTCACCTTCCAGCCGTATCATCAGATCAGCTTCATGTCATCATATAAATGATAAATGATGTTTATTTAGCAAATTGGTTTTAACCAACTATTTTACACGTCAAAAGACACTATTTTTAAAACTAGATGACGCCGGTGTTTCGTACCTGAATACTCTGAGAAGAAACATCCGAAACAAACTCAGAGGTCACAGTCTCTTTTAAAGTCCAGACAATTTTGTATTAGAAAACTTATATGAGAACCATGTAGGTGTCTGAGGTGGTCTTTTGAAGAAAGAACAACACAGATTTGAGTGGACCTGTCCAGTCAGTGCAAGCATGTGTCAGTTACCGTGTAGCTCAACTGATAACACAAGGAGCTCAACGCTCATAATATTGCATTGCCACGTGATATACCTACACATACGCGCAAAATTTCAGCGTAATCGTAAACGGGGAAGTGGATTAAAAACTTGCAAGATTTTATTACAACAACGGGACAGGTGAAAGCTTGTAAAAAGAAACGGTTCCAAAATATAACTGTAACAGTCCATCTGTAATGTAATCACTTAAAAGTCTTCCCGCGACCTCTCTGCACTATGTCCTTACCGCCGCCTCGCCCGCAGATTTACGAGGACTTCTGCTAGCGCGCAGGATTTAATTTACTTCCACAAAGACATCGTTTTTCTTCGTTGATGTTTTTCTTGGCGTTTGTAACACAATGCTTTAACGTCATTTACTGTTTTACTGTTCCTGAAACCTTGATATTTATTATTGGATTTTTATATTTTCTGCGATGAAATATTCTTAAGTTGCCGCGTTTCTACGTGTTTTTTACAGACCAGTCCAAATTTCATGATTAATTTCTTCACATACTTCAAAGTTTTCATTTATTATATTTGAAAACCTGGTATAAATATGGGATGTTTAATTTTCATGTACTTATTTTTGGACTATGTGGTATTTCTTTCTTTTCTTGAAAATCGAGTTTAGTGTTCGGAATTTGGTGATAGTAGTAAACAAGAAAGATATTGTTGGATACTATATGTATAATGTCGTATAATAAAAACTTATTTACAAAAACATTTTAACATTAAGTATCAAACAAAAATTAATATATTGTTAAAATTATCCAGCCGATAATAAAAACGATAATAATCTATCTATCTATACTTATAATGAATCTGTAGAGAGGTCAATTCTGTACATGAAATATATTTCCAAAATAACTATTAGTGGATTAGGGATCGATACTGATGCCGAAAATGCAATCAGTAAAATTATTGTCTGTCTGTCTGTCTGTATAACCGTTATAGAAACAAAAACTACTTGACGGATTTTAACGAAACTTGATACAATTATTTTTCATACTTCAGAGGTGGTTATAGTATACTTTTCATCACGCTACAATCAATAAGAGCAGAGCAGTGAAGGCAAATGTTGGGAAAACGGAAGAATTTACTCCATTTTTTAAGCTTTCGTCGCGTGTGCAACCTTAATGGTTAAAGCTACACAGAAATCATATATGACGGAAATTTTCTCCTTTAAAATAAGTAAAAACTTTTTTCAAAAAAAATTTAACCGCCTTCAAAAACAACCACAAAAAAGGGTAAAATAACCTACAAAATTACTTTTTTTTCGGAAGTCGGTGGCTTTGTTTTATTATTTCGATGACTTTTTGCCACCGACTTCCGAAAGAAAAGTTATTTTGTAGGTTATTTTACCCTCTTTTGTGGTTGTTTTTGGAGGTGGTTAAATTTTTTTTGAAAAAAGTTTTTCTATTTTACTCTTTTTAGTTTAAATATTCAATCCAAATTCTTGGCAAATACATAATTTTCTTACATGTGCACTAGAATTTTGTAATCCGTAGCACCGGTATAATATTAACATCGCCCATGTTGTGTACATAAAAGAAAGTTCCAATAAAATTCCCTATCTCAAAAAATGCTGATCAGAGTTCGATGAAACTTGCAGTATTCCCTAAGGTGAACGATCCCTAGTACAACAAAAAAAATATTTGAAAATCGGTACACAATTGGCGAAGTAATCGCGTAACAAACACGCAAAAATTAAAGATCATCATGTCATCCAAGTAGGCGAAATTAATAAAAATGCTCACAAAATAAAAAGTACTGAACCAAATTTGATGAAATTTTTATGGGACCAAACTGCAAGTATCCTGCATCGAACAAAAAAAGAATCACACTAATCGGACTAGAAACCTCGGAGTACTTGATGTACATACATAAAAAAAAAAAAACATGCCGGCCGAATTGAGAACCTCCTCCTTTTTTTGAAGTCGGTTAATGAAGTCGGTTAAAAATACCCCACGACAGCATATGTCTATCTTTTATGGTAGACTCACAATTACACGTGTAACTCCCGATAGCTTAGCAGTTCGAATCCTCCTGATTACATTATTTTGTCTACTCTTACGTTTATAACACTCTCAGTCACCCCTAATTGAAAAAGTTAACATTATTTATCTATGCTTATAATAAATCTGTAGAGAGGTTAATGCTGTACCTGAAATATATTAAAACGGGAGAAGTTACTCCATTTTTTAGCTTCCGCCGCGTTTGCCAGGCCAATAGGAGTGGAGCGCTAATGAAGAATGCTTCAAAATCGGAGTTAAAGTTAACTTTAGCACAAAGTAATTATACCACGCGGACAAAGTCGTAGGTAAAAGCTAGTTATTAATAAATAACAACCAATGGTAGACGACAAATGTTAAAATAAAAACATATTCATAGTTATTCATGCTTAATGTAAACCAAAGTCATGAATAATGTTTGTTGCAATAAATGAAGTCGGTTAATGAAGTCGGTTAAAAAACTGTTGAAGTTGGCTTCTCTTCAGAGGAAAATGTTCACAAACAGATTTTAAAATGCAATGTTTCAGTTTATTTACGTACTCCCAAAGAGATGCATTTTGAATGATGGAAACTTCGTAATTCACTGTGGAATGTTTTGCTGTTTTGATGAGTTAACTAATGAAATGTTTTGCAGTTTTTGTTGTTCGTCCAAAATATGGAACTAGGGACCGTGATAGGTGTACCCTGTTTTTATGCCATTGGCTTTTAATTTACATCCCTGACTGTACTTCTTCACAAAACTCAACATAAATCTAAATCGACTTCCGACTCGACATAACGGGACTCGACGTAAAGGGAATATTATCGGTAAAATCATCAAATGAGTCCTCCCACCCCGGTCGGACAGCGAGTTGCCCTTTAATCGCCGCCCGTATGCCCGCGGGGTAGTTAGAAAGTTCATTGCAGAACTACCGCCAAACTGGTTAAATGAATTTTTAAAGACGTTTTGTCTGAATAATGTTCTACAATATCTCTTAAAATCCGAAATCTGTAGAAAATCTGTAATTGCTTTTTGAACCTAAGATCTAAAGCAGAAATTGCAAAAAGAACTTGCTTTCCTATTTATTGCTTCAAAACCGAAACGACATTATTGATTTCAGGTTTTTTTTTTATTGATAAGATAAACCCTGTAATAAAAGCTTTTTCAAAAAAAATGTAACCGCCTTCAAAACCAACCACTAAAAAGGGTAAAATAACCTACAAAATAACTTTTCTTTCGGAAGTCGGTGGTTTTTTTTTTCATTGTCTTTTTTGCCACCGACTTCCGAAAGAAAAGTTATTTTGTAGGTTATTTTACCCTTTTTAGTGGTTGGTTTTGAAGGCGGTTACATTTTTTTTGAAAAAGCTTTTATTTTACTCTTTTTAGTTTAAATATTCAACCCTAATTCTTATCAAATAGGTACAACATTTTGTAATCCGTAGCTCCGGTAATAACATCGCTCATGTACAAAATTAGCTAATAAAATTCCCTATCTCAAAAACTACTGAACCGATTTTGATGAAACTTGCAGTGTTCCCTCAGTTGAACGATTCCTAGTATAACAAAAAAAGAATGACTTAAATCGGACTTGTAATTCCGGAGATAAGCGAACACAAACTAAATCAGTCGATGCCTACTCCTTACTGTTAAGGAGTTGTACCTTCCATCATCAGCTCAGCTACATGAGATTATGATTACCATACGCAAATACTTAAATTACTTCATAATATATGCGAAAAACTATATGTGGGCCTATAAAATTTGAGGGTTGCCCTCGATTTCTCCAGGATCCAATCATCAGATCTTGACTTGGTGAATATGGGACCACTCCGGAAGCGTCTCTTTTCGAACAAAAAAATAATTTTGAAAATCGGTCCACAGTCGCCGGAGAAATCGCGTAACAAACACAAAAAAAAAAAAAAACATACCGTCGAATGTATAACCTCCTTCTTTTTGAAGTCGGTTAAAAATCACATAAAATACGAACCAAACTCTCATTTTTATTTACGATCTCGACTGAGATTTCCCCAGGAGGTTTCTAGGTGCACCATAAAAATCTATTATGGCCTAATTAAATGGCTCGAGTCATAACTTTTAGTACCCACATACGGACCCAATAAAGCCCGGTATAAACGTGAGGATTGTGAATGAAATTGGTAGCTGCTTAGAGCTATTTTATTGGCAATAATCTAGCCACGTCTTTAGAATAAATAATTGAATTGGTTTCTGTGCATAGCGGGCCTTAATTGGTTTAAGGTTTGATGTGATATTGCGTTTACGTTCAATCAATTTTGGCGTTTATTGAATAAATTCAATTTTGCACAGCGTAGCCTTCGTTCGATCTAATTAAGATACAAAATTTTCAATATGCTTTACTAAAGATTCACTGTGTAACTTTAACTTTAGCCTATTTCTCAGAAATAGTTACCATCTGGCAGCTGGCTGACCTGATTCTGTATATTTAGATGTAACCTGAACATCGGGAAAATCAATAGATCTCGTATAATTATTCAGTTTAAGAGGCCATACTACCTCAAATTTTCTAACTGCAAGCAGGATTTGAACTTGCGACGAGATTCGGTACATCAGGATCATGATTATAGCGTCGAATTATTGAATCCATCATCCGGACGTCGCAGTTCAATTCGTGCTCGCGGTTCGAATTTTTCTTTCCACAGAAAATCTTTTTCAATTAAAATATGTTCATACTTTTTATTTCTTTTGCTGACAAGTCCGCTACACGTATCTCCTTCACAAATGTATTCCTCACATTTGAATTTCATAATTCGAACTCTTTACAACACCACAGGACTGGCCAGTAGTTGCTGCACTTAAAAAAGGAAAAAAAAACGAGTTCACTATTCAAACGCTCTTTGTGTTCGCGAATCATTTTTAAAATAGAGACAAAGTCCTTCTGGCACTGTATACAAGAGGTTTTTCATTTGTGTGAAACCTCGTTAGTACTCTTAAAGGGTACTTCACGGAACCCTGTCTAGCGAACAAAGTGACCTAAAAATTTGTATGCATATTTTTTGTGTGATTTGGTTTTTCAAAGGCTTAATTTAAATTTATGTTGTTTTTTGAAGTTCTCGTTGTTTCCTGAGAGTTGAAGAATTCTGAATGAAAGTTTTATTTAAATAAAGATAAAAATGCAAAAATGTTTCTTGTTCTACAAGAGAGAGAATCGTGTTCCTTTACCCAATAAATCAACATTTGGTTAAAAAACTGTGTTCAACTAATTATAAGTATTTATACGTAACAGTAAGCGACGACAAAAAATAATTCCAAGTTATAAGTGTCCTGGTGGCCTAAAATGTCTCTTTAGCGGAATTATATTAGGATTATAATATGAATTGCGATTTAATTTGTAACATTGACTGTGTCTGGTTTTAGGCCCCGCTCTTTGCGAATACCAACTTTCAGAATTTTATTGTATTTAAAATGCCTGTACATTGTAAATACAATAAATTTCTGAAATTTCGTTACTTCCCTATACTTATTTTTATAAAACCTTGTGATTTTTAATCCTTTTGGAGAATCGGGAAAATTTCATTCATGAAACGAAAACACACCATGTGCTTGACCCTTCGAACCCTTTTCTCTTGCCGACATCTTTACTCTGTAAGAAACGCTGCTGACACACATAAAAAACTTAGATCTTTCTTCATTTGCGTTAGTGGAATATTTCATAAGCCGTTTAACGTAGGTACAGCGCGTTAAACAGCTTATGAATGATTCTGTTTAAGGTGTGGACGGAAGATAATGTTTGTTTAAAGCTCGCTGTACACATTGGGACAACGCATTGGGCCAGCGTATTGGGCCAGCGTGTACAGACCTACTTGGCGGTATGTTGGTAGTTGGCGGAAGTATTGGCCGGCCAACCGAACGGTGTCGGTTTTTCGTTCACCAATGAAAGGATTTGACGTGCTTTGCAACCAGTGTTCATAGGTTGGCCCAATGTTTAAACAGCGACATTTGAATTCATTATTTTGGCCCAACTTGCTGGCCCAATGCCGTGGCCCAATGTGTACAGCGACCTTTAGGTCTTTGTGTTCTTAGTATATTTATAAAATAATTTAACGTAATGACGTATCACCAAACTGAATTTGATCACGCGCTCATCAAAAGTTATCGATACCAACCAATTAACGATACATTCAATTAATGATACATAAAACTCAAAACCTCAAATGAATTTTAATTATCGGCAGTATTTCACGAGGTGTTCTGTTAAATTTTCACTCGTCCGTTTAAATTGCAGCGTGTCAATTTTCAGTAATTAAACAAAGTAACCACTATCGTTACTCGTTTTAATTTATAAAAACCAACGCAATGTACTCAACAGTGCAAATAATATATTTCAGTTTTGTTAGTTTTGTCTGTGTTTATTTTTCTGTGGTTATTTTAAAAATAAATGCTAAAATATCAGTACTCTTGTTATTGATGAAAATGACATGAATTTTGATTTTGAAGTGTGAGGAAATGGCTAGGGAGACGTCACAGCGTCCTGACTTTCCACCTGACGCAAGTCCTCATCGGACACCACTATATTGGTTCCTGAGGGTATTATGTCGTATGATCGAAACCCGTGGTTTCGGCCTTTTTTTTTTTCGGTTGTATAATCATCAAATGAGTCCTCCCGCCCCGGGTGGGGCGCAAGGGACTGTCAGACTCTTACTGACTAAAATCCACCCGTGTTCCTTCGGATGCCCGTTCCGGGGCCGGGGTATCCTGGTTTAAGAAAAAACCCGCGACCCCAGCAGGCATTTGGCGCGAAACACGACGCGCCACCGACCCGGGCTTGGTCCTCGGTCGGACGGCGAGCTACTCATTACTCACCGTCCGCAAGCCCGCTCCACCGCTGTGCCCTCTGCTGATCAGAGGGACACGCGTTGGAGCGTCCACACGACAGGCTATTCGCATACGGGCAAAGAGACCTCTTAGGCACACAGTGGCCTAAGGGAGAGTTTTTGCCCGCATCCCAGAGTGCACCGACCCGAAAAACTAGTCTTCCCCCCGGACTTATCCAAGAGGGAACTCCAGTCCACGGGCGCACGTGGAGATTTCCTGTCTTAGCACCCCGTGATATTGGCCTTACTTACGACAACAAGGTATTTTGACGAGATCGAACTAAGAATGATTAATATTATGATTTGACAGATAGTTCCATATTATATCTTTTTCTATACTTTTCTGGAACTCTAGGTTAGAACTTTGAGTGTTTTGAGAATATAATTCACTTTTTTTTTAATGGGTCATTCCCACCACACTATTCCCAAACCACTGCAACCCCTGAGAGCCAGAATCAACAGTGGCAACCACCAGAAAAGCGTCGAGACAATGAAGCTCGACGTGTCCCGGAGAATGAATTTACCTGTCCTGGATCCTGCAACGAAATTAATCAGAAAAGAATAGTGGAGGAGTAGGTTCACTGTGAGTTACCGAATTACTTGGGTATGGTAAGGGAGGGAGGGATACATTGGCAGGGGAGGGTAAAGTAAGGTATTTTGTATGCGAATAGCCTGTCGTGTGGACGCTCCAACGCGTGTCCCTCTGATCAGCAGAGGGCACAGCGGCGGAGCGGGCTTGCGGACGGTGAGTAATGGATAGCTCGCCGTCCGACCAAGGACCAAGCCCGGGTCGGTGGCGGGTTTTTCTTAACCCAGGTTACCGTGGCCCCGGAACGTAAAGAGCATCCGAAGAAACACGGGTGGATTTTTTTCAGTAAGAGTCTGACAGTCCCTTCCGCCACACCCAGGGTGGAAGGACTCATTTGATAATTTTACCACCTTAAAAAAAATTAATTGAAAAAAAAAGCAATAACATTGTGAATACGTTTTCAACAGTGAATACCGGTATGAATTCTTTGAATATTATTTTGCAATGCTCCTGTTTTTGTTTACTTATTACATCGTCATCCAACATAGTTGGAACATTATTTGTATTAAAATGTCGCCCGAAGCGATTTTTGTTGCATACGTACTCGTACGAGTATGCAATAATAATTGTTTGCCAATCTTGCCATTGGAAGGTAAAACAATGTGGACTGTCTATTTTAATAGCACTTTGTTTTTGTAATATTCACCTGTATTTTAAATGTGAATGTTTTCATGAATCCATTCATGATTACGTCGGAATGGCTGCAAAGATTTTGATAGAAATTTGGCACAGAGTATAGTATAGACTAACACATAGGATACTTTTGATCTCGGTAGTATTGTAGATCCCGGGATAATTCATGTGTGTCACACACACGAACTAAGTGTTTGCAAAGCTAGTTCTAACTACAGAGTAATTGATAATAATTATTAAATGCTTTCCTTGATAGGTATGATACTGCCTCTGCATTTTTTTTGTTCCTGATGACCTTGAATTTCTTTTCTGTAAGTACCTATTATATTTAAATCCACATTTAGTCAGTGTCTGTCATTTAGTTGTTACATAAAAGGTAGTATTACAATAGAATTTGGTAATACCTACTTAAACTTTTTTGACCGAACTCTTCCTTGTCCCGGATTTTCTTTTTAGCACAATGTAATATTAACTTTTTGATTCAATCGGAATTGCTACAGAAATGTTCAAAATAAACAAACCATCTTCAACGAATAAAAACCATTTTATTCCCACCGCTAAATCCGTTTACACAACGTTGCAAAGCGAAGAAAATAAATATAATATCGTATTTGTGGAACAAGCAAAAGCTTTCCCGTACTTTCTGAACTATTACAGTTCCGTTATTGCTTTGAACAGGATTATGGTCATTGACCTTAATAACTGTTTTCGGTCAACAAGTGAGTGGAAGAAAACATAATTTTATTATTGTTTGACTGTGAAGATTGCCTGTGAAAATATTCTGAAACATATCAAATTAAACATAGCAGTAGAACTTCAAGGTCATATTTATAAATTTTAAAGTCAATAATGACCTAAAATCTACTGTAAAAATCTCATGTCTTTAGTTTTAAACCGCTAAATCATTGAATTACCTCAAAGAATTTGAGTTAAATGAGCCTCTTCCTTTTATTTTTTCATGACCCGCTTGGAAAATTGCGACCCTCACAAAAACATAGATCTCAAATTCTAGTAATCTAATACAAAACCAATCACATAACACACCAAAAATTGCTTTGAAAACTCCGCAACAAAAAAGAAAAAAAAAGAGACTGGACATGAAAAAGGACCCAGATATTTTATACGAAGATGGTCAAGCTCCTTTTAACGGGATGAGGAAAAATACCTAATTTACCACTCCAAATTAGGGTGTAAAGGGCAATTTATATCATGTTAGAAACACTCCTAAAAGGTTTAGGGTGCCTTTCCACAAGAGATATGCTATATAGCTGTGCTGCGAGCATGTAAGGGCTATGCACACCACGTTTTTTATCCTGCAGAGCAGTTTGTTGTCGTTTGTATCGATACAAACGCGCGGCACCGCACCGGCGCGTCTGTATCGATTCAAACGCGTGACACCGATACGAGCGCTAGCGCGCGCGCTTTCCCTACGGACGGGGTTTCCCCCGCAACGAGGGAAAGGGAAGTGTGAATCTACGCTAGTAGCAATTGAGCGATTTGGTGCACCGCACGTCTTTGGAAAAAAAATGCTACTGTTGACAAGGTTCTGCTTAAAAACGCAAAATGCCAGCGCGTTCAGTGTATCGATACACACGCGCGTTTGCATTGCGTCTGCATCGCTACAAACGCGCGTCTGTATTTATACAGGTGTGCAAAGGTCTACAGGCTGCGTCTGTCTTGCGTGCGTATCGCGTCTGTATCGCTACAAACGCGCGTCGACGGCGCATTTAAAAAACGTGGTGTGCAAAGGCCCTAACAGCTGAGCTATGAAACTGTGTGACCGTTTCCACTGATGCTACGCTACGTTGCTGTGCGAGTAAGATGTGCTATGAAGATGCGCCGCCACAAAGTAGCTACGCTAGGAAGGTGCGCAGCTTGAGCTATGCCATGTATCGATAGTAGGGAAGACGAAACATAGCTCGCATATTTAGCACGCATCCGTAGCACGCCTCCATAGCAAGCATCTATCCATATAAAAAACACATCTTAGTTGAATCCGTTTCCATCAGTGATGTGCTATGTAAAACCATTGGTGGATATCAAACGCATCCACAGCAACGTAGTATATCATCTCTGGTGGAAAAGCAGCCTTAGAAATTGACGAAGAAAAAGGTGACATACTCAGTGTAGATAAAAGATTGAAAGGTTTAATAAAAAAGTGGATGGGTTCAGGTACTTGAACCGTTTTATACTAATGGAATTATCTGGGTGACCCCTTTCGTTCTAGATTGGTTGATTTTCTTTACCTTTTTAAATAGATATAAAGAAGGTTTTAGCAGGAATATCAAAAGAGCTACAATTTGGGAACCAATCCTGTATTAAAATACTCAAAAGAGGAAAAAAACTATTTCAAACATTGAGCTATTATTACTACGTATAGAGACGACACCACGTATCACGCGCCTAGAGTATGCCACAGAACTGTCAAACAATTGAAGGAACTTGTACGCGCGCACTCATCCTGGATGGGACACAGTGGTGAAACGTGGTGTCGTCTCTATACGTAGTAATAAAAGCTCAATGATTTCAAATGAGTTTTTCATTTAAGGAAAATGTATTTTTTTTTCGTTCGAAAAGATTTGTTTGAGAATCGAGGCTAAAAATGGCATAAGAACAGGCTTTGAAGCTCCATCAAGATAATTTAGCCACATTATTATGCTAACAACATGAAAGCTTATAAGAAAATGATCCTTTTTACAACATAATAGGTCTTATCTTGCCGTAATCGTCTATTAAGTTGAAAAAGGCTCACCCTGATTCTAAGAAATGCGGTGCTCTAAATTTCTTTGCAGTGATGTAAAAAGAAAGATGAGTAGAATAGTTGAGCATCATTTGTGGATCCGTAATTCCATATCTTTACGATTTAAGACTTATAAACCAGCTTTATTTACTTACTAGCCTTTTGCTGCACAGTACCCTTTTTTTTACGTGGTAAAATCATCAATGAGACCTGAACCCCGGGCAGGGCGAGAGGTACTGTCAGACTTGTACCGACTAAAATCCACGGTGTCCATCAATAGCCCTTTACGTTCCGGGGTCACGGTGATGGTATAAGACCCGCGACCTGAACAGTACCCTTAGCACGAGTTTTCAGTTAATGAGACGTAAAGTAAACTGGAACTTTGACACTTTCAATTGACAATTTTCAAGGCTAAAATTAATTCCTTCATCGCACACCAGAGGCGCTGTTCCATTTTTTCCTTGAAAATTGTCAATTTGAAAGTGTCAAACTTCCAGTTTACTTTACGTTTCATTTACTGAAAACTCGTGCTAAGGGTACTGAGCCTATTTAGTACAAACGTGAGGCACACGCTCTCTACTTGTGTTCTTCCTTATTTTTTATTTTATTTTGTGGCAACATTGTGTGTCTTTCTAATTAAAATTAACAAGGGATAGCAGACGTTAAAAGTAAATACTTTACAGATGCTTTCATTTCTCATAATGTCTTAGGGCTTATGCGTAAATAATAAAACCACATTATGTGTAGTAGCTGACAGATTCTGTTTTGAAATTCGAAAACATCATTTTAATATCAGTTCGCAAAGCGGAGACAAGCTCTAGCGAAATATAAACCACAAAAAATCGTTGTCACTGAAAACATTTTGCACACAATGAACACAATGCCTATAATAACACAAATGGCAAAGCTTTTTTTTCTGAAATACTATCTGCAAGCTTAAAATAACAGACCAAAATAAAATACAGCGCTTCATATAAATCTAGATTTTACTATCACTGTTCATTGGTTGGAAAATTCAGCACTTATTTTTCAGTAACGGGAAACTCATGTACACATTTTGTTGAAAAAGACTTATTGTTCTCGTTTAAAAATATAGGAAAAATAAATAAAAATAACTACTTCGTTGGTAATAAGGGTGACTTGGGCGATATCTTAGTTGGAAAAATGTAACCATTGCTTTAGGAATGTTTAATTGCATTCTAAAGATTAAAAAGTTTATTTCGGAACCATAACAAAAGAATAAATACAACAAGTAGTTCGATGATAGCTGCAAAAGTATAAAACTGCAACGCAGCTTCCAACGCCCTTCTACAGAAACAGAATGAAATTGATGCTCCGTGCAAAAGAGTGCTTAAATCTAGAACATTTTAAAATAGTTAATGAAGAACAAAAAACATTTATAAAAGGAAAAAAATAAAATATTAATAGTAAGAAGTACAAAACATTACCATTTGGGGTGTGTGGGTGAGTGTCAATTAGGTGTGTTGTGTGCGTGTTTAGGGCATGATGTGTGTGGTTTTGTAGAGGTGTGTAAGAGAGTGATGAATATTTTATGCTTCCACAAGTTTCTCCGTTTCATCATAATTTAGTGATTTTAACCAGGAGAGAAGTTTCATTTTCCATTTGATTTTTTAATGGGTAGATGTGTAAGCTGCTTAGTTTATTGTATATTTTAGAACTAATGTGTTTGTAGTGACGACTTGCAGCTAAGGTTCTACGAGATTTAGTGTTGCAAACCCTATTCGAGCGGCGCGTAGAACAGCATCTAGGGTCAAAGGTAAGTTGGCTGTGCTTGCGAAGAACAGTTTGGAGGATAAATAGCTGTCTGACTGTGAGAACCTGGCAGAGGAGATTCTATAAGGACATTTTCAATAACAACTTCGGAGTCTGGATTCTACCTGGTTTATGGCAATAGGCTTTTACAAGGTGCAATTTAAATCATGGTCAATTATTTTGATCTCAGGTTCTACTCACGATATTGATTGCATTTTAGCTAATCATTCGCAAATCAAAAATGTTATTAATGCAAGTACGAACAACTTTAAAAATGCAGTAAATCACATTGCAAAGGTATAATGTTTTAAATAAACTCTTAAAGTAATTCATAAACCCCTAAGTCGGTGTTTACTTTTAACGAAAAGTAAACGCCCAATCCCTTTTTTTTTAGGTTTTAAATACTTGCATGGGGATACCTACGCCCGTGCGAAAGCTGTTGGTTCGATTTTTATTTTATCGAACTCGTCTTGTCGAATATTTAGTTGTACGATGTTTTATTACAGCGATGCTTGAATAATGTTTTTATGTTGTGTAATACAACCAGTATCGCGAGTAGAGCCTTAGATTAAAATATTGCCTATGACTTAAATTGCACCCAGTATAGCTGGCGAAACGTTGGTGTACTATTATGATACACCTCTACTTAGCTCGATGTGCTTTACAGGCGCAAAAATGTTGGCAAAAAGGTATAACATAACAAGTTATAGCTTTTCAAGTTGTCTGAACTCGTCATCCTTATTTACCCCATTTCGTTTGTAATTTTTAACAAAATCTTTTGTTACAAGTAATAAAATACATGATTTTAACTAAATAATGAGTGTGTCTTGTTCACTGCTAAGGAAACGCCTCCCTCCATTTGATTACTTCCAACGATTAAAGCTGTGTTCCCCCCACCATCTTCCGTGGTTTGCCGTGTTGGTTTTTTAGGACACCAATCTTAAACTATGCGGGCTTACGTTCGGCCTGTAACAGATATGTCGGGCTTTGTCCTGTTTCAGTTGGACGGCGTTTTGAGTCATATCAATAATTGCCTTTACGGGCTCTGTGTAATTTTCGAAGGTGATCTGTTTATTTAACACCTGTTTAGTCCACCGCCTCTTGATGAAATGGAAGACATTTTACAAATTAAAATCTACCATGTTCCTGCGGTTGCCTTTTGCGTTTCAGGGCAAAGGTATCCTATATATAAGATAATCCCGCGATACCCATAGTTATAGTAGCACGTAACTTAACATTTTTTTTTAAATACTTTGAAACAGCTTCAGTCACTTCATCTTACGCCGATTTATTCAAAAAAGGAAAAGGTAAAGGAAATTCTGACGGCTCTTGTAGAGCTTAGAGAATTATAACTTTGGTTAACTTCTCTTTTTGAAGTTTCATGAAGATCTTTTTATATTCCTTCAAGCAAATTGTGTACTATGAAATTAATATTTTCTCTTCGCGTTGAGGACGCGAGTCTCTCATTTTGTTTAAATAAGTAATACATTTAATTTGGTTTAGTAGTCGCAAATTGCCAGAAACTGGAAAAACTAACAATCAATCTTACCAAAGCATCATTATATCCAGTTACCAGGCGTTCTCCATGGGATCATCCCTGCTGCTCAGCTCTAAATGAACATGGCGTGATGTTTTATAGCGTTTACTGAGCCCTCCTACCTAGAGCAGGACAGGAAGGACTGCCAGACTTGTACTGACTAAAATCCACGGTGTATTTCAATAGCCCTTTACGTTCCGTGGTAACGTTAACTCGTAAGTCCCACGATCCCGGAGGCTTTGGCCCTCTAAGGGCGCATTGTGCAGACACTCTTTGGGGCGCGCGTGGAACACAAACCGCTGTCGACCCGGGCACTGTCCATGGTCGCACAGCGAGTCACCCGTTACTCGCCGTCCGCATGTCCGAAGTATATGAACCCAGATTTGGTTTCCACGGTCCGATAAATTATAGCTTTAATACTTACCGCTTCTTCCGAACTAGTTCCTCAGTTTTGTGTATGGAAAAGTCTTGTCTTGTACAAGAGTGCCTCAAGCACCTAGCACACAGAAATGGAGAAAGTCAGCTGTCAGGCCATTTTTTGTGATAAAGGTCTATTGAGTGAGTATATCTGTTCAAGATTTGGAGTACTTCGGAGAGTGTGCCCAAGAACTCCATGACCTCATCCCACCAGCCCCCCCCTTCTATCATCGCACATCCAGACGCACGGCAAACTACCATTCTTTCCTTATTGCTATTCCACCAATTCGCACTAAGCGTTTCCAAACGCCTTTTATAATGAGGACAGCGAAGGAGTGGAACTCTCTGCCTGCATCTATGTTTCCGAACGCATACAACCCTAATATCTTCAAAGTTAGAGTGAACAGGCTTCTTCTGGGTAAGCTCGCTCCATCGTCGACCTTTTCGTAGTCATTCCTGACCTAGACTAAGGTCAAGAGCAAACCCATCTAACATAAAAAAGTACATACCCAACCAAACATATTCGAAACTGTAAGGAAAAATGTAAGAGAAAAATAATACAAAAGATTATAGCAAGAACACCGATTTCTCTTCTCCTTGACCACAATTTTCATATTTACATTATAATATTATTTAGAAAAAACACAATTTTTCGTACAACAAATATTATGAAGTTTGATACAATTCCAGTCAACATCGATATGGTATAACATAACTTGCTGCAGTGTCCGACCAAAAGCTTTGAATTCGACCATCGGTTTTAAAAAACGAATCAAAAGTATCAAATTAGGATTTAAATATTATTTAGGAAACAAGTACAGTCACAAACAGTAATACCGGTGACCGAATGCTAGAGCAGCCAGTGACCAACATACACGTAATTTGTATGATGTACAAAAGAGTATTCTATTTATCAATCTACATTGGCTGCTCGAGTAGACACTATATGACTGGGGATTGCGTAGAAGTTCCACTACTTGAGTGGTTTCGGGTATGTGGAAAACTGAAGTTTGCTAAGCCTTCACAGCTTGAGGCAGTCGATATTGACTGCTTCAACTACCCCGTGTATGGCCGGTTTCTTTGAAACACCACAAATAAGTACAAACGTTCAAGATAATGACAATAATAATATCAAATTAGCATTATAACATTATTGACAAGGGGTGAATCCGATGCCTGATCTTTTGAATTGCTAATCGTAGAACATCTTATTGAAGCATGAAAACGAATCTTGAAAAACCGTGCAACAGTGATGTGAATAATGAAATAAAATTTCTGTAAAATACAATCAAGCTAGTATTTTTTCAAATAAATGGCTTACAACAATAATTATGGACTACGTTTTTCAATTGCTCTTTGTAAAATAATTGTATGTAGCATAAACCGATTACACTAGGACCCGACCCCAACATAATTGGAATAGGGCTAAGAAGAATGATCATGCCTACTTTTTTTTTTGCGTGGTAAAATCTTCAAATGAGTCCTCCCACCCTTGGCAGGGCGGGAGGGTCTGTCAGACTTGTACTGACTAAAATCCACGGTGTCCTTCAATAGCCCTTTATGTTCCGGGTTCACGGTGATGGAAATAAGTCCCGCGACCCCGGCAGACTTTGGCCCTCTGTGAGGTCGAAAGCCTGTCCCCCGTCCTTTTGCTGACGCTCTTTGAGGCGCGCGTGGAACACGATGCGCCGTCGACCCGGGAAAATGATAATGCCTACTACGAACATTTATTTATTTTGGTCGGACACTACAAGCAACAAAATATTTCACTTACATTGTAATACAGAACACTGATTAAAATTGTTTTTAAAAACTGTGAATTACCTATCTAGACATTTATATTGATAAAGGCAAAATAACACACGGGTATTTTTAATATAACAACACATCTTTACATTATTATAATAATTCTGGCTCTGGTTTCGGGGAAAAATATTCACATTTTTTTTTACAAAAATATTTCATTTTTTTTTTCTACCAAGCTTTGGTAGTAATCAGATATAAACTATAAAAAGAAAATTTACGCAAAGATATCCATTATATCAAAGGTTTTTTTTTAAAGCCAGAATTTCATAGTTATCATCTATTTTGGAAAGGGCTCATACAGACAATGATGAATTCACACGAATCACAACAACTATTGTGCCTTTATTATGTGTTTAAACGTAGTTCATTTATGTAAAGATAACAATTAATATAAACAAATGTAAGAATAGCACGATATATAAATAAATACTAAACCATTTCTGTCTAACGCAGCATCTTATTCTATTTACTGAATTTAATTAACACCGTGTGATTTGAAATTAATGAAAAAAATATTCAGATATGTATATTTCTGTGATGATAAAAGCATATAAAGAAGAAAATAATTTTAAAACTGCTATCGAAGTAACAACAAACACCTCCATCTATATACAATATTATAAAAATACTTTCACGTCACACATTTTGTATAACATCGAAAATACATATAAACTGTCCATTTTTTATGTCAGTGTCCGTATAAAAGTACATAGCATAAGTGTTTTATTAGAACTCTTGAATCGACAGATAATAGTAATGTTTAAGATTATGATATACACATTCATGATAAAAAAGGAGACTCGTGAACATCATCGTGGTTGGAATTTATCGAAAAACATAGTAAAAGACCTATCAATATATCCATATAATTATGTTCACACAAAATATTTTCTTCACAAGAAGTTTTACACACTTTATCATTCACCACCATATCCAACGCACTCATAAATTAATCTTCATCGTGTATTATTTATCAACAACAAGTATATGAACCATATAAATTTCAATTCTTTTATCTTAAAATACAGTCAAATGTCCGACACACAATGTCGACACGAACCGACCAGAGGACCAGCCCCTGAATTCATAAGAATACGAAGAAGTTTCCGAAGCGTCATTGATTGTAATATTATATTCATTGGCGAGTCTTCGTCATCGCCGCTAACTAATCTATGCTAGCTGATTCTAGAAAATGGAGAAAAGCGCGTCATTAACCTCGAGTACCCCACCGTTTAACAACGGCCGCGCTTAGAGGAGGTACTCTCATTGGTCCGGTCTATCAAATGATGTATTCGGAGTGCTCTCTACTTTTTTCAGTACTATTTTGAATGCAAAAGTGTGTTTCGGAGACACAGACGCTGGTCGAGGGGTCTGAGGTGAACGCGGAGGAGGTTCAGGTGGCATCTCAGATCGTGTCCTCGTGCGTCGAGGCGCTGGAAGATTCCGCATCACTGGAGCCGATGCCGGCTCTTGCGGTCTTTGTGGTGAAAGTCTATTTGGAGTTAGCCGACCGGGCGATGGCTCCGGTGTTATTGGTGGTAACGTCAACGGTGGTAGATTTGCACACGGTGACCCACGAGAACCTCGGCGTTCCTTCAATCCCATCTGCGGTGGCGGCGACATAGGCGCCTCATCATCCTCAGCCGCCGCAACCACGACCACTGGCTCTGTCCTCAACAATGAAGGTCTCGGTTCAGGAGTATCTGAAGCGATAGACCTCCTAAAATAGTTAAGTCCATTTTCTATCTCAGCTAGCGCACGCCTCACGAAGGGGAAACTCTCAGATATCTCTGAAGTGGACTTGCGGACTGGAAACTCTGTTTCGCTGTCTCGCTTCCTCGGTCTACATCGCTCGAACGTTGGGTCTACTGACGCTCCCACCGTTTCAGAGACCTGTCTTGTTAGAGCTGCGTGCTTAATAGAATCTGACTTCGATCGGGGCTCCCTCGATTTCGGAGTGGGGGAACGCCGATCGCCGAACTTCTTACTAGCAGCACGCTTGATGGAGGAGAATAGTCCGAGTTTCTCCGGAGGCTTGTCCGTGGGGGGTGCGGGAATGGGTTGCACAGGAGCTGAGGAAGGGCCAGGGGTGGGTTCGGGAGGAGGACGGGGGAGGTTCCCCTCGCGTTAGTTGTGCCGAGAGTCTGACGACGGAACATCGCTCGAGCCGGTGGAGGAGAGGGTGGTGTTGGATCCGTAGGGGTCGAGCGAAGACTGCACGGACATGGAGCGGCCAGCGCGTCGGACTCGCGCTGGGGAGAGTTTGCCTGGATCTACGCTGGCCGGGTCTGCCTGCAACAACAGCGGTTTCAGCGCTCTATTCAATGCACTACTACTAAAGGCAATAGCATTTTAGATAAAGAAGTAACAGTGAAAGAAATACAGTATTTTAAAATACAAGTCAGAAAATATTGAGTGTCATTGCTCTATAATTGTGCTATAAGCTTCTTGGAACAACTGCAAATTGACGAAGATTATAACTAAAGCTGCTCACTTAGCGTAAAAAGTAAGTATTGAAGGATCAGTAGAAGTTCGCTAAAAGTGCCTCTAGACATTATTACTTTACGAAAAACATCACAGTGACTATATCTACGCTCTCCTCTGCCAAGGCAGACAGATGAGACCAATCTTGAACAAGTAATTGAGTATATTTCGTAACAGCACCTGGTACGCCAGCGCGTTCATGATGATGGAGTAAGGTACCAGGCCGAGTGGGTGGACTTCCCTCATCAGCACATTAGCAGGGATCTTGTGGAACTGGATGTATTCCAGGAAGTTGCCGATGACTTCCTTCAAGTTCATGTTCGGGTTTGTATCGCAGTATTTCTTACTCCACATCAGGGCAGCCTGGAAAGTTTGTCATATAAGTGGTTAGCTTCATCAATTCGACCTTTTTTTTTTTGTTGGAATTATATTTATTATCTTAAAGAGGCTTAAATACCGTGGTTGTCAATAACCAAAAAGGGGTCATTCCAGAAATGAAAGCCACTTTTTTTCGAGTCATGAAATCGCCAATTTTTTATTTAATTTTTTGTTACAAACGTTCATATTCTCACAAATAGCTAGAACAGTATTAATTATATATTTGTTTATTCCGAGTTTCAAAATCAAAGCATTTATTTCAAGTAGACAGGTACTTTCGAATTTTCAAAAGACATAAATAAACAATTCAAAAATAGTTATGGTGCTATTAGTATTAGGTATTATGTCTTATTGTGAAATAAGACATAATACCTGAAAGTACCATAGGTGATTCCATTGCACAGATCTCCATGGAGAAGAATGGGCAAGAAACTCTAGTGACACTGTTTTTCAATCGCCAAATTGAATTCAGCACCATATTCAGCTCAACAATTTTGAAGGGAACTACATGATCCGACACACGCGCAACCATCAGTGAGATATTTGAGTGAGCATGACATACTCCCAAACGCCAGGGTACATTCAAGTAAAAAAAAAACACTTAGGTATCTGGTGAATGGTAACTTTGTGCACATACTCACACAATATAGGCTAAGAGTCTACATATTTTACATCCAAATATTTGTTACAAATATGCCGTCAAATATTGTCTACTATTGTAGTTATACATTTATCTGGTCCATTATTAAAAATGCGTTTGCTTTATAAGTTTTAACTTACTTTTTTATTATGTCTTTTTGTTAACGTACCTGAAACTTAGTAAACTCATCAGCCCTCAGTTCATCCCGTGCTAGTATTAGCCTGACAACGTGTTGGGGCAGCAGCGTGAAAGATCCAAGGTTCAGCACTTCATTGCCATGCTCATCTACGAACTCCAACACCTGCAAGTGAAGTGGATTTACATTAAAGTAAACAGTATTTTCAAAGTTGTTAAAATTTCCAATGTTATGGGAATGTATGGAATAGATCTGTTGTATGTTGGCCGGTATGTACAGACGCCAGCATTATTAACATATTAACCTACCTCAATCTGCCAAATTTCTTTAGTAGATTTTATATTTTGAACCTTAACGTAATAGTGGAAGGATTATTTTTTATTGATAAAATTTAACAGATTCTACAGAGGCTATAGAAGAACACCGTGGATTTTAGTCAGTATGAGTCTAACAGTCCCTCCTACTTTGCCGTGGGTGGGAGGACTCATTTAACTGATGATATTACCACGATAAAAAAGAAATCAGCGCGATGCAAATTCGCAACGCAAAAAACTGAGACATGAACAGCTACGATACCCTGACCTTTCCAAGATTTAGGTGACCATTCCTTCGATAACCCTTAATCGTACTGAACGTATTTTATAATAAAGAAGGTCGTGACATGATCGTAAAAAGAAACGCGCGCTTGTTATCGTTTAGAAAAAACAATTCGAAAGTTCTTGTTATGCGCCGTTCGATCTTGTATAATTTTACGGTGCGACGTCATACCACGGTTTTGAATACACGCCCTTAAGTAAGGACTGTACACAAAACCGTGGTACTGGTAAACTGTTCTTGGAACTAGGTATCAGTTATTAGTGGCAACGGGAAACTACATTACCCTTAATGTCTCAAAGGCTTTAGTTCTATGGCGATGGATTGCGGCCAGTTCGTTAAATCAACTATGGTTCAGTTTTTTTTAGAATCTATACTAATATTCTAAAGCTGAAGTCTGACTGAATAAACTCATTTTTTTTGCTGTTGGATAGTCTGTTGAGAAAGGCTAAAGGAGTTTTCTGACCATATTATTATGATCACAGGCAAAGGCAATTTTAATCTCTTATTTGGATCAACCCACCTTCTGGACAAGCGACTTGGTACACTTGTACTGTATGTATCTCTCGGCAGACGCTAGAAGGGCACACACTGTATCCACAGTGATGCAGCATTGCACGAAGCCGGCGCAAGCGCGGCGCAGCTCGTCAAGACCGTAGTAGTCGGCGGCGTTCATCACTCCTGAAATTTTGGAAGAAGTAACGTTAGAATATAATACATTGCAATATGTCAAAGAATAGACCAGATCAGGCCTTGGGTCGATCGAAAGTAACTGTCAGACTCGTACTGCCTGAAATCTACGATGCTCCCTCAATATTTCTTTACGTTCCCGGTTCATGGTTTCCTGTCTAGGTCCCCCCACGACTCCGCCAGAAACCAGGGAGTCTAGTACGAATTCTACTTATTATGACGTAAATTTTGGTAAACACGTAGAAGTGCCTCTATTGTACAAAAAAGGAATTATGATATACTTTTATCCATCAAGTTAACGTTAAAGTCCCCGTTTACTTTACGTCACAAATATTTCTGACAACCCGTGAAAACCCACTAGTCGGTTAGTCGGTCCATAATTGAAATGTTTAAGGTAAAGTCTGTTACATTCTAATTAAAACTCTTCTCAACAAAAAAGAGGGTAAACGTTTAAATCTGTATCCCTATTTTTTATTTAAAACTGTCACACAACCCCAAAGGGTTGCCTGCCGCATCTTTATACACGTCCGAGTAAATATTGAAGTTTTATTTTAAGCTGGGTAAGTGGGTAGTCCGTGGACTTTAAATAAAGTACCCTTTTAACATGGCATGAGGAATAAAAAAAATAGTGTGTTGACCCAGGTCAGCATGAGTGGCGTTTTAACTCGGCATCGTCAATTTATATTGACGATCGACTGGCCTGTTAGTCGAGTACGTAATGACTCTGACTGATATGCCGGGGATCGTGGGTTCGATTCCCACCCAAGTCAAATGTTTGTGTGATGAAGACGATCGTTTGTTCTGTGTCTGGGTGTAATTTATCTATAATATGTGTATATTTCGAAATATTTAAGTATCAGTTGTCTAGTACCCATAACACAAGCTTTGCTTAGCTTGGGACTAGATGGCGTTGTATGATAGTTGTGGAATATTATTATTATATATAACAGACGGCTCGCCAAGCTTGAATGATAGAGAAAAACCTTGAAAAATTAGAAGAAACCCTAAAAAATCTAAACAACAACCGTATAAATCTGCCTATTGGTAGGATTTGAAACCGAGGAAATTAGTGTAGAAGGCTGTTGGCTAGTATGCTAATAACTAAGCGGGGAGACCAAAGGAAAATTATGAAGCTTATTGTGTGGGAAAATCTTTTTCAGACCGGTAGCGATACGGAAGAACGTCAGCTCGTAGCTAGGACTCAATATCCTATTCCGGCGCACCTTATATACGAAAGGAATTAAGTACAAACTCCAATGAAGACGTTTATAGAAGACCGTTTGGCTTTCAGCAAGTAAAAGCGGTGATATTTACTGACAAAACATCAAAATCTTTTAAACACCATTAGAAATTCAATGAATTACTACGAAATTACAAAACCTACGCATACATTTTCATTAATAGCAACACAATTGCTTTGATCAAATTCATTTGATTTAATTATCAAATTACGTTTGTCCTGGCTGTCATTTTGTAGGTCACCGACAGTCGTTATTAGTGTTAGTTAGAAGTGAAAGTCTAACAACCAGTATACTTCATCATCAGCCTTTAAATGTTCCCACTGCAGGGACACAGGCCTCCTCTTTGTGGAACGTGGGCCATAATCCACAACGCGGGCTCAGTGCGGGTTGGTAGATGTTACACGTCTTCGAATTGTTGGTTTTAGGACATTTTAGTTTCCTCGTGATGTTTTCCTACACCATTCCGAGAGTTAATGAAATGTTTTAGTGAAAGTAATGCACCTAGTTGTGTTCGAACCGACGATCTCTAACTCGTTAGTCAGGGCCGGTACTACTGGGCCACCACTGTTCCTAGTCGTTGCCAATACCACTGGGCAGCCACCGACCAATCTTAGCAAGAGGTATCGTATTACCCAGTTACTGGGTTGTGGAGGTCAGATAGGCAGTACCTCCTTTTAAAAACTAATATTCAGCTGCATTCTCTTCGGGTGGAAACCGACCCCAAGATAGGCAAAAAGATCAAAAGGCTAGGCAGATGATAATGACAACCAAATTACGTTTAAAAATAAACTCAAGCCAAACAAGGTATCATATTTTACGTAGGAAGTGATATTACAAGTCTATTTCAGGAACAAAAAAATCCGTACTATGATTGCAGTGGGCGGTAAACTCGTATCTATACTATAATTACATAGATGAAAGCGTACTCGAACTGCTCTCAATATTGGGTTGCTATTTATAGACATCGGAGCTTTTTGAGGTGTGAAATAGAAAATCGTTTATAGGAGTTGGGATAAAAGTTGGGAGCTAGCGTGGATGATTGACTTTTGAAGGTTTGAGCTTCGTTGAACGACGTTTCTGCTTCAAAAACTGAAGTCTAAAAAAAAATCGACTTGTGTAACTATAGAATGTTCGGGACTGTATCATCAAGTTACCGTGACCCTGAAACGTAAATAGCTATTGAAGGATACTGTGGAATTCTACCAGCTTCGTGGGTGGAAGGACTTATTTGATACTATTAACACTTTGAAAAACGGCTCGAGTGTCGCCGGGTTAACTGACCGGGTTTGTAAATCGGTGTCATACCGCTGACAAGCCTTTTGTAGTACCTATACCTACATAAAAGATGAATTAATAAATTCCATTCCTAGAAATTAATATAATTATCTTCTTTTCTTTGACGAAACTTATTTTAACGATTCGTTTTTTTTTTCGACGCATCATATAAACTATTATAGGTATGCGTGGTAAAAAAATCGAATGGTAAAAAGAAGTTAATAAATTGTGAAAAAATATACCACAACGAGCCGTCTTTTTTTACGTATTTGCAATGACGGATCCCATGTGACTGAGCCCAAAATATGTGTCGGATGATCCATTAACTGAAATTAATGTGAGCATAAATTCCCTCTGGTATAAATTAATCCATCAAGAATCTGGTACATCGCTTACATACCTACTACTACATCCGATGCTAAGTAAGTAGCAAACATAATTTAATCTTACGCTACGCTTAACTTATTTAAATATTACTTGGAAACTTCATTTGAATCAGCTCAAAGTAGTCTTAATAATTAATAATGAAATAAGCTAATAATTTAAACATACAGAATATTCTGGATTTCATCTCAAACTTAAGATATAATAATTTGTGTAAAAGATATTCAAAACAGTCGTCAGTTATAACAGAAACGTAAAAAAATAAGTCAATATTTAACTTATTTGTTTGTAAAGTTTAACTCATTTTGATCTTATGATCAGCTGGAGCAAATAATATTATATTTAATAATTACATAAATCCTGTTCCTATTCGAAAAGTGCATTGAATTAATTCAAAAATAAAAGTTAAATGTTTTTGTAATCATTACTAATTTACTTCCCGCAGCGCTGTAATGGCTTGTAAGTTTCTTGATTAATTAAAATTGAATTTATTTTACTAACTACGTACCTAGTAATTAGGCATCATCATCATCATCATCAGCCATAGGACGTCTAATGCTGAACATAGACCTTCCCCTTTTGATCTCCACATATACCGGTTGGAAGCGACCTGCATCCAGCGTCTTCCGGCGACCTTCATAAGGTCATCTGTCCACCTTGTTGGTGGACGTCCTACGCTGCGCTTGCTAGTCCGTGGTCTCCGCTCTAGCACTTTTCGACCGCATCGGCCATCTGCTTTGCGAGCAATATGGCCTGCCCATTGCCACTTCAGCTTTCTAATCCGGTGGGCTATATCGGTGACTTTAGTTCGTCTACGGATCTCACATCACGAAAATGGAATAGATGGGAACGCGAGTTTTCACGTTTTTGTTGAGTAAAGTAAGCGGGATGATGTTAGATGGAAAAACTTTGTTCCTCATTCGTTCACGAGGCGCGTATCCATGTTCTAAACGATATATACGTCGTAGAATATTTTATGTACTTACTAGCGGCCCGTCCCGGCTTCGCACGGGTGGAAGTCCTCTAAAACCCGGTCCCGATGGTTACACACACAACAAAAAAATAATTATTCGAATCGGTCCAGCCATTCTCGAGTTATGAGCTTAGCAACACATTTTGCGATCTATTTTTATATTAAAGAAGAAGATAGATAGATAGATTTGGGCGTACGAGATCTCGATACCTCATATTGACACGGAACGAAAAGTTACTGTGTAGAATATAACGCTCATGAAAAATTAAGTAAATATTGAAAATGGACACAAGACAACTCCTTATAACCCCTCGTCGAACAAACACGATGTTGTGTACCTAATATAAGATTAAAATCTGATAATTTGTAAAGTTTTTCTCTCCTAAGAAGCTCTAAGTATCCGATATCGAAAGTTGGAAACTTCAGTAATTATACAAAGCTGCCTTGTTTTCAAGTTATCAAGAGAATTTACGCGAAAATTGTTACAAAATCTCTTGGAATATTTTCTTCATTAACGGTCCAAGTAATATGAGCCTTTTTAATACGGCTTCAATTATTTTCATATTTTGCTGGTATATAGTCGTCTTTTCATCTATGTTTTCATATTGGATTGTGATCGGATGTCGTACTCACATTTATTTGAAAAATATTGAGATACAAATAAGTATTCCAATTAGTTATACAATTAAAAATGTGAATAAATAGTGATAGGTATATTATACCTGAAAACTTTTAATGAACATGACTGATATAATATGTTTAGGAGAAGGCCGATGTAGCCATAAGTTTCTCTAGACCATGCATGGTATCCAATCGACCTATGGCATCGCAAGCGATAAAACGACCACCTACAAGTTGGGCAGACGATCTGATGAAGACCATAAGGTCGCGTTATATGTTAAACAAATACGGTCACATGATTGAATACATCTGTATTCCAGCGACCCGCTCTCTCGACATGACGTTGACAGCTGTCGAAGCGAGCGGACGTGTTGCAATCACTCTGATCTAATAGAAATTATCTGTGTTTCATTAAACCACCCAGGAGTTAGCCTCTCGTACACTAGGCGACGCGAGCCTCCGATACCTTACGACTTCGGTATCCAGGTGACTATCGCAACAAAAATCCATAGAGGTTCGTATACATACAGGCACTTGTCAATGGATACCAAAGTCGTAAGGTATCGGAGATTTGCGTCGCCTAGTGTACGAAGGGGCTAAAAGTGAGACATAACATAGATTTACACCTGATTCTATAATTTATGCTAAACAGAAGTAAGGAAAAGATTCCACAAAAAAGAGTTTTCAGACAGAGTAAATACACTTAAAAGAGTGGGTATATAAAAAGCGTAGCCTTGTAAAACAAAACAAACTTGAATCCTTTCTACAGACAACAAATAGCGTGGGTGCAGACATTCCAAGGAACTGTAAATATAGGCAGCGGATATTCAGTTCTCTCAACTTCCTTTGCAAAATAAAGCGCACTTTGTGGTAAAAGATTACTTGGAAATTACATTTGGTGATGGCGGACTTTTATAGGTGTTATTTCCGATGGTAATTTTTCAGGAGAAAAAAAATCTTTTTGCAAGGAAATGTAGTATGGAATGTTTTTGTTTACACACAAAACAAACGATAGATTCAACTGCCAGAAAATATGCACTGGGGGCCGATTCTCGGTTTTAGAGATGGTGTCGAACTCGACAAAAATTTCTAATGACGTTATTTTTTCGACAAATTTTACTGAACTCTCTCGTTAACCTTCGACAAATGGCAAATTTGACATATCAAGTTTTAAAATTTGTCGAAAAAATGACGTCATTAGAAATTTTCAATCACCATCTCTAAAACCGAGAATCGGCCCCTTGAACTGAGATTGAATTAAAATAAGTACACTTATAATGCTTTTTTATTTTTCGTATAGTTTTGTCACACTTAATTAGAGTTTTTCTTAATAATAGTATTACTGACTATATATTAATAAGTATTTTTCGCTAGCCGTCACAAAGCAGCACCGTCAAAAATAAACGTTCATAAACGTGTTTTTTTTGTCCTTTAAATTTCATATTTCTTCTTTTTAACAACGCCTGGATCGTAACGAAATTTGGCGCACTGGTCATAGAAACTATTTGAATATTTCGATAAGAAATTGAATTTAGTAGTAATTTTAGATGAATAAACACCACTTTTACCATTCCTATAGATCTCTGTCTCCTGAGTCTCCTGTCGCGGTCTCGCGCGCGAACGCACCTGTATACCAATTACCGCCATTATGTATACGAACTTCAAAGCAACGTTACACTTTCATCCCTTCTCGTTTATAAACAAAAGGTATCATCATCATCATCAGCCTATAACGTTCCCACTGCTGGGACACAGGCCTCCTCTCTTGTGAGAGGGAGTGGGCCATAATCCACCACGCGGGCCCAGTGCGGATTGGCAGATGTCACATGTCTTCGAATTTGGTGGTTCTAGGACATGCCGGTTTCCTCACGATGTTTTCCTTCACCGTTTTGAGAGCAGTGGTGATGAAATAAATTACACAAAGTAATGCGCCAAGCTGGGTTCGAACCCACGACCTACGACTCGTAAGTCGGGACCGATACCACTGGGCCACCACTGCTCTCAAACACGTATGAAATCCTCTAATTAATCAATTTCTAATCCTTCCACGTAATAATTCATACGGTTATTACTTTCACTATCAACTATAACTGACCTTTCTCAGCTAATAAACAGATAATATCAGAAAAATATCTGATTAAGGTAAGGCCTATCATGTTCCTGATTACTTCCCGTGATTTTGTATGGATACTTGTTATTTAGTCTGTAACCATGGTAACGGCCTTGGTTTTGAGTATCAGGCTACTTTACACGAAGATAAGAGGGTACGTTGTTGAGGAGTATCTTGAACATTATTTTATGTAGCTCGTAATATTCTTTGGAATAAGAAATTGGGAACAAGCCAATCTTGTTTGAGTTATCGACGTAGCTTGCAGAGAGCTTGAATTCCTGGAACGTTAGCATCGAACCATTATGGTATGATACTGCGACGATGGCGTTAGCGGCGTATATAACGTCACTTTTTCTCATTAAAATACGCGATATTCCACTTAGGTCGCACCCGCTGACAATGGCACCTGAGCTACTGGTAGGTACATCTATTCGACATGAGGTTCCTGTCAAATTTTTTACAGGTGCCAGGTGCCCTAAGTGGAATACCTCAAATACGCGACTCACCGTACGCGACAGACGTTACAGTAAAGGTGCATTCTCACACATCAGTCACCTTCAAGACACGTCACCCACCGGCAAGGTTTAAAAAAATGTTTCTATACTCCTAGTATGACTGTTCCCACACGTCAGTCACCGGAATAAGATCTATAAATCTATTAGCGACGTCACCGGTCAGGCACTTCAAATAATGTTAAAATACAATCATCATAATTGTATCCCCACACACCCGGTTTCGTTACATCTCAGTTCTGTGAGCGTCGTGCTACCGTCATTGCTACACGTGTGGCCAATCCGTAACTTGACTGATGTATGTGTCAATAATAAAGTCAATTAAACCAACAGCAAAACATACAATGCAGTAATTGAAAACAAAAATATAAACTTATGTGCTGGTATGTAAGCCTATGACAGGTGTACGCAAAGTCAAACCGACGACGCGCGACGTGACCGACGAACGACGTGACGATGACTGATATGTGAGAATGCACCTTTACAGGAATTTAAACCTATGTAAGCGGCAGTCGTTCGGAATCGTAAAACCATTTCACTAAAATATGTTGCTACCTACCCTCAGTAAAATAAATACGATAAATGTACTGAGATAATTAATAAAACAATATTCTCAAATAGGACCAAAACGTCCAAAAATATTATTTTTGTTAATTAATATAAGAACAGAGAAATCCGTTTTGAATATCCTCCTACTGAATGCGAACATAATTATTAAGTTTGGCAAAGAGTATTTGCGAAGGCAGTTTGTAATAATTAGCACAGCGAATGATGCAGGAATTCATCTACATGACCTTTCTGAATTATTTACCGCCCACAGACAGAGTGGAATTCGACGATAACGCCCACTTTTATGTTAGGCTATGTAATACTGTAATAAGAATATAGGACAATACGCATATGGGAAAAGAAGCCCTCATGGTCAGAAATTAGTAGAATTTGCAGTCGAAAATGATTACCATTTCGTGAACAGCATGTTCCCGTGCAAACCTCACAAGAAATGGACATGGCAATCCCCAAATAGTCAACATTTTAACGAAATTGACTACATACTAACAAATCAACCAACTAATATAAAAAAATTCGATATTATAAGAAACCTGAACTTTAGTTCCGACCACAGGATGATTAGATGTGAACTCCTCATATATACAAAACCCCGAAGAAGAAAAATAAAACCCTTTCAATACAGAGAACCACTAAGTATTTCAGAAGATGACGCTAGATACTGGGAAATTAAATTTACCGATGCTACTAGTAAACATGCAGAGGTACAGAACCAATACGATGAGTTAGAAACAGACTTAAAAGAGTTTCTGAAACAGCTACCGAGGAAAAATAAAAATAAACACACATACATCAACGAGGAAACAAATGATCTCTTGAAACAGAGAAAAGAACTCTACACAAAGAAGAGAACAAAAGAAATAAAAACCGAAATAACAAAAATAAGCAAAAAAATCAACAGGAATATAACGCGACAAAAAAAGACAATGAGGCTAAGTACATTCGAAAAATTTATAGGTAAAGCGGGGGCTCTACGTAAAGCTTATAAAGAGTTGAACGATAAGTCAGAATGGACAGGAGGACTGAAAAATAAACAGGGAATTATACAATCGAGACGCCCTGACATCATAAACGAAGCCACGCAGTTCTATAAAAACCTCTACTCTGCCACAGATAGCCCTTGCTCCTGTACAGGTATGAACTTGAACAAATTCAACACAAATACAGAGACACCAACCATTCTCAGATCAGAAATAGAGTACGCAATAAAAACCCAGAAAAATGATAAAACCCCAGGAAACGACAATATTACCAACGAAGTTCTCAAAGCGCTCTCCACTACACTTATGAAACCCCTTCAAACATTATTCAATAACATACTTAGGACAGAAACCACACCAAATCAGTGGTCAAAATCTACAATTATACTATTGTTCAAAAAAGGGGATAGAAGTGATTTAGGAAACTATAGGCCAATTAGTCTCATGGCAAATTTATACAAGATATTTTCAAAAATCATACTTAACAGGATAACGAGAAACCTCGATGAAAACCAGCCTCGTGAACAAGCAGGTTTCCGCAAAGGTTATTCGACTACAGATCACATACAAGTCATAACGCAACTAATTGAAAAAACAAAAGAATATGGAAAGACGTTATACATGTGTTTTATTGACTATACCAAAGCGTTCGACTCTCTGCATTTCGAAGCTATATGGGCATCACTAGCGCAACAAGGTGTAAACGTGAAATATATCAACGTAATCAAGAGTATTTATACAAAATGTAACGCAAAAGTACGCCTCGAACGAGAAGGTACAGAGTTCCCCATTCAAAAAGGAGTAAGGCAGGGAGATCCTCTCTCTCCAAAATTGTTTTCAGCGGTGCTTGAGTCCATTTTCAGACGTCTAAACTGGGAAACAAAGGGTATACTGATAGATGGAGAACGATTGAACCATTTACGTTTCGCTGATGACATCGTCGTCTTCGCAGAAAGCGCTATTGAACTGGAGAGTATGATGATTGAACTAGCCAAAGAAAGTCAAAGAGTGGGACTATCTATGAACAAGTCGAAAACCAAGATCTTAACGAATGGAGTACATGAGGATATCACAATAGACAACGAAAATATCGAATATGTCCAAGAATACATATACCTAGGACAGTTAGTATCATTCAAAAATAATACAGGAAAAGAGACAGAAAGGAGAATAACTCTGGCCTGGAGGAAGTATTGGGGATTAAGAGAAATAATGAAAAACAAGGACATCAATACTAAAATAAAGAAAAAACTCTACGAAGTAGTAATATTACCATGCCTTACATATGGTTGTCAGACATGGTCACTGAGAAAAGAGGATGAAGAAAGAATAGCTATCTGTCAACGTAAAATGGAGAGAAGCATGCTGGGTTTGAGACTATCAGATAAGATCAAAAACATTAACATCAGAAAGAAAACAAACATGATAGATGTAAAGAAAAGAACAAGATTACTCAAGTGGCATTGGGCAGGACACATTTGTAGAATGGAGAACAATAGATGGACAAAACGTTTAACAGAGTGGATACCAAGGGACAGGAAAAGACAAAAGGGGAGACCAAGTAAAAGGTGGAGAGACGTCTTCAACCTGCGATGTGGACCCCTATGGATGCGAGAAGCGCGCGAGAGAAATGTATGGAAAGGTTTAGGAGAGGCCTACGCCGCAGAGGCGACTACTACTCATGAAAATTAGTTAAGTTATAAAACATTACAATACAGAATCATAAACTTATACGTGTACTATTTTAGATTAGATTAACCTTATGTAATATGTAACGTTAGAACTGTAGTAAGAAATAAAGGCTATTTTATTTATTTTATTTTATTTATTTATGTAATACTCAGCTCCACTATGATTTATTTATGGGCATGTCATATTGCTCGCAAAGCAGATGGCCTATGGGGTCGAAAAGTGCTAGAGTGGAGACCACGGACTAGCAAGCGCAGCGTAGGACGTCCACCAAAAAGGTGGACAGACGACCTTAGGTATAAAGGTCGCCGGAAAACGCTGGATGCAGGTCGCTTCCAGTCGCTTGCAGCAGTTATGCTGATATGATGATGATTTATTTCAATGACGCGTTATGAATTTATCGGTAAAAGTAGAAATGGCTCCTGTCAGGCTTACCTTAGCTTTCTGTTAATTTGTATTGGTCTAGATTTCAGAAAACACTATTTGCAATTTTAAATCATTAACTATAAGATCTAAAATTGCAAAAAGCGGAGGGAATAAAGCTATTTATAAATGAATAAGTATTGAGCAAAAAAAAATAAATATTCTTGGCCGGTTGATCTTAATAAGAAGTTTAGGAATAATAAACATTTCGTCACGTTTTTCATTACTCCTCAAACATTCCATTACACGGAATTATTAGGAGTTATAACTCCTAATATCAATGACCTCGTAAAATCATGACATATTGACTTTAATGTAAAATCAATAGTGTAACAAAATCACGAATTTGACTGCAATGTTGATGTAGTAGTTTGACAAACTTTATAACACACTGTATGGCATTATTATTGGAATGAAGATTTTGACTCTGTTGAGTATGACCGTATCAGCGTAATTGAAAAACCGCGTCTGTTGTACTGAATCAGGATGTTGCAGAATTAAATTCAGTCTTATTAGTACAATTTTATAAGTGTGACGACTTTGCATCAGCATTGTATTTTTTGTTTTAGGACGAATGGTTTCGAAGATCAAATGATAAAACTTTACAAAATCAAAACCATATGTTTTTATTTCACATGGCACTTATAACGTCGACAACAGGTGCTCGCAATTCATGAAGTCGAAGAAAAGCCGTTTACGTTTTACAGGAAATTTATAAATACTTACAAATGTTAGAGAATAAAACGTTATAAAAATTTCTAAAGCAGCTTTATAAATAAGCCCCGATGCACACTGCCGTGTAATACGAAATTTTTATGTAAGTAGAGTAACGAAGAAAATAACCGACACAAAATCTCTTCCAAGAGGGTATTATTATTTATTAAAAGACGACAATAAATTGGCTGCGTCCTTGCTAGAACAATTTATTTAAAGAAAAAGAGATTTTATTTCCTGTAGAAGTAGACCAGAAAAGCGATGTATTTGTGAAAGAAAGAAAGAGAAAACGAAAAAAAAAACGTTTTCTCATTTGTGCTAGGTATCATAGTGATAACGATGATAATCATCATCATCACACTTTGGCTAGGAATCATACTTAATGACTTGGTCAGTTACTCGCCTTTTTATTATTGCTCATTGAGACCTTTATGTATGTGAAATAAAATATGTTGCTTTTAAATAAATACTTCCATGCAAGACGAAGACCTACTGAGCCGACCACAAATAAATTGGAATGAGAGCTGAAGAATGGACCTTATGATTAACAATGAATTATAGCCCACAAGTAGTTCCAGTACGTAGTCATTGGTCCAACCTCTGTTCCCTTACATGAAATGCAATTTTGGCAGCACGTTTAGCGCAGTGGCTGAGCAATTAAACTACTGCGCTGTGTGTCGTAGGTTCCACCCCCCACCGAACAGTTATTTGCATGATCTGCAACTATAGTTGTTTCGGGTTTGGGTGTTTGTGTATATGAGTTTGGGTTTCTATGTTAGTACACGCATCCACGATACAGGAGAAATTTCTATTGTGGGGCTTAAAAAAAAAACTTTTAGGCAGACTGATATCAGGCGCAGGATCATCAGCGTAATTTTTTGCCGAGGCTGTGGGATATCATAACGAGAACTTCCTAGTTCCGGGCTGTTATTGAGACATTTTCTAATAGAACATCGAAAAGTACTTTTGCCAGATTCGCCGGGAATTGAATGGACCAGGACCGTTTACGCTAACCCATTATACCGGATATTTAAGGACACCGTGGATTTTAGTCAGTACAAGTCTGACAGTCCCTTTTACCACAGTATAATAATCATACAGTAGCGTAACTCGGCCGCCAGACAGATTTAAATACCTACAGCCGCGCGGTACGTAAACATGCGTTAGGGCTACCCGTCTACAACATTTTAATAACATTTGCCTTTGCGTACTTTCTGTTTCTATTTTAGTTTTGTGATTGTAAATATACTTTTTTATATAAATAAATGAAATACTTTGTATAATGAATAGAAAGTGTTCAATAAAAATGCGTGTTGTTTTTTGATTGGTAGATTTCATTTAAAAAATAATGTTTTTGTTTGAAAAACAAATCGGGCTTATAAAGTCCGATATATTATAGAAGTATTTGAGACCGAAAAATATTTGCGCCACGACTGAGTCGTACGAAATGCTTTATTGTTAAATTTTAAAGTATAATAAATCCGCATTCTAATATAAAGCTTAATTAAACTACTCGTCTTATTAGATATGTACTCGAACTGATTTTTAGAGATAAAAACACGCGGTTACTGTTAAAAAACCAACACACCGTCCGCTCGACACTGCGGTACAGCCGTGACTGTCTGCACCCCGAGCGCGCCCCGACATCGAGGCGCGTAGGTATAGCTCGCTTTTCGTCCGTTTGTATGAAGTTGGGGTACTGTATTATTATATTACCGTGCTTTTACTCTACCCTGGTGGGAGGACTCGAACGGAGGTTTTGATGATTTTACTACTCTCAAAAAAACACGCAATGAAGTTTCAACGGCTGTTTGGGCTGTCTTGCTAACGCAAATGCATGACAAAGAAATAATCCTAACATAGTTTGTACAAAGCTATTGTGTATTGTACGTATTCTGTATCTTATAATGAATTGAATTTAGGGAGAGTGTATGCTCTAATACAATTTACGTCTGAGTTGCGGTAGTAGCAAATTAACTTACAATAATGGCCTATTTACATGGAGAAGGATTCTCGTCTCGTCGTATGTATAGAGGTGCTAGCATGATCAAGTAAATACTTCTATTTCTATTAGCTTTATTTAATTTCACTTGTGCTTAGTGGCCATAGTAATGTAACGATGTAATCCCCATTGGGTTTGAATTCGTTTGACACGTCTTGGCGAGTACTTTGTCTTTAGTATACAACGTGTAACGTCAATAGCGCACAACCTCTTGTGGTGTAACTCAGCCCATGTTTTTTCATACTGATAGGCCCGATCAATTTCTCATTTTATATGAAAAAGCATTTTTTTTTGCGAATTTTTAAAGTCTTAGAACAAAAATTGTTCAGTAACATGTGCTGAGTTACCCCGTGTGATATTTAAGGACACCGTGGATTTTAGTCAGTACAAGTCTGACAGTCCCTTTTACCACAGTATAATAATCATACAGTAGCGTAACTCGGCCGCCAGACAGATTTAAATACCTACAGCCGCGCGGTACGTAAACATGCGTTAGGGCTACCCGTCTACAACATTTTAATAACATTTGCCTTTGCGTACTTTCTGTTTCTATTTTAGTTTTGTGATTGTAAATATACTTTTTTATATAAATAAATGAAATACTTTGTATAATGAATAGAAAGTGTTCAATAAAAATGCGTGTTGTTTTTTGATTGGTAGATTTCATTTAAAAAATAATGTTTTTGTTTGAAAAACAAATCGGGCTTATAAAGTCCGATATATTATAGAAGTATTTGAGACCGAAAAATATTTGCGCCACGACTGAGTCGTACGAAATGCTTTATTGTTAAATTTTAAAGTATAATAAATCCGCATTCTAATATAAAGCTTAATTAAACTACTCGTCTTATTAGATATGTACTCGAACTGATTTTTAGAGATAAAAACACGCGGTTACTGTTAAAAAACCAACACACCGTCCGCTCGACACTGCGGTACAGCCGTGACTGTCTGCACCCCGAGCGCGCCCCGACATCGAGGCGCGTAGGTATAGCTCGCTTTTCGTCCGTTTGTATGAAGTTGGGGTACTGTATTATTATATTACCGTGCTTTTACTCTACCCTGGTGGGAGGACTCGAACGGAGGTTTTGATGATTTTACTACTCTCAAAAAAACACGCAATGAAGTTTCAACGGCTGTTTGGGCTGTCTTGCTAACGCAAATGCATGACAAAGAAATAATCCTAACATAGTTTGTACAAAGCTATTGTGTATTGTACGTATTCTGTATCTTATAATGAATTGAATTTAGGGAGAGTGTATGCTCTAATACAATTTACGTCTGAGTTGCGGTAGTAGCAAATTAACTTACAATAATGGCCTATTTACATGGAGAAGGATTCTCGTCTCGTCGTATGTATAGAGGTGCTAGCATGATCAAGTAAATACTTCTATTTCTATTAGCTTTATTTAATTTCACTTGTGCTTAGTGGCCATAGTAATGTAACGATGTAATCCCCATTGGGTTTGAATTCGTTTGACACGTCTTGGCGAGTACTTTGTCTTTAGTATACAACGTGTAACGTCAATAGCGCACAACCTCTTGTGGTGTAACTCAGCCCATGTTTTTTCATACTGATAGGCCCGATCAATTTCTCATTTTATATGAAAAAGCATTTTTTTTTGCGAATTTTTAAAGTCTTAGAACAAAAATTGTTCAGTAACATGTGCTGAGTTACCCCCCTATTAACATTACACGTTGTATAATTACTTTATTAAGAAGTGATAAAAGCTTGTTTTTTAAAACTGTTTATTTTTTCTAATTATAGCTTACAGAAATCGTAAATATTCGTTCTAAGATGCGGCTTTAGCAGACCTATAAAAAAATGCCATAAGAGCCTCTTGGAAATAGTCGTACAGACATTTTTTGTCGCCAAAATATGAACTTTTGAATTTAGAGACATTCGAAATTATTATTCGAAGGATAAGTAATTTTCTCGTCATGTAAACGCGCCTTTAGCAAGCTGTCACGAGCACGCTGGTTTGAAACAAGCACCTGTTTCACGCAGAGCTGAAGTAATTGCATTCGAAAGACTGAGACAATAGCATTATCGTTCATACCGCGTATAATTACGAATCCATGTTTATGTCGCAAGTTGTGGAATATTTTAGTTTCAACTATGTAGAATGAACAACTTCTGCAATATAAAACACTGCAAAGTTGGCTTGGCTAAATATTACAACCACGCAAGTCGATCTTCCGGGTTAAGCCGCGCCTGCCGATGTTGGTCTGTGGATGGGTGACCATCTGTCATAGCGAGTTTCCTCCGAGCCTCAGAAAGCACGTAAAGCCGTTGGTCCCGGCCGTCATTCGTAGATCTTTGGCAGTCGTTATGAAGCTGTACACTAGTAGCGGCACAGAAAAACGTCAATTCGTAGCTCCAATTCAATATTCTATTTGAGCGCGTGAGTTGTGTAGTCACGAACAATAAAATTCAAACGCAGTTTTCTCGTAAAATACTGCTTTGCACCTTGAAAAAAGACCTATTTCGTAATAGCATGACTGCCTGAATAGGTCATGAAAACGCAAAGGGCTAATCAATATAGTAGGAGAATTTTTCTAAGTGTTTAGATATAAATTGCTCGAGATTGCACATGTGAAACATATACATAATAATATATGTCTGATACATGTTCAATATGAAAAGAAGGCAATTTAAACATCAAAAATTAACTTCTATTTCGTTGTACCCATTTCACGGTTGAACTTATTCAAATACCCAAACCATTAATTGAAAACAGAGTTCCCAAAAGTTTCTCACACAAATTCGAGAGTTTATTTGCAAACTGTCTACGTTTGACACCCTTTTTGTAACGTGGTACCTCTTAATACCTACTCATCCATTCACAACTTATTTTGGAGGTCAATTAATGTTTTACGTTCAGTTTCTAAAAAGGGGTTGAAATTAGAGATGTAGCGACTTGTTGGCCAATAGTCCACTCTATTAGGCTGCGGTGATAGATATGCAAATATCAGCTTTATTGTACATCATCTACCTAGCCTTTTCCCAACTATATGGGGGTTTACTTCCAGACGAACCAGATGAAGCTGGATATCAGAAATTTACATGTAGCGACTGCCTGTCGGACCTCCACAACTAATACGATACCCAATGGCAAGCGCTTCGGTTAAGAGCTTCTGCCTGTAACGACTGTCAAAGATCTAAAAATGACAGCCGGGACCAACGGCTTTACGTGTTTTCCGAGACACTGAGGAATTATATATTTTTTATCTTTTTAAGATACAAATAGACTTTCGGTTTATAAAGGTAATCAATTAAATTAGCTGTAACGAGAGAAGTATATGATCTTGCCCAAAAACAGAATTATGTGCCCACAGCGCAAGTGATTCAGCTCAATTTCGCAAGTATAATGTACTCAATACGAGCGACTGAATAATAATAATAAAACTAAACTCTACTGTAAACAGAATAGCACTGACATTGTCGATAGCCTCAAACCTCGACTAACTACAGCTTGGCCGACCAGGTGGTCTACCATGACGTCTTAAAGAGTTCCAGTGTTCCAAGGTGGCACTAGGCGACATGTCTCTTTCTCGCACTGTAATTATTCTCGCTATAAGACGTCGGTAGGCCCACCAGTTGAACAGCTGGCCAAATTCACAGTCTGCCCATCTCTACATATAATTGAAATTGCATTGAGATTGACAAGGGATGAAAAGTTTTAACATGGAATATGCCAGGACCATAGATTTGAATGTTATAATGAAAAGGGCTAATTGGATGCTTCGAAGCAAATAACTCTGGTTAGTTAAAGTGACTGATATTCATGAATATTGGCGATGAATTTCAGGATGTTCCTGGAACGTCTTTGTAATTTCCTCAGTTAGCTTATCGGAAACTACAGCCTTGGTTGGATAAGCTAACAACCTGATATCCAACTAACCCTGTTGTTTAATTAGTCGGACTGTTAAAACATTTTAATTGGCTTCGTGACTGCGACGGATATTCCTAGAATAAGTGCATTAAAGAGGATTTATGTGCTTTTATTAATTTATAATGTGGAAATTACATTTCATATAGGTAATTAAGAATGATTTTTTAAAGTGGGCGTGGTTAAAAAATGGAAAAGATACAATATTAGGATCTGAAATTGACAACTAAACCTGAATCGTTGGACTACAAATAAGTAAGGTGGTTGCTGTCAAAATCTTGATACGTTTTTGAAAAATTTGTTCACTCCTACACTGACTTGAAAGTTGTACTCTATAATAATTGATAGATATAATTATATTGCTCGCAGAGCAGATGGCCGATGCGGTGGAAAAGTGCTAGAGTGGAGACCACGGACTAGCAAGCGCAGCGTACGACGTCCACCAACAAGGTGGACAGACGACCTTATGAAGGTCGCCGCAAGACGCTGGATGCAGGTTGCTTTCAACCGGTTTATGTGGAGATCAAAAGGGGAGGTGTGTTCAGCAGTGGACGTCCTATGGCTGAGATGATGATGATGATAATAATTGATAAAAAAGTCTTCTTAGATACCTACAAACCTTTTTATGGTGTCGTTAAAAGGGCTGGTAAACACGAAATTTTCACGCACATCACACAAACACCCAAATTTGAAGCAAATATTTGTAGGAGATGCGAAAATTTGACCCTTTGTGTCATTCGGGTCGTCTTCAAAGTAAGATCCCTTTTACAAATCTACATAAACTATGTGTCTACATAGGGAAAAGTACATAAACGATCTTCTTCTATAGAATACCAATAAAGTAAAAAAAAACGGACGCGCAATTCGTATTCTGCGTTGAAAACTAATAAAAATTCAATTTACGCCAACGTAAAACTTGATTTTCTTTTCAGCTGAAGCTTTTAATACAGGTATCGATTTTGCCGATTCGTAATAAATTCCACTCGGCCACGCTTCACTTGGCTCATTGTCGATAAATCGGAAATTGAATCGAGTTCGCGTTTTATTTTCTTGTTGAATAGTCGGGATTAAATACTCTTTTTAAGCTAGCCTGACTTTTTATTTACATTCAGTTAATGAAATTTTCGAGCCATGGTAGCTACCAAACTAAATTGAGTTTGTAGATTAACATATTAATTTGATTTTCCTAGATAATTTGATATAAATTAACGAATTTGAAGACTGGAGTTTCACCCACGCGTAACCTTCGAAGTGTCTCGTCAGAATATGAAAATTGAAGTTTGTTTACTGTGTCTATAAAGCAGGCAAATACTGTTATTGAGAAATCCAATTTTAATTAATAACTTTTCTCAGTAGTTAAACATTCCTACTGAAGTGAAATTTCATCCAGTAAATACTTTGATAGGCTAAATTACTTTGTACTTAAATACAGACAAATCGATCGTTCGACGATTCAGAGATAAACAATTTATTTTATTTACACCCTTTGAGTACAAACCAAATATTTTATCACAGTTTTCCCGTTCCAATATTTGACGACAGCTTCAATCAAAGAACCATCAAAGAGTTGTATGGTTCGGATAATCGAGATAATATATTATGAAAGATGTGATGCTAAAAATCATTCTCCTATTTTTTTTTGCAAGTTACCTAACATCTTCCATAGTGTACCTACACAGCAAAGAAGTTACATGAGTCCATGTTTCAGAACACCTGGAACTATACTCTCTCTTTTCTCTACTCTCTCCTTTCAAAGTTACAGTAACCAGGCTTTTTCTGGGTAAGCTGACTCCATCGTTGACTTTATTTATGTTACCTCTGACCTAGAGTCGAGTCAACTTCCAGTTCAATTAGATGTAGTTGGATACCAGTGTTTAACATAAAATAACTACAATTTATTGCACATATCCTAAGAAAAGACACATAAGTATTCTATGGATCACTTACCAAGCAAAGTCCGAGGTTGCAGGGTCACGCATCCAGTGTGAATGTACTCAATCAGTTGGCGAAAGACATCAGGTTCAAACTCTTCAATGATCAATGTCTGATGCTGCTGCGATGATGGCTGTCACAAAATAAATACAAATACTCGTAAGTTAAAAAATATTAAGGAATCTTGGCGAAGTTCTGTACCAAACTGTAATTTTATCACTATGAAATTGAATGGTAATAACTTTGCAGTAAAAGAAAATAAGTCATTAAGTTGATGTTACAAAACTTTCAAATTAGTTTATTTGGTATAGAACCTTTAATCTGCCACTTAGAATTTTATAAAAAATAGTATTACACATTTTATACTTAAAGATCTTGTTTAGAGTGCTTTTATTCACAACTTAGATTAAGTGCCTTATAAAATCATTCATGAACTGAACTGAAAGCAATTTAAAAGGCACGAGAGATTGTGTTTTGCATAATTGAATAGGCGTTGAACGTTCAATAAAATAAGGTTCCTGTCAATCTTGTAGTTCAAGTGGAAAACTTGAGAATAAAACTTCAAAATAAACAACAAAAGATTCAATTAATAAAGATTAATTTCAAAGTACAAAAAACGACATCAATGTCTATGAAATTTTATTCGTGGAGAGAGGAATGAAAATGTCAAACATGCTGTACACACTACATTTTGGATCAATAAAAATTAAAGGGTGGAGTTAAAAGTGGAAATGACACAACATCGATTTACTCACCTTGACAAAAAATGAGAAAATACCAACAATAACATGCAACACAACAATCAAATTGTGACGCAAAAAACCTAGTGCTATAATTTTTTTTTATTGAAAAAGATTTCAATTTCATCAGACGAGCTCCTATCTACATTGTGTGTTGAAAAGTGAAAATTTATACAAAATGAACACCGAGTACTCAAACCGATAAAAGTGAGTCCCCTAAAACACCGTTAATTTTGCTTTTACCTCTTGTATTGGTGCCAATTGCTGCGCGAAAGTCGATCTCTGAAGGGAACACAGTAAAAATTTAACGTTAACATTAAAAATTGTCCATGCTACTGCAATTTCTAGAAATATTTCCCCCTTTGTAAATACTTTTGCGTCGCGTATGCAAAATATGATAGCGCAAAGGATTTTACTCTTCACAAAAGCTTTCCGCATTCGTGCATTTATGTTATGAGATTATTTTGGTTCTGGGAATGAGAAGTCCTTTTGGATGGAGCAAATATTACGTAGTATATAACGTGGGTAGGTATAAGTGGGAAGTGGAATGAACCAATACGGTTATAAGGCCTCTTCGTGCATACTCAAGTCTTCTTTGCAATGAACTGTCATTTTAAATGAAAGAGAAGCTCAAAGGTTTCTGTAATGTTTGACGATTCACATTAAAACACATCATCCAATGAGATCAGTACAAAATGTACAACAAGTTGCATTTATAAGCGTTATTATATCAGCTTTAATCAATGATAGAACATTAAGAACAAGAGAAAATATGCAACTCATTGAACTCAACAACGATTAATCAGGTCTTTTTAACAGAGCTTACGATAAGGCCACTGACAATGATGATCTCAAGTTAAAGGTCGTCGATTAGGGAGGTTTAACATTTAACATTCTCTTGCAGTCCAACACCGGTTAACATAATAATTATGATAATATCTCCTTTACCTGCTGAGCTGCGTTTTGCAGGTTGAGCAGGGGCTCCGAAGATCTTTTCAAGAACAGACGTAGTTTGTTCTCCCTGGGTGCTGGTTCCTTCTTCCTCTGAGGACTGGGAGCTTGGTAGAGCATCTTTTGAAATACTCTGAAACAACGAAAAAATACTAACCTTACTACCAAATCATTAGTAGATAGAAAAATATCAGGGCCTAATATGAACCCTTGTTATACCCCTAATCTGACGTACGAGCTCTTGACGTTAACTTTTGTACACGGTTCAGTAAATGAGATATCAGATACGAAATCAATACATTCTTCTTTCTACGAATGAACAGCAAAGTGAACAATGTTTTGTTTTAAATCCACCTAGTATATTTTTGATTAATTAGCTTGGATTTTAATGAAATAGGCAAAACATAGTGTTTGAAGACGGTGGCTGCCAGTTGTTGGATGCAGACTGCCCAGGTCTTGAATGGTTGGCGTTCTTTGGAGGCTTCCGTTCAGCAGTGGACGGCAATTTATTTTGTATACAAAATGTTTTTTAAATAAATTCATTGTTGTATAACATTACCAATGTCTAGCGAGATATGCAAAGAGTCCAGAGGGTTAACGTGGGTTACAAAGGAAAACTTAACAATAATGTCAGCTATGAGAGGAATTTCTTGTTCAAAACCTTTATGAGCCAGATTCTTAACATTTTTTGTTTCTGGAACAATGTAATAAAGTCCTGAAACATATTTATTTAAAGATGTACGAGTATCATATTGGTCTGTATATAATTAAACTAAGGCATTTGCTTCCAAAATATTATTTTTAGGAGAAATTCGTTTCGTGGTTTCATAGTCCTGACTTTACTAATACGGGTTGGCGTTGATAGAAAATACCTAGTACAGCTTAGTTTAGTAAGTTTCCTCGCCATTGAACACCCAAAACGTGCCTTAAGTTTTAATGAATACTCTGAAAATTTTTAATTACGTTTCACTAACGCAGTATGACAAATTAGTATCAAAATAGTGGTTTTATGAAAACATATTTTAACTTCTCACTGTAAAATAAATTATTTATAAAGAAACTTCAAATATATGTTTTCTTTCAAGTTACAGTACTTGTAAAGAAATAGGTAAAAACTAAAGTGTTTTTGCCTCCTGGAAAATCTTCTAATAAAATATTTACTACTGAAGAAATCTGTGTAGTTTGCTGACGGGCAGATTACACTGCATAGCTTCAGGCAACGTCTAAGTGAGACGTTAGAGTGCAGCTCTTTGTGAAGTGGCTAATGTATTCTAAAAGTTCGTGGCGATACGAAAATGCTTTATCAAGTAACTTTTGACCACGGCTTTATCCACTTGGTATTCGAAATTAGTCTCAAGGGATCGAACTAACAGGATGAAGAGAGAGATACTATGTTTTATATTTTCATAGATTTTTTTAAACTTTACCCTCAACAAGGGTTTTCTCCTGTATCGTGGGTTCGTTTACAAACATAGAAACTCACATACAGAAACACCCAGACCCGGAACAATTACAAAAGTAAGTCGTACACACGGCTACACTTCAAGCTATACAAAACCAGTTTGTCTTGGTCTCGCTTCGTACGATTTTTACACACAACGAACAGTCAGCTAATACTGGTTTTGCATAGCTTGATGTCAAAGTCAAATGAAATCATTTATTCCAATAAGGCCATCAAAGAGGCACTTTTGAACGTCGATTATTAAAATTAAAAGAAATAGGAAGGGATAGGATTGATTCTACACCCATTCGCAAAGGTAGGTTGTATGGAGAAGAATGGCAAGAAACTCCATAGGTACTCTTTTTCAAAAATGTTTTGAAATCACATTTTTTTTTAAATATATAAATGATGTGTAGCCGTGTGTAGAAATTATTTTTCCGTACGGGGATTGAACCCGAGACACGCTGCGCAGCAGTCGATCACTTAACCACAGAGTCATTAAATGTAAAATTGACAAACCTGCTCCTTGCAGCTAGTACGGCTTTCACAGCACAAACTGGCTCCCTTGTATCCCCCACCAGGAAGGTGACGTCACACAGTTCGGGCATTGAGGCAAGGAACTTCATGTCCTCTGCCAGCCCTGACTTGTTCTCGAAGGTGCTGAGGTCAGGCTCCGCCTCCATTGCCGCTAGCGCCCCGCTTCGCATTGACGACTGCAGAAAAAACAAAAAGTTAATTTTGAAAAAATATGCTTCGTGAGATGTGCAGTCTCCGTTAAAAAACTTTTATGGTTCATCTTTTAACTTTTACTCGTACAAAAAACTTCATCCGGCAAGATATTGATCGAGCGCGATTCTATTGATAAATATATAATACCTAAATTTCTGAGAAAATGTTAATGGACTACAGTATCCCTGAAGAATCACTCTCTAGGTTTTAAGGGAATAGAGAAACCGTTGGTCTATCAGTCATAATCCTAAATATACACCTCATATTATTTTAGTTACAAGAACAGGTACGTAACTAGGAAGCTAATTATAAGATGATATCTATCAACACTGTTCCAAGACCTGGTTATAAAGTTTCCTGTTTATGGAGTCAAAAGACTAAGATGTACCGGGAAATAAAAGTTTAAAAGCACCCAGTTTCATTACGACAAGAGTATATATATAAAGAATATGATTGTATTGTATGTATTTGAAAAATTTGAATTCCAAAATCCTCAATTCGTCGTCTTTTACACAAGAATGAAATAAATACAGTCTTCAAATAAAAAATTGTCATAAGGTCGGCCAAATGATTATTCACTTTGGTCATAACAGTGAGTGCCTTATATCGGAGATGGATCATAAAATATACTTTGTACTGAGGATTGGATTTCTCATTAAGGCTCCATCGGTCCTCCATCGGTCCTTTATCGGTCCTCTTTGAAAGGGTTTTGTCATAATCATCCCGAATATCGAAGTCCTTTTCGTAGAACATCGGTATTATGACAAAAGAGCTTCTACAGTATACGGATCATGAGTATGGTCTTAAGAGAGTGATAAAGAAAATCAAACCAAATAATTTTCTTCAAGTTACGATTACGAAGATACAATCTGCATCTTAAATACGAATAAAAATCTAAGAAAAAAATAATGTTTAGGTTCATTTTGGTACACAATTATTATGACTGTAAAGATAACATAAAATAATTATAATTAACGACACGTGGTTTTGTTATATCTAAAATTATTAATTAAAACGAGTAGTAAATTAACAACCAGAATGAGAGAATTTATTCTACCAAAACAATTTTAATTGGACGCAAGATCTCATAGTTAAAATATATTTTGAAGGCTGTGCTGGTTGGATGTGGAAGTATTTTATTGTATACTAGCTTCTGCCCGCGACTTCGTACGCGGATCTTGTTGCTTATGCCAGCGACAATGGGGTCGGCAAAATCGAAGATCTGAAAAGTCTGATACCCAACTCCAAGAGCCCGGGTAAAAAAATCATGGGAGTTTGGCCAGTAGAATAAAAATTGTATTAATATATAAATCGTCATCGAAAATCAGTCCGTGAAATTAGTGATAGCTTTGATTTCCACATCAGGTGTTCCAAACCTTATATTTTAATACATCAATAGATAATGCTCATTAGGCTGAACCGCTCTTTCTAAGACGTCATTCCTATACAGGTTGAATTTTTCAACAGGGCGTTGAGTTGTTAAGTAAGACGAGTACAGTTTATACAGTTTTTTTTTTTTTACTTGGTGAAGTGATCAGATGGGTCCTCCAACCCCGGGTAGGGCGGGAGTGACTTTCAGAGTTGTACTGACTAAAATCCACGGCGTCCTTCAATAGCCCTTTATGTTCCGGGGTAACGGTGATGGTATAAGTCCCGCGACCCCGGCAGGCTTTAGCCCTCTGAGAGGGGGCCCCGTCATTATGCTGACGCTCTTTAAAGCGCGCGTGGAACACGACGCGCGGTTCATGGTCGGCTGGCGAGTTGCCCTTTACTCGCCGACCGCATGCCCGCGCCTACGGTGGCCGGAGATCGTCTTGTGACGTCCGACGCCGTGGGCGTCCACCACCGCGGGGTAGCTGGGCTCTTGGAGTTCCACATTAGGTGTTCCAGATCTTCAATTTTTATACGTCAACAGAGAGTGCTCATCAGGCTGAACAACTTTGCTAAGACGTCATTCCTGTACATGTTATAGTGTAGCTGGGCTCTTGGAGTTCCACATTAGGTGTTCCAGATCCTCAATTTTTATACGTCAACAGAGAGTGCTAATCAGGCTGAACAACTTTGCTTAGACGTCATTCCTGTAAATGTTATAGTGTAGCTGGGCTCTTGGAGTTCCACATCAGGTGTTCTAGATCTTCAATTTTATTCTCTCAGCAGAAAATGCTCATCACGTGGAACACTTTTTGCTATCGCACCATTTTTGTATCTCTTATAGTTTAGCTGGTCTGTTGCGGTTCTGTGCCAGGTGTTCAAGTTTCCAGAATAATTTATAGCCTATGTTTTGACCAGATTTAATACCTATACAACAAAAAAAGAATCATTCAAATCCGTCCAGTACTTTTTGAGTTTACCCCGGACATACATACAGACAAACAGACAAACAGACAAACAGATAAACAGACAAAAATTCTAAAATTATATTTTTGGCTTCGGTATCGATTGTAGATCACACCCCAAGTATTCTTTTAAAAAAATATTCAATGTACAGTTTTGACTTTCCTACTATTTTATTATATGTATAGATATAGATTGTACTGAAGTTTTTTTTAAGCTTTCGGTTAAAAAATGGAAATTTCTGAAATGACTGAATGGACTTTGATTTCTCATGATCATAGACTATAGTGTAAATATTGAATTAGTATTCCAAGTTTAATCGAATACGAAATATTTTAAACTATTGGGACAGATGTTTCATTTCTTGAAGAAAGCTTCTTTGATCCACTAATTACATTCTCATTTAAATTGTGTAATTATTGAAACAAACATGTCTGCCTTTTATACTAGAACCTTTTGAAGATTTTAACCGTAAACAATTTAATTTTGATCGAGTTAATACTAAAAGGTTTCGAAGAGTTTAATAAGGAGTTACAGCGTTTAGTAATTAGTGAAGATTTCCGGACCGTTCCATTACGGTAGATCAAAACGAGCCTTTTGAAAAGGTAGAACTACCAGGTGAAAGAAGATTATCTTCACCGACAGATTAATTAGGATTTTCTTGAAAATGATAAAGAAATTGTAGTTGTGGATTAAAATGTGATGGTTTAAAGCTGACAATACTACAATTATGGATTTTGTGAGTGTTTGCTTCATTACATTTTTTTCCTGTAATGATATTTACAATACACATAATATACAAATGAACATAATCACCTACACTGTCTACCAAAATATTATCTCCATTTTTTTAACGATATGTTCGCCTTAGACCACTATCTCGCCTGATGTGGTCGCGGTAAACAAAGATGTGGTCGACGGTGAAGCACGCTTGCCTAGAAGTAACTCATTCAATCATGCCTTGAAGACCCCAAGGTTAAGTTTCGTAAGGTTGTAGCTGTTATAGCCGTCATCATCTGCCTCGTATTGTCCTAAGCATGTCGGTGTCGGCTTCTAGTCAAAAAACATAGGCAGCGTGAATACCAGTATTATAAAGAAGCCGTGTATCTGACCTTCACAACCTAACCTGGTAAGCCGTGTTGTCAGACTTTGGAGTTTGTCACTAACAATAATAATTGTCAAAGATCTACAAGTAACAGCCAGGACAAGCGATTTCCTTTGGCACAGAGGTAACATTATGATAAACGGTCACCCATCCACAGACCAACCTCGGCAAATGAATGTTAAACTTGATGATCGGTATATACTTCTGTTATTTTTAAGCTCTCATTTTTTTTATAATACTTCAATATACCAAGTGAAATATGGTTTCCATACTCGTATTTCTACGATATCAATATATTTTACAAGTGATATAAAAATAGACTTCCAGACATCGTATAAGTCACGTTCTTCGTTCAGAAAGTAACATAAATAATACTCAAGTTATGATAAATTGCGAAATACGAGAGGGTTTGGTATATCATTACCTATCCTTATGATTTCCAAGATGGCCGATCGTGCTCGTCTGAGTAAGTGGAGTTCGGGACTTGAAATATATGGAGTTTCTATTTATATATAAGAGTAAGTTATTACGATGTCTATATATCGTACATTTTGAAGACTTTGCATAAAATAAAGTCGAAATAGAGAATTATCAGTAATGGTAAAAAAATAATTTCGTTTAAATCGGGGATGAACTTGATTCTAAAAGAATCCATGGTTTCATGGAAAAAAATCAATTTTGAAATATTTTAAACAAACACGTAAAGCGATCTAGACTTTTTTCAAAGATTATTTAAATTCATCCGTCATTATTTAAATTTAATCAATAGTGTGCAACGTGCCGTGTGTGATTAAAAACTGACATCAGTAATTGGGTTTGTGTGTCTGAAAATCTTTAGTTGTTATTTCTCCTAAAAACGACAGTTAAAAATTTTTTATCAGTAAATCAGGATTGCCTTTTTAATTTAAATGAAAATTGTGAAAAATTATTTAGTATTACTATTTTTTAATTTTATAAATGTTCATAAAACATGGAAGATATTTCATTTTTCGGAAATTACAAACCGTGAAATAAAGAAAGTTATAGTTTGGGACATAAAGAAGATTCGATTAAATGTAACTTTTTCAATCTAAGAAGAGCTGAATATAAAGTTATAAGGAAACTGAATGGCCCTCAAACCACCTCAAAAATTAATTCAAAGAATTTTAAACAAGTTTTGAATGATACTTGAATGAAGTCTTGTCCTTCATCTTGAAAGAGTAACTTGAGTATTTGATCTTAGTCATACGTATGTCGAGAAAATGGTCTCTCAAAGCCTTTGAACTGGACACGCCAAACAAATTAAAAAAAAAATGAACATTCAAAAGTTCTTTTTTTAATTCGAACGCTCTAACTGCCAGATTCTGAATAGTGTAAAAGAGGATTATAGTCAAATAGTTTTGAAGTTTTACTTTTTAAATTTCGAATGAATTACGTTAACGAAATCAATTAGTCTCTGATCGAATTCTGAAAGTGTTTGACCAGTTCTCTATTTAAATTCAAAAACTGGCAGTAAAAGTAGGAGCGCGTAATGATGATTGCAAAAAAGCAAAATAAAAATTGCAAATGCGAATCAGAAATACAAAACCAATAATATGCAAACAAATAAATGGAAAAGCTTTAATTTTTTTTGGAATTTTTTACAAAAAACAAACATTTCGTAAAAAAAATAATAATTTAAAACACAAAAAAAATCCTTATTTCGAAAGACACAATCGTATATATGTTTCCAAAATTTGATAGACGAAATCACGATTCGAAAAGCAAAAGAACATAAAAAAAGAAATATGCAAATAAATACATCGAAAAGCTTTTAAAACTTTTGAAAGAACAACTTAAAATAAAAAGGCACCAATTGTAGTTTAAGAAGAAAAAATACTTACTTCATCTAAACTAAAATGTCTGGTTATAGTGATATCCATTGTGATGACGATGAAAAATTTATGCCAGTCCAGAAAATATATTAATTTTTTGGCGGATGCGGTAGCAGCGACCAACTCGCGCGGCGTCAGAATTACGACTGACGGAATATAGGAAATGGAAGTGACGCGTGCCATCACACTGCTTGAAATGTTCGTGGTCCAAGTTGAAAATAATATAATACATTGCGCCATTATTTTTTATAATGTTATTGAAATTTATTTAGTTAAGTATAGAAATGATTACTGTTACTTTTTCACAATTTGTACTACAATTAATCTTTGATTTGAGTGTAGACTTCATCTGCTTTTTGAAATTTCCACTTTTCCATTTTTTTTCGTCAACTACACATGTTTTGAATGAAAAAAACTTTTTCATTCTAATATTTTTTACAACATCGGCATCGGCAACCCCAAAATGAAAAAGCCCATAGCAAATTAAATTTTCCACACGTAACTAAAGCAAAGGTCCCTTGATTGAATCTCGCACTTTCGAAAAGAAGGTAAGAAACGTTTTACTTTTGTCCTATGCCATCACTCAAAATGAATAAAAAGTGAAAATTAAATTTGAGCGCTGCCATTTTGGCACAATAATTATAATGACCGCACAGAAATTTTATTTTTTTTATAAAAAGTTAATTTTGTACTTTTAATGTAGAAAGTGTTTTACGAGACTTCTCATTCAATTTTAAAGTCCTTCATGTAAGATCATCAAATGAGTCCTACCCAGTTACTGTCAGACTCGTACTGACTAAAATCCACTGTGTTCTTATTTAGCCCATAATGGTCCGGGGTCACGGTTATTCGTCAGTCATGTACTGCGACCTGTAAGTCCTTCACTAGATACTTATGAAATAGGGTATTTTTCATAGACGGGGACAATGTCGCTAAAAAGCACGTTCTTAAAAAAAAAAAATCTTTAATCATTTGCTACGTCATCTACAGTTCCAAAGCAGCCAACAACTTTTTTAATACTAAGAAAATAAAGACAAAACCCTGTAAGAAGCATTTCATTTTGCAACGGAAGTAGTAGGAGTAGCGGGAATTTCCTCAAAGAAAATAGAAGATCGTGATTCGTTGCTTTGAAGTTCCGTTTCTTTGACTTTTCCCCGGTTGATTATAAAGAAAAAATTCAACTGAGTTCAGCTTTTAGCTCTTTGAGCGCTGACTGGGATATTGGTATTGATTCAATGAAAAATGGAATCTCGGTAGCTCTGATTGAGAGGTACCTACTATTGTACTGTAATATTGTAAAATGAGTATTTCAGAAAGTTTTTTTCGTGGAAGAGATTCGTGACGCTTTTTAACCGACATCAAAAAAAGGATGAGGTTCTCAATTTAGCCGGTGTTTTTTTTATTTTTTGAGTGTTTCTTTCGCGATTATTTATTTCAAAAATACCTAATTAATATAACTCTTATGATTTTGTGTAGAATTAGGCACATGTTCACCCTGTAAAACCCTTCACGTTCATATAGAGAATTTTGTTCCATTCCTGGAAATTTTCAAATTATCTTTTAAATTTTACAGGATGGGGTACAGACGTGGTTTCACGTGATCAATGAACTTTGAAACATATTATATGCATGTACAGGCTTTTGATGCATCTAGTAACTACACGGGAGAACTAAAATGATTCAATTATAATGTAATACTACCAGCTAGGTCGATGAGTTCATTCAACCCTTACTGACATACCCGATAGGTATACCTTGATATTCAATAACGCACTGAGTGCTGTCTGTATATGGTGCGTTATTGAACGACAAATTAGTTTATTTAGCTGATTCATTTCAACATGTTTGTATAGTAGTGAGATTATGTTGGTCTAGTCTAGATATTATAAGATGGCGAGCGTCTGATGTAGATCAATTTCCGTTTCAAGAGTGATGTCAAATGCAAAAAGAAGGGATAGTTTCAGAGCTTTATAGCTTTCAATTAGGTACGTTCTAGTCATCAGTTTTCTAATAAGTATGTAATTTGCTAGTTTTTTTTTAATGGCCCCATATAATATACAGGTAACTCAGATACGGTAACGCAAAGAGCAACTGGAGAAATAGGGTGGAGTTTTAGTCAATAAAAATCAGACATACCCAGGGCGAGGCAATCTGTCTGTCCACTGAAAACAAAGTAAACTGCAGCTGAAGAAATGAGGTGGAATTTTCATCAAAAAAAAATTCAGACATATCAAGGGCGAAGAAATCTCTTTATGTAGTGAAAACAAAAGGCATATGAAATGACATTTTGAAAACAGATGAAAGTGTACTTGAAGTAAACTAAATCCATTTCAATGAAACGTTTGCTGAATAAACAGCAATTTAATTTCGCAGTATGCGGTGCCGTTTTGAATGTAAATGAATAATTTGCATAGCAGTTATCAAAAAGATTTGCAAATCAAGTCAGATTTATTTTTACACTGTTTTGTGTATATGTGTGAATGGTATATTCGGTTTGGCATAATATTTTATGAACAAACAAAAGTTGATGCAATGTTAAGGTGCGTCCAGACCATGTAACATGTTTTATAACACTACATTTCTACGTAAAATGTTATATAGCATGTTATGTTATATAGTATGTACGCACCGTAACTGAAATTACGATTTTATTTTGATGAAATGAAATGATGATTAATTTGCTACTGTTAGGACTTTCTATTAGGAAGAGTCCTAACACTATCAAAAACATAACTTTTTTGTTCATAAAATATTAGGCCAAACCGAATTTGAATTAATTACAATTAATAAAAAAGTTGGTTTTCCTCAAACGATGTAGCATCGAGTCCTACGTACCTTGTGGTTAGTTCATTATGGAACTAATAGGCTTCACTGCAGGCGATAAACTCGTATCTCAATTCCTAAGCCTACACAATTTAAATTTTTATAGACACACTTATCATAAACGGCTTTTTTTACGCGGTAAAATCATCAAATGAGTCCTCCCACCCCCGGCAGGGCAGGAGGGACTGTCACACTTGTACAGACTAAAATCCACGGTGACCTTCAATAGCCTTTTATGTTCCGGGGTCACGGTAATGGGATAAGTCCCGCGACCATCATATCATCGGTTTGTGCCGAACGGAAAATTTGAAGTAGTAAAATCTAAAGCTGAAAGTTGCTTGAATAGACGCCAGCACCATACGCTAAATTTTATAGGAAACAATGTGACCGCCTGCTCACACATAAATACCGACCCGAACATGCTTACACATATTACCCCTGAATGAAGACTTGCTCGATGGAGTGGAACTGTGTAAACGCGTGTTATTAGTTTGTGTTTTAGTTGTGGTTTCGCTAATGGAGGGTCGTTTGATATTTGTAATACATTAGCGCTGAATTCTAGTCATAGAATAGACAATAAACTTTACATATTGGGGAATATTAATAATATAGTTTTTTTTTATGATTTAGTTCATTCTACTGTGCGCTTTGGTTGAGTGCGGACGCGTGCTGTGCTAAACTCCTAACTTTATCGTGATTGGTTGATTAGTGTATTTTTAAGTTCCTTGTTCCTCTCAAAGTGTTTTAATGGACAGTTCACGCCCTATGGGCGTTCCTAGAGTGAGACAAACAAATTTCGCTATATAACAATTAAAATTGTTGACCTCAAAATCTTCGTGATTGGACGTGATTCGAACCTCCGCCTCCCCGATACTAGACGGCGGGAGCGAGCGCGCTGGCCGTTGCGCCACGGGAACAGTCATCGACTACGGCGAATTAATCAACACCTTTCGAGTTTACGCTACGTGTGCTACGACGCCGCCTACGAGCTACGACACCGACTACGTCACAGTGTAGTGCTACGAAACGTGTTACGAGTGCTACGAGAAATAGTCAGAAATAAAACAGTCAGCGTCGATCGCATTGAATAATAATAGATACATTTACTACCATGGCCGTTCGACTGCAGCGTTCTCCACCAACAACTCCGAGAACCCTAATGGATCAAACACAATCGGAACCCGATATCACTCAGGCAGTGAACGATCCGGAGTTTGTCAACATATACTCACGCAATAAGCGTCCACGATTAAATGAATCGACGTGTGAACAAAACCAGTTGGAACAGTTTCAACAATTTAAACATGAATTTAAATCTGAAATCAAGGAAATGCTTCTGGCTTGGAAGAACGACCAAGATTCGAATACAGAAAAGCAATTTGCTGCGCAAACAGAGTTGATAGCGAAGCTGGTTTCTGACATGTCAGAACTGAAACTCCAAAACCTTCAAATCAAAAACTCGAACGTCGAAATTAAGGATACTAACATCAACATCCAGAAATCCGTCGAATTCCTCAGCTCTCAATACGATGACTTACAGAAAGGAATCAAGCGCCTACAACAAGAAAGCTTAGAATACAAAAAACGGAATGAGTTATTGGAAATTGCTGTCAGAGACCTTCAATATAAGTCGCGAACATCTACCATAGAAGTACGTAACATACCAACCCAGGATAAGGAATCATCGGCAGATCTGTCTAGAATTGTAACCGACATAGCAAACTTAGTAAACCTACCACTAACAACTTCCCACTTCCGAGATATTTACCGCGCACCAGGAAACCGAGGCTCTAGCAAACCGATAATCGCTGAATTCACTAACGTTCAAACAAAGTTAGACCTCATCTCACGCATACGATCCAATAACAATAAAAAGACGAAGAAAGAAGATAAATTGAATACGGAGGTAATCGGAATATCGGGACCAAAACAACCTGTCTATGTTGAAGAACATCTATCTAATACAAATAAAAAGTTGTTTTACCAGGCAAGAGAATTTGCACGGCTAAGGAATTACGCATTCTGCTGGACCTCTAACGGCAACATTTTTCTTCGTAAGCAAACCGGAGATAAACAAATTCTCATCAAGTCTGAAGCAACTCTCAAAGAGCTACAGGAATGACTATCCGTCAGCTCATTATTAGTAAGCAGTATTTTATTAATCTATTTAGTTTTAATGCCTGCGATGCAAATGTTGTACTACATTATTTTTACAGATAACTTGCCTTATACTTCTATATTGTTTCATAACTCAAGTAAAATGAACCATAATAATCAACACTCAAATCCACTCACAAGCCTCACCACACAACACACAAACACAAATGTTTCATTTTTAATCATACTTTTATTAAATTATTCACAAGACAATTGCCTTCCTATAGCTCACTGTACTACTTTCAAATACCTGACAATAGTTTACATACCAAACATTCCAGAGCACTATCTCGTATCATATATTGGTAAACCGTTTCTCACAAATGGCTAATATTGTACAATCTATTATTACAGCTGACTTAGATGAATATGAAGTAGCGAAATCATATAAATGCCCACCGTCAGACTGCTCAAATTACTTGGTAGGGTCGAACCATCACATTAAAATCTTTCATATAAATATACGAAGTATAAATAAAAACTATGATGAACTATTACTACTAATAAACACACTCAATGTAAGTTGTGATGTATTGGTACTTACTGAGTGCTGGCTAAGTAAAGTGGTGAATCTCCCTGTGTTGACTGGCTATAACTCATATTATACAAAACGGACCAACAACCAGAACGATGGTATTGTCATGTATATAAAAAATAATATTGATTGCACCATTAAAGAACCCAATTTTCTAAATGGAAACTGCATAACATGTGAAATCCCTAATAAACTCGCAATCGTGGCTTTATATCGTTCCCCGTCATATAATACCAGAGCTGAGTTCGACAACTTTTTCAATAGCGCAGACAATATCCTCTTGTCCTTGAAAAGCTATAAAAATATCTGCCTAATCGGGGACACAAATATAGATATTGGACCCAGTAGTTTAGAGGAGCGTGCTACTGAATACCTAACACTAAACGCCACGCACGGCCTGCTACCCGCCCACCGGATACCCACAAGAATTAACAGCTGTATAGATCATGTGATGCTCAAAACGGACAAAACAGCCACTTTACTTGTGATTGAGTCACATATTACTGACCACCTCCCAATATTACTAACTATTAATAACGTTAAGCTCTCCGGAAGACCGGTGCCGGCCTACAAAATACCAAAAATCGACTACGTTAATTTGACAAACCACATCGAATCCCTAGATTTCTCGGAAGTCCTGAGAACTAATGATCCTAATCTAGCATCTGACACACTTACTGATATATTGAACACAGCTATAATCAGCCACACAAAAACAGTTACCATCCCCAAGAAAAATAGAAATATTCAACCTTGGATTACACCCGGTTTATTACGGTGCATTCGCCACCGTGACAAACTTCACATAAAAGCAAGGAAATCTCCGGAGAGCCAAATACTTCAAACTTCCTATAAACGTTATAGAAACTATTGTAATAGTCTACTAAAAAAACTTAAAAGATTGTACGAACAAAACGAACTACGTAAAGCAAAAAATGACCCAAAAAAACTGTGGAATACAATCAAAGAAATCACATCCACCAATAAGCAAAGCAACCCCCCTTTTGAATTATTGAATACTGTCTCTGATAAGCACGATGCAGCTAACCTCGTCTGTAGTTACTTTGCGAATATCGGACAAAAGCTGGCATCCACGATCAGCACCGTAGCCCAACCCTCCCCATCACCCGTATCTTGTACCTCCCCAGACATGAGTCCTCCAGGCTCTTTTGTTCTTCTAGAAGTGGATAATGCTGAAGTGGACTCAACTATTTCAAGCCTAAAACAAGACTCTGCCACTGGGTGGGACGGCATTCCCGTCAAACTAATAAAACTATGTCGACATATTTTCGTACCACTCATTACTCACATAGTAAACTGCTCTATGGCCACTGGTATATTCCCTAATACATGGAAAAAAGCTGTAATCCACCCTATACATAAGAGTGGAAACAGAGATTGTGTCGGTAACTATAGACCCATTGCTGTACTCCCTGTTATGTCAAAGATAATGGAGAAAATTATCAACAAGCAACTTGTGCACTACCTGCACAAATTCAACCTGATAGCAAAAAACCAGTACGGCTTCAAAAAAGGAGTTTCTACAGAAGACGTAGTGCTAGACTTAACTGAACTTGTGGCAAGGAATTTAGATAAGCAACATAAATGCCTGGGTCTATTCCTTGACCTAACAAAAGCATTTGACACAGTCTCTGTTTCCACCCTCCTATTAAAACTACATAGCATTGGCATACGAGGCATTGTTCATGATCTCTTCAAGAGCTACCTGATGGACCGAAAAATCTGCGTGAAGATAGGATCACATATTAGTGCAGATGAGACAATGTCATTATATGGAGTCCCGCAGGGTAGCGTCATGGGTCCTACGCTCTTCCTTATCTACATCAATGACTTGTGCACACTTACTCTGCCATCTGCTAACACATTTACCTATGCAGACGATACAGCCATAATAGTATATGGGAATAATTGGACTGAGGTGAAAAATAAGGCTGAAGAATCCCTGCAGATTGTCACGAAATGGCTTCACAAAAATCTCCTTACCCTGAACCTACAAAAAACAAATTACATCCCGTTCTCCATTCACGCTAGTACAAAACCACCTGATATATACTCAATTAGAGCTCACTCCTGCCTGGACACCTCGACCTGCTCTTGCCTAGCGCTCCCCTCCGAGACATCTGTCAAATATCTGGGCGTGATGATCGATGATGGACTGAAGTGGAACAAACACATAGAGTCAACTGCCAGTAAAGTCAGGAAAACAATTCACCTCTTTAAGACGTTGAGGCATTCGGCGGACCTAGAAACCCTAAAAATGGTTTACACTGCACTTTGCCAGTCCATAATCGGCTACTGCATTCTAGCTTGGGGTGGATCGGCCAAAACTAAATTCCTTGAGTTGGAGCGTGCGCAAAGGGCAGTACTTAAGGTTATGTTGCATAAACCCTTTCGCTATCCGACTCACCAACTTTACTTTGAGCTCAAATTTTTAACTGTGCGGCAGCTGTATCTGCTTAGAACCACTCTCTGGAAGCATAAGCGGGTACCACCTCCAGACTCAAGTAAACGCGGTCAGAGAATACTTTGCCCAACCCCTACTCATAGAACCTCCTTCGCCAGAAGGCAGCTGTATGTGCTGAGCTCTCTTGTGTACAAAAATATTAACAAGACCATACGAATTACAAAGTTAAGCAAACACGAGATTAAAGATAAGCTCAAGAACATGCTATACCTCCTAGACTATGCTGAAACTGAGAAACTTCTAACCACTGTGACATAGTTCGCAACAGTCCATATAACAGCACGTAACAGTCTCCGACATCTTTAATGCAACATAAATGGCACCAAGATCATGCTAATTCTAACACAGTCTTGCATTCGACACCACCACACTCACATACACCAGTCTCGATATCACACTCACACAACGCAAAATACACACATACACCAGTCACACACAGATACTCACACAATTCAAAACACTCATTTCCCAGTCACACACACGAACTCACACAATGCAATCAAAACACAAGACTCCCAGTCGCACATACTTTGCCAAAGTTCATTTTACTTTTAATTTACTTTTAATTTACTTTAATTTACGTTATTTATTTTGTTTCTTTTCTTTTAATTAAATCATAACATAATGATATATTATTTTTGTATAAAGTCTACTTACTGCTCCTCACACCAATTTAATGTTTATAGTGCCCAAGTGGCAGTAGAACACTGATTCCTGAGTCACAGGTATTCCTAGTTTAGGAATCAGGGTTTCAACTGTTGTATACCTTCATTATTGTAAACTCTTTCTAGAAAGTAAGTAATGATTGTAAGGACTTGTGTCAATAAAGTATATTATTAGTGCGATGGTGTTCCCGGGTCGACGGTGCGTTGTTTTCCATGCGCGCCTCAAAGAGTGTCAGCACAATGAATCCCCAGCCCCTCAGAGGGCCAAAGCCTGCCGGGGTCGCGGGACTTATTTCTATCACCGTGACCCCGGAACGTTAAGGGCTATTGAAAGACACTGGATTTTAGTCAGTACAAGTCTGACAGTTCCTCCTGCCCTGCACTGGGTGCAATGGGAACACTCATTTGATGATTTTAACACGGTTCAAAAAAATCATTATGATGTTGTTTATTACATCTAGCCTGTTAGCTATTGTCTGCCACAGCAGCTGAAATCGATGGTTTTCTAGAGTAGTTAAGATGATAATATGCTGCCCTTTCATGACTGTGTGCATCCAGTGACTCACATAACTAACATTTGCTGAAAAACTTCCAGCACAAAGAGGTCATCAAAGAACATCAGTTTAGTATTTTAAACTTCCTCAAAATGTCTTCCTTCACCTTAATGAAACTTATTTATAACTTACAAGACAGTTGTATCTTGTGATAAATATTAACACTTTGTTTTCTACTAATTGCGGCTTTCAAAACCCATTAGTGTATTTGTAAACAAACATAGTGTCCATCAATGTTTTCAATAGAATGGATGAATGATAGATGCGTTCTATTTGTCACTGAAAGCTTTTAACTACAATATATTTCAGAGCTCTTTGTTCATATTTTTAACATGTTTCATTTTATCAGAATATCATCTGTTATTGAAAAAAACAAGAATGGTTTTGTCAATTATCATTAGCTGTTTTTCGCGGTTTCACTTTTACAATTCCAGAACACTAATTTTCATTTTAACAACTTTTTCTTGAAACAAGCCATAAAAGCCTAGTTCAACTAGTTAGTGATGTGACAGTTTGCTATATAAAGAATAGCGAAAAGAATAGTGAATAAAGAAGCGCGTTTGACAGCTCATAAAATGTATATCAATTGTTTCATAATCATCATCATCATTTACTTACATAATTATCTATCAGCCGTTAGACTTCCATTGCTGAACATAGTCCTTATAGACTTCCAATAGGACCGGTTGGCAGCGGCTTGCATCCAACGAGATCGTCCGTCGTGTAGGCAGACGTCCTACGCTAAGCTTGCCGGTGCGTGGTCTCTATTTGAGAACCTTACGCCTCCATTGTGAGCTATATATATATTCTGCCCACTGCCACTTCAATTTGCTACTAAATTCTTTTGGCAACATTGGTTTGTCTATCAATTTCCTCATTTCTGAGTTGATCACGCAGAGACTCCGAAAATAGCCCTATACATAGCTCGTTAGCGATCTCGATCTTACTAATGAGACCTATAGTAAGAGACCACGTTTCGGGGCCATAACTCATCACTGGTAACACACATTGGTCGAATCGACTAGTTAAGCGATTGCAGGTCATTCTAATACTCTGTTCCAAATTCATTAAGATACGTTCCGCCGTTCCATCCAAACTTTAGAATGTATAATATTATTGAGATAATAATATTGACTAGCTAATTAAAGCGAGAGTAGCTGCGGGCAAAAGCAAGTAATTTAATATACTCTCGCCTCCTTAGTGAACGAGATGCAACGGATGTAGGTAGTTAATTCAACAGAGGATCGTTACCATGTCCCAGTATATAGGACACGAGCAACGACCCGTAAGCGTTTGCAGCGTACCCAATAGTCAACAATATTGATTTTGTAAGATTTTACACCATAAAACGAGGTGTGGATACATTTTGAGATGACGTGAATAATTTTCTGTTAATTGATAAACATTTCATAAACTTGTTGGTGATATTGAATGCGAACTATTGTTAAAAGTTTGGCATGTGTTATTCAAATACACTAAAAGTCATCTTTGATTGACTTTCTGAGAGTCATTATTACATTATAAATGAATTACTTGAAAAGTTTGAAAAAATGCTGTACCTATACGGCGGATACTACGTGTAAAGTAGCTCATAGCAGAGTACTTGTTTTTAAGATTTTATAGCAATTCATATTATGATATTGCTATAGTGGGATTTTTAGACTCCATGGCCTTATTGAGCAAAAAAAATCTACTAGCTGTTATTCCTGACTGCTCATTCATTTGAAATAGCACAAAAGTAACTAGGAGAAAATCTTGATACTTGTCGTCTTGTGTCGCATTAATATTGTGTAAAAGGTAAAGCATGAGGTTTTGATATAGATACGTTGTGAACTTTAAGGTTAAGACACTTAAAACAGGTGTGGTTCGAAACATATAACTTTATAGACACATTTATATATGCAGGTGGAAAATCTGACGTCACATGTCTTGTAGTACAAAACCGAACAAGATTCTCCAAGACAATCCAAGTCATTTACATTTATCTGCCACAAACATCGTATTTGAATCGTTCGTGAGTTGAATTTATTTACCGTCGTTCAGTCTACGACGAGCCAGATGTTCCACCCACGCACTCCGTCTGGAGTAACGCCCACTACCATCGTACATCTATACGTTTGTCATCAGATAACTATAAGCAAACAAAACCTACCTGTTGATGTATCACCTTATACACTTCAATGAAAATGTTCTTTGAATTATTAACGTGTGGTTAATCTGCACTGAATGGAAAATGTTTTATCAATTACACTGCATTCGTTAGTCCGAGCGAATACACACAACACTAAGAATGTCGTCTAGATAAACTACAAAACTACACTGCAGAAAGAAGGAGCTACTGAACAAAAAGTAACTACGGAATGTATTTAAAACACGTTTAGATAGCCATTTCAGTAAAATGCAGGCTTATTATTGCAGCTTGACAGGTTTTGGTACATGAAGGTATACAGTATACACAACATCTGAAACTGGTGGTACGCATGCGCTAACTCCAGTGCGCATGCTCCAGGATGATATCAATATGACGCTGTCGCGACGGAAGGTCGCTGTTCAATGGGTGAAGGTGAAATTCATGAATGAAACGAAGCTAGTGAAAGCTTTATTTCAATTGCGAAAATTAAGCATCGTGCTGTAATTGAATGGTTGGAATTATTAGTTTGCAAATCTAAGCTGGGAAAATAAAATTACCTATTTTCTATTTCATAGAAAGCTGAGTGCAAACACCTAATGCTAATGAAGTTATACATTGAAGAACTATGCATATTATGTACTCGTATGTACAGATTATTATTATGTACTCGTATGCAAGAGTAAATCGAAAAGATGCTCAAAGAGAGTATTGTAGAACATTTATTTAATATGCATGATAGTGGGCGTTTCCAATAAGTTACCAGTTCCAGCGTTTCCAGTAAATTGTAGTCTATATAGAAATCAAGTTCAAAAACGAATTTAATAACCTAATCTAAGAGAAATTTACTATCTAAGAAGGAGCACAATTTCTTTCGATCCTATATCTAGGTACTATTTTTTATGATGCACTTTTCATGAAAACAATGTTTGTGTATAATAATTACTTTTTCTTTTGTACCAAAGTTTTTAATAATTATTATTAAAGTAAAAAGGTCTAATAAAATAAATGAAGCACGAAGTTAGTAGGTATCTCTCATGGATGTTTTTAATATACATCGCAACTTAAGGACAAAGCAAATTAACTACCAACTTATAATTTGGTCATTTCGGATCTTGACCTTGAAGTTACAACCAAAGTTGTTATCACTTCGCAAAAAGGAGAGACATCTGTCTTATACTGCCGGAGCTTGTGATTAAGCTAGGTTACAAAGCTGCTATGAAGGCCTGCCCAAACCACCCGCCCAAGAGACTCTACAAAGGTTAGGCGTCATTTCGCTACCAAAGCAAACCTTCTTCAACGGTTCACAAAGATTTCAGTAGATGGCGCTGTTTTACACTATTCCAAAAATGAATATTATAAAGACGAAAAAATGAATTTTATAGATCATTTTCATTTATATTAATAATAATAATAATATTCCACAACTGTCACACACAACGCCATCTAGTCCCAAGCTAAGCAGAGCTTGTGTTATGGGTACTAGACAACTGATAACATACTTGTATATTTCTAAATACATACTTATTATAGATAAACTGAACATAATAATCTGAATAATGTATTACTAAAAATATATAAAGTATAAAGTCTTATATCACTGAAGATAACAGTTTCAGAGGCTAAATATGTACTCAAAATTTATTCATCATTTAAAACACAATAAAAATAAATACCTAGGTAACAGAAATTAAATTAAACCCTCCCAAAACTACCCCTAAGCACATACTATAAAACCTAATTCAGCAGTGAAATTAACGTTCACCTAAGGGGTAGCAGCTGAATTTAATTCTCGGTACCATTTAAGACATCTTGAAGGGACGGTTGTATGTAAGCCATTAATTAGAGGCATCAGCGCGGAATCTCATACGATTAGTAGTGTAATGGAGCAAGGAGACGTCGGCGACGTTGATGTATGTATGTCACCAGACGTATGTAGGTACGTGCTTGGCAAATGATGTGTTTTCTTCGGGACATTTTTGTTGTAGTATGTGTTTGGGATGTGTTTATTTTTAGATGTACTGTGATGGATTCTAGAAAGGGGTGCGATGATTGCTTTTGACTGTTGTACTGTTAAAGTTTGATACAATTTTGAAAAAAGGATTTTTTTAGTTAGAAATATGCATTTTATGAAATTTTGTCTCCTATGTTCAAAGACTCTTGAAAAAATAAGCTTGAGAATATACTTGACAAAGAGCAGTACAGTAAAGAAGACTCAAAGTAGTTTGTGCAGTATACTTTAAGAAATAAGCTAGAATATGATCAAACTTAAAATAAAGCAATTGCTTTTTAAGATCAGAAATAATACTTAATCTCAAACTCAAAGTTTTGAACAGTTATTCTGAAGACAATGCCAACATTTTCTAAAACCATTTCCAACTGAGTGCACTCCAAAAGTCTATTATCATAAGAGAACTTGGCTGCAGATATATTAAATCCCTTCTCTCGGGAAGTTCTCGACCTCACAGGATAGATTTATGCAGAAGGGAAACTTAACGAGTAGGTTTGGTACACAAAGACGGCATTTAAATCACTTAGATAAATGCACTCTACGAGCTACTCTCTACGTTCGTCTTTATAAACCTTGGTTACATTATACTAGCGGTCCGTCCCGGTTATTCGCACGGTTGAATTCATTTGTTACAAAAATGTGATAAATTAGAACCGCTTCACCAATTCTGTGCAAATTACTCATAAACCATCTAATAAATAGTCCAATGAAAGTCTAAACATTTGGATAAGAGAGGTGAGTCCAGTCTTGAGTTATAAAATCACAACGAAAAGTGGCTTTAATTTTTAAATAATATAGAAGATAGAACAGCTACGTTTTGTGCACCTCGGTTTTTGAAACAGGACACCGCAATTAAATCTAGTCATTCGTTTTACAACCACTCTGGTAGGCCGTACAATGCGTTCATTGTTGGTTTGAATTAAATGCTCGTGCAGATACAAGTAAAATTATGGTGTTTATTTAAAAAAAAAGGCCATGTAGTAGCGTATAATTTTGACATCAACCTCGGAATAGACGTGAATTCTAAGGCTAAGGAAAGTTGGTAAACAGTTTGACCTGGATTAATACAGGACAGTTTTTATCCCGGTTTTATCTTCCCGTAGTATATATTTTCGAGGATTTATCTGTTACAAAGCACCTATCAATCCTCTACGCTGGCAACAGCTCATGTTATATATTTTTTTAAGGTTGTTGCTACTGAGCCTTCTATATTCTTGTTTTGATCGGCTTTGGTTCTTCAATGTCTCATGTTGATGTGACGTGACCCCATTTCACGGTTAATTGCTCAAAAGCCTTTTTGTTTTTAAATGTAAATCGATAAGGACCTGGTTTTGTTATGTTATTGATTTCGAAGTTTTTGTTTGAGTGGGTAATTACCCACTCAAACAATTTTAGATTTTTTTATTGTGATTGTTTCTTGTAGAATGGTTGATGAAAGCATTGAAGAAGGTGAATCATTTTGATTTTTTGCCTACCTCAAGGAAAAAAGCGATAGAGTTTGTCCATGTATCTTCAGACAATATTGAACCTTATTAATATCTCGAATTACTGATATAGTTGTATGATAAAATGAAACTGAGTTATTATAGCAATCATCCTAATTATGGTACTGGTTTTTTTAATTGTTTATGATGATTATAAGCACTAACTCATTTCTTTTCTTTCTTCATGATTCCTTGATTTCTAAAACCTTCTCCATAATTATAATCCAAGTCACGCTAGCAAGTCGATTTATTTCACAAAATGGCGTCATGTTTTTCTATTCCACATCTCAAAATTCAAAGTTCTACAATACTGCATAAAAGACCCAACGAGAACCGTGCCTTGTTTGGACTGGCTGATGAGTTGTTTGCCTTGTAAACGAGACCCGTATTTATTAAATATATTCCTTCCTTTTATATCGCGGGTTCAGATATAGAGAAAGCTTCCTAGACACTTATATTTGGATTATATTCTTCTTTTTTATGTAAGCATGACTATGTATTAATTTATCGTGTAGGTATTTTCTAGAATAGCATTATTTATTGATGAATTCCATTCCCATTCATAGGCCCAGATTTTATTTTAGGGTCTACACAGAGAAAGAGAAGAAAGATTTTTCAGAGTTTGCATTCTTATAAAAAAGTAGTACACGGGACTCGTGGCGCGATTTTTGCCTTGTCTGAGTCTTTTTACATAAAACTCTCTGTACCATTGCACATGACTTTGGAACATGGATATTAATTCACCCAATGTTCGACTAACTGACCGGTAGTAATGACCTTCCTTGATCATTGTCACAGCTTTAGGGACTTCTGTTGCACCCAAATCATTCATAATACAATGTGAACTCACATTGTATTGCATACATATGGCATAAATTAACTATACGTATGGCATAAATTAACTGCAAAAACGAAGTTTTAGAACAAAAACACTTAACAGCGCTGACTGCCAAAAACACTTAAAAGGGTATAATTTCTGTTGGACTGTTAAAACCTGTCAATAAATGTCCTAATGCCTTGTTTTTATAGGGTAGGAACCTAAAAAATGAAAACATTGATCGAATCAACGAAAGCTTTGACAAAAATTCGACCTTTTTTGTGTTCCCCTAATTTTGCCAGTGTGTGTATTTCTTCTCTTAATTAATGTCAATAATGTGATTTATATTGAAAACAAGACGTGTTTCCTCTGTCATGAAAATGTTTCGACGAAAAAACCTAACAAAGTTCTGACACTAAGCAAAATCCTTGTCTTATATTTTCTTATTTTTACGATTTTCCTCACTTATGAACGGACATCTACATTGTCAGTCTTCATGATCTTTTCCAACTTACCCGAGATTTGGCTTTTTTTTGTTATTTGCACGTACCATAATTCTTGTGGACTACACTTTAGTTTTGTCCTTCCATACAACTGCTACAGTTTTTTTTATATTTTTGATGGAACTGATCCCTAAGAACTTAAAGAACAATTTCCTTTGTCATTTGTTTTATTTGCGGTATGCATCAAAACACTTTCAACTTTCTTGCTTTTTCTTCAAATACGTAAGTAATAATTAGTATCTCCATGTTCCTTTCTCAAAGTAATTGCTAGGACGTGGCAGGTATTACTGGGTTGAATTACGCGACAGCAAGTAATTGAAGCTCGCCGGCCAATCAAGGACCAAAACCCGAGTCGAAGACGCGGCGTGTTGCACATGTTCTTCCAGGAGCTATGAGCAACCTGAATTATAGGGCCGTTTTGACTGCCGGTTTCGCGGATCTAACTTCAAAGGTCCCCCTTCCTTGGAACACAAAACCATCTGGAAGAAACAGATTGGTTCCTTCCTTTTTAACTAGGGCAAGAGGGCTAATTAGATGATTATTCAAGTGTGTAACTTCTTTTTAATCTTCATATCTCTTTTATTAATTTTGACCCAATTAATGGTCACGTCTCCTGCAGAACCAACGAAAGGTGGAGTAGGAAGGTTCTCGAATAGAGACCTCGTGCAAGTAAGCCTAGGGTGGGACGCCCCCAGCAAGATGGACCGATGACCTGAAGGTGGCTGGCAGTGGCTGGATGAATAAAGCAGAAGATCGTGCGCTGTGGCGCTCCCTTGGACAGGCCTACGTCCAGCAGTGGACTGCAATGCTGATGCAAAGCTGAAATGATGATGATGATGACCTCATTAAATCCATCAAATCCTTTTAACCATTCCACCTTTAGTATCTTCAAAAATAAAGCCTTGAACTTCATAGGTACTTAGCACTAACGTTGTAACGTAGATCCTGGCTTAGTATCAGCGCAATCAATCACTTGATAAGCTTCCCATACACCGACACGCAGTCGGAAGCGCCTGTAATGAATGGCTTGAAGATATTACGCGTCTCCATATTAATTCATGACGTTGGACAAGACGCTACCGTTTTGTTTTAGTACAATGCTTTGAGGAAATGGTGTTAAGATTATCTTCCAGATAAGACTGGAGGTACTTTGTTTGAATTATTGTTTAGTAGCTTATTCGAAGTTATAAATTATGGGATAAGGAAATTATCTAAAAGAGGATTCTTTGTGTTATTTCAACTTAGAAACTGTGTATAAATAATTATACCAAATTACATCCAAATTCATTTATTAGTTTTGATGTGAAAGAGAGAATAGGCCATCCATTCATCATTGGTTGGCGCAGTGGAAGAACGATCGACTGCAGCGCGAAGTTTCGCGGTTCGATCCCCGCACGGAAAAAGTATTTGTAAGATCTGCAAGTAGTTGTTTCGGGTCCGGGTGTTGTGTAAGTGAGTTACTATGTTTTTAGACCCACCCACGATACAGGTCTAATTTCTGGTGTGCGTTTCCCGTTTTCAAAAAAAAAAACTATTCATTTATCCTAACATACTTTCTTTAGCATTTATATTAGTAGTTAGATTAGACTAAGAACGTCACTTTGGCTAATTTACACTGCAAGCTATGTCGGTTCTGCCGGGGTCGCAGGATTTTTCTCATTACCGCGACCCCGGAACGTAAGGGACTATTGAAGGACACGGTGGATTTTAGTAAGTACCAGACTGAAAGTCCCTACCACCCTGCCCTGCCCTGGGTGGGAGTACTTATTTGATGATTGTACCACGAAAAAAAAAGCTTTGTCCGTATCCCCAATTAATTTCCAAATAATTTAATTTCAAAGATTATCATTCCGAATAATCCAATAGACTAGACCATAACCCACTTCATAGCACATATTGTTAAGTTTATCAATTGATATTCACCAAAATATTCCCAGAACTTATGACTATATTACCTAAAAGCATTAAACACAGCTCAACTGCGATCATCAACTGAATACCAAACTACGTAACGCCGATCCTTACCACCATCAGGGGTAATATTAGCCGTAATTTTCCATCCATTACTCTGTTATCTGTAGTTCCCGTCGGTAAACCACCTACGCTTATCTCTGACGTCACGTTTACCGTAGCTTGCATCACGCGCTCATTACACTCCCCAAATTAAAGATAATTTGCTCCAGCCAGATTACGTTATAATGCGAAGATGTAATCCGAGTCACCTGACGTCAAGATAAATTTGGGGTCGTATTAGATGAATAGTTCCGCCTCCCTTCCATCGAATCCCACTAAAAGATGGATTACCGGCCAAACTGAGATTAATTACCTCGGTCTCTATACAGACATCGTCTATAGCTTCAATTAGGTCCAGACATTATTCAAGAGAAAGTCTAGATTAGGTTTTTGTTTGAGGTCCTGGTTTTTGTGAGCCCAATTGTCTCAATGCTCTAGATGAAAGTTTTTCTTGAGATTTAATACCTACTGAGACTTATTCAGCCACTGTAAAGTCAAACAAAGGATTCATTTTAGGCTGAAACTTTTTGAGAATTATTTTTTGTTGACTTTTTGGCTCTGTTGAAAGCGGATTAAAATTTTAAATGATTATTGCTTTGTGAATCTAGTTTTTCAGTGAGTTTCTTTTAATCATTGTGTCTATTGTTTTTATTTTTTAAAAAACACAAACATATCTTTTTACATTCATATAAACAAATTTAAATAATCTATATCTTAGTTGCAGTCTTGGCCCTTATATTTGTCTGTAACCAATCAACCACCGAATTTTTCTATCTGAGCTTTAAAGAATCTTAAGCAACGCTTCAAGAAAACGTATGGGAATTTGAATTCAGATTTAATAGTAAAATTATAATATTGGTAATAACCGATATTATAATTTTATTATTGAGAGCTGTGATTTTGAAGATGAAAATAATCTTTTTTTTCTAATGCGAAAAAAAAGATTATTTTCTTCTTCAAAATCGGAGCCTTCTCAAATCGATTTAGGGCTGTTTTTTGAATAGTCGGGTTACTTTTATCTGAGGAATTAAAATAGCGATTTGACATATTTTCTATAGATAAGCTGTCAAACCGACATTTTATTCTTCAGATGAAAGTTATCTGCCTTTCGAAAAATCAGCTCTTAAAAAACATTTACACACAAAATAATATAATGTAAATAGCAAAATAAAATCAGGCATTCATGGAGCATACCGGGCTTAATTACTGAGAGAGCTAGCAAACCGCGAGTGAGGCGGAGGCACAGAAATTATATCCCAGATAATGGCGAACATCCAGACCTAGGGCGACATCTATTGTCCGGGCCACAACATGTGCACTGCACTATGTAGCTGGGAAATGCAAATAGTGGATAAAGGATAATTATTTCGCGTTATTTGGTGTTAATTATTATTTCATTGTTATTCTGCTAGAGTAAATGGGGAGAATACTGCTGCTGTAACTGCATTTTCAGTCAATTCATTGAAATTATCAATTTAAATATTACAATTGAGTTGCGAAAGTGAGTTCGTCATTTTGTTTGCTTTAGCTTTCACGTCTAAACCGCTAGACAGTTTTTGAATAAAGATGATTTTTTGAGGAAAGAAAAATTTCAGATTGCAAGTGGGATTCGAACCCGCGTCTTCAGAATAGGTTGCAAGTGTGGGTTGCAATGGCCTAGTTGGTTAAGGCGTCTGGAGTACCTATCCAGAAGACGCGAGTTCGAATCCCACTTGCAATCTGAAATTTTTCTTTCCTTAAAAAACCATCTTTACAATGCGCATCGCATGCGTTTATGCGTTAAAAAATAATTAATAGTTTTTGGATAATTTTGAAAAAAGGCGTGAAATGTTGCCTCTTGTGTTTAATTTATTATAATCTTCTTACGTTTAACCTATTTTATTTCAGACTAGCATTTGCCAGCGACTCCGCCCCTTCCCCAACCAAGATTCAGTGACAATGTATCATTCTAAATGGTGAAAAAAAAAACTGGAAAAATTCAAAAAATATTTTCAGAGTTACAAAAATACAAATCTTCCTTTTTATAACATAAGTGTGGCTAGATGAATCTTTTCAACAATCTCCATTGACTATTTCAGTAATCATCTCCCTTGCCATTGAATAATTATTATTATTTTCCAACTTTACCCGCAACATCTAGAATAACGACCAAAACATATAAAACCCGGTACACATTCACGACATGATGTTCGCGAGCCGAGTCAAGATAGAGCGCTTTACTAAGGAAATACGCTCTGAGGCGTATACAGGACTTGACGCCTTTGAATTTATGAGCGCTCGAATTTTATGCACAAAAGTGGAACTGAATAGTATCCTGGTGAAGGCGGGCGATGGATGGTGCGGGAATTTGTAGTGTTGAAGGAAATTGTGAAGTGGTATCGTTGGATCGTCTCTTTGACTAGTTTGTGTGGTTTTGAATTTATATGTAACTAGCTTTTGGTCGCGATTTCACATCACCCTACTCGCTTTACAACTAAGCAGGCTGTAGGGTTCCATAAGTACCTTTGTGGCAGAAAAAAACACGACGGTCGCGATTGCGACAGGGTTGCGAACATTAAAAATGCTCTGTAAACCTCGATTTTTGACATGTCCGTTTGTATGTAGGGACCGTCGAACTACGAGTACTTGTAGATCATACCAAACCAATACTTACCCGCAATGAACCTGCGACATGCAGCACAGCAGTCAATTGCTTGGCACTGTACTAAACGTAACGTTGTTTTTAAGTCCCATGAATGGAGACGAGTCTAATGTTATACCGGCCAAAAATCCAGTCTCTTAGCTGCTGCTGAGATCTGAGCAAAGAGATCATCTGTAACAATAGATAACTACATACTACTTATGCTTACAAAATAACTAATTGTAGCATAAACATTGTTAGATTCGGCCTAAACTTATAATTATATTAAACCCACCAAACTGCCACACTATTTCCAAACCACTGCAACTCCTGAAAGCTAGAATCATCCATGGCAACCACCAGAAAAGCGCCGAGACAGTGAAGCTCGACGTGTCCCGGTGTTGGATCCTGCAACAAAATTAATAAAAAAATTGTGGAAGTGTAGGAAAAATTCGTTTCCACTTCCCTTAATGTCAAGCAGGAGACAGAACAAAGCAAGTCCAATAGGCACAAAGGGATATTACAACTGAGACAAGTCCAGATAAAAATAAGCGAGTAAAAATTACTACTAACATTAATGGGTCCTAAATTGTGAGATGCTATATTTGATGATACGGTGACGTCTGATAGGGCAGAATGTAAGAAAAAAACGTGTTGCGCCGACTCCAAGTAAAATGGGATAAGGGCAGGAAGTTGATGATGATATATTTGATTCCAAAACGAAACTTATAATGTAATTTTTTTATACGCAACAAAGCCTGCGTCGCGTCTTCGCTAAGATATTTTGCGAACGAAAAATTGAGCTGCGAGCAGGGTTCGAAGCTATACCTGTGTAGCGGTTGCCTAATTGGTCAAGGCGTCTGGAGTACCTACCCAGAAGACACTGGTTCTAACCCTGCCCGCAGCTCAATTTGCGTTCGTAAAATATCTTAGCGAAACCTATAATATTAGAGAAAGGTAAAATAAAATAGTTCTACCTATTAACATTTCTTATTATAACGCTATTCAAAATCACGAGAGCGCATTAAAAAGCTTCCTGCAGTTATGAGCTTTATCTACCACGGTGTCTCACAATGCTACTGCCGGGGCCCATTCAACTTCGCAATTGTGCACTGATGTCAGTTTATTTAAACCTTTAGATAGCCAGGGAGGTCATTAAAACTATTATAACTGTCTTCAAAATAAAAGTTAACGCTTTTCTAAAGTTCCTGGTTCTATTTAAAATGAAGGTGGTGTTTACGAAATGGGTATTATTTTGAATGTAAGGAAAATACGACTTTATTTTATGAGAATCAGCGACGGATTTCCAACAAACGCCTAGTCTCTGCTACGACACGTATCAAGAAGCTCAGATTGTATACATTTGTCTAATTAATTTATCTATTATTAAGAAGAACTGTCTTCTATCTTAACCGAAGTCGCAATAATATTAGATTTTTCGTTCGTATTTTCGGGTTTGAAAAAAGAAGATGGGAGTCAGCTCACTTAGAAGCTACTGGAACCTCCGCCTATACTCCGTCAGCAAATCTATTTGGCGGTGGACTCCATTATGATGGACGCCCGGGGTGGACTGATAGGAGATGAGTCCCTCCCATCCAATAAAATATTGGGAAGACATCTTAAGAAAAAGTTACTTCTCCTGATTTATTGGTCCCGTGTTCTCATTATGCACTGACCCCTCTTTGAGGAGTGGTTGGAGAGACGTCACGGCGTCTTTACCTATCGCATGACGCAGGTCCTCACTGGACACCGGAAGTTTCGGGAGGTACCTGTGTCTGATGGGTAAGGAGGAAACGCCTGGGTGTTGCCACTGCGAAGATCGCCCGGAGGACACAGTAGAGCATATGGTGCAAGACTGTCCAGCTTGGGCAGGGCACCAACGTGTCCTCACGGCGGCGATAGGCGGAGACCTCTCGCGCCCGGCATTGATTTCGGCCATGCTGCGGAGCGAGACGGAGTGGAAAGCGGTCGCCACCTTCTGCGAGGCAGTAATGCTCGTGAAGGAGATGGCGGGCCGCGAGAGAGAGAGGACAGCGTCCTCCCTCCGCCCCAATCGCAGTGGTATACGCCCACGGCGTTGGACGTCAGCAGTCGATCTCCGGCCGACGTAGGCGCGGGCATGCGGACAGCGAGTAAAAGGCAACTCGCTGTCCGACCATAGACCATGACCGGGTCGACGGCACGTCGTGATCCACGCGCGCCTCAAAGAGCTGTCAGCAAATGACGGGGCCCCCTTACAGAGGGCCAAAGCCTGCCGGGGTCGCGGGATTTATTTCCTTACCGTGACCCCGGAACATAAAGGGCTAATGAAGAACATCGTGGATTTTAGTCAGTACAAGTCTGACAGTACCTCTCGCCCTGCCCGGGGTGGGAGGTCATTTGATGATTTTACCACGTAAAAAAAAAAAAAGTGTTTCCGAGAAATTGCAGATATCAATACATATCTGTTTAAAGGCCCTCCGCAGCGCCACATTTGGTGCACAAAAATGAATGCGTACCATATTCAGCTAACTTTCAGTTACAGGCGTGAAATAAAACTCCCAACAAATTCTTACCAAATGTGTTTCCACAATTCTATTCAAAATCATTTTCCAAAGTAAGTTTGAAGTTCTAAAAAATCTTCACCCAACTGGTTTTTGTTTTAATTCAAAAGTTCCCGCTGTTTATAAAATATAACTTGGAGCTGTTAGAATTTCATTTTCCACGTAGTTCTGAAGTTATTTTCCAACGAAACAAGAAACTAAGTTGTTGACTCGCCCCGACTTTATAAAGTAGGAATGTGGGGACTTTATTTCATAATGTTTAATATTTATGTCAATTTGCGAAGTAATTTTGAAGCTAGTAATTGAAGACTTGGTATTTCTTCAACATTGCTGGCAAAAGGAAAAGGTATGCCTCAGTGGAGATGCGAACTTTCTTTCATTTATGGTAATCTGTCTGGTATTTTGTTAAGTAGGTAGCATTGTATTATAGAGGAATACATAGACTATCTTTGTGTTATGTACATGAATGTGTAAGACCTCTCTTGAAATTCGACTGTTATTGCCAATTATAAAATACTCTTTTTTTGGATGTTAAGTTATAACATAAATATCTCATTCTCCTACCCTAGGTGGATCAAAAGAGACTGTGAAACTTATACTAACAAAAAAAGCACCCTGTTCCTACACAAGCCCTTTGCGTTCCAGGGCTGCCTATTCTGCTTAGACTTCTGCGTCATAAAATGCCCTAAAACACACTTGTAAACTTGGATAAGTTTATATATAACAGGGCGTTTGCCCGCAAGATGTCTAAAAATAGTTTCCGTTATCAAAAACACCCACTAATATTAATTTAATGTAATAAGTAAAGTGCACCTAAAGTAATGCAGTACGAACCTTCATTATTAAGTTACTACTAGCAGTGGTTGAAAAGTGGTGACTACCCAGACTTACGAGTTGTATTGAGATGATTTGAACCCAGACGCATTAATTTGTTTTATCATCATCGGCCTATAATGTTCCCACTGCTGGGACACAGGCCTCCTCTCTGAGAGAGGGAGTGGGCCATAATCCACCACGCGGGCCCAGTCCGGATTGGTAGATGTCACATATCTTCGAATTTTATGGTACTAGGATATGCCGGTTTCATCACGATGTTTTCCTTCACCGTTTTGAGAGTAGTGGTGATGAAATAAATTACACAAAGTAATGCGCCTGACGGGGTTCGAACCCACGACTTACAACTCGTAAGTCAGGATCGATACCACTGGGCCACCATTGCTCTCTTATTTTTTTTTATGAAGGAAAATATCGTGATGAAATTGGAATGCGGTAGAACCTAAAATTTGAAGTGACATCTACCAACTCACACTGCGTCCACGTGCTAGGTTTGAACCCAAGTACTACAGTTTATTTATCGAGGCCATTACTACTCGACCACTGCTCATTCATTTTTATTGCACCACAGCAATTTCTACCGAGAACATAATAAAAAGAAATAAACTCATTAGTAGCGCCAATTACCACAAAGTTGAGATTTTTTCCCGTTCTTAATTACCTAGAGTCGGTACATTTTAGTATTTTCCCACTAATTATCTGTTCCTCTTCAGCTCAATTAAAGGTTCCGTTACGACGTCATTTTATTTTATGAAGAAGAATTAAGTACGGGGTTAGTTGTGAGATGGTTGCAACTTTTTGTTCTCACTGATCAAACTAAAATACTTTTTTTAAGTTGAAAAATCTACGAATGAGTCTTGAATCCCGCTTTGGGTGCAGTAGAAGAGACGCTCAAAATTTACTAACTAAAAAAACGAACCTGCACTTTCATATACATTTGTGTTCCACGGCCGCGGTGAGCTTGTAAGACAGCTAGTCTCAAGACCCATTCCATTATTATCTTTGAATGACGAGATATTTTAGATCTAGGTTAAAGATCAAACGTGAAATAAACAGTACTTATGTAGTGCTGCTTAAGTTGTTTTTTTTTCATTAAATCAACGAATATTTAGATATGTAGAGATTCTGTAGAATTCTTCCAATGTCAGAAATTTAATATTTTTTTATTTTACATTAAAACATTCCTTTCATAGTTATTTTACTTCTGATACCAACGACTCAGTAGCAACCTTAGCCTGGTGAAAATAAAGAAAAATAAGATTTTCACAGTGACTTAAAATCGCGTAATAAAATATCTGTGAAAAGGCTGTATATAATTTAAACAGAAAAACCAGATGCCATTTGTAATGAAAAACATGTTCATGGACGTTTTCTGATTTACAATACATACCGACAGTCATTATTCCGTGATTTATGAAACTTTTGCATCCCCCGACATTTCAGGGCTCATTTCACTTGTCCCCGACTATCATTTCTGTGAGGTTGCCCACACTGAAAGTTTTGCAGTTTCAACACTCTGCGGAGTTGCATAATACGTTTTTTTTCGTTCAACAAACGACCCGCATTTATTTTGACTGTGTATTCAAGATAGTAGGTACATTTGTTCAACACATTTTAGATTTCTTCATAGACTCATCAAATTCATCCATTCATTTCGATGTTAAAACCCACTGAACAGCTTCTTTTAGTTGTCACTGCTACGCTCTTAAAGGTTTTGCTACGGTGCTACGAGTGCTACGCGCTACGAACTGGCCGTAGCCTACGCGGCTACGAGACTGGTAAAACCGTAAACCGTCGTCCGTCGGTTTGTTAAATAATAATATTCGAATACTTATACTGCGTTCAGAAAAGTGCCCAGATATTATTTTTCTGAAGATCATAAAGTATAACTCCGTACTGGTAAATGGTGACAGAAAAGTCAAAGATAAGTTAGAATTATATAAAAAAAGAAAATAATGTCAATCAATCGTTGTTGTCACAAAAAAATGTTGGGGGTTTATTCAAGCGCCTCCTGTTCAATCTCTTATAAATTTTATTAACTTTGTAACAAAGCCTTTAATTCCTTACACTCGGAAACAATAAATACTGCGACACGCTAATCAGTCTTTAAAGCATTTGTCCTAAAAACGCAAGATACTGAAACATTTCGAGTGAAATTAAAACCACCAGTTACGTTTAAATGGATACTTTGTTACCACGAAACATTAATTACTACGGACTGGGAACACGAAAGTAAATGGATAAGAATGTATGAGCCTATGTGAAAAATGTATGTAGCTAATGCTACTCTCGGGTAGGCTCGAGTTATTCTACGAATAAAGAGGGTAATTCATTTAAGAAACTTCTTGTTCAGGATCACGATACAAGTATTGAGGATATGCCATTGCAATTAAGGTGAAATGGGACCGTCTTTCATACTTGCCGTTTATTTATAAATGTAAACCCTTTAGTTAACAAATATTCAATTGAATTTATTTTATAATATTTTAAGTTATTAGATTGAGTCGTGTTTTATTGTGTTTATTTTTCTTTATGCAATTTTGTAGTCATAGTAATAAAGTCATAAATATAGCGGGTAAGTAGCTCCTTATAAGGCTTTTCCTTAAACGTGTTATGAAAATCTTTTTCGGATCACACGCATTTCGCAAGGCACGTAATTTGTCGAGTTCGAATCTGACGAAGTGCGTTTCTGTCGACGTGTATGTGATTCGATTCAAACTTATTCGTTTTCAAAAGGTTTCGAACGTTCACGTCCACTGAGATACTCGTAAGTAGGTACTTTATGCTAAATAAGAACATAATACTACAAAATCTTCTAAATTAATTAATTAAATCCACACTAGCTACAATACACTAAAATATTTCGTACATCCCCTCTGTCCAGTAGCGAAGAGAAATTATTTTTAATTAAAGTTAAAATTAACAGCTACTAGAGTGGACGATGCGGTCTGCAGTTAAAAGCTTACTTATTAAATATTATATTATTTTAAACCAATCTCATTTTACGGTTATGTTCTTGACAATTTCCAAAAGGTTGGAATAAAAGTACTTAAATTTTGTGTACTGACTGGTAGCTATGCTAACCGATATGTATGTATTTTATTGCTAAACATAATTTTGAAGAACCAGTTGACAAATGGAAGTCCTTTAATTGACAACGATAATGGCGGAAATATAAATTAAGGCTTGTTTTCCTCTATTTTTTTTTCATTCTTAGTAAATCTGCCTAGCCCTTATTCTAATGGCCGCGGGACTAACAAATTACGTAAACGGCTATTGAAAGTCTACGTGGATTTTAGTCAGTACAAGTCTGACCGTCCCTTTTGCGCTGCCCTGGGTGAGAGGACTCATTTCATGATTTTACCAGTATAAAAAAGTCCATATCCAATGCCATTATGATCTACTTTAAGTCGTACTATGAAGGTCACTAAAGTGTCTTTAATAATATCCAACATAACCTTATAAGACACTGTATCATAAGATACTTCTTAGTGAGACTGGCCGTCAGACATTCCCATTCATATTTCACCTGCAAAAATAAAACAAATAAGAAAACTTCCACCTTATCAGACATAACAATACTTCATTCCTAACAAATGAAATGAAAAGAAACAAAATCTAATAAATAATTCATTATATTATAATAAATATTTACGTACGTACGTGTCTTCATGAAAATTGAAATTCTTATAAAGGGTGTTTAGTTAGTAGATGAAATAACAATGTTGCAGTATTTCTAGTGCAGAAAAGTTTATTTTATAACTTGAATTACGTGTTACTTAAACTTTGTTTGGGATTCTAAAGTCTTATTTCAGTTTATCATCTTGTAAAAAAATATGTAACATGAAAAAAATAAGAAAAATGATTGTCTTATGCCAAAACAACACCGCGTTTCATTAAATTTTAACAGCAACGTCGAAAGTACATATTATTATTGATTGAATAACACAAAAAATGATACCTGACACTTTTTACGTAAACTGTAGTAAAAACAAACAAGGAATATTCCATATTCTTAAGAAAATTGTCAGTCCTCTTAACAAACACTCTGTATTTTGGCAGTGGCCTATTTTTTTATTCCCACGTACAATAATGCAAAAGGTTTTAGTTAAAATTCCGCGGCGGTCTTGCCATTACCCTATCAACCACGTGACAGACAGACAGAAGATAACATAGACGTGACAAATGTGTTCAGTGTTGCCATGTTTTGGAGAACGAATTGAGGATTTTTTTGGTAAGTCGAGAATAATCTAGTTTTAGGAGTTTTTCATGGTGTGTAGTTGTTGTGTAGTAATGCAACAAAAATCTATGTAAAAAGATTTGTAATAAGTTATTTTTCACGGGATTAAAAATTGCTTTGGTCGTGTTTCTATGGAAATGGTGACTAAAGTTCATTAAAAACAGTTTTTGTTAATTTTTAATTCAATATCATAAGCACTAAAAAAAATTAAACTTAAAAAAATCACACAAGTGTATGTTTGTGAATTCAGAATAAGTAGTTTTTCAAAAAAAAAAATTATCAAGTTGAACTGCAAACTTGAAATGATTTATTTGAGTAAAGTGTGTAAGTGAAACAACTTATTTACTATTAAATTAAAAAAATAATTACTTAATTGAGGGGCTAAACTAATACTTTTTTTTAATAAAAATTACAGTGGCTTTATCATTCAGTAGAAAAACATGAGTTAACCATCATAATGACGACAATTCAATTTAAACGCACCCTTTCACAGCCTGGCAACCCCAATTACAGTAAATTCCTTCTTATTCTATAAGCGTACGTCTTTGCGAACGCCCACTCGTAAGACGAATGGTTGAATAAGGCCTACATGTTGCAAGAAAATCGTATATGTAATAAAAAAATATGTTACGGATCATCCTAAAAATTTACGGCCACGTGATAAAATATTTATGTGTTTTTTTTTTTGTGGATGACGTTTTGTACAATAGTATTCCTTTTGTTTTTTTTTATTTTATCATGGAGGATTAAAAAAAGTGTTATTTATTATGCTATTTACAAACGTCAATGAAATTCAAGTATATTCAGCCCGTCAGTTGGAATGATGAAAAATAATGTTAACGTAAATATTTTTGCCTATAAATTTTAAAACACGTGAGTGACGTAAGTTACCTACTCTTGAATTTAAAACACACTAAAAATTATAACGTAGTTGTGGCGTAACATTTTTAAATTTTTATCGTCAATTTTGGTTTTCATAGCATAAGAAATGAAATAGTTTTGATTTTGACAGATTAATTAGATCTTTTCAGTGTACTAAGCAATTGTAGGACAGTAGACATTACTAACCCATAAATATTAAATTTTGATCTTATGTGGTAGATAATATTATAGAGAAGAGGCATATATCCCAGAACTGGATTGGATATAAAGCATTTACATCTATCAATTTTTCAGTCTATTTTCCTGGTGACTAGCCACGTAGCTAGACGTGCTACTAGTCACTTGTTGCATCGCCTGCAAAATACTACTAAAAAACTAGTCAAATTATCATAAACGTGTATACCTAATGGGCCATTACAGGTTTTTAAGTTGTCACTAACCACGGTTTACAGCCGGCATTACTTACACAGATTGCTTCGGCTTTCATAATTCAAAAACATAAAATAAAAAAAATCACTTAGATCCTTAAAAACATTATAAAAAACAAGTCACCTTCTAAATCCCTAAAATATTCAAAAGTATTTAAAAGCAGAACGAAGAAAAAAGTTTTCCTACCTACTGAATTTTTGAACAGGCTTTTCTTAAAAAACAATTTGTTTTCGCGTCCAATCCGGATTTGTTCGTCCATAACAAACCTGATTACGTCTTTAAAAATATTGTTTAACAAAGAAATCTGCCAAACAAATCTGGTTTTTACCGGTTCCCACCGGTTTTAAGTTAAACGAATCGACGGAACTTTGATTCGTTCTCCGAAGTTTTGACGAGATTCACCAAGTTTTGCGTATTTTCGGTGGGACTTGAGTTACTGTTAGGTATTCAATTATAGAGGGTGTTTGGAGATCTAAATATGATTATTTTTTTAGAGTACCTTCCTACGTCTTATTTATTTTTATCATTATTGCTTAAAAACATTTTATCCTTAAAGGTTAAGCTCACAATTTAGGACCCAATAATATTAGTAGTCATTTTTACCCTTGGTGCTAGACAACTGGGCTTCTCCCAGTTGTAATATCCCTTTGTGCCTATTGGCCTTGTTTTGTTCTGTCTCCTGCTTGCACGGAGGGAAGTGGAAACATATTGTTCCTACTCCTCCACTATTCTTTTCTGATTAATTTCGTTGCAAGATCCAAGACAGGTAAATTCATTCTCAGGGACACGTCGAGCTTTATTGTCTCGGCGCTTTTCTGGTGGTTGCCACTGTTGATTCTGGCTCTCAGGAGTTGCAGTGGTTTGGGAATAGGGTGGTGGATTTGTCCCAAAAAAAAATTTTCAGACATTATTTTAATGTTAAAACCTAAATGTTTTAATTTTTTTAAGTTTAAACAAATTTATAATTTTTAATAGTCATCAAGACAAAAGCTTAATCTTTCTTCTTTCAAATCCCAACCCAAAACCTGGTAAAATAGTTATAAATTGAAGCCAACCTCTACACAACTTTTCTATGCAGAAAAACATGCAAATTCCTGGCAAAACAATAAGTTTTTTTATCTGAAAACATTCCTTCCATATTTCACCAAACCTCCACTGAAACTTCAGATAGATACATAGCTGTTACTCACCGAAAGTATTGTCTACGTGCAATGTGTTAACAAAAACTTTCCTTATTTATTTTTATTTTGTTTTTTTATTTTACACGCCTATAAATAAATAGAGATGTATCGCCCGTTTTGGCGTAAGATTGCGAAAGGAAAATAGTTTTCTTTTTGTTTCTTTTGTTGACCTTGCAAAGTTTCCCGCTCAATATTAATGTGTTAACTGTTACTGTTCAGTATTCTTTACATTTGACAGAAGTGTATCAATCGTACGAGCCTACTTTTTTTTGGATGTTTGGTACACTTTCACGCAAAAACCACTAAACAGATTTGGATAAAATTTGGTACACAGATAGTATACAACCTGGATTAACACAAAGGATAGTTTATGATCCTATTCTATGTTCCTATGGTATTAATTTTCGAGTTGTAGCGAGTGAAACTGCTGGCAACATTTGTTCATTAGACACTAAAATTTTATCTTGATACTAAATTATTATTATGTTGGTAGAAATATTAGGGGGAAGTTTATAGATTGACGTTCGTGAAGTGATCAAACATTCTTTCAGAGTGTGGTCTTATTTTCAGAGACAAGTTCACGTGAAGTCGTAAGTCACAATAGATATATATATTTAAACCATAAGATACTGTCATGCACACTGTCATTCTAAAGCGAATAGTTGAATGTTTAAATTAAAAAAGAAAGGTGATTTTGAGACACGTGACGTATTACATTTTTGTTTTTGTGGTTAACAATTTGATTTTCAAATGTTTTGTGAATGTTACATTACAGAAAAACAAACGAGAGTGTTTTATCGCGCATTCTAACGAATGTTCTGCTGACCTTTTTGCCGAGCCGACTGTCTGTCTGAAATTCTGAATAGAGCTTTTGCTAGAAAGATGTTCGTTGCGATGTTTGGCTCTATGCTCGACTCAAAACAGCGATTGCTTGATGTTTTGTTTAAGTAAATGACCAAGTTTATAGGCACTTTAACACCTAAAGAATCCTAGTATAATCTACAATAATAAAAAATGGATCGCTAAATGTGTTCCTAAGCGCAAAAGTCGAAAACGAAAGCGGTGGATTCGGTTAATTCTTTTTTTATAATATTCCTTGAAGTACGAGGGCGTTTCCTATGGAGATAAATTTGAAATAAGTATAAAAATAACTTTTCTATATTCCCATACAAAAGATTTGCAAAAAAAAATTTCAAGGTTTGCCGGTACGGCAAGTTATTGATAAAATAGAAAGAGCATAACTTATTAACGATAGTGACTTCTTCACTTCTAATAATAAATTCTATTCAATAAAATTCACTGTATCAAAACTTAAATTCTCTCAGAAAGTTACACAACGGTGTAAGTGTCACTTAAATATATATATCTCGCTGTCAGTACAGACGTATACAAAATTGTTTTCCCGGTAGTACAGTCGAGTCGTGCGGTGAATTGTGATCGTACACTTGTTTCCTTGACGGTGCTCTTTGTCACATGACTAGGAGTTTCTGTAGCTCGTGGGCGTATTAATGGCTTTAAAAGTGATTCAATCAAGCATTTATGTTATATTGAGACGTTTTATTTTTATATGAAGTAAAATCTCGTGAGATTGTACTTGTACCGGTCTGAAATTACAAAGTAATGGGGAATCGTTGTTGTATGGTCTTTTCTTTTTAGTATGATAAGAATTTTCTGCACGGCCGGAAATGTATTCAAAACTTCTTTTTTTAGACTTACTATTATATTGTATGTACAATAAGTACCTATTTATTTTCTAAATAATAGATTTCCACCTTTCGATTCAACTTAATTATTTCATGGCATTTAAAAAAATCCTTTATTCGCATGAATTAAACTCCCACTCGTAGAAATTTTTTCATTTTCATTATTTATATTTTACTGTCTTGAGAATTGAGCATTTTGAGAATTTTCCATTTTTTATATCGGATAATTTGCCATTTAGAAAAGAATTAAGCTTTTATAGAAGTTGCTATTTTGGGAACTAGTCCTTTTGCAGTTCAGTTGTCATTTTGTGAATTAGGCTTTTTGCGCCTAAACCAAAAAAAAATACGTTACCAAATAATCGATCTATTAACACGCTCAAAAAGAAAAAATACTGTAAAATAAAGTAGGCCAAAAATTAAATTCCGGGAACCCATTAAACGCGAACTGCAAACAAAATTCGGGACGGCTTTATGCAATAGCTAGTCACCACTTAATCCATAAAACTGTATAATCGTCATTCGTTCGCGCCCATTGCGCGCTTAATGGGCTTTAAACGATTGACGTAAAGGATGATTTGATGCATTTGTGCCGAGCGTTGGTGAAACGCAAATTGGTGCGATGCGGTCGACAGAGCCAGCTTTTCTGTTTAATCAGCTTGGTTACATCGCTGATTGTGCCGTTCATGTTTTTGGGCTTCAATGCCGAATACAGTAGGTAGAGACATGAACAGCCTGTATATCTAGATCATAGACATAATTATATTAATAAAAACAAATGCTACCAACAAGTATTTCATTATAATTATAGTAATAATATCAAATAACAGGTATTTTATATATTTTTGGGAGACACAATAAATAAACAAAACACTCTTTAATTTTACTATAATTTTCACAATTTATTATTTTGGTTTCCTGTGTTCATAATTTCTAACAATCTCTCAATTTCAAGTTGGGTCTACGGAAACTACTCTGGATTATAGACGTCATAATACGGCCCCTGCTCGCTGCTCCGTTCGTGCTCGGCCTCTCCTAGCGTGGACGCAGCTTAAAATTGGGAAAATATAATATTGTTGGTACAATATTCAACAAGAGAAAACAAAGTCAACAGCTAATAAGATTTTTTCAGGTGTCAAGGAAAATTTTGCACCCAATCGAATGCTCATAACTCTCATAAGCCTTAAGCTGATTTCAGACTACACTAGGCGAGTTTCCCCCTAAGCCATAATATAATAGCATAATTATAGTATATAGCTCATAGCACAACAATATCAAGTTCCATACGTTGTTATGGACACGTTCCCATTAGGTCCTTCTTTGCTATACTTTATAGCACAATAAGTATAGCGTAGTCTGAAATCAGCTTTAGTGCCATTTCTGTCACTGACCTAAGAAAGGCCAGAAATATTCCATTGAATAGTGACCGTTCATTTTGTAAGCCAATAACGTCCAGTTCGTAGGCGTTGATTGATCCCATTACTGGCCCAAAATAGAAATGGCGAGTGAATGATTTCTTAAATGTTCTAAAGGTTGGACTACAAGATTTTTCACTGTCACCAAGCCATTTCGGTCAGTCTTGGAACGAAACGTGAGCAAAATTACAATATTCTAACGTTCTTGCATGTGGAACTATTTCTATTTTGGAATAAGGAATCTAGTTGTTTTATTGCTTAGGTAGATTTTTCAGTAAGCTTTAATCTGAGTTGTTATAGTTTTTGTGAAGGAATTGCTTATTCTTAAGCATACAACCCTTCCCTCTGTCTTGATTGAGTCTATTCCCCCACACTAGGAGAAATTCCTAGTGTGTGCCAAAGTTTTTTTTAAATCTTTTTTACAGCTTACAGTAAAAAATTAAGCTTACCACTTTAATCTTTAAAATAATTATGTTTTGAAAAAATCTTTGTTTGTGAATAAACGTAAAATAAAGCGTGAAATTGCACGGTTCCTTCCCCATTTCGGCATTGTATCGACGGAGATCAATGAAACGATTTCCTGGAATAATTTTATACCCAATAAAGGCTACGAAAATGTATCTCTATATCAATTTGAAACTATTCATCCATTTCGCAGCAGGGTGTTACAAAATGCTTCAAATAAGTTTCATTTCATTGTTTACAAAATTTGGTACACTACACGACCACGATAGGGATGAAGCTATGATAGCGCCATGTTTTGAAGCCAACGACGATATATTACCAGACTCCTAATAACCAGCGACCGATGTCTGTCGACACGTTAAGCAAAAAAGTTTTATATCCGTCTTAGTTCGACCAATTCTCTGAGCCGTAAACATACCTTGAGACGGAACAGACCTTGAGTTAGCCAATCAAAACAAAGAACCCCGTCCCCCTCGCTTACGTTGTACCTCAGCGAGTTGACAGAATAGTTTTTGTTCCTTAGATCGTGCATGCAGAGTCTAGTAATATATCGTCGTTGTTTGAAGCGATGCTTTTTTTCTAAAACTTCCACAAGCTCGTATGGGCACATCACACACATAAGCTTCCCTGTGTATTTGTATTTTGAATAACCGTTGACAGATGGAAGTCAGAGATGTTGATCCTTATTCCGGTTGCATAGTACGTATTTTCCCAGTTCCCAATTTTGGGACAAAATACATTGCAAATTCTACCATCAATATCAGTTAAAACTCATGTTTACTAAAAATAAATGTTTGTTACTTTAACAACTGTTTTAGATAACAAAGAGGTAGTTCACAAGACTTAAACATATTAGTTACATTTATCAAGTCTGTACTGTTAACAAAATGCTACTCTGAAAGTATTTACTGGAGTAGAACAATTTATTTAGGTACTTTTTGGTAGCTAACTACCTAATTTGTTTCAAGAGAAAGTTGTTAAGATAAATTGAATATAGAAAGTTTAGTTGGGTGTGATCTGGTTAGGATAACGTTAGGCAGAAGGTAAGGACGCAGAAGCACCTCTCCACAGTCACTCCTTCAAAAGGAGTCTAACAGCTGCTGTTGCGAACCTCCATACGGCCAAAGACCTGTCGGCGTTGCGGGATTGTCTAAGCTGATTACCGTGATCCAGAATCGTAGAGGCCAATTTAAGGAAAACGGTGGATTTTTGCGGACTGGAAGGAATTATTTGATGATGTTCACGTGAGTGGAGCGAAAGGAACTATGAGACTCGTAATGACTAAAATTTACCTTATTTCTGTGATCGGCCTTTACGTTCCAAGGTTAAGGTTGTTGTTGATGTTTAGTCGTTCAACAACCATGGCAAGCGTAAAAGCTTGTAGGTTGAGTCAATAACACAATATTGATAATTAAAAATAAAATAATTAAGTGACAGTAATACAAATTGGAATCCTTTTCGCAGAATACTATCTGTTGAAATAATTATTTGTATGTAATTACTTTTTGTTTGTTAAATTATTCTGCGTATTTCATACAGATATGGCTTATTAATTCTGCTTTCATTTACTTTAATTGATTCTTTTGTGAGTTTTTGATTTTACTTGCGAATTGTATGTGGGAAAGCAATATTAAGTGGAAACGTATTTACAGTAAAGTGATGTTTTCAATAATCAAACTGATAAAATAACATGTTTTATTAATTCGAATGTTTTGTTGGAACGTATCTTCAAACTTAGTTCAAAGATAAGTTAAATCTGGAACGTCTAATTTACCATTGATATTATGTACTCGTATTACGTTCCTGTGAGGATATTTTAGAGCTAGTTTTGATTTTTGGATGGATGGATGGATGCTTTTAACTCGTCGATGGTGAAACACGCTTGCCTAGAAGTAACCTGTTCACTCTTGGTTTAAAAACGTCAAGGTTATAGCTGTCGGGAAAAACAGATGCCGCTACGGTACGTATAATTACAACGAACTGCATTCATAATACAAACATACAAATTCAACAAGCTAAAGGCAAAATGCAAAACAAAAATTCTGCAGGAAGAAACCCTAACATTAAAAAAACGTAATGAAATGAAAAGAAAACCTACAAAAACTACAAACGTACATCAGAAGAACCGGAAAAATCCAGTTCCCCTACCACAGCCAGTGTTGATATTTTAAATAAAGTTCCCTCTATTAAACCTTCCACCGCTCACGTTCGCAACTTTTTTACGAGCGGACAACTTCTAAAGGCAACGCTTATTAAGGTCAAGCCTAGCCCAAAGGGCAATAAGGCCATGCATAAAGCAGGCCTACAAAAACTTTTCCATTTAACTTGGCCCGTGTCATCCTGATTATATCTGCTCATACTGCCCGAGCCTGACTTCACCCGGGAGCAATTTTTGACTGACAAGCACCTTAGTGGATACATTGTCGGGACCTTTATGGCGTCATTTGAGATGGAGGGTAGCATGGAATTTTTTCAAATAGGTATTATGAAGTTGGCACAACTATGTTTTCATTCCGAACATGTTTCAGAATATAAACCCAACCTATAGATAAGCTGAGCGCAGACTACAGACACGACAGTTTTAAGTCAGACTATGACGCACTCTTCAAAAGACCTTACATAGAAAAAAATGACTAATTCCTATAAGAAATGTAAACCAACAAGTTTCAATACTGTTTGAGTACCTTAAACATGTATGCGAGCGTGTAAACCAACAACAAAAATATGCGGTGCAATGTACGCCCTCAGTGAAGACCATTTTGACTCTGCAAAAGAAAACCGTAGACAAAGGGCTCCGTTTTTCTTTTAAACTTGTCTTGTCTAAATGAGACAAACCGGTCTTAAAATGATTTTTGAGGAAAGAAAAAACCTGTTGCAAGTGGGATTCGAACCCGCGTCTTCTGGATAAGTACTCCAGACACCTTATAACATTACTTCCTAGTATTTGATCCTAATTAGCAAGACTATTGAATGGTGTAATAATACAGGGTGTGATCTTTTTTCTTAATCAGCGGGTTCGATTCCTGGCCAGGATTATTGAATTTTCTAAAATCTGAATGATGCAGTTTTAGTTTTCGTCAAAATCGGCCTCGAGACTCCTCTCAACGTTTTTGGATATTCCTCATAGTTTCGGACATAGCCATCCACGCTCTGTTGAAATATTCACCCTGTATGCTAAGGACTTGAAACCTTAGACGGCGACTACTAACGAGTCCAGTAAAACCCGGGTCTAGCCCCAACAAGATAAAAGATATTTTACTATCATGCTTCGGACAGACAAAAATTTTTCCATAGACAAAAATGATGAGTATACTTATCTAAAATTCAGGAAGGAGATAATAAAGGGTAATAAAACGTAACAAACTTAAATTAACTACATAAAGGAAGCCGATTTAGCTAAGTTATTTAGAATTTTTGGTCTCAGAGCCCCGAAGAGGCATTCAAGACAAAATATTGCAATTTTAATGCGATTTTAAAATTCTTCTGTAATTGTTCTTGTTGTTTTGTTGCGAGGGTAGTTAAGTATAGGTAGGCATGAATTTTCCTTTTTCAGTCAAAATTCTCTTTCACTTTTGAGCTTGAATCTTAAAAAGAATACAAAAGTTTTTTTTTTTTTAATTAATAATTGTTCTTATTCTATCTCCTCTCCTATAGTATAAAAATGGATCGCTAAATGTGTTGCCAAGCTCATAACTCGAAAACAGCTGGATTGGATAATTCTTTTTTTGCTGTTTTGTAACCATCGGAACCGGGTTTTAGAGGACCACCCGTCCACCCGTGCGAAGCCGGGACGGGCTGCTAGTATTTATTATAAAAAAAAAGATTCAACGCCATCCCATAATATTAAGTATCTCGGAGCGCGCTGCAAGCGTTCCTCTGTGTTTGACTGTGTTCCACCTATTGTCAGTTTTTTTTATGAACTCAAAGATTTGCAATGCGTTCTAGGAGAGTGATTGTTGTAGGCTTATTGTACACACGGCTAAACATCAAGCTATACAAAACCAGATTATCGTGGTCTCGTTTTGTTTGATCTTTCTGCACATTCAACAGTCAGCTTATACTGGTTTTGCATAGCTTGATGTGTGCCGTGTTTAGGTACGTCCACACTTGACACCGCAAATTAAATCGGGTCGGCTTGTATTCAACTATTGCTCGGCTCCTTAGCGTAGCTACCTTAAGAACTTCACCCGTTAAGAAAATTTTTCACTAAAACATAAGAAACTTCTTCATAATAAAGGTTTCTCGATGATATTATGGCCATACATTTTGTAGATGAAGTTTCCGAATCCAATCTTTGACGTGAAGGGTCCTCGAACAAAATTATTAACCCTATATTTCATTACGTCGGACGAAGCAATATAATATCTTGTGTAATATCTGATATTATTTTTTATTATTCTTACTTTGATGTAAAAGTTCTTGTGCAAAAGTGAACAAAGTTGGTTCCTATGAATTATTAATTAACTCAGATTTCTTTGAAATAATTTTCCATAAGTAATCTACATTCGTCATCAAAATCAGAACCAACTTAGATTTTTATAAATCAGTATAATTCATAGAACAATCTGCAGTCTGTTTAAGCCGTTATTTAAAAGTGTTTTGTTTATCAAATAGACATCAATCTATCCATCTATACTTACAAACTTTCGCATTTTTTTATAATCAATTAATTAAAAGTTAGAATACCAAAAGCCTTATCATGAGTTTCCATTTATTGTGACGTAAACTGGAACTTCAACATAACTTTCAAGGAAAAAAAAGTTCCTTCTTTGCACACTAGAGGCGCTGTTTCATTTTTCCATACAATATTATACGCTGTAAGTACTTCAAATACTTAAAGTAAGTAAATACTGAAAATTAAATCTTGTGATCAGCCCACAAGAGTCTTTTTTCTTCAATCTCCGTCAATTCTATAAACCATCCTTTTCATTATTGCTGCTGTTACTGTAGTAGCTGTTACCTTAAAATATCTGTTACCGGCTCATGTATTTGTTACTGTCGTAACAGTTACTCAAAATAACATTAGTAACAATACATTCGGTTCAGCATTGGAAAGCGATGTTACAATTTATTATAACAAATGATACCAGTTGCTGGTTGCTTGTATGGAAAGGATCAGTGGATCACATCGTTTATCGTCTTATGATACGATGATGGAGTTATGAATGTACACAATAAGGGTTTGGTTTTATCCTTTGTAAACTTAGAGGTTGTTGTAGAATCGAGGGTAACTCAACAATCTTTCAGGTTTGTTCAGATAATATAATAATAATAATAATATTCCACAACTATCACACAACGCCATCTAGTCCCAGGCTAAGCAGAGCTTGTGTTATGGGTACCAGACAACTAATAAACATACTTATATATTTCTAAATACATACATATTATAAACAAATTACACCCAGACACAGAACAAATGATCATGCTCTTCACACAAACATTTGTCCTGGGTTGGAATGGAACCCACGACCCGGGGCCATAGCAGTCAGGGTCACTAACCACTAGACCAACAGGCCAGTCAAAAAGTCATAATAATATTCCACAACTATCACACAACGCCATCTAGTCCCAAGCTAAGCAGAGCTTGTGTTATGGGTAATAGACAACTGATAAACATACTTATATATTTGTAAATACATACATATTGTAGATAAATTACACCCAGACACAGAACAAAATTAAATGATCATGCTCTTCACACAAACATTTGTCCTGGGTGGGAATCGAACCCACGACCCGGGGCCATAGCAGTCAGGGTCACTAACCACTAGACCAACAGGCCAGTCAAAAATTCATTTAAGTTTACGTCAGTTAATTGTATCTCCCGTTTTTGCTTTTCCCATCTCAAACAGATTTTGATGAATAAAATCAATACTTTTTATCCCGGTAACACTTTCTTGTGGAACTGCAACACTGGTGGCAAACTAAGAATATGATTGTATAAGTTTGTTTTTTTTCAAAACATTGCCCCGAACAAGGATTTTTTTTCTGTGCCGTGGGTGAACATTACATTACATTCGTAACACAAGCGATTTAAAAAACCTACGCATCTTAGAAGAAGGTACAAAAATAAATAAAACTAAGAGGCCAGACCAAACTAGCGCATTCTTCGGACATTTGTATGGATAGGATCAATTGGTCAACTTTTTCTTCCGATGTCGGATATCGGTCCGAAAAGTTTTTGTTTAATTTCACCCTACATTTTTATCGGTTGGTTGAGGATCGATTTGGAGGATTTGTGTTGAAAGTTTGTGTTTGAGTTGTAGGTATGTGAACTGAACTTTATGTATAGATATAAGATATAATTTCATATATAATTATATGCGTTCGATAACGTTAGTCCACACGTTGGTGTTAGCAATATTATGATATTAATGGTTTAATCATGTTGAAAGGTAGATCGTTATAATCCTTTTAATTATGCGCACCATACAAATTATGGTTAATTACAAATATAATCTTAGAACAGTAATTTGTTTTTGTTTTAAATACAAGTAAATAAAATACTTTGGTGTGTTATTTACATTTACATTTGATTAGTATGATTTTATATAAATTTGTGATTATTTTTTATTTTATTAATGTTACCTTAAATCGCCTGAAACACAGGATTACCTAGTTCAGGCACAAATTTATTTGTGAATTTAATATAGATAAGAAAACTGTATAACCTTGTACCATATGTTTTTGAATGAATAAATGTATTATTATTTATATCTTTTTAGATCTCGGGATAATAGGATCCCGGACTTTTAGAGGGCATGCCAGGAGCCGAAGCCATCTTGCAGAGGCCCATTACGCAATTTAAATGAAATGAGGCCCCAACCGGCAGTTGTCCCAGTATGCACTATGCCAGTGTACCCAAGGACAGCCCCCGGTTGGAGTTGAACTGTTGCGGAATATGGAAATAAAAGATAGGGTTATGGTTTTTGGTGGGTTTGGTGGACTGGTTACTTATAACTATGGAAAAACTATGGCCCCTGCCTAATCAATGTTTAATATACATAGATACGCTGGCAGGGGGTGACTTGCACACTCAACAAATGGGCCCCCGAACATATCGCTAGCACTAGGTGACGTAGCGACAAGGGGCAAACATATCCTGAGGTGCTTGAGGAGTGGAGAGGTATTTCACGGTTCTCAGAATCGACCAGGAACCCGGAAGTATGGTCGATCCCTACAAACACTTACTGAAAGACTTCCTTCCTCCGAGCACGTTTGCTCTTGCGAATCTCCACTCTAGCCAGCCGGTTAAGGCAAGAAAGAGGTGGGAGGTCTGTTCCTCGTCAGTGTTCACTCTGACCGGCCAATAAAGGCAAGCCAGAGATGAGGAACAAGATATCTCCCGGGAGATCAGGTCCGTGTGGGTCGCAACTGCCCAACAGCTCGCCATTATTATTATTATTACTTTATAAGTACAATTTCATTACCTACGTACGAAAAAAAACTATTATTTATTAAGCAAAATAAAAAAAAAAATCTTTATTCACGTCATGTATTATAAGGTTTTGCTTACAACCATACAAAATAAACTGTTGTAGATTTTTTCACTTCCAGCAGCCATCCAGTATATTTTGAATTCTATTCTCTATAAATATTTAGTTACTCTAGGTAGTAAATCTTAGTTAATTATACAACCAAATTAATTTTGACCCCTAGTAGTTATTAGTTAACCCAATATTGACAAGTAGATTAATTTAATTTGCATAAGTTAATGGAAATATTAATCCAGCTACCAATTGTTTGCAGTAGATTAGCAATGGCTGATGACCGGGATTATAGTGTCAGATATGAAATTATGAGGAATCATTTTATTAACAAAAATGGTACCTAATCTCCTCTTATCCCTTTTTAATTTGGGATCGTCTTAAGATGTCTTTAAGTTCAAGAAACTTTAGCAGTCACCTCTAATGTCTTTTACAACATTCAATCAGTTTCAAATTATTATAAGGAAAGATGATTTTTGAGGAAAGAAAAATTTTAGATTGCAAGTGGGATTCGAACCCGCGTCTTCTGGATAGGTACTCCAGACGCCTTAACCAACCAGGCCATTGCAATCTACACTTGCAATCTAAAATTTTTCTTTCCTCAAAAATCATCTTTACGATGCGCATCGCATGCGTTAATGCGTTTGAAAATAATTAATTATTATAAGGAATCTTAAACATAGGAGCTATTATTACTACGTATGCAGATGACACTACGTATCACGACTGTGTCCCATCCAGGATGAGTGCACGCGCCTAGAGCACGTCACAGAACTGTCAAACAACTGAATGAACATAGGCGCGCGCACTCATCCTGGGCCCCAAGTCTGCTAAATTACAAATGGCTCAATTGAATATCAATTGGATCTCAGTAGCAGTTTTAACCACATTTGGTATTCTGCTACTAATTTAAGATCAATGGTTTTCCAGTGACATTCCATTGAACTGCTATCAGAATATTTGCTAGCCTGCTCTTCAATCGTGTTCCAATCGTAAATCGATTGCGGACTTTATCAGTATTCTACTCTTATTTAACGCTTGTTTGGCAACACTTACTGTTCAACTGAGAGTCAATTACACTTACACTACGATTCCATTACGACTCAATTGAGGTTACATAGAAGTTTTTGCAGAATACCAAATTTGTTCTAATCGTAATGGAATCGTGATTGAGTCTCAATTGAATATCAATAGCATGTGAGTTAAATAAAATTAGCAGAATTGACGCCCTGGATGGGACACAGTGGTGGTACGTGGTGTCGTCTCTATACGTAGTAATAATAGCTCAGTGGGTAGAACTAAGAAAATATTTTAAATGCTAAAAAGAACGGTTCTTCACCAGCATGCAAATTCCAAAGAATGTCCTAGAATATACCGACCTTACTGTTGATGTACTTCAAAAGAATTCTGAAGCAGCAAAGTGTTCGCAATTTGGAGTGTACTTCTGATTTTTTGCGATGTTTCTGAATTTTTTCTTATGTGTATATTTTTTCCGAGAAAAATAACGTAAACTTTTCTTGCTTCGGCAATTTCCAGTAACTCATAAACCTGCAATATGTCTGTACGTCAACCAGTTGGTAACCCTTTTGGTGTGGACATATGCTCAATCAGAATTCTTATTGTATATTTTTAATTCTATTATACTATTTCTGTGTGTGTATGTCCAGTATCAAACAAATGTTTTTCTATTCTATTCAGTTCAAAAACATTTCAACGAAATAGTAAAGGCATCTTGTTTAACAAAGTCCAGCAAGAATAGCGTCTGAACACGGTCTTATCAAAGAGTCACGCAGTAGGTACCCATACTGTAGTGACGGTCAAAAATTCAATTTGTGTCCACGTGGGCTGGAGTTAGCTCCATGATTTATAGCTCAGCATGGTTGACGTCAAGCACGAAGCTCCTAGACGCACGTGACGACCCAACAAACATGCACTAAGACTTAGTTTTGCTTGAAATTCAGGCAAAGGAAATTCAACCTCGTGGCAAGGGTTGAAAGCATGATTTTGTATGAATATGTATGTACAAATAGGATGTTTTGGCTGAAAACTTCTGCATTCATGCAGCCAGGATTATTTTTCTTTGCGTTTTCTTTGTTGTGAATTTCATTCTTTGAGAGAATGGAATAAGATGCTACTAATGATATTTTTGATTATTTTACAAACATTTGGTTTATGATAAGTATTAAGTTTTCAGTCAAAAAAAAATATTATTTACACAACCGCTAGACATAATATTTATTTGACCGCTAGGAAACTTTTCAATATGCATATAAACATTAAAACATAGCTAGGTTATTATTGTAAAATCATTTTTAGCCAAACAATTTAATTTTTATAAAAAGTAACGAGTAACAATTTTGCAAACACAGAATTACTTACAAATATAATTCAGTAAATTAAATGAAAAGTACTAATACAACCTATTAAAAAATATAATACAACTTAACTAAACTGATTCAAAATTATAAACATATACATATACTAACGCCGCGTGGAAAGGTCACGAGTGGTAGCGCGGACTCTAAACACAATGCCTAGTCTATAGAAAATTCACAGAAATAGGTATACGACAGGGGTAAGCCTCGTATCCTTATATGAAAATGTCGTCATGGAAACGTAATGTGAAGATTTCCTCATTGGCCTACTTCACTTATCCATTTGAGGAAAATCACCGATGAAATCGATGTCGCCCTTATCGACACAATAATGTATTAGGATAATCATATTTTGGTACATCCATCCACACTCATTGTTCTTTTTATAATAATAATAATTCTGATAGTTTTAAGATTATCGCCTAAATTTTATTTGTTCTACAAAAATTAGTACAAAATTATGCAATCGATTATCAAAATGTCGTTAATATTTTCAATATTAAACCATAAAAATGTTAAAAAATCCAAAATGATATTCATAACTAACAACCATCAATAACATCAAAGACATTTCAGATGACACCTCACGAACTATGGCAAAATATATTTCAAGCAAAACAGATATTGTAAATCACTGTAACGAAGCCATCCATTTTGCGAAATAAACGTATTTTTTTCTTTTCATCCCTGATTTTTCTCGCTTTTACCATCTTTTTGAAGTAGAAGTATCGTAGGATATAATAGCAGCTCGTTATAGGATTATTTATCATCGTTATGTCTTAGAAGTACCTACAGGGAATTGAATTTAGGAATTTATTTCTCACCTACAATTCCAGAAAATGAAAGGTTACGATTAGCGACTCAGGTACTTGGTTTTTTCTTACCAAGGTCTCGAAACTCGATCCCAAAAGTTTTCGGAACATCGAGTTGACCTCAATCATTATTGTCTCTTATCATTCTAGATCTCATCCTCATTAACGTGACTTGTTTAAATCCTGGTAAATGCAGCTAGATGTATGTTGGGCAGGACACAAAGAGGGCATAATTATGATCATATTGAGAAAGATTAAAATCTACGAAGTGTCAATTAGGTTCCACAGTCGTCTAAAAGATTACCGGATAGGTGTTATAAAGTTTTTGATTCTTTTCAGGGACAAATTTTTAGCAGACACGTCATTTTATAGAAGCTGATAACACATACCTACTCAAAAAAATAATTGTAAAATACACATTTTATATTCAAACCTCCTTACTCTATCCAATCACATAACGTATCCACAAAAAAAAAACGCTAACCTCAAAAGGCTTCACCAAAAATTCTTTCCCGCCGAAAAAGCCGGTCATTTTAAAACAACCCTGTGTGCGCCAGTTGTTACACGATAAATTAATCTTGTCAATGAACCGATCGGCTCCGCTGCGATACTATTGAAAAACTGCGCGCTCACTTTGACATATGGCCGGGGAAGGCCACGTCGTTGTTTTCGATTTTTTAAATTTTTCGCAGATAGATTTTTTTTGGATATCGGACGGGCTTGAAGGCTTGATTTTTTTTGTTAGTCGAACAGCTTTGAATATCTATGAGGTATTTGTGCTGGTTTCTAAGTGTATTTTGCCGTGTTTTTCGTGAAATTTTGATTTGAGTGAAGTACCGTTGCTCCTGACGGTGATAAATGTATCGTGAGGAAACTGACATATCCGAAAAAATCGAAAACAGCCATATACTAACCCGCACTAAGCCCACATAGTGAATTATTCAAAACGTGAATCTACTCACACCGCTGCGTACAGCGTCTTCATTTGTTCTACCATTTTTCTGTGCCTAGATACCCTGATGGCAAAAATGCCGCCAGCACATCTTACTACCACTAATAAAATCGCTACTTTGACAAGTCAAAAAGACATTGAAATAAAATCCTTGCAAAATTAAACAAAGTTGCCAAGACGTATACAAAATTAACAAGTTTCAAAGCAAAAACAATTCATAAGAAAGAAAACACGGACTCATCCTACACCAACACAGCGATAATCCCTCTACACTAAAAAAAGTAAAGAAAGAAAGAAGAAAAAAGCAATACGTTTCAGGATGCAATCCAAATAAACACAGAAACTTTTCCTCGCAACGCTTGCTAAAAAGTCGAAACAACTTCTGCTAGTCTAGATATTACCTTCGGAAATGAAGCTCGGTACAGTCCCAACGAAAGCTAACATTGTATTGAAATAGAAACCGACTGAGGGCCTCAATGTTTTTATTGGGAAGCAAGTTGGTAACGAAGCGAGTTGTAAAAATAACGGTTCCTATAGTAATATTGGCTTGAATATGGATTTGGAAGTTATGGTGATGTTTTGTAATGTAAACTTTAAATTAGAGAAAAAAATATAGGCGAATTGAGGACCTCTTCCTTTTTTTGTTGAAAAGTAAAATAAAACTTCTGCTCAGTTAATTTATTAATTAACTCAATATATAGCTATCTGTCCAAATTCCACCTAATAAACCGCGTCCTAATCAAAGCAAACGTCTGTGTGAACGTCACGCGAACACGTGGCCATCTGCATTCATTTTGTTCTTCGATCTTCCATTCGCGGTCTTCATCATTTCACCTTATAGGTGTATTAGGTTTAATTTTAATTCATGGTCTTGCCAAAGTATTCACAATCACCTCAAATATTTCTTTGATAACCAAATAAATAAAAACTAAGCAAACACTAGTCAAAGTAACTAACTAATCAAAGTAAGATCGAAAGGCTCACAGAACTTCAGAAGTTCAGACAAAGTTAAGGGATTATGTGCCTTATGACAGCTAGTTTGAAGGAGGTTCAAAGGGGAAGTCGTTTGATGACAGAAATGTGGCCGTGAGCTGTAAACACAAAAGACATCCTTGGACTTTAAAATATTAATACCATGGTTGAAATTTTTTTTTCTGAGGTAAAATCATCAAAAGAGTCCTCCCACCCAGAGCAGAACGGGAGGATCTGTCACATTTGTACTGGCTAAAATCCACGATGTTCTTCACGACACCGGATAGTCTCGCGACCCCAAATACGATCATGTAAAGGAATGCGTATATCCTTTAGATGTATTTATGTAAACAAATCAAAACCATAACTATTAAAATACAATAGTGCTACTGCTATAAACAATGTAGGTAACTAAACCAGCAAAAAAAAACCTAAAAAAAAATCAAGTAAAGGCAAATGAAATCAAAGCAAAAGTAAAAAAAAATCATCACACAAAACGAGAAACACCAAAAAAACACGTCCACGTTATTTTTTCCGTTTTTCCAGTTGGTAGTCTCAAAAAAAATCATAAACTTTAATTACGACATCGATGACCAAAATAAAGTACCCACGCTAAATGTAAATGACAGGATATTTACCTCTCAAAAGGACGGTAATTAGCGATGTCTATTTAAAAGAAAAATCTTTCTACGTAATTTATTTTGTGGACTTCTTTTTACCGGAATGGCCAGTGAGGCCGACGTAATTACGGACAAGCGGGGTCGCGTTGAGAATTAAAGAATAACTTTTTCACCGAAAAAAAATTTTTCAAGAAACAGAAAATTAAACAATTGAGTGTGCTAAAATAAACATTGGTCGTTTGGTGGAACGAAAATTTTTGCTCGAAATTTTCCGCACTCATTTTGGGTTTATACTCAACTGATTGTATCAAGTGCCTGTGATATTGCACACGTAGTTTATTTTGCAAAAATCGAAATTTAAAAATTATGTTTTTTATAGCACACTTATTGCTGCTTGATAGCTTGGTTTATGTTATAAGCTAGTCCTACTGGAGCAATTTATGACATTTTAAACGAGAAATGCAAGCATGTGAACAAACGTTCAATAATATAATTTTATTGGTTGACTGGTAGAGAATGCCTCAGGCATTAAGTGCGCCTTTGTACCTTTATTGTGTTGCATAAAGTAATAAATAAATAAATAATTTACTAGCTTCAACCAAATTGACCATTATTACTCATGGTCGTCTAGTTCTAGTGTAACGTATCGAAATTTTCAACTAATACTTTTTGCTCTAAAACTCCATTGAAAAGCCACCCTATATACCCTTTTTGGCGCAGCCGTGAGACACAGAATAACAATTCTTTTGTTTTTCTTGTGTTTAACATAGGTTTTTTTTTACTTTTTTGTTTTTTCTGTGCTTTTTTTCTTTCTTTCTATGTATAATGACGGGGCCCCCTTAAATGGCCAAAGCCTGCCGGGGTCGCAATACTATCGAGCTACCGTGTAGAAGGGCTAGGGCTATTGAAGGACACCATGGACTTTAGTCAGTACAAGTCGTGACAGTCCCTCCCGCTCTGCCCTGAGTGGGAAGACTCATTCGATGATTTAAAAAATTACGTATATGCAGAATCTTAAATCTATCTCCGTAGTAACCAAATAAAATAAAGGCGCTCAATTTTTATTTTCACATCTACCACAAGTCTTCTTTATTCTGTAAAAATCCCTAAACTTTTCTATAAAAGCCAGCGTAATCCCGTTATCGTCGAAATAAGTCGTCAAATTTTCTTTTATCAAACACCAATCTTGCTCGGGTGCTGGTAACTTGCGTGCGTATCATGTCAAAACTTTAACATGGAGCCGCGAAGCAATGTAAGTGCTTTTCTGGTTTGGATGCGCGATTAATAATAATGTTTTATTTTGCTCTGAATCTCATCTGTCTCTCGGTTAGAGTAGGCTATAGAATACTCATTATAATTTTATGTATAATTTTTCAAGAAAACCAACTAGTGTATAAATCAGTGTAATCCACTTCGCTGCAAATGCAGTGAATCAATCGACACTGCCTCGGTTTTAGTCCTTCTTTAGTTGCATATAATATTTTGTTTGTAATCCAAAAATTGATTACATCGAGTAAATGGTAAAGTATTCTAAAACGTTTTAAAATGTATAATTTTCATTATGATTTCTAATAATTAACCCCCGACGGAAAAAGAGGGGTGTTATAAGTTTGACGTGTCTGTCTGTCTGTCCGAGAGCTATCGGCCCATCACCCTGCTGCCCACCATCTCCAAGGTGTTCGAGAGCCTCCTGCTGCGGCACCTACAGCCGCACATCGTCCCACGCGCCGAACAGTTCGGCTTCAGGTCGGAACACAGCACGACGCTTCAGCTGTCGAGGGTACTGCACCACCTGGCTAACACCACCAACAGGAAGGAGTACGCGGTCGCAGTACTCCTCGACATGGAGAAGGCCTTCGACCGTGTGTGGCATGAAGGACTAATTTTCAAACTCGCCACCTCGGACGCGCCCCGTCGCGTGGTCAAGGTGGTCCAATCCTTTCTTTCAAACAGGACTTTCCGCGTGGTGGTAGAGGGCGCGCTCTCTAGCGCTTGCCCGGTTGCTGCGGGGGTGCCGCAGGGGAGCTGCATCTCCCCGGCCTGCTACTCACGTTACACCGACGACATCCCCACCACCGCCGACACCATGCTCGCGCTGTATGCGGACGACGCCGCGTACATAACAACATCAACGAACGCGAAGTACGCGGCGGTCAAAATGCAGCGCGTGCTTGACCTCCTGCCTGACTGGCTGTCGAGGTGGCGACTGTCGGTGAACGTGGGTAAGACGCAGGCCTTCATCACCGGGAACTCGCCCCTACCACCACCCCTGAAACTGCACGGGGCTGACGTCGCTTGGACCCCCCGGGTCAAGTACTTGGGGGTCACCATCGACCGTCGCCTCACCATGGGCACGCACGTCCACCAGGTCATCGGGCGGGTCAGAGCCGCCCGCGCCCAGCTACGTCCAGTGCTCTCGTCCCGACTCCCGGTGCGGGTCAAGTTGAGCGTGTATAAATTATATATACGCTCACTACTCACCTACGCCGCACCCGCCTGGTTCGCCCTCACGTGCGAGGGACACCGGAAGCGGCTCCGCGCGCAGCAACACCTTGCGCTGCGGACCATCCTCGGAGCACCCTTCGTCGTGAGGAACGACGTGATTCAGCGCGACCTCGGGATTGAGAGCCTGGACGATTTCATAAGGCGCCTGGCGACGGGGATGTTCGCGCGTGCCGACGCCTCTGCTTGGCCCCACGTCAAGCACTTGGCACCACTGCATGCGCGCCCCCCAGACGCAGGGCGCCTTCGCCTCCCACGTGACCTCCTGGTGGACTGCGTTCCCGCCCCTCCCGGACTGACTCCTGGGTAAGTTGCTGACCAACACGTAACTTATCCAAACAATAAAACTCCACACGCGCGCCTACTGTGCGACGGATTCTAAGTTAATATAGGTCCGCCGCGCAACTAGTGCGCGTCACACTATCACTTTCTCCACAGGCGCTATACACTTACGCCTGAATGCACAGCGTGGGCTGTGATTCAAGCAACCACTGGGCGGCGTTACACAGTACAATACCGCCCACACACTCACCTCGGTCCCCGGCCCGGGTCGCTACCGGCTAGCTCTGGAACACGGGTCGGGCGGGGGACCAAACACTCGTGTAGGAGCGCCTTAGCCGGCCCCCACGCCGCTGGTCGCCTTCTGCTGAGCCTCCCCCAGGTAACTGGCCACTCGGTGGGGGCGGACCGCCGTGGGGTCGTGAAGAAGCGGGAAAAGTTCGTAGTTGTTAGTACCGCGGCGCGCCTACACAAAACTAATAGCAGCTACTCACATGAACTACAATCGCCAGTCAAGATGAACAGGCCACGGTCGGACCAACCCAACGACCGGTCCATAGTAATGGGCCGCGGCAAGCGCTCGCGGGAAGGGGGCGAAGCCCCGGGACCGCTTGCCACACCCCTCTACAGGGGTGCAGCGATTACTCGTCTCGTTGTCTGTCCGTCTGTCTGTCTGTGGCATCATAGAGCCCGAACGGATGAAGCGATTTCAATTTAGTTTTTTTTGAATGAAAGTAGACCTACCTGCGAGTGTTCTTAGATATGTTTGATGAAGATCGGTTGAGCCGTTTAGAAGTTGTGGGGGTGAAAGTGGGGATGTGATGTTGGGGGTCCGATAGGATCGTAAAGAAGTACACAACCACCTTGATCGAACTCCATTTAATAAGTACTTCACTAATTATAAGGGAATGCGCATTTTAGGTAAAGTACATCGTAAGCATAATTCACTAAATCACTATTAAGTAGTGCACACAATAGGTTAAGTCTACCTAAGGAGCATACACACTAATTACATACACTTCACCACCCAGGGCAAAGAGAAAAAAAAAAAAAAAAAAAAGTTTTCTTTTCTTTTTTTTTTTTTTTTTTTTTTTTAGCATATTTGTCTAAACCATGACAAAACTATTTTATTTATTAAAAAAAAAATGACTTAATCCTATTTAACTACTAAACATTGCAATGTAACTTAAATGTAATCATACATAAAATCTATTGAAAGTAAGGCCTAGTTCTATTTTTATGCACTAATTCTATTTTATTATTTTTACTTATCTGAACATTACAACCTAAATCTTCAATTACTTTGTAGGGACCTTCAAATAAAGCATCTAATTTACGACCAGTTTCATTCTTTAATAACACCAAATCATCTTTCTGATACTTAGACGAATTTACAGATTTATCATACAGTTCTTTTCGTTTCTGCTTGTTAATTAATAAATTATTCTTGGCATCAGCATGGGCTAACTGTAATCGGTATTTCAATTGTAATGGGTAATCATCAATATTGTATAACGGTTCTACAGGATCACAAATTCTGCTAGGAATTCGACAGAGTTTACCAAACACGAGTTCATAGGGCGTATACTTCGTTTCAGAATGGACCGTGTTATTGAAACTAAAACACCAGAAAGGTAACCAGTAACTCCAAGTGTCTGTGTAATTTTCACATTGAATTCTTAAAAATGCACCAAGTGTTTTATGCGCATTTTCAAGAGCACCAATTGACTGATGATGATAAGCTGTTGAGCATAACTTTTCAATACTAAGGATTTTACATACCTGTACCATAGTTGCTGAAATGAATTCGCTGCCGCGATCTGTAGCAATCGTACCTGGGATACCAAACCTTAAAACAAAATCTCTAACAAATGCATCTGCAATGGATATGGTCTCTTTATTTTTAAGAGGGGTGGCATGCACAAATTTTGTTAATTCACATTGCATGGTTAGTATATAACAATTACCGTCGATGTCTTTATCTAAAGGACCCACAACATCTAAGAAAATTTTATCAAACGCCGACGAAGCTGTTGTAGTTATTTCCATCGGCTCTTTGATATAACGAAAGTATTTCGACTTTTGACATTTCGAACATCTTTTGACAAATTCTTGAACGTCTTTTTCCATACCTGGCCAAAAGTACCGTCTTTTAATAGTATTAACCATCCTGCGCACTCCAGCATGACCACTAGATGGCAGTAAATGGAAATCATTCATAATAATGGTTTTATCATTATCATCTGATATTCTTTTTATTCCTCGTAGTATACAAAGTCGTGGTCCGGACCAATTCTTAAGAGAAGTTATTTCATCGCAAATATTTTTAATAAAATCTTCATTGTCTTTATTTTTAATTATACACAATTCGTCGATACGTATCTTTTCACAAACATAAATTAATTTCTGCACAAATTCGGCTCGCGAAAAATGTGCCTTGAAATCAAAATTAATATATAACGTCTTTGTATCCGGTCTCAATGCAAAACATTCAAACTCATCAATTATCATGTTATTATCTCTTAATCCCTTTAATTCATCACCTTCAATAAAACACAATTCTACTGATTCCCGTGGTTTTCTTAATATATCTACAACTCTTGGCTGATCAGACCGTTTGTCGCAGATTTTACTAAGATCCATCTTCTCACACTCATCTTTGCTTTTAGCTAACTCATCCATTCTTTTCTTTTGAGCTCTAGTCATCACAGCAACAACTTGTTCATGCATACCCTTTAATTCTTCTGATGTTAAGCAAATTCTTGATAAAGCATCCGCAACCACATTCTCCTTTCCTTTGACATAAATAATCTTAAAGTTATATTCTTCCAAAGTTAAGCGAAATTTTAGGAGTCTACTTGAAGGATCTCTCATGCCAAAAAGATATATCAAGGGTTTATGATCTGTCATTATTGTAAATTTTTTGCCATACAAGTATGGTCTAAAATATTTTACAGACCAAACTATCGCCAACAGCTCTTTTTGAATGGTAGGATAATTTTTTTCTGCCTTATTTAAGGGCCTACTAGCATACGCTACTGGTCTTAAATCTTTATTACACAATACGGCTCCAATGGCAGTACCTGATGCATCCGTTTGCAATACAAATTCGTTCTTTTCGGAAAAATCCGGGTATTGTAGCACAGGTGAGGAAATTAAAGCATTCTTTAGAAACTCGAAAGCGCTGTTACATTCATTAGTCCATATAAACGGTTCATTCTTCCTACATAATTTATTTAACGGCATTGCTATATCTGAAAATGATTTTATAAATTTTCGGTAATAATTACAAAATGCTACAAAGCGTTTAACTTCATCGGAATTTCTAGGTGTGGGGTATTTTTTTAATACATTAGTTTTATCCGGATCAGGTAAAACTCCTTTTTCTGAAACAACATGGCCTAAATAAAGTATTTCTTTCTTCAAAAAAATACACTTTTGAGGGTTTAATTTTAAATTAACTTTTCTTAACCTTTCCATGACGTCAGTTAAATTTTGATTATGCGTAGTAAGATTTCTTCCAAAAATAATTAGGTCATCTTGATACACGAGACATTTCTCATAGGTAAGACCTGACATTGCTATAGACATCATTCGACTAAAAGCACTTGGACTTGTTTTTAGTCCCATTGGTAATCGTTTCATTTGATATTGGCCCGTATTAGTAGTAAAGGCTGTTAATTTTCGACTGCTAGGTTCCAAAGTGACTTGATAATAACCCTGGTGAAGGTCAAGGTGAGTAAAGTAAATAGCACCAGATAAAGAATCTAAAATTTCATTTATATTCGGTAGCGGAAATTTATCATCGCAAATCATCTCATTTAATTTCCTATAATCAACTACTAATCGCCATTTTTTCTCATTACCTTCGCTAGTTTTCTTCGGCACTAATAAGATTGGACTTGACCATTCACTATTCGACTCTTCTATGATATCATCTCTAATCATTTTATCTATTTGCCTAGCTATTTCCGGTTTTAATGCTTGAGGTAACCTATATGGTTTAACATAAACAGGTGTAACATTAGGTTTTACTACTATAGATTGTTCACAAATGTTTGTTGTCGTCAATTTATCGCCTTCTACGTAAAAAACGTCAGAGTACTTTGTACATATTGCCTCTATAGACTGCCTCTCTTCTTTGTTTAAATAATTTAAATTTAATTCGGATAGTAACGTTTGAACTCTTGAAAAGTTAATATTGTTTTTACTGAACTGACAGATATCAAAATCACTCAATGATTTTAATTCAGGAAGTACAGATGGCAAGGTTATTTCCTTATCGCTTACGTTAAGAATTTTAACAGGAATCCTATTATTTAGCACTCGCACTATCGAGTTTGCTAAAAATACATCCTTCGTTAACTCACTCCCACAAACAACTACATCTTCAGTCACAATATCATTCACCCAAATATAGTGAATTGACTCTGACCGTGCTGGAATAATTAATGTATTCCTATTATTTTCTATTTCTTCAATTAAATTTAAGTAATATTTTTGGCCATCGTTAGTCAACGTTAAACTATTTGTATTTAAATTAATGTTAGCCTGAAATTTATTTAAGAAATCTAAACCTATGATTCCATCAGCTTTAAGTGGTATAGAATCAAAAATAAGGAAGTTATGATGTAATACTTGTTCTTTGTTATCTCTTAACATCAAGTCAATAGAACCTTGAGAACGTAATTTCCCACCTATTCCATTAACTAAAGTGTCATCTCTGCGCACGACAAAACCTTTTGGCAATATTTCTTTTTTAATTATTGACAATGTAGCGCCTGTATCAATAAGCCAATAGTATTTTATATTGTCAATGTAGAAAACAACGTACTTAGTATTCCCTTGGCATGATAATATGTGGTGTTTAAGATCGAAAAAAACTGATTTGAAGTGGCTACATTACTACTTTTCTGGTCGTCACTGTGTCTTTTGTCGTCAGATTTTTCCACTGACAGCATATTTTGGCTTTGCCCACGATTCCTATGGTATCTACCTCTATTGCCATTTGACAATGATCGGAAATTGCCTCTACTTGTGTCGTTGCCTCTAAAATTACCACGTCGTACATGATCACGATTATAAAACGTTCCATATTGCTGACCACGACTGTAATTGTTATACCATTGACCACGGTTATTGTGAAAACCCCTTCTTTGATATTGACGCTGCGGTCGTCTTGAGTAATGTGAACCACGGCCATTGTTAGACAAATGCATTATGTTACCTGACGATGACTGATGGGACGCCGACTCTTCATCCTTAGCTGCTTGGATGGCATCCTTCAGGTTGCTGTAGTTTCGGGCGGATATAATGGTGCCTAATTTTGAGCTTCGCAGGCCATCTGAAAACCGTTTAATTGCAAGCTTTTCATTTAAAGGCTTCAACACTCCATACGTTGCAGAATCACCATCAGCTTGGGAAATAGTTAACTCGGTAAACAATTTCTCTACTTCGGTGCCAAAAGCATCAATAGAATTAGATCCCTGTTGTATATTTTGTAATTGTGTCTGTATAGCCACAAAAGATTTCTTAGGTAAAAGGTGATTTCTCAAATCTTTAATTAATTCTTCAACCGTTTTGTAAGAACCCGAAATACGTAATTTCGCATTCTCCGAGAGTCTACTTTTCAATATAAATGTAATTAATAAAGCCTTACCCTTATCATCAATCATATCCGCGTACATCTCAGCGGAGTCTATCAACCGCTTGGTTGTATTTTCAACACCGTCCATAACTGGAATGAGACTACACGCCACCTTAAGGTCAAACTCCATCTTTCCTAAATCAGACTGAATGGGAAAAATACACAATTTATTTATCTCCTCGTACACCTCCTTAATATTTTGAAAAATATTGATTGCCGATGACAGCTTTACATCCTTGCCCTTTTCTAACAATAAAAATATTTGGCTACATTTATCAAAAGTATCTTTTGCTTCGCCTAATTTTGTATCAATAACTTTGCCTCTATACCTAGCTTGTCCCTTTTTAATCAAGTACTTACGGATATCTACTAAAACCTCATAATGTGTTAACAAACTATCAATCATACTCTAATTTTAACATTATTTCATTATGATATAAAACTACGACATATCCACTAATTCATTATACAATGTTAAAAAAAAAAAATCAAAAGTAAGCTTAACTTAAAATTATTGCGAAACACTAGAAATAATGTCCGACGATGCAGTTTTACGCAAACGGTATCAAATTCGCTGAGTGTTCGTGCACGATTTTAGGACGTTTAAGTTTTTGCATTATGAAATTTGACACTTCACTCACTGTTAATTAATATTATAATCATTGCGAAATTGAATGCATTTAACTATTAAAAAAAAACAACACTTTCACTGACTCACATCACAACTTTGATTGATGCTGGATTGTCTAATTGTCTGGTGTACCTCCGGCTTGTCCACGTATCGAAGCTCTTAAACGCTGCATGGTGCTGAGACCTATCTCCTCCTGCATCCAGCGGCGATGACAATTTTTGTAGACTTTCAGCACGAAGTAAATAGCAATCACAGCTATCACAGCGAGGATTATAAAAGTCATAATGCTGAGGCGCTCCACGTGTCCTCCGATTTCTTTTATAGCAGCATCATTGCTTCCGCTGGCCGCGTTTTGGCTCAGAAAGACCTCCTCCTTCTCAACTGTTGACCGACACATTGTATACTTTTACTTGCTTAAATGTCGCGAAAACTTTTCTTATAGCCCCTTGGCAGACCTTTTAGGCAGGGTCGCCATGTGATGTTGGGGGTCCGATAGGATCGTAAAGAAGTACACAACCACCTTGATCGAACTCCATTTAATAAGTACTTCACTAATTATAAGGGAATGCGCATTTTAGGTAAAGTACATCGTAAGCATAATTCACTAAATCACTATTAAGTAGTGCACACAATAGGTTAAGTCTACCTAAGGAGCATACACACTAATTACATACACTTCAGGGAAAGGTAAACGAGGGTCTGCAAATATACTCGAGTTGGGTATTAAATGAAAGCGTACTGTAAGGGAATATTGATGACTTAATCGGGAGTACTCTTAGCAACATAAAATGATTAAGTATGTACCTATAAAAAGTATAAAATAAAAAAATAAATTTAAAACTTAAAAAACCCCCGACACAAAAACCAAGTTCCCTTTAAAAAGTAAAAAATAATAAAATACGTCGCGTTGGGGGACTGCAAAAAAAACAGGAGATGATAAATAATTTGGAGCAGTCTCCCAACGCGACGTATTTTATTATTTTTTACTTTTTAAAGGGAACTTGGTTTTTGTGTCGGGGTTTTTTTTATTTTAACTAGTTCTGATTGGGCCGACACCCTTCTCTGATTTTTATCGGTCTGTTTCCCTTTTTCTCCTTGTGGCTGAAGTCACAATCTACATATCTTCAGAAAGAGACTAATTGTAGTTTCGATTATAGAATACAGAACAAGTTGGATGTTCCTTCAATGTGATTACTTAATTTTTGGCATATCCATTAACTCACTCTTCAACAATGCTCAATGTTTTCATGTATCCAGGAGTGCGAACTTTTACCAGGTAGGACCAAAGTTTGATTGAATATTTCACGAAGGTAAGCAAACTTTTTCGCTTTCTTTGTCCCAATTGCATAGGATTAGATTGGCATGCGTTCCCTTGATTCCATTGACATTTTTGTGTAAATAAGGCACAGATTCAATTTGTTAACTTTACATATTTTGTTTGGTTTACTTTTAGATTTTGGTGGGACGAAATGGGATGTGTTTTTGGAGGATTTATTGGATTTGGAAGAATTCTTGTGGAAAATGTAGGTATGACATTTTATTATGGAAAAATAACAATGTAAGAAATTGTACTAATTAATTGTCAATTTTCACCCAAACTGCATTAGTATTTTACTGTCAAGTATGTAAAACATTCAAAATTAAAAAAAGAATTTTGTGCCATAGGTGATACCTCTACCTAGCTTTTTGAGGTATTCGTCGCAGCTCAGAGTTTAGATGTTGTCGTTTTATTTCGGCGTCTAGACGAATATTATTATAAATTTCTTCTCACCGATATAAATGGATTTTTTAAATCTCTTCAAAGAAATTACATTTCCTTTCATTCCGATAAAAGAATCCATTTACTAAAACTAATAGCATAAACCTGGTTTTCTTTTAGAAAGATATCTCAGAGCTTTCAATCCAACGGTATCAGACAGTCTCCCGGTTCTCACCTAGCAATGTATCGGCTGATCCAACTTTGATGGAGCCTAACTTTATTCCTAACTCAATTCCACTTCGGTTTCAAGTTAATACACTGTCTTGCCGTGCCCTCCGTGCAGTTTGCCCGGGCAAATGGACTTTTGTTTTGTAGTACGTTTTTTTCTTAGTTTTAGTAAGAACGAACTAGATTTGTTGGTTTTATGCGATGTGTATTGGCCTCTGACTGTGGCCGAGTAATGGGAAAATTTGTGGCTCACGCTATGTCCCTAATGGGCAATGATTTTCCATAGGCTTTGTCAAAGAGCGTCAGCAAAATAACGGGGCCCCTTCACAGAGGGCCAAAGCCTGACGGGGTCGCGGGACTTATTTCCATCACCGTGACCCCGGAACATGAAGGACACCGTGGATTTTAGTCAGTTCAAAAAAATAGGCTTTTGCAAGAAATTTTTCCTTATGCCACCACAAATGTTTCGATATACCTACGTATGTTTACCATTTTTAATTTTCTAAACGTGATGGTGCCGCTGAGGCCAAACTAAGACGTTACAAACAAATCCAATAATAATCTCAATTACCTGTAGGTATCATTTTGATTCAAGTTTCGGCATCCAATTTCATCAAACTTCTTCATAAACCTCAACTTAATTTACTCTTGGTTAGGTAACTACTCGAACTTTACAGATCTGTAAATTACACATAATGTAATGCCTGTAATCCCCACAGTGTTGGGCAGAGGTTTACCTAATGTAGTCTAATATCTCACATTTAGCAGAAAAAAATAATTTGTATGTCTCAAGTTAAATATACTTTCAGAATTTTGGATGTATGGATGTTTATTACTCAATTATGTCGATGGATTTTGATGAAATTTAGCGCAGAGATAGGTTATGGACTCAAATAATACATATAAAAACCGTTTAACACATTATACATTCGTTATCATCATCAGCCTATTATAATGCTCCCACTGCTGGGACACAGGCCTACTTTTGCGAGAGGGAGTGGGCCATAATCTACCATGGGAGTCCAGTGCGGGTCGGTACATGTCACATATCTTCGATTTTTTTGGCTCTAGGACATGCCGGTTTCCTCACGATGTTTTTCTTCACCTTTTTGGGACCAGGTTCGAACCCACGACTCGTAAGTCGGGACCGATACCACTGGGCCACTTCAGCTCTGTAATACAGTCACCGTGGGATAATTTTCGAGTACACGTGAGCAAATCTGCTAGTTTGTAATACAACTTTAGCAATTCTGGCAACACCGGTATCGAATTTGAGAATAATTCAGTTACGTTCGTTTACCTATATCGAAAACACATGCATCAGAAAAATAAATCGATTAATAACTCGATTTCAACAAAATATCCATAGCGCCAATGTTAATTTAGGCTAGTCGGGGCCAATTTTGTGGGTGTATGCATTTTATAAATTTTCGTTGGTTTTTTGGCAATATTGCAGCAATGAAGGCTGTTTTGATTGAGGTCTTAAAAGGGCAATTAAGCAGAATCATTTCGCTATAAAATAATTTTCAATCTACTCTATTCCTTGAGCAATAAAATATTCCATTCTACAAATTTTAAAAGCATCCATATCGCGTGAAATATTTAATTTCCTTTGTTCTTCCCAATTTAATATAATAAAACTGTCCACTTCCAAATAATTTGATGTTATAAAGTTTTGAATGAAAATGAAAAAGATTTTTATGAAAAAAAAGAATGCCATGAGCGTAGTAGGAACGATGTGAACGCAATTTCTTTTAAATTAAGGCCTGTTTTGTAAAAAACTGATGATATCTGGTTTTAAATTAAATATGCTGTTTTTTATTTATTTTTTTGTGTTTATATTCAACAGAATTTATTGCGGGATATCTCTATTTTCTGGTGGATTATTATGATACTGTAAGAGCCATGTTTAAACATGAATGTTATGAGCAGAATTATTTTCTCTGGTCTGTAAACAACGAATAAACAGTTATTTATTTATATACTGAACTTGGACAGCACGGAACAACATTTCTTAAGAAATGTTTACGTAGAGAAAATAAAACTGAAACCTTCGGACATACATATATAAACGTTATAAAATATTGACTAAAAATGGCGGATTTATACTTACTTTATAAATATAAGTACAGTATAAAAGCGGCTATTTTAATGTACCTGAAGAATAAAACTATACAATAAAAGATATATCTACTACTTATTCATTTTACTACCTCCACGAATACAACTGCCGTAACTTCTTTTCATACGGAGACCACATTTTATCCAAAATATACAAATAAAATATTCGTGAAAAATTATTTTATGGACACGTAAACTCAGGGTCCATTATTATGAAGGTACCTTCTCATATTATTGCGCTGACACTTCCCCTTGGGGGTCGACAGGCCATATCGTTTTTATGTCCTCTCTTTACGGGCCAGCAGTTAATGCGGCTCTATTTCATGACTTTTATGTGGATTAAAAACAGGTAATCATCATCTGCCTAGCCTTTTCCCAACTATATTGGGGTCGGCTTCCAGTCGAACCAGATTCAGCTGGATATCAGTATTTTACATGGAGCGACTGCCTGTCGGACCTCCACAACCCAGTAACTGGGTAATACCATACCCCATGGTAAGACTGGTTGTCAGACTTTAGAGCTTCTGACTAACAGTAACGACTGTCAATGATCTACAAATGACAGCCGGGACCAACGGCTTTACGTGCTTTCCGAGGCACGGAGGAAACTCGCTATGAAAGATGGTCACCCATCCACAGACCAACCTAGGCAAGCGCGGCTTAACCCGGAAGATCGGCCTGTGCGGCTGTAATTATTTAGCCACGAGCTCCTCAGGATTAAAAACAGGTAATGCTCACTTTATTATGCATTAGCAATGGCATATAAGTTGAGAATAAGATATGTTATGGTAAGGATAATAAAATTAATAAGTCACTGTGCATTTTAATAATGCTAACAATAATATATCACAGAACAATGACCAGTGGTTTCCATTAAATTCTCTTAATCATTGGGATTATAAAGAATATTATTAGAAGAAGTAACTAAAATACATAAAATATTACTCTCGTTCGTTAAATACGCTTTCTAGATACTGTTTTTCTATCATCGTTGAGTCGTGTACTCAACGACGATATATTACTAGACTCCGCATGCACGATCTAAGGAACAAAAACTATTCCGTCAACTCGCTGCGGTACTACGTAAGCGAGGGGGACGGGGTACTGCGTTGTGATTAGCTAACTCAAGGTCTGTTCTGTCTCAAGGTATGTTTACGGCTCACAGGAGTGGTCGAAATAAGACGGATATAAGACTTTTTTGCCTAATGTGACAGACATCGATCGCCTGTTATTAGGAGTCTAGTAATATATCGTCTTGCGTGTACTCAATGGTTAATGCAGGTGAGGTCTTGCAGACGGCGACTAATGGATAACTCGCCGTTCGATCAAAGACCAAGTCCGAGTTGACGCGTCGTATTCCAGAGGCTTCTCGAGGAGATATCAGCAAACTGAGGAGGTATATGGCCAGAAGTATGAAGAGGTCACGAGTCTGACTTAAGTTATTGCGGAACCTGGAACGCAAAAGATAGCTGAAAGAACAGGGTGGTTTTCAGACAGTTAAGAGTTATAGTCTACCTAATTCAACCAAAACGGAACTCATAATGATGATTTTCCATCCAAAATAAGGGGTCTTACAGAAAAATTATGTTACAATGTAACAATTATCCTTCAATAGAGACAGCATTCTAATAGGTAATCGATATATCGCCATATTTTCACAAAAAAAAACTGCAGAACGAATGTGCCAGAAAGAGAAATAGAAATAATATCTTCAGTAAGCTGAAGTTGCACACGAATCAACGAAACGTTTAAAGAACTTCCATCTTTTCTATGTCCATGAACAAGGAACTCACAAGAAATAAAACTTGCAAGATCTCCACATAAACCTACAACTTTACTGGACATGGATTTACGAGCTCATGTGGATCTTGTAGTTACTCTAAGTGCAACAAAATATGTTGTTGCTGAATATTCATATATGTTTGGTAGTTTGCTACAAGTTTTTGGCTACACCGCTGTGGGGAATACTAAGTAATGCCTTACTTAGGTGATATGAAACTAATATAATGTAATTCTGGTTTCGTACACACAGTTCCTCTAGAAATTAGGGTCTTAATTTGGAAACTTACAAAACCACTTTACATCACGTCTGTAATCTAAGTAGCTTAAAGTATACACCGTATTCTGCGAGCAATAGGCCGCAGAGCAGATGGCCGATCGGGTCGAAAAACACGACGAACTAGCAAGCGCAGCGTAGGACGTTCACCAACAAGATGGACAGACGACCTTACAAAGGTCGCCGGAAGACGCTGGATGCCGGTCGCTTCCAACCGGTATATATGGAAATCTAAAGGGGAGGCCTATGTTCAGCAGTAGACGTTCTATGGCTGAGATGATGACGATGATACATTATTATAGTAACTTAAGCTAAATCCAGTTGTTAGTAACACCTCACTAGCACTGCACTAAGACTAGGTGCCTTTGTGTAATTTAAGCGATGGAACACTAAGTCTTATGGCTGATAGTTTACTTGCAACATAATTATAATGATAAACTTGATTTAGAAGGCAGCACCCCTGGACACGGCGTGTATTTTTGGAGGTTCCTCTCTCAAGAGGGCAGCCCAGTGGTAGCCTCGCCTGTTCCTGATGCTGGTGGACTGCTATTTATTATGTTTTAAATGTTTGCATAATGTTATTATTTTCTAAAAATATTTGAAAATGTTAACAAGTAGGTGTAAAAAAAGTAAATGAAGAAGGATAAAAACAAAACACAATTTACAAATGCAGAACGCTGCAAAATTAGCGTCTTAATTACGTACATCCGCCCCACATAATCTCGCTTTTACGTCCTCCCCGGAAAAAATAAGTGGCTTAATTATTTCCCGGGATTAACAACACGAATTATCGCTTAAAATTATGTAGATTCGCAAAAATAAAACAAAAATCCAGGTGTGTAGTATAGCAATAGATGCGAAAATCATCCGTTCATAAATTGTGACCGCCCCATCGTAACATATTTGTTAACCCTCATTTTGCTCTTCATTTAAGCGAAAGCACGCCAATCAATTCTGAACTCTATTACTTTGTGCCAAGAGTTATACGTTACATGTAAATTAAAGGTTCCAGTTTTCAGGGCGCGATGCTGAAGCAATTTTTCTTCATCCCTCCCTTCAATATGTTTGGAAGCCCCTGGAAAACGCCGTATATCTTCCTATGTGCCCATTATGCAAATCAGCGCGGGGCAAATATATGTGGCTGGACATATATTTTGGATTCAATGTGAGCTGTAAAAGTTTTCCGTTTAATTGAATTACTTTTGTGGGCGATTAGGTGCAGTTTATTTCTTGGAAGTGAGTTACAGGAATACTTTAAAGAAATAGAATTTTAAAGGCTAGATTTGCTGTATTTTCTGATCTAGGCATGTACTGCACAAAGAGATGAATACACAAGTAGCTGTTTTTGATTTATCAAATAATTTTTTTTGAACATTGATATATGAAACTAGCAGTCAAATCTGTTATGAAAGTTATCGTTTTTAAGTATTAATATTCTGTCACTGGATTAAGTTTCCCTCATAATTATCTTTTCAATCTTAATATATATAAATCTCGTGTCACAATGTTTGTCCTCACTGGACTCCTAAACCACTTAACCGATTATAATAAAATTCGCACACCATTTGCAGTTCGATACAACTTGAGAGATAGGATAGTTTTAATCTCAAAATTTTAAACCGGGTCCTCCACCCGTGCGAAGCCGGGACGGGCCGCTAGTATTTCATATATTTTGCCTTATCCGGACAGTCTCGGAGTCATAATCACACTCATCCGCTCTCTTAGGTCTGTCTGAATGAACGTCTTAATTTTGAATAGTTTTACACTCACAATTAAAATGATTCTTAGCAGTTTTGTAGATAAATAGATAGTTTTTCCAATACACAAGACTCTTTACTCAATTTTATTCTTCTTTGATCCTTTATAACAAGCTTTAGTTACTCAACGATCGTTTATCAATATTATGTAGTAGCTCGGGTATTATGTAACAGTCTTCAGTAAACAGAGTTCCAGGAAATGCAACAACGTAGTAAGAAGATGCTGTGCCAATTAAGGTGCCTAACAATTTAAGCTTCCTCCGCTCAGTTTACATGGCAATTTAACTGTCGATAGTACCTATTGCAATAAGCTTTCAACCTTGTCTTGTTTTCATTATAATTTTTAAACTTACTCTTTATTTTTTCTCTACTTATAATGCGGTTCACAGAATACATCTACTTACGAAGTTTAAATACAATAGTTATTATAGTTTCGGAAAATAAAAGCTGGTATGTCACAGCCTTTTTTCGGGACGGACAGACATGACAAATCCATAAAGGTTCCGTTTTGTGTCATTTGGCTATGGAGCCTTAAGGTGGTGGTTTGCGCCGGAGATCGCGACAAGAGACCGAGACATGAGACCGAGACATGAGACCGAGACATGAGACCGAGACATGAGACCGAGACATGAGACCGAGACATGAGACCGAGACATGAGACCGAGACATGAGACCGAGACATGAGACCGAGACATGAGACCGAGACATGAGACCGAGACATGAGACCGAGACATGAGACTGAGACACGAGACCGAGACATGAGACCGAGACATGAGACCGAGACATGTGACGGAGACATGAGACCGAGACATGAGACCGAGACATGAGACCGAGACATGAGACCGAGACATGAGACCGAGACATGAGACCGAGACATGAGACCGAGACATGAGACCGAGACATGAGACCGAGACATGAGACCGAGACATGAGACAGAGACATGAGACCGAGACATGAGACCGTGACCGGAGATCGCTTCCGTATCTGTCTCCTGTCTGTGTCTCGCTGAACTGCCGCTCATACATTGCCTAATATAATGTTAAGTACTGTCACGGTCTCTGTGGCGGTCTCCCGTCTCGGTCTCCCGTGTCGGTCTCCCATCTCGGTCTCCCGTCGCGGTCTCCTGCGCAAACCACCACCTTTAGGGTTCCATAACCAATTTTTTTTACGATTTATCAATAGCAACATCTATTTTAGTTACCTGTTACACCACAAATAAACCCCACGAATGAACACTGTGCCTTATCTCATCCACTCTGCGGTTATCAGTGAACGCTGGACCCATCGTTCAGGTTAAATGGAAAGCAAAGCATCAAACAGTGGGTCTAAAAGGAAACTTTAGCAATATCATTATTGTAACGTTAAATGAATTATAATGGACTTCACACAATTCATGTATTTGGCAAGTTTGTATGAGAAAACGTTAAATGGTCCACAAAACAGACATACAGCATGGACTGAGCTATTTTCAGATATGAATTATTTATAAATGTTAGAATAATTGCTAATGATTGTGCAAGGAATTCACGAAGTGAATCAGTTTTAGAAGAATTGCTTTTAGTGACAATTTTAGACCTGCAGCTCAGTTCCCTATGTTGGCTACTGCTTTGAAAAACAGCAATTTGTTAAATTAAAAGTGAGGTGAATCGTAGTAATGCTATTGATGGGAAATAAAACTGGATCTTTCGCTTAGTTTTTTTTAGATAACTGTGATAGTGGTGTTAGCTATAATGGCAAGTAATAAAATAAGCTGACTCAACAATTTTATAGTTTTAGGGTAGGTATAATCGGGATTTTATTAAAATATATATTTTGATTTTTCATAAAATAAAATGCCAGTAATTAGCAAAGATGAAGAGGTATCCACATAAATCAAATTAGAGTTAAAACAATTAGTACAAAATTTAAAAAAATATATTCTATGATACCCAACAGCTATTTATACCAACAAACCCTTTGTTCTAAGTATTTATGCCAGAATTATTATGCTTTTACCAGCAACTATTTCAAAGTTCCCTAATTCCTTTATACAGCCTTTTAAGTATTTTAAAGTATCTCTCATGAGCCCTGCTTAGAGAATTAATCCTTCCACTCTGACCACATGAGTCGGTATCTGTCTCTGTCCCTAATTTAGTTTAGTGGCCATTATTTGTCGAGATTTTGGGGGACCGAAATAGTGACTATTTCTGGATAGTTTTGTCTTAAAGGATCAGTTGAAGTAATAGTTACAAATTGCGGACTGGTATAGACATTGGACACTGACAGAAGTGCGAGTAGTAATGAAGGCTATACACGTAATGTGCCTACCACACGCACAAGCTTTACCACAGTTTTGCCTGCGCAAGCCAGATTGTACACTAAATACTGTGCTTGTGGTAGGTAAGACTGTATCTCGCGCAAACCCCACAACGCGGCCTGCGCGATTGCCTGCGCAGTTAGAATTGTGGTGAAGCTTGCACATGTGGTAGTTCCATTAGGGTTTGCATGATGGTTTTAACCTTGCATGCATAACCGACCGCATGCATAACAGACATAATGCACCAATAACTGTACAGTTTTACCACATACACGTTAGGTTTTGCCTGTCGGTTATGCATGCAAGGTTAAAAACAACATGCAAACCCTTACGTGTGTGGCCGCCATATAGTTTTGTGTGAGTGTTTGCATAATCAGCATTTACAATGTTCCCACTGTTTGAACAATACCCTCTTTTGTAGAAAGGTCCAGTGCGGGTTGGAGACTTCATGAAGGTTTCTGCACGATATTTTTCTCCATTGCTTTGAGAACAGTCCAATTTTATATTTTTTGGAAATATCCAGTATCTGTCGTAATTATACTATATAAAGCTCGATTATATTAATATATCTTTAATCTTCCGTAAAAGCATCGCTGCAGCTAATTATATTTTGTGAATTATTTTTGAGTCCCAATTTTTTTTGCAATTAATCTGAACATAATCAAGACAAAGCTCATCATAAAAATAGCATTTTTTTTACGGAAAGTTTGTTACAAAAAAAACGACAATTAAAAGCTTTAACTTTATAAAGGCAAAGTAACTAACTAGCTTCGGCATAACACACATTAAAATGTTAATCCCAAAAAAAAAAGGCAAAACTAGCTACTCAAACCCTTGGTCGAAGCAGACCGCACCACTTTCTCTTCTAAAATTCTGCCCAAACTGTGGGCCTCGTAATTTATTTTGGCTGGCCAAAAACAACAACTAAAATCCGACATAATCTCCACTAAGGTTAAAACAAAAAACCTTCCCTGGAAATTTTGTTTCGGCGAAATATTTTATTTTATAGCCACAATTAAGTTAATCCGTAGATAACGCCTACTTTTACAAAAAAGGTAGGTACATTATAAATTACGAAGTTGGTGTTTTCATTTCATGTTTGGACTAGACTTTTTGTAGATCAAGGGAGAGACACGTGTGAACGGAGCTTCATATTTTTCTTGTTTTAGGTATGTAAGCGATGCCTGCCGGGGTCGCGGGTCTTATACCATCACCGTGACCCCGGAACATAAAGGGCTAAGGACACCCCGTGGATTTTAGTCAGTACAAGTCTGACAGTACCTCTCGCCCTGCCCGGGGTGGGAGGTCTCATTTGATGATTTTACCACGTAAAAAAAAAAAAAAAGGTATGTAAGCGATTTTCCAATCTGAGGCTCGAGTTATCACTTTTTTGTGACGTAAAATGTTTAAAGTATTTCTTTATAGTGACAGTAACTACCGCAACGAATGAGGTTAATCCGTACATAACGTCTACTTTTACAAAAAAAGTAGGTAATTATAAATTACGTTGGTGTTTTCAGTTCATGTTTTGGACTAGGTTTTTTTGCAGATTAAGGGAGAGACACGAGTGCGAACGGAGCTTCATATTTTTCAAAATAAATAATAAACATGCTAAATATCCCGTTTTAAAACTAAATAAAAGTTATAGTGTGTGTCATTCTAAAAACTTATATTGTTTGTACTTTATAACAGACAATCAGTAATTTCTTAAAGTTTACCAAAGTTTTTTAGGAAGAGAGTTTTGTCATACTTGTGCTTGTCTTAATTTGAACTACGTACTCGTAATTTCTTCAACCGTAAGAAAATTTATTTCACTGAGAAAATTAAGTAGACCGATAGTCGTCTAATCCCCATGAACCTGACCCTGCTTCATCCAGATCTAACCTACGATTCTGGCCCTATCTTAAATGATAATGATAAATGATATTTGTTTTGCAAATAGGTTTTATCAAACACTTTTACAAGTCAAAACACTTTTTTTATAACTAGATGAAGCCGGTGTTTCGTACCTGACTACTCTGAGAAGAAACATCCGAAACAAATTCAGAGGTCATCGCCTCTTTTAAAGTCCAGACATAAAATTGGTTAAATCATGCGAGGACCCTGCAGGTTTGTGTCTGAGATGGTCTTTTGAAGAAAGAACCATACAAATTTGAGTGGACCTGTCCAGTCAGTGCAAGCATTCGTCAGTTATCGTGAAGCTCGACTCATAACTCAAGGAGCTCAACCAACGACACGACGAACAATACCAAAGGTAATACCAATCCTTAAATTATATTACTAAGATCTTTCTTCCTCACAAACAGTGCATTTCTTAAACTATTATATAACTTATCCCATTGTTAACTGAAGCAAGGTATACTGCTGTATAATTCGTAAAAGCGACAGGTAGACAAATAATTTCCGTATTTATCATTAAAACAAACAGCTAGTGCGACACTGAGTAAAATTAATAAGTGTTTGTTAAAAGATAATAAGTTTTAATTAATGCGTTCGCTTATTGTAACTTAGTCAGTTTAAAATCTTAATAAATTCTTCCAAGTTGTACTTGTATTCTTTGACTTATCTTCGTGCTTAAGATTCTATATTTATAACTTTATACAATGATGAAAATTAATCTGCACTGATTGGAAGATTATCGAGGTGAAATACAAAAGAATGGAAGACAATACAGGTAAAATAAAAATAAAAACTTAACGTGACTTTCAAGTGACAAGTCACAGTTAGAAACCATTGATGTATTCGTTCTAAAATTAAAACGGATATGTCAATACCAGTGACACAGGTACAGTCATAGTTCCAGTACTCCAGTAGGAAAACATAAAAAAAAAACAATAAACTAACGTCAGATATGAAAAACGAACGCATGTTAAAAAAAAAAAACTTTTTGTTGCATTCCATATTTTTTTTTATTTTACTTTTAAAATACAGCCAGCATTCACATTCGGAACAAAGCAAATTCTCCTTTGTGTTGCTTTACGGTGCTTTTTCCTTCAAACCGCAATAATGCCACTGTACTCAAACGGGGGTCCCCATTTGAGGTTGAGGTTAGTCAGAGTAAAAAGCACTGTAATAAAATTCTTTCAGGTACATAACGAGCTCTGTGGTCTGGATATACCACCTTTGCTTACCTCGGTAGCTTCAAAGGGCTGGTGGTTTCTTTGTCGTGAAAAGGAAAACAAAAATAATTTAAAAATAAATAGTTACGTTTATTTTTGCTTAAATTACTCACAAAAATAAGGATCTAATCATGCTTGAGGGCAATGTTAAGGGCAACTATTTATTTCCGATTGAGCGCCATCTCTTTTTTTACACGGTATGTATATCATATTGTACGTTTCTTGAGCTAGAAAAGTCGGGACTTAATGAAGGCCTCAAAGGCCTCTTGGACAACTGTTTAATGGGACTCAAACGTCATGTCATGTCAATTTTGACATAATTATGACAGTGTCAAATTTTAATGAAATCACTTGGCATTCTCAAATTACACACATGCTATTTCAACATTAAAACAAATACTGTTGAAAAACCAAGTTACGTTTGAGGACTAAAGACCCAAATAGCATGTGAGGTAAGACCTTTCTGATGCAGTTTATACATTCCTTTAAACTCTGACTTGTTTTGCCCATTCATCCAATCCTATCTGCATTTGTGGAGAAAGCTTCTCGTAATTAAAATGTTCTACGACCCATTTTTGTGACGATGACGCCGAACACGGTGTTAATATTAGCTTGATGCCTTCTGGGAATTGGGCTATGGTCAGGCACTGTTGTGTATCCATGTGTCTTATGACTTGTGCCTAAAAAAAAAACTCATGTATCACAGCTTGTGATATTCCAGACCGTAGAAAGATCAGACTGCAAGAGTTACGGTCTACAATATTTGGGTTGGGTTAAGAGCGCATATTCTTAAAGTTGGCAACGTCTCAAATAGCATACAATAATATTTACAAGTTGTAATTAATTTGGCAAATTTACTGTATGAAAATGAAAAAAATGCATCTGTAGTGCATTAAAACATTGATATAGGAATGCAATTAAAACACAAATTTTGATGTTATAACCGCTTCAGGTGCAAAAAAGGCATTTGAAAAGTTTCCGAATTCTTTTTTTACATCTTAAACTTTATATTCGGTGTTCCGATAATAATTATTGCATTCCTTTATCTAAATTTTAATGCAATACAGAGCCATATTTTTTATTTCCATACAGTACCATTGTGAAATTAATTAAAACTTGTTAACATTTGACAACTATTTGCGACGTTGCCAACTTTCACAATAAGCGCCCTTAAAACTAGAATTGACTATAAAAATTACCTTTTGATCATACAACCAAACTTGCGTCGCCGTACCCCGACAAAAGAACAACGTGATGGTATTGAACAAGTAGTCCAGACAAAATGAGTCTCTTCGGAATTCTCCAACACTGGTGTACGTCCAAAACTGAAACATGAAGAAATTCTTTTAATGTTCTTTTACGTCTCCCTAGTATTAGTTGACTATGTCCCTAGTATTAGTTCATCGCCTGCTGTGGGTGCATTTACGCTAACTGAAAATGACATACACATTGAGAACTGCTAAAACAACGATCTGTAGTCTATCCCTATATTAATAAAAGAAAGAAGAATAATATTTATTTGGCACAAAACTTAGAAAATGAGCTGAACAACTACAACAACATTTTTTTTTTAAATAAAAATTGTCAAAACTTGCCTGATTGCCACCTTGAAAATGACAAGGTAGTAATTGTACGTCTTCTTGGAACTTCTCAGATGCGGGATGTGCGTCTAAACAAATACCGGGACTACCTGTGCTATAAATCTGTAAAATAATTAACAAATAATTCAGGTTTTGATTGGTATATGAATTATTTTTAATTCAAAATGTCACTTACGGAATATCTACCGTGATTATTATATTTGTTTGAGTTCCCGATATTTCGACGCTGTTGCAAGCGCCTTGATCGCGGGTTGACAAATAAATAATCACAGAAGATATCCCGTTAGTGACATTTTAAATTTAAAGACAAACCGTGAAAGCTGGAAACAGTATTTTAATTCATTTTATTTACTTACTTGGCCAGTAGCTGCAAACTTGTCAGGCAATTCCAATTGTGGGTAAATGTTTTCCAAATACCACTTGAAAGATTTACAATTCAATCTCTTGCGAAGCTCTACCCTTGACGACACGTTGCCGAATTCTATTTTGTTATCTCCTATTCTTTCAAAATAATATTTGGCGTAATCGTCGAGCCAGACCTAAAATAATAATAAAACATAAGTACATAAAATGTCCTGCAATTATAATGTGTTGGTTGGTTAGTTTAATAACATAACCAGCCTTTTTTTTGTCGCGGTACAATAATTAAATGAGCCCTCGTCTTAAAATCCACGGTGATCTTTCAATAGCTCTTTACGTTCCAGCCTCACGGTTACCTGCAATCCCGGCAAACATAACAGCTTTTAGCTTCCACGACTGGGACACAGGTCTCTCTTAACAAGTTGAGAGGGAGATAGGTGAACTCGGTAGATGTCACGTGACTTCGATATATTGGTCCTGTCAGACATCCCAGTTTCCTCCAGGATGACCTACAACTTTTAAACCAGAGCGCCACACGTAATAAGGAGTGAGCCTATCACACGTTAAGCTCTGGAATGCTGCAAGCCAATGAACTCTTTGTTTGTATGATGCTGCCCTTTCAATAGTTACAATATCTTTACTTTTATCATAGTTAAATTTTATAGCAAATTTACCGTCGCCAGTCGCAAGTAATTTCTCTTCAACGAGTTCTTAATTTCATCATAAGGTATCCTTTTCCTAAAAAGATGCCCCACATGAGAGCATGGAATAATTTCCAACGTTCCACCGCACATCCACGTCTTAAACGACAACTCCAAATTTTCACCGCCCCATATTTCGAATCCATCATCATAATATCCTATTTTCTTGAAAAAATCCTTGTGAATTGCGAATAGACCTCCAGCTATTGTTGGGGTTTTTAAAGGAGCTAGTTGATTGGTCCGTTTTTCGTATATTTCTTGAGGTATACCGATCCAGTTGAAACGCAGGTCCCATGTGAAACCACCCATTCGTAGGTCGTTAGCGTCTTGAGATATGTACTCGAAGGTATTGTCGTGGATCGTATCGATTACGGGACTGACTACTGCAGTAGAATCTTCTTTAATGCGTTGTAGTAACGGCTCTAGCCATCCTGAAACAAATAGTTGTGTTATACCATTAATTTTCTTGACCAATGTGAAGTATTCGATACTCAAATGATGATTCAATGACCAGGGCCGCGCCGACCTCTTGCAGCGCCTGTGTGTAGACCAATGGAGCGTACCCGTAACCTTTTATGTAGACATCTTTCAAATTTCTATCATAGATTCAATTTTTTTCTGAAATATTTTCATCAGTTTTATCAGTTTCTCGCCATCTAAGTAAGTATACTTATCGATATTCAAGTATTAAAATGTTGTAATGTGACATAAGTAATTTCAACATTGGCACTATGGTCACCCGGCGGCGGCGCCTCTATTGCCCTGGCGCCTGTGTGCGCCGCACATTTCGCACATAGGGGCGGCGCTGACCTGTCAATGACTCATTTTATGAGTTTGAGTACCGACACATTGGTGGTGAAATGAATAGGAATGAAAGTCGAATGATTCGAATTTCAAATGGTTTAATCAATCCTACTGCTATATTTTATAATACTACTGTTCCCCGCGATTTTATCCTCGCTGCTCGGCTCCTTTTGGTTGTATCGTGATGTTATATAACTTGTAGGCTTCCTCAATAAATGAACTATTGAACACAAAAATATTTGTTTCAATAATTCTACCCAGTAGTTCCTGATATTAGCTCGTTCAACTCAACAAACTCAAGCTTATAGATAATTACAAAGTTTGAATTTTTTTGATAAATCACGCTTGTCTTCTAGACCAACAACAATAATATTTGGATGGCAAATTGCAACAATGAGGCATATATTACAACATCAGAAAATGTTTTGTAAATGTACTTAATTGTTTCAAATCGGTTACAAATATGAGTGTGATTGTAATGATCTTGCTCACCTTCTGTGCACTCACAATGACTGTCGAGATACAAAATGACAGGCGTTGTTACATACTTTATTGGTAACAATCTCGCTCTAATGATTCCTTCTCGACGTTCAGCTCGAATCAGTTTCACTTTAGGTGTTATTCGTACATAGTTATCTAGTTTAGCTTTAAGATGAGCTGGAAATTTAAATATTCATAATTATACTAAGGTACTCATTACTTAGCAACATTCATCATTCTTTTTTTTATCGTTGTACAATCATCAAATGAGTCATCCGACCCAAGTGGGACGGGAGGTACTGTCAGACTTGTACTGACTAAAATTCATGGTGATCCTTGAATAGGCCTCTATGTTTCAATGTCATAGTCACCTATTGAGACAGACCCGCCGTTAGGCTTTGGCCCTCTAAGGGGGCGCCTTGAAGTTCCGACACTCTTTGAGGCGCACGTAAAAAAATGATTATCGCAAAATTCAGGAGACAAGAAAATATATACTGTATATCAATCAAAACAAATGAATAAATAATGTTTGCAAGAAGTAAATGAAATCTCTGAAACAACGACGATATATTACTAGACTCCTAATAACAGGCCACCGATGTCTGTCAACACATTAGGCAAAAAAGTCTTATATCCGTCTTATTTCGACCACTCCTGTGAGCCGTAAACATACCTTGAGACAGAACAAACCTTGAGTCAGCCAATCACATCGCATTACCCCGTCCCCCTCGCTTACGTAACACTTCAGCGAGTTGACAGAATAGTTTTTGTTCCTTAGATCGAGCATGCGGAGTCTAGTAATATATCGTGGTTGCTCTGAAAGATCTCATAACATACATACCCATTGTTGAAAAGTCATCGACCAATATTATTTGTTCTACAAGTTCCGGAGGGCTTCTGTTTAAGACTGACGTTATCGTCCTGATGAGCGTTGACCACGCTTCATCAAAAAAGCAGATAATTACTGTCACTTTCGGTAAATCTTTTGAAAATGTCTGATTTTTGCACCTAGAATGAAATATTTGTATTAATATGACTGAATTAAGTTTATTATAAAATGAAAGAATTGACATGATTCATACATTATCAACGGAAAAATGTCCTATTTTGTATGAAACATCAGATTTTGTTCTTCATATAAGAAGGAGGAATAAGATGTCTCTAGCTTGACTTAAGTCAGTGACTTAAAATACCTGCCTAAGGGCAGATTTTCCAATAGCCAGATAACTTTTATCTGAGAAATAAAAATGGTGGTTTGACAGCTTATCTATAGAACCTAAATCATCGTTTTTTCATAATATGCTTGTTCGTGATATTAAGGTACTACTAAGAGTGAAGAAAAAGCTTTTTAACTGCAATATAACAAAGAAATTCTTAATATCGTACCAATAAAAAAATGTACGATATAGAAACTTATTCCTTACCAAGGTTCTCTTACATCCTTTAGAGTTCTGTTAACGGGTATCAAGTCACTGATGAATCTGTTGAAAGCATGGTCTCTAAAGCCTTTGCGTATGTCTTGTCTGATGTAATATCGCAAATTGTCGATCAACACTACAGGGGTGCCGTCAACACCTAAGGGAAAAGGCTGCTTTAGAATTCATGTCACCAAAAGACACCTAAATAAATTAATATTGTTACGGACGTAACGATGACAGGTAAGGCCTAGAATTAGGTAAAGAAGTATACCTATTTCGGGACAAGCAATATTTTTATTCCGACTCGGCATTGCCTTTTTTTTATAACATTTAAATTCATCAAAAATGAGTCCTGGGCGGACTAACCCAGTGTGGGACGGGAGGAACTGTCAGACACGTACTGATTAAAATCCTCGTTGCCTCCCAATAGACCTTTAAGTTCCGAGGTCACGGTTACCTGATAAGGCAGTGCCGCTACCTATGACGTTGCCTTATAACTGAATTACATATGTCTGCCCAAAATTCTATAAAAAGTATTGGCACTGCAGATTAGGAAAAATGAAACATGAAATTATAACTTTCTATAAGTTTGCATAAATATCTTACCCGGTGGATATTCGTCACCTTTGATGATATGATCTTTCTCCTCTTCTGTCAGTCCTGTTGTAGCGTATGAAAGTATTTGCCATGCTGAAAAACATTAAAATTAACATATTATTATAATTATGGATGGATTGTGTAAGGGATGATAATGAATGAAAAAGGAGTAAATGATTCGGTGACGTCTGATAGAGGAGAATTGAAGAAATGAAACGTGTTGCGCCGACCCCAAGTAAAAAGGGATAAGGGAAGGAAGATGATGATGAACTTCACAAATATGATGCTTAAAAATGAATGTTATTACTACGATTGAGTCTCATTGAGTTGAGCAATAGACTCAAATCACTAACTGGAATATCGGTGTTACTCGCTGGCTCAGGTCAAGTCAAACTCCACCCTTCAGCCATAGTTTGTTATAAAATGATAGAAACGCCCATGGCTCTAATTTTTCATTTTTGATTCATAAATATCTTTGAGTATGCCGATTTCAGCTTTGAATATAATAATGACCGTTACAAGCGGTGTCATAACAACAGAGTTAATCAAAACTGAGCAATTGACTTAAATTAGATAGAAAGTTGAGTAGATAGAAAGTATAACCTCACCTCGAAAATCCGTACTCCTATTGTCGAATTTCTTCCTGAATCTATTCAAAGCTTGTTCATAGGACAGATCCTTCCCACCAAAGAAATTTCTAGTCTTTTCACTACGATTAGAACTATATTCCCTCACTATAGTTAAACATGAAACCATCCACATAGCAACTAATAATGCGAATATCTTCAATGACTTCTTCAACATTTTATATGAATGTGTTTCTTACTGATGTTAGGTTCAAAATGACGGTAGTGTTTAGTTAACCGGTGTGAACACTGTTTATGGCAACGAACATTCAAGTACTGAGAAGTTTCTGTTTCCCACAGAATGAAGGCAAATATTGATTGTTTCGAACAATGAAATAGTGACTGGAGGTAATGAAGAGATTTCTTGGTTGTTTCAGGAATTGGTAGATGTTGGGTGCGTTTGTATTTAGTAAATTTTGTAAGTTAGTTGATATTAATTTAGTGGTTATAGTAAAAAAGGGTAATTTGAAAAATATTGCAAAATATGGAAGTCCATAAGTATTTATTACATTCTGATTTTTAGTCTTCATTTTCATAGCGTAAACAGAATTAAATACATTTCCTGTAAAAAATCCAAGTACCTAATAATACAGAATGGTGACAGACGGAAGAACAACGTAGTCTTCGTAGTAGGGACCCTTTTTATCCTTTTAAAACGGAACCCTCAAAATGCACTTTATTGTGTTGCGTAATTATTGTGGCAACGAAAATCGCGGGATTTTAAAGGATAAAATATCAGTCAAGACGTTTTCACCATCGGCATCTAATTCATCATTAGTAACTTTTTACTACAATGTTTATTTATTTAAAGTTTCTGCAGAATCTCGTACAATGGCGGATTTAATGATAACTGAATTGTGTAAGTTTCATACAAAAGTTTTTTGGAGGTTTTCCTTCAATTCTTTGGTAATCAATTTACTGGGCAATCTAAACGAGTTCAATATACAGATTGATTTTTAGTCACCATCCAAATTTTTAATATTAATCTTTGGCGAAGATCATTGAATAAGCGTGTTTTTTTTTCTTTTTGTATCACTCAATTCAAAAATATCGAGATAGCACGTCTCAACGTTACCTAGAACAAGTTGATGAATCTGGACACCGCGCTGTGATGTGTCGCTCAGGTGTAGCGGGGCGGGGCGGGGGGTAAGCGGGGTGCACTCTGCCCATTTCATGCGCCGTGTAGTATTATGAACGTTTAGCTTAGTGACCACGCAGAGCGGATAATTCTTATGAGAAAATTATTTAATATGACGTATCGTTTTTTTTTCCAAAAAAGTGGTTAGTGATTGATACATAATGCCTAGAAAAAATTTGGACGGTGGTAAATAAATCACCCTGTATTATAAGAACGTCTCGCGTCGAATTTGGTCCAGTCCACCAAAATTATCATTCAGCCAACGAAGAAGGTCCACCAAAAAAAGCCAACATTTGACTGTATTCTAAGAAAATTTACCAACAGAGCTGGTCCTGTCTTAATTAAATGCCGCTTGGTAAACCTTACCCTTTTGAAAAACCTTCATTAGACTCATTACTACGTTAATATAGAAGGACACTGCGGGGGGAATAAGACAAGCGACTTTGTACCCTAAGAGAATTAAAACAAGACTTTTTGTTTCAGAGATATCGGTTTACCAAATGCAAATTTAAATTGGTTGAAGAGTACAAGAGTCACTGACAAAAAAAGACTGGTCCCTTTAGATTTACAAGGGCATCGTAAAAGTAAATTGAGGTAAAGGTGGGCAAATACTGAAGTTAACGAGGTACCCCCGAACGGAAAAAAAGGAATGACTGAAAGAAATTAGACGTAACGATTTCTTTTTTTTTAAATAAAAATCCCTTTTCTAACATTAATTGTTCTTTAGTTTGGGACACTTGTTTCTATTCGGAATCTTATTTTACTTACAGTGGTTTTGGTTTAATTGAATAATCTTTTATGTTAACGAAAGTTTTCTCAATTGGTCGAAATTCAACCATAATTTGTCTAAATTTTCTGTTGGAACGTTAACACGATTGGCAAACATTATATCCTCTTATTTTGATGTTTCCTTTCAGTTGTACATTTAATATTAAGTGTGTGTCAAACGCATGGAAATGTATTTTATGTGTTTTAGCACATATAATTACTTTTATTTAGGTGGACGGTGGGTGATGGGACTGTCTTATTGGATAACCACGGCCCTTGAAAGATCGCCGTGGACTTTAGTCAGTATAAGTCTGACAGCCCCTCCCGCCCCGCCCTGGATTCATGGAGTCATTTGATTATTTCAAAAAAAAAGATTTATTCAAATGGAAATTCATCAACTTACCGTTTCAATAAGTAACAAAATGTAACTACCCATCTACTTTTATTACCACATCAGCAGTTTCCCAAACAAATTGCTCCTACTTTCCAAAAACAAAAAGGTTGAAAGTTGCAATTCATCAGGTCTACATTAGACTGGACATCGCCTTACAAAAAACTTGTGATTTACAACCAAAGTTCGCATTTAATAGAATCAAGAGAGAATTTGGTACCGTTTCAGAAAAGTTTTTCCTACTAATGATCTCCATTGTGTCTGTCCCTTAGTTTTTTTCCATTAGCACTCTTTAATTGAAAGTAAAAATTTCAGGAAGTTCTAGAGTTAACTAAGAAAGCGACTTGGAATTATCTTTTTCATTTAAATTTGTAGGAAGTACGACTGTCAGTTGCTGGCATCGGACTTAATGGTCTGGTCTTATGTTAGTTGGTTGGAGATCTCTAATAAGGGATGTCTCAGCTTTAAGTTTTTATTTATAAGATATTTTGTATTACAAATATGCGGTGTCAGAAACTCAATGTTACCTTCCTAGATTATTTTTTTTACGAATTAAGTATGTAGAATTATGATTGGCCGCAGAACTATGGGCACTATGTTGTATAGTGTATTTTTATAGGGATAAATCCACCACACTATCCCCAACTCCTGAAAGCCAGAACCAACAGTGGCAACCCCCAGAAAAGCACCGGCACAATGCAGCTCGACGTGTCCCGGAGAATGAATTTACCTGTCTTGGATCCTAAAATTAAATTAATCAGAAAAGAATTGGAGGAGTAGGATCCTGCGTGTATATTGACAACATCGTCCAAAATAATTAAGAAAGTTCATGGTTTAGAATTGATAGTTTGCAAACCGCCTAATGGACATAGTGATATGCATATAACAATAGCCATTATGGTTTCATCATAAACAATGCTAAATGCATTTAGCCGCAACTAAAAGCTTGAGGTCGCGAGATCAAAAAACCGGTTCGTTCAAAATATAAAAGTCCGTAGATTGTAGAGGATACTGATAATACTAAGTTAAGATGAATCTAGTACAATTATGGGAACCTAGATCATTCATTTGGAAGCCATCACAGCTTCTACTGACGGACCCACGGTAAGCATGTAACACTTAGGAAACAATCCGCAAGATAATCGATGGACAATAATGACAGCAGCGATTTAAACGCATGGTGCGATAGGGTATTTTATTAAAAAAAAAAATTATCAAAATATAAGATCATTAAAAAATATTAGACCAGTAGTTTTTCTTTTGTCACGTAAACCAAAATTGACGAAGATCCAACGCTTCTGAAAATCATAAAACGTCAATCGTTTGTTAAAAATGTACAAGCGTAATGACGTCACAAGCCCCCCACTCCCGAATTTGGAAGCGTGATTTATCTCTGTCAAAATTCATTGAAAAAAAAACCTGTTCATTATTTTTCAACATTATTACTGTCGGATTAAATAGATTTATGCAGTAAAATACCCTATTGCCAACCCTAAACTGAATACAAATACATCATTTCCTCATTGATTAATACTAAAATTATCCTTAAACCAAAAACTAAACGCACAAAAGCAAACATCACTCCATTCATACCGCCATCATTATATCCAACGTCACCCAGATTTGACACCACCGTAGAAGAAAGACGAACGCATTTAGCAGAAAATAAAGACGACAGGGCGACACTCCGTTGCCATTTGCAGTCTCAGCTAACGACCGCATCATTAATCATACAAAACAGTGGCTGTCTCGCACTTGACTTGCTTGCTAAGTTATTGTACGATATAAGCTACTGGCAGACCCAGATGCGAACTAAATTATGACGTCACGGGAGGATTTTGTTCTGTTTCTTGAATGTGTTTTGAATTTAAATGTTGCTTTGAAATTTATAGTTTTATAAATACTGTATTATTTGAATACTATTTTCTAAATGATTAGTTTTGTTACCGACTTTAAATACATGCGGACATTAATCCAGGGATGGATTTGTTCAGCCGTGGATGTGGGGCGTTTTGCTTCTCTATGAACATTGAGCTATTATTACAACGTATAGAGACGATACCACGCATCACCACTGTGTCCCATCCAGGATGAGTGCGCACGCCTAGAGCACGCCACAGAGCTGTCAAATAACTGAATGAACTTGTGCGAGCGCACTCATCCTGGATGGGACACAGCGGTGATATGTGGTGTCGTCTCTATACGTAGTAATAATAGCTTAATGTCTATGAACAATATTATCCTTTGTCTAATATCTTTAATCATAGGGGTTTAAAAAAAAAAGCCAGATAAAACTTGAAAGGGCAAGACTTTTTTGCTTAACATTAAATAAACTCTTGTTTTCGTAAAATTAAAATAAAATACATTCCGATTTAGTAGATACGGCATTTATAATGTTAACAATGAACAATAGGAACGAGTATGTTTTGTATTTCAACAATGTATTTGAAAATGTCCAAGTTCTTGTTTCACATCCCACGTACTTAGTTTACTGGTAAATGTCAAAATCTACCCGCAATAACTTGTCAAGTAAACAACAACAACAAATGAATTATTTATTTGTAATTTACATTTGATGAATAACTTGTATTAGACAAGTCTTCCTGCTCTGGATAGAATGGAAAATGGAAGACTTGAGAATGAGACTTGACTGACTAAAAACTACTTCACGCTTTTAGTTGCTCTTTGCGTGTCAAGGTCGCACTGGTAATTAAAGAAAGACCGGTATGTATGTGGTAAAATCATCACCTCCGGTAGGGCGGAAGGTATGACTGTCGGACATGTATTGACTAAAATCAACCACGGTGTCCTTCAATAGCCCTTTATGTTCCGCGGCCACTGTAATGAAATAAATACCCCGACCCCGGCAGGCTGTGGCCGTCTAGACGGGAGCCCCGTCATCATGCTGACGCTCTTTGTGGTACGCGTGGAACACAACGCGCCGTCGATCCGGGCATGGTCCATGGTCGGACAGCGAGTTGCCCTTTACTGGCCGCCCGCATGCCCAAGACCATAAAGACTAGACTATATAAAAACACATAAACTTAAATCAAAAATATTACTTTAAAGATTGAGTTTTCCTAAAAGTAACCTCACCTCTGATAAATTTAATTCAAACTAACCTTGTTTATAATCTTCTTAACAAGTTTCAACTGAAACTTTGTCTGAACAGCTATGTTAATAGGTAGTGATATCGCGGAAAGAAGTTTAAATTAATTATAAACTTCTAACTACAGTTTATGAAGATTCTTTGAAGGTGTAAATTAAACCAAAGGAAGTTTTGAACTACCTTGTTATGAAACCTTAATATGTGGAGCAGTGGGTTGTGTTGTGATTGTTAGAGTATAATGAACCTTAATAACAACAATTTCAGTGATAGTATTACCATGGCATATTTATGCTTGTTATTATATACGGCGCGTTCTGTTCCACCCGCGCCTCAAAAAGTGTCTGCATTATGACGGGGCCTTTAGAGGGCCATAGCCTGCCGAGTTAGCCACAAATTACCGTAGCTAACTCGCCACGCTCTGTCCTGGGTGGGAGGACTCATATTTTGATGATTTAACAACGCTAATATTTTTTTATTAAATACAAAATAATTGATAACAAGGTCACAGTCGAATTGGTAATGTTGTGGGCCACAGCCTGCGTTCAACTTGTTTGAGGAGCTTGTCACAAACCAGACGGTACGATCCCACGCAGAGATCGCAGCTAAATGAAAACTACACAATTATAAGATAGTTCGTTTAGTAATAGAGAAATTAAAAAGAAAATAATTATATAACGTTAAAAAAAGTTGATCCTAAGTAGGCAACTCAGGTTGCGGGACATGCGAACACCGCGACTCCGGTACACAAAAGGCTACCGAAGGACACCGTGGATTTTAGTCAAGTCTGAAAGTCCCTCCCGCCCGGGGCGGGAGGACTCATTTGATGATTTTACCACGTAAAAAAAAAAGCTAAGCAACTCAAAATCAGGATTTGAATATTTCTGATAGGCGATTACCCTGGTTTGTGGGAAAACACCTACCGGCCTAGTCCAACCCTGTAAAAGGTAAAGTTAATGTCAAAATTGGTTTGAACATTTTTGTATGTTACATGTACATGTACAAGTTTGACAGCTCATATCTCGGATTCATGACGTTTTACGAGGTTTGCCTCTATGTTTATATTGATGTGATCTATCGATTTATATGTTTTAGACGTGGCAACCATTTAAAAATAAAATTATCGTGGAAGGAAACTCTTACAAGAGGCACAAAGCCCTTTTGTTTTTGATTTTGTTGTTGATGTGCCTTTTTCATGACGATTTGGCTGATCTCGCAGAGTTAAAAAAAAATTTATGTATGTCTAAACATCATTAGGGGTCACCAATCATTAACAGTCTAAACTATTAGTCGGAACGCCCCATTTTCTTCAATAACAAGGGAATTGAATCAATTTGGTGCTCGCTCTTCAATATATGTATTCTCGTCGTGGCTATTAATAATTCAGCCAAACTATCGACCGATTCAAAGTCTGAAGTCCGCAGGGGAACCTTAAAATTAGCTTGTTGTTTTATTAGTTTCGGTACCACAAAGTAATCCGTGAAAACTTATTTAAATGGAATTATAAAATGGACAAGGGATTTAGAACATAAATATTTTATGAGTAGTTTGAAATTTTAAATGAGAGAACTACATGAAATAAATTTATATTGAGACTTTCTTTCTGAATAACATAAAATAAATTAACATACGCATTATTTAGAAAAAATAGTTTCCAAAAGGAGTTCTCTTATATGAAATTTGAAAGTGTTAGACCTTGATCTCAGCATAATTAAGCTAAGTATGAGATAATTAACAATAATAATATAAAAGCGAAAATCCGGATGTTTGGATGTATGCCTAGATGTCTATTCTGTTACTCAATCACGTTAGAATTCTTAAAAAAATAACGGTTTAGCTCAGAAATATAAAACACACAGAATACCGTTTTGCTAGATAAATTTCGAGTTGGAAGACGCTGGCAAAACTTACATAAAAAGCAAACTTACATAAAATTTTAAACATATTTAAAAGAAGATATGAGGTATCAAATTAGAGCAATTTACCTTTTACTTTTTAGCTGTTCTCTGAATATCGAAGTCCACAAAATCTGTACGCATACCGAAAGAATGATATCGCATCTCTATGCAGAGGTACCAAATGTCTACAAGTCGTAGCATCATTTAACGTGTTAATTGTAATAGATACTAAATGCCATCTGTTGATGTCATGCGCAGTACGAGTCGTGGACACAATGGGAGCTGAAGTGGGTATGCAGTAGACGGTAGACTTTTTCAATGCTATTATGGGTGCTTCTGTGAGTTTCTTGGCTTTTTCCTCATTTAATAGTGTTTTGTTTTTGAATGGTAGCAGCACAATAAAATAATGATAAATTATATTATTTGTTAAGCATTAACAATCTTTCATGGATTGAAAGTACTTTTGAAATGAAACCTATCCTGAAAAAAAAATGTCGCGGGGCTTATACGATCGCGGTACTTATACCATCACCGTGACCCTGGAACATAAAGGGCTATTAAAGGACACCGTGGATTTTAGTCAGTACAAGTCTGACAGTCCCTCCCGCCCTGCCCGGGGTGGGAGGACTCATCTGATGATTTTACCACGATAAAAAAAACATGGTCAATCACTGACACACCATTGAAAGAAATGGCATAGAATGGTAATCTCGTACAAATGTTCTTGCCATTGCTTATAACATTTTTTTTAATATACAGAGTGTTTCTTTTAAATTCCTTTCTTTTCCCCCTTCCCTGTATAAATGAAATCTGGCATGAAGAGTTAATGTTCGAATGTCGTAATAGAATATTGTGTTTTCTACTATCTTTTTAGACCTACATTTATCCTGCTTATGTGTGAAGCATCGTTCAATAATAAAGTCAGAAAGTCGGTTCTATAATGTGTCTATTTAAGGGATAGACGGTAAGCACTTCCCTCGACAAGGATGGAACACACAAAATTGGTTAAGGCACAACTTGACCACATTTAAGTCAGTTCAATAATTGCGATAAATAAATAGAAGTGAGATCCGCGTACATGATCGTAGATAGTAGACAAAAACTAAATCTAATCCACGTTTCTTGAAACATATTACTCACGTATATCAAGTAGGTCAAGCATATTATGAGGGCCTCTTATTTACATACGAATTACATATCGCCCCTTTGACAGTCACTATAGTCCCGTTTCGTAACATATTACCATATAAACTAAAAAGAGTTAAATAAAAAACTTTTTTCAAAAAAAAATTAACCGCCTTCAAAAACAACCACAAAAAAGGGTAAAATAACCTACAAAATAACTTTTCTTTCGGAAGTCGGTGGCTTTGTTTTATTATTTCGATGTCTTTTTGCCACCGACTTCCGAAAGAAAAGTTATTTTGTAGGTTATTTTACCCTTTTTTGTGGTTGTTTTTGAAGGCGGTTAAATTTTTTTTGAAAAAAGTTTTTTATTTTACTCTTTTTAGTTTAAATATTCAACCCAAATTCTAGGCAAATACATAATTTTCTTACATGTGCACTAGAATTTTGTAATCCGTAGCACCGGTATTAACATCGCCCATGTTGTGTACATAAAAGAAAGTTCCAATAAAATTCCCTATCTCAAAAAATGCTGAACAGAGTTCGATGAAACTTGCAGTATTCCCTAAAGTGAACGATCCCTAGTACAACAAAAAAACAATTTTGAAAATCGGTCCACAATTGGCGAAGTAATCGCGTAACAAACACGTACAGAAGTAAAAATCATCATGTCGTCCAAGTAGCCGAAATTAATAAAAATGCTCACAAAATAAAAAGTACTGAACCAAATTTGATGAAATTTTTATGGGACCAAACTGCAAGTATCCTGCATCGAACAAAAAAAGAATCACACTAATCGGACTAGAAACCTCGGAGTAATCGATGTACATACATAAAAAAAAAAATAAAAAAAAAAATAAAAAAAAAAAAACATACCGACCGAATTGAGAACCTCCTCCTTTTTTTGAAGTCGGTTAAAAATAAAGTTTAGACGATATCTCCTGTTGGGCTGATATGTCTGCTGTCATAATATTATTGCAATTACCACAGTATCCCCATTTTACAAATTATTCATTTTTGTACAGACACCAGCACATCAACCTAACTCAACCTTTTGATTTTCAACCTTATCGCAATTAGTAGAAGGTTAATGTTCGATAGGCGGACAGATTGGGGTAGGTTGGCCTGAAGTGCTATGGCGTCTGTACATACAATCGACTTTAAATTCCGACCTAAATCTTTGTTACTTTGACGGATTCAGAAGATTTATTATCAAAATGGGTAACTACATTTTTGCCTTATACCTACTAGGAATTTGTCCTGTGTCGTGGGTGCATTTACAAACAGAAACTCACATACATTAGAATTAAACTATACACTAGCTATTTTTAGAATGCATCTTAATTTTGCTATTTTTTTTACAAAAATACAATATGTAGGTAAATGAATAAAGTTTGATTATTAATTTTGTATCTTTTTTTTATAATTTAGGTATTAGTAAATAATTTATGTTTACTGTATTTTATACTGAAAGGTTTCCTTATAAAACAATACCTATCTTAACCAAAACGAATGCCACAAAATTCAAACATAGATATTTTATGACACATACACACAGAAAAATCTTGAAAAGCGAAAGGGTTGTCATAATAGAAGAACTAACAACATAATTACAAGTTCTACATACGACATTATTCCTTTATCCTTTAAACTTAACCCCCTCAATGTCACACCCAGTCCTTTTCATATATCACGTACTTACGCCCGTGAATTTTTCTCCCCATATTTTTATGCGCATAAAGGCGCAATTCCCCAACTAGAGAGCAAAGTTTCCCACTTCCCCAATGTTTAGTGACGGCATTACATCAAGTGAACGCCTGACGGAATCAGCGGCACCATTGTGGTGTACAATAGTTCTGATATAAGTTCCAGAAAAAGGATTTTCCTTTGGCGAATTATTTCTAACAATACATATGGTGTTTAAGGTAAATGTGAAGCATTGTGAGGGTTATGTTTTGATTTGGGCGTTTATAGCTTTTTTTGGGAATGATTGGTGGGAGGGGATTTTCCTGTAATTTTCTTCGTTTGTTCACGGATTAGTTATTGAAGGGGGAACATTATTGCTTGATTTACTATTTATAACTGAAGGCCACTTAATATTATATCCATTTCTAGTGTATTCGGAAATAGCTGAATACCATTATTTTACATGAAGCGATTAAACGAGTTCGATCATAAGGCCAGAAATAATAATTGGCGTGCGAACTGCGATAAGTTTGATCGGCAGTCTGCAAGTTTCGCATCGACGCGATACGACAAATTAGCCATCTACAGGTTTTATTACAAAAAAAAAATGAGAAATGACATATTGATGCGATGGTCGTTTCAATTAGTACCTGATATTAAAGACGGTCACAAAAACATTGATCAGTGATTAATTGCTCAATAACGCTGAATAAGGGCCAACTAATCTAAACTCACATTCACCACTCACATTCATATCAAAATCACGTTAACAACCCTAATCACGCTTAAATCGCTCGATATCTCAAAAACACTGACGCAAATCCGAACTATCGCGATTAAACCATAATTAAAGTTGGTCCGTTCTTGGCAAAGTTTCGGGGGATCATCTAATCCGGCGTGACCTACCAAAAGCCCGTTTAATATTCAGTGTCACACTTGAACTCATCCAGGGATTAGAACGTAATGCATGCCCGAGACGGCAGCCGCACCACTATTCGGCGCTTTACACTTAATATATGGTGGGAGGAATTGCTGCAAGAATTCAGCGCTTGAGAGTTTGGTGGTGCTGCGCTGGTTAAGTTACAGCGCTTTATTATCATGGCTGTTCTAATTTGTCTTGTCTGTGTTGCAGATTGAAACAAAGCGCAACGTTTCTTCGTTAGAAGATAGTCGTGAAGTCCCTGTGTTTTATAAATATTTGTTTAGGTTTTTTAAATTATTCACCCAATATATCTTTCTTTAGACTACTGAGACATTAAGGTTAGCACAGTTTTATATAACTTTTCTCTTAATATAGTCTTTTATCAGGTCGTATACTTCCCTCGTCGTGTTCATTTTTAATGTAAAATTTAAAATCCAGTCTGACGAAAAGGTATTTTGATGTAATTCCAAAGCTATATAATTTGACGAGACAAGCTTAATTTTCACGATAAAAATATCTAAAGCAATCCATTGTGACAAATAAAGATGTCCAATAATGGTCTTCTCAAGCAAAACCCACGCAGAATTTATATTTCTGTTTCTACAGAATACGGTCGTCGACCAATCTGAGATATTAGAAGCGACATAACCAGCTAACTGACGACTAAATTCGGTGTCTAGATCGACTAAGGGTTAATTTACACAGAGACGCGACGCTGCGCACACGTTTCAACTCAAGCGTTACTTACAGCTTGGCCCGAACGTCTTGAAACGAAACTAATATTTTTGTTTGCTGACAACGTTTTAAAATCTTTGATATTTGATGTAAACAAAGAACGCAAGTTTGTTAGATTTATTATTGTACCATAAAAACTAAAAAAAAAAACTTTTAACGTGCTGGTAGCAAGAGCACAATGGCGACTTCCGTTTTACTACTCTCATTTGCCAACCTGTAAACTAGTTTCAACCAATCAAATGGCATGTATCTAGTTTTCAGTAGTGCTTGAGTATTGATTTACGTTCTGTTATACGGACCACAAAGTCGCTATTAAAGGCTCGGCTCAAAGTCTAACTTTATTCACTACACGAAAAGATATACATTTTCCATATCTGTTAGTAATTGAGAACGCGTCCATTCTAGTTTTGAATGTTATTCCTTTTATGTGTCCTAGCTTGGCAACCCTTGTTTTTTCACATCGCCATTTTGTTATGTGTAAGCTACGCAATAAAGCACCATGCATTTTTGTTATTCTAACGTTTTATTTATTTCAATCCTAAAATATCAACAATATCATTGCGTCACGTCGTGTGTGTACTGACCCTAACGTCTCAAGTCATGAGAGACTAGAGTTAGTACCTACTGATAAATGTTAGCGCGAACTAATACGTGTATGTTATACCTTGCCAGTTGGGAGGTTGACAAAGCGTTATGAGCTGGCTAATTTGGTTAGTGCAATATCTATTAAGCCTGCAGTTAAGTATGAAAGATGGAGATATGGTCTTGTGTTTTTTTTTCATTCGTAGTTCAGATGAAAGGTTCGTTTAAAGCTGGGTTTTCTTTTCATAAGCTTCACTATTTGTTTGTTATTCACTAGCAATCTAGCGATTTACTTAGACGGAGCTTTGTTCCTACGAAAATATACATAATGTCACGCTTTTTACCACGGTGGGGCCCAAAAGAAACTACAAAGCTCCCTGCTACAGCTAAATTAATTTTTTGATAACTGTTTAGATTAACGAAGCGAACACGCTCTTAAAGAATGGGTTTTCAATTACTATGTACCAAATAAATAGTACCGTAAAGTCGTAGGTCGTAAGGTTCTCGAATGGAGATCACGCACCAGCAAGCGAGCAAGGACAGCGGACATCCAACCGCAAGGCGGACAGTCGATCTTATGAAGACCACTGGATTCAAGCCGCTTCCAACCGGTCCTATTGGACGTCTAAAGGAGAGGCCTATGTTCAGCAGTGTATCGTCTTATCTTACGGCTGATATCAGCAGTACCAAAAGCACCCTCCAATATACATATAGGTCAAAATAATATAACAAACTTCCCAAATCCCGGTAATCCCTCTCAAGTCTATATCATTTGAATCGTTGCCAAAGACTTTGGACGTTTACCCATCAAATGCATGCCAAAGTGCCGCAAATATAATAGTGCGGATGGTATAGCCCATAACGTAGCGCCTTGAATACCAACGGATGATTAACTTAATACGCCTAATGAACATCGTCGGTTAAGTTCGGGTTAAGTGTGGTTCATGCGTTAACATTTTATCGAGGAATGATGGGTTAACTACTTTAAGACCCGAGTTCACCAACTCTCGTTTAACCAATGTTTGAGTACGGCCTATGAATTCTTAAACATCGTATCTTAAAAATCGTAAATTGTTGTATGACAATTCACATCAAATGTCAAATAGATGGTTAAACGTCGGTTAAAGTCCGTGAACACGGCCCTATGTGTGATAACTTTAACATAAGGTTTCAACACAAGGTTGGAGTGGTTAAAGCAAGATTTTTGTATACAAATTCATGTCAATGACGTAATTCATGTGTAACGAATGTATGTACTTAGTTTTTTTGGGTAAAAAAAATATCAAATGAGTCCTTCGCATGCCATTTCCATTCAAGAGCCAGTTTCGAGACGCTATTGTACCCATAGAGTCCCGTTTTGACACTGACAGCTCCTTGAAGTGCACGTAGAACTCGACGAGTCGTCTGTTTGGTCCTGATTCTTGATCAGACGGTGAGTTCCTCTTTACTCACCGTCTGCAAACCTGTGTCTACCTTGGCACGGAGCGGTCTCCGTGATGTCCACCGCCCTGGGCAAAATTTTGAGGTGTAAAGCACAAACGTAAAACGTTAATTTTTGTCGACTGAAAATCAGATACAACTGTATCGGATTTCAATCTATCAAAAATGTACCAAAAACTGAAAAGAAATAATTCTCAAAAAAGTAGAAGTAGAAAGATTCCAATCAGATAAAAGTGCTCGATTTTATACCTTCGTTCTTGACGTCAAACAGCACAATTTACATAGAAATTGGAAACACAGGTAAAAAGTAGGATTGCTGAATCGTATCCAATTATGGAATAATTTGTATCGGGCACGAATAATATTCTAAAACAAACAAAACAAAGTACACACAGTGTTTATCTTTGGATCAAAACAAAAACAAATCAGGGAAAATGAAACGTACCATAAACGAATGCCAATGGCAAACCAAACATAGCCAATCGGCCTAATTGCGTAAGATTGTCGATATTTACATTTTCTTTCTGAAAAAATAACATAGGCTATTTTTGTTTATTTTTACCGTTCATACTCCGTCATATCAAATTATCCCTCTGTCAGATATCGCGAAATGGATTTTCGGTTGTCAGAATCGGGAACATTCCCGCTGAAGTATCCCATTTGTTGTAGACCGTGTTACAAAAAGGTTTGGTAGGCGTTTAATAGGTTATCGACCGGCTTATTTGGTCCAACACTAGGCCCCTAGGGGTGCGTTAAGCTGCTGATATTGGTCGAAAAAACGGAGCAGTGTGTTACTTTTGTTTTTTTTTTTCTTTATGGAGGCTTATTTTATTTACAGTCTTTTTTGTCCTCGTGTTTTTAGTTGGGATAACAAAAGGACAAAAAGATTTTGCTACAATCTCCTTGTCTTAGTAATTTCATTCGATCGGCATTGATTTTGATTAAACGATAAATACGTTACAGTTTTAAGCAGTGGTAGCCCGATGGTACACACCAGTTCAAAACTTCAAACTGCTTGAGAAATCACTGCTAACATATCATCCATATAAAGCTCAGACGCTCTAGTCCACTAAGCACAAGTTTTGGTCCAAACCGCGAACATTCGGCGAACTCGCCACACGTATTTCAACGTCCAACCTGCAATTATTCTACCGTCCAGAAATTATTAAACTCAGCAAGTAGGAAGGAGACTTTGCACAAAAGGTTGGCACCACTGTTCCCAACAATAATTGGTTTTCGGACCGCGTCGAGAAATTCAAAGTGTACAGTCACGTGCATAAATCCCTACTATGCCTATTACTAAAATTCTATAGAATGTATGTATGCAAGAGCCTCTCTTTTCTTGTCTCGTCTAGTCTCGCGTTTCTCGTTTTCATACAGAGATAGATCTACTATAGAGACTCTAGAAACCGTGTGTAACAACTGATACGTCATGACGTATACTGCTCCTTTTCGGTAACTATGGTCAGTCTCACCGTAGGTAAGTCATTGGCGCGGAGGTATAAGCACAAGTGTATGCACAGACACACATTGTCATAACCCAAGTGGACTGCAATCCGGCACAACCAATCGGCTCAGTATCATATCAGGTGAACAACAATTCCGAGAAATGGTGGTTTCAAACTATCAATTTCCAAACTTTACCGAGAAATATCCAAAGCAAAACCCAATTTAGGAATTGAAACGATCCAGGAATCAAATATTTTTTTTAGTACTACCGCCAGAGCATGACTTTTATATGATTTTTTCAGAAAACTGCGATCAAACGGGTTAACAGACGTGAAAGTGAAAGTGTGAGTTTTCCGTAAAGTAAAATTATATTGTTTTTTTACAGTCATTGATGTCATAAATAGTGTGTCACTTGTTCTTTTTTGTGTCTCTAACAAAGCTTCTTTTTCCTTAACGTATTTTGTCCCACTGCTGGGCAAAGGACAACAAACCTTATTAACCTTATTTAAAATATTTTCGACTTTATCACGAAAGACGACCGTTAGTGTTCGAAAATTTGGGAAAATTTTATAGTTTGGGATAGGTGGATGACACTCACGTGACTAAGAGAGTGATGAGTATGAATGTTGATGGATGGAAAGGAAGAGGAAAGCCAAAGAAAATATGGATGGATTGTTTATGTAAGGATATGAAAGAAAAAGGAGTAAATGATAGTATGACTTGTGATAGGGGAGAATGGAAGAAAGAAACGTGTTGCGCCGACCCCAAGTAAAATGGGATAGGGGCAGGAAGATGATGATGATGGGATAGGTGGACGGGCAGTCGTGCAGGTCAACTTCGTAATCATACTGTTTATGAACTAGATTTGCTTACTAATGTGGCACTCACCAATTTTACATAATTGTAAGATGCTCATGACTGTACGGTTATAACATTTTAACAGACGGCTACGTGGGGACAGTTTGTTTGTTCGTTAACTTTCCAGCGTTTAATGGGAACTGTCTTAATCTGTCGCCTTGGGTTTCGAAGTTCGGGTTTCGGCACCGGTTTTAATCTAAACTTTATGTGCGTTGAGTTGCTTCTGTTTCATATTTTGTGGTAATTAAAATTTAATTTACTGGTTTTTGTTTACCGAGCTGAAATGAAGATTTAATTCGGGTGTCTGCTTGTCGTTGCCTGTTGAAACTGTTCATTATGAATATTTTGTCTTTTTTTTTTGCACATGACTAGTAGTAGGGGCAGCCAAGAAGGGATTTCTGATGTGACTTGAGCGCATCAGATAATTATTATACAGGGAGAATCCTTACACCCTTTAATGTACCCCTACCAAGTGCCCCTCTAATGGTGGGGTATATTTGGCGCAATCCGTCTGATTAGTAAAAAAAAATTGATCCTCACAAAAACTCGAGCCCGTCAGATTAAGAAAAGGTAGATGAATTACGTTCAGAAGAGTGTATATCTCAATAATCTGACAATTTGGGCGAGACACTAGGAAATGGGCGAGTACTGAAGTTGTAAAACAAAAACAAAAAAAAATACACTTCCATAAATTTATTTTATTTGGTTTATTCAGACGCTTTCTAACATTCTTCTTTTAACTAAGCTTGAACTAACCGATGGCAAAGATGCAATTATAAATACCTGTCTACAAAACAAGCCAAAGATCTAATCAGGAAGCGAGCCGGCTCGCCGAAATTAGCCGAAATAATTTTGATCTGCGAAGAATTTAATACAGCATCCATTCGGAGGCATTTTCGTTCTATAATTACAACATCCCGGATGAAATTTATGAAGTGAATTTTCTGTGATCCTGTTCCGGGATATAGTGATGGCCAACCTCGGGATTTTCGAGGGATTTTTAAGTCCTTCTATCCGTTTTTGAGGCTTCCCGTTGCGGTGGAATTCCAATTTTTGACGGCATGTCGTGGTATTTTTCAATATTGATACCGTTTCTATCCGTTCTACATGGTAAAATTTTAACGATGCCCTAATTTAGATCTTGACAATCTAAAAATAAAGTATTTGTGGAAAACCTCTTAGATATCTGATGTTTTATTTTGTTACTGGCGACCCGCCCAGCTTCTTGTCTTGATAAATGAGTATAGTCTGTGTTACTCGCTGAAAATTATAATTAATGTAGATATTTTGAAGATAGGAAACATGCATTGCAATATTTGCTTTCATGTATCTATACATATATAGGTAATAAAATAGTAGGAAAGTCAAAACTGTACATTGAATATTTTTTTTAAAGAATACTTGGGGTGTGATCTACAATCGATACCGAAGCCAAAAATATAGTTTTTAGAATTTTTGTCTGTTTATCTGTTTGTCTGTATGTATGTCCGGGATAAACTCAAAAAGTAATGGACGGATTTGAATGATTCTTTTTTTGTTGTATAGGTATTAAGTCTGGTCAAAACATAGGCTATATTTTATTTTGAAAACTTGAACAACTGGCGCAGAACCGCAACAGACCAGCTAAACTATAAGAGATACAAAAATGGTGCGATAGCAAAAATTGTTCCACGTGATGAGCATTTTCTGCTGAGATAGTTAGTTTTAAGATCTGGAATACCTGATGTGGAACTCCAAGAGCCCAGCTACACTATAACATATACAGGAATGACGTCTTAGCAAGAGTTGTTCAGCGTAATGAGCACTCTCTGTTGACGTATAAAAATTGAAGATCTAGAACACCTAATGTGGAACTCCAAGAGCCCAGCTACCCCGCGGTGGTGGACGCCCACGGCGTCGGACGTCACAAGACGATCTCCGGCCACCGTAGGCGCGGGCATGCGGGTGACGAGTAAAGGGCAACTCGCCGTCCGTCCATGGACGGCGCGTCGTGTTCCACGCGCGCCTTAAAGAGCGTCAGCATAATGACGGGGCTCCCTCTCAGAGGACTAAAGCCTGCCGGGGTCGCGGGACTTATACCATCACCATTACCCCGGAACATAAAGGGCTATTGAAGGACACCGTGGATTTTAGTCAGTACAAGTCTGACAGTCCCTACCGCCCTGCCCGGGGTGGGAGGACTCATTTGATGATTTACCACGAAAACAAAGAGCCCCGCTACACTATATCATGATTTTTTTCAACTGGGCGTGGATGGCTATCTTCGAAACTATGAGGAATATCGAAAAATGTTGAAGACTCAACAATTTGGGAAGTAATCATATATGGCAAACTTAAGAAAAACGTATAATTGAAAAAAAACTGATCAATCTTCAAGGCGATGACTGTATTCGAAACTTAAGTTAACCTTTTCTTCTTTGATGATTTCAAAGAAGAAAAGGTTAACCGCTTATTTTTGTTCAACTCAGCGCCCAGTTGAAAAATTCAACCTGTGTAGGAATGACGTCTTAGAAAGAGCTGTTCAGCCTAATGAGCATTATCTATTGATGTATTAAAATATAAGATTTGGAACACCTGATGTGGAAATCAAAGCTATCACTAATTTCACGGACTGATTTTCGATGACGATTAATATATATTAATGTAATAACTGGCCAAACTCCCATGAATTTTTTACCCGAGCTCTTGAAGTTGGGTATCAAACTTTTCAGATCTTCGATTTTGCCGACCCCCTTGTCGCTGGCATAAGCAACAAGATCCGCGTACGAAGTCGCGGGCAGAAGCTAGTACATAATAAAAAGGTTGACACAAATTGCGTCTTACTTGCTTGCTTCAAAATTGGTTCTTAAAGTCAAAATTCAAAGCAAATATTGCAAAACTGGGAATAACTTCCAGCCAGATAAATTATTATAGATAACATACAGTATTTTTCACATTAGTTCTATTTAAAATTTATTAATTATAAACAGCAAAAAGCAATCAAATCTCTTAACTTTGAAGAATTTGTTAAAATTGTGTCTTTAAAAAGATTAATCCAGAATTCCGTTCCTGATCATCCCAGTCATACCGGTCATCCGCATTACATTCTGTATCGCTTGAACAACACTATTGCGGACAAAGCCAGGGTTTCTGCTACCAATAAATTGAATTCCAGTGCAGTCAGCTTCGAAGAATCAGCCATGTTATGAAATCGTCAGGATAAAACAAAATTTATTACTTAAACAATTATTTTTATTTATTTTTTATCTGTGGCATCCAAAGTTCGAGTGCTGCGTAATTGATTTCGAAATTATTCGACGAATTTTCTTTTTTTATCTGTGGTATGATTCTGTCAGAGTGGAACTGCTTTGTATTTCTGTAATGCTTGGATTTTATTGCTGGTATTTGTCGCCTACTCGTTGTGTATTGTGTATTTAATTATTGCAATTAAATTGTACCTTGTTGTACCTTAATTTTCATTGTTTGTATGATCTGCAAGTTATTGTTCTGGATCTGGCTGTTTGTGTATGTGAGTTAATGTATTTGTAAACGCACTCACGAAATAGGAAAAAATACCAAGTGTGGGGCAACGTATATGTAGAAAAAAACTTATTGTTTTAAATTGTTTTTATCTTTACTAATCTTTTTTTTTTTACCTGGTAAAATCATCAAATGAGACCTCCCACCCCGGGCAGGGTGGGAGGTACTGTCAGACTTGTACTGACTAAAATCCACGGTGTCCTTCAGTAGCCCTTTATGTTCCGGGGTCACGGTAATAGAAATAAGTCCCGCGACCCCGGCAGGCTTTGGCCCTCTGAGAGGGGGCCCCGTCATTTTGCTGACAGGTCTTTGAGGCGCGCGTGGAACACGACGCGCCGAGTAAAAATATTGATAACCACTCTTCTGAGACATAGGCTCTCTTAGAGAAGGAATGGACGCAGTACAACAAGTTAGTCAAAGTGTTCGATTTTTTTTCATCAAAAATTTGTTTATTTTCCTTCACCGTTTTGGGATCAGTGTGTGGTAATGATATTACACAAAGTCACTACTACAACTCATAACCGCATACCTCATCCTATCTCTCCATTTGAGAATTATAAAAACAGTTGAAAACTGAAAAATCTGTTTAATTCACTCAGTTTATAATTTAGCACGAAATTATTTCCAACACAGAAAATTAGACGAACGTGATAATTCCACAACTCACTTACTTAGTGTCTCATAAAAACATAATTGCATTTCATAAATTCTTGTCTGCACTAAAGCATCCTTCACACGGGACGGCATTATGCACCGAGATAACTAGATTTTCGCCTTTTCTTACAAATTTTGCTAAAGCAACGAACGGAATATTTTAGAGTTAATGAAAATTCTCGAATAACATCTTCCGCCTGCGTTTGGGCCACTATCTAAATTGAATAGTCTGCATAGTCTTTGGACTGCCTTTAATCCAACAGCAAGCTTTTTCGAACTGAACAAATAATCCTCTTTATGCCATTTTTTCGTGTTTCATAAACAATATGGATGGCGTGTGTTTGGTACAATTTCCGTGTCTATTTCAGCTAGATTTGCTTAAGAGTTGGATTAACCAATACGTTGTTTCGTTTAAAATGCGCTGTTATTTCGAATTTTATACTTTTTTTTTCTTAGTATCTTTTTTTCCGAATGAGGAAGGTAGTATTCAATTTTTTTTATTATTGCTCGTTATGAATAACTTTTGGTGCACTCAGATGATATTTTTCTGCGCTAGTGTGTTTACCTAATATGTGTCTTCTCTACTGGAGGTTAGGTCTCTTTACTACTACGACAGCTCTCAATAATAAAATTCAATAGTTTTTCAACTCCAAAAAAGTCTTGAAATTTCAATTATTTAGATTGAATTTTAAATATACGCATTAATATCTGCGTCACGACTTGTAATGCTTTTTATCCAATATCAACTTCATATTATTATGAAAAATCCAGAGTATGACTGCGATTGCCTGGTTGGTGAGGCAACTGGGTACTGAATCAGATCGTGGCAGGTTCACGTCCTGTTCGCTAAATTTTTCTTTCACCAAAAAAAGCTTTGGTAACACATTAACCAACTAAATAGCTGAGTAATTAAGTAGCTGCGCCATAAATAAAGCTTAATCAGCTTCATTGAAGGAGAACCAAAGTTGGGATAAGATTTTGAGTTTGAAGAACTGAAATTAAACTTTAAGACTCATTAATGCTAGTCCACAAAATGTGAGGGAAACAGACTTATCCGCAATTATATCGCAAAGACAAGTTCGTATGTTTTAGAATTTATTAACTGTAGAAGATTTTTGATTTAATGGCTTGGGATGTGAGCAGTTTTGTGAATTAATTTGAGTACGTTGCGGTGCAGGTTTTAAAAGTCAAACAAATTGTTTGTTAGTATTTTAATTGGGAACTATGAAACATATTTTCAGTTTTTAACCCCCGACGGAAAAAGAGGGGTGTTATAAGTTTGACGTGTCTGTCTGTCTGTCTGTCTGTCTGTGGCATCACAGAGCCCGAACGGATGAAGCGATTTCAATTTAGTTTTTTTTTGTATAAAAGGTGACTTACCCGCGAGTATTCTTAGACATGTTTGATGAAAATCGGTTGAGCCGTTTAGAAGTTATGGGGGTGAAAGTGGGGAAAGGTGACCGAGGGTCTGCAAATATACTCGAGTTGGGTATCAAATGAAAGCGTACTGAAAGGGAATATTGATGACTTAATCGGGAGTACTCTTAGCAACAAAAAAAATATATAAGTAGGTATGTACCTATAAAAAGTATAAAATAAAAAATAAATTTAAAATACCCCCGACACAAAAACCAAGTTCCCTTTAAAAAGTTAAAAATAATAAAAATATGTACGTCGCGTTGGGGGACTGCAAAAAAACAGGAGATGATGAATAATTTGGAGCAGTCCCCCAACGCGACGTACATATTTTTATTATTTTTTACTTTTTAAAGGAAACTTGGTTTTTGTGTCGGGGGTTTTTTAAATTTTAAATTTATTTTTTATTTGTTTACCTAAATCGTTCTATTTTTAATTTACCCAACTATTTTAGACGAACAACTATGGTCTCGTTATTTGTTAAAAGTTACTATATTTTCAGTTATGGCAGTAGAATTAATGAGACTGAGAAGAAAAACAAATTACAAATCATACGCTTTCAAAATACATTAACACAACTCTCTTTAATAATTTCGGCTTTATACAACACACACATATTACCCCTCGTTTACACCAAGAAACAAGTTAAATACTAGTTTCATACAAAACTTGTAGAATACTTGTCAAAACATAATTTGTTTGTTTTATACACGTATTGAGAGTATCTCAAACCATAATCTCAAACATTCTTACGTATATATACAAGTATAAAACACATTTGCGTTTACACTGAAGTCTGTGACGTGTCAAAACTTGTCAAATACATGTTTTATACCTTGGTGTAAACGAGGGGTAAAACATACAGTACACTAAACAATCCAACCAAAAACAAAACAAAGGATCTTGCCAAACAATGTCAAAAAATTAAAAAAATACTACAGCTCAAAAATACAAAGGCTATCTTTTATAATTTCGACATCAAACAAATCGTTGTTTGTACCACACAATCCAACTAACAGAAAAACAAAAAAAAAGGAGCCCTGCCAAACTACACAGACCTCAAAAGCTAAAAAACTCCCACAGTCGTGCACGATTCTCCCGCATGGTCGCATCTTATCCCACAAAAGCGATGTTTACTGAACTAAAGAGGTTCTGCATTTTTTAGTATACACGTCAGATGCACCGCCTCTCATAATGCGAACTAACGTTACCGACGTTCTTTAGTTTTAGAGTTTTGAAGAATATACAGGGTGACATTTTATTAATGAGCAATATTTTAATTTCGGGCTTTATTAACGATACTAATCGTATTACGGAACTCAAAAATACAGTTAATGCAAGTATCTTCGCTTAATATTATTTTGATGTTTGTTTACTTTTCGTTACGCGCGCGCTGTATAATTTGTATACCTACTTTAGGACTTTTGGGGTTTATGATGTTTTTTTATTACTTTTAGTGTTTATTTGCAATGCCTTTGCAATGTGACATACTACTTTTCAAGGTGTCTATAATTACATTAATAATATTTTTGATTTGCGATTTATTAGCCGCAATGCAATCAGTATCGTGAGTAGAGCCTTAGATTAAAATATTGCCCATAATTTCGATTTCACCCTGTAGTATGGAATTGAAGTCTCTCAAAAAATATTAGGTATTAATTTGTACTCCAATTTATCATCATTGACAATCAAGCGAGATAATGATAAATGATCAAATGCGAACTAATCTTTAAATTAAAAAAAAAAATGCTGGGATGTTTGGAAATGAAATATGGAGAACTATCCTGGCATTGAGTCTTTATAGACATATGGAAAAAGATTATAAAAATAAATGCAAAATTATGTTTTTTTATATCTAAAATACTACGACATGTAGTCAACAATAGTGTGGAGATCAGCAAGATGGCAATTTGTTACTTCCGGGGTTGCGGGAATAATTGAAATTGCAAAGGGTAATTAAAAGGTCATTCGTACACTAGGCGACGCAGCTCTCCGATACCTTACGACTTTGGAATCCACTGACGCGTGTCTGTGTACGATATACGAACCTATATAGATTTTTATTGTGATAGTCGCCTGGATATCGTAGTCATAAGGTATCAGAGATTTGTGTTACGCTGTGGACGAAGGGGCAAAGGAACCGGTAGATTGTAGTTAATAAGAGTCTGACGTTACCTTCCTCTCCACCCAGGGAAGGGAGGACTCATTTGATCATTTTACTACTTACCTATAAAAAAGGCTCAACAAAGTTTGTCAAACTACAGGACAAAACACTACAATTACAAACAAACCAGCAATCATAAACCCATTTATCAAACAAATTCATAAATCTCAGTCATTATTGATTCCAACATACATGATCGGCCTTATCACACAATCTACTCGTACATTACACAGATACGATGTTACATTTGACAATATACAATGTACATTATCGCTTGTTTAGCCATTAATTGGTACAATCCATATAATTGGATTAAGTTGTATTCAATTATGTTGCTCTAATGCTGCGGGAACATTATTGCTGATTCAATTAATTGCATATTATCAGTTAACGTTAATATGTCGGATAACAAAGGCAGGGTGGGCATTGGTATTTGTCATTTTGAATTAATTATTTAATTGATTGCTTTAGAGTAGCATGTCTATTAAGTGGGTGGCTCGAAAACCTGGAAATTTTGTTCTCTTCGTAAAAATAATGTATTACAACGAAAGAACAGACAAAATCCAGAAAGTAGAAATATTTCTAACGTTCTATTTTAAAAACTGTGGAGAAAAAAAACACTGTCGACTACAAGAACAAAACAAACTTAAAAACTTTGTCTATTCTCAGTAGAATAGAAATATAATTAAAGATGGCAGAATGAGTTCTTTAAAAGCACTAAGTGTTTCCTCCAGGGATAAAACACAAATTTACTATTTCTTGTTTTAAAATTACTAAGTATCTCAATTATGCAAATCGCATAATAAAAGTGACTTTGAACATTTATACGTTAATGTTCAGACACAAATTCCTGCACTCTAATCCCTTAACAAATTAACCGTGGTCAACTCGGGGTGCCCGTAATTAAAGATTAATTTGCTTGATAAGCTTAAATTATGCTCAAATATCATTTGTATGATAAGCTAACTAGATGTAAGCGATTAAGCACAAAATTTGTAATTCAGCTCACGTCACAGTCGGACATTAGTAGGTATGTGTGCTTGGGGGCGACTTGGAAACTTTGGGACTTAGGCTAAAATAATAATTCCAAGTTTACCAACTTACGTATATGTACCGTGCATAAAACACATCAAACGAAAAGAAAATATCGACTAGTTTTGGGTTCGTAGAAGATTATCTACATTAAGATTATCTCCACTATTAATCAATTATTCAACCACAACGATGTCTATTGAGCGGCTTGTTGTCCAGGAGAAGGCGCAGCAAGTTACCAATGCGATGGACTGACCAGATCAATTGGTATTCAGTAGGTGGTTGCATGACTACACACGAGTCAGAACGTAGTGAAATCACGGCGACACGGTGTGTCGCTACGACAAGCAATACCGCAAGAGTGAGTCGACGAAGAAGAAAAGAATCACAACGATGATGGTGACAAACGTCACACAGGTAGTGTGTGACATAAGGTAATATCGCCGAAGATAGATAGTATGCTACTAGTATAAACCTACTAACCCACAAAATTTCAAACGTTTCAAAAGTGGTCTATCCTAGGAGGCGGGTCATCTTCGGCAACACTACCTTAGATAGAGATAGGTTGGACGGGGCTTGGATCCAGCGTTACCTTGTAGTCTTCATCAGATCACCTGTCCACCTTTTAGGTGGACGTTCTACGCTGCGCTTGCTGGTGCGTGTTCTCCATGAGAGAGCCTCACAGTCTGATTGGCTGATATTTCTGTGTACAATGTGGTTTCCCCACTGCCACGCTTACTTGCCAATTCTACTTGCACCTGCTTTCTCACAACTCAGCCTTTTTAACAAGTGTAACAAAAAAACTCAAAACAAAAACTACTCAACAAATCCTCTGAATAACTGGTTCTTCTAAAAAAACAGCAATTTTCAACCATTAATTTAGTGGAAAACTTGATGCTTTTCCTGTAACTTCTCAAGTCAACAGCTTACCAACTCTTCTGGTACAAAAGTGCATCGTAACGACGTGAGCTAACGAGCGATCGTTACACCACGTGCTCATGGCGATATTACCAAGAAGAGATAGTCTTTAGAAGGGCCATTCCATTTTAAAACACCTAAATAATATCTACTATGTTTTTTTGGCCACCTTTTTTGGTAGTAAAACTGGTGGATGGTGTTCCTTCAATTGCCCTTTATGTTCCAGGGTCACATTGTTATCGCCACTATATGGACCGATCGGTGGACACGGTGTATCGTACAGAAGTGTGAATGTTCACAAAAAAAAAAATCACAGAAAAATGAGATGTCATTTGAAGTATGTATGCGGCACTACCACGAGTGCGTCCTAAACCGCGCGTTACATTTCCATGCTGCTTTTTTCTTCTACATCTATATTTTAGCATTGTGGCGAAAAGCAAATGAGGTATCACTCATGCACATACCAAATTCTTAAAGGTTTGTGCCATGTGTATTTTTAATTTAAAAAGTGGTTCCGTTTAATAAAACTGCACACTCGTTTTATCTCTGGTTTGACTCTTCTGAAGTTTGAAGTGCTTAAAAAGCTGGTAAATTAATGAAACAATGTTTTCACTACATCACCCAACGATCGCTATATAGTTGCGGCAATACTGCGACTAGGCTGTTTATATAATCATGCGGTGTTCGCTGTTCGTTTGCAGTTCACCTTCTGTAGCTATTTATTTTATAGTGATATAACTCAGGACAATGTCACATAACGTCTGGGTAATGTCGCTAACGTGGGTTATGTCCGAACTCTTCTAATGTAATTGCTTGAAGTTGTAGTAGCTATTTATTAATGACATGTTGTGTGTCCTTTGGGATTTCCAATCTACAAAAATAATGTACCTCGAGAACCATACACAATTCATTTTCGGTGCAAAAATAGAATACTACCTATACACCCTGGATTCGCCCGGGTGCAATAAATTCAGATGTATTATTGACTTAGGTGTCAACTCATCCGCAAAATTTTTCATCAGAGGTTGAAACGTCACCCTTCAAAAAATGAAAGGGGTCGACTCATACAAAGTTCGAACAAGTCATATTATTCAGATTAGTTTCTCTTGAATCCCCTATAAAATGATGAAAAGTGCATTAAAATCCATTGCGAAGTTTGAAAGATTCACTTACAGAGGCGTGAAGAGATTTTGTTTTAACTCTGTAGGTAAATATTGTGAAAAATATATGCTTGTTATGTAGTTATAGGCTCCTAATAAATAATACGATTAATTATATACTGGGTGTAAGAGACAGCCCTCCGAAAACTTTCAGGGTTTGCTCACTAGACGACACTCAGGAAATGAAAAAAAAATCGGCCTCTCCATACAAACCGTCCAATCAAGTTTATAATTTTGTATGGTGAGGCCGTTTTCTTTTTCATTTCGTGACAAAAGAAATCTGGAACACTGTTTAGTTTCGTCTAGTGAGCAAGCCTGTCCCTGACACCCAGTATGTATACATACCTACATGTTAGTGCGTGAGAGAGAAATATAAAAAGAGAGAGGAGATGGAGCAATATGGCGGACATTCAAAATAGATATATTATAATTTACCAGACTACTAACTAGGCAGTCGTAGCAAGATTTTACAGTTTACTTAGTATAAAAGAAATAACACTAAAATAATGGAACTAGACTTCATTCATGAAAGCACCAGCGGTATTATTCTTCGTAGAACTTTTATTCGTTACATTTTAACCCTGTTTAAAAATGTGGGAAGATAAATAATTCTTATCGCCAACTTGGTAGATGGATAGTTGGTAGTGGGTCGTTAGATATGAAGATTATGTCTTAAAATGTTTATTTCCTTCACCGTTTTGAGAGCATGACAGATTGGCCGGAGAAAGATTGGAAGGGAGAAATTTGCCCAGCAGTGTGAAAACTGAGGTTTTAAAAAAAAATGCTGGCTAGCTCAGTTCAAACCCACGACCTAATACGACGTAAGTTGTAGTCGTTACCACTGGTTCACCGCTGCTCATCTGACATACGTAGGTTAACTATGTTAGAGGAGTAGCTATACTTAAATTCGAAGAAAATCTTTCATCTACCACATTATCACCGACAAAACAAACAAAATCTTTTATTCCTTCCACAAACAGGTAAGGCAGTGTGGCAAACGTGAAAATTGCAATATATCCTTGGACAGGAAACCCCTGTCGTAGCAAGAAACGTTTCTAGTGTAACTAGCGTTCCAGCTGTATCTAGGGCTGCCATCGTCACACGTTCTGGCTGAGAAATGTTTGGAATGAGGAAGTAGAAGTTATGCTGAATAGTTTAAACTGTAGATAATTGAGGGTGAATTTGGTAGGTTTCCTTTAAGATATTTTTTAAGTTTTTTTATGTGAGGTGGGTTTGCTGTTGCCTTAGTCTAGGTCTGGAGTGACTAAGACAAGGTCGACGATGGAGCGAGCTTACCCAGAAGAAGCCTGTTCACTCTAACTTTGAAGAAATTAGCGTTTAATCTGAATAATTATTTTCTCAGTAGATGAATGTCATGGTTGTTTTTGACTGTCATAGAAGAAATAATGAGTGTTCAAATTGAAATCCCGTTGTGAATTTTAATCTAACTGGACTTACTTGAAAGTCTGATCAATTATTTTGTCAGTAGACGAACGTCATGGTTGTTTTTCACTGTCATTGTAGAAAGAATGATTGTTCCAACTGTTATCCCGTTGTGAATTTTGATTTATTTAGACGTACTTGAAATGTCCCTTTCGCGGAATATCCAAATCCCACACTGTTAGTTTCCCGAAATGCCCCCTTCCTGAACCACTTCTCAAAATGTGCCTTCCCCAAAATGTCCCTTTCGAAAAATGTGCCTTTCCCAAACCGGTACCTACAACAAATGGCTTCCATTACCAGTTATAATTTTATCACTTATTCTTAGATATATCTTGTTTTATGTCCCAAGAAAAACAGACAAGAATTCAGGCTTATTTTTCTGAACATTTAACACTGCGAACACAACAAGACTGCACCACAACTCCTCGTTTATATGGCATCCTTACCGCTATTCCACTGAGCTGTATACCAAATGAGCTCGTGTTTTATTCCAAACAAGCCGACGGTAGTTTTGTTCAAGCATACTCTGGACGATTGTCGACTTGAACGTGGATATTTGCGCTAATTTTTACTGCTGTTTTTATTTTTGTGTCTTCTGTGCACATAATCATGTGTCTCTGAAAAGACAATGTTATTATACTAAGACTAGGGAAAAATCTTCTGAACTGACATGGTCACTCACACCACAACGGGATATTTATCAAAATCTAATCATTTTTATTTCACATCTACGTCCATGAGGGCACTTATAAAACGTCGACAACAGGTGCTCGGTTCGGGTTGGCCGATTCCATGGAGAAGAATCGGCAAGAAACTCCTTGGTTATTCTTTTAAATTATGGTATGGTTTTACAAACTGATTGTTACAATTTTTAATACTTAGGTAGTTGGATTATGTGATAAAAACGTAGGGCTAGTATCATGTTTATAACCATACATTTTCATGTCTATTTGGTTATTTTTTGTAATCATAGTGCTTGCAACAATGCATCTTATATGAAAGTTTTACTAGACAAATACAGTTTTTTTTTTTTATAATGTGGTAAAATCATCAAATTTTAATGAGTACTCCCACCAAGGACAGGGTGGGAATCCCGACTGTCAGACTCGTACTGATTAAATAAAATCCACGGTATCCTTCAATAGACCTTTACATTCCGGAGTCACGGTAATTTGATAAGTACCTCGACCAATTCAGCTTAACGGATTTGTATAAAATTTGGCAAGCAAAAGTTTATAACCTGAATTAATACATACCTACTAACATGCGGGTGAAGGCGAGGGCTAAATATAGTAAATAATAAATAGCTATGCTGAATATTCCGTTTTCACATAGTGAAAATAAACAAGAATTATATTTCAAATTAATCTTTCTACACTCAGTTTATTATTTTGTAGACTGCGTTTGACCTACCAGGAAAATAATGATTTCCAGGAAAAGGGTCACGAAGGCTTCTCTCGACGAGTATCTTTGAGACATTTTGCTGATATAATCTTCCTGAAAATTATCAAATTAGTTATCGTCTTTCCTAGAAATATGTCTTATTCTAATAAGTATCCATCTTAACTAATATTATAAATGCAAATGTAGGTTTGTTAGTTACCTTATAAAGTCCAAACTGAACTGATTATTCTGAAATGTTGCATTTATACGTTAGCAGGTTTACAGAGATTTTTTAAAATATTAAAAGATAGGTTCCGATTGTCCACTATCTCGCCTTATTGTAAGCGAAGATGGACAAAGAGTACCCTTCATCTCGACAAAATGGTACTCTTCTCGTGCATTACGATAAGTTGATGGCGCCACATGAGCCATCCGAATTTATTGCCAAATCCAAATTAACACAAGTAAAGCCACGAAAAATAGACAGTTTATTAAAAAATAGGTTTTCACAGCTCTGCCCGGGTCATTTCTCCTACTTCAAGTTTCGTAAAAAGAGATTTTGAAGCATCTCTACCCAAAATTGATCAATATCTGTCCAGCCATTTAGGTGCAAAAATGTAACGAACGTTTGTTCGTTCGTTCACTATCTCATTTTTATAATATTAGTTAGAATGCATACTCAATCAGCGAGATTTTTATTGGCTTCAGTTTTCAGCATTTCACCCAGTACAACAGTCCCCTTATTTTCATTTTTCATTTATTTTACTGCAACTTTTAATCCCAACATGTTATTATGTACTGGTATGGTTCAAAGCACATGCTGGTCGCACATAAATATGTCCTTTGCCAATAAATTATATGGCATTGGCTGTCAAAATAGTTGTGGTATAAAATATTGACTAGCTAGTCATATATTAGATGTTAGTACAGTCGATATTAAAATGAGTAGTTCTGCAACGATCACCTGGCTTCTACACACGGCTACACATAAACCAGTTTGTCTTGGTCTCGCTTCATACGATTTTTACACACAATGAACGGCCAGCTAATACTGGTTTTGCATAGCTTGATGTGTAGCCGTGTGTACATACATTAGAAGAATTAGATGGTACTTTGAAATGGAGTGAATAGTAGATACCTATAACAGTAACATACAGTATCACCATGAAAAATCGCTCCTTTCCACAGGGTTATTCAGCAGTGTACACTTTTCGTAAGTACCTTTTACCATCAACAGGCCTTGAAAATAAAGAAAAGTCTAATTATTAATTTTACTGACGAAGTGATGCCGCTAAACAAGCAGACACTTCCAACTCGGAAGCAGTTATTCGAGCAATGGAGAAGGCGGAATGCGTGAGGTAGAGGTAATCCACCATCTTACGGCTCAGACGCTGCCGGAAACGGCCTGGGCGTCGAAAATCGTGAGGCGATTTCCGGCTACTTACCGTAGGCGCGGGCAATGGGCAGCTCAGTGTTTGAAAAGGACCAAGGAATATTAATCAACTTAAGTACCTTAATTTATCTTTGATCGTTCATATTGAAGTTAAATCGAAGTATTTGTTGTTTTAGCGAGTTATTGTCGCTGGTGGTTGATGTCTGGAAATGATTAAGACTTTATCTGTAAAATTTAGGTTTACAAAAACATTTAAAGTGACTTTTACAAGCAATTTCAGCTTTGGGAAGCACTATAGCCGTTATGTGCTGTTGGTCCTGGGTGTCCTTTATAATCCTTTAACAGTCTTTACTCTTAGTCAGAAGCTCGAAATTCTGACAACCATTCTTACCAAGCAGTAGGCAAATAAAGGTACTTGATAGAATTCTTTTTTAGGTTTTCGGCATGGATACAAAACGTGTTACCCTCTCTAAATAAAGCTATGAACACACCCACCCCAATTTCAAGCTTTCAAACTATATTAAAACATCCACAATATAATTCACAAATAACCCAATACCACATTACGGCCCCCCTCTCACAGTTCAACCCGCGCAATGAGATATTAATCTACTAGTTCTTAACCCATGCCCCGTTATTAACCGTATAAACGAGCTCACAAACTGGCCGTCATTTATCATTAAACTAGGTGGTTTTAGTCAATTATTGTGTTCAAGATATGGGTCATAGGTATGAACTATTGGTTTGGAGGTAATAATTTTCAAGCGATCAAGGGTTAAGAGTTGGCAATCTTTTAAAGAGGTGGATTAGTTAAGAATTATGGTCGATCATAATATTTTGATAGATCAGACAAGCGCCTCTTTTTTTATCGTGGTAAAATCATCAAATGAGTCCTCCCACCCCGGGCAGGGCGAGAGGGACTGTCAGGCTTGTACTGACAAAAATCCACCGTGTCCTTCAAAAGCTCTTTATGTTCCGAGGTCACGGTGATGGTATAAGTCCCGCGAACAGCCAAGCGCCTCTGTTGGGAATCAAAAATCAAATATGGTTGCTGATAAGCTTGAGCAGTCAAATCAAATCAAATCAAAATCAAGTCAAATCAAAACCGTTTATTTCAACTAAGCCAAATATAGGCACTTTTGAAATGTCAAGACAAAAAAATAAACTAGTTCTAATAGTATATTTTGCAACGAGTGAATAAAGAGCGGATTTAAAGCGAGGGCCATTATTTGAATCAAGAGCAAGCGAAGGATTTTAATGGCTGAATCACGACCGCAGGGAGTGATTCATGATGATTGAATCACGGGCGAAGCGAGTGATTCAAGTATTTAAATCCTGAGCGAAGCGAGTGATTCAGGCCCTCGATTTAAATCCGTTTTATTCAAGAGTTGCAAACGATACTTTATACCATGACTACGAGAAAAAAAAAGATTTGAGCGATAAAAGATATTCAACGAAACAAAACAAAGTTTTTTTTTAATAAGTCTGCCACACACACGTTGTAAGTCGTGGAAGTAGTCCAATCGCTCGGTCACTGCGCCAACAAGCTGACATTAAAATCGGAACAATGATTTAAATTAAGAGTAATTCAAGGGGGTTGTCCAGCATCGCGGTCGAGCTCGAATGTACTAGTGTTCTAAATTCAAACACCAAAACAGTGCGTAAAAGACTACTTTTACGCACTGTTTTCAGTGCGTAAAAGTAGCTTTTTCAAGGGGGAATGGTATAAAAATAGTTATGGTGCTACAGTCTCAGTCACATGACATAAATACTGTGAAAGTACCGTAGGTGCTCATTCCAAAGCGTAGATGTAAATGGAGAAGAATGAGCAAGAAACTCCAATCAGTTGAAATGAGCAATATTGCGAATGTTACATTTTAGAAAAACGAGATTGTTTTAGAAGCATTCTAAAAAGTGTTCTAGCGAGCTTTTTGCCGAGCCGACTGTCAATTTTGACATCTTCATGAAGAGAAAGTTTTATGGAGACCATAGAGCGTTCGCTAGAAAGATTCCATGCCGGGCTTTATTCTTTGTTCATTTAAAAAAAAAAAACGGCCCGTGCTCGATGTTTTGTTAAAAACTTAAGACAAGGCAGGTGAATTTTTAGCTATTCAAGTCTGACAGTTCCTTCTGCTCCACTCAGAGTGGCATGACTAATTTAAAGTCATCTGTGGTCGAACGTTCCGGTTGATTCGTGAAGTCACGGCCGTTTTCACAGAGCCAAAAACTGCTGACAATATTTAGTGGCCTGGCAGTTGTACCACCTCCGGCGATTAGCGAGTAGCGAGTAGAGCGAGCAAGTAAAAAGGAGTCTGGGAGCATCGAGCAGAAAGTGTGTAGTTCCGGTAATTCTGTCGCTGTGCTATGAGCGAGTGTCCAAGTATGATGAGCCATTACTCGCTCAGCTGTGCAACATCGCTCGTTATTAGTATACATATAGGCGTGAGTTTTAACTGTCAAGCGAACATCACTTGTGAGTATATTTTGAAAGCCATTGTCACTCAGCAATAAACTCTTGGAGCAAGTCTTCGCCGATAGTGTAATCTTCCACCTGTTATACTTTATTATGCGGATTGTACTAATTTATTTATTTATTTAATCATTTATGTACACACAATATAAAATAAAAGGACATACTTAAACTAATAGTACAAAGGCACTGCTTATTTCAAAAGAAATTTCAACCAGCAGACCTGCGACAGGAAGAGTAAAAAAAAAGAAATGTCGACAGTAGTGTGTGAGAACAAGAAAATTGTAAAAGTTTCTTGAACGAGAAAAAATCGAATAGTCACATTCTCGCTAGCGTTAGGACTACTGCCTAAATATTCATCATACCACAGAACAACCCTAGAAATCAGGTCAATGAATACGCAGCTACCTTTTGGACATAGAACAAACTTATAATATTAATTTATTTATTTAAAGGTTCACCCACAGCACATATATAAACATAAATACAATTAATCTTAGGTAAAATTCTAATATATATGCCAATTACGGGCAAACACAACACTGACAAAACATACGCCAGAATACCGCTTACATTCTAACTTATAGTAAGTTTACATAATATAACAACAGAAAAAAAGAAAAATTAAATACTTAAAGATAAAACAGTAAAGGACATAATTGACAAACATTAAGTCAATGACCAGTTCGTAGGGAGGCCAAGATTCTAGATCTAAACTTTGCCTTAGAGTCACCATATATATCTGCTTCAGGTACGGATTTAACAAATGAGTTAAGGTTGTCGCACATCTTCGCAAGTGGGGAGTTGAGACCTATGTTGGTAGAGGTTGAAGGGCGCTGAAACAGTCTAGTGATGGGAAACCGTGGAGTATTGTGCGGAACTTTCAGTGAGATGCGCGATAATAACTCACTACAGTCCATTTGGCCGTTAACTAGTTTGTAGAACAACATGAGGCTATGCATTACTCTTCGCTCATGCAGTGAAGTTATCTTAAAGAAGCTCAGACGTTGGTGATATGGACACCTATGGGAAATATTTGAGGTCTTAAATGCAAGATGTTTGGTGAAAGCCCGCTGTATGCTCTCTAGCCGTTGGGAATGTATTGCGTAAAAGGGATCCCAAACAACGCTGGCATATTCCAGTCTGCTGCGCACTACTGCATTAAACAGAGCAATCTTAGTTTTAGTACATTTGAATTCTTGTGTATTACGTTTAAGAAATCCTAGTAATTGGGCAGATTTATTGACACAACTGTCTGTATGTTGCCTAAAAGTCAACCTTTCGTCCATTATCACTCCGAGATCCCGAATTTCACCGACCTTAGCCAGTGTTACGTTGTTAATTTTGTATGATGTGACACTGGCATTTTTCTTTCTCGAGAATTTAATTTGGAAGCACTTTTTTGCATTTAGAGTCATGCCATTTTTATTGCACCAGTCTTGTATTCGATCTAAGTCACTTTGAACCGCCATGGAGTCGTTTGGTAACATGATCGATTTGTAGATCTTCAGGTCATCTGCAAACATTAAGAACTTGCAGTTTTTGATAACATTACTTAGGTCATTTATGAACAGTGAGAATAAAACTGGCGCTAAGTGGGATCCTTGCGGTACCCCCGAGATAGACACATATGGCTTTGACACGTAACCATTCAAAACTACACACTGTGACCTGTGTTCTAGGTATGATGTAAACCACCTCAGCAGTGATCCATGCACGCCACTCGCTGCTAGTTTCGATACAAGCAGCGAGTGACTTACTTTATCGAAGGCACTGCTGAAGTCTGTGTACACCGCTTCTACCTCCAGTCTTTTGTCTAGTGATTCGGATATATCAGACACGAACTGAATCAGGTTGCTTTCCACCGAACGACCCGCTCTGAATCCATGCTGGCTCGATGAAATAATTGAATTAAAGTGATGTGTGATTATGGGACAAACAAGTGACTCAAATACTTTCGAGAAACACGATAGTATAGAAATTGGACGATAGTTTTTTATGTCTACAGGATCGTCTTTTTTATAGACAGGAACAATTTTTGCCTGTTTCCACACGTCAGGAAACATTCCATCAGCCAATGAGCGATTAAATATAATGCTTAACGGAAATGCTAGTGCATTACAGCATCGTTTTATAAAGATAGGAGGGATTAAGTCAGGACCGGGACCTTTGGAGGAGTCCAATTTCCTTAATTTTATCAGAACGTCTCTCTCTGTGAATTTAATTTTACTCAGTACTTTTTGTGTGGTAAGAGGCACATCAAATGAACTTGTGAATTTCGAGCTATAGACCGATGAAAACTGTTGGGCGAACAAGTTTGAAATTTCGGGTCCAGTATTGGCAACTGATCCATCCAACTGCATACTGGATGGAAATCTGGACTTTCCTTGACGTTTGTCTTTTATATAACGCCAAAAAGCCTTCGGATTTTTAACTATGTCGGCTTCTACTTTTTGTTTATATGAATGATAACACGATCGTATAAGTTTATGGCACTGATCACGCAACAACTCAAAATCTATTTTATCACGTGGATTTCCGTATTTGCGACATTTTTGTCTCACTTTTTCTTTTTGGTGGAGTAGTTTTATTAACTTATATGAAAACCAAGTTGGATATTTCTGCTTTTTACGGTTGTATTTCGGTACCAAGTCATCAATAACATTCTGAAGACAAGTGTAAAAATGAGAGACCATTTCATTTACGTTGCTGCATTTAGAAAATATGGGAATCCAGTCTATTTCTTTCAATTTTGGAATTATTTTAGAGTAATCTGCCTTAAAGAAATTATATCCTGATTTATAGTTAGATTTTAATGTTACGGGACTTGCATTGGATATATTTATGACTAAACCAGGGTGCAGTGAGTCGAGCTTACTAAGTGGATCAAGGGAATGAGTAACTGTAATGTTTTTCAAGTTGCTCATTACCAAATCCAATATTCGATCATCAGTGTTTCTTATGCTATTGAACTGATAGAGATTATTTAAAGAGGTAAAATCGGTTAGTGAGTAACCCAGTGTGTTGTTAATATTTTCGGGAATTGTGTGCTGAAAACCTTTATTCACCTGAGTCCACTTTAAACCCCATATTAAAGTCTCCAAGAATCATGACATCGTCCACTCTAGCAATTACACTATCTGCATTATTTAGAAATGTTGACAAATTTTCTATTTTGATCGGAGGCGGAAGGTATACAACACAAATTGCAATTTTTCTTACAGCATGTTGGGTTTTAATTTCTAATATTATCCATAAATCTTCAGAACTGGTCTCCCAGCTCTGAACTCTAGTTGATTTAAAATGCTTTGAAACAGCGAGCAACACTCCGCCTCCATCTTTTTTGGAAGTTCCAGTACATAAACGATCTTTGCGGTAAGTAATATACCGATTATCAATAAATTCACTAGTTGATATACTTGAGTTTAACCATGTTTCCGTAAAGGCAATTAACTCGTAGTTATTTAACAATATATTATGATAAATATTATTAGTTTTTGTTCTCATTCCTCTTACATTCTGATAGTACACGTTAAGCATTTTTGTTATTCCAACTCCAAAGAATTTGAAAATGTTTTGAAAAAGAACTTACTCAGTTTTTAGCCTTTTTAAAGTCTCTAAGTTGCGAATATAGATACAATCATGATTAACGTCCTTACGTACAAAGATTCTACCATTACGGACCCAGACGAATTTATATGAAGTATCCTTGGCTAGTTTCCTCGTAGCTGCATGTAACTGTTTATTGGCTGGGCTCAGGTGCTCGGTTATGTATACGGGGGCACGGTTACCGGCCATTCCTAAATGGTGAGAGCTTAGTTTATCTTCAGGGTTTTTCTTGTTATAGTTGATAACTGCTGCTAGAATCGAGTCGCGTTGTCGAGGAGATTGTAACTTTGCTATGACAGAACGAGGTCGATCGTTGTCTTTGTTTAGTTTTGCAATTCGAGTGATCTGCAAAATGTCGCTGTCATTCAAAGGATTTCCGATAGTTTTAGCTAAGTTAATTAGGGTATTTGCCAGGTTCTCGTTATTGTGTTCAGGAATACCGTTGATTTCGATATTGCTCTCGCGCATGTGCTGCTCAACCACATTCAACCGTGTTGTTAAGTCATTGACATTCGATTTCAAACGCTCATTATCGCCTTGCAGAGTAATGATGATGGATTCCTTTTCTTCAAGACGAGTTTTTAAATCCTCAAATGCTTTGTTAATAAACATAAGTGAGTCATGAAAGCCATCCAGACGTTTATTAATGTTAGATAGCTGGTCCGTCACTGACTTTTTTATGGTTTTTTCAATAGTCTTTCCCAATTCCTGTTGTATAATGTTCGTTAGGGACTCTTTCGTAACAAGCTGTTCTTGGTCATCTTTCCATTTAGACAGCATTTCCCGTAGCTCCGATTGGAAGGCACTAAGTGACGAGTAGGCTTCAGAATCCTGCTGCATGTTCGGAAAGTCATCAACGCGAAAACGCTTACTACGCACGGTCACATTTATACCGTCAGTTTTTTCAGTTGCGGCAGACATTAAGTCTGATTCTGAGAGTGATTGTCCGTGGGTTAAACTTTTCGATGGATTGCGTTGCATTTTTATAATTAATTGACTTTTTCGGAAACAAGTTAATTATGTGAGTAAGAACGAATGAAGTCTTACAAAAACACAAATAAAGGATGAAAAAAAAAAAAAAATGCCATAACAAAAAGTAATATTGCGATGGCAATGGAATCGAACTCGAGCCACCCAGCACAGTCTCGTGTAACGCGTTACGCCACTAAGCTATTTGCCGGGTCAACAGTGCGTACGAAATAAGCCAGCAATATCTAATTGATCATACGTTCCACGCGTGGCCGTCTCAAATTCCTTTGTGTTGCTAATGAGGTCAAAGTCCAAATTTGCACTTTTTTAACGATTTTTTGAGTTGGTTTTGATTTGAAAACCGATCACAACATAGATAAACGTAGTTATTTCACTGTTATATTTCACAAAAATGTTACTAGTAAGGTAAAGTTTATACTGGAATGATTTTATTTCTGTTTTAATCACTTTTTACACAGTTTATAGATTTTTAACACAGAGGTAATTTAAAGTACGTGTGTTCGCGGTGGCGTCTCTCTCTCTCAGAGATTGTTCGTATGTATAATATCCATTATACATACGAACAATGGATGACCTCATTAAATCAGCGGGTTCCGGATACGACTACATTGGAAAACCCTTTGTTTTATTGGGAAAGTTTGAGTTATTTCGAGTTTACATTATAGCTGATGTGGTTTAGACCCTAAGGGTGAAAGGTAAACTATCCTTGAATGTAGAAACTTTTGACTTACCTACATAGTGGAAATATGAAGGTATGGATAGTTTAAGGTTATGAAATAGCGTATGTTTTCATAGATTGCGAAGTATTGCGTCTTGTAATGCAATATTTTGACAAACACTTTTCCTTTCCTATTCATACAAACCAATTGTCTCTCTTTTATAATCCACCGCGTTCCTTCAATTGCCCTTTATGTCCCAGAGTCACAGGTTCCTGTTTTAATAGTCTCGCGTCTTAACGTCTCCAGCCCCCTGATTTTTTAGGCAATAACGGGTTATGTTTTTTTCACGAAAACAAATACAAATTATAAACAAAGCAATAATTGAAATATCAAACTTTTGCCTTGTAATTTTGAATAGAACTGAACTCACAAGAAAGTCCCGGCCTAGTGTAACTGACATCTTTCTAAGAACCCGATGTATCCTTTTCATGTTAGGATCATATGCTTAGTTTAGGCCCGGGATATTTACTAGGCTTTTGTGGTTTCAGAGGCCTACAAAATATTTTGTTACCTAAAGGTGTGTCCAAACACGGCGTGCAAAGTGTGCGGCAGCTACGCGCGGCATTCGCAGGATATAAAATTGCCGCGCGGCTAGTTTAGCCCCTTCGTACACTAGGCGACGCAAGTCTCCGATACTTTACGATATTGGTATACATTGACGCGTGCCTGTGTCCGAACCTCTATGGATTTGTATTCCTATAGTCGCTTGGATACCGAAGTCGCAAGGTATCGGATACTGGAGTCGCCTAGTGTACGAAGGGCCTTAGACCTTTTGCGCGGCAGTGCTGCGCGGCATGTCCGAGACACGCGTGCGGTGCGACAACAACTGTTGTCCCAGAGCTTTGAGTTGCTTTTTTATTGAATTAGACCCAGTTTAAAATAATTTAATGATTGATAAGATCGTTTTTAAAAGAATTGAATTACGCGTTTCATACATGTTGGATAATTACGAGAGCAACTTGAAAATTTTTGTTCAGATATCTTAACGATTATGTGTCAAATGAAAGGTCTAGGTCTAAAACCATTTTATCAGTTTGAATCATGTAAATCGTTTCACGCCTTTAAGAGATAATTAAGAATTAGTATAGTGGAAATATAATGAGGCATAAGATTAATAATAAGTACCTACTGTTATAAAATGTAATAAGATTAAACCAGTGACATTACTTGTTTTTTCTCTGTTTCTCTCCCTTCTATAAGAACTCAAAAGACTTTTCATTTTCAATTTTAAAGCTGCTTTTGGTTGTCCGATTTTTTTGCTATTTCATCCCATGCTTCTCTCACGTCATTATTGTGATATTCTTTACGTCTAGTATCCCATAATAGATCATGGGCATTTGACTGGCCTGTTGGTCTAGTGGTTAGTGACCCTGACTGCTATGCCGGAGGTCGTGGGTTCGATTCCCACCCAGGACAAATGTTTGTGTGATGAGCATGCTCATTTGTTCTGTGTCTGGGTGTACTTTATCTATAACATGTATGTATTTAGAAATATATAAGTATGTTTATCAGTTGTCTAGTACCCATAACACAAGCTCTGCTTAGCTTGGGACTAGATGGCGTTGTGTGATAGTTGTGGAATATTATATTATTATAATAATAATATTATTATTATTATTATGGGAGCCATATATTTCAATAGGACGAATTGCTGTTTCGTTATCCATTTTACTTGATAAAATACGTCCTTCCACACACAACCATTGGCGAACCATCACTAACACCGTTCGCGGCAGGGTGCTCGCGCGGCAGGTAGCTCGTGGCTGCCGCGCGCGGCAGCCGCGCTCGATTGCCGCTCGATATTTGGACACACCTTAAGGATACTCGAGTACAGTTACTCTGTCAGCTACTTCGTCTGAAAGGATTTTCTTTTTGTAGACGCAAATACTTTTTGTATTCTTGAATGAATAGTCTTTTTTTAGCACAATTAGATAAACTGCCCGACTTGTTTCTTTCGTGGGTTAAGTTGTTGAAGGGCCTACTGCTAGGCCTCCATTTGCAAACTGAAGTTACTCGCCGTCTGATCAAGGACTTGGTCCGAGTCGACTGCGCGTCTTGATCCACGCGTGCATCAAAGAGTCAGTAAACTGGCGATGCCCGATAGGGCCAAATCCCTAGCTCAGTGCATTTTTATATCAATCACGCTAGCAACTACCTAGTCTTTCGGTTTTAGGTGTTTATTTAAATAAAAAACATAAAAAAATAAAACATTAATTAATAATATTCCACAACTATCACACAACGCCATCATTCTAGTCCCAAGCTAAGCAGAGCTTGTGTTATGGGTACTAGACAACTGATAAACATACTTATATATTTCTAAATACGTACATAAATTATGGATAAATTACACCCAGACACAGAACAAATGATCATGCTCATCACACAAAGATTTGTCCTGGGTGGGAATCAAACCCACGACCCCCGGCATAGCAGTCAGGGTCACTAACCACTAGACCAACAGGACAGTCAGGTCAGTCAATTTGACATAAGGAAAGCCATAATATCGCCAATTTTGTTAAAACTACCTGGCGTTCCCATCCACCTACTTCCAAGTGACTTAATGCTCCTTCTTCAACAACTACATCCTCTACTTCAACCCATCCCATTCACAAACAATCCCCACAATGAACAAACTCAAAACATTTTAATATCCATTTCGTTACTAAGAGGAAGTTACAAAACATTATCGTGTTTATGCAAAGTTTTAACTTAGTTACGTCCGTCGCGTCTCTTGCTTCATAACCAGATTTGTGTGACATTGTTTGTATAAATTGGTTTTTGTTAGTGCTGTGCACGCGAGCTTGTTTGTTGTTATTATGTTGTTGTAGATTTTTTGTTGTTAAAGAAGTGTATAAAGTGTGTTTTTGTTTAAGTTTTATTGATGAATGGTTTAAGCATTCTGAATAACATTTATAATTTCCTCTCTCCTGATTAACGGCTGATTTTTCAATAGATAACATTTATCTGAGGAATAAAATAGTTGGTTTGACAGCTAATCTATGGAAAATAATAATGTCAAATCGCTATTTTTATTCCTCAGATAAAAGTTATCTGACTATTGCAAAATCAGCCCACAAGTCAAGTCAAGAAATGTTTTTTTTTCTTGGTGTACGGATCGTGGCATAAAAATGCAAAAACAGTTGAATTGTGAAATATCTTCTGTATAGTCTTGGTAGAAAAGATAAAAAATTGGTCATGCTACACGTGTAGGTCATCATCTGCCTAGCCTTTTCCCAACTACATAATATGTCGGTTTCCAGTCAAACCAGAATGTATATCAATAATGATATCATAAGAATAGATATCAGTATTTGAAATGGAGCGACTGCCTGTCGGACCCACACAACCGAGCCGAACTGGGTAATACCATACCCCATGGTAAAACTGGTTGTCGGACTTTAGAGCTAGAGCTAAAACAGTAACGACAGTCAAAGATCTACAAATGACAGCCGGGACCAACGGCTTTACGTGCTTTCCGAGGCACGGAGGAAACTCGCTATGACAGATCATCAATCCATAGACCAACCTCGGCAAACGCGGCCTAACCCGGAAGATCGGCTTGTGCGGCTGTAATTATTTAGTCTCGAGCTCCTCATGCCACAAGTGTAGGTATGTCACAAAAAAGGAAGATCATTATGACGAGTGAGGGCAAAAAAACAAACTTTTTTTATCTTAAACTAGCTGACCCAAACTTTGTCGGGCCTCAGAAAAAAAAAAAACCTTTTAAACCTTCCCAAAATAATTCAAAATCAACAAAATCAGTCCAGCCGTTCTCGAGTCTTACGAACAGCAATTGATTTTTATATAATAGAAATAAAACTGCCACAAATACATCGGTCAATGTGCTACACAACATACAATTGAGTCAGCATACCAATAGGAGTAAAATGCGTGAAAGTACCTCAAGTGGCCGCCAGAGCCCGTTTCCGCGCTTAGCTGGCTCTGCTGTATATTAAATGAGGTTTTTCCCACACCGACACGTATCTTTTTAAAACGTCACATGGAGTATTCCATTCATGAATTTCACGTCGAATAATTCTGAAGTATTTTTGCGGAGTTTTATACTCTGTGTGCATTGCTGACCATTTCTTTTTAGTTGGCGTGGTATGGTATGATTGCTCTCGCTGAACATAATAGATCTTTGCGGCGTTTTCAGAGTTTTAAATCATTTTGATGGACGGGTGCGGTCGTGCGACGAGTAATGTATAGCGCGCCGTCCGATCAAGGATCTGGGTTGACTGCACGTAGTATTCCCTGTAAGCCTCAAGAAGCTGTCGGGAAACTGACGGTATCCCCACAGAGCCAAACGGCTGCTGGAGTCGCAAGCCCGTCTTAAAAGGACACCGTTAACGACACTGGCTCTGGATCGCAAACGATATCTTGAAGCTCACGGTGAGTTTTTAGTCAGAGTTTGATAATTTTTTTCGCTCTACCCATGACGGAAGGAATCGTTTGATTTTTTTTATGTCTAAAAAATAAATCCGGTAATCATCATCATCAGTCTATAATGTTCCCACTGCTGGGACACAGGCCTCCTCTCTGCGAGAGAGAGTGTGCCATAATCCACCACGCGGGCCCCTTGCAGATTGGTAGATGTCACATATCTTCGAATTTTTGGTTCTAGAACATGCCGGTTTCCTCACGATGTTTTCCTTCACCGTTTTGAGAGCAGTGGTGATGAAATAAATTTACACAAAGTAATGCACATGGCGAAAAAAAAGTTGGAAGTCATGGGGAAAGGCCTTTGCCCAGCAGTGGGATGATACAGGCTGACAGTAACAGTAACAGTAATGCACCTGGCGGGGTTCGAACCCACGACCTACAACTCGTAAGTCGGGACCGATGCCATTGGGCCACCACTGCTCATAATCCGGTAATATACCGGATTATGAGCAGTAGGCTGCCAATCTAAATCTAATCATCAAACACATTTAATGTGACGTTTTTCGAAAGGACACAAGAGGACGAGGACATTCTTTTTAGACTTGACATTTAGTATCTACATACAACCCACAGTAAGTCACTCAGAAATCATAATAATAATTGGTCAGAAGAACTTCTTAAATAGGTTACACATATTTTGTTTTAGTCATGTAAAGACTCCACAATACAACTCTCAAGACGTATACTTGACATATCCAACGGAGACCTAATAAAGGATCCCTCCTCAAAAGGGTCTAAGTTCAAGCTTTCTCCTTTGATGATCTTAACCTTAAAGTTAAGTAAGGTTTAATTATTAAAGGTATAAATTGTATAATAACTAGCTTTAAGTTCGTGGATTTGCTCTCGGGTAGATCAGATTTAATACAGGAGAACGTCTTATTGGGATAAGAATGTATCAATTGTTGTAATTGCTGACCCTGATTTTGCCGAGTTACATTTTGAAAAGTTTCTTCAACAAAAACCTCTTTTTGACAAACGAACTAACGAGTAAGTTAAATGTGGTGCAGTCGTTAGTAAATTAGGCGTTGATAAGCGACTTTAGTTTATACTTGTAAAGATAAAGATGTTGTTACTCATGTTTTGATCGAATGGTAAGCCTGCCATACACGTACACGTAGTATACTCGTGCAAATCTAAACCGGCACAGTGCACAAGCACAGGACAGTGACAATGTTAGAAATTTGAGTAAGTATCGTCCCACACACGTTTCGGTATACTTGCGCAAGTCTGGATTTGCGCAAGAATACTGTAACGTGTGTGGCATAGGGAGAGACCGACCAACTACCTACATTTTTATATTTGGAACAAGAATTAGGATATAGCAAAATACAAGAAAGTTTCCGAACGTACTGAAAGTCAGATGGAAGAAACACCTTTTTAAAAACGCGTAAAGTATTATGAGTTTTTAAAAAGGTGTTTCTGCCATCTTCAGACTAGCCACGCTTAGAAGTCTCAGTTCTTGCAAAAAATTCTTGCATCAGCAATACTAAGAATTCATTACGATCATTGCCAACATCATCACAGAATTATCCATCATATTTAATCTCCAAGAATCTAATAAATATATTCAAAAGTCCCTCCACGAAACCTCAGTCTTCCATATCATAAATTCACTCAATAAAAGTGGCTGAAGAGCTGCAAACTTCGCTGAGATGCTCACAGATTCCCCTCAGACAAGGTATGATTAATGGCTGTATCAATAGAGATCGCCACTGGACTATCCGGTTCCCGTCCTGGAGTGATGTATTGCTCCCACGCCGCGCCAGTTAGCTCTTATCGCGATTTGAGACTTTTAAGATAGAGATTTTTCATACCGGAGACTTTGAATAAGAATTAGGAGGACGATGTTTTTTTTTAGGGATGATATTTTTGATGTTTATGTTCAGGGTAATTAATCATTAGTTGATACGATAAACGACTTTTCGATAAAACTACGAGTATTACAGATTAAAGAAATACAAGTTATTCGAATGGGTACCTAAAAAAAATAGATGATTGCCTCACAGTAGGATTTTTTATTTGTCGTGAGTGAGTTTTCAAACAAAAACACACATACACAAACACCCAAAGCTGAAACAGCTACTTTTAGGTAATCTGAATGTTTGCTCTGTGTGGGGATCGAACCCCTGACACGCCGCACAATAGTTGATCGCTTAGCCACAGCGCCGTCAAGTTAAAGATACTACTCTTTTTACTAAGCAATAATTTCCTTGGCTTTTCAAGGCTTTACAGACACTGTTTTGTTTTTGGAGTCAATGCCATTATATACTCAACTCAAAATGCAAACTATGAACTAAAAAAGTCTATTATATAAATTTTGTAGGTGCTTTATAAGATCCAATCCAGAGGTTTTTTTTTAACATGACTTATATCGTTGGTCAAGTAAAAATAATTCGCGAGCACGTGTTATATTATTATGCCATCAGATTTAAATGCATATTAGAAAGAAGAAAGATATAAAAAGAAAAAAGATTTTATATTTAATGTGGAAAATCATTAAAGCAACTACTAGTTGTATTACTAGCAAAATAATATAATTATTGAACACAAATGCAGTTGCTATTGTTTGAAAAGCATAACTTGACTCCTAAAGCTTCCTGTGTTAAACTTTAATCTCCTATAAAATCAATATATTACAGCTGCGTACCCTTTATGCATCTCTCGGTGCTGTTTAATGTATAAAATCCTAGTACTTAAGTATTCTTTCTACAGGTAGTCTTGGGATTAGGTCGGTAGAAGAGAAAAATATTAACTATAAAAAAATAGTCATGAAAGAAGGAATTCCACAGTTGGAAAAGGTTGTCTTGAAACATTGCGTTTCACAGTAACAGAAATAAACAACAGCGTAACAGAAAAAAAAAACTTATTGAAAAAGATGAAACCGACTTCTAAACTAAGATCCCGTCATCAGATCCTGACTTGATTACTATGGGACCATCTGCAAAATATATTTTCTAACAAAACAAGAATTTCCAAAGTCCAGGCGTCATCGAGAAATCGGCAAAAATACATAAAAAAAGATTCCGACTAATTAAGAATCTTCTCTTTTTCCGAATTCGGTTAAAAAACTGGTTAGTTAGTCGGTCAAGCAAGATTGACAGCCCCTTCAGTGCTTTCGACCACTGGGTCGAATCAAGTGAGTCCTGCCGCACGACTCTGGATCCGGATCCGAATTTTGCAGCCTAAACATGTGAGAGTTCCTGTATAACGATTGTATCATAATCTTAGTCTGTCGAAATATCTAAAACTACAATAATTATTTTTGACGTCAACACGTTATTCGGTAAACCTGGAACATAAAGGATCACTTGTTTTTAATCAACATTTACAAATTTGACCCTCAATCAAAACGTTCTACCTATCATTCTATTTGATCAATAAAAGATCAATGACCCATCGCTTCCCATACGACCAAAAATCAAAAGCTATTGTTATTTTTCCGCAAAACTTCATCAATATCCAAAACATTAGTGTTTGGCCACGTCAAAACAATAAATCTATGAAACGTATACACGTTGGCAGAGCGAGACAAAAGGACAGCAGCTGTCGTTAGTACAGATGACAAATTGCAGTGTCGCACGTTGGTCCAACTCACTCTTTGCGATTTTAGCTTGTACAACAAAGAGATAACTTCGGGACTTAAAAACTGCGATGAAATGAATATAGATTCCACATACAAATCTTAACTGCATGTAATGGAATATAAATGATTATCATTGACACCATCGTGTTTTACAAGAGTGATTATTATTAAACAGGCAGTATTTGAAACTAGAAAAATAATTTCCATATTATTTATGTTCGATTAATTTCTGAGGTAATCTTGCGAAAAAAATTGACAGGAGCCTTATATAGAATGGATAAGATGCAAGTAGCTCAGGTGCCATTTTCAGCGGGTACCCTTCGAGGGATACCTCATTTCTGAGGTTCATAATGTTTGAACAGAACCGATTACTTTAGAAACGAAGAGAACGCGTGGCATGACACCGTAGAAACGGCTTTTTTTAAGAATATACCTTACCGAGCGCTCGTCTATACAAAAAGAGAAAACTTTTTCCTGCCCCTAAATGTTATCCTATCTCAATGATTTTTTAGAATGCTTCTGACACAATAAAAAACTAGATTTATAGGTTTTTTTTTTTCAAAATTTATAATAGTTTGAAAGTTACTAAGAGTGGCTAAGAGTTATTATTTGAGAAATCTTCATTGAAGTAAAACCTTTGTTTTTTAAAAACAAAGAAATGGCAGTCGCTATACTTTCCTCTCAACGGATCAATTTCTACTAACAGTAATTTGACATGGCAATGTTTAAAACGTAAAAAATCAGATTCTATTCTTCAGTCGCATACCGGCCATATGGAAAAAAGCCAATTGCATAGAAATAATTTTGTCTTTTCTCGGTAAAATAAAGAATTGGTCACACTACGCGAATTTGTGGCGTTACTTCTGATATTGGTCCCAAATGTCCTTGTGCAGATGTAAAGATGCGGTCCCACGGTTAACCTTATGTATATCGCCACTTAAATTATACGACACATATTTACTCATTTAGGTAAGCGTGTAACATTACGTATGCTCAAAGACATAACTTTTTTAGTAACCACTCCGTCCGTTTTACGGTGCGTATGCGTTTAATGGGGCCAAATATAAAACAGTATGGATCTCCCTAAGCCACGGCAAATGTCCCCAATAAGCCCCTATAGTGTCCGTTCTAAACTATTGAGCGCTTCTGTACGTACATTTGTGAAGGGGTATACGTAGGTACGTTAAAGTGTTTACGGTCGCCTGTACAGTCGATCGCGAAAGTTTCGCTGTGACTTTTTTCAAAATTAAGAAAAGTCTAAATAAAAAGTCGCATTGTCAAAAAACTTGTTATTATCAAAGTCACTCATCTCAAGTAAAGAGTTTTTTTTTTACTTGGTAAAATCATCAAATGAGGCCTCCCACCCCGAGCAGGGCGGGAGGGACTGTCAGACTTGTACTGACTAAAATCCACGGTATCCTTCAATAGCCCTTTATGTTCCGGAGTCACGGTGATGGTATAAGACCCGCGACCTCGGCAGGCTTTAGCCCTCTGAGAGGGGGCCTCATCATTATGCTGACGCTCTTTGAGGCGCGCGTGGAACACGACGCACCGTCGGCCCGGGCATGGTCCATAGTCGGGCGGCGAGTTGCCCTTTACCCGCCACCCGCATGCCCGCGCCTACGGTGGCCGGAGATTGTCATGCGACGTCCGACGCCGTGGGCGTCCACCACCGCGGCAGGTAAAGAGTTAAAGTCAGTTTATACCTACAATTTTATAATACCTAGTAAGTATTTTGTAGTACGTAGACTACAACCTTAACATTATAAAATAAAATTTACCCATTTTATGTGTCTTTAGCTGTACCATCTAGTCTTGTGCATGTCAATATGAGAAAACTTCATAATCCACTTTGAATTGCGTAACCAACTGAATTTCGTAATTTTTTTCCCAATCAAAAACTTTTATTTCAATGATTAATAAATTACCATAGGGCAAAAAAGAGAAATTATAAAAATGTGTAAACATACATCATACAATTATTAATTATTTGTTTGGTATATTTATGCTTCTAGAAAAGAACTCACGAAATGGCATACAAAAATTAATCCGTTCGTTTTATCGAAACACTTGTCTGTGAAAAAAAAAACAATTATTCCTTCATTCTTTCTAGTAAAAAGCCAATAAAATTTTGTTCCATTTTCATTTGATACTCCGTTCTGTTCTCGACTGTACATACGTACACAGCGCTTTCAAGTGCCCGACTACACTCCCCTATCGATGGCGCTAAGAGCCACTGAACTTTTGATGGCGACGATACTATTTACACTTTACTTTTTTTTCTGGTCTGGCTGTAACATGATTTTTATATAGTGCCAGTCTTTGTTAGACAGCGGAGTGGTCAACTTGTGGGTTGTGGTGGAGTGAAAAATTATTGGATTAAACTGGACATTATTATATTATTGAAAGCGTTTTATCAAGGATTGTTGAAATTAATTGAAAATTTAAAAAGAAAAATATTTAATTTCAATGTAATTTAAAGGTGCGATAAAGCACCTTTTAATGAAAAAATGAAAGCATAATGACTATCGCCCAGTCAAAATATTATATAGGTTAATTTTAGGTGGTCGCGGGACTTATACCCTTACCGTGATCCCGGAACATAAAGGGCTATTGAAAGACACCGTGGATTTTAGTCAGTACAAGTCTGACAGTAGGGGTGAGAGGACTCATTTGATGATTTTACCACGTAAAAAAAAGGTTAATTCTAGATGTCATCTAGACATATTTATAACAAACTCTCTTAGCGGGTGGTTTTAACACATTATTAACTTACTAGACAGTTATTAGAATTTTATTCAAGAAACTGCATAAAAAATGTCTGCCAGTCGCGGAATGTTGATTTTCATTTTACGGAAATGCTTTTATCGTTAGTGAAGATATAAAAAAATAAATCCTTATGGAATTTGTAAACGTAACCGTAACATTGTATAAAAGATGTATAATAGAAGAGTCGACACATTTTTTGAGGGATTCTGGAAGCCTTAACCTAATTTTCAGCCACACTTTTTCTACATGATAAAGTAGACCCTGTTAATGAAACTGTCTACCATTTCTATTTTCCTAGTATAACAATTGAATGAATTCAAAGGTATATGAAATCCAAACAAAAATCGCAAAATAAAAATAAAAATCGCAAAATCGCAACATGTCGCATAGAACCGACAATCATCGCAAAGATTTCGCTCGTTATTGTTTCACCGTCTATTGTTAAGTTCGAAACTTTTAGCTTTGCTCTCAAAGAATGCACTCTGCGACTTTTATTGCATAGGTAACGTGAGTAGGACCTAGTATTGTGGACCTATTGTACAGTAATACTCATGTGAGTTGAGTGGTTTCGACTTGCATCATACTTAGAGTTGCCTGTTCGTACTCGATGGAAAGGAAAATAAAAGGCAAATATGGAATGTGTATCGTTGTTTTGAAATCTCGTGAGAATACTCAAAACTGGTGTTTTCTTGGATTTGTATAGTTTTGTATTCGTTTTAGTTAAATCAAACGCAGTAGGTCTAAACTTCAGAGGGCTAAAGCCTGCCGGGGTCGCGGGGCATATACCATCACCGTGACCCCGGAACATAAAGGGCTATTGAAGGACACCGTGGATTTTAGTCAGTACAAGTCTGACAGTCTGCCCGGGGTGGGAGGACTCATTTGATGATTTTACCACGTAAAAAAAAAGTGGGTGAGAAAAAAATAATCTGAAAATAGACAATGTTTTTATAGCTTTATAAAATCATCAAATGAATTCTCTCACCCAGGACAGAGCAGGATACCATCAGATTGAAAATAGATAATAACATAAAAATTGAAAAAACAAGATCTTTTTCAGCTGAAAATCTTTACAGTATTTCATAACAAGGCTTCCTCCAATATTACCTGAGCAATATTTCTCGAGCGTCCACACGAGAAGGGCCAACTTTCCGTTTCTTCAAAGTTCTAAGCACGTTAATTGAAACGTTGCTTATCCGGCTGAAAAGACGGTAAAAACGTAACAGGATGAGTTTTATGAATATCCTCAAAGACCGTTTAATCTTTTAAAGGAAACCCAATCCCTTGTTACTTGCATGGCTTGTAATATTAACATATTACGCTAAGAACATCCGTTTGAAGTAATTTCTTTTGTTTTCTCTTTGTGAAAAACCAAATGACTTGACTAGTGGAGGCCGCACACGTTAGGGTCTGTGTGATGCTTTTAACCGTGCACGCATAATCGATACATGCACCGATAATTGTACAGTATTAACATATAGGTACTCACTAGGGCTTGTCTGTCGGTTATGGATGCAAAGTTAAAACCATCATGCGAACCCTAGAGTCAGTAAAAAAATTTGCAAGATGAAGTGGCAATGGGCAGGCCACATGGCTCGTAGAACTGACAACCGATGGGGAAGAAAAGTTCTCGAGTGGCGACCGGACGACGCAATGTAGGCAGGCCTCACACCCGGTAGGTGGCCTGACGACATCGTGAGGGTCGCGGGCAACCGATGGATGCAAGTGGCGAATTGTCGTTCGACGTGGCAGTCTAAGGGGGAGGCTTATGTTCAGTACTGTGGAAATTAATATACTAAGTGTGTCAGTTGCTATCTTCAGTTGGATTTTAAACGAATTAGCCTATCCATCTTTACAGTGGTATCCAAAGAAACAACCGGCAAAACAAATGAACGGGATTTGGATTATAATTAAATATTAAATTCGGGCGTTATTGTTATACTGAAAAGTAATAGGAAATAAGCTGCTGAAGTGGAGAAAAATCTATGTGCTCCTTCGATCAATAAACGGCCTCACTTAAAATGAATCAAGAAACTTGAACGAACTTAGCGCAACAGATATCTTAATTCTGTCATCACTGGGCCACGCTTAGATCATGTGACTTAGATCATACAAAGATTTGTTTCGTGCGGAGATCGAACCCGCAACACGCTGTGCAGCAGTCAATCGGCACTGCACCGTACCGTCAATTAGTCCTTACATGTTTCATACTATAGATAGAAGAAACGGTATCATGTACCACGTTAAAGTACCACCTAAAAAGTCCTCCACTTTTCCCCGTCTAGATTGAAACATCTAACATTCACGAATGCGCGTAGACGAAAGTCTATCGAACTCCAAGTTTTAATTTCCTGTCAAAGGATACGGGACAATTTTATTTGCGAAAAGCGACTACACAGTTAGGATTTCAATTTTTACTCTCGCCCACATAGACCCAGGTATATTTTATACCAGTTATTTGATAATTCTTTTTCAAACGTAACGTCACTGACTTTTTTGTGGATGACTGAAAAGTGTGTTCGACGTATGTATTTTTGAAAATAAATTCATGGGTACGCGTGCCAGCAGTTTTTACGTCTGACATTTTTATCAAGAGTTATTTTTTATCATGAATATAATATTATTTTATAGGTCAAAAGTATCGTGAGTCACTTTGAGAAAAGGATGGTACAGCAATGCCATAATCTCTGATTGGCTTATTTTAAAAACAACAAAGAAAAAGTGTGAATCAATTTCTATACTACCGTCAATATCGGCAAGAAAATAACAATGTTTGATCCACAGAATTACAAAACAAAAGTCGAAAATCAGAACACTCATCCGATCCCTCTACCGCTTAACGAAATTGATTAGCAAATACTCGAAGCAATAAAAGCCTCCAAACCAAGGGCTTGCAAAGAAGCAAATCGACAAAGCCACTTCGTCTGAAAGCCCCCACTTGCACTGGGTACAAAATAATAAAAAAACAAAACACAATCGGACAACCAGGGATAACCGAAGAATTCTCTATTTTCCTTTGCATTCATCGGATAGACTTTCAAACGTCTGCTATCAATTAATATTGATTGATAGGTTTTTTATTGTTTTGTACGGTTCTAGCAATCCGTTGGATAAAAATTCAATTAGAATTTCCATTCTTATGATGTTCTTTATTGAAGTGGTTCGTTAGGTGAAATAAAAATATTTTTTATGAAAAATGCAAACGAAAGAGAAATGTTGTTTTGTAGACTTACCTCTTTGTTTGTTCATTATTTTTTTGATCAATTAGTACTGAAGCTGAAGAACTTTTTCTTTCTGAAAATTTTTAACACCATGTTTGTACTTAATATTTAAGCCCGTCGGCGCCGGTTAGTAACTTTCACCCGTATGCAGAGGCAATACTAACGGGAAATGTTATTACGTATCGCTATAATTGAATATTCCTATAAATTTTCATCATTGCGAGAATAAACGGAATTTCAGTATTTCATTGAGAGGAAGCCTATTTCCCAACATTGATGACCATACAGGCTGCTTAATACTGTATACTATTACGTTGACTTATGAATAGAAATAACCTTTATATAAATACCTTATGTATTGATCTACCATTAAGGTAGTTGTAACTATTTTGAAATGACATCAAAGTGTCTTTTTCTAAAAGCTATGTAAAACCAGAATGAGTGGTCAAAAAATTAGGGACAGTCCCAGTCAGTAAGTAGCTTGTGTAAGTACTATATACAGGATGAAATTTAATAGATGCGACAAATTTAAATATACAATAATACGTATTGTCAAGAAAACATAAAATATCAAATGTAAAATTAAAAAATAATTGATTAGTGTAACGCTATGAACGGCAACGTTTAATAACATGAAGTGCTCGACGAATGCTCGATGCACTGCGATGAGTGGGACGAGATTTATAGATACTTTATTTTTTCTTACATTTATTTTGCATATTAAATGCTGGAATAACGATAATTCGTAGGTACTGGTACTTAAGTAAAGCTAATAACATCAATGGACCTTTTGAAAACGATAATCGCGTATTTTTTTTTTAATAACTTAGATTGTAGAAAAAACAGTTTAAAAAATTACTATGTTACTGTAACTGAAGCTCCCATTTCATTTTGTCGCATTAATTCAAATTCACCCTTCACCTATTCCAAAGCACAGATCTGTATGGAGAACAATGGTCAAGACTTCAGGACCAGTTTTGAAACTTTAAAAAAAATGTAACAAAAGTGGAGTTCCTTTTCGACACGCAATTAAGCTCAAAAATTTTGTAAGGAACTTATGATCTAACACACTAAGTTTTTTTAAGGAATGGAAAATATCTATATTGATATTATAAAGAGCTTAATTACGAACTAAAACCAAAAAACTACAAATACATAAACTACAAATTAAATATTTACTAAAGAGACTAAATTAAAATTAAACCTATTTTGAAAAACTAAAAATTGAATAGGATTCAGTTTCTTTTGTCAATATTCAAGTTAAATATTTGCTTATACTTTTGAAGGACCACAACTTTATAATAAACTACCATCATGTATTAGAAATACATACTCTTTCAATGTTTTCAGAACCCAACTTAGTCAGTATGTCATGGCAGATTGATCACTTGTGGGAGATGAATGCAATGGATGAGTGTGTGTTTGTACAGTCTGTAACTGGTGACGACGAACTTTTTGTAATTAGTAAATGTTAAATATTGTTCTAAAGTAAGTGACATTGTTTTGTTTTTATTGAGAATAAAGTTTCTTCTTTAAACCTAAATATTTGACTTCCTATAGCTTTTACATTTCACGGTACTATGGAAGTTAAAACAAGAACATTTTAAACCACATTCAAAACTAGATATTACAGTACTCGGTATAGTTTCGTACTTACGAAACAATCTGTGACTGACTGGGAACTAAGTTCGACTTTCCCACTTGTTCTCAACTAAGCTAGGTTTCACGTTAACTTGAACTTTATGCGACTGGCACTTAAAGTGTTAAAATAAATTATTAGTTCATGAACTAGTTTGGGAAGCGCGAAGTATAATTTGAAGTACATGTTATTTCAGAGAGAAAGAAAATACTATACAATAGAGATTTAGGGAACTCATCAAATAAGTACTTCCCTACATTTAAAAATCAATAAAATTTAGTAGTTTCATACCAAAAAAAAATCCTAAATTAAATATATATTTTATATCTTAACTTATTATAGGATTTTAAAAGCCACAGCTTTCAATCTGTCTAATAAGTTCAATAGACATAATAACAAAGAGAGTAGGCATCGCCAGAAAGAAAAAAAAACAAAAATCAAAACAAAACACGGTCGTACACAAACACGTTCGAAACATATGAAAACAAAACTGGAACAAAGCGGGCCGTATGACAGAAGTTCCCATACATCGACTTACTTCCACTGGAGAGAATCTATTGAATGAAAAACGAACGCCCGCTCAGCCGTAAGCTGATATGTTTCGATGTCTTGTATCTATAACATACAAGGTTTAAAGTTGATTGTATTTATGCATGGCATGGACCAACGCATTGCAATATGAATTTAGCTTCAGTGTCAGTAAAATATCGATCTTGGTGATCTCAAGGTGGACAGATGATCTTGATGTTGAAAAAGGACCGAAAGTTACTCGTAGATGAAAACATTACTTGGGTGAAGTAGGACCGGGCTCGCGGGACTTAACAAATTACCGTGCCCTGGAACTTAAAGGGCTATTGAAGAACGCCGTGGATTTATGTCAGTAGAAGTCAGACAGTTGGTGGGAGGACTCATTTGATGATTTTACCACGTTAAAAAAGGGGAAAGCAGGAAAAAAATTCGTTAAAATTATGTTCCTGTCATTTCTAAAGAAGACTTTAATTGAGTGACAGACATTAAAAGTAAAAGTAACATTGAAAAAAAAGAATTTGTTTGTATAAGGAAAGCCTTTCGGAAATCCGGAGTTTACTCCACGTGGCAAATCTGCCGTATCTTACTGAGTCTATAAAGGCAACAAAAGTAGATTTTTTTTTAACAATAATGCATAAATTTTCGTTTCTTCTTTGCGTGTCGATGTACTCCAATTATATTTCACCAATACGTGGCTACCCGGACAGCTCTGTCATTTGCCTCGTTTAAATCCTGGAAGGTACGAAAGGAGGTGGGACATATCCTGTACAGAGCTCCGCATTGTGTTTGGGATGAGTCTAGTATACCCCTTTTCACCAGATTATTTTTACAGCACCTAGGCTCGAAATCGATTGAGAGACTTCCAGATCAGCCACTGCAGTTCAGAATCAGGAGGGCGGTGCTCTGCTGGATTGAGGAAGTGAGAAGGGGTGGGGTTACTCTCCACGTTGCTTTTAAACGATAAATCCGTATGCTTTCACCTTCATTCAAATCAGAGTTCAACAAGGTACTCCAATTAGACCTTATTTTATCCAAAGCCAATAATAAAACCTTTCACAAAACAATTTTCAGTGGAGAGCAACAATATTTTTTTATTATTTTTCAATGCAGCTTCGCAGCGATTAAACGCTGAATATTTAATTTTCAATACGCTGCAGTTTTCACAGTTTTTTTACAAAAAGGAACGTAGACGACAATAGTATTAGGTCCGAGGTTAGATTTTCATGATGTAAAATTCATCTTTACTTAAAGGTAATTCTTTTTTTTTTATCGTGGTAAAATCATCAAATGAGGCCTCCCACCCCGGGCAGGGCGGGAGGGACTGTCAGACTTGTACTGACTAAAATCCACGGTGTCCTTCAATAGCCCTTTATGTTCCGGAGTTACGGTGATGGTATAAGACCCGCGACCCCGGTTAAAGATAAGTCTTAAAGAGACTCATTTGCTTAGCATTTCATTATGTTACTAATGAGAAATGAAAGACTTAGTCACAGTCGGCAATTTTATTTTATTTACCATAGGCTCGCTTTTAAGCCCTTGGTATGGTATTTAATAAATATCCACATAAATTAAGAGTTCTGACTTCACAAAACTTCATGAAGTTGGGTTTTAATCTTTAGCCTCTTATTTTGATTTACAGAAAAAGCTTCACTTTTACAGCCTAAAATAAAAATAAAAATAAATAGGACACCAATATGATTGTTGAATGTAACAAACACCTTATTTAATTTTTGTAAAAAAACAAACTATCAACCTGTGACTACATCCAGTACCTTTGCACAGAGTATGCAGGGTAACATTACGATATCGACAACATTCAAAACTGAAAAAATATCGTCAAGGCTTGGTTACTCTTGGTTGTGCTTGGTTGGGAAGGTTTGGTTACTTTAAAGAGTTTGTCTCTATTAAAAATCTGATGAACGAAATAAAAAAAATTGAAAAAATTAATTAATTAATTGAAAAACGTTATCAAAGGCTTTTTAACTGATATTTTAATAACCACTCGTATGATTAATTTGCATAATAACAGTATATTTAAAATTTTAATTACGGTGAAGTATCCCTTTATGAATATTTTACTGTAATTAAATTCGCAGATTCGCCCATAATTACTGGCAGCGATGTAAAAGATTCGCAAATATTTTCGCAATAAATGGGAAATTAAACTCGATTGGTTTCTGAATTCGTGGGTAATGTTCTCTGAAATAATACTTGTATTGTTTTAAAGGAAATTGAAACCATAATTACTTTGAACATACATTAAAATACAAAAATTCGGAATGAAGGGAAACGTAGAAATTAATCATTTTCATTGCTGTTTGATAGACAACAATCATTATTTTCATGAATTTTCGATTACAAAAAAACTATAGAGAGGATATTTAAAACGAATTATTTCAGATGTCATCATGCTAACTGAAATAGACTTTATTAATTAGAAACTTGAAACAGAAAGTATGGCTAAAATAGTATATTTTGCAACGATTGAATAAAGAGTGGATTTAAAGCGAGGGCCACTATATGAATCAAGAGCAAGCGAAGGATTTTAATGTCTGAATCACGACCGTAGGGAGTGATTCTTGATGATTGAATCACGAGCGAAGCGAGTGATTCAAGTATTTAAATCCTGAGCGACGCGAGTGATTCAGGCCCTCGATTTAAATCCGTTTTATTCAAGAGTTGCAAACGATACTTTATACCATGACTACGAGAAAAAGAAAGATTTGAGCGATAAAAGATATTCAACGAAACAAAATAAAGTTTTTTTTAATACCTAAGTCTGCTCCACACACACGTGGGTGCGAAGTAGTCCAATCGCTCGGTCATTGCGCCAACAAGCTGACGTTAAAATCGGAGCAATGGTTTGAATTAAGGGTAATTATCATATTAGCAAGGGGGTTGTCCAGCATCGCGGTCGATGTCGAATGTACTAAAGTGTTCTAAATTCAAACACCAAAACAGTGCGTAAAAGACTACTTTTACGCACTGTTTTCCGTGAGTAAAAGTAGCTTTTTCGAGGGGGAATGGTATAAATGTTTTTTTTTTTAATTTGAATTTATTCTTTGGAGGATTCACACACAATTTGTGCATGAATTTTACAGAAGCACTGTAAATTGGCCCTCTAAAACATAATTAGCAAAATTGAACTTTTTTTAGCGTGTTGCGTAAAACTGTATCGAAAAATATTCAGAAATCGGTATTTACAAACTCGTGACTATGGTAGGCCCTCAACTTTGTTTCGGGCCTACATTCGTCTACTCGTTTGTAAAAACCAACTTACCGCATTAGTATCATAAATAACTATAGTTTCAAATCAACGGGCTGTCAGACATGCTGACTAAAATCCACGGTGTCCTTCAATAGCCCTTTACGTTCCAGGGTCACGGTTATAAGATAAGTCTCGCGACAGGTTTTGGCACTTTAGAGGGGGGCCCCTTCATCATGCTGACTCTGGGTCTGCCGACGTCTGTCGCCGTGGGCGTCTACCACTGCGGCTGGGGTGGAAGGAGAACACAATGGAACTAGATTTCCATTGTCTCAGTTGATATTCAGTGCCCAATTCCTTTATCTTTATTCATCAAAACTAATTCGAGCCGTATTTTCAACACTATCAAAGTGCTATTTTCAATCGTCTTCATAGTTTTGCATCTAACTTTAACTGAGTGATGGGCTGCTGAGCAGTGTGTCGCGGGTTTGATACTCACATGGTAGAAAAAAGTATGATCTACAATTGTTGTTTCGGGTCTGGGTTTTTGTGTAGGTATGTGAGTTTCTATGTTTGTAAACGCACCCACAATACAGAAAGAAATTCCCAGTATAGGGAGTTGTTTTTTTAAGAAAAAAAAAGCTAAGTAATCCTGTCTTTATAAACATTTTGGATACCTTTGACACTTTTGAATACCAAAACTAGTCTAGGCGATAAGAGTGTATGGTTGCTAGGTTGTGATGGAATAAAACTAAGGAATGGCAATAAAAATATAAATAATAATAAATAAATAATCTCAGAAATATTGCCAACAACAAGGCGAAGCTAACAATCTGACAATTCTATTTTTATAAAAAATACATGAAACATAGACAACACAAAAAGAGAAATAAATCTACAAATACCAAGAAGTTTGCAACAACTAGCATAATTATATAACTGAATTGATTACTTTATTATACTGGCTTTGTCTGCAGCTTCGCTTATTTGGTACAGTAATTATTTCGCGGGATTGTATTATTAAGTGTGTGCAATGTGCATTCAGAATATAAATTATTATCTTTGTATTCATATAATATTCAAATCCGAGGTGTTTTTTTATAACGTGGTAAAATCATCAATTGAGTCCTCACCCGCCTTTTACGTTCCGGGGTCACGGTAATGAGATAAGTCCCGCGACCCTGACAGGCTTTGGTCCTCTAGAGGGGGGCCCCATCATCTAGCTGACGCTCTTTGAGGCGCGCGTGGAACACGACGCGCCGTCGACCCGGGCATGGTCCATGGTCGGAGGATGATCTGGTAGCATGAATGCGCGACGTACCTATATAAGCACTTCGATTTCAAATTGATTACTCAACATTAACTTTGAGTCACTTATAAATATCTTTGAGTTCCAAACTCAAAGAATTTATAAATTAACTCATATTTCTTTATGTTTACATTACTCGGAGTAGTGAGCGCCTCTGCTTAGTATTATTTTTTTGTCAAAGAGATATTAGTGAACAGATATGTACGCTTCCATCCGACGCGACGTCACAAAATTTTGCATTTTAGTAATATATAATTTTATTTATTTATGAGCACTGGTGGCTCGGTGGAATAAGCCCCGATTTACGAGTTGTAGGTCGTGGGTTCGAACCAGCCACGCGCATTATTTTTTGTAATTTATTTTATCACCACTGCTCTCAAACCGGTGAAACAAAACATCGTGAGGAAACCGGCATGTCCTACAACCAAAAATTCGAAGACTTGTGACATCCACCAATCCGCAATCGTCCTGTGTGGTGGATTATTACACTCCCCTGAGAGGAGGCCTGTTTCCCAGCAGTGGGAACTTTAATAGGCTGATGATGATGAATAGTAGTATTTTATTCGATAAGAATATCCATCATTTTCGTCTTTTCACATTATTTCCCTATAGCTCCAAGTGCCGAATATTTTCCCGGGAAATAATTTTCCCTTTACATCGGAATAATTTCCCGAATTCCCGATCCTTTTCTCTATTCATGTCCAGCCATCAAACGTCCATTTACCTCCGATTTGCCTGTAGTACACTGGCGTTCATAATTCAAATTGACACATCAATAATAAAAACCTTGCCAGGCGTAAGCAACCTACATCCCGACAAGGGTCTTGCCATTTTCTTGTAGCCATTGTGTCGGTCCGCAACAATATATATTACATTTGCGATTTATTTTTTTACTAGTCACGCATTTGTTGCTGTTGTATGCTTGGTGCCAAAACCCAGTTGTGTGTAAAATGTTTTTGAGCCCTGTAAATAGACTAGCGGATCATAGGTCACATTATTTTAGTTACTACATGTAAACACGTTTCAACAGTTTAATCGAAAAGTTTAATTAAAATGCAGCGTTATGACCGTTGTCGAACAGCAAATAAGTTTTTGTAAATAATGTGCACAATAAAATACCAATTTCACACATACAGTGTGTATATGCCTGACTAAATTGATTTGTTTTAAATATTGAGGTGTTCCACGAAGGGCACCTGCACACGGACTATGGCACATATTATATAACGCCTGCGTCGAGAATTAAGCTAGGATAAAAAATATTCAACTGCGATCAAGTATGTAGACTACCATCACGTCTTAAAGAGTAGTTTTACTGTGGGAACGAGATGGCACTAGACAACTTGTAAAGCTCTCTCTTTTCCACAGTGTAACTATTCTCACTTTAAGACGTCATGGTAGGGCCCCAGAACTAGAATCTGCGTCCTTCTGGATTATTTTCAACAAAACTCCAGGACAAAAGAAAAAGCTGCAAATTCAAGACTCAAAACAATTTGCGTACAAATGCGACCATCTCAGTGATATTTTTCCCAACTGACTCAATTGTAGGCGAATGGAATAAGATTGTATGACAACTGGCACTGGTTTTATTTTCGAATGAAATGTTTACTAGAAGTTAAAAAAATATTCAGTTACCATGACTCATTTTATTTGTCTCTTTACCTTATTTCATTTTAATTAATACCTTATTTAATTCACTATGAAATTTATATTGGCCTTAATCTAGCCCAAAACAAAGATGAAAGCTAAGATGCAGTGGGCTCATCCAGAAGGAACTAAAACATTTCGCATCGTTGGAACACAGTAAAAACTGTTTGGCATTGGACTCCAAAAGTGCGGTAAGCGGCACTGGTGAGGCCTTCCAACGCAAGTCAGATACAGGTATCCTGCAATGTAATTGTCCAGGGTGAACCGCTAGAGGGTGGATTCCACCCACCCCATAATGTAACAATATACCTTAGATGAACAACTGGACACAGTTTATTATCATAAGGAACATAAAAAGCAAACTTATCTATATACTCGTAGGCTACAAAAAATAGGGTAAATTTACCAAAAATAGTAAGATTGATAATAAGAGACATTGCGAAAGATATTCAAATCTAATCGAGTGAAATCAAAGTAACATTCAGAAACAAATATTTTTAGTAGTATCTTAGTTTTGTTTACATACTAAAGGGAACATTATTTTTTTATGATTGTTAGTCCATACCTAGCGGTCTCATTCCTTGACGTCTAGCGCCCTCTATGCAACTTGCACTGATGTTTTCATTTCCCGCGTGTGTCGGCGTTTACAGGAGCCTGTCTCTTTGAAAACTTTCTTCACATAATTCTGTCTTAGATTTTCTACTCTACAATATCCTTATACAAAATATTAAAGAGACAGGTTTTATTTTGCGGTTGCATTTGGTTAGAAAAATTACTTTATCACAAAATTTTATATCACCGTCTTTAGCCGATTTTATGAATTTTGGTAAAGAGAGATAGATGGGACCATATACATATAGATAGAGTGACGGTTATATGCTTCAGGGGGAGGGAGGAAAAAGCCGCGGGCAACGTCTAGTTGGGTCTAAATAACGACCAATCCATCAATATTGGTCATTAAGTCTCAATAGCATTTCAGATACGACAGCTTCGTTACTTGAATGTAGTTTCGACAAAGAAAAGAAAATTCTAGAACGATTTCATCGAAGTTTTTGCAGCAGGGACACTGTCACTGGCTGAATTGATGAGATTAGGTCTCCTTTGTGTTTTTGTAGACAAAAAATAATACGAGCGAACACAAGGGAGTATTGTTCCGTGTTTATTTCGTACTATGTAAGCGGTATTAGCAGAAAATGGTAATACAGCCAGCGCTGGGTTTTCAGATTAGCGCTTAAAAAATAAAAACAAAGTTGATACTTTTATTTTTAATGCTTTCAAGTCTCGCTGTATTCGTACATCCCCATATTTGCTCAGCTACCGTAATATTCGCGTACAAACCCGTTAATTTTTATGGGAAAAATCTACCTTTAGCAAGTCGTGTTGGCGACTTTTCCCGACACCCAGTTGGATTGCCCGACGTTGCTGTGCAACTTTGAATTGACAAAACGAGTAATAAAAAAACAGAATGGTTGGAGGAAAAGTTTTGTGCCTGAGGCCGGCGGCTAACGCGACGTATTGTCTAAGCCAGCCAGTTTCGCCTTTTTGTAAAGCTTTAGCTTTTTACACTGTTTAATCGGGTTGACTGCGCTGGACTCGTATTGATCTGTGTTCTTTGCCGTTCATTCGATTGTAAGGATTCGTGACTGGCTCTTTGAAGCATTAGGTTTTATTTGAAAGTATTTCGTTGGATGGCAACACGTATTTTGTCACGGAAATGAGATAATTATGAATTACAGGAAATTCGTTCTTTTTTACAAGGTCATCATACTAAACTTTTCGTAATACGCACTTCCATGGCAATACAATGATGTAAAATCAATATTAGAAAAAGGCACCATAAATTAAAAAAGAAGAAAAAAAAATCGTTTTATTTCCTTCTTCTGTCCAATCCTAAGATAATAACAAAAATATATATTCTAAACGGGCATAAAATGTCTCAATGATTTCCCAAGATGGTCCTATCGACAAAAAAAAATGTAAACCGTTAGTTTACCCCTGTTTTTGCGGTGCGACGATTCTTCGACGCATTGACGAATCTTATCGAAGTCTCAACGGGCTCGGCGCGCCTTATCGTAGCTCGGTACACGCTACTTTGGGAAACAATACCAGGAGTAAGCATCGAAGGAAGGTTTTGGATATGGGAAGGAAGGGTAAGGAAGGAAATTGGAGTCTTGTATGTTTATTAAGTGGCAGACTTGGGTTATAGTGCGCTATGTCTTTTGGATGCTAATGAAATTGTTTTGGGCTCCTTGTCTATTCATCACAGTGACTGGAGTAAGGAGTTGTGTTTTGATTTTATTTGGCTTAGAATTTTTATATGACTGTGACACCAAAAGATATAGATAAACGATGTAAAAATGCACCGTGATAGATTCGATTCAAAAGTCGATTGACTTTGAGAAATAGACAACATGGTAACTAACGCCATTGAAAGTAACAAACTGGTAGACCAGTTCTGAATTTAGTTTGTACATCTACACGCTAGAATACATTATTGAAGATTTTGTGTCATAGGACACAAAAAAAGTCCATAGTATTTCTTTTTTTTGTAAGTACCTACCATTTCTGCAGAAAGTTTATCTTCATTCTACTCGTCCGTTTTTCTCCGAAAGATACCGCCTCGTTCCCAAACGTAACTCTGAAACGAAAAACAAACACAAACAAACAAAAAAACTTTAATTAAGCCACCCTCCTTGCTTCGTCGATCTTGGTGACGCGATATCGTTGCTCTCCTGTTTACGCGGTCATGTCCCCGCAGCGTAAACCTTCCAACATGATAAGATGGATGGATACATCATTCAGCCACGTTGCTTTTGTGTACCAGTTTTATGGCCCAAGAAGTTTGGGAGCACAGGGTCCTAAATAATTTAGGAAGGAAGAATGAGTGAACTGAATACAGAGTACTGAAGTGGTTGTTATTGGTGTGGGAGACGCATTGCGGATAGATGTTCTTTTAGTTGAAGCTAGATGCTTGTGGTCACTGAAGTGAGACGGGTGACATTGCGGTTTTTTTTAATTTTTTGCGTCAAGTGTTTCAGCCAAAAGTTAGAGCAAAAAACAATCAAAATATTTTATTTTACATGGGCACTTATAAAACGTCGAGGAAAAAAATGGCACGGTTTGGGTTGGTCGTTTCCATGGAGAACTGTCTAAGGAAAAATTTGTTCTAAGAATCAATGTGTTCGGGTTGGATTTCAAATTCTACCTGTTTTGAATTGGAACCTAGTCCATGTTTAAACCTAAAAAACATTAGTTTCTGTAATAATAGTACAAAGTTTTTTAAATAGGCTTCGGTCCCATTCTACAAGAAATACTGTCTCTCAATTCTGACGTTCATTCACATACACCACCTACATTTTTTTCAATCATTGTTCCAGTTTCATCGAGTGAAAATGGGAAAATTCATGAGAATTCTCAACATTCAACCCCACTGCAGTTGAAAATTCATCGCACAGCAAATACGTATGTATTGGAAGCACAATTCAATTACGTATTATTTGTGATCTCGAAACCGAACCGGTTTCAGAGAGTAACGAATAACCGAAAGTGTGCAACTTTACGATTCCCCACTCACGGGGTAAACAAGGTAACTTTTATGACCCCTTTCTAGGCAACGAGAGCATGTAGAATAGAAGCCCCTATTTTACAACGTTGAGCTCATGTTTATTTGATTTTAAAGATGGTTGTAAAAGGAACGTGTATTCTTGAAGACTACTCTTGTTAAATATATTGGAGTTGTGTTTTGTTATGATGTCTTTACAATTTGTTAACAATTTAACATGTTTTCTTTTATGTGTGAGGGAAATATCACAACGACGAGTAAGAAGAAACGTTGTTATTAATTGGATTATTTTAATGTCTATTACAATATAGGTAATTATTAAGTCTTACTTACCAGAGTTTGATCCTTATTACAAAACACTATAGAATGGTGTAATAATTCAGGTTGTGATTTTTTTTCATATTCATTCCAATCCAATGATGCACTTTTAGTTTTGTCAAAACCAGCATCGTGACTCCCTTTGGAATATTTCGATATTCCTCATAGTTTCTGGTGTCAAGCCAGTAGCCCTGTATATTCTGAAAGCAATGAATTAAAAGACTGAATGTGTTGGTCGGTAGCAAAAAGGCCGACTAATAGGCCGATCAGGCTACTTGACCAGACTCAAAGACGAGCAATTTTTACAAAAAAAAAATCTAGTATCCGATCGATCATTTGTTAGTGTCAAACATACCTGTCGTAATTTTTCTATTACAGTCCTTCCTCTTAGGCTTCACGATGTTATTTACTTTTTGCTTTTGTTGTATTTTGTGTAAAAATACAATTATGTTTGAAACGAGTTCTAACTGAGCTTCGTGAAGTCCTTGGCATAATCGGTCAATCTACGTTTCCATCTAAAAGGAAGATCGATAGGAAGTTTCTACGCTTGAACAATTTAACTTGTTGGAAAAACCTGCAAGAAATTCTCGTTAAATAAAAGAAATGTTGTTAAACAACTGTTGCAGAAATCACAAAAATCTTCTTTTATGTTTTAAGGTACATACGCCAGCACATCAAGCTACCTAAATTTAACAAATCTTATTAAAAGATTTTCAACCTTTTCACAATAGCGGGAGGTGTTCGTTTCGGGTGTTCGTTTAGTAAAACTTGACGGATTCGGTTGACCTGCTGTCGTCTGTATCTACCTTAACCAAAAGATATAAGACATTAAGAAAAAGAAGAAAATGATATAAGTTTTCAAACAAAAAATCGGGTAGTTAAATAGTGACAAACGTGTATAGAATGTGTTTAGGCCGAGAAATGCGTCGCTGAATTAAAATTCCAACACAAAGAGAAGGTTGAGACGATCTGAGAACCTCCTCCTTTTTTTGAAATTGGTTAGTCAAAAAATCAAAGACACGAAATCGTCGTAGGTTTTTCTCTGGTTGTCTTCTTACGAGACGGTACCTATGTATATTTTATTTGCCCAAAACTTCGCCATCTCCACCGGTTATCGGTAGCAGTGAAGAGATCTGATTGGGCTAAGAGTGCAGGATAGGAGGTGAAGCATGGTTGTTTCTCTTTTGATACAACCTACCTTTGCGAATGGGTATAATAAATAATGTATATAATCAATCCTATCCCTTCCTATTTCCTTTAATTTTAATAATCGACGTTCAAAAGTGCCTTCTTGATGGCCTAATTGGAATAATGATTCGACTTTGATACTAATTGATGAATAGAATTTCTGCGTACCTCATCATCCGACATAGTGCTTTCATGAATCCTACTAATATTCTAAATGCGAAAGTTTGTGAGGATGTATGTATGTGTATAAGTAGGTATGTTTGTTACTCTTTCACGCGAAAACCACTAAACCGATTTGGCACACAGATAGTTTATAACCTGGATTAACAAATAAGATATTTTTCATCCCGATTTTATGTTCCCATGGGATAATTTTCGAGTTGTAGCGGATGAAGCCGCTGGCAACAGCTAGTTTACTTTAATATGTATGTACAATTAGGGGCAAATGTTTTACCAAGGCACTCCAGAGACTTTGTACTTCCAATACACGTGATTTCACTACAATGTCTCAAGTAAAGGGACGTTCCCCCCCCCCCCCGTCTTCCCCTTTTAGTGATATATAGCGGTTGGACACGCGATCGGCGTACGTCACTGTCTCAAACTGACATTTATAGACAACAGTAGTACCAGTTACTTTGGACCCAAATACACTACTATGACTAAAATGTAAGGATCTGTTTGGTAGTTTGGCCCTGCCTTGTTTTTAGGGTTAAGCACGTCCAATGGTTTCACTCGTGTGTCCATTTGTCTTCACAGTCAATTTGGGTTCGATCCCCACACGTAACAAAACAGACCCCGAACAATTAATACTTGTAGGTCTTATAAATGTATGACCTACATAAAAGTAGGTAGTTGTTCCGGGTCTACATGTTTGTGTATGTGAGTTTCTTTGTTTGTAAACGCCTCCACGATCGAGGAGAAATAACTACAGCGGGTCAACATTTAAATAAATAAAAAACTCCGACTATAATTGTCCAATTAATTTGAAGGGCAATTTAGTGGAGTATATTATTTTTAATTTGTGATTTTATATAATAGGTTCTAAGTTCCAAATTTCCTCATAACTAACTGTTAATAAATATTATGTATAACTTTTAAGGTTTGGCACGAAAAGCCAAACCTTAAAAGTTATATTTATTAGTCCTCAAATCTCTGGAACATAAACAAAGAGAATAGTACGACACAATAGAATATCTGAAACAAAAATACAATTCACAAATTTTCAAGTCTAACAACAAAGATAGCAAATAAAAATAGCCAAGTGATGTTGGTCTAGTTAAAAATGTAAACAGCCAGACAAGTAGTGTTGCGGCGGACGTAACTTCGGTAGGTAACGAGTGAATTCAAAGTAACTCTCGGCTTGGGCGAACTTTGTAAGACGCCATGTTACGTGGTCCATGAGAGAATAGGTGGTTTGAATATTTTTAGGCGAACATAAAACGTTTTGTGACTGAAATAGTTGTTTTATTGCCGTTGCATTTGGAGATATAAATGTTACAATAACCGATAGTGGGTCTTTTTTTTTTAGGTGGTAAAATAATCAAATGAGTCTTCCCGCTCTGGGTGGGCGGAAGGGACTGTCAGACTCTTACTGACTATAATCCACCCGTGTTTCTTCGGATGCCCTTTACGTTCTGGGGCCACGGTATGCTGGGTTAAGAAAAATCCGTGACCCCAGCAGGCATTTGGCGCGAAACACGACGCGCCATCGACCCGGGCTTGGTCCTTGGTTGATTTACTAAACTTGAAATAGTCAAACATGATCTGCAATCGGAAATACAGCATTACTTTGCAATTCAAATGTTACGTTAGTTAACAACAAAAAGATACCTATTAACGATATTAATATCATGAAAATGGACATAATATTTTTAGGACTTTTAATGATATTTAGCAGTATTCTGTATCACTTAGAATCAGTCGAAGTTCTTTTACGTCATTTTTTTTTGTTATTTGTTTTAATTACTATTAATTTAATAACATTAGTAAGTGGTGTAGGTAAATAACATTATTACATTCACATACTAACTTAAATCCGTTCCATTGAATTTAATGTGTAAAAGCTACCGCAACATACATAATTACATAAATTCAACCCCATCGATAACTGTCGACAAAAGGTTACACATAGATGTATCGATAAAAACAGCACTAAACTAAATTGTGTTCAAGTCGATACAAAATCGAATAACACAACATAAAAATGTACAAAACTTTCTACCTAGGCGGCTATTGGTTAAAAATACTTGCAACACATCTACGGTCTACCGTTAGAACAACATTCCGAAATCTTTTCCCAGATTTTTAAAACTAGAAGTCAACCTGTCGAAACCTGTTCTTTCTGAATAAAAATGTTGGACAAGGTAAGCAAAGCTCAGAAACTGAAAGCGCTGAGGAAGCGGAACTAGACTGAAAGCCAGGTCGAAAGTAAGTAAGCCGGTATTACGGCTTGCCAAAGTCTTGGCTAGGACTTTGTGAAGCCGTATTGTATTGGAAAAGGGTGGTGTAATACCTTAACGAGGTTCCAGCGAAGATTATTAACGGTGCAGCGGTTTTGTAAAAGTTGGATTTTGTTAAGAAAGGAGTGGAGAGGTATTTTGTTTTGTTGGATTGCTTTTTAGGAGAGGATTTACTTTAAAATTCTTGGGAAATATGCTGTGGGTTATTTTTTTTATTTTTAGTAATATGAGAAATTATTTACACGCTTTGTGAAATTGTTTGAGAAATTGTGTATTAAAAGCAATGCATTTGTGTTTTCAACGCGTATTTTCAATACAATAATTATTTTTCATTGATCATAACAGTTCCGTAAAATAAATTTTTACTTGGACATAAAAATGAATTAAAAAAAAAACCTAATTGTTAACCTCCTCTTTTTATGAAGCCACCAAAAATATTTTATGAAACCAATTTGTGAAAATAAATAGGTTTTATGTTTTAATCATACTCAAAGTACCGTAATAAAATTAAGCAATTAAAATCAATATTACCTACATTTCAGTTTTCCTTCGCTGAAACAATTACTTTTGCGTCCGTCATCATAAAATGTCGTACGCTTACACCAACTTGTTCCGTCATAAATTCTGAGCCAGCAGTGAAACTTGAGTTTGAAATTGATTATCCGGAATCTGGTGGTTGAACCTTCATAAATTAATTGGCTAATGTCTCTCAAGTATGACGGAAGTGTCAGTTTACAGGGAACTAAGTTGCGAGTATATTTTTGACATGATCATCAGCACTTAGCGAATACATACCTACAAATTGAGAGGACCTCAATATTTTAATTTCAACATGTAGGTACATATAATGAACTTTGTTAGCCTGCCCCGTCATGATTTCACAGGATCATTGATTAACGACCGGTCGATGAATTGTCTAAGACATCATTGGAATTAATAATACCAGTCAGGCAGAAGTGTACTTTATAAAATAGTACACTCACTTGCTGCCAGGTACGTTTTAAGTCCAATAAATTTCATAAAAATCAACTATTTCCTTTTGCCATATAGACACCATTATTTCCCTGAATCCGATCATTATTAGCAACACTATGGAATGGGACAGGAAGTTTTTATTTTTCAAATTCACAGATTCGATTATTGGCCAGGATTATTGTTTTTCTAAAATGCAATGATACAGTTTTAGTTTTCGTCAAAATCGGCCTAGAGACTCTTTCTAATGTATTTCTATATTCCTTATAGAGTCAGATTCATACACGCCTAGTTGAAAAATTAACCCTGTATAGGTAGGTAGATACTCGTATTTGCCATCAACAGGGTAAAAAACTATCCTACCGGGATCGCGGGACTGAAAGAAAGAAAGGACTGTCAACTGGTAACCGTGACCCTGGTACGTAAAGAGGTTTTGAATTTTGTCAGTACAGGTCTTCCTGTCCCGTCCTGGGTGGGAGGACTCGTATAATGATTTTACCACGATACAAAAAAAAGCATAAAACTAAACTCATCTTTAAAAAATCTATAAGAAACCTTGGCACAGGTCTACGTGTTTACAGGCTCTTACATTTATAAATAAAGCTATGAACTTTTAAGCCTTTTCAGACGCCGCAAAGTTTAGTCTTAGTACTTTTAGTTTAACATTTGTTGGCTATGAAAACGAAGTTCAAGAATACTTATTGAATTTATCAAAAAAAGCCCTTGGGAAATACGTTTTCTTGATATAATAGTAGCTATTTCATCCACGCGTATGACGAATATTACACAACGAAATGTAATGCCGATAATGTGACGATTCACTTATCTATTTTTGAGTCATATTTCAAAACATCTGTTCCACCATTCTGGCATCCATCCATCCAATCATCCAAATTTTCGTATTATTTTTATAATACTAGCGGTCCACCCCGTGCTTCGCTACATGTTACAAAAAAATGTGATAAATGAAAAATTGCTTGACCGGTTTTGTGCAAACTTCTCAAAAATAATCTACTAAATAGTCCGAACAAAGCCTAAACACTTGGTTTGGATAGGTGTTATTGGGTTTTACAGTTACAAGGAAAAGTGGCATTGATTTTTATTTATACAGATTATAGTTGGATCATTTATTGATAACTAGTAAAATGTTTCTTTCAGTAATTCAAACACTTACGTTCAAATAAAGGAGGAAAACTATTTAAAATCTCACACGCACTAAAAGCAAAATGCAAAACCGAATTCGATATTCAAACCATACTCCCGCTCTTTAATACTGGCCCAGGTGCAATGTAATCTCCTTGGGGAAATGTTTTTTTTTTTTAACATCGTACCTCTTTTATGCTCTTTGCTCGTTTCTCTCTTTGTGGAAGATAGTGTATTAAGATATATGTGGGTGGTATAAGTAGGGTGTAGGTAAGTAAAGGAGGGAGATAAGAATATGATCAGAACCTATTAGGAAAGAATGAGAGGAAAAGATTAGTAAGCATTTAATGGGACTACCGTTTATAAAATTTAGTGTTACTTGAAGCATTTTAGATGTCACTGTCAACATACCTTGTAAAGACTGCTAAATAACTGGCTGGTTAAATCAGTCGAAGGACTGATATACTCTCCAGTTAAATGGATGTACCTAGTGACCATAGACCTGACTATGGAATTCAAAGGATTGAGACGTTTAGTTTACTAACAAAATAAAAAAAAACAGCTGAAATCGCAACAGAGCCGAAGGCACGAAAAATAAGCTTTCATTGATAATGCTAAACAAGAAGAAAGACAGAAAAGAGATTTAGTGAAACACACAGGACAGAACAAAAAAAAATTACATGAATAAAAACAAACAATTTAATAAAAGAAAAACAAAAGGTAAAACCACACAAAGATAGAATAATAACTACCTATAGTTATTCAATATTATTTACAAATCATAAATTGAAAAGTTACAGACCATAAAACGATCAAACTATTACAGAGAAAAATAAAAGAAATCAATAGACAACAAAATAGGCTATTACGTTAAAACTATATCGTTTTATTGCCTAGAGATTGTGTTACAATAATTCGGAAAGTTTCGAACACAGAAATATTAAAAACAGGAGAAGTGGCAAGGGGGCGTGGCGGCAACCAAGCGGTGCTGAGCGTTACGCTCAGATATTGAAAAAATGGCCGTCACCGCGAGTTAGTCTGTTGTCAACCGCGATCGTGAAAAAAAACGATTATGCCGTCTTGTTCAGAGGTTTTGTGCAGAAATAGTAGCCAAAACAAAAACTTTAGAACCCATGGCATCATTTACCACAGGTAAGTAAAAGTATTTTACAATATTTGTCTTAAAAATCACGAAAAACTGCAAGCCGTAAAATATACCTGACTTGTACTACTATACTTTTGATTTCCGATATCTCTTCGACTGCATTATTTTTGTATTAAATACATTGCTCTTTTACAACCACCTCAGTCTATCACCGAGTGAACTGAACAAGCAATGTAAAACTGACATAACGATACCTCATCGAGCCGTAATGTCGCATGGTGCGTCCGCTGCTCCGGTCCGCCGTATTTGAGCACGAGTTAGTGTTGTGCTCGTGGATGTCTGACAAAGTCTATCGACAAAAAGTCGACTTCTAATATTGTTTTAATAATATTTTAGATTTTTCTTCAATTTGTTAACTTGTTATAAGTTTGAAAGGTCGATTTTTATTGTTTTAAAGCGTAGTAGATAAATGCGTAACCAAGATCGTAAAGTAGGTAAGTTCATTAATGTTTAGTAACCTATGTGCACTAAATTAAAAGATCTAATTTGGAACATTTTATACATTAATTAAATAAGGTTTTGTTGGTTTCATATCGTTTTTATTTACTTTAATTCCAAAGCTGTACAATTTAATCGATATATTTATCAAAATTCTTCGATTTAGTCAAGCACTATGCCGTTCCGCCCCCGTGTCCCTACAACACACAATGATATTTTTTTGAGTGTGAGCAAATGATACGGAAAAAGCACGCTGCAGTTTAAAGAATAAGGTTTATATTTAAATGACAGAGTTATCGTCGGCGCGTGTGTGCACTTGTTCGTAGTATTGTTTTGACCGAACAGTGTGTGCAATATTAGCGTTATGGAGGGGCAATCGTGGCTTCACCGGTTTTCTATACATTTTGAACTTCACGCCATATCTCCTTCTTTATTATATCTATGGTTTCGAACGACTGAGCAATGATTGCTTTTACCCCTATTTTGAAATTCACTCGTATTTCAAGTCGTCAAATAAAATAAATCGTCTCATGTGTTATTCATCAACTGAAGCGACTGAAAACATCTACTTAGGTATATAAGCTGTTATGATTTAGAAGACATATGTACAGGGTGAAGTTTTGGGGAGCTCGTGGCTAAATAATTACAGCCGCACAGGCCGATCTTCCGGGATAAGCAACGCTTGCCGAAGTTGGACTATGGATGAGTCATAGCGAGTTTCCTCCGTGCCTCGGAAAGCACGTAAAGCCGTTGGTCCCGGCTGTCATTTGTAGATCTTTGATAGTCGTTACTGTTAGTCAGAAGCTCTGACAACCAGTCTTACCATGAGGTATCGTATTGCCCAGTTACTGGGTTGTGAAGGTCCGACAGGCAGTCGCTCCATGTAAAGTACTGATAGCCAGCTGCATCCGGTTTGACTGGAAGCCGACCCCAATATAGTTGGGAAAAGGCTAGGCAGATGATGTACAGGGTGGCTTTTTTGGTAGATTTTAACATAATAAAAACCGGCCAAGTGCGAAATGGACTTGTGCATGAAAGATTCCAGACCATTATCTATAAACAGAAGAAGAAGAAGAGAAGTTCCTTAAATATGTACACATATTATTTTGCAAACCCTATTAACTAACACCATAATTATATGAGATAAAAATTGTTCCATAGAGCAGAAATAAAATGTAAGTAATTTATGTATTAAACCATGTGCTATATACGTACATATTCACCAGTTAAATAATATGTTTAAGACCCACGTCGTGTGACAAGACTATCCATCACCTGGATACTAATCCAGACTTTGAGATGCCACTGAGAAATAATCCACCCTGTAAATATGAGTACGCAAACTACATAATTCACAGAATAATGTTATTCCTTGTAAGTAGATACATAAATCTTAGTGTATATTTACCTGTTCCTGATGCGTTTTCTAGTTTCAATGTTTGGACTATATTCTGTCTAAGAAAATGGTTGTACTAGAGAAATCTAGTCAAAGGATTTCTCAGTCAAAGCTTTTAGAAAATCCATTTTGTAACTAAACTTATGTTCCAGAACAACATTAATTAATTATTTATGTCTAATTTTATTGATGTAATAACATTTTCTGTATTAATGAATTAATGTGTCTTTTTGTTTGATTCATCATCATCATCATCATCATCTCAGCCATAGGACGTCCACTGCTGAACATAGGCCTCCCCTTTTGATCGCCACAAGTACCGGTTGGAAGCGACCTGCATCCAGCGTCTTCCGGCGACCTTCATAAGGTCGTCTCTCCACCTTGTTGGTGGACGTCCTACGCTGCGCTTGCTAGTCCGTGGTCTCCACTCTAGCACTTTTCGACCCCATCTGCCATCCGCTCTGCGAGCAATATGGCCTGCCCATTGCCACTTCAGCTTGCTAATCCGGTGGGCTATATCGGTGACTTTAGTTCGTCTGCGGATCTCCTCATTTCGGATTCGATCACGCAGAGAAACACCGAGCATAGCCCTCTCCATAGCTCGCTGAGCGACTTTGAGCTTTGAGATGAGGCCGATAGTGAAAGACCACGTTTCGGTGCCGTAACTCATCACTGGTAACACACATTGGTTGAAGACTTTCGTCTTGAGGCACTGAGGTATATCGGACGAAAAGACACTGCGTAGTTTCCCGAACGCTGCCCAACCGAGTTGGATTCGGCGGCTGACCTCTTTGTTTGATTATTTATTTCTAATTTTATTGTTTATTTATTCGTAAAAAATAGATTATCAGTGATTACTTATTTCTAATTTTAATGTTTAATTATTCGTGAATTTGTACTACGGACTATGTCTGATGTAAATAAATAAATAAATTAAATTAAATTAAAAATGCATGTAGCATGAAATCTACGTGCCTATTTAGTCGTATATCGTACTAGAAATATTATGACATAAATTGTATGGAAAAAGACATAAAGAACCACTAGTGTACAAAAGATTGAGGAACTAATTTTATTCATCAAATAAACGTCTAAGTTTCAGTGTTCTATACGAAATAAAAACGTGAAAACTCGTGATAAGGTATCCGAGATCTTTTTCTGAATTTTATGTGTGTTAGATTAAATTTCAAAATTGCAATAATTGATTAAGTTGTAAAAGCAGTGAATTATTGGACAACTATTAACGAGTTATACATGAGAGCATGAGAGGCACTAGCAGTAACGTAAACGTCAAGTTAGGACGTTGATTTTAAAATGGAAATACTCCTGTTCTATAAAATATTATACTTGCTCAATGTTATTGATTTGACACTTTGAAGAAAAACGATTGTGTTTTTTGAATAAAAAAATTCAAAAATGCTAAAAGATAGTTATATTTTTATTAAATCGTTGTATTTACTTTACATAAGTACTCTCCTAGCACCTCTAAACAAAAGGGACTACTGTTGGTTCATTTTGGAAAATTCTTTACCCTGCTCTGGATTGATACTTGCAAAAAGTATCAGTATTTACGACACTGATATGTGCCTACTATCAGAAAGCAACATCCTAATGTATTAAAAAAACAATCTTTTCACATTTATTAAAAACCTAACAAAACACTCGCACTGACTTCGCGGAAAAGACGGCGAAAATTATCATTAATTCAGTTGAAAAGCCGAACAAAAAACCCTAAAATCCAAAAGGATTCCCGTAAGCTCCCACCCACCGTTGATATATTATTCAGTCTGCGTCCGAGAGCGTAAATGAAAAAGTTTTTGTATTCAATGACTATTCGAACACCACCAAATACTGGTAAACTGGGTAAACCCGAAAGTTTTCGAATCGAACCGAAATTACGGGTTTTGGAGGAGGGTTGGTTAAATATTCAGCGAGCGTCTGTCACTCTATGAAGATTAAGTTTGAGTATGAGATGTTCATAATAATATATCGTATAATATTATATAGGTATTTAATTAAATTGATACAGGGAAATATTATAGTGTGGGATTGCGGACGTGGTGTAGGTATATTTGCAATTGCATGTTTGGAGTTTCAGTTGAAGTTATCCCAAAAAGAACCGGAGTACCCGACATAGCTTGCAGCTAGCCCATATGCCTGCCTTTGGGGCCTCTGGGGCCAAGTTCCAGTTGAATCAGACGCTGAATATCAGTATTTTACATGCAGCGACTACCTATCAGACCTGCATAACCATGTAACTGGGTAAATACGATGCCTAATAGTAAGACTGGTTGTCAGACTTTTAGAAATTTTGACTAATAATAATAAAGACTGTCGAGATCTACAAATGACAGCCGGGACCAACGACTTACGTGTCTTCCAAGTCACGAAGGAAACATGGACAAAACAGATGGTCATCCATCCACAGACGAACCTCGAAAGCGCGGCTTAACCCGGAAGATCGACCTATGCAGCTGTAATTATTTAGCCACGAGCTTCTCCTCAGATAGATAGATCGAAAACCTTATTAAAGTGACTGGGGCAGACTGGATGTGAAAGACAGGGGACAAGGTAGTGTGGCTCAGCCTGGCAGAGGTATATGAGCATTGGACTGCGATAGATTGAGTGACTGATTGATTGATATATAAAACATTATTTTACTTGTTACATGAACCGCGCTACACTATTTATAGGTGGAATAATGGCGAAACTAGTCATTACCTACCGTAGATTTATTTTAGGCAACAAAATAATGATACAAAAATAATTACTCGTTTATCTACCCACCATCCACCTACTCAGGTCATCTTTATTTTTACAGGCAATACACAATAATATATTTTAACAGAAAAAGGCTATAAATACGGAGACTGAAGTGGGCGTTAAATTTTATTTTCAGACACTTTTAAGAGCAAACTAATGAGAGACAACTGAAAAGAAATATACTATTTTTCATTGAATACAAGTGTGTATTCGATATTGAATACAAGTGTGTATTCGATGAAAATATGGAGGCCAAAAACATTGACAATATCAAACATACTAGTGGTATATAAAGGCGCTCCCTCTTCAGGATCATTCATCTGTAATGTAACGTTACAGATTCGAATAATTATGTCATCAGTGAAGGAAGACAATCGGACATCACAATGCGCATCTTGTATCAAATCAAAACTAAATATACGCGAATGCTCGCTAGTCAGGGAGGTAGTATTCTAATGTAATGCTCAAAGCCGAATCTATAATGTTTTACATGCGAATGCTCCCGAAGAGGGAGCACCTTAAGAGGTCGAAAATCATGTCAAATACAAACAAACACCAAATTAGACACTCAGAATTACACTAACGCACCTAGATATCAAGGCTTATTCCTAAGGATGTAGGTAGATTTAGTCTGATTAACTAGCTGATGTATAGGCCAAGGTTATCGCATAATATCTAAAATCTTCAAGGTCACTGAGAGAGCTCAAAGGCTAGTTCTTAAGTGCCTGTAGGTAATTATAATAAGTTAATAACTACTCAGTAGTTTCCCGGGTAAAGGACACGCTGCATGAAAAAAACTTATACTTATGAACGTCCAACCCCTCTAGACAAGCAGAAAACGTTAAACTTAAACGCTCAGTAGTCTTTATTAGATTTTCAACTTTATACCCAAGCGCATAAAGTGAAAAATTATAATTATTTGAATGCTATTTAGAGTTTACTTTTATAACTTGCCACTTATCTGTAGTCTCTGTACTCACAAGTTTGCAGTTTTTTACAAGTCAGTCTACCTAACCTCTTTATGAAGAGACAAAACCCAGAAAAACCATACGAAACCAGCATTTGCAAGATTCTAAGAATCCTTGCAATTTCCGATTTCACTTGGTCTAGCAATAATCGGACCAGTCCAAGTCTGAAAAACTTTTCAATGGTACCGCCTTGATTCCACTTTATTCACTGGACCGTGCTTGGAATAAAGTATCTCACGATTCAACATTTAATTTCGTTCGGTTTGACAAATCTGTTTTTTATTTTGCCAACCCTATTTTTGGGGATTTATTTTCGCGATTTCTCGTTATAAGGGTTTAGATTATTGTGGACTTGTTTAAGCTCTTGCTCTCTGAATGTTGTTTGATTTAGTGAGGACGATGACAAAACAATTCTTTTCGGGGATTTGTGACTAGATGATAACCACCATTTATTTCTTTAGGGTTGGAAAAGTCTTCATGTTTCTTCCCCTGCTCGTGATAAGCGATAGCTTTTAGACTGACTAAAATTCCACTCTATTCTTACGTATCAGGGAGTCGTATCCCGCGACCATAAAAACCATTCAGGTTCCACGTGTGACCAAACAGCTGTCAGCAATCTAAAGGGGCTTTTATTTTTTTACGATTATTCCCATAAATTTTTACTAGAACTACTATCTTATCAGGATCGTGGCTCCAGGACGAAAAGGGCTATTGTAGAAAAACCATAGATTTTAGCCAGTACGAGTCTAACAGTCTTGGGTGGAGCCTTGGGCTTATTTGATGATTTTACCACAATAAAAAAGTAACCCTTGCAGAGGTCCAATCGTAGATGAGTAATGAGTATATTCTAGGTTTTCTCACAATGTTTTAATTCATCATTCTGGACGTCACTACGTCCAAAGTAAACTAAGAAACTACATTTGAACTGAAAAAGACACAAAGATATTTGCTCGGGTTTGAACTCGCAAACTTATGCATGAGGCATTAACTAACCTTCGTCGCATCACAACTACGTACTACTACAGTTACTTACTTGTCGATTTGAACACTTAAAAAGGCGTAATAGGACATTGCAGTTCTTTGGACCAAAATTAGAACCGGAAATTCTGTGTACATATTTTAAATACAAACTTGTCTAATTATGCTAATGAAAACACTGAACTCGCAGAACATAATCGCAAGGGTAAGTTGTGAGATTATCCGTGTACCTGACCCTCAACCCTTAGCTTTTATTACTAGGCTTTTAAAGCGAAATAATGAGCACCTAGGTAACAGCTGGTTCTTCCTTTAAACTATTTCAATTTCAGTTCGTAATCATTAGTGTATAAAAAGATACACACCATTTGAAAACAGTTGTGGACTCTGTATTTTTTGTCTTTTGCAAATAAGAGAGTGAATTTTTCAACTGGGCGTGGATGGCTACATCCGAAAATATTAGGAATAGCGAAAAATACTGAAAGGAGTTTCGATTAGATTTTAGAAAAATACATAATCGTCAATAATCCTCGCCGGGAAACGAATCTGGTGGTTAAAAAATACACACCCTGTACACCAGATAGTGTCGCTAATAAGGATTAAAATTCTGGGAAGTCATAACATAATATGGCTAACTCATCTCGCACACTTTTTTTTAGCTTTTTCATTAATCATCAATTGAGTTATCCCGCCCAGGGCAGGGCAGAAGGGGTCCGTCAGACGTGTACTGACTAAAATCTAATAATATTATTGGAAACAAACATAATCCAGGTTTGGATGCAGGATGCGGACTCAACTCTCGCTTTCTAGCATATTGCCATTTTTTTTTAAAGTGGTAAAATCAGGGCAGCGTGGGAGGGACTGACAGACTTGTAATAACTAAATTCCACAGTGTCTTTCAATAGCTTTTTACGTTCACGTAGCTCATTAGTACCGCGACCCCGGGGTCCGACACTAACATAAACAAAAAAACCTAATTTTGATTAATGCTACCTCCCCAGACAAGGTACTGCGCTAATAAACTCCTCAAGGGAAATGTTTTCATTAGCTTAAAAGCGTGTGTAGATTGTTTTTAAACATCATCAACGACTTGCGACGGCTGTAAATTAATTTCGTTAGAGCAGCCATACTCAAAGTGTGTTCCGTACAGCCCCGGGGCTCCGCAAAGCCTTTGTGGGGGCTCCGCAAGAATAATAGTAGTGTCTAACTCCCTTCGATGAAGTCTAAAATCAATCGACGGATTAAGAAGTCGGTTAAAATTAAGAAACAGTTTCAAAAATCTTATTATATTTTTAATTCTTTTGATATAGTATGTTTTAACTTATATTGGGACATGATTACCTATTTTCTTAGAGAATACACCTAACAGATTATTTTTTTAATTTTGGGGTTCCGTTAAAAATTTCACCTTTGAAAAGGGTTCCGCCACCAAAAAAGTTTGAGAACCGCGCGTTAGAGTATACCTATAATTACTTCAGCTTTGGAAAACAACTCACGTTTTGTTTCGAATAATTGGTAGTGAATATAATTAGTGCTATTATGTAGTCTTGATAAAATTAAATATTATGAAGGCTAGTAAATACTTAAGATATATCTTTATTAGAGACTAGCTGACCGACTTCGTACCGCCTCAAAATCACCTTTTAAACCTTCCCTGGACTTTGAAAAATAATTAAAACAAAGCTAAAATCAGCCAAATCGGTCCAGCCGTTCTCGAGTTTTAGCGAGACTAACGAACAGCAATTGTTTTTTTTACATAAGAAGAAAAAGAAGATGATTATTTTGAAACTAATTTCCATAATCCCACAGTGTTGACACGTAATACTTGTTACCCCGGAGCCGGGGTCGCGGAACTGTTTTAAAAAGGCAGAAAGTTAGTCAATCAAGTTTTTTCTACGCCATTAACAACAGAAGCACATAATAATTTAAAAAAATAAGTGTTATAAAACTAAACCGTACTAAAAAGATTATTTTTATTCTTGAAACGGGTCAATAAACTGTACAGATGTTGAGTACCTGTCTTCAACATATCTTAACCTAATTTCTAGATTGAGATAAATAATTAAGAATTAAGGTTACTTACCTGACTATGATGTTCAAATTTTTAACATACACTGAGAACCTTTCAACATTTATAAATAAAGAAGGACTGGTCATTGCGGGCTCTTGCTTGAAACCAATTTAAGGCTTTGACAAACATCAATCGGCGTGTCGCAACGCACGACGCTAGCGTCAGGTGCTAGCGCCGCCCACGTCTCGCTAAGCGTCGGCGCTTGCGTGGCGTGTTAAGTGTGACGACTTAACTTATGTTTATATATAGCAAGTAAACCCGCCACTAGCGTCACACCGCGCCGTACACACTGTTTGGCAAAGACGATGCTTTCATATTTATTGTTATTGTAATGAATTGATACTATCAACAGATCTATTGATATCAATCAGACTGATTCTTTAATAAAACGATACTGAAATTCGCACCTAAAACCTCACATCTAAAATACCAGCAAAACAGCTACAGAAAATTGAAGTTTTAAAATTCATAGAATCGTTCTCATACCATACATTTATGAAGAAATCTTCCGTACAATCATGCACACGACTGTATAGGAGGAAAAATAAGAGATTCTTTTCCTGCTGGATTACTGGCTTTTGACTTTGTGATACTCAACGAAGCTATCACTTATTCATGAGAATGTGAGCCATCTAAAGATTTTTTCTACGTATGAAAATAGCTGCGCTCAAAAATATTCACGATATTATACTCGTATATATATAAGTATTTCTGAAAGTCTTTGAAAGTAGGCAGAACATTAAAATAAATATTATTTTGTATACTCATACGTCATTTCCGAGAAACTTTGTGAAAATCGTAGTCTGCAAAGAGGTTAATGGAGGCTGCCCGTAAAAATATACATAACGTACAATAAAGCCAACATTCCATTTTATTTATTTATTAAAATGTTTTTTCTAGTAACCATCAATGCCATTTTCACGGTTTATTTATAGGAGAGGAACAAAAATTAAGAAGCTATGTTTGCAAAACTGCGTGTAATTATTAACTTATCTATAGTATTACTTTAAGTCCCCTTAAAGAGTAAATATTATTTAAATATTAAGTTAGTTTTAATTAAGGATACATTGTTAACAAGGAAGGTATGTTTACAAAATATCTAATCTCTAATATTTTCACTTTTACACCACTTTCGCTTAACATAATGCTTGAAGTCGAGAGTCTAGTCTACATTCCCGCATCCTAACCTGGATTGTATATGTTTCCATGATTATTATATGGCCACGAGACAAAAAAAAACCAAATGCCTTCTATCTAAAAACTCTTTGGATTATTAGACCTTCTTTTTACGTCATTAGCCGCTTTTTTGAAAATGGAACACGAAATGCAGTGTCAAAGGCTTATGAACGTACAACGTAATGAGTCAACAAGGTAAGGGAATTATCTTTGCGCGCTAGGCGAGCTCTATCTATCATTACTTTGTGTTCTAGCTGAAAAGGCGACCATTTTTCAGCATTAGTTGATGAAAGTGCTCGTAACTTGATAGATATGGACAAAAGTATGCGTATTATGAAAGAAAATTATGCTGAAGGAGAATGTTTTGTACGAGTTTATTAGGTATCGAATATCGAGTTTTTTCATAGTAAACATTGTGTCAAATAGCGTGAAACTTCCATTGTTCAGGATCGCGTTTTTCGCTGAAGAAACGTGTCTTGTGGTGTAAGGGGCAGTTGATGGCGAGAGATCAAGGTTGATCACCTGTGAGCTAGACGAACTAGATCAAGGATGCATTCTTCTTTGTCGTGTCAATGATTCCTTTATATTGTATGTTTCGACCAAAACTCTGCCACATTGACGGTTTTGGTGGTGGCCTCGGTTAGATCTCTTAGAGTGCAGGTGGAGTTACACAGATGGATGCATTGAACCCAAGAATATACTAGGAAGGCAGTGATGAGTGACAGGAATTCGCTATTCCAAACAACGTCACAATCTTGACGAAAGGGTTTGGGAACAGTAGTGATCCAGTAATAACGGCCTCGACTTACTTGATGTAAGTCGTGGGTTGGATTACGGTCCATTTACTCTCACAGAAAAGAGGGCTGTGTCCCAGCAGTGGAAGCATTAAAGACTTAATTAAATGTCACGCACGGAAAAAATGTTAATATGACCTACAAGTAGTTCTAGGAACTGGATCTGGGTGTTTCGCCACGACCCAGGAGAAATTCCTAGAATGGGGTAACGTTTTATTTTTAATAACATTTACATAGAAGACTACGTTCATATAATGAGTATTAAATAAATAACAACCAGTAGAACGAAGTTCAGCGATGAGCAACGCGTCAAAATTCCCAGAAGTCATCTGTGATCTGATTGCTTGTTTTATAATTCAACAAGTCACAACGCGCTTGTTGTGTCAGATTTATTTTGTTAATTGTCTTTCCAAAAAAGAGCAGCAGGCCAAATTTAATTGCTGGGTCGCGGGACATATCTCATTACCGTGACCCCGGAACATAGAGGCTATTGAAGGCCACCGGGGATTTTAGTCAGTACGAGTCAGTCCCTCCCGCCCTGCCCTGGGTGAGAGAACTCATTTGATGAAAAAAAAAGTCGAATTGCTGGGGCCGCGGGATTATATAAAGAGGTTACCTTGGCTCTGGAACGCAAAGACCACAACTGAGATGCTCAAATCTGTAACGTTAAATTACAGGCGAATTCTTCCTTTAAACGCCTTTTCAAACATGTAAGCTCTACTCAACTTCAGACGCGCTAGCATGATTACGTAAGTAAATACTACGATTTTGGAACTGAAAAAGTTTCGTTCCCCTATTAGTTTTATTGAATGTTATGGATTTATTTTTATCTTTGAGGGATACCGATTGTGCGATTCATCCAAACAGACCTAGATGGTAAAGGATGCATATATTTTTATTTTTTATTAAAAAATCAGCGTATTTATTTTACTTGGTACTTGTACTAGTGCCTCAAAATGTCTAGTAATACGTCAGTACACGTCACAATAATAATCCTTTTTTTTACGTGGTAAAATCGTCAAATGAGACTTCCCACCCCGGGCAGGGCGGGAGGGACTGTCAGACTTGTACTGACTAAAATCCACGGTGTCCTTCAATAGCCCTTTATGTACCCGGGTCACACAATAATTATCCTGAAAGGTTTTTAATCATCTCTTTTTGTCATCTACATTTCCACATGGTCCGGCCAACACATTATAACTTGAACAAACAAATGGCGAACATGTTTCACCATTATAACTTTTTGTTTGGGAACGTCACAATATTAATTATTGGAGTTTAAATCAGACTGAGAGACTGAGTAATTGAGAGGCTCTACACATTATGATAATGAATGCTTTCAAGCATATCTCGTATTTTTTTTTAACCAAAAAAACTGTTGCCCCACACTAGGAATTTCTGCCGTATCGGGGGTGCGTTTACAAACATAGAAACTCACATACACAAACACCCAGACCCGGAACATTTAATTGCAGATCTCACAAATATTTGTAACATGCGGGAATCAAACCCGCGTCTCGCTGTGCAGCAGTCGATCACTCAACTACTGCACCAACCGTGCCATCTCTTCTTAATGTGGTAAGCTATGCTAGCCAAGGTGGGTTCGTAGATAGCTGATCATTTTTAGAATAGATCTAAGTTCCATCGAGTAACAATAATGAAAACTCAGAGAATGGGCAACGTTGCTTTTATTATAATGTAGGCACCGTTTCAGTACAAATATTTTGTTTGTATTAAAAAACTTTACGAACCTTGTTATATTTTTGCGAAATTGCTAACCCGGTTTGACGTCATGGTTGGCGCAACAGACAAGAGGTCGACTACTGCGCCGCGTGTCGCGTGTTCGAATCACGAAAAAAAATGTTTTAACCTACAAGCATTTATTTTAAGTCTGGGTGTTGTGTAAATGAGTTTAAATTTTTTAAAGGCCCCTTTGATACAAAACATAAAAGTCCTAGAATAATAAAAATAAAGTTTAAAAATATACAATAATAGTTAATTTGAATTAAACTTCATACGCATTAGTTTTTTGAAAAATATAAGTTTATATTTAATGTATTTAACAGTCGTTATACGCTATTAAATACTGTGCAAAATCCGTTAGAAAAGAAAATGATAAGATGCATCGTTGCCAAGGTTTATAATACCCTTTATATTTTTTGTCGGCATTTGGAAGAGACCATCCCTAATCGAATTTATCTAGGAAAAGTAGTTGCGTCATTTTTATGCTTAAAAAGGTTAACACGGAGGAATATTGAACGCTGCTGCAAGCTGTAGTTTTATAAAAATTCAATTTGGATAACTCTGTTTTTTTAGTTTAGAGAGCTATGTATTAGGTAGCATAATTATAGTGTGCTATTCTGGCAAGATCACCTTACCTGACACCGAAAATTACCCAAAATTATGTCATTTATTTTATCCAAATCCGTTTAGTAGTTTTCAACCGTGCCATTTTTTTTTCTCGACTCGACTGAGGCCCATTGAGGCCCATTGAGGCTCATGTAAAATAAAATATTTTGATTTAATTGAACCATTCTCACCTAGTCGCGCACTTATTACCTACGTACCTAGTAGAAAGGAATATTTTTTCAAATCAATTCTTATAAGGACCATGTAGTTTCTCATCTGATCATCAATCATCACACTGTACAGGGATCTTAAAAAGACTCTCAAACAAAAACTTTGATCCTTTATTATAAATATCATCATTTATGATATTTATTTTGCAAGTTGGTTGTTATAAAACACTTTTACACGTCATATATTTATAAAGCTAGATGAGGCCGGTGTTTCGTTCCTGACTACTCTGAGAAGAAACATCCGAAACAAACTCAGAGGTCACTGTCTCTTTTAAAGTCCAGACATTACGAGTATACTGTTAAAGCCATATGAAGACCATGCAGGTGTCTGAAGTAGTCTTATAAAGAAAGAACCACACAGATTTGAGTGGATCTGTCCAGTCAGTCTTTCAAACTAAATCCGCGGAATACTAAAAAGACTGAAACCACGTTTCGTGCTAATTGCGAAAAATCCCGTCCAAGTTGGGTGTCAAAACACTGGTGGACTAACACTAATCCTCCGGGTACAGAGTGACGTAAAAAATGAAAAAAGCCGGGCGTCGCGGTAAGCCAGTGGACATAGCCCAAAGCTGGAATACTCTGGAGCAGGACTCGGAAAACTGTTTATTTTTCGAAACGTTTTCGTCCCAAATGCTTAAGAACTTATTTGTTTCGGTTACGTTCGAACGGGACGTCAAATAAAACGGTTTAGAAGAATATTCTTGGTTAATAAAACGTTTTAAACAGTTTTTTTTTGGCTTCAAGACGTAGACTACTAATTTTAATTTTGCAAACATTTTGTTGATGTAAAATTCCCGCACTATTATTTTTTTCGTCGTTTTTACCAGTATTGTTAACTTTGATAAGAATAATGAAGAAAAATATGAAGAATATAAATGCTTTTTACTAAACCGGATTTTTTAAAGTTCAAATCTGTTCTTCCCATTTCATTCAATCGTTCCCATTTCGTTTTCGTTCCGAACAAAATTAGGTGTAAAGAACTGTTCTAAACGTTATTTTGAAAAACGTTTCCGAGCCCTGCTCTGGAACATTGTGGTAAAAAATGGTACACCAGTGTAGATTCTACGCTACTGACGTTTTTAGAGTGACAGGTCGTTAGTCCAGGTGAATGCTGTAGTACAGTGAATGGTTACATTTGGGATATGATTGTGAACAATTTGAATCGTTTGTGGAAAGTCTTTTTTTTTTCGTTATGTTTGGTTCGTTGATTCCAAAGAGTTTTGTACCGGAAATCTGTGTTTTTCTGTTGGTTGGCATGGACTTAATTTTTATTTTTGATAGTATTATAGTACTTGATCATGGGTGGGGAGAGGTCTTTGCCCAGCAGTGGGATTATGTAGGCTAACAGTATCAGTATAGTCTCCTCCCAATTCGGACAAATCCTATCCAATTCGTCCTGCCATCTCATTCGTGGCCTGCCGCGACCCCGCCTCACTCTCAGGGCTCCAGTTTTGAGCTATTTTGGCCCACAGTTTGTCCGGTATGCGACAAACATGTCCTGCCCAGTCCCACTTGAGTTGGCCAGCTTTCCGAGACACATCAGCTTTATTTGATTTGGAGCGCAGTATTGTGTTTCGAATGCGAACCGTTAATTTGACACCTAATATACTGCGCTCCATTGCTCGTTGGCAAACCTTGAGTTTGGACTTCTGGATGTTAGTCAAAGACCAAGTCTGTGCACCATATACATCTTAACATCAATATAGTACTCAAAAAATATTGAAGTTTTATTTCAATTCCTTAACATGTTTACGGTTACCTGAAAATACAGTCCCGCGACGGACGGCGGCAGGCTTTGGCCCTCTAAGTGGGGCTGCGTCAGATGGCTGACAGCTGATTAAGGCACGCCCCGTCTCGTCCCGGACATGGTCCACGGTTCTTGAACTAATATTTGCTGTCTCGTTCGATAAAATAACTCCACAGCACAATCGTTTTTATTACGAAATTATTCCACTTTTTAAACACTACTTTTACACTTTTAACGGCTCAAACAATTTTATTCGCGACTACCAGGGATTAATTCGACCTGCTTGGCTCGACGATCAAGCTAGACTGACTGTTGTATCTAAAATTCACAATTAGGTCAACTTTGACAATAATCAAATAGAGTGAGGGTAACGTAAAAAAAACATTTTAAGATCGAATTAGTTATTTTGCGTCGATATCGTTTCTGCTAAAATGCATAAACACTTTAAAAATAAATCATTAATTATTCCATAATTATTTTTTCTGAATAATGATACAAAAAACTAACAATAATGTAACCATATAAAACATTGTTAAGATCGAATTAGTCCTTTTGCGTCGATATCGTTTCTGCCAAAATACTTGAAAAAAAAAATCTTTATATATTCCATAATTATTTTTCGTAATGATTGATACAAAAACTAACATTAATGTTACCATAAACAAAAAATATTCGTGATGCATTAATTTGTACTACAGTAACTCCGTTTTGATATTGTATATTATTTAGGTGGAGATCTTCCGGGCATCATTGTTTGTTTATGTGACTTTTAAATATTAGTTATTGATAGATAAATAGATAGAATAGAAGATAAATTTCTAATAAAATAATTTACTAATATTTTTTCTAAGGCTTTTAACACTAGCGGGCATGCGGACAGCGAGTAAAGGGCAACTCGCTGTTCGACCATGGACCATGCCCGGGTCGACGGCGCGTCGTGTTCCACGCGCGCCTCAAAGAGCTGTCAGCAAATTAATGACACCCCTCACAGAGGGCCAAAGCCTGCCGGGGTCACAGGACTTATTTCCATCACCATGAACCCGGAACATAAAGGGCTATTGAAGAGCACCGTGGATTTTAGTCAGTACAATTCTGACAGTAGGGGTGGGAGGACTCATTTGATGATTTTACCACGATAAAAAAAGGCTTTTAACACTAAGTCAATGTCGGATCATTGTGTTAGTTTATTGTAATTTGAAACTAATACTTAGCACAGTGGAAAACATGGAATAATTAAGATATTACCAAAAGCTGAGTGTTAACATTATGTTCTTTATGAACTCTGGTTCCAGATAAACTGACATTAACTGGAATTGTGATCAACGTAATCTTCTTCCCGATACTATGTTTAAATTATTTATGAATGGAATGGTACTGTATGGAAATAAGAAATAAGGCTCTGCAGTGTCGGCGAGTCGTGTTCCACGCGCGCCTCAAGGTGCGTCAGCATAATGACGAGGCCCCCTCTCAGAGGGCTAAAGCCTGCCGGGGTCGCGGGTCTTATACCATCACCGTGACCCCGGAACATAAAGGGCTATTGAAGGACACCGTGGATTTTGTTCAGTACAGGTCTGACAGTCCCTCCCGCCCTGCCCGGGGTGGGAGGCCTCATGTGATGATTTTACCACGTAAAAAAAAAGGCTCTGCAGTGCACTAGGAAATTCTTATAGGAATGCAATTAAAACACTAAATTTGATGTTGTAACCGTTTCAGGTGTATAAAAGGCATTTGGAAAGTTTCCAAATGCTTTTTTTACGTCTAAAACTATATATTCGGCGTAACGATATTAAATAGGTTTCCTATCCATTTGCATAAAATTTTAAGACCTAATATAACTTAGCATAATTATGTTTGGCATAATTATATTTTCGCATAATATAATTACGCATAACAGCTTACGCATAATTTTTTAAGCATAATTTCTCTAACCATAATAATGATTAAGCATAATATTCCAAAGCATAAATTTATTAAGCATAAAGTTCTAAAGCATAACTTTTTTAAGCATAAAGTTCTAAAGCATAACTTTTTTAAGCATAATATCCTAAAGCATAAATTTATTTACGCATAATGATATTAAAACATATTTTTATAGAAAATGTATTGAACAATTTTGTGGGTTCTTTTTTCGCTGTAGGAAGCCTAAAGCAAGCAAGCATTCAGCATGCAAGCAAGCATGCAAGCAAGCATGCAAGCAAGCAAGTAAACATGCAAGCAAGCATGCAGCAAACAAGCAAGCATGCAGCATGCAGCATGCAAGCAAGCATGCAGCATTCAAGCGAGCGTGCAACATGCAGCAGGCAGGGTTTCTGTCACGGCTCCGGCGCTGCGGGTCTCCGGCGGCCCCTCGCGTGCTAATCATCGCAGACGGCTTTCGCTCACCACCGCAGCTTCGGCTTGTTGGCCGGCTTCGCCGGCCAGCCTCAGCCACGGCGGTTCGCTCACAGCCGCCTGCTCCTCAGCCCGCGGGCCGCCTCGCCCCTACGCGCCTACGCGATTTTAAATTACACTCTAGGGGTAGGACAAACAAGACTACGTGGAGTCGGTTTTGCAGCAATTCGGTTTGTCACTTTTGCTGCACAGCATATTAAATTTTTAACCAACAATAATTATTACTTAATTGTAACAGAAACTAAAGCAAATTGGTGTTATACTAATAGTCATTAGGCCTACTAACGTTATGCTAAAAGTCATTAGGCCTACTAACGTTATGCTAATAGTCATTAGGTCTACTAACGTTATGCTAATAGTCATTAGGCGTACTAAAGTTATGCGAATAAAATTTATGCCAAAACAAATTAGTCTTTGAGATGATTATGCCAACATAAAATGTATGCCTAAAAAAATTATGCCGTAGTATTATTATGCCAAAACAAATTGTGCGAAAATCGTTATGCCGAAGTATATTAGGACAAAGAACATTATGCGAATAGAAGGGATCCCATTAAATATTGCATTCCCTGATCAATCTGTTAGTGCACTACAGAGCGATATTTCTTATTTCCATACAGTGAATTTGCAAAATTAATCAAAACTTGATGATAATTGACAGCCATTTGCAATGCTACCAGCTTTCAGAGTACGCGCTCTTAATGAACCAAATTTCATCCAAATTCGTAGTTTTTGCGTGAAATATAATCAACATTCTTACTTACTTGTCGCATAATTAAAATAGTACGATTCAGTGTTTTGTGTGTATAACCTAGAAATTAATTGAAACACTAATACCCAAAATTAATACTGCATCTCAATTTAAATCCTGATCCGTATTCTTTGGTGGACTCAGATCAGCAAATTCGACCATTGATTAAATAGGTACAGAGATTGGGATCAAGATTGCGACTGAGATATTATGTTATTCATTCATAATATTTTTACACTCGCGAGCAAAAGTATGGAATCACTTACTCGGATTCCGCGGAGTCTTGAGTATCATAATAACTAATGAACAGTAATAAAAATAACGCCATTAACTGTTAACTTTAAATTGATACCAAATTCATTCAAATCACGCTATTATTTAGGGAGGTATCAATCCAAGTAAGTCGAGAAGTAAGCAAGTTATCCGATCAATTCCAAGTAAGTTATTCCATACTTTTGCTCGCTAGTGTAGTTCAGTAATTAATGTATCAGGGTATTTTTTAATAAAACAGCAAATTACAAATCCAACATAATGCTTTATTTTACAAATACTATGTAATCGCCATCTAAATGTTACGCTATAGTACATACCTAGTATATTACATACATTTGGAGACACCGCATTATATACAGAAATTTCAACATTCAATAATAATTATGTAAAGTTATAAGGCACATTAAAACGTCTTATATATTATTATACATATCCATTTAATTATAATTCTAATAATTTACTAACTATACATATACTGTGTATGCACGGATTATTTTTGACGTACAGAGTGTGAAGTTAATATTTTTTTTTAATAATTATAATTGTCATATCTACTTTTTTTTTCTAAATTTAATCATAAGCAAAGACAAGCTAAAACAAGCTTGGATGTCAATATTTAACTTAGGTTTATACATAACATAAGCTACCAATAATAATGTTATTACAATAAACGTAAATGAATTTCCTTGGATATTTTTTTTTTCAAAATAAACAAAATTAACTTCACATCTCTTACTATAAAACTGACACCATGTTTAGGTATTTTTCAATATTATTTTTGAATATATTTACAATTAAACCATAGAGTAAAATTTTAACTAAAACAATCTCGTTCTGAAAAATATTAACGTCTGTGAAATTATTTATTTACTAAGATGTTTAAATAAATGTAACTTTTATTTTGGGAATTCTATACAAAATTAAAATACCTGTGATATGTTGTAAATAAAAATAGTTTTTTTAATATAACAATATAAATACCAATTTACTAATTGTATTATACTATAGTAACACATTTATAGCATCGAAATTGACAAAAAAAACAATTCTTAAAATGATCTAGTTAAATTTTTCATCATTCTATTTAAATCGTAAAAGCTAGCTACAAATAAAATGACTTCCGAAATATGAATATCGGAAATGATTTTATTTTTTCTACACGATCGATGATATTCACAAAATTATATATTCAGTCAAATATTTACGTAGTTCTAAGATGTTAGTAGAATATCGAAGAAATAAAGAGAAAAAAAGTGACTAAATTAAGCACAAATACCTAGGAAGACTGATTGGCAGTATCGTGGTTTGTCTGAACTGTTTAATAAAAACGCAAGAAAGAAAAAGAAAATTTAAAAAATACTGGCTCATAGTCTAGAAGCTGATTTACAGAAGAGTGTTTAAAAAAAGAACATGGAAAGTCGACGAGAACATCTCTTCGTGTAAATGGGCTTGAAATTATGTAAATATTATAGGTTGTTAAATTATTGATTATTACCTAATTATTTTTAAACTGTAACGGATATTATCACTAATATTATGTTTGTGTTCAAACACAAAAAGGAATGTTTTGATTTTCAATAATCTTGTGAAAGTAATTTTTAGAAACAGATAAAGGAAAAGAAAAATGCTAGGTTGCTTCAGGAATGTAAAATTATTTTGAATAAGAGTGGTTTTGAAGTCCTGAAACCTAATTTATAAAATTAAATGTCGTCAATGTACTTTTAATAACATTAAAATCTTAATTGGGAAAAAATGTCATCTCATTTGAAAAATAATTAAAATTTATATGAATTTATTAAAAACGTCAAAATTAATATCAGTCACCTTGAAAATAGCTCAAATACATGTGACTAAAAAATAAATTCGCTCAGTAACTTATGAGTACAAAAATATTTACTTATTTAATAACATATTATTTTTAGTCTATCATTAATTATTTTACAATTTCACTAAAATTTTATACAATCTACGACGCAAGTCAATACGACTATCATGAAGAATTTATTAAAACAAATCACAATTATGTAATTTACATGAACTTAAAAGTCATTAGTGAACTTTCTGAAACACCTGGATTCCTTGGAGTCATAATTCTATCAGCTTTACGCCATATTTATGAAATTACTTTTCTTATTTAAAATCTAAACTATATTTTTTTACCAAGACATCAAAAAAAAGAAGGTTAAAAAATGGTTTGAAGATAATACAGTCATGATTTAAAGAAACATTCGAAAATATGACGTAAAGGCATGACTAAAAGGGTTAATTTTGACTTTCATTCTACATTTCAGTCACTGACTTATTTCTTAGGTCGTCCATATTGTAATTTAAGTAATCATAATAAATATATTGAAGCATACAGTTATCGAAGATATGTACAGTTCAAGTGTATACTAAACTCTAACCAGTAGTTAATACTCGAGAAAGAATACTATTACAACATTAATTTTTACATAAAAACGCTTTTTAAAAGTCATAAAAAAGATGGCAATAAACATTCATCTAGTTGAAAATATCGATAAAATGTTTTTTTTTTTATGTAAAGATATGTATAATTTAGATAAGTTCCCATTAAATACTATTTAGATAACACTTGCATAGAGAAAAGAAAACTAGAAAAACTCAAAAATAAAATGCTGATATTTAAAACAGCGAGTCTATAACAATTTTATTAGGTAATAAATAAAGGTATTTCGTGATAAGACAAACATGGGCAAGCACCATCGATATTACAGTTTATTTCTTGACGATAACGCAAAATTTTTCACCGTCCACAAATTCTCATCTCTTTGAACATTTCACACAGAATCTGTAGGAACTAAACAAATGGCATCCAATCGAAACTAAAATCAAACACATCAGTCATCGATAGGCCGAGTTCAACGGGGTTGATAACAGCAATTGAAAAATGTACAACAGCCTGTATACAAAGCCTTATCGATAAACACTCGCAGCGTGTCCCACTATACATGTTTAACTACAAGCTTTCATTGCATCAGACAACAAGTGAACCATTTGAATTAACACTAAGTCACAGTCACGATATTTATGATTATCTTTGTCTTTGCTATTTATATGAACAGCACCTCGTAAGCCTCTGGCTACTCTTCGCGAGTCAGCTCCGGAGATAGCCTGTCCGCGTTGAAGTTCTCCATGTTCCACATCTGTCTCTCCTCCGACGCGTTACACGTCTCCATAATAATTTTGTCATTATTTTTTGATACCGCCATACATTTTTCGCTTGAGCCATGTTTTATTAACTTCGTCTGTAAAGAAATAAATTTTGAAATTAAACATCGTTTCTCTAGTTTGTGAGCTAAGCACTACAAACTGGCCAGTTTGCTACTATCTTACTATTGCAAATATACTAGTAACTCAAGACTGCTGCAAATGGCTTTGAAAAGCGCTCACGTAGTCTGAGTCCCATCTTACGGTTCTCAAATCTCGTATTTTATAAGGTAAAGGGAACATAATTTACACGGAAACACTCCAATAATTTCGCTGACTTAATACTTCTGTATTTAGCAGCAGGTAATAAAAGCGTGCTCGTTACCTAACTCCGTAAATTAATTTCGCCAAAATCTTGCAAAGTTAATTATTTCCTACGACAACTTGTCTCAGACTAATCTTATTAAATTAAAATTGTTAAGAAACATTTGTAAAATCATAAAAGAACTCTTTGTTCAAGGAAAGTTGTTATTTTGTTTGATTAATTTTAATATTGCGGGTTATACTGGTGTTCTTTAATCTACTTCAATACTTTAACTAAGGAGTTTTCAATAAGACCTAAATGGACGTCAATGGTTACCTGCCAGGGTCGCGGGACTCACGAATTACCGTGAACTCGGAAAAAGAACACCGTGGATTTTAGTCAGTACGAGTCTGACACACCCTACCCGCTGTGCCCTGGGTGGGAGGACTCATTTGATGATTTTACCAAGATAAAAAAAATGGACGTCAAATGGTATGAAACTTACGTGAACATTGTACAGCCACAACTGGTTACCCTTGGCCCCATGACAGGGGTACAACACAACGTCATGACCCGAGTAGTCCAGACACGTCTCATCACGTCGGATCTCGCCATTCTTCGAGTACATCCAGAACTGAAAGATTTATTTAAAAAAATGTCATTTTTATGTTCACATGATTACTTCATAATATAGTGTTTTTATTTTAATTTATATATTTTCCTATTAATAATGTTAAATAGCTTAAGTATATGCTTTACTTTTTTACAAGAGTCAGTTTAAATTTAAAATGCCCAAGCATAGCATTTACAGCAAAAAGAAATTTCTATGCCAGGCCGACGAAAATGAAAAAATAGTAGAAGGGTCCGATTTTTCTTTACCTTCGGAACCCTAAATAATAAACAAGTGTATAAACAATATCGTGAATTCTTTAAAAGCTATCATTATTTATGGTTTGGGGTGGAATGAAAATTACTGGACATGGCAACCAATATCCCGATAAACCAAAGACCAAAAAAAAGGAAATAAAATAAAGTCAGTGAAAAATTAAAACAAGTTCAGTTAAACATGGGTTATAAATAAAAAAGACGTTATAAACTTATTTACTAAATAGTCACTCAACACCAAATGATCTTTTGGCAATCAAATAAACTTTAAATGAAAAGGTATATTCAAATCAACAGTACCGATAACTTTTTTAAATAAGATCATTTTTGTGTTAAATGGCTAAAAACGTTATAATTTACCACGCGGCAGTACCAAAATTGGAAGAGTAAACATTTTAGACTTCATATTCTAAATAAACTAAAACACTCCATTTCAGCCTTCAGAAAATCTATGAAGGGTAAATGCAGGTTGACGTTCAAACACAGTTGGATCACATCAGAAATTAAGAAAAACTATAATACTGTGTTACTAACAAACATAAAAATTAATCAAACGATAAATGTTACAAGTTAGAGCGAATATATGGACGAAAATGAATGCAAAACACAAGCGTATCAATCATGAACCCAAAAGCCGTAACGCGCAAATGTTTTTCGGATTAATACTTACAATGCATTATTATGTTACTTTGGTATGCTTTGAAAGCGTCTACGGCAACCACTTACCGAAGAGACGATGACCACCAACACCCAACTACGATAATAAAGCCAAAGCAGTAGATTTGAGTAATATGGAGGCCTGCGACAAACCTGATTTCCGTATTCCCCGTGGCATGGCCAAGCGGCGACAGGCTTCTTCATGTCCTCAGGACCCGCTGCCGAGTCGACGCACATATCCGTACCAGGATTCGCGATCTGATGCCATCCATAAGTTATAAAAGGCGTGCCAAAAGCAAGCGTGCTGCTCCAACGTCATCATTCTTATCCATCAAATATTTTTTGAGAAGCAAACACTCAGCAAAATGTTACCACGAATGATGATGTTGGAATTATGTGGTAATGAAGATGATAAAACATAAATAAATGTTAAATACTTTGAAACAACAACACAATCATTCCAAAAGAAGTTCAAAAATCAAAATAGATATCAGAAAAGAAAACATAGAACAATTGAATTCACACTCCTTTGTCTTATTAGGAGTACCTGATTGCCCCCAGAATTGTGGCATCTGCGAATTTTGACTTTTGGCAGTTTTGTTTCATCCGATTCTCTATCATTGACCGTCACGCCATCGAGGCAGTAACTGCGGTTGTTCTTTTCGAAGATGTTTCGAAACTATGGGTGATGGCCATAAGAACAAATGAAAAAAAGTGAATATGGGTGCAATAAAACAAAATAACCGTGCTGTCCAACGTGCATAAAGGAGTGCATTGAATTGAAAAATTGAGCGAAACCGAAACAAACATTTAAAATTTTGAACAAAATCTCCTGCAAAGTGGTACTGCCGCAATTGGTCAAATTGAATTTGACAGAAGACCTGATTTCCTCCCTGCCGGTGACACGGGTATAGTCCGACTGGCTTATGATGATCTGACTTGCGTGTTGGAGAGTCCAAACAAATCTTTTTGAAGCCAACATTTCGAATCTGTACGGGTAATAATTTCGAAGAATACTTTCATTAATAAATAATTTGCACTCAGTGTTGTTATGCAGAACAATAATGGAGAAATATTTTTTACTTAACTTGTATCTCAAAACAAATGTAGGTATTGTTATTTTTAAGACTTGAAACATGACAAATAACGAGAAATAATCTTACTATACTTGAATCTCAAAACAAAACTTGAATTGTTATTTTTAAAACATATAACTTTACAAAATAACAAGAACGTACCTCGCCATGAGCAACAGACTCTCCAGGAATGAATAGTTCGGGATAAATGTTCTTCAAATACCATTCAAAGGACTTGCAACCTAATTTCTGTCGCAATTCTTTGCGGCCAGTGATGTCGCCGTAATCACCCTTGTCGTTACCAACACGCTGATAGTAGTACTTTGCATAATCGTCTAACCATACCTAAAACCATAAAGAAATCATTGTTACTTTCCTGTTTAGATCTCCAAGTTAAAAGGATCAAATTAATTATTTGACAAAAATTCTCACCTCAGCTAATCGGACTGAATTTTTCTTGAGTACATTGACACCGGTTCGCCACTTGTACGGCGAACGTTTCCTGAATATGTGTCCGACGTGCGAGCACGGAACTATCTCCAGAGTTCCACCGCACATCCAAGTTTTAAATGACAGCTCCAGATTCTCACCGCCCCAAATGTCGAAACCACTGTCGTAAGTTCCTAATTTTTCGAAGAAGTCTTTGTCTATAGCAAACAGACCACCAGCCATAGTAGGAGACCAGACAGGCTCCGCAGTATGTTGGTGTCTCGCTCGCTCCTTCGCCGGAACAGGGTGCCAATTGAACTGGAGATTCCAGTCGAAACCACCAACATTGACTGAAGATGAGTCTCTGTAATGATACTCGAGGGTATTGTCGTCGATGACGTCAATTACGGGGCACACTACCGTAGTCTTGCTTCGAGCAATTCTATCAAGTAATGGTTCGAGCCATCCTGGAATGAAATAGCCGAGGTTAACGACTAGTCGTTAAGGAGGATTTGTGTTACGCTAATTGTTAGATTTTACCTTCAGTGCATTCGCAATGGCTGTCGAGATAGGTGAGTACGGGGGCCGTGACGTATCGGGCCCCGAGAAGCCGCGCTCTTATGAGACCTTCACGCCGGGTGGCCCTGACTATCCTTACTTTTGGTAAAGATGACATGTAGTCGTCTAGCTGCTGCATTAGGTGAGCTGGAAATACACACACACACTAATTTAATACACTAATCATAACTATGATTAATGACCAATCTTAAAAATGTATTGAATCATTAATCAAACTAGGAAGTTACTAAAAGTAAAAAGATAACTTTCCAAAGTACTGTCTTACTCCCTGAAGTTTAAAAGTTTCCCAAAAACAAACTTACGCATATCGGAGAAGTCATCAACGAGAATGATCTCTTTGATCAAATGCGGTGGTGATCGATCTAGAACGGAGTGAACTGTCCTGAGTAACACGGACCACGCTTCGTTGTGGAAGCATATCACTACAGACGTCTGGGGCAAGTCCTCTAGATATCTGCCCGGTACTTTGCACCTGAGGAAAAAACACTTTATCAGTTACCGTTCAAGGGTAGCCTTCTAGTCTTAATCGAATTAATTAAACTAAATAGAAACAAACATTGGCAAGTCCTTTGTGTCTAACTCGATAGTTAATTCTTATTCCAGATTCTTCAAGTGTAAAGTGTATAAAAATAACAAAACACCTTTTGCATTCAATAGGAGACCTTGAAATTATCTAAATAAAAATCAAATAGCATATTATCAACCAAACGAGACTATAAAAGTATCTGCAACGTCGAAACATTAAATAAAATCCTTATCTTTATACCAAGTTATTATTTCCTCTCAGCAGCAGCGTTGGAAATTTTATTACAAATAGAGTTTGGCCCGATAAGACCAGGTTACAAAATGTAGTATTTCTCACAGATTTAAGTGAGACTTGCGCAAAGAATCTTGGTAGGTAACAGAAAGTATTATTGTATTTTTCATTTATCCAACACAAAGCAACGCGTTGATTCAGAAAAATGCGATAAGAGAGGAAGGATTCACGAAAATCTCTAAATCCCACGAGATGTGTTAAGGTCGTGGCTCATACAAGATGTTGTAAGGATTTGGCATCATTTTCTTACCATTCGTCCCTTGGGTCAGGCAGCTTCCTCCTAATAGATATCAGGTCGCTGACGTATTGGTTGAAGGCGTTCTTTTTCCATCCCTCTGAGACGGCTTGTTTTGTGTCATCGGTTATATTCTTGGGTAGGACGACCGGTTTTCCTAGTTCACCGGGTGCGTTGTCCGAGCCCGGCGCAGCTATCACACCGAGCCCTACGGAATGTAAACTTTTATAAACAAAGTTCTTTTCAAACAGCAATTATAAATATTACAATATAATTCTGTGACTAGTTTTATTTAAAATGATTCTTTAGATAGATAATTGTGAATAGGTCTGAATATATGAGAAGAAAATTGGGATTGAAAATGAGCTCAGTTTTCTAATGAGATTAGATTTAATGTAATTCAAATCATGATTTGGTTTATAAGATAAATTAAATATGTATGGCAATTAATTTTGTATGGCAATTAATTATGAAACATCTGTTGTAAATATGTGTAATAGCAGTGTAAATTAGTATTACAGCTGTTAGCTACAACTGTCCACAACCAATACAATTATGGCGTACAATCTGTTTTATAGGCACAATTAATTACACACTACAGCCCAAACCCACAGAAAAGACACTAAACGTACATATAAAAGATCTACATTTATTGCTATAAAGACACAGAGTATTGAACTAATGGAGGATAAATATACAATTACACTAACCTTACAACATCAATAAAATTTTATTATTGACATTTCAGATGTGTGTCAAACAGAATACTGTGTTTTATGAGTAGGTATTCTGAAAAGAAGCATCTGCTTACCACCAACAAATTGACTTCGTTTTTTTTATCATGCATTCCATTAGCTCACTACTCCACGACAAATTTAAATAAACAAAGGCCATTAAAAATTACCTTCCTTCCCCGCAATTCGACCGATCCAATCGACTCGCGTTGGTGCTGTGACGGACAAACGCACATTATCATGCAAAATGTTAAAATAAACTGTGCAAACTATTACATGCAGGCCAATAAATAATTAAGATACTAATTTATTTTGTTTTTACAGTTATAAAAAGTGGCATTATTGTCGAAGTCTATGCGCCGGAGTATCTTAGTTTTAGCAAATGCCAATAGATGGCACTAGTAGTCCCGTGCTTGGATAACCTAAAGAAAAATCATTTTAATGTCGCTCCAATTTGTTATTAATAATAGGGTGCTGGCCAGAACATACGAAAGCCTATAAAACTACAGCATCTCTTCGCATCCTTTACGAATTCGATGTCATTGACTTGGGGGTGCATCGGATACGTAATTTTAGAAATTACATTTCTCTTTACCTTTTTTAATATTATTAATAAATTCCTTATATAACTTTAAAAAATACCTTCTTTCCCTTCAAGTCGACCAATCCAATCGAAGTGTGATGGTGCTGTGATAGACAAACGTACATTATCATGCAAAATGTCGAAGTAGAGTAAATTATTAAACTATTATAGAAACATACTCTAACATGCAAACCACAATATCTACACTAACATGGTTTAATGGTGATTCTTGGAAAAAATCCCTGTTGTCTACATGTTCCTCTTAATAAAAAGAAAATAAAACAATAATGTATTCCTAGTATTTCCTAGCTACATCTTGCCAGATTTCTAGTTGCGAGCGATCTATGCCTTAGATTATTTTAGTTTCATCAGTTTTCAAGAGATGGCGTTAGTAGTTCTTGTTAAGACATCATCATGTTGTGGGAAAATACGTTATTAATTTATAACGTACGTTGTATAGCTTTGCACATATTATTTCTATTAAATATTATTGATGAGTTGTTCTTACTGTATTGGACTAACAAAGTGCAGTATCATACAAAACTTTCAACTTAATTAGTTAGAGAAAGTGATGCATTTCTGATAATCATAATTAATGCTTATATGTATTACTTGCTGTCAAGAAACATTTTAACCAAAAAGCCAAAGGTTTGTAAAGGTAAAGTGATCGTTAAGACCAGTCAGTCATTCGAATTTTGAAATCGGTGTAATTTTGAATTGAATGTCGTCATGTTCATCCAATGTCAAAGTGTTGTTAGTACCATCACTTAATTGTGCTTAACAAACTTCGTCTCAAGAAGTTGTAAGGGCCAGCACTGACTTAAGTATAGTTTTATTTAACAGTACTGGCAGGTGCCTCTCAAGCTTAGGTAATTATTATACATCGTGTCGTGTATTCAAAGTGCGAGGTGATCTTTAAGTTTGTGGAGCCGACTATGGAACTAAAACTTTACATGTTGTATAAAAGTATTCTATTATACAACACATTTAGATCTGGTAGGAATTATGACCAATGATACACCTAATTATTTAGTTTCATTTTGATTCCTTACAAAAAATTGATTTATTTTATTTTGATCATATCTCAAATTACGACAAGGCATTTCTGATCTCCGCTATACATATGTGCTACTCGATACGCTGTCATCCCACTATTGAACTGCAACCTTAAAGAGATCGTGCATAGATGCAGAAGAAAGTAATGACCGTTCATTGTTATAACACTCTTGGGGAAAATCACATTAGAATTTCATTCTAGTATTCCGTTACGTCTGTCCTCATTAACATTTGTATTGCATTATAAGCTGAAAGACAACCGCATTGAGCGACGAGTTTCTAAGAAAACGTAATCTGCGATCTCTGATTTTATTTTTCAGGCATGTATTTGGAGAAACACTTTCAAAATTGAAGTATTGCTACAAATTCAATTACCAACCAAATGTATTTTTAGGGTTCTGTACACAAATGGTAAACGAGAATCCGATACTCCGATGTAAGTCCATCTGTCAACAGGCTGTATCTCATGAACCGTGATATCTAGTTAGACAGTTGAAAATTTTACAGATAATGATTTCTGTTGCCACTATTTACTAAAACTACTAAAAAACATGAATAAAATAAATATTTTGAGGGGCATACTACAGACATGTTTATTGCCGTTTTTATTCGATCCGACTTGCACTTGGATGGTTTTAAATGTTTATTATGTTACAGCCTGCTACTAAACATTTCAAAATAAACTTAATTTATAGAGGATGAAGTTGATATTCGTTTGTGGAAAAATTGAAATTTAAAATAGACTCTAAAGGCGATATTTTTAAATGCAAACAGCAGTCTTGATGCCATTACAATTTAAGCAGGATGCTGTGCTTGAAACAGAATTTACAATAAGAAAGAATGTAGAATACCGAGGTTGACTCTTTCGTTTCCGACCACACCACTAGGGATGCGATCTACAATTTGATTTCAGTAGTAAGGTTTCCTTATCGAAACATACCTAATAGAATATCCTCTATCAATGTCGTGTTCATCAGATTCAGATTTATTTACAGCGATGTTATCGTTAGAGTTATGTTAGTTTCGTGGTTGACACAGTGCAATATCGTGTAAAGCTTTGGACACATATCGTATTTGATATAACACCTACACCAAGCAAGCTCATGCAATTCCAAAGCATAAATAAAACTCACCATCAGATAGATTATTGCCGTAATTCTCGCTCTTCCGTTTCGTGGACGTAGGCTTCGCCATTTTCAAAGGTTTCGCCTCCGCCTCATCGTATGCAACTGGTGGTGCTATGATAGCGTTTCTTGACCCGTTGGTTGTAGTCAATATCGCGACCATAAACCATATCGCTGTCAGTATGAGCACAGCCTTCAATATCAACGTCCGCCTCCGTAGGAAAAACATGCTGTACTTCATTTCTCTTCACGGTTTATTCCAAGATGCAGAATGGATAAAGTTCTATGTGTACTTCATTCACTCAATACATTTTTCGAAACTTGAAAATTTTAGTCTTATCTTCATTAAAATCTAGGAAGTTTAAATCAAAAAATCTTCTTTTATAGAATTTGAGCAATAATTGTTAACACTATCTATAATCACAAAAGGGTGACTAGCATAAATAATGAGATATGTCTTCGTGTTTTACGATTGCCACAAGATATGCTTCTTCGATATGACAGTTTGTAATTATGAAAAATTAACTTCACATGACTTTGGTGACTGTATTGGCTATAACTTTGCCTCGGTTTGTTTATGTGTGAAGAGTTTCTTTCTTGTTTTTTGTTTCATTTCCGAGCGCTCATTGAGCATGATTTATCGTCCATATTCTTCAGCACGAGTCCTGGGAACAAAATAGTTGCTTATCAATAACATAACACGCACACTCTATCAAGCTACATAAATAAAATACACATAATTTTGATTGATGTTCTTCTTTAAGTATAGCTGTATTTATGGCAGGCGATTTTTTCTCGCCAAATCCCCGCCGGTGGCTACTGAAAAGGTAATTGTGTTGGAAGGGCCCTTTTCAGGGGTTCTCCACCTCGGATACTATGATTAGGAAAAATTGGGCTTAGATTGACGTCTTATCGTAGACTGAAGGGTTATCTCACATGCCAAAATAGTTGCTAAGAGTACCTACCTAAATACATTATAAGAGAAGAGAGAATTAAAAATATAAAATAGTATGTAATATCGACATCGGTCATAACATAATGAATAGCGTGCCACGTAAATTACCCGCAACTTCAATTGTATGGAATTAAATATTAAACTCGCATTGACGCCACGGGTTGAAAATTGTAAATTACTTTTTAAAGGGTCAGTTGATTTTGTATTTTATATATGAAAGCCCCATGTATTGCACGGGCGGTGTTCCATTTTAACTCTGACAAACTTAAATCTACTTTTAATGGTAACCAAAGAACTGCTGATGGTTCAATAATTTTCCTGGAAGATTGGCGCTAATAAACCTCAAATAGTGGAAGTTTTGCAGCCCTGCAAAGACCTAAAGATGTACAATGGAGCCCTTTAGCAGTGGTATGAGGTGGTGGGTGGTAGTTTCCGCCACACGCCTGATGGATTGTTCTGCTTCGTACATTATCGGAGCTAGCTGCCAGTGCCATTTTTCAAGTGGTCACACTGCTATTTTGTAGGCCAGAACGGCAACACCCGGTGTTGCTTTTAGTGTTCAAAATTGCTTTGAAATTATTCTGTGTCACGGTTCAATATATTTTAAAATATTATTGACCAGTTTGTGCATTAACAGCTTCTGTTAATTTTGGACCAAATTGTTGACAGCTTAGATATTTGACATTTGTGTTGGCGGCATCATTTTACTTACACAAAATACCACTCTAGGAAGACAAATACCAAGAAATATCAAAACGAAAAGAAAGACACTTCGTAGGTACTTAAGAATTTTATTAACTTACATTCGCCGGTTGTTGTCAAGGGATCTAAAAGGTCTAAGCACAATACAAATAATTTAAAAACAATAAAATGTTGAAGGAAAACGAAAATGAGACTAGTTTCTTCCTCACTTTATAAACAGAAAAAAAACCTAATATAAAAATTCAATTGAATTCACGAAGTCATGAGATGGAAATGAGTATAAAGTGCCTATGGTTCCTTAGGTAATCTGACCTCAATTTCACTGCTGCACACACTTAACCCAAATTTTATTCCACTTTTATCTTGAACTTTTTAATTAAGCCTTTGCATCATAGCTAATAAAAAAATTACCTTGTAAAACTGCGATGTTCTTGCAAATCGAGACCGGTGTCGAATCTGCAACAATCAAATAAACATTTATAGCTTCGAGATAAAGATGTGTCCGTGTCGATATATTTAAAAGGGAATGTCGAAACGAGCAATAAATTAGATGAAATCTTTACGGTCTCAAATTTAAACGTAAATAGCACTAAATGGCGAAATATCCGAACATCTGAGACGTCTGCTGTAATAAATTCGAGGGAACTCCTCCCAAGGGCTTATAGCAATTTAACAGAATTGGTATAAATTCAAAATATTCACCGAGATTATTATTTTCATCCGTATTGGAAACGTATTTGCCTATATGTGGGGAGATTGCTTTCTACAACTCTAAAATTAAATTACGGAAAGCGTATTTCTATTAATACCCGAAAATCTGTAGCGTAAATGCCATTCGCGTATCGACTGCTTTATTTAGATTTTAATCGTTGTAACGTTGTTAACCTGTGATCACCATGTAGGCTAACCTCTTGCCTGTGATTTATTATTATTTACCTACAGAAACAATGTTGAGCATTTCTCTAACTCTCTTCTTCAAAACGACGAATGCCCTCAGCATTCTCTTCTTTATCTCTCCAGTTTTTGGTGTTTTTTTGTCATGGCTAAGCAATTTCTTCTACCTAATATTCTAATATCTATCCGCCAATTTTACCTGGTCTATCAATAGACAATAAACAAAGCTTTTTAAGCTCATTACTAAGTAATTTCATGACTCATTGCCAAGTTCCTTAATTCGGAGAATAAGCGAATAACTTCAGCATGAGCAATTGGCTAGTTAACGAGGATTCCGCATTACATTTGGGGTGAGGCAAGCGGTCGGCTGATTGCAGCAAGCATAACTGTTCGGCTACGCCGCGTATTACATACGGCGTATTCATACGCAATGCAGATCCGTAGTACGAACTTGAGAGTAAAAATACGCATTATGTTTCGGTAGCAATTGCGGTAGTTACGTTTTAGTACGCAGCGCGTTATATGTTGCTTTTTATTTTCGATTGTTTATCAATAGAAAATGAACGTTTAATTAATTATGCTAATAGGTAATTTACCGATTCAATTTATTATCTGAATACGTCATTTCTGAATCCAAATTAATAGGTTCATATTTTACGATTAGCTAGAATTTAGCCGTTCATTTATATTTCATCTGAAATATATAACAATGGGACTAACAGTAATGCTATCAATTATTTAAAAACGGCAGCAGGGATCTACGACTTTACGTGCGCCACGGAGGAAATTCGCTATGATAGATGATCACCCATCCACAGACCAGCAGCAGCGATCGCAGCTAAACCTGGAAGATCGGCCTGTGCAGCTGTAATTATTAAGCCACAAGCTATTCAGAGAATTGAAACAAACTAAGCATTAATTAAAGTTATCATTCCGAGTGCGAAACGGAATTTGTAAAGCGCACCGTCCATGTTTCTCCCAGTTGTTGGGATTGCATACAACAATTTTAATTAAATAGTTTGAGGCGATGTCACAATATAATAGTGCAGTGTTGCTAGTAAGCATTTAGATTATTTTGCTGGAGTCTGCAAAGCAGTTAGTTGCGTTTAGAGCCAGAGAGTGAGCGGAAGGAAAACTTACCTCTACAGGCGGTAGGCGGGCTAAAGTTGTTCGATGTTTTAGAACAAATTTTGTATCGATAGAGTTAAATAAAGGTTATTTTATAGTATCCCGTTTATGATTGAGAGTGTAATCAATTTGTGGGACTGTCTCTCTCTAAGTAGGTAATGAGGTTCTGAAATATAAAGGGCATTTGGAAGAAGAGGTGCATGGATTTTTAGTCAGTAAAAGTCGGACAGTCTCTTCCGCCCCGCGCAGATTTTTTTTTTTTGAGTTTACGAATTTAAAAAAAAAAAAAGAAAACTGTAATTCGAATCTAACCTAACAAAAGCCACGAAAATGGTGCATAAACTTACTAAAAATTAAGAAACAGCCGTTCAAACACTGAACAAAAAAAAGGGAGCACTATTACTCAAAAGTTCACGCACTTATTAAGTTCCGAATAAAACTACACTGAACAATGTGTACAACGCTCATTCTGGTATCGGTTGTTCAATTACTACATTTTAGTAATTAATAGAACCCGTTCTAGCTTCCAAATTATACAATTAATTGAGTGTCAAGGAAAACAATACTCTATTAAATATGTGATGAAACTAAATGATAATTTAAATTTCATACACGTATGAATATAATTATGAGAAATTGACGTGGCTAAAAACAACAATACGTTTCGTGCTACAGTTTTTACATACTATTTAAATAGATGGAAACTTAAAATTTCAACACATCAAAAGACGTAAAAACCAATTGAAAACCATCTAAACCGACCAAAAGAGTTCAATTAAATTTTTCTATAACCACACAACTTACTGGCTGCAAGCGCTGCGTGTGCGCAACCGTGACCTAAGCGAACTCCAGTGGCTCCTCCTACCGGTCACGATGTGCAACCACTAATTTACGTCATTACTTCATTCATCATTTTGTTGTGAATGCAGTCATTAAACGCTGTGACCGGGTTGGGGAAATTCAATTTGAGATGCCGTTTTGCTATGGTATTTTATAGTGATTGAGGATTACCGTTGAAAGTACTAAGAACCTGACCTTTCTCAACAACCACATCAATAAGGTTGTGTATATTCTACCTTCAAAGCAAAACAGTCCTGTATTTTCTGCCTACAAATGGGAATGGATAGCGTAAAAGGCGTTAGAATTGTATATTTTAAAGATTTTATAGAGATATAGATATATATAAGTTGTTTTATTTAATATGACACAAACATCATCAGTTTTTAATGTGCCCACTGCTGGGTAAAGGCCTTCTTTCTGTAACAGAAACAAAAGGAGAAGACAATGAAAACTCTAGATTAATTGGTATAATATTATAAATAGAGCTGTAAGAGTGAAATGAAAATAAGATACAAGCTGGTATTCCACTTGAAAATGAGTTTATAGATATTTAAAATACCAGCGTTTTGCGCTCTAAACAACAAAGCTTTAATAAATATTCCTACTAGTACTAGTTTCAAAAGAACCTCAGCAACGTTGCATGTAGAACGACGTTGTACTAGCTTCTTTACAGACTAGAACCAAGCTAGGTACTGCTACACGTTCTGAGGTATATCAAGACAATTACTACAAGTATGTTAGGGAAAATTGACGTCAGGATGTAGAGGAAATGATTTCCTTGCTAATGAGAGCACGACCTTTATGTAAATTGAAGTAAAGCGGATCGTAGCAATATGTTGGAAAATACACTTTAACGTATTCACGATAAAGTATCTTACAGATAAATGGTATGTAAAGAGTATTAGGAATAGTTACTAGGAGTAAGCATAAAAATCGCCTAATTAATAATTATAATAAGAAATAAAGAAAGAAAAATTATTTGGCTCATGATTTTCGCAATCTATCGCCAGCAACACGATTAATAGATAATTCTGTAATAAAGATCAGTCTCGATAATAATCCAATTACTTCATCCCGAAAGAGAAAGATATTAAAAATGTACCCACGTCAGAGGAGAAATCGGCAGAGATCTCGACTGAAACGAAGATAAAATGGCCTAATTTGGCAATCCCTCCCGAGGATTCATTTTCCTTTTTATCGGAGTCGATGGAACCCACTGAGTGACTGACGCCTTCCTAGTTAAAGCCATTTTCGGTATTCCGAAATTTGGCTTCCGATTTTTCGGAATTTTCACGCTACTCAATGAATGGGGTGAAAGAAAATAAACATAAGTTTTAGCATGTCATTACTAAAATGAAAAATTATGTTTATATTCTTTTACAGATAATGGTCATATACCTATTTTGAACGAGACTAAGTCCGTGTTTCATACCTGGCTATTTCTAGAAAAAACAGCTGAAAAGAAAGCTTAGACAACGTTTTCAATTTCAGGCATATTGTTGGTATAAAATCATAAATTAGGACATTAATAGATGAGATAACGGTAAAGGAGAAACTTCGTAAGGAAATCGGAATGTCCTTGAACCAAAAATACGAAGATGTATGACAATTACAAACCCGCACTGGGCTCGCATTGTGGATTAAGGATCACTCCCTCTCACAGAGAGGAGGCCTGCATTTCAGCAATGGAAATATTTATAGGCTGATGATGATGATGAGATAAGATAGTCTTTTAGAAAAAGAAAGAATTTGAATTCACATGTTCTGAAGCATAAATAATTATGTCAGTTATAATGTAGCTGAATTCTGAGCTGTTATCTTAAGTACAACAACAGAAAACACAAAGAAAATATTTTATGATGGTGCTCAAACGCGATGAGATAGACTTCGGTGCAGTTTCCGTAACACACAACATTTGTTCCATCTTTACGAGGCATTAAAACTTTGGTGTCGTCTGGGCCCTTTCTAAGGGAGAAGAAAATAAAATTATGACCGATAAAACTTAACGAAAAAACTTTTTGTAATAAACGGAACAGATATATAAATAAGGTGTCTTTAGAACAACCATAACAGTGAAGATGACACGTATTTCAGTACCAACTTTTGGATAAAATAATATTTTCATCAGCTCTGTTTTCGTGCGTTAATTCTGGAGTTAAATTCAAAAATTCGTTATATTTCAAGCTCTGTAAAAATAGTGTGTATAATGTTTCATGTGCAAGATTGAAATAGTTATTGATTAAAACATACATGTCTTGTAGAATCTTACATAAATGTAACTCACTCTACAAAAAAAGAGGTTTTCAAATTTTTCAAATTTTCTCAGACTGCATTCCCGAAAGCGAAACCCCACGTACATATCGGAATGACAACATATAAGAAAGTCATCAAAGTAAGCACGTAGTAAGATTGCATGCGGGTCACACACTGTGCACGACCACCGGTCAGGGGTCACCGACCTCCCCCCGCACTAATCCTCCCCCCGCACCCCCTAAGAGTCCTGCTAATGACATTTGCGAGGTTTTAAAGCTATACATACCATCACGCCCCGGGTTTGCGATTAAGTGCTTTTTTTTTCTTTCTATAACTGCATACGGCATGTACATTGAATATCTTTGCAGAATAGGAATTTTATTCGTGTATACAATTTCCATTTCCATTAACGTGTGGAATATAGATTTTCACTGCAAAAGTAGGAATTTTCGTTTGTAAAATTTTACTTTTCTAAATAACACTAGCAGTATCCAAAAAACCTGAATCATGCAAAAAATATACATCAAAACGAAGATTTTAAAGGGTCATTATTGAAATAGACAGATAATAAGTAGATAAACTCACGTGACACAATAAACATTTATTCACATAATAAACTCACGTCTTATTCCCAACGAATAAACAGAAACCACAAAAATATCACCTTTTTCTTACTTAAACACACTTCAAACACGTACACTGCTGGTTGCGAGTACTTCACTCCTTACATTTCTGATTATCACTAAGGTATAAAATAAAATTATGACACTAGTGTAATTAAAAAAAGACTACATAATAGCGTTAAGTGCTCATTACGACCATACTTTATCATTTACGTGTAATTACTTTCCACTAACTTTAATTACAAAGTGATCATTAATAAAATTGTCAAGTACATCATCTATATGTAATTATCTGCCTTAATAGCTTTATATTCGTAGTATTTTTTTTTAAGTTCCTGGAAGGAAGGACGTTTAAATATTCTGTTAGCATTTTATAAGTACCTGTCTGGAATTTTAATTCAGTCAAAAGATTTTTTTATCGTAGTAAAATTATCAAATGAGTCCTCCCACCCAGGGCCGGGCGAGAGGGACTGTCAGACTCGTACTGACTAAAATCCTCGTTGTCCTTCAATAAACCTTTACGTTCCAGGGTCGCGGTAATGAGATAAGTCCCGCGACCAGCCAAAATAAGTACGTATAGCCAAAAGAAAGCGAGTTGTGAATAATGCTGATTAAACAGCACTTTTTAAGAAATCGTGAAACTAAAAAACACCTAAAAATCTTAAAATTGAAGATAGTTAGTTAGCTACTGTAAAGCCCGCTGTACACATTGGGCCAAGGCATTGGGCCAGCATGTTGGACCAAAATAATAAATTCCAAATGTTGCTGTTTACACATTGGGCAAACGTGTGAACACTGCTTGCGAAGCACGCCAAGATCCTTTGATTGGTGCACGAAAAACCGACAACTTTCGTTTGGACGGCCAGTATTCCCGCCAACTACCAACAAACCGCCAAGTAGGTCTGTACACGCTGGCCCAATACGCTGGCCCAATGCGTTGGCCCAATGTGTACAGCGCGCTTAACAGCTATGAATTGAATCATAAATGAAGCTAACACAAGAATTCTCAAGACAATAAACGCAAAGAAGCGTAAAAAGCCGTGAGAGATATTGTTTCATAAGGTATAAATTATAGCGCAGTTCTACACACATTGGTTATGATACGTAATAAGAGTCCCTTGATTTTTCTCTTCAAAGAAATAAGTATTATGGGTTTTATCTTATGAATTTGAGAAATGAGGAAGAGGAAGAGGTAGGAGAATTTGAAGGCTCCTAGATGCCCTTTGAAAGGAAGGTACTCCGACCAGACAAGGGTTGAGTGTGGTGTGCTTTCTGCCCGACAATCATTGACGATATTTTCTGGGTATAATAATATTTTCTAAACTCACGAAGAACTTTTATAGCACGATGCCAGGATTTTGATTTTACTTCTATCTTTTTCTTTATGTCGCTTGCCTTTTTGTTGCCAATTTTATATGTTTGTATCTAATATCCCATGCACTTGCATTGTCGTTATAAAAAAAATGTTTATCTAGCATTCTCCCGGCTCTGTCAGGGTTGGCTTCTAGTCTTAGCGTCTGAATTCTAACAGTATTTAACATGAAGCGACTGCCTACATCACAAGCAAGTAGCACTGGGTAAAAACATTTGGTAAACTTATTTTTCAGACACTACTAAAAAAATAGAATAGAATTATCTAAAAGAATAAGCCAAAATAAACAAGAAGAATAAAGGCACAATGACAAACATTAAAAGCCAAATCTCGAAAAAAGACTACGACTTGAAATTGAATAGAGTACTAAGAACAGAGTTACGGCGAGCCTAAAAAGTAACTACCTTACGAAACAACAGCCCTAGATCCCCAAAGTACCTAAAAATGGGCGAAAAATTGCCATTTTCGTTAAAAATATTTCAGTCCAAACCAACAAACTCTAACAAAACGTTTCAAGCAAACGGGATTAAGAAACAAAGACTGTTTTATCAGCAGTACTAATGCTCTGCTACACAAAACATTAACCTAGAAGTTTTGCACTTCATGCGTATTAACAAAGTAGCACTTCTGGGAAACAGACATAGGTATAAAAGAAACAAAGTCGTTGCTTTTATCAGGACAAATAGTAAGTGTCCCACCGCTTCGTTTTCCGCTACTTTCGGCGAAACCTTCAGATTCGGCTAAAAAGGTAGATGCTAGGCGGCGAATTTAATTAAATATTACAAATGTGTCACAATTTTATTGAAGAGGTGAATCGTGGGGGCAGGGTTCTTCATATTCTTAGCTACGAACAAAATCAAAACTTAATTATGAAATCTATTACATATTTAAAAATCAATTGTTGTTCGTAGTCTCGCTAAAACTCGAGAACGGCTGGACCGATTTAGCTGATTTTGGTTTTGAATTATTTTGGGACACCAGGGAAGATTTTTTAAATTGTTTATGAGGCGGTACGAGGTATGACGGGTCAGCTAGTCTCTCATAATATATTATTATATTAATTTGTCAATTCAAATAATAAATTCACTTTTCGCCAATCCAGAACTGTCGGATTCGGCTTCAGCAAAACTCGTCCTTTAGTCCGACACTACAAATAGTTCACAATGTTTCTAGTGTGTTTTCGTTATCTAGACGTGTTGGATTAGGTCCTAGTGTTTCACTAAAATGTAGACTTTTCTTGACGTTCATGAACACTCGATAGTGTCGGGTCTAGTGTTACTTTGTCATGTTTATCCTTCTAAGATAGTTTAAGACCTAGACGATGTTATTTCACAAAATGGTTTGTTCTTTCTGGTGGATTGAGATAAATGTTCTGGTGGATATTTTATGATCTGAGTCGTTAGTCGTTTCGTGAGGGCATCGAATCCACGACACGCTGTGCAGCAGTCGATTGCTAAGCCGTTGCGCCAACTTTGCCGTCAAAATGTGGCGACTTGATGGACGTGCATCACCTACGCTTTAAGGTGTCGCAGGAAAAGACTTTGGAAATATTATATTCAAGTGCCTTTTGTAGCCAGCAGTAGGACATCTATTGCAAATTCAAAAAGAACATAGTGTCTCTACATGATAAATAATTTTCTATCTATCTATCCAGTAACGTATTAAAAACAGTACCCTCATAGCTGGTTGCATACAGAATGATCACGAGCCTATATACATTACTTTCAATAAACTATTGACGTTTTACTGCCGTTTCTAACATTCCCCACACGTAACACTAGAACGATATGCGTACATTTAGCCTTAAAATATTCATATTGCTTTATCCCTACGTGAGAAGGTTGTCAGTTGTGCCTTTTTTTTCTAACTTTTTTTTCTACTAGTCATTTATTATAGTGTCACTTGCAAAAGTACTAAGTATTAATGTCAAAGGCACTTTGTATTAAATATTTTATTCTTAGCTGCATTAGAAGCAATTACAAGCGAACAAAAAAGAAAGTATTTTATACTTGCATATCAAAAACATAAACTATCTTTTTAGGATTTATCGTTGTCAGATCTTTTTTGCAAAATGATCACAAATATCTAAAGTAGGTTTTATAGGTAGCTGTGTATAAGAAGTTTTGTAAATATAGTCAAAAATGGTAAAGGGTGTGACACAAATTCCACTTTTGGCATATTTGCAAAAAAAAAAACAATACGCTATTACTTTGTCTTATTAACAACTTATAAGACAAATTATTAATGTTTCATGTTATAATTTGAAGTTCGCTGCAAATTGCGTGATTTTTAAATGACCAAAAAGAAAATTACGAAATCAGACAATAATTTAAGGCGCGTGCATATTTATAGGACCGTAACCCACGAGATAAACACACTCGGTATATGTACGAGGATCATTACCAACTTTTATCCACTCGGGTACTGTAAATTTACACCACGAATAAAGTTCTCATTGTTTACCGAAAAGCGTGCGAAGTTCAAACGGTAACAGACTACTTCATTTTTGGAGGGAAAATTAATGAATCGGGTATTCCGTCCGGGAAGGCTATTTACCTGTGTTTTAATGAACGATTATTAATTTCTTTTCACTGTTTTCATTTATTTAAACGGTTTTATGACAGTCGCGTAGTTGATAGGTATGGTGTTTAGTTATTGTCTACCTATTTCAAAATGACAAAGAGCCATGTTCTGTTCTTTATGTTTTCATGTGAACATTTTTACAAATACATAGCTGTTGTTTATGAATAAGTGGTTTAAGAACTGTAGTAATGTTTTTTTTTGGTGTATTGTAGATTTCTTTACGTAGTTAAGAGGACCACTTCAAAATTAAACTGTTCGCCATTTAATGGCTTACCACAAAAAAATTAAACAGCTGTTGAACACTTGTCTAAATAAACTGTCATATGTCAAATCGGCATTACACTTTGATATAAGGTTTGTTTTGCAGTGACACTTTTTTTAGACAGCTGTTCAACAGCTATTTAATGTTTTGTAGTACGATGGTTAGTGTTTAGTGGTACATCGACAAAAACATGAAAGTAAAATATGAAGCTATCTAATAAAATATAGAATGCACTATAGAAATGCCACCAGATTCCCACAGCCTTATAAAGGAAGCGATAAACACTATCAACGTGCTCAGAACTAAAACGACCAATAATCCAAGCAGTTTCGTACTTATACGAAAGCAATACATATCACGAGAACATCCCTATTTAAGGCACGTTCTAAAGTCACGCACTACCCAACCGCACGAGTTTAATGCATTCGCTTTATAGGTACCTTAGTACTCTGGCCCCGACAACACTTAAATTACTTTTCTCTCCAGCGATTTTATTTGTTCCCCGTCAGGATTTAGATGGGAAAATGTACGAAACAAAAACTAATAGACGCTTTTGTTTCTTATATTTTTTGTGCCAACACTAGTTTTCTTGGGGCCAATGATTTACGGGAAGATTTTTGTTATTACGTTTCGTGTGAAATGTTTGAAGTTTTTAGTACACCTTATCTTTGTTGTGTGTTTGCTTTAAGGCTTTTTGTGTACTAAAAACTTCAAGTTCAAAGCTTTGTTGTACTTTTCAATTAAAACTTACTGGTTTTCTTTGACTGTCCTTGAGTTGAAATTGGTAACTGAGAGAATAGACACACTCATAACTACACAGTACACCATTCTTCGTAACTAATAGATACGTGTCTATAGGAAAAGGGGTTACATAAAAGGTTTTTATTACTGGAGTAAAGTCTCAGCGGCAAAGCCAACGATGTAACTATCGAACACAAGATAGAAAAAGTAGAAAAGTCTTAGTCGCATGTAGGAATTAGCCTCAATAACTTTTTCGTATGAGTGTAGGTCTTTTTTTAAATAAATAAATAAAAAAAAAGAATTTTGAAAAGGTTGATGCTGAATTTATTTATACTACTGAGCTAGACATATACTCAAACCATAACATGCACATTTTTCAATTCAGGTATCGCCTTACAAAATTCTTTTAGTTTAAAACCAAAGTCCACGATTAACAGAAACAGGAGATAATTTGTCACATTTAAATGGCGTTTAAGGTTTGTCTTTATTATAATTGCTATTGCTACGTGACAATAAAAATGATAGCTGATCACCGTTCAGATATCCTGACTACTGATCTCTTTTACAGTTTATCAGTAAAATCTAGTAAGTAAAAAGTTATGCACGCAGAACTGATCCGCCGATGGGGCCGTTAGGTTCTCGAAAGGAGACCACGCACCAGCAAGCGCAGCGTAGGACAAGGTGGGCAGAGGATCTTATGAAAACCAAAGTATCACGCTGGATGCAAGCCGCTTCCAACCGGTCCTATTGGAAGTCTAAGGGCGGCCGTACACGGACTGCTCGAGCAGTTAGCGGCTGAGCGAAATACACGGACCGCTCGAGCGGTCGGCGTCGACTGCTTGAGCTGTCGGTTGTTGACTGCTCGAGCAGTTGGGTAGCGTACTACCCAACTGCTCGAGCAGTTAATTGTCTACCTAAGACGCCGCGAGGCCGCAAAGGGCGGGGGGAGGGAAGTCGGAGAGCTGTCGACTGCTCTAGTGCAGTCAACGGCTCGAGCAGTCGGTGTATGCCTCGCAACCGCTCGCGAGCGGTCGACGGCACGATGGAATTTCATCATGCATTAGACGGCTTGAAGCCGTCGTGACTGCTCGAGCAGTCGTGTGTACGGCAGCGAATGAATGACTATAGTTTACTGCGCGGTCGCGGCTTTAAGCAGTCGGTCTCAACTGCTCGAAGCAGTCCGTGTACTACTGGCCTAAAGGGGAGGCCTATGTTCAGCAGTGGACGTCTTACGGCTGATATGACGATGATGATGAAAAAGTAATGTAGACCTTAGGTACATGTTTATTCTTTGAAATGAAAATAGGCATAAAAGACGTTTACCCTGTTCTCTAAAAACATTCTCTATTACGCTAAAACAAAAGTGGTTCTCATGTGAAGCCATAACAGTTCCCGACTCAACACTTTAGACCGGGAGCTAGGCACTTTTAATTAAACAATACACAGCAACGATAATTTTTCACGACATCATTAAGTTGATTGTGAATATAGGCATAAAGAGAATATTTAGTAAAAGCACCACATATTTTTGACGGAAATGTTATATTTGTTACTAAAAAACTGTTTTATTTTGTAATTTAGTTAAACAACAAGCTGCACAAGTCATTTTTAAGGTTGAACCACACTTGCCTGGGATGGTCTGTGGATGGGGGTGACCATTGTCCTAGCGAGTTTTCCCCGTGCCTCGGAAAGCACGTAAACTTGTTGGTCCCCGTTTTCATTTGTAGATCTTTGACAGTCCTACCAAGTGGTCTTGTATCACATCAGTTACTAGGTTGTAGAGGATAACACTGTTTATTATATTCTATTAAAATTAAATACTTGGTGACAATCAAGAATGAGGATCAGCTTGCATTTTAGTTAGTACTAGTCTGACAGTCCTTTCCGTTCCGCCCTGTGGGAGGATCCTTTTTGATGATTTTACCACGATAAAAATGCCTGTTGGTGAAAATTAGAATATGAGTCTCCAAATCTTTCTAATAAATATGTAGGTCATTCTAGCAAACACCCTGTCATCCCTTCGTTCCCAACATCATTATGTCCCCTGCCCTTGTCATAATTTATTTGGGGTCGGTGCAGCAAAGCTTGTTCCATAATTTTCTATCAGTTTTCATCGTTCTTGTCATATTATTATATTTTTGCCAATCGTCCCATATTTAGTGTGGTCTATTTTTGAGAAGTAGCCGTAATGAGACATAGCCCTAATGAGTATTAGCCCAAGTGAGAAGTAGCCCAAATGAGTAGTAGTCCATTTTGGAGTCGATTGCCAAAATGATTATTAGCCTTTATACGCCTAACCCAAAATAAAGAATATATTATCTTGGCATAAAAAATTGCAAAGTTGACTATACAAGTCCTTGCACCGTAAGAAACTGGCACACAGTCCATTTTCGTACTCGCACGCATAATAATGCCAAGGGCGTTACGACAGCCGAGCCGGCGCGAAATTAGCCGAGGATACTGTTTCAATTAATGAACGCAACCGTTACCAGGGACACGCGTCCCGTCGAGAGACAACGGTACATTACTTGTGTAAAATAAAAATAAAAAATATAAATCCAGCAATATATTTTATAGGAGAAAAAAGTGTGAAAGCAACGTATCAAGTTCAGGATTTCAGGAATATAGAAAAAGATCAATTGAGTCAGTATGAGCCTCAAAGTACTTTCTATCTCACCGAAACCCTGCCCTGGGTGGACCTGAAGTCATTTGATAATTACCCACAAACTGTATTAAAGTGTGTGTTGTTAGTGTCGTAAGTAATGTGGCAACCGATGATGCCAGCAAGTCAACCTACTCGAATCTGTAAAATTTTAGAAATCGAATATTGACCTTCCACTATAAGGTTTTGACGCACAGATATTTTATGACATGGATTAACACATAAGATAGTTTTTGTCCCGATTTTATGTTCCCTTGGGATAATTTTCGATTTGAAGCGGGTGGAGCCGCTGGCAGCAGCTAGTAATATCATACATAACGTTGTCTATGTTTTTTTTTAATTAACATACGAATTTTGTTTATCATGAATGTTGTTACAATCTTTTAGGAAATTCCTTCAAGGAAATTAAAATGCGCGTGAATAAACAAGTTTTTATTTTCCAAATTTTTTGTTTTATTTTCCTGAAATTAATGAATGAACACGTGGAAGCGCTAATTAAGGTAGATATTTACTTATTCAAATATGTTTCTGTTATATTTTTCGAGAAATTATACAACAATAGCTACCTCAATCAATCTATCAATCAATTAAGGTATTATTTATCAATAATCAACAGCAAAATGTGGGTGAACAATCGGTACAACTTTGTCTAAATAAATATACTATGTGTTCCAATTTTGCCGGACAGTTCACTGCTATAACAAAGCATAAACAAGTCCAGAACGTGTGCTGCAAATTGTGCTTAAATCCTGAATATAACATAACTAATACAAACAGTTTCATTATAAAGTTGCAGTTGTGAATAACAGCTTTATGAATTGTGCTACTAACGAACATAGAGTATCTATGTTTTATTGCTGAAGCAGCAATAATGTATATGAATTAATTTAAAACTTGTAAAATTTAAAAAAAAACCGGTTGACTTCTTCGATCACTAATAGCACTAACACTACTATTTATCGAAAGTTAACCCAGTGACTATTCAAAGCTGGTGACTATTTTCCTGACCAGATTTTGAAATTACTGTTTTAAGTTGAGACCCTGTCTAAACGGTGTTCTAAAAAGACTTTTTTTGTATTTTGGCATGAAAAATCATTAAGAAAATCATCATCCTTGTACCCAGAGTGGAGAAAGTGGAAAGGACTTTCAGACGAAGTTGCACTTTAAATTCAAAGATCACAGTGCATTTTTAAGTCTGTTCCTTGAATTCTTAACTTGGTCTTTCTTCCTATTTAGCGTTCATTCCCTAGTTAAGTAATTATACTTGTTTGAAACTGTAAAACTATTAACTTAAAACGGGATCCCTTCTATTCGCATAATGTTCTTTGTCGTAATATACTTCGGCATAACGATTTTCGCACAATTTGTTTTGGCATAATAATACTACGGCATAATTTTTTTAGGCATACATAAAAAAGTTATGCTTTAGAACTTTATGCTTAATAAATTTATGCTTTAGAATATTATGCTTAATCATTATTATGGTTAGAGAAATTATGCTTAAAAAATTATGCGTAAGCTGTTATGCGTAATTATATTATGCGAAAATATCCTTATGCCAAACAAAATTATGCTAAGTTATATTAGGTCTTAAAATTTTATGCAAATGGATAGGGAACCACTTAAAACACCTAAACAAAATTAATTAATTACACGACCTAAAAAAATAAAACGAATCAATCACCTTAAGTAAGTAATGTAATACTTTGACAAGTTCTCAATTTTACATTCTTTATTTAAAAACTGAGCGCAAAACAAACTTTGCTTAGAAAATAATGAGCAAGTTTCTACCCATTCATGGATTTGTATACCGAGCTTTACTTTGAGAGTATTTGGGTATGTACTACAAGTTCCAGAGCCTTCAAGCTTCTGAACCGAACTGATTCGAAGCGACATCGTGGCGTGTGAGCTCTTGAATAATGGCTTCAATTCGAGTAGAAAACAGTCTGGGATATAAAATATATTTAAGTATTTTAAAGGTATGTACCTAGTTAATTTAATATTAAAAATCTCGTGTCACGGTGTTTGTGGTTGCACTTTTTTCGAAATGGTTTGACCGATTTTAATTATTACTTTTTTGATAATTTTATTGGTGTGAGAATAAGTCAATGTCTAAAGGTGGTTCAATCTGGAAATATAGGGTTTTGGATTCCATAGGATTAATAAGGGGAGGCCTATGTTCAGCAGTAGACGTCTTCTCGCATTTGCAAAGAGGTGCGACCAAAAGAGTTTTTACTGTTCTTGTTAATTTTTTTATACAGTATCGTGAAGAATACGCGTCATCATTCTCCTGCCAATCTTATCAACCTTACATTTAGGATCAAAATCAAAGTAACGTGCCTTCTTTTTCCATCGTCTTTCAGCGACCTATTATATTCCATAAGCAGTCCATACATCGTGTTTTTGGACTCTAATCACCTCTGAAGACACTTCATAAGACATCACTTTACGTTCTCATTCACATAAAAAGATTGCAGAGATGATGATTTTTCTTGATATCGACTCCATTCATTATTATAAAACGGTGTTACTAATTAATATGTCATTATAAAACTATCAAGTCGTGCGGCTCATCGACTATGCGCGCCATTGTAACCCATTTGCCTCAATTAGATCCAACACCTAACACGGCATTGTAAACAGATTACCCACATTGTGTGTTTTTCTTTCTCCTTTTATTTCTCAAACAAACACTTATTACCTCGTTATGTCTGTAACAAAGCAATAAGCACTTCATTAAAATTCAACTCAGCTCTTAAGTAAATAAAGCTGATTGCATACTCCACGTATCTGTATGAACATCAGTCAACAATGTACAAAACTCTTTGTCGCAAATGACGCTGTGCGGTTCGACGGTTTAATGTGACCACAACTTTACCGCAACGAATTGCTACCGAAGCAGGGCTGGCAGAAGCTTAATTGAGCTGTATTGCACCAGCGATACAGGGCTGCCTTTAAATAGCGCAGTTAAACGTTTAACAGGGACACTTTATACGGGGTTTTTCGTTGCTAATAGCGTTCTAGTATAAAACTTTGAAATAAAATTCAGTGTTCTGGGAAATTGAACGCGCTTATAGAGCATTTTTTTTCGTTTCGAACTCTATTACAGTTTCAACATAACGACATAATAAAATTTTAAACTAGCTATTTATTTGGCTTGTTAGTACATATTTGAGTTTTATTTATCAGGTTGTTAATTATCTATTAGCGAATACCAGTTATAGATAAGACGTTTTTGCTGCAAATCGTTTTTAATAAGTTAGTAACAGATATCTTAATTTCACACCTTAATGTTGATTGCAAAAGCAAACCACATTCTAGTAGCCATTCAACACAAATCACATGAGACATTTACAAGAATTATAAGAGAATACGACCGGCGCCGGCGTACCCTCAAAAATTCTCACTATACATATCGAATAATCTCTATTTATTTACGATCAAGGTTATGAAAATCTCTTACCCAAATGGTTATTTAAAAAGACAGTTATATGTATATTCTATTTAAGAAAACAGTCACATATCACTTGGATTAAAGATGATAAAATACACTGTGGTGAACAAGCCACGAGGACAAAATTTACAGTCGCGGCCGCAAAAATTTATAACCTGCGATTAATATTTTACACTGCAGTGAAAAGATACCGACCTTCAAAGCTCAAGATAAACCGCTATAAATGTGGAAGATGATATTTTACCTCGACCACGTCGCAGCCAAAACATAATATTTTGTAAGCGTTTTTTGGTTAAACCGATCTGCGAAGATTGCTTCGCTTGATGCCATGTAATAAGATAAAGGATGGTAATGAGAAAAAATAATGAATTCGGTTAAAATTCGGGTTGATATTGTATCGTGAGATTGGAATACTACCGAATAATATTCCTGTGTGTGTGTATACCGCTTTCAATTTAACACACAAGAGCTTTGCTAGTATTTATGCGTTCAATATCGAGAAAGATTATTCAAGAACGGTTTCATTTACGGGAATAACGGCTTTTTTCCCAAATTCTTATTATATTACCTTCCCTTTTCTGCCACTTAACCTTAATTCACAAGGAACAAGGAAGCATTACTGTCGAAATCCGTTTCTTTTATATCATTCATCGTTAACCCAAGATAAGTACAACAGTTCTTTGTCTTTCTCTCCACCATTCAACAATAAAATAAACAAACATTATAGCAGACGGATCAATATTCCATCAAAGACTTCCTGCTACCATTGAGACAGCCGCTTGAGCCGAGCTCCCATCACATAAGTCGTGATGTGGTGCGCTCGTGAGGCACGCACCCGGTGGCGCGGCAGCCAAGGTCACGGCTCTTCAGACCGAGGCCATTGTTTCGTTAAACCACAGAGTAAATACTTGCAGTGGCTCATCGATGATATATTTTTGTCCGGACTTATTTTGGAGACCTGAAAACATGGTTGGAATTTTCCGTTATTATTTTATTTATGCAAGAATTTACGATAGTGCACAACAGGAACAGCGCAGGGACAATTAAATGGATGATTAACAGGATACTCTAGAAGAATGATTAAGCATAACCAGTGTATAATGTTTCCAATGCTAGCAAACAGGCCGGGCTCAGTTTGTGTTGAAAAATGAACATATCTGATGAATTTTAGGTTCAACGAAATGTTGGTTTGAATTCAAAATAACTTCTGTTATAATCGTTTCAAAGCCCACTGATTGATTGATGAACCCACTATTACAACCAATGATTTCTTTAAGGGATGCATATGTATTAATAAAATCTTAAAGAAATTGATAGATTGAGACTTGATTCCTGAACCTACTAAAAGCAAAAAAAAAACTAACTGCAATCAGTATGACCGTTTCTGAATCGGAAAGTTTAGACTCAATTTTACTGACACCTCGCTCGATTTTCTGCGAATACACTACAATCAACTATGAAGAGTTAACATAGAATAGACTGTAGCGCTAACATGCACTTGTATTTAAATAAATAATGCATGACTTTACATGTGATTAAGTGATCTCACTTAATCTACTAGGCCTTTGTGGTGTGTGATGTCATTATGGCATCATAAGTGGGTAAAAGGATGTTGTTGTATCCTTTTGACGTAGTTTTAACTAAATTCTCTACCTCCTTGTAGCCTACTTCGTGACCCCTTACAGTTCTGCAAATAGAGAAGGCCATTGGTCTTATGGGGTCCCATTAATTTGCTGATAGCTCCTCAATCGTACTTCCCGAGTTCTAAGTGTTATTGGGTTCTTTTAGTAGTAGGTATCTAATAGACAAAGTCTTTGCATCTAGACTGTATGAAATGCCATAAGAATCTGGCTCCCTATATACCTATTTATATATAAATATGTGATTGTATTACATCACACACTACAGCTGTTTACCTAAACCTTTAGGCGTAATATTTACGAAAATATCTGATCTAGCCAAGTCACAATCTTTTGATCTTAGAAGCTTATTTTCTCGTTAGTCCTCATAGCATCCTTTTGATAAAAATAATCGTCCGGTTCGCAGTACCTACAGTCAGGGTTAGTATCATCACGATAGTACTTAGAACGAACCATTATAAATAAGTTGGAATAAATACAGAGTGGAATTTATGAATATGTTCATAATCATAGCCTTCGACAGATCAATAGTTTGATCATCCGTAGCCATCTCATCTGCGAGTGCAAGACAATCAACAACATTATTTTGGTTTACAAAATGTACCGAAAAAAACGTGGTTTTTCTCAGCTTATTGATGGCAAAAAGCTCAAATATGTTTAGCCCAAAATTCAGCTGCTACGTGACCGCCGCTCATTGTTGAAGTCGACAAAAACTGTGATCGTCTACCATCTGGTCAAAATCTCGAAGCACAATCTAATGGAACCGATTTCCATAAGGTAATTATATATTGTTCTAACCTGTGATCACAAGCGTGAAGGTTACCTCAGGAAGATCACTTAAAACTTAATTAGGATGAATCACGTGAGACTTTAATTTTAAAACGTTAAATACCGCATGACTTGTGTGAATAATTTATTGAGTAATAAAAACTCTTGGTGCCCATTACCAAATTGACTCAGTTTGGAAAAGTACGTGAAAATTACAATTAGAGCTATGATTCATTTGAAACTTTTAACGTTAGAATTAAGTAAATTATTTATCAAGTTTATGCATATCAATATGCTCATAATAACACTTAGTGATATCTAAGAAAAATCACACACTTTTGATTCTCAACTATCAGCCAATTGCCAAAAGCTTTAGTGTGTTATTGTTGCTTATATATTTACTCATGAATGCATTGCTTGCTGTTAATGTAAACTGTTTCTTGAATATTTACCAGTACAGTAAATTCAACCAACAATAAATCATAAACTTACTAGAAGTTTAAACAAACATGACCTGCAATACATTCCGAGAAGTGGAAAATTACATCCGAATATTATGCTTACCTGCATTTTGAAGTAACTTGCCAGTAACAACTTGTTTCATAAACTAACAAACAATGACTAAAGTACCCTAAATAGCACTTCCGTGTTCAGAAGCATCTCTGAGCAACACAAGTCTACAACAAAAGGAAATCTTAGAGCGAGCTTTAAATAACTATACCCAGAAGACAGATTACGTCACATTTTAAAACTTGCTTAGTACTTTTTCAAAATAAAACTAGTTTTATGCAACGGTGGTTTTATTTACATTATGATGCAGTTGACTCTGCTGTATCGTCAACTAAGATTCACAAAGCATTTATGAATTTCTTTTAAAATATCTGATACTGTAGGATCTTTAGTAAAAGAGCCGTTATTTATACTCAAACAACTTTTCTAGTTAGTAAACACATTGTCATAAGTATCAAATAATATAAAACCATCACTCCCCGTCATCATTGGTAGGTCATTGACTCTTTCGTCGAACCTTTGTCAACTAATCTTACTAAGACGTATTGTATTACCCAAATACTAAATAACTACATTTCTAAGTTAGAAAGGAAATTAACTCGAACAAGGAAAAAACAAGACAGATGATAAAACAGAAATAGAAATATCAAATGCAACAAGACGAAATCAAAACGAGCAAACAAACAAAGCCTATCAAGCTATCACAAATTATATCTGCAATGATTTACGACGGTACTGAATCCTCAGAGGAATACCTAAAACTTTGTATCTCAGCGCATAATAATAGCGATACATACACATATATCTCGATACAATGACGTCTGTATCAAGTTAAATGTCCATAGTTATGTAGCCACTAGTGAGAATGTTACCCCAGGGAGCTATACTCGGGCCAAAAATGACAATGCCGCTAAAGATTTTTTTTTGTATAAAAACAAGCAATAAATATCGCTTGTTCGTATCCATTGACGGTTTTATATTCATTGCGGATGTGATTAAACGTTCCGTTGACAAATTCGGGCCTCATAAATTTAAATCGCAAATTAGTATACGAATCACATTTTAAGCATCAGAAATCTGTTTACTTTTGGCTCTGTTTGCATTGTTTAAGATTTAAGGTGGGTAAGAGTACAAGGATTATACTCTCTCGCTCTTGAATTTGACTAAAATATTATGATTTTGTGAACTTAGTCATAAGCAACTATTTAAGGTGTTATTTAGCAGAATGTATACTTTCTCTTATTTTTGAATTATTTTTTATTGTCTTGGGTATTCTCGTATCTTTTTTCAAATATATTGCGTTAGATAATGTCAGCCGATAAAAAAGTCAAAAGTAACCCTCGAAATCACAAACAACAATCTAATCTGAACAAACATGTTAGGCAGTTGTAGTTCACATAACACCATTCTTTTTCTATTGATAATAAGGACTTACTTCTCCGCTCCCCATGCCTAAACATAATAAAATATGTTATAAAACTTTTTATTTTTTAATTGCTGTTGTTCATTTTTTATGTAATAATTTATCACCATATTTTTATCAGTTCCTGTCCGGAAATTAAGGATGATTGCGCTGTCATACAATTTTAAACAAATGTGGTCATTGCTCTTGAAGCCAGTCGTATTTACTACAAAATTATTCACCAACTTATATGCGATACAGAAAGAGATATATTTGTATTGTACTGTCTCTGTTAAGAATTTAAATAAAAATGAAGTGAAAAATATCACTCCAGTAATAACTAGTTAGCTGTCACTCCTTGCAACATACTAATATTAAGCTGTATATATCGATGCCTTAGTTCACAATTGCACTAACTACAAAATTTTCAATTTTTACTTTTTCAATGCCATATACACTAAATTTCATGCTCTTTCGTTTCCGCACATCGAAATACCGTTATTCCGTCTCTTTCTACCAAAAACGTGGGTCACAGTTGTATTAAATGAGTTCGTTTAATGTTTCATGAATGTGGTATTATACTAATGATCTTTATTTTTGTAAAACCAATCAAGATATACTTTAACTGATTTTAAGTTTCTCAACTGCAGGAAATTTCAAAACACAAACGTATTATATACATTTGCAATATCTGCTCATACTTTTTAGCAGTACTACAAGAGTGAATTATGTGTTGGTAGTACAAAAGGAACAAGAAAGTTTAATGCACAAGTGTGCTAAGTACTTTTACTTGGCAATTCTTTAAATTCATAAATACATTAAACCGTTTTGAGATATAGTCCGAAATGTACAAATGTATTAAGTACTTTCACTTGAAGGGGTTTGACAAATTTTGAACTGAATTATAATTGAATTACCTGAAACTGAAGACTGACTTTATTAATTTTCTTATAAAAAATCTTATTTTAATGATTCAGAAATTAATTGTTTTGTGAAATAGCTAAAGATTGGCCTATAATTGGGCTTAAGTTCTTTTAATTTTTTTGTTGTGATTTTGAAATTTATTTTATTTGATTGTGGATAAAGACTGTTTGTGTTTTATAATAAAAATAAATATTATGAATATGGATCACTGGTTTATTATTTTTCACTTCAGTAGCTCAAAAATGTAGGTTTTGCTGCCTGAAATCAGTGAGCAAAATGCGATTTTGCTCACTGAGTGAGACAAAGTAACTTTTTAATTTTTGTTATCAGAAAGCAATGGCGAATATAGATATTCAGCCTTGATTTAATCATACAATTCGAAACATTTACACTACATCTGTTTCCCGCCATTAGAAGGAGAGAGAGACAAAGACCAGCCCTTTTTTTCCTTCTTCCTTTAGGATAGGCAAAGAGTCAAGCCCATACAGCCACAAGACCAGCCCTTTCGAAGTTCCGATTTTGAAACGTTCGGAAATTTGTACTAACTTAAGAAATTTTGCAAAAAGATAATTATGTCTTTTAATGTAATTTAATGAATTTTTAACTTATTGTTGTATTTAAACGAAAATAAGTATTTACTGCAAATAACACTGATATTTAACCTGTAAATATTTATTTCTAGTTTCAATAATGTTATGTAAATATTTTGAGTAACAAAATATCATGGGTGCTATTTCCGAATACGTCTTAATTTAAATAAAAGAGCGGAAATAAAATATCGTGTCTGGCGTAAAGATTGTTTATTATTTTATCTCTTAAAGTGTTCTCGCTGCTGAAGTGAAAAGTTATGTGTGTTACACGAGAGCAAAGTTTTTTGCATCTCGTGCCTTTGAATCCCTCGCCACACTCAGGATTCAAATTTAGAATCACTCGCTACGCTCGTGATTCAATCGTTGAATCCCTCGCTTGCTCAGGATTCAAAATCAGCACTCGCAGCAAAAAACGACTTTGCTCTCTTGTTGCACAAATAACTATTGTCTATTTAATGCAATATCCATAACTATTATTATCACACTTCTTGGAGCTTGAACCGGCCTGGTAAAGCTGTTAAATATTTTTGAGTTTTTCACTTAATGCTGGTCAGCATAATCAATCTTAGTGCACAAATGTATTAAAGGGGAGGTTTTCTTTTTATTTGGCCGTTTTGAAAAGGTTTCGTTTAAACTAATATTACAATATTGATATATGATGGAGTAAAAGGACTAGTCTTATGAGTCTGATGCATATTTTTTTGTTATTTTACTTGGATATTCTACTGTTCTCGTCTAAACTTTAAAAAACTTTAAAGCTCTCTCCTCAAAAATGTAAATTTCGTAGTGAGTGCAATTGTGAACTAAGGCATCGATATATCCAGATACAGTTTAATATTGAACTGGAAGTTGACGCCAAAGCATGGGGAAAAAGCTAGATGATTATAGAATGCAATGTACAGTTACGGGCACTTTTATGTTTGCACTTTGTAAGTAATTTACACCCACAGTGTTAATTGTAATTTTAAATTATAGTATTTTCAAAGCTTAACTATATAAAAACGGTCTGATTCCTCAGTTGCAACTATTATTCTACGTAAGTCTGCTTCCAAAATTTTCAACATATATCTTGAGCTCGTGACTGTACACTAAACCAAAAGCCGTATGTACGTGGTTAAGTCACACGGCAATGTACAGAGCAATCAGATCAGTAGAGCAAGCTGGCCACAAACGGTCCCAGTGCAAACCGTTGCAGTAACTACTGTCGATGTCGGCTTGCTATCGTTCGCAACGCGATTAGCAGTTAAACGCGTCTGTACTAGCGGTGCTTTCAACATGTACAACTTTTATGACGCTATTCTATCATGATCTTCCGTTTAGAACCGGCTTCATAGACCAAGAGCTCTTTCGTATCTGGTCATGTAACACATTAAGAATCATCAGAATTATATGACGGCCTTGAGGCAATTCTATACATTGCTCCGGTATTTTACCGTTTGATGACAGGGAATCGGATTTTGATTTCATCGTAATAACGTTCAAGAGCTTCGCAGATATTTCAATACAATATAAGCTCACAGTATTTTATTATTTGTATTTACGAAAAGTTTTCTCTTCAAAATTTTAAGTGAATTAAGAAGAATAAAATATCGAGAAGAGGCCAGCTACACTAGCCGAAATTTCGATTCATACAATAAAATCTTTGAATTCTCATAGGTAAAATTCAGCCTAATAGAAATTTTAATACGAATATTATTCATCATGTAAATGATGATGGATGACGCGTGTAGACATGCATACATTTACTTATCAAAGTCAGAATCACGAAACAAAATTCCAATGTAATAAAACAGTCAAACAGTTGGTACGGTAGTAATGGAATAAGCACTGGCATCCTGCAGGGGTCGATGACCTTGTCGTGTATCAGACACGTGATTTAGTACTTGTTTATCTACATGACTTGTGCCAATGAGTGCTCGATAGACTTGAAGTGCTATTGACGTCAGAAGCATCAGCTATGGCAGTAATGTCACTGAAGTAATTTGAATTACGTCATAAGTGTTGTTGTATTTTAGACATAATATTATGTCATTAATAATGCCCAACCACAGCACACCACAAAATACACAATCTATTTAAATATTAATAAAAAAAAACAACTGCCACACGTTTGAGTTTTGACGCGCTTTTTTTTTCTTACGTTTGTATTTGTTAGGGAACAGAATTTTCTATAAAGCAAATGTTATAAAAATCCACCAAAAATAATGGAAACTCATAGTACCACGTAAGAAGCCTGTTGATAGTCTTATTATTAAATATCGTACTCGATAATTAATAATAATAATATCAGCAGGCTTGTTTATTACACAAACAATGTAGGAGAAACCCAGACGTAAAGCAAAAAAAAATCAAAAAACTAAATACTTTCAAATTGGTATCAGATTGTCTGGTATTTCAGAGAAGGCAATGTTTCTAGGTACTTTTTACAATTTAAATGCCAGTAGTCAAAGAATTTTCAAAATAAACGATAAATATGTTGGCACTAAAATATTTATAGGTAACCTTTACAATGTTTATAATTCTTGTGTAGTAAAGTAGAAATGTCAAGTCAATCAATTAATTCAACATACAATGACATATTATGGGATATAAGTATTATAACGACATTATCAACCTTTTAATGCTACATACATACATTTCATGAATAACTTCATTGAGTATGTACCTATTTCAAAATGTATAATGATTCATAGAATAGAAATAGAGCTACATAATATATTTATATCATGATTCATTAGAAATGCCTTTAAGCACAACTCCGTGTTCAAAGTATGACACATACATAAATAGTAATGTAAAGAGAGAATTTAACAAAGACCGTACGATTATTACGTAGATAGACACAAAATGTTAAGAAACTGACTAATGCCTTTTGACCTTTACTTATAAACATCAAATCATACATAACTTATGACCAGTGACAGAAATAGGTTAGTAATCGAAAATCTCGGGTACACAATTGGATAGTTCCATTAAATTTATCAGCAATCTCAATCGAAGGGTCACTATTACTAGTAATAATGTTCCTAGTAATTATTGTAGGGCTTTCGGATTCGGACATCGTCCCTCCCAAAATGGAGCTGAGCGCCGGGTCAATTGATTAAATCCGTAACCGATCTGGCTTTACTCACAATAGCCGAATTAATGAAAAAAGTAATGGCAGCAACTGTTGAATTGAATGTATGATTTGAATTTTTACGATTTTCATTTGAAGTACTAAAAATTTAAGTTATCAGCTTACGAGCTTAACTTTACAGAGCAGCCACTGCAATAATCCAAATCTGCAAAAAAAAAACATACAATAAAAAACGACTGACTAAAACACACAAAATAAACCAACAATGATAGTATTCAGTAATCTAAAAGCCACAACGGCGCACATGATCCAAATTATAAACACAACGGTGGCTGGGCGTCCTGCCCGGGCAGTCGGCACGGCCGAAAATCATAGAACACTCAAAGAACGATCTCATAAGACCCTTGACATACACAACTCGTTTTAGAGCCGTACCTAGCCGTTCGCTCCGAGATCGTTCGGGGTCTCGAGAGTCCTCGCAGTCCCTCGTTACGGCGGGGCCCATTAGACCAGGGGCGCAAACCGCGCCACGATTTTAGTTTCCGACCCAACGCGCCCCCAAGCACTTATATCCGCACATATCCGCCTATATCCGCCCCTTAATAAGGGAGTCGGCGCCTAATTGACTTAACATTGGATTAATAACGGTTTAAGACTGAAATATGTTTACCGATGAATATTATGCTGGTTCGTTTTTAAATTGCCAGGGGTGTAGCTTGGAATTAAATTGTTTTCGGAAGTAATGTATTTTTGATTCGGTTTAGTTACCCGAGATTTCGAATCAACGAATAGAATCCGTTAATTACACTGCTAAAACTTTAGTTACCTAATACTCTTCCATTTCTCGAAAAATATGCAAGTCGCGTAAACCACTCCAAATTTCCACTTCAAGCGAATTGAATAAAGAAGAAGATTGAGAGTCTTCACGAAAACCTCTCATTAAATAAACCTTTGGGTGAAACTTTTGAGCAAACTCTGGGTGTTGAACACTTTAGTTTTTAATTGATCGCCAGTCATTGAATAGTGGAGTAAGTTTGCGACGCCGGGGACACGTCGGCGAAACTGTAATAAAAGGCTTTTGAGATTCACCTGGAGTTAGGAGGAGTCGTTAAAGCGGTTCATATCTTTGTGTAGATAGGCGTGGGCGACGATTTGTGTTTGTCTTTACCTTCCCTTTTTTTTCCTTATTGGGTTCTGTTATATTAGAAAGAGTAATATTAGGTTTTAGAAGGCTTTATCCTGCTTTTTCATCAATGGATTTTCTTTTTGAAGATACTGGTGACTCGTGTCTACCAGTGAGTCTAGTGCTCTTGTAAATGTATTATGATTTGTATTTTTTTCAAATGAGTACCATGATAGATTATTTTCTCGCACGCCATTAAGGTACTACATCATCAGAAACAGTATGTTATGATGATCATATTTAATGGAGCAATTTTATGGATTACTGCAATCACCGCAATTATAATTGTGAATACTTCCGCTGTTTACAACTGTGGCAAGGTCATCTGAACGTGGAGAGACAAAATTGATATTTTTCCCATTACTGCTTAAAGGAATAATTTCATAAATTTATTTTTTTATTAATGCGGTTTTTGTGATTTATTCAGTACACCTAAAAATTAATCCAAGACAATAAGCACTTAAAATATTGAAATCGAATTGTTTCTGTTCTGCGGCAGTTTTAATTTCAAGGTAGTTAACAAGAACTACTTAACACTTTATGAGTCGGTAAATACTTGTAAAGCCCACTTTCCTTCATCTTCTTAAGGATTCATCAATTAAAAGTTTCACGTTTCGGACTAAATAACTTTCAAACTACTTTGGTACAGATTTAGCTTTATTTCTACCTGAATTCTGAATTCCTTGACCGGCTTCTTGATTAACTATCTTAAGTATTAAGTCGTCCACGGCGCGTCGTGTTCTACGCGCGCCTTAAAGAGCGTCAGCAAAATGAATGGGCCCCCTCACAGAGGGCTAAAGCCTGCTGGGGACGCGGGACTTATTTCCATCACCGTGACCCCGGAACATAAAGGGCTATTGAAGGACACCGTGGATTTTAGTCAGTACAAGTCTGACAGTCCCTCCCGCCCTGCCCAGGGTGGGAGGACTCACTTGATGATTTTACCACGATGAAAAAAAAAGTATTAAGTCGTCTAATGCCTTATTGTTACCGAATACCTTTGTCTTTTCTGGAATTCTGGTGAAGAGGTTAGAACGATTCTATTTTCAGTTACTTCACCGAAAATGTTCGTTGTTTGTGTAATAGCTCGGGGGGAAATGAAAAAATTGACAAAGTGCGTAATAAATTTTTCCTTTGCGTTTCTTTATGTGTTTTCTCAGTATTTATTTGACACAGCTATGAGAATGTTAGATATTTGGAAAGCTTCTACGTTCCAACGTCGTTGTTGACTCCTGAGGTATGATATCTTGTTAAACAGGAAAACATCTTTGAGAATTTAATTGTGTTTTTTTTCTTCCATTACGTGCTTCGCAATTCATATTTGCGTGCGATTTGATTTGTGTTTTTGTCATTGAATTCTTTGGCGGAGATTTCTTTTTTTAACATAATCATAATAACATAATGGATCTTGTTATTGGATTCACTGTGAGGAAAGGCAGTATTCTGTTCATTTTTTATAAGTAATCCATATTTTTAACACTTTCAAAAAGATTTTTTACTAATAGCACTTTTTAGCTACAAAATACTAAATGCATGTTTGTATTTATGTTATAAGGTTTGTAAACCCACAAGAGAGGAGAAATTCCTAGCATTTTTTTTTACAACAGAAAAAAAAAGTATGAAAGCAACAAACATAGTGTTTGTATTTATTTTTATTCTACGAGTGTTCAATATTGACAAGTGAATACAATATATTGTAAGAAGACTTGTTACATAACGTGTGGGTCTTAACAAGTACAATCTCTCCTTGCGCCATGTCACTTGTCGACAAGTCATGTCAGTTAGTTTATGATAGTCATGCTAATAGCAACATTGGACAATCCACAGTCCCTGTACAACATGAAATGACATTATTTAATACCATTAAGTAACAACATACATGTCCATGTTCGAAATCTGAAAGTGTTTGTGTATGTTTGTACTTAACTTGTTGAAGCCTAAACTTCTGAATAGATTTTGATTATGTTGAAAGGTGGTCCCCAGACAACAGATTTTAAGATTATATTCAATTAATATAAATCTGTTGATTTTATAAACATCAGTTAAGCCATACTAATAAACGTTTTAATCCCTTTTCGTCGAAACTAGACTTAGTTTTGAGTTTAATTTGAACTTCGAATAACAAACCGTAGGCATTCATTAAATCCAGCTTATAACCAAATTAAGATTTAGAATTTAATATTCTTGGAACACGGTGTACCTATTGACTGATACAACTAGTTTTGAGAAAATTAAATGAAGATAATAAATGAAAGGATTAAAAATAAACAAAAAAACAGTTCATCAACAAAGTCAACTGTGAAACGTTCCCAAGAGATTTGTGGTGTTGCCATGTTGTAATGGCAACACTTCGCCTCAGGCCAAGGTATTTATGTCCAGAGGCTTAGGGAAAAAAAACCTATGAAAGGGACTATATATATTTTGATCGATGGAAGAAACCATACAGAGTAGTAGAGTAGAGATCTCAGAAGAAAAACTCCAATGTCACTTTTGAAGAAAGGACCATACAGACACAGTGAACCTGTCCAAGTGTCCAATCACTGCATAAAGAATATAATTCACATGACAGCTATTACTACCCCTAATCACCCCAATGAAATTATTCTATTTTGCACATTGAGATGATAAAAGAAAATCGCTATGCAAAATCACAGAGCGTTTGATTTCTCCACGAATTCAAAAGCTTTCGAGTAAACTTAAGAACTTAGAAAAACTTAGAGTTCCCTCGAGAAATCAGTAAAACCGCTAGCTCAAAAGCAATCAGCCCGTAACATAGGTACAGTATTAATTTTACGGTACTTTTGCTGTATAAAATGAAAAGTATTTTGTATTTTATGCATAGTTCAATATTAAAACTTAAGTACTTGAGTCTTGAAACTCAGAATTGCTAGTAAAATTAATAAAAAAATCCATTAAATTTGGTGAGGTAAGGTGAACGAGCTATGAAAGATTAAACTTTATATTAACATTGACACTTTGAACCATTCTTATAATGAAGATTTAATAATGTGGTAGGATTACCAATAGATAAATTCAATTCATCACCACTTTTATTCGTCTATTTTACGATCACAGTGTAATTTCCTTTACATATTTCCTTGGTTTTTTTCTACGATCCTACAATTAGGTTTTTCAAATTGAGAGCCAAAATTATTTTTGGGTAAACAATATAATAATTACTAGCTGCTGCCAGCGGTTTCACCTGCTACAACTCGAAAATTATCATATAATATGTGTTAATCCAGGTTATAAACTATCTGTGTACCAAATTTCAGCCAAATCCGTTCAGTAGTTTTTGCGTTACAAACATCCATACATACAAACTTTCACGTTTATAATATTAGTAGGATTTAACTTGAATTTATACAATGTATGGGACAAAATATACTCCTAAAGAGCTCTCTCTACAGCACCGCAGTTGTTCAGTAGGACACTCACTGAATCACAAATGCATTGAATGTCGAAACATCTGGCGTTGTTTTAGCTAATGGTGTCCAACTTACTGAGGTAAAGTGGCTATTTCGAAGATTTTACGTTTGGTATTTCCTTGATGGATACATTATAATTATATGACCTCTGTAATTTGTAAAGAATAATGACCATTTTTAATCAGCATTTACAAATAAAAAGGATACTAATAGTTCAGAACTGGCCCTAAGACAGCGCCCTGTGGTACAACTACATTTCACTAGTCATAATTAATTCTCATGTACTTGATTATAAGCCATACTTATTCATTACTCTTTGTTATGTGATTGGTTTAATTTATTGGACAAATCGTGTTGCATCATCGTAATAAGAGCGTTAATAACTGAAGAATCGTTTTTCTAAAACAACTGTAATCTGATCTTAGACCAATCTAATTATCTAAAAGAGCTTTCACAGCCACTAATGAAGTTGTATTCGAAACTTCAGAGAGGCCAAAGTCTAGTGTGCTAAGTTGAGTAAAGTAATTGACCTTAGTGATTGTAGAAATCAATAAGAGCGCGTATGTACTTACAGCCAGTGCCTATTAGTAGAAGATCCATCTTATACGGTAGAATATGAGAAAAGTGGTCGTGTAAAGCAAATACCGTACATTACTATCTTCTGTATTTGGGGCTGGACGATCCTTTCATTCTTGATTCTGATTTGACTACGATATATTGCAGCTTTAGGAGTATAAAGAATATCTTCGAGCAGACTAATTCCATGTTATGTTTGGTGCGCCTATGCCCGAGAGAATAATATCATGATCTACCAGCCTTTATTCCACTTTACTTGGGGTCGGGACAGCACATTTTCTTTTCCAATTCTTCCCCGCTAGACGTAACAGCGTCATTTACTTCTTTTTCTTTCACATATTCCAACAATCCATCCATCTTTTCTTTAATGCCTCTTCTTCTCCATCCACCAGCATTCACACCCATCACTCTGTTGGTGACATGCTTATTCTCTAATGTCGGGTTTTCTTCAGTTATGCATTCAACTAGTGGAGAACTGTAATGCTGCGGTATTGCATGATATTTGGCTCACGTTTTTGTATTGATTAGATAGATGCCGCTTGTGTTCGTTTTTTGTCATCTTAATTACGTACGCTACACCAACTACCAACAATGAAAGATAAAACTCAGTAATTTATGTATTCAATTCATAATTCAACCCACTCGTATCATGAATAAAGTATACAGTTATATTAATAATAATTATAGCTAGCCAGTTCTAAAAGGTGAAGGAAAATCGTGATTCACACACGAAATGACTAAACATAATATCGTGTGATGTCCAGTGAATACCGATAGGTCAAGTTGAACGAGATCACTAGCCTTTGACTAATCTACTAGTGATGCGATATTTATAGCTAGAATTTGTGTACAAGTCTACGTTATTTTAAGGCTTAGTTTTGCAGCTTTTTTCTATTTCGTCCTGTCTGTATAAATGTTTTTCCAAATTAAAGAAGTGGGTTTCTAGTCTAACCAGATCGCAGTGAATACCAACTAGTATCCGTTGTCGGATGCCTTTTTATTAATACTTACATTACTGTGGCTATGCTGATTGACATGTTGAGTAGACCTATTTCATTGTTCCATTGATTTATTGGTATTGTATTCCAAACTTGAATATAAATTGTTAACTTTGCTATTAAAAAAATTAAAAACATAACGGTTTTTGAAAAACGAATAGCCAAAATATAAAATACATAGAATATTTGAAATCTTAATATAGAGAACAGTACTACTTATTTTATCATCAAAATAAAAAAATAAAAAACCTGTACACGGAGGCGATAACCGATCGAAAAGGAAAAACCTCATTAACGCCTTTTAAAAGCTCTTCGGATTCACACTTAGCGTATTAATGAGTATTGCACCGTCAGAATTTTAAATAAGGCAAACTTTATTGAACATTATCTATGCCTCCTCTGCTTTACGTTAAAGTATCGTATTGGTTATGATTTAAGGTTATTTTTTCAATATTTTTTATAATCTCAAATCCACAAAAAATATCATAGCCAAACTTAATTGTAAATACAATTACCCAAACGGTAGCATGTCAGTCAACTTTGAATTACTGTTAGAATGGAAATAATGAATATTATTTTTTGATAATAATAATTTTGTTTTGATTTTATTATTAATGATTTTGGGCTTAATTATGTTTTGTTTAGTTTTATGAAGGTGTAATACAAATAAACACATTTTTAATCTATATATATAAAATTCAAAACTGACTGACTGATCTGACAACGCACAGCCTAAACCGCTGGGCCTAGAAACTTGAAATTTGGCATAAGCCCTCCTTATACCACGTAGGTGAGCACTAAGAACGGATTTTGCGAAATTTGGCCCCTAAGGGGTTGTTTTTGGGGTTGATAGTTTGTATGAAACTTCGCTACTACAGATGTTAGGAATTCCAAATTTTGCATGGGGTGTCTTTTTAGAGCGTAGATACTTACTATGATGAGATTTTGTGAAATTCGACCCTCAAGGGGTTGTTTTTGGGGTTGATAGTTTGTATGAAACTTTGTTACTACAAGTGCTAGGAGTCTCAAGACGTAAGTGATAGTTAAAACGGGATTGATGTATTGACAGTTAGAGGTATCAAATTTTACAAGAGGTTTTACTTTAGACATAGGTTCTCACTAAGTGATCTTGCGAAATTCAACCCCTTAAGAGGCTTAAGAGTAGTTTTGGGATTGTTAGCAAGGAATCCCAATATATTCATTGGGGTTATTTTAAGAACGTAGGTACCACCCAAGACGGGATACTGCGAGTAGATAGAAATTTTGTTGAATATTGATTTAAATTTTCGAAAAGTATCCCTTACAGAGAGGGTGACTGGGAGTAAAAATTCACAAAAACAAAGTTCGAAAATCACGCGGACGAAGTCGCGGGCGAAGTGCTCGTGCTAAATATTTCTTATAAAACTATGGACGACACATGAAACGATCACCAAATAAAAAATTCAAAGTCTGAACCCAAGAAATTCTTACGAATACAATATTAACTCTAATAAGATTCGAGGACGTGTTCTTTGTGGGTCAAATAAGCTTCCCCTTTGAATTTCTACGTAACAATGTTCAACCTTCCGTTTTTATCGTTATTGACATTGAGACCTCTCAATTTGATAAGGGACTAACAGTGTTATAACTATCGAAAGCTGTCTGAACAGTACACGAAGTTTGTACAGTACTTACATGACCTAACCTTTGTTGTAGGCCTTAATACGACCCAATACAATAATATTACTTGTTCGATAAACTGATACGAGGCTTCCCGACAGCTCTATTAATTGAAGTCGATTTCCCTCAGTGCTCCCCCCTTCCCCCACGACTTCCAGTTAGTCGTAACATCCCGTAATATTTAGGTCAGTACGATACACACGTCCGTAGCGAGGTGCATTTTTAAATTGAAATAAAAGAGAGATTCATTTTCGCTCCAATTCACCAAAAGTATAAGCTTGTGGGCAAGAATATGTTTGACTGATTTTAATGAGAGAAATTTTTAATTATGCTTTCTTTTTAGCGATATTTCATTAGCTAAAAGGTTTAGAGAAGGCGTTGAATAAAAAAAAACGTGTAGGTACTTTGTCTACGGCGTTGCAAATGTTGCTCATTTTAAAACTTTGGTAAGGGTCTATAAAGAAAATGATGGACCATGTACTATAATGACTTTGTTCACTTAAAATTATTACGTCTGAAGAGTGAAGGTAAATAGTTAATCTATCTACGTCTTTCACTTTTAGACTAACGGTTAGCAATCTAGAAAGTCTGAGTACTAGATATGATCAAGTTACACAATGTGAGTGTAGGTTTTTTTTGTCTTTCTTGTCTGAACATGAAGTAGGTGTTTGCAGTGACATAAGAAAGGTTGATGGTGTGAATCACTACTTTTTTGGGTGCTTGAATCATTTAATGAATGGTCCCAGAGCAAAATGGGAGAGACTGTCAGGCTTGTACTGACCAAAGTCCACTGTGAGCTTTCAATAGTTCCAGGGTTACGGTTACCTGGTGAATCAGTTCCGCGACCCCGGCTGGCTTTAGCCCTCTTTATTCCGTCATAATGCTGGAGGCGCGTATAGAACGCGAGCGACGCACCGTCGACCTGGGGTCAGGTTATTACTCGAGTTAAAACTATCCGGTTTCTTTAAAAGCACTTTGCGTTGTCAGGGCTCCAGTGCTCTTTCAAAACAGTTCCGCGGCCCTGACAGGACGATCAACTTCTAAGAGAGTCACGTTGTGGTTGATGCGATGTTGTCAGAACCACCCACGCGGTCAATAATGTCGTCAATGTGTTCCATGTAAATCTGCTATTTATTTTCATTATATAATAATGCAATAGATAGAATACTCTTTATTATGCACACCATACAACTTCAAGGTACATAACATTACAAATTATAACTTAAACATAGGGTGACACAATAGGCGGTCTTATCACTAAAAGCCATCAAGACAACCTTTGGATGGATTAGGAAGAAAGAGCGATGTTGATTGTTGTTGATGTTGATGTTGTTGATGATGATGTTGTTGATGCGATGTTCAACTGCCCACAAAATCCATTGTGAAACAACCCTAAAAGTCAATAAATTGGATTTAATTAAACCCTCTTTATTCCATTGTAGAAAACAAATCCCATTTTCTAGCGGTTTTATCGTGATTGACACTTTTCCAAGGACATTCGGAAAGCCTATTTGATTTGGCAACTTTTGATTGGACGTTTGAGCAATTCCGTGAAAGGGTCGTAAACTTGTAACCACAGAACCTTATTTAGATGACATTAAGTATTAATATTCTGTACTTTATAACAGAAGTGATTTTTTAGACTCTACAAAACTTTTGAATTATAAATCACAACGGCTCTTTCGAAAAAAATACATTAAAATAAAGAAGCTTTGTATTTTTTAAAGTTCACAATCTACGTTTTCAGTGATACGAATAAAAAATTACCATCTCTAAAATATAAAAACGAATTCAACTCAAAAGCATCATTTATATAGAAAAAAATATGTGAATAGAAGAAAAATTAACCACTTGACTCGTACTGTAATATAATATGATTTATGCTGGAAAATCTCAGCCAGTATCATTACCATAATGAGAAATTTCTTCAATGGCAACACTCATTTATCGCTTTGAGAGATATTAGATAGGGTGACGAGAGCACAGCTGAGAAATGAGTGGCCTTTTAACTAATTTTTCTTGAAAGTTGAAAGGAAATATTCTACGGAACACAGTCGGCTCTCTTTTTTTTTGGGAAGCATTTTTCCGACTTTTTTTTTGACTCAGTCAGTCAGCTGCAGAGAAGAATACTTTACATACGTATGCAAAATATTGCTGGACTTGAAATAATTTGAGTTACGTTTTTTTTTACTACTGGGATATGGAATGATAAACACTACATATTGATACTGTATTGAAGGATGAATTCATTTAAAAATTAAGCGTTAGAATGTGAGCATCTCCTAACATTTCGAACGTTAACAGATGATCATGTGAAAGTAAAAAAGTTTTATTTTAAACGTTGCCGCACACTAGGAATTTCTTCCTGTATCGTGGGTGCGTTTTCAAACATAGAAACTCACATACACAAACTCCCAGACCCGGAATAGCTACTTGCGGATCAAACAAATTTGTGTTCCTTGCGGGGATCAAACCCGAGACACGCTGTGCAGCGGTCGATCGCATAGGCTTCCGAAATGCCTTTGAACTTATATTGATTTTTAAGTCCAGAATTCCTCACTACTTTGTCCTCCATCAGTACCTAAATCGGAAAAACTCAGAAAGTACATTTTTTGAACTTCCAACCTCATCTAAAGAGCAGAGGTGTTAACCCTCTGGACCCTCACGAATTATTGATATCTTCTTCAAAATATTATTTCAATAAATATATACCAATATTTTGCCGAGTTCAATCAATACTAATTTTCCTTTTTCTTAGATGGCATCAGGTGACATCATTGTCAATAATTATTTATTCTTCTTCACTTAACTCTTGCCCATTACTGGCCTGTTGGTCTAGTGGTTAGTGACCCTGACTGCTATGCCGGAGGTCGTGGGTTCGATTCCCACCCAGGACAAATGTTTGTGTGATGAGCACGATCATTTGTTCTGTGTCTGGGTGTAATTTATCTATAATATGTATATATTTAGAAATATATAAGTATGTTTATCAGTTGTCTAGTACCCATAACACAAGCTCTGCTTAGCTTGGGACTAGATGGCGTTGTGTGATAGTTGTGGAATATTATTATTATTACCCTAACAGCTTCACAACAGTAATCTAGTTGCCGAATATTCTCAATATTGATTGTTTTCAATAGGTATATTTTACCAATAAATTTAAAGTTTCCCCTTTTCAAAATGTTTACATTACCTCAAGAAACTTGTAACTTTACCTTTCAAACTTAAATATAAATAACATCTTGGTTGCCCGGTAAAAGTTCTAGCTTACTTTTGCCCAGGGCGTTGCCCGTCCGAAATTCGGTAATCACCCCTCGGGAACGTCATATACTGGGATAAAAACTAACCTATGTGATAATCCAATTTATAAACCATCTTTAAACCACATTTTATATAATTATGTGGAGTAGTTTTTGTGTGAAAAAATAACTAACCACAAACTTTTGTAAATACGAGTAGATTTGTAGATACATTTCTCATAATTATTAATTACATAAGTTAGTGATTCTTACTCTGATACTGGGGCGCGTGACACATCCTGCCGGATCTTATCTGATAAGACAGTCTCGCGACCGGTGAAACTAGAGAAAAAATAGGGGCTATTGAAGGATCACCATGCAATTTAGTCACTTCGAGTCTGACACCCCATTCGCTCCACCCGGGACTCAAGAATCATTTGATGATTTTACCAAATTAAAAAAGCATCACACAAAAAAGGAAGAAGTAGATTCAACTTCGACCTCTATAATCGGCAGAAAACACTCGACAATAATCCAAACCCGATCACTATGGCAAAGAGAGAATATTTAAAGAGAGATTTTTCTTAGAATTTTCATCAGTGATTTGCGCGGCCACCTCAGCCGCTGAAACTTCATATTCAATGGCGTCTGGCTCGAATAAATCAAAATGCTACGACGTCGAGTAAGCACTTCCGTCCTTTGAAAGACTTTCTGAGATTGCTCGTTTTATATTTCGACTCTTATCTTTATGGTGTAGATATTTCACTCGATATTGGTTCTAAGATTGATTGGTTTTTTAAGTAATTATTCCGGTTGTTTGTAGGGTGAATTGATTTTGTTGTTGAAGTCACTGAAGTAAGGTATGTGGTTCTGATCTCAGGAGCACGCAAGAGTGCTGTCGCATTGCTGCGGAACTGGGAGTGTAACTGTAACTTCATAAACACTTATAGAGAATATATGAAGACCATACCATGATTGTGACAGGGGTTAGTAGGCTTAATAATTTAGTATACAAATTATGAAACATCAAAAAAAAAATTCAGCATGATAAAGAATTATAAGTCCTTCAAGAAGGGTATAGGTTAAAGCAAAATTTAGCAACGAAATTAATCGAGATCATCACATCCCACGATCAAGAGCTTCCAGAGTCAATATTTCATAGTTGATAGTGACGACATTGACTGGTCATAAACGTGGTTTAGACGCTAACTTTTATTTACTTAAATTCGCCGTTAACGCCACTACCATGTCAAGTCAAAGCAGTATAAATTATTCCAAAATAATGAACACCCGCGTAAATTATTGAAATAAACATGAGGCTAACATACATCGCAAATTGAAATCTAAATAATAGGTACATAGAAAAAATGTTTTTGTAAATGAACTACGCATATGAAATTAAATTAAGTACTCTGATGACTGTTTCATTTCCTGTCCATTGCATTCAAATTATTTTCATTTAGGTACATACCTACGTATAATATTTATTTTGTATAACATTACCTACCCTATAGTCTCGACTTATGAAACACATGAACTTGGGCTATTAAGCTTTAGTAATATGGCAGTTGTAATCCCCGAAGGGTTAGGCAGAAGTGACCATCAACAATTCGCAAGTTAAGTTTTAAGTCCTATGTAATAAGAGTCAGGACGATTGCCATCAACTGGGCTGTGGGCACAAATCCAAAATCCGTGACGACTACTGAGAAAATCTTAGAAAAACACAATAACACTTTTTCTGAACCCGAAATCAAACCCAGATTCTCCTTCCCAGTCACGCTTGCAACCACTAGCCTAGTGAAGCAGTCACAACCAAAAATACGGACGATTATACGAACAGATTGTTAGCTCTTTAAATAAGTAACAATCCAATTCTATAGAGACTAATTAAAATAAAATTCTCTACTCTATATTTAGAAATACGCAATAACCTAATTTGAAATAATTATATATCCTTAAAGACATAATAAATTGGAGACGGCTGACCTTTTCGCCAAGCAGTAAATCTACAAAAATAACACTGATAGGTATAAAAATAAAAAAGAAATACGAACAAAAAAGCTATAGAGATGTTTATAGACATATACACGCATACATAGACATAAATAGCCGCATCTAATTAATTCGGAGGTCAACACATGTTACTTATTAGCTCACATCTGGTTGTGCAAAAAACGATTGTTTCGGACAAAAATATTGCGTAATATTGGACGAACGAAATGCAAGAACTCGTTTACGATAACGTTTTTAATTGTTGATCAGTTGTGATTGGTGATCAGATTGGTGTCTATTCTGAATTATATTAGTATTCAGACGAGCCCTGGTTAGTCTGTTGGACCTCAAGACAGGAGAAAGATAATTGACAATATTTCTACTGGATAGTTATTGTTTTAACAATATAAGACTTAGCTTCTTGCCGTATAGCTTATTGTTCTTTGTACACATAATATTAGTATGTATAAAATTTACAATAAGGGTTTATTTAAAATACACAGGTAATGGAAACAGCGTCCAAGCTACAGGTCAGGACTCCAAGGGTCATAACAATACGCGCTGTCATGAAAAATTACTTTCTAAGTCAGGCCTTTACTTCAACTGCCTAAGGAAATCATCCTAAGGTTTCAGGCGAGCCTCTAGTAATTAAGATAGTTACCGTGGAATTATTGCAACACGATTTCGAACATAATATTGCCAAATCAAAATAACACAATCAAATTGGAAAACGATCTAAAACAACGCAAATACATAAATCCTAAAGTTCAATGTTCTTATGGATTGATCGACATTGACATTTTAAAAAACTCCAAACAAAGATTGCATTGAAACCGATATTTGTAAAAAAACGTATTCCTGTTCACCCTTATTTTAAAAACTCGCATCGAACCACGTTTTACCATAATTTATGTCGTATCTCGTATCTTGTGTCGATTGCTTGCTTCTGGGGCATTTCGAGTGCGGCCCAGATGTCGACGGTCGAAACGGTAACACGATATCGGTCCTCGTGGAATCCAAACGAGATTTATTGGACAAACCGATAGTGTTCTATTAAAAATTTGATTTTTATTAGGGTTGTCAATATTTTGAGTGAAGGTCACATCGATGGGTGCTGATATTGGTTAAAAAATCTAAACTTGTATCTTCTATTCACCATTAGTTGAATTGAGCATGTAACTTTAATTGTGCGGCAAATAATCAGATGTATTTATTGTGAATAGCGGCCCGTCCCGGCTTCGCACGGGTGGAGGACCCGGTCTAAAACCCGGTCCACTTGGTTACAAACACAACAAAAAAATAATTATCCGAATCGGTCAAGCCGTTTTCATGTTATGTCGTGACAACGGAAAACGGGTTTCATTTTTATATATATAGACTATAAGTGTTGTAAATTTCATTTATCGTCACATATTACACACAAACGTTAAATATATAATCCTTTTCGACAATTCAAAACCAATAATCTTTTTGAATTTTGAAGCCCTAATTTCTATCCCAAACTGCAATTTACGTTAACGCCGACACAAGTGTATATGTAATACAGAATCGGTGCGGCAAACGTATGCATTGAATATGTAGCGAGGCATTTTTCTAACAAACGTGACATCCTGTGAAATTGCATTTTGCAAATGAATAATGTCTTTTGCACATTCCATGCAATACATTTTAAAAATATCTGTTTTTCGGTAACAGATTGTTCCAATCACAAAGTTGTCAGACAATGTATTGGTTTTTGAAATTAAAAATTCAAACTGAAATAGTACGGCACTGTTATTTTGGCCAACACTGTAATTAACTTTTTAGTTTTTCCGTTTGTCAGACAGGGAAAATTTATTCAATTAGTTAGTAACTTAACTTGAGAAAGTTACTTAATTAAAAGTTGGTTTTATCATTTAAGATTCTCTTTTAAAAATACAACTGTGAAGTGAAAAAGGTTAAGAAAGTCGACGATTTCACATTAAAACATTAAAGAAGATAACCTTCAAGAACCAAATTAACACTACGGAAAACAATGGATCAATACTTGAAGAAAAAGCTTCGTAAACTTGTTGTTATCTAATTAATAGAGGCTCAACGTTGAGTTCGTGGCATTGAACGTTCTATCATCGATATCCGATTCCAATAATCGAACGATACTTGTAAAACTTGTTTCTAAAGGAAAAAGCACCACTATTGGCCCAGTTTCACCGTCATAGCACACATTTGCGTCGGACTCACAACGCGATATTTGCGTTATATTGCGATTTTTGATTTACAACCTAACTCGTCGCGTCTATAATCCTTGGAGATCGAGATTTATCCTGGAACAGTTATGTAAGTCCCTTATTATTGCGAGCTTATTGCTATCAATCGGCCCCATTAAGCAATATGCTGTTGCTATGACATACTTGGTACAAAACCCCAATCACAATTGCTCAACAGGTCCTTCAAATGCGACTGCTGATCACGAAAGCACTACCCCAACAAGGCAGTTCGTATTTCTGATTCAAATCGAAATTTGTGATCGGATACAACCGGACCATTTCTATCGGACACCCTTGAACTTTGTCAAACTTGGCCGCGGAGATTGTGACGTCAAACGGCCAACCTGTTCGGGCTTCTTATCTCACAAACTTGGCAAAACAAGCGACCGTCGTTGTTGAATACTTCGGAGTATGACATCTGTTACGAATGATAATTTATCGTTTTCCAAAAGTTTTTGTAACAATCGAGGACTTCGTTCAATGATAAGCTGGTAATTGTATCTGATATTGGCAGATTTCTTTTAAACAGTTAAGAAAAAAGATTTTAATATCCAAACTTCTTAATCAACCAAATGGATAGCAAAACCAAACTAAAAAACGAACCATTCCTCAACTCTCCTCTTTTGAAAACTAACAAAAAGAAACCTTAACCATTAGAAAACAGTAGAAATAGAACTCATTTTTCACATTTCAATATTACACCAAACCATTTCAGAAAGCCAACACAAACAGGGTTGCCACTACCATTATAATATAAAACCATTTACGCTGTCAACGAAACTATACAAATACCAGTGTAGCCACACTAAATGCATTTTCACGTCTTGTATACCTCTTTAGACCCCTATATACGTGAATCTTCAAAGTCGGTCCCATTCACGGGGCAAATGGACTAATATCGTAACTTGAAACGACCGTCCCCTGACAGCGTATAGTAAATCGTCATTTAGTCGTTTCGGGTGCTTAATGTGCCAAGTTTCAATTAAAAAGCCATAGCAGTGCCATATACGGGCCATTAGTTCTGATTATTAGCGGGTGTATTTTGCGGAGTGGATAATTTTATTAAGGTAATGAAGGTAGGTAATATCTTCACTCGGTTGTTTTGTGAAGTGAGTTGAATTTAGAGGTAAAGTACGGAGGAGGTATTAATTAAGAAAACTTTATTAATGATGCGGTTTCGCTTTTAGGAAATGTGTAATCAGCATTAGGTAGATGAACTTTAAGATTAATTAGGCATTTACCTCAAAAGCCTAGTCCTATTTATATACATTTAATAAAATTCTTTATTCTGAGACCAGCAACGCGACCCGGCTTCACTTAGGTGACAATGTGAAAATAAAAAGGTTCGTAACTGCATGTTAACGTAGCTTTCTATACATAAAATATTTTTTAAATCAGTGATTGACAGTAAGTATTTGAGTTTATCCATTACACAAACAAAAAAAAATCTGTTCTCTTTAAAATATTATTATTTGAATTCAGATTTATTTTAATTTAGGTCCCCCAAGTGCCCATTACAGAATTACGAGTACCTACAGTTTATTATAAACATTAGAGATTACTGAGAAGTATTCTATCTTGATCTTCCTCGATCCTGCCATTAATAACAAAGTATAAAGTGATTGCCAGGTACAAAGATCAATGATCAACTTATAAAACACAGGCAGGTAGTCAGGCAATAAAGAAAAATAATATTAAATACTCCGAGCAAACACGTGTCAAATAAATGTACAATCGGCGATGAAAAATTACTTATTTTATGACAAGGTGATCTTGCACAAGTTCCGCGGAAAACTTTTCTTCCGACTTTCCCGGAAATTATATTGAAGTGGAAAAGTTGTTTTTATTGGTTTCGAGTTTTAGATAAGGATTATGTTCCTATCAAAAACGAGTTCAAAGAGTAATTGCCATCTTTTAATAACTTTGATTACCTGTAAAGTTTTTTGAAGTAATATTTAAACTTCAAGACTGCCTCGTTAGCCCGCTTAGCAGGTTCGAGTTCCAAGTAAGTCAAAGTGTTATTGGATTTTTCCGCTACAGGCTGCTTCTGTGAAATTCCTAAGAAATCTTCCAAGAGATTCAGAGTCAGGACCCCTGCCTGGATGATGGTAAATAAGCTCGCTCCTTGTTACATAGGACCTAGAAATAACTGGCGAAATGTGGCCGTACTGATAGCTTTAACTCTTTGGGATACACAGGTATAATTAATCTGTACTAATATTATAAAACTAAAGAGTTTATTTGGTTGATCTTTTTGTTTTGGATAGTGCATTTATGGAGGTAAGCATCATACTATGACCAATAGGAGCTGATCAGCGGAGGTGAAACTGCGGGGAAGAGCTGTTTTTTTACTCGTAGAAAATAAGACGGTTCACTGCTTCCAAATTGTCATAATTATAAAAACTGTCATTAACTAAATCCCCCTACAAATCCTCACTTGTGCAATTTCCGTACATTGAGTACATGTTAGCCACAAAACCACTGATTACTCGCTACCCACTAATAGCATCAAACTAAAATGATGTGACGAAACATAAATAAAATACAAAGGTCGCTAATGTACCATTAAAATGCCCACATCAAACCTAATTTTGCGAAAATAATTTTCAATGCATCTCAGGGTACATAATGTTAGTAAATAATAAAGCATAAAACAAAGACTGTTCACGACCTCGTGATTCGGTCGTGAGAGACATCGTCCGGGCTAGTTCACAAGGTAGACTAATTCCATCTCTGTCTAGTTTAATAAATAGAAAAGAGATATATAATGAATAAGATGATCATCGATTGTGAAGGGTAATGCTATCTCTGAAAAGCACTGACCGTAGCTGTATAGAAAACAATAAATTTCAGAGAAGTCACGTTTCGATAATGATAATTGAGCTGTTAAAATAATCTAGCCGCATTGTTATTTATCTGCAGGAAGATTTAGCTTATTGGGACAGTCATTAGCAGCGAACTATTCATCTATAGACCATGCGGATATCATACTAAACTTAATTAACATAACATTTCATCTGTCAACTTATTCAATGGATTCAGAACAGGTGTGCCTATGTCTACATTTCGACAGTTATGCGCTTCCCATTATGATATAAGGCGAATCAAATCCAAACTACAGGCTTTTACGTAGTGATAAAAACCTAAATAAAATCACAATAACTCGTTGCCTGACCAAGTAATCGAATATCGAGGCTCAGTAGCAGCGATTGCTTTTGCAAGCCCTCTTGTTAGCGTCGCGGGACTATCGGGTAACCGTGGGCCGGAACGTAAAGAGCTATTAAACGACACCGTGGATTTTTGTCATTACAAGTCTGTCAGGCCCTGCCCTGGATGGGAGAATTCATTTGATGAATTTACCACGACAAAAAGAACCCTCAATTTGCTGACTTTTTTTCAAAAGAAATATTTTTTTACAATAAATGTTCACAAAGATTGATAATGTAACGTTGCTTAAAAAGTAACTCACACATTCACTCAATGTTACATCTTCATGAATAAATACAGAACAAATCAATCTACGTCTCATTTCAATCAACACTCACTCATACTTCATCTAAACACTTCATTATACAAACGATTAACTGTGTATCTGATTGAAATGCGAGCAGAATGTCATGCAATCAACTTCTTTTTCCTACTCCAGTAATACTGAATACAATACACATGCGTCAATCTTATTCCTAACCATTTAAGTCTAGAACAGAATAAAATAAACTATAATAGCGGAAGCATAAGCGACTTTGCGGCTTAAAACCTAAAGAAATTTTCTTTGACAGTCAAACGAAACCACAAAATGTCTAAAACATAAAAACCTTGCAATACGTTTGAAGCAGTCGTGCAAATATCAATATTCGAAAGGGATACTCTCCAAGGGAAGTTGAGAACAAGACGAAAATATAGAGTGGAATAAATACTGCGTTAGCTCATAAATCATTTGCGAACATGTTACACTCGACGACAAACACAGTTTCTTATATATTTCACATTGTTGCCTTAGCGATTACGGAACTCGCATAAAAAGAGGGAAGAAACACGGAACGACTTTTAGTCAACGAAATGGAATAGCTGTACGAAGGAATATGTGCCTAAGTATAGCTATATTTAAGTTTTATTTTATTGCAAAAGTTACTACCTACAATCTCAAGGACTTGATAGTGCCTCAAGTCCAATAAGAGAAAATTTAGAGTCTAGAAGCTGCGGAAAGGCGGGCCGCGAGCTCTTAAATCGCACAAAATGTTAATCCTTGAAGAAAAGGGGAGTGCGGCCCTCCCTACTTACTTGGGAGAAGGGAAATTAAAGTCCACATATCCGTATTGTATGCAAAAATGTCGGCTCGTAAAGGAAAAGTTTTTGAAGTAAGTGATGGAAATTGTTGTAATTCATAGAAATTATATCTGAGTGTTTGCCAAACGCATTTTGAATGCTTTACGAAAGCAAATACTATTTAAATAATTACATTCCTATCACATTAAAATAATATCTCGTGTAAAACAAATTTCCTAACGACGAAAACTTTTATGAGATAACTTTTCAAACATAAGAAATAAATAATCTGAAAGTTTTATTGGATTCATCGATGCTGACATAAAATTTCAAAAGCTTGATACGATATAAAATCGGTCGGTACAAAATCAAGTGAAGTCGACATTAGCTCACTGAAGTAATACTGTGCTCTGCACTATTTTATGTCTGCTGCCAGCCAAGTGAATTTCATTAAAATGGAAAATATTGCATGAATTTTCTACTGCACTGCATTTTAACTTTGTAGTATTTAGGAGGAAATGTTAGTCAAAGAACTTGAGGAAGCCGGGTCCGAATGTAACAATGACATTGTGCCAATGTCGCTAGGAGACCAATTTTGGGGAAATACTATTGTAAGGAAATTTGGGAAAATTGGAGAGACTATTTCTCTCCAATTTTCCCAAATTCAACGTAATTTTCTTATTTAACTTACTACTATTTAGGTTTTTTCTCATTGGAAGTTAAAATTGTTTTGAGTTTCTGGTACCTACTTCGGCAGTCGCAAGCGCCATGAAAATCCCATTGTCAGTTTAAAAACTTAGGTATTAATAAAATGGAACGGAATTTGTCAAATACTTAGAAAGCAATGGCACAATATCTCATTTAAAAGAAAGTAGGTTTTTTACTTCAGGCCTGTAAAATAATGTGACTTACCAAAAACCCCCACGCCGCACTCGAAAACGAAAAAAAAACTGAAACAAAAAAAAGTATTTGTTAATTTCGAAGTTTCTAGAGACTCACGAAAACTAACACGTACTCGTAAGTATAGTTCCAATGGCCTAACCAACGGAACTTTGTCAATTCCGTGGCACTATTACAGTCGGCCTGAAAACGGCTTTCAGGCAATAACACTCACTAATGAAAGTGAACAAGAAATGGACACAAAGTCTTATGTTACGACTATGTACAGTCATGAACATAAGGTACGAAACGAAAAATTCAAGCGAAAGTGAACCTTACGATAAAGTCTTTTCAATTTATATAATTGCGTAATTTATACCATGTCAGCATAAAAATCGATTTAAAAATGTTGATGAAAATTGCGTCTGATTTTCGCTTAAGTGTATTTGCTCACGATTGTACATAGCACATTTTGCTATTGCTCACACGTTATGGAAGGATTCTTGTGGCATTTTCTTTTATTATAGGTATTATGGTGTTCAGAAGAACTTTCCTGGTGCAGTGTATAACACAAGCACATTTCTTTCAATAAATGTTGCTGCTTGAGAAATACTTACTCATAAAATAATAATTAGTCTTAACAGTCTTTCCATTATTCACAGAATATAAAGATACAGCATAATTACAAAAATAAGATAACACAATTAGTTTTTAGTTAAATTTTCAACTGCCAGGTTATTAAATTAATGTACTCAAATATACAACGGCTTTTACAAAAATATATTCCCATGGGCACCTAATAAAATACAACAAGAAGAAACAAGAAAACCAAATTAGCAAACAAATTCCCAAGACGATCGAACAACTTAACTGTTTCATAAACGAAACACGAATCGAAGAATCAGCCTAAGGGATATAATATGTTGAACAATTTGCAAGTATGTTGAACTCCCTAACTTATTGGATCAAACTAACGTTGGTAAGGACCAACTTTCCCCTACAGTTTATCTCGTAATATCTCATAATAATACCCTAATTCGATAAGTCACTTGATTCCTTATTCGGGAAAATTTTCTTCTTCAGAGTAAAAACGATTGGGATCAATCTTGTCTAATTTGGCTCTCATTTCTTTCTGTCAGGGGTAATAATATCATCTCTATTAGCTAACTGATCAATTTATGAAAGCTATCGCTTCGAATCGTGAGCCAATTCTTCAGCTATAATGGGTGAGAGCAGTTTTATTTCTACATTTCCCTTGTGCATGTTATGTTATTAGTTTACGAGTATGTTAGTAGTTGAGTCTGTTGGCAGAGGCCGATCGATCGATTTTAGACACGTATACTATACTGTTAGTTAATTTTATTACTGATTTTCTTACCTACAAAAAAATCATATTGTATCACAGACCTGATTGTAATAAAATTTTGTGATTGTATGATTGATTTGAATTATAAAAAAAAAACAGTATTATTTAACAAGGAGCAGACGTTGTGCAAAGCAAGGATGGGTGGCTAACCTGAAAAAAGATTCATTTTTTAAGTATTTTGGATTATGTCTACGACAAATCCATCACAACTTCCCGCCGAAGAAAGAACCTTTTTATTTTTAAAAATAAACAAACATACCTATCTCTTACCAAATAGTTTCCAATATATCATCCTTTGACGACGTTCCCTTTGATTTTGGGACCCCATCCTCTCGCGCGAGTCCTTGCATCAAGACCGCCAACGTGCTAAGCCCTCAAAGAAAATGATTCGTCTTCAAAAGGCATTGGTATTGGTATAAATCTTTCGTAATAAGTTCTTTCATAAGGAGTTCAAAACGAAAGCTGTTTGTTATTGACAATATTTGTATGTGTTATTATCTGTATACTTGGTATATGCGCCGTCGATGCTCAATCGGCACATCATAGACTTTTGGGTAAATACGTAAGTAAAATGTTTTCTGTGTTGACATTTCTGGAAAACGTCATTTTTTTAACTAACCCCTGAAAAACATGTTTTTAAATCTAAGTAAACATAATAAAAGTTAGAAGACCACAGTAGCTTTAGTATTTACAGTACATAAATGAAGATACAGAACAACATTTTTAAGTAACAAAGAACTCTGAAGAGTCAAAGAAAAAGAGCGTGATTTTAAAAATGGTTAAGTAACAAAAACAAAGAACAAATAAGAAAATACTGCATCTTATATTACACAAGGCACAAAGAAACGGGTTTTTAGCCAAGACACACCTGCTTGTGGAAGAACTCATAAATAAAGGTGAAACAGCTAAAGTTGCTGAAACATTTTAAGGGGAATCCGCAAAAACAGAGGATATTACGAGTGATAGAACTTTTGAGAAGAATACTGCTGTTGATGCTGGTAAAGGGGGTAATACTGCAGAGGATAAGATTTTGGATAAACCATTTGAAGCTAAGAATTAAAAGCAGTTTTCGGGAGAAATAAATTCAGTAGCTTTTCAATGCCAAAAAATCCGACTATTTTCTGATATTATTTTACACCTATAATTATTGGTTCTCTGCTCTAAAGTCTGACAACCAGTCTTACCATGGGGTATGGTATTGCCCAGTTACTGGGTTGTGGAGGTCTGACAGGCAGTCGCTCCGTGTAAAATACTGATATCCAGCTGAATCTGGACTGAATTTGACTGGAAGCCGAACACAATATAGTTGGGAAAAGGCTAGGCAGATGATGATGGATTATTGGTTCTCTGCATAACCTAAGCTACGTTACCTACTGTAGAAAAAAAGCCCAAGGCATTAATTCTGGGGTGCTAAGGCAGGAAACCTCCACGTGCGCCCGTGGACTGGAGTTCCCTCTCGGATACGTCCGGGGGGAAGACCAGTTTTTCGGGCCGGTTCACCCTGGGATGCGGGCAAAAACTCTTCTTTAAGGAGTCTCTTTGCCCGTATGCGAATAGCCTGTCGTGTGGACGCTCCAACGCGTGTCCCTCTGATCAGCAGAGGGCACAGCGGCGGAGCGGGCTTGCGGACGGTGAGTAATGGGTGGCTCGCCGTCCGACCGAGGACCAAGCCCGGGTTGGTGGCGCGTCGTGTTTCGCGCCAAATGCCTGCTGGGGTCGCGGGTTTTTTCTTAACCCAGGTTACCGCGGCCCCGGAACGTACAGGGCATCCGAAGGAACACGGGTGGATTTTAGTCAGTAAGAGTCTGACAGTCCCTTCCGCCCCACCCAGGGCGGGAGGACTCATTTGATGATTTTACCACCTAAAAAAAAAATAAAAAAAAGGCATTAATTCTGCCTTTGTACTATTTAATACATGTAGTTAAGTTTTTAATTTGAAAAAGGCAAGTAGTGCGAAGCAAAAATAAACCGTAATGAACGAAGTCAAGGTATTTTCAATTTTTACTTCAGAACTTCCACGCATTATTACCATTAATAAATTACTCAACCGCCCTTTTGTCAAATGGCTCGCCATGGCTCTCATTAAATATTCTCTACCGGTCTAACAGTTAATTAGGTTCTACCTTTATGAAGGCATTAAAGATGTTAACACTTGAATTAAATTATAATTACGGAGAAAGTTATGGACAGATCAAACGTATTGTAGGGAAACATGTTTTAGTGTTCATGAATTTAAATATTAAATAAATTTGTTTAATGACAATTAAAAATCAGATCACTGGACATAAAACTGGAAAATACCTAAAGATATAGATACCAGGTAATAAAAATGAGGATGACAATAAAGTTTGTAATAAGAAACTAGGAAAACTGTAATGTGAACCTATACCGAGACCGTCAAAGAAATAAAAAATATACGTTACTACTTAACTATAGGGAATGTAACGAAGAAGAGAAACACATGTTTTTTTTTTATGAAAAGGCTAAATCTCATGAACTTATGATTCATAATAACTATGAGTCAAGATAGAGAAGTTAAACAGACACCTATTCAAAGTACATGGACCTGAATTCATTTTTTGTTAGGCACCTATCATCCGGGTTCTTTACATTGGTATTAGCTGTCCACTTCAAATGATTTTCCTGTTTGTATCTTATCAAACGGAAGACTTGGTATACAAAAGCAAAAAGTATAATAATAATATTTTATTTCTGCGATAAATTCTCAGGGCTCGCACTTCTAAGAGTTAATCTTTTCCACACAGTCACCTCAGAGGTACTTAACGATGTAGGGAGCTCAACGAAAATCTATTGAACGCCTATTTTTCTTCGTTTGATACAGCACTCTGTATATAAAAGGTAGAACGTGGGTGTTGAAGAATGATATTCCATACTAATATAATGTTCTGTGAGAGGCATTTGAAAGGAGCTAAAAATATTCACACTTGATACTTTTTTCGCAGTTATAACGATAAAGAAAAAACTTTTTCACCCGCATAAACACAACTTAATGTTAGACTTCATTATGTTATGCTGTAAAGTGATATAGTACCCCATAAAAATGTACGTCATCCAAAATAACCCCTACATTTTATTAAGTTCTATAAAAACAGCAATTTTCATCAAACTTTTATCATTATCGCCGCCGACATGCGTAATTATTTCAGTCAAAACGACGTCTGTTGCCTTGAATAAAGCGTTTTCATGTAACGGCTCTAAAAAGCATATTCCGGTAAAATAAAAAGAAGTATATTTATGAGTACAGCTCTCAACAAAAACGACGCACGCCCCCATACCGGTTAATCTTTTTAATGCAATCGTGCCATCCAATGCTCGTACTATGCCAGGGAAAATTTGCTGCAATTTTTCACTTAAACAAAAGAGCACAAATTCCATTGCCAGTTCTCTCCACTACGTTTTCAAGAAGCACCGTCTAAACGCTGCGGTGGATGTTAATCTCTTCCGTCCGATCGCTCTTTTCAGGGTTAATGGTGTGCGAGAGTCTTTGGTGTGAATTGCGATTACGAAAGATACTCACGTTCCAACGCCGTCCCTTGAGTTGCGTCTTAACTCCAGACTTTCTTTATTAGCAAAGTAAAAAAAAATATTTAATTTATTTCCATCCTGTTGTATGCTACAACTTCATCGTACTCAAGGAAAATAACTTGGACGTTCCTGACAGAATTTCAATCAAGCGAGAGTACCTACTTTACTTGTATACTGCAAAAAATATTGGAGACACATTTTCTCTGGAGATTTGTCAGAAACGATCATAATTTATTATGTGCTCAAGTTCAGAGCGCGTAAATAATACTGAGTGGTATTTTCATGCCTAGTTTTTTTCTAATATAAAATAAAGAGGTTTTTTTTCACGGTGACAAATGTTTATGTCATAAAAAATATGTATAACAGCTCTTCATTTATTGCATCACTTGCTGACCGGGCAAACTTCGTACCGCCTCGGAAACATAAAAAAAAAAACCTTTTAAACCTTCCCTGGATTTTCCAAAATAATTCCCAGTAGTTAGCGACTCGATACTTCCATTTTAAATGAAAACATTCCAACAATGACTATGATACATAAAAGCATAACAATCCACTTAAAACCAAAACTAATAACAAAGAACAACATGAAAATTAAACCTCAAATAACATGAAAACAAACTGACTACAATGCCAAAGCTTTCAAGACGCTGATAATAATGAACTCGGTACGAGCCGTACGAACAATTTGAAAACAAAACAATGGGAAACAGCGGAAGCTAGAAGAAACAATGTTTGCTACCACGATATTATATTATCGCGTTGCAAGAACGAGGCTCCGTTGACCGCACGCTATGTCGAGTGACAAATTAAATGAATTTACGGGCTACAGACTTAGGCTGCAAACATATGTTCAGGGGTTGCTAGATCAAATTTTGAGATATCTCCATATTTTTTTTGAATTTTGAAAATTATACTTTTGCAAATTTCTTGCGTATAATTAACAAAAAAAAAATAAGAAACTAAGGCATAGAAAAAAATTTTTAGCCATAAAATTTACGTTATGAACGTGGTGGGTTAAAATGCGCAGGAAATAGTCCTTTTTTATTATCTTTTCAAGTATATACTGCTCGATTACCTAAATTTTTGAGGAAAATTTTCCAAATTTTTATTCCACCAAAATTTTCCCGAAGAATGTTTTCCCCGAAACCAGGGAAAATTACCCCAATCTTTGAACGCTACATACGTTATGCTTTCTGCGACGATGTAAATACAATATACGTGAGTCAGCTTTCTGAGGTCGCTCCGTTTCACCGTGATAGGTTTAGTCTTGATCTCCTTGAATTTATCGTTGCCTGGTGTAGGTTATTAACGGTTAAAATGTGAGCTTTTGTGGGTAGAGAAATACGTTGTATCGTTGGATAGAGGAGGAATTACGGTCACGTAGAAGGTATCTATAAATACGGTTGCTTTTACTTGTATCAAAGGAAAACTACTTCAAGGAAAATACTTTTAAAATGTATTTTATGTTTCAAACTAGGACGTGCTATCACTGAGTTGTTTTTTTTTTAATTTTTTGTCGCGATTTATACCGCTAAGTTTTGACCGCGACTGCGAACGCGTGGAATGGGTATGTTCATTCTACCGTCTACTAAACTTTGTTTCTGTCACCTCTGACAAAGACTGGAGTCAAAAGCAAAACATTCTCAAAGAAAAAATAATCAGGACAAGTTTATCTATATTTAAAACAATCCAAATGAGATATTTTCATAAATCAAAAAGGAGTCTTAATTTTTAGCCCTATTGTGGTCAGACGGTGTCTTATAATTATTATACAATACGACAGATAAGATTAAAAACTCAATACTAAATCCCTTCGCGACGATCTTCACAACTTAATCACACACAGCTAGTGTACAAACCTATCTGTTAACATTTGAAATGTAGGTAATTAACACAGATAAGGTTAAACTTATTTCGAAACTTTGTACCAAGCTTATAAGCCTCGTCACAATGGTAATGCCAGGTCAAGGTATACCCATCGATGAATACAATCTGGTTACCTAGTCAATACCGCATGGTCCTCGTATGACCTGAACAATGTCTGGACTTTAAAAGAGACTGATCTCTGAGTTTGTTTCGGCTGTTTCTTCTCAGAGTAGTCAGGCACGAAACACCGGCCGCATCTTGCTTTAAAAATATTGATTATGACGTGTAAAAGTGTTGTTTATAACCAACTTACAAAATAAATATCATATATCATTGATAAACAATTTAAGTTACAACTTCGGGTGCTTAACGATGATTGCCTGACTAAGTAACATTTACAGGCACTTAGCTTCTTTGTAAAAATCTTTCAACCGACCTATAAGCTTTTATGTAACAAGAAATAGGCCTTTAAATGAGCTTGTAAAACCTTTTCTTTTGAATTTAAATAAAGGTCTGAAAGACTTTGATAATGATCAGGCATTCCATCATAATTAAAATTGTACGGTTAGGAGGAAAAGTGTTGCTTTGCAAAAATTTACATTGATATAATCGAATTTACTTTCAGTTAAATTAAATCTTTGGATGACCTGCACCTGATCATAGATAATTATTGTCAAGGATATTTCATTTATAAAGTAACATCTGTTCAAACTTTTATTTGTGAATAATTTAAGATGACCTTCATAGTACGCATAACGTGAATAAGTTGCGCTTTTTTTTTCATGATAATTTATTTGATGTGATATTTTTGTACGATACGATGCGTTCTTCTGCTTCGAAGTTGGGTACCTCCTATAAATCATATCATCAACCATAAATCATAGACCATAACATTTTGGTCCAAAATGCAAAATTGAAAAAAAAAATGCTAAGTTGTTAAAAGCTTTCCGCTTAAGTATTTTCTTCATTTATTGTTGCACCTACTATGTTTGTTTCTCTGCATCACCCTAAGGTAGACTGGTAGGGAATGCCCAAGGCATTAAGTCCGTCTATGTACTGTTTTTTTGCATGTGCATAACGTTAAATAAATAAATATTTCTTGTTCAGTAGCAGCGAAGAACGTGCGGCATAAGTCTAGTCCAAAATGATACAAACTGATCATTTATTTCATAATCATAGAAACGATCACCACTTGTGAGTGACACTAATTCAATCAACCCAATACAAATCAATGACGCCCACTCAACAAGTGCCCACTGACCATACATCGACCTCAACTTGTTCGTGTAATAAATACTCATAGACATGCAAATGTGCCCGGTTACGTCTGCCCGCGTTTTATGAATGTCGCCGCTATCATTTACAGAGCGACGGCGAAATATTATGACTGCACTGCGACTTCAATGGCGAAGACGTTTATGTGAATTGAGGGTTTTAGAAATGGTTTTGCTGAAGTGGTTATGATTGTTACTCTAGAGATAATAAAAGCTATTTTGGCAGGATGTGGAAGAATGTTTTATTGTCTACCTAGATTAAACCAGTCGTATTGAGTGTGTTCTTTAATATCCTTACATTCATTTAGGGACCCAAAGTTAATTGGCTGAAGAGATAAAGATTCAGCATGTAATGTATTTTTTTCTCTATTAGTTGCCAGCTTGTTAGTATCTTCGTAGCTCGTTTCCTCCATATACCAACGAAAATACAGGCCAATGAAAAGGACATGAGAAGCAATATAAAGTGCTGACAACACAAAATTGATATCACTATTCACCAATTACCAACAGCAGTGACGGTGGCAATTTTCTCACACTCCTTACCAATGAAACTCACTCATAGCGCTCATCAAAAGGCATTCCTTCAATTAAATGATTGACACTAAAAGTACTGACACTACTGACACGACCACACACATATTCGATGAAAAATTGGATTGATACGATTACACTTAAACAGATGTCGAAAGCAGAAACTACAACACGAAATCTATCAATCATAGAACCCGCTGGGCGAAGTACACTAGCGAATACGCTGACGGCATACTCCCGAATTTTACGGCCATCCCGAATTTGCAACAAAATAAACCATGACTTGGACAACTGGGAACAAATCGACGCGGTCCGACGTAGATGACATTTCTGACAGGCACTTTGTACCGGGATTGCGTAAACGAAATCGTGTCGGGAAAAACTTGAACGAATTGAAAAAAAACGAGCTTTGGCCGACACTTTTCGTATTAGTTTTCGTTCTAGAATTTGTTCTTTCGCTTTTTGAATCAACCTGTAGCTAAAGATTCGATTATAACTGTCAACAGTCTAATAGAACGTGTTTTGTATTTTAGAAACAATTCGAAACAAGTTTTTTAAACGACATGGCAACAGTTTTTGTTCAAAATTTTCCTTCTCGTACCAATTTATAAATCGAAAGAAACAGTGGTTAAGACAAAAACAACACTTTCTGTGATTGGTTTAGATTGTAAGGCGAGTAATTGTATTTACAAGTTTCTTTACGTAAAATTAGTCTACGGTTATGGGATATTATGATGATATTACATCTCAACAGTGGAAAGACGATCTTATTACAATGTCTGGAAAAAGAGAATAGACACAGTGCGAGAAATTGAGAAGTTTAGACGATTTGAATTATAATCACTGGCATAAGACTTTGTTCCACCGTCTTCTTCAGTGTCAAAGCTTACCTAGGAAGGTTGACGCTGAAGCTCTTGCATTACTTACTAAATACACAAAACCTTACCACAGCAATGAACTTCTAAAGCAAAACAAACGATCTCAGCAAAACACAGCAGCGAGTACAAGCTATTTCATTGCAATTTACGTGGTGACAGCCAATTAGTATCTGTTTCGAAATACGCAAGAACTTGCTAACTGTCACGACTTTGTCAACAATTCAGCTGAGTTTGGAAACTCGAGTGAGTATCAGAAACACTCATTATTTGTCAGGTGTAATGGATGGCGGAATTTTGGTTAATGATGCAAAGTTTCCAAAATGATAATTATGCAAAGTATTTGTATGCTTCGGAAAAAAATATTTACTGTAATTGTTAAGGTCAGATAAAAGCTGCTTCGGTTATCATTTTTAAATTACATTCAAACTTTCTTTTGTTATCCATAATTAAATGTTTATAAAGCATATAGCTGAGCAATTAAGGACCCAGTAGCGTAGCGTACACATTGCCATTAATTTGAAGTACATTGAACAATAAATAAATCATCAAACAAAATGTTCTAATTAAAATTCCCATACCCCAAAGGGTTTTACACATCAGGCCAAACGTATTGACCCACAAAAACGCCTGACTGACACTCAAAGTCACCCAAAACTTAATTGCAAATCGTCGGTCTTGACGAGGGGCTTTACTTCAATTTTACTTCAAATCGACCGTTCAGCGAGTCAAAACCTCTATCTAAATTGGCATTTCATCAGCGTAGAAACGCCACAGAGCCGTCACTAGAGATAAAATAGATAAATCAATTGATTGACATAATATCCGAGAGACGAAGGGACCTTTAATCAATGGGAGGGAGAAGAAAAGAGCACCAAGCCGATTAACTCCGGAGGTCGGATTGGAGGGAAATGATTAAACGCAGAATTAGCGGCGATAAGGAAGTGGCAGGAGACGGCCGATCTGCGATGTTTTGATACCGACTTTGCGAACTTTGGGTTTTATGATTGATTTTTTTGTAATTTTTGAGATAAAGTGTCATTTGTTATTATAAAATTTGTAGATTCATAAAATATACCAGTCTTAGCAAATGGTATGTAAATTAAGTGAATTTATATTGAAAAAATAAATATTACTTGCGTAGGCGCGTTCACATAGAATGGCCAGCTAGTTTTAAATAAAGTTAATTTAAATTTTAAAAACTGGTATATTTATAATTATTGTCAAAGGTTAAAAACACCAATATTTTATTGAAAGAAAATTTCAGATTCTATTTTGCCAGCGTAAATCTACATAAACATAGGTACATTAAATAAATGTCCTTTTATCAATCGCTGATACCTAAACAGCCAGTGTGTGTGTACCTATAATTTATGTAGAAACAGTGATTACCGCTAAGCTACTTCTGATTCACAAAGATATCGAACAAGATAACGATTCACATAAAAAAACCTTACTAAAATTGATATCTCTGACAATAGGATTACTACTGCGGTTATTACATGTTAATATCTTTGTACCTTTACCTTACCTGTGAAGCCCTGAATAAAAGCTCTTTGAAAGATAGTTTGTAATCTTATTTTCTTTGAGGTTATCTCTATTTGGATTGCTTGAACGAACATTAAGATAAAGGGCTTCATTCAATTTAGAATATAAAAGGGTTTTCTATAAAACATAAATAAACAGTCAACATTACAGATTGTAATCAAAAACAAATATAGGGCCTTGATTAAAAACTAAAAAATACTTTTTCAGTAACATCGAAAAACAACAATGGAACGTATCACAAAAACGAATCCATTTCAAACCAAAATAATATTACTCATTCCCACGTAAACTATTGAAAGTATTAAAATTCAATTAACCGTCGTCACTCATTTATACACAGTCAATATTCAATATGATTCACATTGCACGCAGTGGAAAAAATATCAACCCAGTGGAACTTCATTGGCAAACAATTGGGACGTGCTCCAAAGCGTTACCGACTCTCGGGGGTAAAAAAATGGCAATAGGCTAGTCGACATCGCACGCACGGGAAACACGACGGCAGCTTCCGTTCGCACGCAAAATAAAACCTACCATCCCTATCCGACATCAATGCGCCATACCATACGCTACCCCATACACTTACGGACAAATTACAATACACACGCTCAAAATATTCGACGTTATTGCGTACACCAGTCCCATATTGTTCGCCGTAACGTAGTTTCGAACGTCCGTGTCGCTCGTAAATCATGAAGGTAATTTAAATTTTGTCATTAGAGCTAAACTTATGTTATTTTGCACCGAAACGTGCACCTGTGGTGAGAGATAACATGAAACATAAATCAAAATAATGGCATATGAAAAGGAAATTTGTTGCAGTCAGCGCACACAAATCTGCGGTAAAAATTAAGTTGTGAAATAAAACGTAGATAAGCCTAAGTTGCAAAATACCACAACACCATTTAGCACAAAATGGTTAGTTTTATTTGCATGTAAACAGAAGGGCTGTATTTAATCGCTTCATTTAACGGTGTTCCCGTAAGCGTGGTCGGCAGTGTACAATACATGCGGGTTGGGTGCGCTGCGTTTTATAGCCAAGCCATGTATCAAAGTTTCGCGAGCGGTCTGAATATCTACCAAGAGTCAGGACCTCCCGTCGACAATACACGACCAGACTTTACGGCGAAAATTCGCAAAGTTTGTTTAAAATTAGTTTGTGTATACCTTTCTAGTGGGTCGTTACAGGAAGACACGATTGTACTCGGCGCTCGGTAACGTTGGCTTAGAACAACGAGATTTTGTTCTTGAGCAAAGTGTCGGCGATACCATCTTTTCTTAGTACAAGAGATGTTATAAACCTAATCTTAGAAGAGCAGAAATATGAAAAACCAGATAATAAAAGTCTGCTAACGTTAAAATATAAGAAACAGCTTTGTTCAAATCCTTTGTTGTGGAATAACAAGACGACGCCAGCTGGTTTGACGACAAATAGGTAGAAAAGGTTACAAAAACATTTTGAAATAAACAACTAGGCCATGGCTTAGTCTAGTCTCTAGAAGCTCAAAGATAACTTAATACCTACAATCTGACGAAAATAGGCTTATCTGATTCACAAACACGAAGAGGAGTCTAATGTTAACAATAAAAAAGAAAAGTATAGGCAGCTTTATCAACCTTGTTCCCTGATATTACAAATTAATTTGAGAACAAATCGTAGTTATGGTAACTGTTGGGAAGTTTTAATCCTGATAAGACAAGTTAGATCTAATTAAAAAGATTTCCTGTCTTATTCTTCAAATATTAAGCGAAACTGAAGATACGAATTCTGATACATTTAAGTCGAATACAGACCAATTTGGTTGTTATTTCTTAAGAAATAAGATTCAGGATGTAATAGGATGAAGTAGGCTTTGTAAGCTACCAGGAATTGTAACTGAGAGAACGCCAGCGGTAAGGCGAGCGCTTGAAGCGATGTAGTCATAATTTGAGACGTTTCATCAGAATTACTGAGCCTCGCTCGAGGTAATCTTCACAAAACTTCATTTGAGTCAAGTGAACGCAAATTATATCCCTTTGAGAATGTAAGGCAAATAAGTTTTATGCTAACTTACCTATTTTCCTTAATACGCTTCTCCGTCAGCCAAAACTTTTCAATAAGTTAATAGCTTAATATTTTTTATGCCCCCGAATGTGTTCGGAGTTTTACAAAAGTTTGATAAGCAAAAGAAATATTTACCTTCGTGTAATAACGATGTCTTTACGCCGCGAAACATTACATAAATCAGAAGCGGGGGATAATGAGATTTTACAGAATTTATGTTTAAAGTTTGTTAGGGGAACATCAATAAGATTGCTTTTAAAGATATCCCATTTATTGAGAACATCCATTTAGGTTCTAAATTGTTCGATTATCTAGATAAACTTATACCATTCCGTAGACGGTCAATCAATCAAATTTAATAGGACCGACCATTTCTTTATATTCGGATGAAAAGATAACAGTCTCAGCCATATCTTATTCTTGAAAGGAAGCTGGGTAATCATTCAACGAGTAAATCTAAAAACAATTCACGTAAAACACGATTCCAGTTTCCCCCAAGTATATCGCAAAGCCACAAAATGAGATTACCAAACGTTTCAACGTACTCTCTGATACGTTGGCCAGTTTTACGATTACGACTGTTGCACTAAATAAAACCGTAATACGTTTTGCCATCTATCAGAAACCAAATACACTTTATGTCAACAGCGTAAGGTAGAGTTTTATTTAAACTGTTTATTTGCCAGTGCAAAATAGCACGAACTGAGCTAGTAATAAAAATCGCATTTTCCAAACAGGCATAAACTAGCAAACACAATGTGTGAGCAGGTTTTCAAACTTGAACTAAGTATGCTTACAAAAATGTCCTAAATTCCACAAACATCAAATTGCCACTCGTACTGGGTCAGACATACAGTTGCATTGTCTTAACCTTTCTTAGAATTATAATCTAGTTTGACTTGACCCTTAGAATTCCCGAGTTTCGTACGTGACCAAATATTTCTAAGAAATTATTTGTTGGACATGCGACAGATCTGATGATAGCGTGTGACAGAATTTAGCAAGTGGCAGTTACATATATACTGTTGGTCTGCGTTCTTCGTTATCACTTCGCTGGGCTTCCACCACATTATGTACTTTTAGTTTTCCTCAAATCCGTGTAACAATTAAATGTAAGTAAAAAGGTGGGTTCGCTTTGTCAAACGACAGTTAGGTTAACAGAAAGAAAAATGTTTTCAAGTTGTTCAAAGAAAACCCACACCAGTGCCCTTCGAAACCCTATTTTATAAAATGACTTGAACTTTACCAAAATAAAGGTATGTACTGCCAACATTACATTGTTGCCAACCTAAGCAAAATTTATCCTACATTGTCGAAGTTCATCCATAATGAAACTGTTATCCTGGCTGGCGCGTGTTTTCTTTGTACCAACGTATAAAAGGGCCCACTTTGATCCTCTCGGTTCGGCACAGGACCAGTGGCAACAATTCAAACTATTCACGATAAAAGGGGTTTAACTAAAAATAGGTTTACGTAACCTTTGAGAATAGAGGCACTAAAACAAACGTGCTTTACGTGATATCGAAAGAATTTTTGACGGGACATACATGAATTCTATAGCCTAACTTAGGGTTTTGTCAATATACATAAGACTACTAATGTTTCCACTGCTAGGACACAGGCACATACCTCCTCAATGTGAGAGAAATTGAGCAGTAATCCACCGAGAGGGCTCAATGCGAGTTGGAAATATAGAATTTTCAATTTGAAACGAATTTGAACCTCAAAGCATTAGAGCTTTAGGTTTTAATTCAAGCACAATTAATTTCATGTATTGAAGAACGTCTTGAAATCCAAATAAATACGTATTTTAAAAATACGAAACGAGTTTGCGTGTTTGAGCTATCAATATCCATCATAGATTTTCAGTGAGAACAACAGATTTTCAATGGGGAGGTTTTTTTAAGCATTATAAAAGGTAACGAGACATTTCAGTAGCATCCTTTCACTGACAAAGTGTTAATTAAAATCTTATTGAAAATATTTGATTAACTTATACATAAACCGGGATAATTTCACTGCTGAGCATTTTAAGCGAGGTCTTCCCTCATTGTCATAAAAGATAGAGAGACTAGTTGGACAAAATCAACATTCAGTGATACTTACTTATTAGTCCTGGATGAAAAGAACTGTAAGTTACATGGAGAATATCGTAATTGCAATAAATAACGCCAACGATAAAGACGAGCGTACTACATCAATAATTCATCTGAGCGGCCAATAAAAGTTGAACACGAAATGCGTTTAAAAATATTTTTTTGTAATGAAAAAAAATATAGAGCTTTAAAAGTATTTTGATTAATACAAAAGAGACATTAAATTGCAAAACAAATCCATAGAGCTTCGGTGGTCGGCACAACTGAAAATGTAAACTTGCGAATATAGGCTTCAGCTTAAAACAGCTGAAAGAACTTACTAAGAAAATATTCTTTTTTTAGAATTTCAGCTTTTGAAATTCTTAAAAAATAATAATTTTATGAATGGACAAATTAATAAAAGATTTAAAAACACAAGTGGAAAAAAATAAAAAAAGGAAACACGAATGCCATCATAAACACCGGTTCTTGGCACGATATTCCGGCCGGCGAGGTACATTTTGCACTTACTTGTGGCCAAACGAAAATAGGGCAGGGAATTTCTACACAGAAATTTACCAGCAAACGCCATATTGCGTACGTACCGGTGAATGTCTTAAATTTGTACTTACAAAATTTTATTGTTAACCGACTTCAAAAAAGGAGGAGGTTCTCAATTCGGTCGGTATGTTTTTTTTATAGAGTATAATTTACGCCGGAGGTATTTCATTTAGACTAGCATTTGACTGTCGTAGGGTCCTGCGAATTATTTTTAAGTTATTATCGTTTTAATATGAGAGCTAGTATGAGCTACAAAATATATCAGCGGGTCTAAACTTAAGCAATGTTATAAAAGTATCATTATGAATTTTATTAAAAATGGTAAGACTGGTTGACATTTGGAATAATTACTTGATGTGCCCGTTTTAGATCCCAGTTAAAATCTACTCGTAATCTAGAGGCCTTTCTAAAACCTAAACCAAAACAAATTGTCCTACGCCTTTCGCAGAACCATTCTGTAACCTTTTTTAAGGTCGTTCCATCATCATTGGGAGCGCCCCATACTGTGTTTACCGATCCGTGGACATTACTCGAGGACTTGTTTGGCCTATCTGCTATCCGTTTTCCCAAGAGTAGTTCCATTTTATTGAGGCAAAACTTTCTACTGATCTTATCTTTTTAACGATCTGCTTCAGAACTTCAAGTTTTAACTCAGAATACGCTCCCATTCCAGGAAGAAGACAAACGCATCCTCAATCAATTACGAACTTCCTTCGATAAACGCTAAATTATTAAACACGCGTTGCTTGCATACTTCTCTTACACAACCTGTATTAAACTAAAACTTATGCCTACTAAAACTTCGTGAGTTCCCAGTACCAGTGGCGTAGCGAAACCGAATCTAAGAGGGGGCGAGACCCATGTACAAGGCCTTATTTTCCAAGACGAAAAATAATAACTTGCCTCCAACGCTCTCGCGATGCCTCCTTTTTCTAAGATGGTTTGGTTCCCCCAAGTCATTTATATCAAATGTGATTGTAATGTGACAGCGGCATTAGCTCTAAGAAGCCTCTTGGAATCTTTCAAATCCCGGTAACAAACAAAACGAAAAATTTTGTAACATGGGGCCTCGCCCAAGCAGAAGCGCTTGACCTAAGCGTTCCCACTCATAAGACACCAGAAGTATATTGTAGGTTATGTTAATTTCTTGGTAGAAGTTAAGTTGCAGTACTTTACTGACTGGTGATCGCCGTTGCCAATATTTTTTCTCTGAGTGCCAGGCACCTTCAGGTGCGAGGCCGGGGCCTAGGGTCCGCTTCACCCCCGCCTAGCTACGCCACTGGTTCCTACAAATTACCCCGTTCATGAAGCTTGAAACTAATTGTCATATTTACTCCCACGAACTTGTTCTAGCTTGTTCCTACCTACTTCTTTGAAATTAGTCTTCTCAAATACTTTCTTGTGTGCCCTTTCTGTAAGTCGTAGGTCGGTTTACTCCCCAAATTATACCTGAAATTATAACTCTGAATTTTGAAGTAAGTTTTGTGATGTAGGTTATATTAAATCGACATTTAAGTAACTTAAAATGTCACGCTTTGTATTAACAACACCGAACTACTTAAAAACCAATCCATTAAGCTAGCTAAGTAAGCGTTTGTTAGAATGTGACTAAAATCACTTTTAGCTATTAGATCCTGTCGGTAGCTATCAAAGACAGTGGTTTGCCGTGAATAATGTTGTGTTCAATAGAGTTAGGTTAATGGAATATTGTTGCATTTTGTTTTTTATACAATGTGAGTAGAGTCTTGACAGAGCTATTTTGTTTTAAGTCCCTAATTCTCTTCAAAATAGCGTTTATGGTTCAGAGAATTTTAACTATGTAAGTAACAATTTACTTACGCTAGCGAAAACAATACACCAAGAGAAATAAGCTGCGAGTTTTCGGAAAAACCGAACCACCACTTGATAAGAGATCCGTAGTATTAATTAATCAACCAGATAGATGATATCATATTCCGAACATGCTACCGACAAAAAAAGCAAAAAAAAAAGAATTTCTACATAACATTATAGAACAAGTTTTCGTTTAGCCTTGAGTGTAAGCCGCACTAGACGTAATGTAGAACATTCATAGTACAATGTCAACAAAATTTAAGTGGAATGAAAGTGTAAATAGAATGAAAGAGCAAACGAATGCAACGTCACGGCGGCGCGTGATATTGACACAATATATTTCCCTTAGAAAGTTTTCTATGTCATGCGCAATTTTTGTCATGTCGTTTGCCCTTTCCATTTCAATGGTGTAACAAAATGAGAATCCAGTAAGCTACAAGAAACTTATGGTACTCGAATAACGGTGATGTGGAATCCAAACATTCAAAATTTTTGGTAAAAAATTAAGGCAATATGGGTTGACAAAACGGGACTGATTTCGAACACACTCCATAAGATCCTTGTATACACGGCAAGGCAATTTATTTCAAAGAAACACATTACAAGCTATGAAAACCCTCAAAGTATAAGTTGATCGTTCATTGTAACGGAAGATCATACAAAGCGAGGCCCAAGATTAACTGGTAATGTATAGCGGAACTGTAGACGTGTGTACAGCTGTAGTTAAAACTGAAAATGGATTTTCTGCCACACTTAAAAATGTTTGAGGACGTTATTTAAATAATGCCGCCCAAAATAAAAAATTAAGCAATAAAACCGTGGTATAGGCAATAAATTTAAAAAAAGAACACTCTTAAAAGTTACTTATTAGGTACTAAACTTAAAAAATAAACAGTCCTGCAACATGAAGGTGCAAATAACCTGCATATCGCCAACAAGCACATTAACCTAGCTGACAGTTACAACTTCCGGTAGATGATAAACCGTCTACGTTTTTACTACCTTCGCAGGTGAACTGAAAATTACTGCACCTATAATTAGTGTGAATGAAAACAAATTGTGTGCAATGAATTTTATGATTGTATAACCTGCAATAAGGGATAATAAACGTGCTGTGGAGGGTAATTGCAATGGTGATGGTATTGTAATGAATGTAATAAATAAAGTTGAAAGGAGACAAAATGTTGGTATTAAGACTGTTGAAAATGATGGTATGAAAGATGGAAATTTTACTAGCTATAAAAAATCCGACTTAACTAAAGATAGCTAGGATAGACTTGATGTTGAAAGTGTAGAACAAGGTGTGCTGGAATAAGTTGAGTTTATTCATTCATTTTATTTAATTCTCAAAATAACTCAATAAAAAAGTTAATTCTATTAATTAACTTATCAGAAACTATGAAATTATGTCTCTTGGCAGTAAGATGTTCTTGTAGATTAGTTTCTTTCAAGTTAAATTAGATGAAAAGAAAACATTTTGACTTTTATATTATGAATACCCGAATAGCATAAATGCTTACGAGAAACCGTTCAGTTGATCGTATCGGGTGGATACAAAATCGGCAATATCTAAACATGAAGGTGTAAGTTGTTAAAAAAGAATACGGTGGTGCCTGATCAGCATACGTGATAAAAAAACAACAAACCAATGATGCGATCTTATCCACGAAATTGGACAGCTTTTTGCCGATCCCGTTTTTAAAACTTGTGAACATTTACCTGGAATGAAAAAAAAAAAACAAATTAGATTTTTGGCAATTTTGAAATTCATTTTTAAGCGAAGTGTAAGGCATATTTATGATAACTACGAAATTTGCACCGTACTGACTTGAAAACTTGCCTAATCTACGTTGACGTAGGTTTCACAATATAGAAAGAGAATCTACTATAAGTACCCAGTCAAAGAAGTTATTGAATGCTCATTGTTGCGAGAAACGGTAAAAACTTGCTGTACGTTATTGAAAACTAAAACTTGACATTTCAACTTTTCAATAGACTTGGCATTTCCAAGTATGGATTAAATCTTTGTAATACGGAACAAAAGTAATCGCCATTAACATCATACCCTCCGCTGACCTTTCGATCTTTTGTATTTTCTCCGTTATTTCATATCGAGTCACATCTGTAGTAATCATAGAAATTTAAAAAACATGAGACAACACTTTCATTTTATCACAAAATATAACATATATTTTCACGCAACGAATGGAAATCTACAGATCTATTTCGATATCGTCCAATTTCGTCCAAAACAGCTTCGTGTATATCTAGATAGAGTCAGCAATGCCAACACTATTATGCTAAACGGAATAACGGAGGTATTGAAGCTGTTGCTGGGGTCCACACGTCCATGATGAGATGACACTTGTTTTACGACCGCCCATTCGCAATCCAACTGGATTCCTGACACCGACGCAACATCTAGTGTTTTTGTTTTATTATCCAGTACGTGCGGTGTTTCATGTCGCGATAAAATTGTTATGCACACTGTATCTGTTTGTGTCAGAGTGTAGAAAGTAGTGATTTTATTGCCCGTTTCGGACTTGTCGTGGTTTTCTACGGTCATCATTATATCGTATTGTTCACTCTTGATTATTTCTCGTACCGTGCTGTCAACAAATAATTCATTTGATTCACAATCCATCTTAGTATCATCAATAAAATTACTTTCAGCGGCGTTATCAGAATGAGGTTTTCGTTCAACAGCATGACCTTTTACAACATTACCTTTCATAGCGTTGGTACTTTCATCTGATTATGGTTTTCATTCTTTACAAAATGTACGAGCAATATCATTACAGTTTCCTTTAAAAGCATTTCTTGCAATTCATGCTTTAGAACCAGAACGGTAAACTTTACGTCAGCAATTTAACATGAAAAGAGCACGCAGAAAATCTTTGAGTCAGAGAACTTTAAGGACTTGTTTGTTAATATGAAATGTTATTATTGCAGTTTCAAGAGTAGTACACGGGAAACGTTGCTGTTCTAGCGACTGTAAAACGGAAGTCTGATATGATAATGTAATTCGCGGAAATAAGTAGCTATAAACGGGAAAATAGTAAAGTGTTAGAATCGAGTGTATCAGGATTCCTGGAACCGAGATACGAGCTTCCTAGTTGAAGTAACTCATACGCTTGCAATAAATCGCTAGAAACGTAATTCATAGAGAACAACGTGACTCCACTTCAAACAACAGAAATTCTAAGTACATTTACAATACAATGTTGACAATTTAGGTCAGGCACATGTGATTCTAACTCTTCATCAAAAGCTTTACCTACAGCTACGAAGTCCACAATACTGTCATCATTAGCATCGTACAAAGGTTGCGTGTCCCTCACACGAGTGACTCCAACCACGCCTAGGGGCAAATGTACCAAAATTGTGACGGCACATTTCCGGCCGCCCGGCACAATTTAGTTAGGGAAGTGCAGAGGCCTCGGCCGACCAATATTACGATGCGAACCGTACCTGCTAATTCTATTTTTGTTAACTCAATTCCTCTTCCGATGTTGGACGTTTGGTTTTGTTTCTTAATTTATCGATGTGGTTTTTAATGTGGGATTTTCTTACGCTTTTGTGAAAATTAGGGATTGTTTTATGTTTAGTAGTTTGAGGGGAATTTAATTCCATGTTAGAACAGATATTGTGTGTTAATTAAACTACTCTTTTCATTAAACCAGCATCTGAAAAACAGTATTAATTTAAGAAATAAAATAATTATTATTTAATTATTAGAAAAAAAATAACGTAATTTATTTCAGAAGTCTAGACAGGTTTTAAAATTAATTAAATATTCAGCAAGATTAATTATTTGCACGAACTTTAAAAGCTATTTATAAATTGAACGATAAATAAAACTAGTTTTAAACTTGTTCTTAGTTTAAGCGCTAACTAATAAATAAATAAATAATTAAAATGTGTCATAAAATTATAATTGCTGATTTATTGAATAAAAATCTAGTTACAGTTAGCATAATCAATAAAATTTGATCAGGACGCTTTACATATTTTATTTTTACAAGTTTTAAGTATGTTTAGGATACATAATGAACGCTAAAACATTACAAATAGACAAGAAGACAACATTAACCTACACCTACATGTATTTGAGAGACAGGAACGCAAACTACAAAACATTCATACAAATACAGCACCAAAAAAAAGACAAAATTGTTCAATTTGCCAATACACCAATCGACATTTAACAATGTTAAACGTGCTAAAATCGCCGAAACACTTACATAATACCAGTGAACCCAGATGCTAACCAATGTCATATGAGTACGTAATAATAATGCAATTTAACGAATCGTGAGACCGCGACGCTTAACCCACATCAGACGCATCAAGGTAAAGCACGGTGTCGTCTCTTAACACTTATGAGGCGCAAAACTTTACATGTATTATTTTATTTTTTTTGTTACAGGCTAGGAGCAGTGCATTAAAATTTTAGTGCATTTAATCTTTTATAATATTATTCATTATCACAATTATCAGGTACGGATACAACGATTGATTTAAGCCAACTACTATTATTAATTTTTACTAATTTAATTGTCTTACTTAGGTTTTAACTCATTCCCTTAGAATAGCCATCAAAAGAAAGGAAGAACTAAATTAAGCGCAAAGTACACAGCATCCCTTATTGCACCTTTTGGATCTAGCCTTCTTCAATGGGTTTCTTTTCCGATCTTTAGTTTACCTCAAAGATATTTTAAAATCATACAAAATTACTTCATTTCAATGCAGTTTTTGAAAATGACTGTAAATGCAGCAAAATCATCAATCCTTTTTATACGAATAGTAACAAACAGTGATCTCGTAAGACGTTTTACTCTCAATTTCATAATAAGGCTGCAGACTGATAATTTCTACTATATCTTATCTCACGAACACATTCTAAAGCACAGACTTTGCATCAGACAAAGCGATAAGGATGTTCTAATCTTTCCGTCCTTGGCCGAGAAAGTTATAGAGTGTGTCGGCCAAGGTTGAAAAGATTTTTCGGTAGTTGCGTGTTCAATTGTGCATTACACAATACACAATCGTGTGTCGTAACATGTCGATGTCTCGGCAATTATCATGATTTTTAATTGTTGTTACGCACAGCTTCTGCTGACTTCTTCAGAAGTGAATGAAACTTTCAAAGAAGGTCATGACACACTCAGAATCTTTTTAAAAAAAATTACGGTGAATTACTTAAGAGGAGTTATTGATTTCCATAGAATTATAAACAATTACTTTTTTTGTAGTTACTCGTGATGTTCATCTACAAAAATTAGGGCGTTTTTGTCACATAAGATATGTATAGGTAAATCTTTTACAATGAGTAGGTACCTGTATCTTGTACCTAAAATCATCAAATGAGTCCTCCGACCCCCATCTGTGAGACTTGTACTGACTATCCACGGCGTCCATCAATAGCCCTTTATGTTCCGGGGTGACGGCAATGGAATAAGTCCCGTGATCCCGGCAGGCTTTGACCCTCTGAGAGGTCATCCTGCTGACACGTATCTTGTACCCTAGAACGGCCGTTAAATAAAGAAAACAGCACATTCATTAGTCCACTAAAAGCATAATCTTTGTTTTACAAAACAGGACATGAAGAAATCATCAAATAGATGATACATCTAGATAGGCCTAATTCACCAGTACCAAAATCACTGAGTGTACCAATTCAGCTAAATGAATTAGCGGTAGATTAATCAACAGTATGAAATTCAGTATACCGGCTAACTAAAATCAATAACTCCTCACATATGGACATGACTAATGAGACATTGAATGATTAGGTAATCATTTATGATTCTGCGTGTATTCAGCTATGTAACATGATTATTTACATTAATCAGCTGAGTATATATCACAGAGTTGGTCATCCAGTGGCGAGATTTGCAGACGACATGATGTCAATGCGAGTTATATTGTTGGTTGTGTCACCGGACTGTTGAACAAAGACCACGACTCATAACAGTTCTTCCGATCCAGGGTCCAGCGTCGATATGGACCACTGGTTTTTGTTACATCTTGGATAATGATGACACAGGTACGAGCAATTATTATAGTCAAACGGTTAGCACAGTGGCTGAGCGATCGGACTGCTGCGCTGCGTGTCGCGGGTTCGATTCCCACACGGAGCAAATATTTGTATGATCTATAAGTAGTTTTTCCCGTTCTGGGCGTTTGTGTTTGTGAGTTTATACGTCTGTAAACGCAGACACAGGCTAAATTCCTAGTGAGAGGCAACTTAAAAAAAAAAAAAACTGCCCTTCTCGCGCTGAGACATGCGGCAGACATGAAAAGAAATGCCAAAAGCAAAAGAAGGTATTAGAAAGGTGGAGGTTTACACTAATAAAGACATCTATTTTAGCAAAAATAGTCGGGTTGTGGAATGATGATGATGACGATGACAATAAATATCACGATATTAACACATACTCGTCGATCGCAAATTAACCTACCTATATCTAGTTTTGACCTAATTTGGGGCACGCCAGAATTTCGGAAAAGTTTTAATAACTTTCACTTACCGAACGAACCTAATTAAAAACTTATACAAATTGGGTTAATGTTTAAAATCTGATTAGAAATTATAGCCTTATTAATCCTTTTCAGATCTCTTTAGAAAATATGAAATCGAGAGTTTAACAATGAGTAAATACTTGAGATTGCACTCTCTTGAACTATTACATAAATCTATGTAAATATTACTTCAGGAGTAAACTTTGCCACTAAGCATACTCGCTTTGTTTGTTAAGTCAACGTGTCAAAACTTTGTTCAAATACTATAGACAGATTACATTTTGCAATGTAACTGGGTATGGAGCCCCAACCACATCGGTGTACGACTATTTTATTTAAAGTTTTTAAATGATTTGTTAAAAAAATGACTTGTAAGAATTATTTAAAAATATAACTCAATATGTTAGGAAATAAATAAACAAGATACTAATGGTTTTTAATTATTTTAAAAAATCAACCTTAACAAAGACATTTTAAGCTCTTTAAAAGTTTAATAATAATAATTATTGTATATAATACGTCAAGGTTTTTTTTACATTTAAGAACCCAAATTTTATTGTAGAAGATAACGATAGAAAGCTTTTGCAACAACTTAAGTTGAACGCGTAGGAAATTTCAGTTCCATACAACCCCCATAACTTTAGTTCCCCATTTCACGACCTGTCAGCCTGTCACTAGGCGAGTATACATTACACAGGATGACGAAATACAGCCTAACAGCATAACCAAACATCAAATGTTGGCTCACGAGGAGTTACACTGATGCGTCACGAATTAGTACTTAGTGTCTAAACACACTATGCCGAGGATACGCGACGGAAGTTCGGCATGATTACGCCTGCAATGCTATTTAAATTACTGGCGACACATTATGCCGAAATTACGTTGCGTTATAGCGTACAGCCGAACTTCAGTCGGGCGTAAGTTCAGCGGAAATTCGGTCGCACCTCAAAAGTAATAACGGAATAGGGTTCCGTTATTACTTTTAAGGTGCGACCGAATTTCAGAATCACTTTATTTTGCATTTGTCTCTCCGGCTGTTTAGATAACACGACACGATGCCACGACAGCGCTCGAAACACACACAAAATTGCGCAATTGAATTTCTGCCGCGTAAGTTCGGCACTTGTGGTGTGTCATATCAGCCGAATACGTTGGAACGTAAAATCAGCCGCGGAACTTCGGTCGCGTACGTTCGGCATAGTGTGTTTAGACACTTACACGGCACATTGAAATTGGATCAGCTACAACTTGAGTTCCGTTTCCTGTTTCTCTGTGGTTTTACGTTGTAAAGTTATGCTTTCTGTTGATTGAGGTGGTTTAATTTTGAGTTCTGCGGTTCACCTATGTTACAGCTGCGAGTGTTTTGATTAAGTGTGGTTATTTTTGTTGATTAAAAACAATGTGTGTAACTTTAAAAAGCAGTTTTTTTTTTGGTTGAAAATCATCAAATGAGGCTGTTGCTATTTTCCTTTTACGGTCGCAGAAAAATTCAGTTAAGTGGAATTGTTTTTTCAATGCGATTTTGGTAGCCCAACTTCATTACCCTTCTGAAGCAAAGCAAAAGCTTTCTTATTTTACTTCTTTCTGTCTAGGGTTACTTTTTGAGATTGATATTTTTGGAACCGAGAGAAATTAAAACGAGATATAACGACGTTTGTTATATTATTAACACGTCTACTATCACGGTTGAACTGAATATGTTTCGAATTATCGTAAGCTCTTATCGTAATAAAAGTGACCATATCAGCTAAAAACTTATAACTTTAAGATATAACCTAGATTTTCGAGATTTTAGACGAACAAAGGAAACGAATAAATCAGATCGAAGTAACACTTTAGAATAATTATGCTGCAGGCTAGAAACAACTTAATAAGCGACACTTAGAGTCTAACCAAATATGAGCTCATAATTTAGACTTTCGACGGTGGGAAATGGGTAAATATAGTGCAGCCAAGCGATAGGCGGTTGCTATCGTTTACAGACACCAAACCTAACATCGTGGAGCAATCTTTGAACCCCGTACATTACTGCTTTAACCGTATTTCAAGATGTACAAACTTGTTTCATATCGCCACTTCGTGTTCTTGCCAACCCACCGGTAAGATAGGGCTGTGAACACACTGCTGCCTGGAAATTGGAATTAAGATGCGGCTATCATTTTAATAACTACTCTGCACTGGCTGGTACTTGGTATCAGGATGCGGTTAACCTAAAAGCGAGCTATGGAATAGATAAAAGTACATAAAAAAAATGTGATTCTGGTGAAGTGGTATAGTTATTTGTATAACACAGCATACATATATGACTAGATGTACGAATGTGGACGAGGCGACAGGAATATGTCAGGATCGTAGTAAATAGCGATCTGTAGGTTCTGGTTACCTTCAATGGACACATTGTGTTTGCCCACACGAAGATATTCTAGGCATGTGGCTTGTGGGCAGATAATCCTATTACAAAACAAGACTCAACTGGCTATCTTTTTTTAATCTATTTGTAAATATATATTCACTAGACTCAAGATTTACATTAAAAGGCTATGTGACATTTAAAGAAAACCCAAAAATATCAACGATAATTTACCACAAACCTTTCGTCCAGTCCCATCTTTACATCAAAAGATAGCATCCACCCAAGTATCAAAAGCAAAAAAGTCATCAAACCAATGAATATTAAAAAGCTGCGTACACATTATATTCACGTCGTCGCAACGCAACTCACGGGTCGTCGACAGTCAAGCTCCTTGACCCACAAAATTCTTGGACAATAACACCAAACACTGCGCACGGCGTTTCCATTAAGACGACAATACCGCGTGTGTGTACCTGCCCTGAGTATAATATATGCTTCTAAACTTAGGTGTTTGGAACCCATTGTTGGCTGCGTTATTAGCCTCTTGTTGAGAATATTATTCATGGCTTTTGTTTGTCTTTGTAAATATCTGGTTGGTACGTCATCATTTCTGTTTCTTAGATTTGTATTGGGAGTTGTTTGTTTTGATTTTAGTAAGTAATTAGACAGGAATGAGGTTCACACAAATACGCTAATTATTATTTGATCGGTGTGACATTGAGATATTTCTATTGTAATCAATCTATCAATCAAACAAATCAACAATCATAAAACAAATATGAATGTACAGTAGTGCAAGTAATGCAATGGTGCAGTTTAATTTGAACTTTCCCAATCGTAAAAAGCTGTCAAATATTTCGCTGTATTAATAAAATATTTGTCAAAGTTTAGTGCAACACAGACCAATAGTCTATCATATTGAATAACGCAATATTATAGAGAGTAGTTTATTATTGAGTGCAATTTTTCAATCAAATTAGCATCATATTTCACAGCAATTTGCCGACATTCCGAAAACACTACCTTTATTTTGCCATCACAAAAAACCTTGGCAGAATCTTCCCAATAAAAATCTTCATACAAGCGAATCGGGTAACACTACAAAAAATGGTTAATTAGTGACGTAAGCGCACATTACAATCGGTTGCATCGTCGCTTGCGCAACATTCATATGAGGTCGCGACACGCAGTCGCAACACCAACCAAGAATTTACGACAAATATGAATATGCAGAGAATCAACATAAACTTACATTATGAATAACGTAAAACATACAATCATTTCAGTTTTATAGCTCCATAAATTAAGTTTATTGTGTAAGAAATGAAATTGGCTGGTGAAATGAGAAATATATTCAACACAAACTGGTTTTTGATGAAGAGCGTTTCTAGATGATCTAGACCTAAGGTTTGGTTATCTTGGTTTTACCAAATCAAGCAGAATGTGGCAGAGATAAGAGAGAGACAAGAGGAAATGCAATCTCATCGTGCGGCTCATCACCATTTTTATGGGAAACCGGGCTTTACTTACAACACTAGTCGGGCTTCATCGTAACACTTCAATCTTGTTACAAGATCTTTAACACATCCAGGAAGTAACGCAGTAGATCTCGTAAAAGAGGGGAAGTGTTGGGAAGACGCCTTTGTCCAGCAGTGGGATAGTGTTGATTAGTAACAGCACTTATTCAAAATTTATTTCAAGTAAAGCAATGTCATCATTGGGTTTTCTGCATCGTATTCTGCTGTGGTATGTGCGATGCGCGCGCGCGCAACCACGCGCCATCGATTTTATGTGCATTGTTGAGGCGGGTTGCACATTCTACCTATGAGATTATTTCTTGGATTACCTATAGTTTTAATTAATGGTTACCTTCAAAACATGTTTTGTGTAGTTTGTCTATTAAATGGTTGATCTTTTCCTAGAAAAGGTCACTTGGGGATACTACGCGTAAGAGTTGTGTCATCTCAAATTATTGCAAGATGTTTATAATGGGTATTTTGTAGAATAAAAACTTCTTATTTATAAATAAATATCTTTAATTTTAAGGTAATTGACACGAACGTCTAATAAGTTTAACATTGACAAGACCAAAATTGTTAAACATTGAAATCCCAAAAGAGTCAATGCAGACAAAATAAAGATAATCAAATTAAAACTTAAATGTACAAAAAGAATAGGTACCATTAAAATTTCTTGTTATAAGTATCTTTCACAATCAATTTGATGATAAAATATTGATTCGTTTAAGGAAATTAAAGTTTCTGCACTTGAAATTCAAGGATTCTACACTATCAATGATAATATTTCGTTTTACTATGCAAAGAAAAAGATGCCGTCATAAACACAGTTATTATAATGACTCATTCGTCAACTCGCCTGCAATTAACTCGCTCGCTCGGGCGAGTTGGCACCTTCCGATTTTACCTATTTTTGTTGTCGTCAACTCGCAACTGACCGAAAAATGGTACAGTCATCTATAAAAGTGTTATAATACATTAATATAGAAACCTACTTTATAGTATGAGGCGCTGTAAGATTTGAGTTTGAATATTTGAAAACGTACCCACGATATAGGAGAAATCCCAAGCGTGGGGCAAAGACACCTTGTCAACTATCTGGTATTTTATATTAATTGTATTTTTGTAAAAACAGTGTAAGATACCTGTATACTATGAAGTACCTTTGTTTAATTATTTAAATACCACCTTTTCGTGTAAGCCTAGTACTTTTTTGATAAATAGATTTTGCCCAAAACTTGTATGTTGAGACAGAACTGTTAAAATGAAAAATACCACCTTGATTTTATACAGTCCTAGTACATTTTTGGGTATTGAGTATTCGCCAAAAGATATTTTTAGTTTTGAAGACCGTTCGTTGAGCGGCATGAAAACCTTCAGCATGATTCTGTTCTCCTAGTACTTTTTGTTCTAATTCCTCATTTAATTTCGTCACCAAAACCTTCTTCATGATCCTGTTCTCCTGGTACTTTTTGATTATTTCACATTGAATTCTAACTTATGAGAAAAGTCATTATTACATAAGTCTTTGTGCTTATATTTTATAAATGATCTCAAAACAACTCCGCCCCTAAGACGACTCACTGGCCCTCAATTAACCTACTTTACACGTTTAGTGTCATAAAAGTGTGAAGAAGGTTTAATTAAATTAAATGTTAAATTTATAGAAACACTTTCGTAGACGACTGTAAATACGTCAGATTTTCGCTTAGTTGCGAGTTGACGACAACAAAAATAGATAAAATCGGAAGGTGCCAACTCGCCCGAGCGAGCGAGTTAATTGCAGGCGAGTTGACGAATGAGTCATTATAATTATAATAGGTAAAAAAACCTTGAATTCATAAACACTACATTGATATTTACCAGCAGAATTAAAGGTAAATTATTGTACTTAAATTGTACTCTTCGTTACTTTAATGGCTACTAAATACGACCCTTTTTTTTAACGTGGTAAAATCATCAAATGGGTCCTCCCACCCCGGACTAACGTCTACATTGCAATTATTCCATTGGTTGACTGATAACTTTTAAAAATCCCTTATTCGAACTATTACACTAAAATACATTAGTTACTCATAGACAAAACTACATCTTATACATTAATTACCACATTTCACTGCTTTGCTGACAAATCACTTATTTACTTATTACACAAACCACAACAGACACAACAACTGTTAAGCTAGCTACCAGGCATTCATAACTTGACAATAGTTGCTGAGTAGCCATTAAATCATAATTCAGATCTAATTGTTACTTTGAATGAACAAACAATAAATCGTTAAATACAAATAAATACATCTCACTTCTTCTCTTTCATTCATAGTTGTACTTGATTGACAAATCACTTGTAACAATAAACCAACTAAAGTGACACAAACAACCGTGAGGTACCAGGCATTCATAACCCGCCAGTAGCTTCACGATACACGGATAGAGCCATCAACGATCATCAAATCACACACATTTACCACAAACTAATAGCATGCTGCAAGTACTATTATTATATTTTTTAATCATGGTTGTAAACAAAGAATAAATACTGATTATAAATATTCATTTCTTCTCCTTCGATCAAAGTCATTGCTTGATTGACAAATCACTTATAACAACATACCAACCAGAGTGACACAAAATAATAACCGTGAGGTACCAGGCATTCATAACCCGCCAGTAGCTTCACGATACACGGATAGAGCCATCAACGATCATCAAATCACACACATTTACCACAAACTAATAGCATGCTACGAGTACTATCATTATATTTTTTAATCATTGTTGTAACAACGAATATTAATAAGTACTGATTATAAATACTTATTTCTTCTCCTTCGTTTAAAGTCGTTGCTAGATTGACAAATCACTTATAACAACATACCAACCAGAGTGACACAAATAACCGTGAGCTACCAGGCATTCATAACCCGCCAGTAGCTTCACGATACACGGATAGAGCCATCAACGATCATCAAATCACACACATTTACCACAAACGAAGCACGTTACTCAACTATCATTATAATATCGAAGCGTGGGATAGTACTCGCGTGAATCACTCTTAATTGTGCCTCGTTCTACCATCTGTCATTGTGGCGTAATTACTTTCGAATCTTGCCTCCGTAACGCGCTTCCGAAAGCCTATGTTATTATTAATATGTTCGTCAGTGTGTGTTCCTATGATTTATTGTGGTGGTAATTTCGTTGAGATCGGTGATTAGCCTTGTTGCTGATATCTATTCGCAATTGGTCATTAGTAATACGTTTTTGGGAGTTACCTAATTGGGGTGACTACGGAGATGAAAACGTTTAGATAAGTACTTGTATAGAAGAAGACAATAAAGCAGCGCGGAACCTTAAATAAGTCGGATTTAAAACAGAAAAAAAATTCAATAACTTAATTTAAAACCTTCTTTAAATAGTTTTTGCTATATTTATTAATTTAATGAACATAAATTAATTTATATTGAAGAAAAACCTTAAAAACAATTATGTTCATTAGAATTTTTAACACCTCCACAAAACTGTTGCGTAGAATTTATTTTATCTGTTTTTGTTTATAACATATTTTTGGACAATAAATACAAAGACACTCTAACGAATGTCATTCGTCAACAATTAAAAAAAGAAATAATTACCCAACTAAGAAATTAGAAATAATATTCCTACAAGCATCCTCGAATATGTAAAGCGGGTACAAATGGGTAATTTTTCAAATTAACCTTGATTATAGTATCGAATGTAATGAGTGTTAGATTATTAAATGCACGTGGATTCTTTATTAATTCAATGATAAGTTAATTTTATATCATGTTTCCTTTTAAAAATATTTGATAAAACAATGTACAATGTTCTATTAAACAAGCACTAATTAAAATTACATGTTAATCAATAAACACGATCACTTTTATTCACGAAAACATTTCCTGGACACGACCACAGAACTAATCTAATCAATAAAACGACTCCCCAGTTTCCTCCACAACGAATAAAAATACTCAACAGCCATAACTTTTGTAAGAACATCAAATAATAATTTAATCATTGTCATCGATGCACAACACGGGATCTTCGTAACCGACCGTAAAGTTAAGTCGGCTTATCCCCCTTATGGAACGACGATGCTAACTCGTAAAATATCGAAAGGTTTTAATGTCTTGTCATAAACGGGAAGTCGGTCTGCCTTCCGCACCTAGAGGTATTACATGCTTGTCGGGCCGGCACAATTTTGTTCGGTTCGGCACACTGGTTCATCATAGTACAGCTGCAAGTATAAAAATTTGTTAAACAAAAAAACCTTGAGTTTCCATGAATAAAATAAAATGCAAAATTTGACACTTTTTGCCGTCCGGTTTTACCGAACCATGCCGGACCTGAACATATTGTGCGTACACCCTTTCGGCTTATCAAGATCTATAAGCCACTTCAAGTTTTTTTATAGTAATAAAACATGGAAGGGTTTAAACGAGAAATAAATAAAGAACGTAATTATAGAGCCTTAAATGGGCCGAAGTATTCGCTGCGCACGATTGTAATTGGCTATTAATTTTAATCTCCTTATAAACAAGCATAAAACAGCATGTATCTGCGTCTTATGTCTTTCAACTATTATTAATTTTAAAATGGGTATATTGTAATTCTATTTTTTTAATAACTCTTCAACGTGAAAAGCTTAATAAATAAAAATATTTCTCATGTGTTATTTTGTATGTGTGGTACAGGATGTAATAAAATGAAAGTAAGATTTCTTAACTACAATATCTCCTTTATTTTTAAATATTTCTTTCTCAGAATCATGTTTGTATCTCATCATCTTCTACCTAGCCTTTTCCCTTAAACCACTGCTGGACAAAGGTCTGCCCCAAAACCTTTCACTCCTTCCTTCGTGTGGGTTACTCCGACTAATCTCTCATAAAAGCATCTAAGGCCCTTTGTACACAACGTGACGTAAGTCTCCGATACCTTACGACTTTAGTATCTATTGACGCGTGCCTGTGTACGAATCTCTATCGATTTGTATTGCGATAGTCTCCTGGATACCAAAGTCGTAAGTTATCGGTGACTTGCGTCGCCTTATGTACGATAAGAAGGGGCTAAAGTCGTCAGGCCAGCGCATTTTAGATCTCCCTTTTTAGTGACACCAATCTACTGGCAGTCTGTCACCCATTGAGTCAGCATATTAATATCAGCGGTATAAATATAATTTTCCCACTTTTAAATAACTAGTTTCAAATAAACGTCTAGAAATCATGCATTAACCAGTTTTTATGTTCGTAATAGCATATAATAATATTCCAACGAACCGGCCCGTTAAGTTCGAGCGAACGTTAAACCACTAATTTCATATGAAATTGTGTAAATTTCTCTCTATGCAATGACAAATAGCAAGACGTTTAGATGCAAATTGACTACATTTGTGACTCAAATAACAATTCTATTGTATTCGAAATATTATGTCTACATATGTATGAATGTTGAATAACAGGTGAAAATAATGGATGTTATAATATAACGGTGTGTTTAAAATAAGACATAATTATTTTTGTTTTATAACGGTTTTTTTATTTTCAATTAATAAACATCAACCTGTAGCTGTAGCTCGTTTATACTAACAATATTTGATATTCAACTCTTGGTTGAGTGCAGAAAGTTCACAATCCTGCAAACCAATGTCATTTAAGTACTGGCCAGTGAAAATGAAAACAGTGTTTCTGTACAAAGACGTAAAGGGCATTGAACACGCTTGGTAACGGCGCGTTGGCAGAAGTCCATCTATTCTACATTTCCTCACTAAGTTCTCGGTAAGTAATGGATTCTCGGGAGAGGCCATGACCAGAAGTGAACGTCTTTTGGCTTACTACAATGATGATGTAGTCAACTACTGAACGGATTTGTATGCGATTTCGTTGATAGATATTTTGTAATCTGGATTAACAGATAGCTTTGAATCCAGGTATGACGTTCCCATTGTATAATATTACAGACTTCATGCGGTAACGAGGCGAGTATTAGCTAGTATCATCTTATTGATTGATCTTTCACGCTAAGTAAGCCGAAGATAATCATACCAAAATTGATCTTGTAATCAAGTGTTTTGTTTTGGAAAAGGGTCCTCAAATCATGGTAGTCGCAGTGGCTAAACAATTCACAAATGCGCTGCGAGTCGCGAGTTCGCATCCCTCACGGAACTAAAATATTGATTTGATCCATGTGTAACTAATTGATATGATCCATTTAAACAGATACATTATGCCTAAATGCAAAAGTTACATGAACAATTCCTAGAGCGGCACAAAGCTTAAAAAATTGGTGTGTGGATGGTAACAGTGGTTGGTAACTATACAGTTTCTCTATCCTACCCTCCGGTCTTAATTATACGAGTACACTATACATGCTTTTTATTTCCATAAAGCTATTGAATCTTCAGGCTACAATTATGACTAAGTTCAACGCAAAAACTTATAAAATGAATATATACACATAAATTAATGTAACATTTTCCACCCGTATTACCTCATTTTCCATATCCGCATTACATTTGACATCACACAGCTAAACACAAAAGGAGTCGAACACAAACAATTATTTTCTAAACCGCTGAATCGCGAGTGTAATGTTCACGACAGGTAATTACTTATAGCCCATATTGTATGCATTACAGCACATAGCTACTATTTGTACCACTTGGCTGGTCAATTGGCACATATCGATAATGCCAAATGGCGTTTTCCTTACCAAATGGCATTATTATGCCATATGCAGTTGGCAATGTATTGGTAGTTCGCCAAACGCCTACAGGGACCCCAGGATCGCTGCGTCTGGACCAATTTATAGTGTCCCTAATGTATCGGTATATTACATCGGCGACGATTTTAGATATAATCAGGGTGATAAATGTCCCTGTTCCACATTGTCTTATGGGGACGTAAATCTCCCTTATATTCTCGCAAACTTATCCTCTTTGACAACCTCTCAGGACGTAAAAGGAAAATATTTTTTTGTTTTTATGTTTTGGACGAATGAAACATTTATAGGAGAGTGAGTTACCGCTCTAAGTTACGAGTACTATTGTACCTCAAACAGTTTTATGTGACGGCTGATGGGACATCTTCAAGACTCGGGTATAGACAAATTCGGTAATTGATTGGTTACAGAAAATAATCGGGATCGAGATTGCGACTAAAACACATTACTTTAGGCATCATAATTGCTTACCACATTCTACAACAACTTCTTGTATATTGTAGAGTTCATTGAGATAACAACTTCACTATAGTCTCATAGACAAATAGATCAGGTCAGGTCGTTTTATGACGTGTGAGAGATATGTATGTAATCTCAAGGCCTATTAACCACCATTTCCAAGAGCTGTCCCTGTTATTTTTTTTTTAAACTTTGCCCCACATTAGGAATTTCTACTGTGTCGTGAGTCCGTTTACAAACATGGAAACTAACACAGATACACAAAAAACCAACCCCGGAACAACTACTTGTAGGTCATACAAATATTTGTTCCGTGCGGGGATTGAACCCGCAACACCCTGCGCAGCAGTCAATTACTTAGCCACTGCGCTAACCGTGCCGTCAACGTCAATACTGTTACGGAGTACTGACAGAGCCAATTCCTGGAAAGCGGTTTATAATTGTTGAGTTCAGTTTCATGTGTAACTCGCCGTTTAGGCTCTTACACTCCCATTATTGATCAAAGGGATGACAATGGGACAGCAAATGCTACCGGTTATGCCGCCGGCATTATGTGTAGTAGCCATTAAACAGTTTCAAACTTAATATTAGGAATTGTTAAAAGGTACTAACCAGACCGACTATACCCATATTAAAAATTTTAAAAATTTTATCGTACCGTTTTCTAATGGACCTTTGGAGCAGATTATCCGAAACCTCTCTAACTTAATCTTTAAGGAATACAAGTTACGATAGGATAACGCAATAATCTTAGATCATGAGATAAGTGAGGGCCTATAAATACAATTCAACAGGTTGTCGATAAACTGACCGACCTTATTTAAATTTAGTGGGTCGAGACTAGGGACGTTAATTGTGTTTCTGGCACGCATCTTTAGCTGCAAAGTGGACTTTATACTCTCTTACCATATCTTAGAGATAACATTAATCCATACTAATTGTTACAAATGTGACAGTAACTAAGGTCTTTCCACGTCTTACAACTGAATAAAATTCAAAGAAAGGCTCAAAGATAGATCTTTTGGATACAGACCTTTTGGTACGTTGCATGTTTTTTTTCTCTATAATTGCAACCGCTACGCGGACGAAGCTGCGTATAAAACCTAGTACTAATTTAATATAAAGATTGTGATGCTTTTCTAAACCTCCACTAAATAAGGCAAAGTTAATTTTGTTCACAATAATATATCAAAGAGTAGGTAACTGGCAAAATTTGTTTGTCTTAAAAACAAATTATGTTCTTATTAGACCCACGCAGACAACTTGAACAACAAAAAACAACAAGTTCAAATAATATTTCGGCGTCGTCGTTAAGCCTGCCGTCCACGACGCTACTCAAAAGTACATAATTTATTACAATTCATACACACGGGGTTTGCTGACGGTAGAACCGAAAAAACGACAGAATGTAGAAGATCTGATGCCCTGAGCATGATCCGTAAACGACTGGAGAATCGGTAGAAAAATATCTCTTTATCTCTACATTTTAAACAGCATAAAGTTTATGAAGGACATATTTGTCCATTCTTCAGTCTTCTACTTCGTGCCATAGATAAGAAAATTAATAGAAGTAACTTTGTCTATTCTCGGTAAAATTAAAATAGAATTGGTCATGCGACGCATGCAGCAAACAGGAAAAATACCCCTTACCGTTCAATAGCTGTTCGTATACGATAATCTCAAACTAGATTAATGCGCCAAATATAATAAAATCCTTCCCTTTTTTCTACCAACGCATCATGTACGCCTCCATTAAAACACGGCTTATCCAATTTTTCAGTAGCATCGTGGACGACAGGCTTTATTCATTTTTTATGATTGACCTAAAGCAGCTATTATTAAAACAAAACAATCAACAAAAAAACGTTTGCAGAACTAACTTTCCTTGATTTCGAATAAAAAACATCGAACTAAGTATAAACACGCGAAAAACACTTCGATAAATTCTGTTACCTAGTGCCTGGGGGCTATTTTTTGACATTATTTAAGGCTTTTTGTAATAGAACGGTTGTCGCACGCAAAGCTTTTCAAGAAATAAGTGTAAAAGCTCCGTGACTGGGATTTGAAGTTGGGGAACAGTCTCATAATATGTTGGATGTTATGGGCGACCCTAGGGCAGTGTGTGAATGTGACCGAGTGCCCTATACCGACCTTACGGCAGTGAGAGAATGCCCTATCGGATTCTATCCAACGGGGCCGAGAAAGGTAAAATTATTTGCGTTCGAAATCCCGTTGTAGAGGCATTTGGTTTGTATTGTAAGTTTTGCTACAAATTCTTTTAAGGAAAACTGAAATATTCTAACCACAATTGAACTTCAGCATCTGTTCATTTGTTTGAAATCGAAAAGAATCAAATACTATAAATCACAATCACGTTGAGATTGATTACAATAAAATTAAGATTGAATACTTGCACTTAAACGGTCTTTAAAAATACTTTTTACTACCCTCCGACAAGAAATGTTCTCCAACAAGACAAGACTTGTTGAGATAATCGACGTGTCAGTAAAATTAACGACTTCCAAAACTTGCCGGCTCGTAAATCTTTTAACGTGCAGCCGACGGATATCGGATCCATGTCAAACGATCCATAAACTGTTCCACGATAAATCATCTTTACCAATTCCATATTAGCACCAGATTGAGCTATTTCACAAATCAATAAAACTCCAGGGCCAAACTGATTGAACTTGATCGAATTTCACGCTAATTTAGACTTTATTATGTAATTTTATAAGCCATTATCGATTGTGTTCGTGTTTTATTTATGGAAGGTTTAAAATCATAGAGCTGGAGGTCATTGCTTACATCTTATGCATCACTCAACTTGATCCGTAGATCGTGCCCGTACATAAAATATCCAATTGAATAGCACTTAAAATTCCCACATTCTCAACACAGTGTTGAAAGATAAGACGATTTAAATTGATGGAGATTTGGGCTTCAAACGATGCAAATTGTTAGTGCGAATCAGAACAATACTACCAATTATTCGAGTAATTTCGGGCGTCCCAATTAATCGAGTACCCAAATAGCATTTCACTGTTTCTGAGTTGAGAACTCAATTTTGACCCACAAATTAAAGGTAGAGGATTGTTTGGAATATTTGATAGAATTAACATTTCCAATTATTTAGGTCGGCAAAGGGCTAAACTATAAAATTGGAACTGGGTATTTGGAAAGCCTAACTTACTAACCAATTATTTTCTCAAGACTTAATTAAAACTGGTATAATTGATAGCAAATATTATTTCTCAAAATCAATATTAAATTCGACGATCAATTTTGTTAATCGATTATTGAAATATTTGGGTATCCATCAGAAGCAGCAATTATTTCAAACAGCCAGGTGCACGAGAAAGCTCTGCGATGTTCCCACAAGCGGTAACAAATTTAATAATCGATTTGCTTCGAATCATTCGTCAAATTGGGAATCGAGAAGCACAACGTATCTACAAATCTGTACAGAGAACATTCTGGAAACTTTCCAAGCTTCGTACCTTATTCTCAAGGCTCTTATGTCAAAGTTCGTATGCAAATTCTATAATGGCTATCCAGAATTACCTTTCCCAGAAGCACTTTACTGTCTTCAATTTTCTGAATACGGAAGCATTGTTTACCTGTGAACAAAATAGAATTTTATGAGTACCTTGGCTAGGAAAGAAATCGTGATTACCTTGCATAGCTTTATTAGGTCATAGGGGAACTATGTATTACAAGTATAAGAATAAATATTTATAAGTTTTTTCAAACCTTTTTGAACGTCGTGATAACCTAGAAGTCAATCACCCATTAATGATAAAAAAACAACATAATATTAATATTGTACCTAGCTATTTTCCGTTTTGTTTTACTTGAGATTTTTGCCGAAAACAGTTTTTGTCTTCTTCGTATCGTTACCACGACGTTTTTTATGTTTATTAACCCAAAATTTCGCCACCTCCATGCCATATTTCAGAAAAATAGCTTAACATCTAACCCTTATTCCGTTTTTCATAAAGACAAAACCAAAAATAACAACAGAAACTCCATTTCCTTAAAACAGGTTACTTCAACATCACTTAAGTATTTAAACAAGCCTCCTAGACAGACAGACTCAAAGCACTTTTAAAACTCACTTTCTTCCAAAGGAAACAAAAGGCGTCCGGATTCAGAAAAGCATGGCCGCAAAGCGAGAGTTCAAATAAAAAAAAAACGTAGATTTGTTTAACAAACCGTAGCGGGGACGCGTTTATCTATCACGCCCACTAGTCGCGATAATGCGCCGGTCGAATTACAATCGGGGGAACTTAACGCTAGTTTTGTAATAGTGGAAAAAAAAACCTACTGCAGAATATGATGTCCTAGTACTTGACTGCTCTAGTTCCAGTTTTGTTATCATATTTTTAGCTCTTAGTTCATGCGCAGCGAGGAAATAGCGCGCTTTATTATTTCCCATTTTGGCACTGCATTGGTAGTGTGGTTTCCGGCTAAACTGTTGGGTATGACTTAGTCATATTTGCTGCTATCTGCAGTGCCCAAGAACTAAAAATATACCAACAGAGGTTAGCTAATGACAGTGAAGTGAACGACTGATGTTACAATTAATAATATGTATCTAGGAATCTCGATTAATTTTTGATACCCGAACTTTGTCTGTAACCATTAACCAATTAATTTCCGATTTTGCCTATCCGATTCTTAAAGATGTCGAATCAAAAGCAGTCGTAAAAGAAAACAGATCGGATTTGGATTAAGATTATATAACATTAATTGGATGTAAAGGCGTCAAAGTAAATAAATTCATTTAATCAGTCGAAAATTCGCGTTTGGAGATATCAGACATCCATAATGTATTGCAGGTTGCATTCAAACTAGCTGTGATAGAATAATCCACCACGAATCACGACTAAATTATCCAGAACGTCTACAAAGGCCAAACCACTACATATATCCTCATGTTGTCCTGGTACAGGGTATATGAATGATAATGCAATCAATTGGATTAGCCACGTGCAATCGCGACAGTTCGGTAACACACACCCAATCGGATCAGATTACCGAGTCCGTCTGAGCTTGGCACACACATCAATCACGTTGGAATCAATGCTTTACTCCTTATCTGATGTCTTAGTACCTCGGGGAAATGGATTGAGGATAATATACGGAATTATGGAGTAGTCACGTCAAAGGGGAAGTGAATAGGCTTGCAGGTCGTCTATTCAGCTATAATAGAAATGACAAGACCGTATTTGGTTTCTTGTTACGTGAATCAATAAAATAACACACAATCCTGTTATTTCAAATATATGTTTTAGCCGCGTATACATGTTTAGGGTCAAGAATCTTTCCGCTACTCCCGGTAAGGCCGATACTAAAGAATTCATAAAATAATTAATAACAAATTATTTAACGAAGAATTTTAATGAATAGTATTTGTTATTCCAAAGCACATAACATTCAAAACGAACTTCAATTAAAGAATTCCAATGCATTCCCCGAAACGCGTTAAATAAAATACTTTTGAATAAACCAAGATGATAAAAGGTTAAAATTATTAATCTACCGCTACTCGAAAAGGTCATAGAACTCGCCACACCGAATATTATAATATTAAACGGAATTATGTGTAATAGAGGCACGTCAGGTGTGATCTCCAGCGTTGCGAAGCGGCTAATAATACTCAATTCACCTACAAGCCTGTTAGATCCAATCAGAAGCACGTACAATGAATATGGAGTCTTCATTGTTAGAGATAGATGCGTTCCCGTTCTGAATAGTGCAAATCTTCATAATTATAACGTGAGCAGCCTGCCTACGTATTGTGCGTCGTGTGTGAAACGCCTTAATTACATTGACAAGTACGAGGCAACTCGATCCAGTAACACAGCCACTCCGATGAATATTAATAAGGGTTTCGTGCTGAACCGGTGTCTAATGGTAAAGTGTTATGGACGTATGCATAAGCGTTTGACTATGACGATTATGAGGTTACGAAATAGAATGACTGTTGTGACAAAATATTGAAAGAATTCGGAAATAAAAAAGGTGATAAAAAGCGATGGAGGCTGACAAAAAATATCAATATTGCCGGTATCGGGCGCGATTCGCAACGGCTGTAACAAGGTGGGGTCGCTGACAAAACAAATTTACATAAATCCGGCTGAATCCGTAAAAATGACGCGCGACAGCCGAGCCGATAAGCCGGGGGTATCATTAGCTGGGCCAGAGTCGGGCGATCACTCACTTGTGCGGCCTCCGATACGAATGGCCCAGGGAAAATATCCCAAATATCAATCTTCTTTTCCTCATTCTTCCTACGATCAATTCTAAATTGAAACTCCCGAGAGATGGAATCACTCAAGTCTTTATTATTGAGCTGCGAAAATAAGAATTTCGATAACTGGTTTTTTTTGTAAGTAACAGTCGAATCATTGAGTAAAAAGCTACAGGAATGATTTAATGGATTCTCAAAATATATTTTTGCACGTATTGCCACATACGGGTAATGGATTCTGCGAATCAAAACAACTTCTATGATGTCACTGACGAAGCCAACAAAGTGAAAAAATATTAAGCCAATTAAATGTAATACCTACCAATGAAATGAAGAACGAAACAGAAACTACTGCGTGGCTCTTAAAGTTAAACACTTCATCATCTGAAAATTACACAGCAAATTCTCAAAGAAGAAGTCATCCGAAAATGATTTCCGATTTCCTTAAAACGTGAACAGTTCCCGTTTATTAAATTAATTCGAATTCTCTCGGTGCACTTCGGAGAAGTTTCATAACGTTCCCCGGTTGAACTTTGAAACTGTTCGACTTTACCATCTTCTTTTATTTCGCGAGACACAATCAAACTGGGGTACAACCTAAAGGATTTTCTAGCAATCTCCAACTGCGCTTGCAACTCAAAAGGCCTTTGATATAATTTGAGATAAAAACTTTCTTTACGTACTAGTACCACCATTTTATATGTAGTTTCAGGTCTTGAATGTCTTCTGGAGTTTGTGGCATGTTTGCTTTGAAGCGGTTGCTTTCATGAATCTTGAAGTTTACTGTAATTTCATTTCCAAAGTTTTATGCTATGTTCGTGCATTTGTCCGGAAATGGTGTAATACTTTGAGTATTTCTTTTTTATATACCTTGTTGTAGTATTATAATACCAAAAACATCTAATTCATCTTAAACACAGCCTATTATATTCTCCAATGACATCGCCAACGACACGAAAAGAAAGACAACTTTTGTGAATATTAATAACAATTGCGCCCAAATTTTCATCAGTTACTAAGGAAAATATACTATAAGCGCAAACACGTAAATCGAAATGTTATGTCATATCTTTACTGAGCTTACAATCAGCATACGAGGAGTTCACGAACTCATCAAAACAAGTGAGTATGCCTCAAGAAAATCCTCTTTACTCAAAAGAAAGTAAATTACAAAAGCTGTTTCGCCTTCGAAGGGGAATGAAGCTGATTCAGCCGAAACACGGATTTGATAATGACATAAAAGAGCAATTCTACGAAATTATCTTGCGATACGCAAGCAAAAAAGGTCTCTATTGGTACCTACTCTATGAGACACATTGAGTGTTTTGTACAAGTGTAAATTCAATTCGTAACTTAAGTTTCATTTTCGTTTGTTTTTTTAACCTTGGTCGTGATTCATGCGCGCTTCTTGGAGCTGTCAACAAATTGACGAGGGCATAGAACCAAAACCGAGATTGTGGACTGTCTGGTAGGACATCTAGGCCTTAAATCACAAGGGGCAACCGAAAAAACACGACGGATTTTAATCAGTAAGTAATTAGTCCATCAAGGAAGAGAAATTATTTGGTGATTTTAACACCCCAAATAAAAAATGAAATGAAATGAGCACTAGATAAGCCGTTTAGGTTTGATGTAATCACAGATTAAGTTATGATATTTTCCATATGTAATCCCCTCTATTCTACTGTGCTTCTGTTGTTAATCCACACAGAAAATACATAAACGATCTCGTCATGAATTTACGATTTACAATGTTTTGCGGCAATCCATTGTATACTCAACAAAGTTAAATAACAGTTTCCTCATCTCGTATGTAGATTACATACATTTCTCTTTCCATTAAGATAATAGACAGATTTAACGCGATTTCTGCATAGACTGATGGTCAACGTGCCGAGAAAGTTGCACTTGTAAGAAATTAAAGAAATTAATGTGGCGTTACACTCGGTACTCATTAAAACAGTTTGGGTATTAATTTTGTACGACCAAAGCCTGATGAAAGTGAGAATATGAATACAATTTTTTTTAGTCCGTCATTATGTGCTCATCTTTTTGAAATTTTTGTGAAATTTTCTTTCATAAGAACACGATTTCGTTATGTCAATAAAATTCTTTGAGCTGCTGCTGGTATACGTTTAAATACAGAACATAAAATCATATTGGAATGAATGATAGAATATTTATCATTACTTACATAACTCAATCTTTATTGCATTCCACACGCCATTGTCTTACTGAGTTTCTTACTCCATTGTTATACTATTAAGTTAATCGTAATTCTTATGTCAACTACATTATATACGAAAGTTTGGATGTACGAATGTTTATGGATGTACTTTGTTACTCATCTTACGTTGTTACGTCAAAATGGATGAATGGATTTTAATAAAAATGATCGCCTTCAATGATGAGATTTTACGAGTTTACCCCATAGGTGTCCCTTTTATCAAGGTGTAGATTGACACAATACCTACATGTGGCCGAAGTCGTGGGTAAAGTAATAGTTTCTATAAGAATAGTAAATTACATAATTATGACGCTTCATGGTCATTAAATACCAGTCTCTATCATAGAATCCTTAGAATCTAATATCAAATGGTTACGTCCATCATGACCAGCCACTAGCTAAGCCTTCCATTGGCGCCCAGCTTACACACTAAGCGTGGCTATTAACAAGATGCTGAGCATGCAATCAGAATACGCAATGAGCCTCCATTGTGCTATCCTACGCAAACAAAGACTAAGGATACAGGCTTATACGTCAAAAGCCTATTCATTCCTGACAAGTCCAAAAACCCGCAAGATAAGACGGGTCATCCGAGACTTATAAAAGGTGGGCAAGTTATTATGCCCATAATAAATGAGCGCCCACATTTGGCCTGTTTCTTTATTATGTAAAACTTGTAGGCATAAAATTATGAAAATGTTTTGGCTAATATTCCTTTGGCCGGTTTGTTTATTATTAATGAGAGAGCGGCCTGCGTATTGTTAGTAAAAAAATCCTTTTTTTTAAATATTTCTGACTGAAATACCACATGAATACAATTATGAAAATCCACGATCAGTCAAAAGTTACATAATTTTATTATGTCGGGTTTTGCCTTCGTTTCAATAGCTTTAAAATAATTTAATACGGCTAACCATTCCCAAGTGAATATTTAAAGCCATTGTATTCGGATTTCAAGTTCATCAGTTCAGCACAATTTGATCCAACATTAAAATTAAACTGCATCTACTTAACAAATCACTTTAACAAAATTGCTTAAACCTTGAAAGAGCCATGAGAAAGCAATTTATTTAATACAATAAGCAACAAACTTCGGAACAGTTATAGGCACATTGGAATAAACTTAATCGGTTTATAAACAATTTGTGATAACCCACTCGTCATTAGCGTTAGTTTATCAAGAATGCATCTTAATTCTTTACGCAAAGATTGGAAATCCATTGGAAGGTACAGGAACGTTGAATCCAAATAGGGGGACCTTACGGTACTTGACGGAGAGTGGAGCGGCACAGCGTCGATCGAGTCAGGTCAAAGGTTGCTTATTCATACATTGTTAGCAATCTTCTTTAAGTCCGTTTGTGATTCCAACATTTGATTGACCCGTAATTGAAGACGCAAGGATTGAAAGAGCTCGGCAAATTAATGCAAAGCAAGCAGATTAACAAGAAAATTGAGCACCTGTAGATAATTTTTCAAACAAAGTGGTCTTCCACCGGTTTGCGATGTTATTTCAGGATAAATAAATAATATCCCGTTTGTCAAAGAGCATTTAGATGGCATCATAAACGATGAAACTGGTCGGCCGCTTACTAATGAGAGCTCTCGAGTATTCTCGACTGAATGAAAAAGAACCTCTTTATTATTATTAAGCTCAGCTTGTAATGGCTCTCATATTTCCAACCTGACCAACAGAACCAACCAGTTATTATTTACACGCAGTAAATTACAGAGCTGAACAAAAAAGATCATCGATAGCCACAACTACCGGTATCGGGGCTACTAACACGGCCTGTCGCAACGCAGAACAATTTAATAATACGATAGAGGTCGTCGCATTTATGGTACACGATGATCGGGTAGCATCGGGCCATGCCGATGAAGCAAGCAACTGACCTTTACTACCTCCCCGCTTCCACCTCCCTTCTATTCCGCACCGCAGTCCCCTTTACCAAGTCACATCACGGATGTACGAGCAATACCTTTTACGTTAAAAGCCTTTATACATATTAATTGTAGAATAAAAATATCGTGATCCAAATTACGTGATGTGTCATCTTCAAAAGCTTAATTAAATATTGATCTTTCATTAACATTGACACGCTAAACGGCCTTGGCAGTTTCTGATCCGACATTAAAAACTAATTAAGTAACATCGTGATGAGTCTTTAGGAGCCTTGATGTATGTTTGACATTAGCATAGTCATTTTGTATCTTATCTTGTTAAATACGACCTATAGTGTTATTTTTTGATTTGCATCATCACTGTTTGATGTGGGTCACTGTCAATTTTATAACTATTCAGGTTGACTTAGATTCATACTTTGATCATGACCTGCAACTTTATTTAACTTTTAGAACTTTTACTATCCAATTAAACATCTATTTTTAAATTCCAGTTAGCAAAGTTCACATACTTTTACATTCTGAACAAAGACCGGCTCACCGCACAGATGGTGAGCTTAATAAAACTGTAGTTAGCAGAAAAAAATAACGACTTTGTTCTTAAAATAAACCAAGCGAAAACAAGTCCACAACTTGGATGCAAATTAATGCAGGACCTATTCAAAAATAAACTAGTAGTATAAACTGAATCTTTTTCCTTCAAATGTATTTGTGGGCATTTCAATCTTGAGACTGGTTTAGCAAAGTAGTAGTTTCATGGGAAGGTAATGCGAGGCAAAGCTATAATCCCTATAAACCGTGGGGTGTAGGCACTGGGGCCGGATGCGACGGTCATATTTCATTACATGCACTTCGAGCAAGACGTGCACGATACTGCAGCGGAACAAATCCCGTAAATTGTTAGTCAAGTTCAAATTGGTTGTGACATAATTCAGATTTCTTAGTGCAGATAAAACATGGTCGATGAGAATTTACTAGTATGCAAATTACATGAGCCCTTTTATTCGTTTATGTAAATTATGATTTTAAAAGATAACATACGTAGAACTCTTCATAGTTAGACGAATTCTCAACAGTTTTTGATACTTTCAAAGAATGTTAAAATTTTTGCTTCGAAAAATTCGTAAAGCTAGTTCGCTAACTTAATCAACTCACTTATCTTGTATCTTAATTTTTTACTTCTAATTCGTGAAAAGGATGACCGTCCGGAATTGCTTTACTAATTGCACTTTTGAAAATATCTTTTTATATACGAGCATTAGAAAGTCAAATAAAATTATTTCACCGGTAGGTACTGCAAATTCATAGTACTTATTTCTTCACCGCTGCCAAATTCAGTTAGTCACAACTTTACTGCAAAGGAAATGAATTTCACTTACAACAATCTTCTCTTGCATAACTTACATCATATTCACACACCGTAATACCTCAATGCATATGTCACCGACGATTCATGAACGGCAGATGACGCTACCTTCATATCCGGGTCACCAAGATACAATCAGGAGGCTTTAAGGCGACATTCCATATCCAGTAAGCTATAGTATTATTTATAGCAATATAGCATGTCTTCAATGTAAGCCAATCAGAGCCAGTCGATCGGAAATTCCGCACGGAGCATCACATGGCATCATACGAAAATAGATAACATGTCGATACAAAATGCATGGGATAGGTGGCGCCTGTGTAAAACATGACATACCAGATTCACAGACATTTATTTATAACTTTGAAACAGATGATATTTATGAAAGGAAGAGAGATACTGGCCTGTTGGTCTAGTGGTTAGTGACCCTGACTGCTATGCCGGGGGTCGTGGGTTCGATTTCCACCCGGGACAAATGTTTGTGTGATGAGCATGATCATTTGTTCTGGGTCTGGGTGTGATTTATCTATAATATGTATGTATTTAGAAATATTTAAGTATGTTTATCAGTTGTCTAGGACCCATAACACAAGCTCTGCTTAGCTTGGGACTAGATGGCGTTGTGTGATAGTTGAGGAATATTTATTTATTTATTTATATCTTGAGTTTAATCTTTACCTCATTGTCAGTCATTCTCATTATGTTCATAGTTATGTATATAGTTACTATTTCAAAATGTCCAAATTAGGAAACAGAGGATCTTGTTTATTCTTGGTATCAAGTTTTTATTTTTTAAGTTTTTCAAAATTATAAAGTACTCTAATAATGACACAAAGTTGCAAATCACAAAAATGAGGTTGCAAATTAATTTGTGTTTAGAATTTTAGTGTAAACTAAACTAAACACATAAATCGAGAAAGCGCAAAGGAGCTTTCCAGAAAAAGTAACATAACTTTGCAATAGTAACCAGTATCGCAACTTAGTCGTGACATAAGAGAAAAGATCAAGCTTCTTGGCACAACTTTCAGAATAACTTGACCTTTAACATACAAAGACAACGACATAAAAGATGACATCCGAAAGTAATGACCTTTTGGCGATGCAAAAAATCATTTGTCATACAAGTGCCTATGAATTTTAATGATTCGTGAGACGGATTGATATTGATCCGTAGAGATGACTATGATTAATTGATTGTAACTTTGGCTATGGCATCATAATACCTACGATTTGAGAAAGCAAGGCAATGAAATGAAACTAATCATCTTTATATTACCTAAATGTTGTGCACGGATGTTACGCAGTATTCGGACAATTATGTTGTAAGACATTTTCCATGCACAGCGAAAACACCGCTTAAGCGCTGCAATTAGTGTTACTAAGTAGCTTAAAAGCGTTACAGCAAAAGTAGCAGGTTTGAAATCGTCGACTAACACCACACTAGCTCACAACACTACATCTTACTTACAAGAACATAGACGTTGGGAGAAAACTATTTTAAAATAGCCAAACTCGGTGAAAAAAATAAGAAACAAAGATTAGTGGCAAAACTAGGCACTAATAAAAATATGACTGGTGATTTTCAAGCTAAAATAGATATATAAGACAATCTTATTGGGAAACACTCGAAGAACAATAAAGGCAATATAAATAAATAAAGTTGTGTCGGGCCTATTTCTGTAGACGGTCTGCTAAGCCGCATAGATGCCGGGAATGGTGACTGAAACGTGCTAAAACACAACGCACGAAGATATTCTATTCATAGAAATACTATTTTTACCAGACTCTAGTCCCGAAGCAAACTGACAGAAATGACTTCATCAATTTTGTAATGAAATATTTGGTGGTATCAATAAAACATTTTTGTGACATGATAAAGTGATATAAATTGGTGTCAATTGTGAGTGTTAGAACGATGAATAAAATTTAATAACGGGATAAAATCTAAACCAACGGTATTCATAAATCGATTAACAAGTGCCTTACTAAATGTAATATGTTCAAGAGAAACCATCAAATTATTTGATATGCGCAGAAATTTTTCGCATATTCGAAATTTTTCAGTTTACATTCACTTTTGTTCATTAGTTTTTACTTGTTTTTACGAAGTTAACTATCTTGAGCAGGATGTCGCGATATGCAGAGCGTGAGAACTCGATTCTATCTTAATAAGTTTACCCACGATTCGGATTCACCCAAGAAACGTCATTCAAGCGCTCATTTCGTAATGACTCAACAAAAATTGCGATAAAAATCTGGATCGCTAGTTTTTGTTTTATAGTTTCTTTATTGAACCGACGATGTGGGAATAATTTATTACTGTTAAGAATAAAATACTAGCTACAATAAGATAGTAGTTATGAGAAATTATAAGCACGATCATGTTCTTTTTGATTGTTCATTATATTTATTTTCGTTTACAAAAAGCCTCCTTGACTAGGTCCCCAAGACGAGCCTCCATTTCTGTATTAAGATTAAAAATTTCTAAAACCATAAGTACCAAGGCAGCAGAAACCATCCGGAAAACTTTAAGATCGCTGCTATAAAATTGTACTCCCAATAGTTTTGCTGAGACTAAACAACTTTTGCGAAGTACACTATATGAAATCCAACTGGGTGAGAAAATAAAAGCTAAAATGTCTAGCAACGCGATAACTGTAACAAATACAGCAGATTGGAAGGAAAACAAAGTTTAGCGCAACGAGCTGAAACTTTACAGACTAGTAAAGAAAAAGAGGATATGAAATCAATTAAAGTCTAGTATTTTGATATTAAGTAATCAGTTACTTATTTATAGAATCAACAATTTTATTCTAAAATACTTCCATCTTCATTAAGAGCTTCTTCGTTGTATTATCAGAATTTCGAAAGTCAGTCTTACCAGGTAGGTATTACCGAGTATTGTAACTGGGGTAGGATAGACTGGAAGCCGATTCCATCATAGTTGGAAAAGATGAGACTTTTAACTTCAGCACTATAAAATCATGATAATTCTACGGAATTCTACCAGAAATTACCCGCCGTATGATCTGATCCCGCCCACCGCTTGCGAAATTCAATAACTATCATTAGGGCAGTGCTTTCAAAAGCAAACAAAAAATAGGAACAAACTTCGTAACTAATCCATCATTCATAAACACCCAGCATTATGTTATAACGAGTCATCACTAGGATGTTTGTTTAGAAAGTCGCAAAGTGCAAAAAGTATGTAAACGTTCATCTCTACTCAGTTCATGTGCGCCTGGTAGCTATTACACAAGTTATTGCATAAATCCTTTCACTGCTTGCAGAACTAGAATAACGCATCTAAAACATTTTGTTGTTGTTTTATATTTCTATTATTAGTTTTTTTTTTCTTTATTATAATCTATACGATTTATACAAATATCTACATTTTTTGAAAGCATTGCTACAGTCACCAAACAGACCATAAACTTATTGTGGATTATTTTTAAATTATTATGTAGGACTTAAAAGTTGAAATATAATATAATTTTCAACATAATTGTAAATATTTCAAAGGAAAGATTTCAGTGCACTGTTAACATTATCCATTTCAATTGAAATTGGCTTAAATATTATTTAACTTTTGGAGCTCCTGCAAAAAAACATTAAGCTTTTTTTTGTAAGAACACTGCTCATAAATTCGAAACGTTGCAGTCTAAACGGTACTATTTTACAGATTGCCAAAGTCTAATTGAAGTAGACAGACAAACTTCCTGAAGAGAGTTTATTTTTTCTAATGTTTCTAGTTCTTCTCCGTCTCCAGAAAACTTTGCCGTCGAACTTAGCAACGGATCTCGACTGTCATTTCCTAGTTAGTTACAATCCACAGTATCCCCCCGTTTGTCTAAACAAAGTGAATTCTAAACTAGTATAGCAAACATACGTGTGTTAGCACAATCAAACAGAGACGTCCACGGTTTGAATTGGTTATTTTGACTAAACAACAGTTGCTAATTGAATCGTGTAGTTGTATATACGATCCAACGCGTATGTTTGTACTGTAACATTGAGAGCTACAAATCTAATTTCAACGGGTTTATAGGTTTTTGTTCATGACGATCAAAGTTTTCAAGTGTGTGTGTGTCAATTTTATGTCTCGTTGATTTGTTATGTTTTTGCCAGATAATAGATATGGTTAAATTTGGTAAGCGTGGCCTTTGTTGCATTAAAACCGACAAAATCTACTCCTTATAACCATCATGTTTCAATTACAAAATCCCATCACCTTCACAAAATTTAAAAATCCTCCAATCAGTGCAAACAAATTTGAGACGGGACCCCTCGACAAATCATCTTCGGCTACGTTTTCCCCTTACCGTGTTGTTTTCTAATTATCTACTCCATCGCATTCAAACCCCCGTCGGTATTGAGGCACAAAATCTTCCCAATTAAAATACACAGTAACACACACAGAGACAAACGGCACTCAAAACAAACTCGAGTTTAATGCCTCAGATTGAAAGTTAATTAGATTCCCAATTCCTCCCACTGGGCGAAGCAATTTGAGGCGAAATTAATATGAACGAACAAGGAGAAACAATATCAGATTCGGTTGTTTCTATTTTCTGAACGAAATATTACAACCTGCCAACAATTTCGTAAAACCGAACGGCATTTCGGAATCCAAAAAGTATTTTCCGCAAGGGATTGTAATAAAATTAAATTCAAATAATTTACTTACTTTGTTTTTCTGCGAGAAATCTTGTAAATCAAATAAAGTAGAAGAATATTTGTATAGCCGACTCTGTTATTAGCCTTAATAGAATTTACACCCGCTTTGTTAATTGCATCTTAAAGAACTTTAGTATCAATAAATAGTTATTGCAATGCCATTCCTTGGCCTCATAATTTAATTCCTCTTTTATTATTTAAAGTATTTTTTGAACGACTTTCTTATTGACTGAAGACATATATCTATTCCTTTCTCTCATAATTTTCTTTTCTTTAATTAGAGAAAGAAGGAAGGAAATAATGTGAAACTTTGTTAATGACACCGAGACGGTTGTCAATAAAAGATGGAAGAAAACGTGTTTACAAAATAAGATACAGGTGGTCCAGAAAAAAAGAAAAAATGTTAACTGCAACAACAACTAACTATTCCTTTCCATCACACGCACATATTTCAAAATGACCATAATAACAACCAGACAAATAAACTAAACATTGATCAAATCGTGACTGCAAGTGAAAGTGATTGGCCAGCAGAAGGCATTGAAAACAACACATCACGGCCTTGTAGATCAATCAGACAGATCATAGTGCGTGACTGGTAGCTACTGGCATTTCATTTTTGCAAAGCTCGCGTGATGACGTCAGAGTGACTCAAGCGCAGCTAAACGGATTGTAAGGTGTCCTTAATTACTTAAGCAGGTAATGTGAGTAGCTGTAATGCAAGGTTTAGTTCGAGTGTTTATTGATTAAATGTAATTGTAAACAATGCTGTTGTTTTTATGTAGATGGACTAAAATAATTACATGTTTTACTGTCTGCCTTAAGTAGTTCAGTTCAGGCAGACTGTAAAACATATCATTTGGCCTACCATTCAACTTACCATTTCATACTAATTCTACTTTCGTGTCATACTATTTGGTAGATGTGCAACACATTTTCAAAAGGACCAACTGAAAAGCCAGGCCCAAAAATTAAAAGCAAGATCACAGATATTAAAATGATAAAGATAATAAATACGATTAATACAGAAAATAAACTTATAGATATAATCAACATAGCTAACAAGTCACTAGATGATGCAACAACATCAATTAGTGAAGAACCTTACTTATCTTTCCTAAGAAATGTTCATCAATAACATAATAATATTCTTAGTTATAAACCCGGGCGAGATAACTCATCGTTTATAACAGCCACTGGAACTTGAATATTTCTAGTTAAAGCTTAAGATTAGTCGGAATCTTATCTCGTTCATTACAAATATTATAAGCGACTGAATTCAGATTCAAAGCTTATCTGTCTTCGTTGAATAAATTATTCTTTATCTACCCGTAGCTATGAACCCTATTTTAATGACTTCTCGATCTGGAATCGCCCGGGCTAGTGGTTTCATATTTGATGCGATTCCATCTCTATCATTATTTTGTATTAGAGTTTTTATTTTAGCTTTGAATTCGTCATCTTAATCTTTATTCGCTTATATCGTGTACTTACTTTGTCTCGGTCATCATCATCATCATCATCAGCCTATAATGTTCCCACTGCTGGGACACAGGTCTCCTCTCTGAGAGAGGAAGTGGGCCATAATCCACCACGCGGAACCAGTGCGGATTGGTAGAGGTCACATATCTTCGATTTGTTGGTTCTAGGACATGTCGGTTTCCTCACGATGTTTTCCTTCACCGTTTTGAGAGCAGTGGTGATGAAATAAATTACACAAAGTAATGCACCTGGCGGGGTTCGAAACCACGACCTGCAACTCGTAGGTCGGGACCGATACCACTGGGCCACCACTGCTCCCTCGGCTTACTACTGCTGACTCGGTCATCGATGTCTCCTATTCCTTTCCACTGAGCACGATGTACATTGTTACCATTAAGTTGATCCTCTTTTAAAACATAATTATCATCCGTAATTCTTCCAAATAAATATTTTTAACAAACAATCAATACATTTTGAGACTATAACTAACACGCCACCGTAAAGTTAAAAACAACTTCTATTTTAATCCAATGCTTTTACGACAAATCGCCCAAATGCTCGACCAATCAATCAAACTTTACAAATCTAAAAGCAAGTAGTATATAAAAAATCAACCTAAAATCAACAACTTGCACGCAAGTGTCATTAATCGAAGATGACAGGCGATAACATTGTGGAGCCACCGTCGCGTCGTCATCAAGTACGTAAAGGGTCAGTCTCACTAAACGAACTGAGGTTATATTTAGAACAGGAAATTGTATCAATTATAAAGTTGTTAGTGTTACCATTGAAATCTATGATAAAAGGAAAATTGATTTATAATTTACCAATATGATGTTTAATGCATAATGAATTATTTGGTTAGAAGGTATTAGGTAATTAAATAATCATTAATACTGGCCGAATTAACTGTAGGTGAACAGAGTAGTAACCTTTTTTTAACATCGCAAGTAGAGGATACTTTCTTTCTATAAAAAGGCGAACCTATTGCTATGTAAAGAGGTTAATATTTACAAGAATATGAACAAAAACGAGTTTGACCTTTCTTGTTGACATGACAACAACCAGTTAAATATAGGTAGGATATGTACTCATACAGGTATATAAATTAAAACTTATGGATAATGTAATGAGCAACCAATTTACATACACACGGTACAGTAACATATTAACATAATCATTATCATGTTATGCATATGATATTGCTTCACAGGCAGTAAGCACGAAATTAAAATCAAGAGTGCTGCCCATTACTTTTACTTCTTTATCGTTTTTATCAAGCGTTGCGTAAATATTTACAAATGGAGGTCCATTATATTTTGATTTTCCAACGACTTTTCGAGATTTTTCTCCTTAATGCTTTTTCCATGTTTTTCAATACAGGTTTTGTCCATAAAAAATATTTACTTAGCTTTCAATGGATTTCATAACACAACATTTCAAGCAAAAAATTTAAAGAGAAAAAAAACGTTATTTTTCATTATTTTTGTTTTTCTACAAAGAAAATTATTAAATTCTTTTCTCCAATATTAATGCATTCACACAGTGAGAACCCCCCTAAACAGCAGTACTTAAGGTAGCAGCACACAATAAGCGCTATAACGAACCAGGGAAGTATCAAGTGTTGTTCGGCCGGCTACCGTGACCATCGCACACGATCTTGATACTTGAATCAGATATTAATGTATTAGATACTCTGATTACATTACTGACTTAGCGTTTTATGTTGGCACGTGATTAGTTTTGTTCGTTATTGAGTTGTTCGTAAGGCATATTGTGGAGTAGGCTTCGAACATTCATCGTCGTTTATTTATAGAAATATGACGTTTAGATTTTACAATGGTTGTTTGGATCCTGATACACCAAAGTATCTAGACTTATTTTCATAGTTCAAAATAAGACTTTCATAGATAACATGCAACAAATTCAGTTTATGGTTCAGTGGGCAAATATTTGATGGACAGATCTGCATACAAAATGTATTATGTATGCAAAATAACTTTATAAACGATTTATATTCAAATTATAATATACAAGCACCATAGTCAAGCCTCTTCGGGATAAAATATACACCCTATGGCTTCAAGTAAACCAACTTACATCTAAATATGCCTAAAATATGAATGAACTATCAGCCAGGTCTTGGTACTACCTTACCCAACAAAATTATACTAATAGCGAGACCCGCATAACTTACCTCCTTTTTATGAAGGTTAAGTATTTCCATAGAAACTTTATTACATATCCATAAAAAGTATTAGCTAACTATAAAACATAACTCTTTAAGGTCATGTTAATCTTTAATAAAAAAGCTTTCGTTCACGACTTCTGTCGTCTCGAAGATAATAAAAAACGGGAAGATCTTGTTACAGGGTGAGTCGCAGTTTATATGTAATAAAGCCTATTTCTTTCACAAGTATATCTTTCAGCGTTCCATTTTATAGCTGCCTTACTGGCTTAAGAGAATCAGTCTTCTTTTGTGATAGCTTCTAAAACTGCAACGTGGATATTTTCTTCATCAATAAAAAAGGGTTAAGTGATTTGGTCTGCGTTATTGAATACAAGCCTGTCTTTATTGTTTGATGTCGCAATTTCAAGCCTTTTTTTGGGGCTCAAGTGTGCTAAAAAGAAGACTTTTTTAAGCAGCTTTCGTAGTAGCATTGATGTGCTAACAATTTTGATTTATTTCGGGTTAATTTTTATGGAAGAATAATCAGTTTACTCCGTGGAAGACCAAGTTGTGATACTTTAAATACCTAACTTGCGCTAAAGTAAATCAAAGAAATAATCAAAGAAATGCTTCTTATTATTCTAAACACAGTCATGTTTTTCATTAACACTCTTAGTTGCACCTTTTCTTCAAAGCTTTCCTACAAAATGTTTTCATCAGAACATTCTTTGTTTAGAAGTCCTTGTACTATTGGAACAGTTTATTTTCTTTTCTGAGCATAATATGCACCAGAAGTAGCTGCTAATTAGCTTAGTGTCAGTAAAATTTAGGTCAAACCTGAAAAGTTTTAGTAAAATCTTCTCGCCAAAGAATTATGAAATTCCACACAACGATTCTGAGCTTCATTTCGCGTCAAGTTGGTAAAGTTTGCGATGATATCACAAGTTTGCAACTCATAAGGAAAAACGACCGTGTTATATGAAATTCACACGCGTGAAATTACTAACCCGAAAGTTTTGCTCCTACCTACTTAGGTGTTGGTGAAAACTATGTCATTAATTTTCGAGATTCATTAGAAACTTGAGTCAGGGATTTAGTTGAAACTTTTATTTTACTACGCAAGTTTAATACTTGGTAAATAAATTTTGGTAGATGTAATGTTTCTGTTTTTTTTTTTATCATGGTAAAATCATCAAATGAGACCTCCAACCCCGGGCAGGGCGGGAGGTACTGTCAGACTTGTACTGACTAAAATCCACGGTGTCCTTCAGTAGCCCTTTTTGTTCCGGGGTCACGGTAATAGAAATAAGTCCCGCGATCCCGGCAGGCTTTGGCCCTCTGAGAGGGGGCCCCGTCATTTTGCTGACAGCTCTTTGACGCGCGCGTGGAACACGACATGTAATGTTTCTTTTGGTGGTAAATAGAAGTTTCTAGACACACCTTATAAGCCACATAACCCCTTGAAACGCTTATAGATAGCCGCACCTCTTACTGAACATTAACTATCCGTGGAATGTACTTGAAGACCCATCTAGTGTGTGGGAGTGTCAAGTAATGATGGCTAACAACTACTTGAGTCACCCCACGATAAATATAAGGGTGATTTAATAGCCAATAATTACTTATTTGTTTTTCATATTGTTGTAAAGTAAGTAGACAAATTAGATAATACTGTTATTGGCTGTCTGACAAACCAAACAAAATTGAAGCTGTAGCAGCCAAAACAATCCAAAAGCCTAAAAGTAAATATTATTATTTTGTAAGCATCAAACGTACCAGCTCGGTTTTAAAACCTACAAAATTCGTTGAAAATATTTTTCGACGGACTATAACGTCATAGAATTTTTAGGCTACATTTACCGAATATTCCGCACGGTTTTCCCCAACAGGCTTCACACATCGACACGAATGTGCCCGGAGGCCTATGGCCGCTCCACAATTAGTCGAACGTATGCCATTGGATTTAATTAACGGCTTTCGTGGTGACAGGCAACTAAACCCGAGAGTGACCCGGGCATATCGTTTAAGCAGAACTTGATAATGCCAACACTGGAGTAAATTAAGCCGTTAGTGCTGGATTACAGAATTAGATCATAGCAGAGGACTGATTAGATAGAACTAGTCTATTTTAGGGCTGTATGAATTTTAGTTTGACGTAACCTGACAGTACGACTTTTAAATTGAAGATTATGAATTAGATTTTGGGAAAATCGAAAATTATCTTGAATCGTATATCGAGACAATGAACTGACAAAAAAACTTTTGCTTTAGAGTACCTAAAGATTATCATATAAGCACGTACAGTACAAAATAATAACAACCACAACAATACTGACGTCATTAAAAATAAATTCGCACAATCATAAAATATTCAACCGAATAAACGAAAAATATAAGTACAAAATGGCCGTACGGCCGCAGGATACGACTGTTAATACATCATTGATTACAAGTTATAAATTGATTTTGCACATGTTGATATCGCAATCAGGTACTGGGTAGCAATACATTTATATGAAATTATTAATAACGCTTAATGTAACTACGGTTTCACGGTAATGGCTGGTGACATTGTGGCTAAATCAGCGGATGATTCGATAATGAGGGGTGTATTACATAACTCATAAAACATTAACGCGACAGTCATGTGGAAATAGAGATTTGAATGCTTGTATAGAAATTATGGGAAACTAACTTTTATTAGACGTCGTGGCAGGCCACAGCGAAGATCGCGAGATGACTTGGACCGCTTCATGAAGGACTGGACCACAGAAAGCCGTGAGAAGTGGAAAGAGTGAGGGAAGGCCTTTGCCCATCAGTGGGACACTATCGGCTGATATAATATCTTCTTTTTTTTCGGCTTTGACATCATTGACGGGAATCAAGCCACGTGACGTTTTCAATAAATTCGATACAACCAATACTTGTACAAATTTTTCTTGAGGATTATGACCCTGACCCAGTAAAAATGTGTCTTCAACTTTGTGATGAATTTTTCGTAACCAAATAGGGAAATGGATCAGGATCAAAAATTACCGATTGATAAAAACTTTATCTGTATTATTATTGTAGATTATTAAATTGATCAAGTGTTTGGGCTGATTTGAATATCAAAACTTAGAAACAAATAAAATAATAAGCAAATTTTGTAACATAGGCACATCTTAGTACAGTTATGTACAACGCATCAGAAATCTCGTAACGTAGGCAATAATATCGTTTCCCCATTTTCCACAAAACAAACAACCGTTGCCAACGATACTCAATTCTTCACAAAATCCAAACAAAAGTATAGCCTTCTCTTTAGAATCTTCCCCGAACTCAATTCAACACGTTTAAAATTACTCACGCTACAGAAAATTATTGTAAGCAGAAAATTTTACTAAGATATCATCGAAATTGAAATAATATTTCATTTTGGAAGCCCGCGTTGTGTTCTATGGCACACTCTCCAGCTTTTCGAAGAATTTATAATGCCTCCAGTTGCTGCCTTTACATTCAATTTTAATTTATTAATTTGTTTGGCAACAGAACAACGGACGCCTATAATTTATTGCTACATATAAATTTACTATTACAGTGACGTCACGTAATCATTTGTGTGTTTTTGAGCAATAATTAAAGGTATTATTAAACGGTAGTACGAATTGTTGAGTTCCAAACTGTAATAAAGCTTATTTGTTCTGTTGTATCAGTGATTTTAATGCCGTGGTGGCAATTAAATCTGATGATTTACATGAATGTTTTTTGGCGATAAAGCTGTTGTTAAATAAAGCTTTGGTATAAATTAACTATCGCATAAATTAACAGCTGAAGCACAAATTAGCTTTAATGGTTTTGGATGTGACAGTGTATTTTTAATGCATTCGTCTACAATAGAATTTGAGCCAAATATGACAGAGGCAATGTAATAAGACTTCTGTCACACGTTTCTTCCCCTAGCTCAACACACAGTTTAATTACCAAAATCATTGTCACTAATGACATCTACCCACCGAAAGGGAGATGGTCTCAAAAGCGTAACCCTTGCTTTTAGCTAATATAATAAAGTTAGAGGAAGTTTCAAGTGAAAGTGTCACGATACCTCTGAGAGATGTCTCGACGGACGCGTAACGCGTGAGTCGTGTGCGTAATTACGCGAGTGCTCACCTGAAACAAAGACACATCGTGAATACACGTACCGATGGAGGAGAACAAAAAGGTGTTGCTGAATATTTGGCTTGACATTTTGAAGATTTAAAACCAGGTCGACAGAACAATGAAGATGTAGCTAGGGTTAATGAAACAGGTATCAATAACAACAATAATGATTAAGAATCTTATAGAAATATTGAGGTAGACAATAAAATTGGTTATTAAGCTTATAGTTTTAAGGCAGGCCTAGGCATTAGAATAATCTGTCTCTACTCAACACTCACTTATTATAAACCGTTAACACAAAATCAACTAGAGTCGATCTACTTGTCCCTGCAACAGCGGTCTCGTTACAAGGCTGCAATAAAGACGCAACTAGTTATTGTACTAAAACTTGACACCTAAGGAATGACCGTAAGATGCGCTGAACCGGGAAGCTTGGTACAAAGGGAGGCCCTTGTGCAACACTGGAACGTTACAACTCAGATTACATCTTGAAACTCGATCCTAGCAATTTATACTATTTATTCGAATCTTCCTACCATGAATTCTGCGGGTGTTATTTTATGTGTTTTTCTCTCTTGTAGTTAATAAGTAAGAGTTATATTGCTAAAATCAACTGTTTAGGCTTTAATTTCATTTGAGCCTGTATTCCTATTAACTGTGCTGTTATAATCGATTCTCATGCAGATGTTACGTACGACACGCCATCTCAAAACACACAACCGTGTTAATTCAAAATATAATGGCACCAATTAAAGTGGCGTTGAAGTTATTGTTTTATAGCAACACTGAATCGAAATTTAATGATCCCAAGGTGTTGCTATTCTCGCAAAAAACAATTTCTTGCACGACATTCTTCGAAATACACGGTAAATAAATTGAAACCTACAGTCAGTGCTGTTGTACTAGAAATGTTCGTTTCCGCCGTCTCACGATTAAATCTATAAAGGGTTTAGATCACGCACGATACACATTCGTAGTGTTGAAATTATTCATGGACATCACTAAAATATCACTGGTGTGTAATTTTATTTCCATTTATATCAGAATTGTCATGTTTCCTATTTTCTATATCTTCCATACCTTTACTTTCGCGATTGTTTTCATGTATATCAGAGTTTATGTTGTCAGATGTGGTTACAAAGTAATCTTCTTCAAGCTTATTACAACCAGTTCCTCTATTCACAAATGTAATATAAAAATTCTCCCGCGACAAATCGATGCGTGATAATAATAGTTTTATTTCAACAAAAGTGACTCCAATCTTTAATAATACAAACACGCAACGACAGAATTCTTTTACATAACACGAATTAACGATTGTCTAAATCACGATAGATAGAAATAGTAACGGGTACCATCAATAATGTTTCTAAATATATTTTAAAAGCTTTTGTGGAGTAATGGAAGATGTGTTGACATTTAATCAGTTTAGATGGACAAATACGTTGTGACGTAACGTGTCATTTCCAATTCACGGCCCCACTGACATAATCAAGATTAGGTCAACAGATAAAAAAAGTTTCTCCGAAATCGATTTTGAATATAAACTTTTTTTATGAAATAGGTCCAAGTTCTTGTAGGGTGTAAAACTGGATCAATACAGTACTAAAATCAGGTATTATTAGTTCTTGAAAAAGAATATTGATTGTTTTCTTTTATTTTGACGTGTGTCTATCTATAATCTAATTTGACATTAGGTATTGTTAGTTTATTTATTGTAGGTTTTGTATACTAAAGTTGAAAGATGAATACAACACATTTCTGATGAACACATTGATTTTAATAATTTTTGGCTTTAATATTCAATACTGTCATTTCGTTGACCTATATCCCAAAGCAAACCAATCCAACCTCGTTTTGAACTAGGTCACATATTGAACTTTGGTTACACTTTCAAATTATCAATCTTTCAGTAAAGATAATTATCCGTTTACAGCTTTTAGTACAGTACCTTAATTGAAAACCGTATTTTAATGATTACCGTTTAATTAAATTGAAGTGAAATTGTTTAATTAGATAAATCATGCTACCTGCAATTATTGGTTTTTATTATGGCAAGGAAAATAAAACCTACTTGTTGTTATACAGTTTAATATACTCAGCAATTAAAGACACATAATGCGTATAGGTTTTATAAAGTTTATTGACCGCGAAGAACTCTAATTTCTAGCAACACATTAAATGAACTTCGGTGTTTTCAACAGTCATTTCACTTTCTTCTAACATCACCAAGATTTATCTCTAAATAATATCTAACCTGTGACCTTACGTCTTATAAATTATCTGTAGTATTTATTATTCTCTTGAAAGTCGCTAACGGTTGTAAAGACTGTCCAACACTTTATGAAATGACATTTTCTTCGATTAACGTGCTAATGCTTAGATCACACAGTTCACACGTTGGCCTCCGAGCCCGATCGATCGTCGGAACCAGACGTACCCCTTTAGCTGTCAAAGGTCGCAGGTAGCGGTGAAAGTGTGCGATGCTTTCGCTAGGCGGTCCGCCGCGTGATTGTGTCCCCGGCTTAATGTCATGGAAAGTACGCACGATGACGAAAGTGTTAGATGATATTCTGGACTTGTAGTAATTAAATATCTATCCCAACTAATATTATGCATTGTGAGTCTGTGCGTTTGTTTATTATGCTACCATGGCAAAACAACTGACCTGATTTTGAAAAACTTTAACTTGAAGAAAGAAAATCGAGGCAAGGGTGAGTGAAGCCACGAGCATAAGCCAGTATTTGCTTTTAATTTAATAAGTTCAAATCATTTTATATGTACATTGTGGATTTATGATCATACCGAATAATAAATTACGTTTATATACGCCCAGTCTGCTCAATATTGTTTTACTACCCACCATATTAAAATATAAGGGACTAGAATAATAAAGAGCAAACCCATGACCTAAAGAAAGCGCTGAGGAAGCCACAAAGCGGCGGGCTTAAAATTTCACAGAATATCTACGGACTTTTATCTTTTATTAACCCTGACCTAAATAATGCCAGACTCCCGAAAAAAGCCTTCACACTTCGACCTTTATATTCAAATAGTTGGAAGTTCTCTTGGGGCTAATACGTAAGTATGAATAGGTATGCTTAAACCAATAGCATAAAGAGAAAAATATTATAAGAGCACTTTTTAGCGATGTTTAAATTTAAAATCTACTTGATCGGTTCAAATCATTCTTTCACCTTTGTCTCCTAAAAAATTCTGCAAAAAATGAATTTATATAATCTTTATAGCTGTACCTATATTAGTTTCACGGAAACTTGAATCCTCCGCAGGGAGCTAAGGTAATAAACTAGCGAAAGCTAAAACTTTCCCGACATTATTAACATTTATTACTTGTTTTAATTACACATAAAAGCCATTCGGATTAGATTAATTAAATAATTTTACTTTACGCTGCCAAATATTCCTCAAGGACCGTCTGAATTTTGAAATTATTTTACTTTACTAACAGACTTGAGTATAGAAGAGAAAAATGAAACTACTTAAACCATTAAAGGAAATAGTGTGACAGATAAATCATTGTTGTTGCCAACTGTACTCACAGACCAAAGTACAGACAGAGACGGCAGCGCAGATGATCGCACGACAGCCAAACGAACGGACACGAAAAGAGCCGAAGGTTAACAGATAGCAACCGATATGGGAGATTCACTTTCTGAACGAGCGGGGAAAGGTCCATTCGATTAGAACGAGATTTATGTGTACTCGGTCACTTTGGAGACTTTCTATACATTATTATGCCATTACTATAGTCGAATATGATGGATCTTAGCAAAAATGCGAGGAGAAGTTAAGGAGTATAATGCAACTAGTGTCACTTTACTGTCATATCTTTCTTTGAAAACACTCAAGCTAAAAAAAATTTATTTAAAAAAAAATGTAAGTTCAAAAATTCATAGAATGTAACATACAGTTACATTAAAAAACAAACAACACACAACAACACAACACAACACCTCACTTGCAACTATCAAATATAGCATAATCTACTTCTATAACCTAGATTAAAAATAATGGATACACTAAACAAAATAATTACAATACAAGACTAAAACGCACCCTCGAAATTAAAAATAAACATCTCATTTCCTACAATTTATAAAGTCCAGTTCATTATTCTTTCTTGAAAAGAAAATACCGTGCAGCTGAATTACAGGAACAAAATAATTTACTCCAAGCCGGAGGCTCTGAGCTATTTCAGGCACAATTGTCTAACCAACAGGGGTTAATTTGGTCTAAGTGCGACGCAGCTAAAAGGAAGGCTTTATTAATTTATTTGTGTCATGTTTCTGTGTGTCTGTATGAAGATTTTTATGACATTGTCGGAGAAATAGGGAAAGGAATGTACAATGTAAATGTAATGTACAGAGAAAACTCACCACCTTTGGTAGTGTCTTCAACAAAATAAGGGGTAAGTTTTCTTTAAATACGAAGGAACAATTCAGAAAACAAAACATGGAAATAATTTCACACATACTACAGCTGATGCGAATTTTGACGTATTATTACACCAGTGTAAAACAAAAACACATTTAATTCTGTGGCTGATACTATAAATGAACAGAATTTAATTTACTTAAAATGTTCTTATTTTTCTTAAAACCCAGGACGTTTAAATAATTTTCTTTGGCTTTATTAAAATTTCGGGTCCAAGAAAAATCTTAACCTTTATGAAATACTCCTGAGCTTAATGCTGTAATGAAAATGTTTTAAATAATATTAAGGTGACTCAGACATAATTACATCTGATGTTAGGGGGATTAACATGAAATATATTTAAATTATTAATTAAGAAACATATTTGCATGAAAACATGATTGTCTGTCTTCTTGCGCAGCATATTGTCCCAGAAATTTTACGAAATTAAGTTCTCATTATATTTATGTATCGATTTATAACATTTTACGATGACTGCCATATTGGTTAAGTACTGCTAAGCGCGATAGAAAACTGTAACGATAGACCCATCAAAAACAATACTTGTCAAAAAAACCAAGTCTCGCAACTCAGTTGTTCTACGGTAAAAAGTTGTGAGATCTATGTAATACCAAGTCAATATATTTATATAAAACATTAAAGATTTCTTAGGGAGTGGACGTATTAAGACAGGAAGTCGCTTAAGTATTGCATGGATAAGACTTGGTATTACATAGATCTCACAACTTTTTACCGTAGAACAACTGAGTTGCGAGACTTGGTTTTTTTGACAAGTATTTTTTTTCGATGGGATCTCATCTCTTTTTGTATTTTGTAGACAGTTTTACTTTTTTTCTTTTCGGTACCTTCTACTTATATCTACCAGCAACGAATTTTCTATAAAACTGGACCAAAATTGAAAAAATTTACTCGACTTGGCGGGGGCACTACCGTGCCCCCAAATATTTTAGTTTTTCCTTGATTCATACACCAAACACTACTTATATTCTAAATTTGAAGCTTCTAGGTCTGCTAGAAGTGCCTTAGAATTTTGATGATCGGTGAGTCAGTGAGTGAGTGACAAAATTAAGAAACTTTGACTCGTTATAATTCTTAAACTACTGGTTCAAATTGAATGAAATTTGAAATATACCATGTCTTTACAATGCCTGCATGGTTACTGAAAATTCAGTCTTCTAATTTTATCCACAACGAAGTTACAGGGGGTCGAAAATGGCCTGAATTGCTTCGAGAAAAGGATGGTACGGCCGTGCCGCTTTTTTGCTCGACTTGGTAGATAAATGGAATACTTTTACTCCCCACACCACTGAAGGTGTTTCCACGGACATCTACATTATGTTTTTCAGCGACTAAGCGCTAGACTAAGGGCTATATGAAATATTTTGATTTTATTTTTGACAGTTCAAAATGGAATAAGAAGCGACAACATAATTTATAATGATACATTTAGACGATCACTCCGATTTTGTTTAGTTTTAAAGAAAACAGATGTGAATACAGAAAAAATTAACTAACAGAAATAGAAGAGCAGCGTATGCAAGAAACTTAAATCTAATTCAGACCACAATCCAATAGAGAGAATCCCTTTAATCATCCAACCGTTTAGTCGATCATTGTCAATCAACCAACCGCTCACTCAACGACTCGACGAAACCAAAAATAGATACACGAGAACCTATAATTTTCTTCAGCCCGACTTCTTAGAATAATTACTATCGAGAAAGTAGTCGACTAGTTGGCTTTATTATTTTGTAGTTGGCGAATTTTCGGTTACTAAGTTGTTGACATGAAATGATAACCATTCTTGTCATTTTGTTTTGTTTACTTATAAATATCTCCTGTGGTGCCCCACTGCTGGGCTTCTCTCTGCGTGGATTATCTCAATAATTACGTTTATTCTCTTTTTTATTTTTTATGGATCACTACCGACAAATTTTAATTATTATGATCGGTTACTACTCGTTGACCAAATAGTCAAATACGACTATTTGACTATAGGACGAGCTGGCTAATTTTTGTCGACACAAAAATTTGCCAGCTCGTCCCTAATTACGACTATTTCCCTCTAAAAAATTACCGAGTCAAGTTTCTCCATAACTCGGCGTAAAATACCTTATTGTAATTTCTCATTAAGTCACGTAAAACATTAAATAGGCAGGTCCAAGTGTTTTATACGAGCCTAAGAAATTAATGTGCCTTATAAACCCGAAAATTATGAGAGCATGAACCTGTTTTCATATACAAGGTGTACTCATTACCTACTTTAGTACTGTGTAATAAAATTTTGTATAAAATGTAAAGTTTGTTTTTAAAAATATTTTTTCTAATAAATATAAAATGTACCTAGGTTTTTACCTAGGGTTATTTCAAAATGCTGCTCGGTAATTAGGAAGCAATTAGATAGGTATGTGATAACAAGTTACATGTAGTTTTTGTTTTCCTTTTCGCCCTAACCAAAAAGTTGTATCAAATACCAAATTATCTAATTTGGTATAATTTGTCTCGAGCGGCGAGTAATGGGCGACTCTGACCATGGACCGTATCCGGGACGACGGCGTGTTGATGTGTTCCACGCACACCTCAAAGAGTGTCAGCATGATGACGGGGCTTCTAGAGGGCCAAAGCCTATCGGGATCGCGGGACTTATCTCTTACCGTGACCTGGACCATAAAGGGCTATTTAGGGACACTGAGATTTTTGGCAGTACAAGTCTGACAGTCCCTCCCGCCCTGCCCTGGGTGGAAGGACTCTGATGATTTTATCACGTAAAAAAAGGTACCACTAACTAAACCTACAATAATTATCAAAATGATATAAACCTTTTAAAACATAACATGTCACAGGTAATTCATATAACGCTTTAACAAAATGTTCTAACAGGTGACAGTAACATGAAAATGTCATTAGATGTTGATTTATGTGGACAAGTGACTAATGTGTGAGACGTCAGTTAAGTCTCTCCTTGATTCCATGCTTATCAGATGACTGACACTGAAAGCTTTATTTGATTTGTGTTTATTTTTAAAAGAAATGTTAAATATTGGACACAAACAGTGTGAAGTTGGTATCAGATGAATCCCTTGTAATACACCCGTTATGATGTTCAACATAATAAAAGACGGTGTTTATGGGCGATTTTTATGGTTAACCTGCTGCTGGAAAGGTATATGCTTGAATGGGTGGTCATCTATTAAATAAGAGTTTTCTCCGCGCTCTAGAAAGCTCGTTAAGCCGTGGTGTCTAGCTGATATTTGACAGTGGCACAGGTAGTCAGTGGCCCAAAATTCGTATATACTTATCCAATTACCGTGATCCTGAAACGTAAAGGGTTATTGATGGACACCGTGGATTTTAGGCAGTCCGTACAAGTCTGACAGTAGGGTGATTGGTGTGTTGGTGGCTGATTTGATGTCTGATTTGACTGATTTTTTAACTGATTTGATGAAAATCATCAAATCAGTTAAAAAATATTAAAAATATTATCACAAATTCAATAAAAAGGGCAGCACGATCAAGACGCCTAAATTTTTCTACAAAGAACATCGAAGTCATCAAAAACGGCATCATTCGGATAACAGTGTAATCGAATTTCGCCTCTAAACACGAAGAATCGGAAACAGTTATAATCAGCACCCACACTATAATGGAAATTACGCAACGCGATAATTTCCTCCGAACAAAAGGTACAATGTAATAATAATAAGGCAGCATACAATGAATGCATTCATCATAATTCAACATGAACGAAAACATACAGAGCTGTGGTTGGGAATTCTCAATTGGATGCGATTGCTAAACTAAATCTGCAAGTGTAATCATATATTAAAAAGAGATAAAGTGATGTAGTCATCCGTTCGTCACTTATGGAATGGAATGGAGGCAACACAGGGTACTCAAGGTCAGGTGATGTGATGCATACAGAACTAGAAAGACAACTTTATAGATATACCGTTGATGTCGTAAAAAATATTAAACATTCAATAATGATTCTGGACTACAAACTTCTGTTGAAGAGAATGAATATATATTTTATAATAAGATACAAAATAATATTTTATATAGCAGGTATTGACACAACATAACGGTAACTTAAATACGAAAAACTTAATTACCCCAAAGAAAACACGTGTTCTAAACATAATGACACTATCAAATATAAAATACATAGAATAATTGATTTTAATAGCAGTTATGAATATTCATGTAACGATAATAAAAATGGCAATTTCCCACCCAGAAAACTCATCAAAATTGAATTTGAAAATTAAAGTCACAAACAAGGTAAAAGTTATCAAATTGAATTCTTCACAAAAATTGGTTATTGATTCATGGTTGTTTTACATTATTTCCACTAAGAAAATAAAATGGAAATAGTTCTAATTTCAAGTAACAATATAAGGTTATTTAATAAAACTAACTTTAAAAAACGTAAAAAATAAAGTATCTTCCTGCTGATCGTTATCCTAAAACCACTCAGTTGACCATTTACATCCTGAATACAAATTCATTATCAATAGACTGCCTGCAAAAACACAATGCCCTAGGCATCACTAAAAAGAGGAAACCAGCCATTGGTATTGTTATTCTTGTATCGATATCAACATGAACGGTATTTGTAAGTAAAGAAGCCAAAGATAAAGAGCGTGATTGTGGACATAATTTTGAAGTTTAAAAAGAACATATACCTATCATGAATACTATAGACAAGAGTAAAGAACTGAACGTTGATAGAGATATAAGAAGTAACGGCACAGATCCTAACACAACCTATGTCAATGGCCGGGCAGCCTAATCCAATAAAGCGTACATTATACGAGATGCCTCCGTTGACGATACACGTAACGGTAACGTATATTTAACAGGTTTCCGAATACGGTGTGCGAAGCGAGTTTGAAAAGAAACTCATTAATTCATTAGCCGCTATAGTATCCAGCTAGGCGTTCGTCGTCTTGTTGGTTTTCTGTTTATTAAAGAATCTTTACTTTATCAAATTGGTGTTACAAGATTTTGACTTGGTATTAACTTGTGTAATCTACTTGATACATCACCAATAGTAAATTCTCTCTCTACGGTTATAGCAGTATGTATATTCATATCGGTTTTTTCCTCAATCGTTGAGATACTTTAATTAATCACTCTTCTCATGCATTATTACTAATATCGGCCCATTTATCACCTACATTGACAATAAATATATGTCTAATAAATAAGTAATTTCACTTTATTCATATCAATTGATATCTTCCTATTAAAAGAGACTTTGAATGCTGTCTTTAAAGGCATTTAATTCCATTATTGCGTACAAACGATGTACAGAAGGAGAAAAAGAAAAAAAAACACTAATGTGACATTTATAAAGCCGAGAATGCCGTCTGGAACGGTTCCGGAGCCTCCAGCGATGACCCTATCTGAGATTGCTCAACGGACAATAAACCTTAAAGGGTTGCGATAAGGATCAGAACGGCGGGGATTTACGACCTGTTTATAGGCCCGATAATAACATTAAATATTACCTGTCATGTGTTAAGAATGTGATTATCTTTAATATTACTTTCTTTTGTAATGCATGTTGCTTTATGTGAACGTCTAACTTGATAAGTATCGCAGTAGCGTGATTCCTCATTAACACTTCTGCTGCATATTTTTCCTCCTCTTCCGTTCTACTTATACGCGGTCCGAAGGTCAGTATGGCACGGTTTATAACGAGAAGCTTAAAGCAGCATTCCGAAACAACCCACACGAAGTCGTCAAAATTACCATATTTATAAGAACACCATAAATCTTTAATCGTTGGAATTCATTTACTGTCCCACATTTACGAAAACGTTCCTACTTTAGAAACATACTCGTAGTTTTATAAACACAAAAGCATGAAGGTAGAATCTTGAAAACCATTGGGCGCAGATTTGTAAACCGGTTCCAGATAATATTACAATGAATGTAAAATGTTTATTAATGAGAGTAACAAGACTAGGCGACGGTCAATGGCAGCGGCCTTGGCAAACGCTGCAGGCACACGATTTGGTATTACATATACAGTTACAGTGTTAGATAATTTTGTGCACGCTTTAACTTTAGTTCGCGTTCTTATAACTAGAATCGAAACATGAAGAACGGTAATGAAACCGAACTATGCATCTAATAAAGATACTTGATAAGACATAGATAAGTCTCCCAAATACTATGAAATCATGACTGTTAACGAAAGAAGAAGTTCTGTAGTAACACTAAACAGTGGTGGATGTTCCGAGACTGACAATAATCATGATATTAACATAGATAGCATAATATTATGTCTGTACACACTTATCACTAAATACGTCATAACACTTGTGTGTGAGAAATCGTACACCTGGCAATATATTTTTCTGACATATTATTAACTAGTAATGATGTTATTCTCTATAATGCTACAGTAGCGTTGTAAATATAGCTAAAATTTAAAAGACGTTATCGAAAAACTGGAGATGACTTACCAGGACAGCATAGCGCACATGTAATAATGTCTGTAATATCATTATCCTTAATATTTTCATCTACCTCTGCTAGTCTTTTGTTACCACTAGTTGATGTTACAGCTATTATAATGCTTTCATATTATGTGTCAAATTGTACACCTGGCGTATTATTTGCAATGCTTATTATAAGCTTTGTAATCATGACATTCACTGCATTGCTACCATCTTCTCGTTAAGTCTACTCGATGGATATAGTCGTGCCGTCTCGATCAGCAATCAATTGTTGGCATTGATTTATGCGTTTGTTTACATAGATGATCTTGGAGTGTATATGGTGAAGATAATTACCGCATACAGATGAGGTAACACTGTAGGTAGGACATAAATTATTATTACAAGGAATGATGTTACAGTGTCGTGGCAATTATCAGGAGTTAATAATACATCTCCAAAGCGATTGCCATGTTTTGTAGACCAGAGAGAAATATATTACAAAACTGATATAGCTTCGTCCTGTCGTGTCATTCTTACTTGTTTCGTTTTTGTGAGAAAATTCTCTAATGCCTTAGGGTATTGACACAGATTTTTGCCAGCCTAGCCTACGTTTTTTGTAGAATCTAACTGTGGCTTCTAAATTGGGTCTCTTTGATTTCTAGTTCCTTTTTTGGGGACGTCTTTTATAAATTGGGATCTATGCTTGAATTATGTTTAAAAAATCATCTAGCTAGCGTACAGACAGTTAAAATATTACGTGAGAACTTTATAACTCATAATCTAATTTGAAATATAACAGTACCAACAATTAAACCACTGTTAATTATAAAGAACATGGCAATAAAGCCTAGTTCATAAACTCAACATAGTCGTAAATCATAAATACAAACAAAACATGAGTTAGTACTGCATGAACCAGTAGTAGGTAAAAAAACATTAGTCTATGAAACGATAAAACCTGGTATTTGACTTATATCAATCAATGTCGTTGCAAACGTTAGGTAAATTACCTTTAATGGTATTCTACATTTTGTTAACTATGATTACAATTGTAGTAATTAACCATTACAGCTAACAGAGCATTGAAAGCAGCACATTGCTTGCCTTTCTGTGTTTACTCAACTGGTTATTTATTAAAATGTTGTACAAACAATACTTGTACAAGTTTACGGTGTTTCTAGGACACACATGTAAATTTTATAAAAGGTGGAGTTGCCCTTGCCTACGTCAGACTTATTCATTGATATAAAATTGTTTATTGCAGTATTGTAAGCCAGATCCAATATGTTCATCCCTGTAGTGATTCTGTAGTGTTCTAAATGTATTTCTGTGTCAGGTCGTATAGAGTCCAAATATTTCCGTAAGTAAGTAAGTAGTAAACTATATATTTAATTGATTTGCAAAATATCATGTTAAGAAATTTACTAGATTCAAATTTGACACGTCTCATTCTATGCCGATTTTGCATTCCTAAAAACAGGTTACTATGGAATCTTTAGGGCCAGTTATAGTTACTCAAAGTTTGCGTCTCATACGCATACCAATGTTATGGAAATCTAGTTAAAATATTGAAGTCACTTAAAAACTAACTAGTCCACTTTTCAATAAGACTTAAACATTTTCTACAATGGCAAGATCTTTAAAAAAAACGACGAGTAATGGCACCGCTTTAGTTTCTAAGTTTGCAAAAGGAAATGGCTCATTATGGTGTTCGAAAGTAGCAAGAGCCGGAGAACGGATACTATTGTAAATATTTATTGCACTCATAAACTTATTAAAATTCTTGCTAGAAGTAGCTCAGTTTCTTAAGCGAGTTCTTGAAATTGCTCTGAGGTCTTTAAGTCAAGAGTCTTCTAGGCAATCACGCTTCATTTCGCTTCTTCACTTACTATCAAGTGGACAAACGCCAGCCTATCGGTTAAGCCAATCACAAACAATATTTTAAGATGAAAAAATGAGAAAAATATTTTTGAATCTCTTTCTTTCTAAATTAACTTTGCTATCACTGTATATTATATCATGTCATCATTAGTCTCTGTCAGTATTAAATTCTAAACTGGTAGCGACACGTTAAAATTCACATAATAAAAAATGACTCAATGAAACATAGCATGGCTTATCCGTATTTGCAAACATGATAAAATACAGTACTGTTAGAAAAATCTGTCAGCTTAACAAGAATCGAAAGCATCTATAAAAATAGCGCAGTTTATTCACTCCTATAGCTCTTGACCTAATAAAACTATAAATAAGGCAAACACATATTTCACCAGACACGGAAGCGTTTGCTCGCATTAAGGCGTGTTTTCACTGCGCGAGCCAAAATAAAACGAAATATACGACGACTTACATAGTCGGAACATAGTTTAAATCCATAAAATCTATTCCTGGATTAGTCACCTATTACGACGACTTTCTATATAGAGAAACATGATGGTTTATTACAAAAAAAATACATTAAAATACCAGAAGGAACTCAAGCAGAGGCTTGCCACTATGCCTATCCATATTTGGACAATCACATAATTTTACTAATTATACGTAATGAGATGAAACCTATTGCCATCAACCATGCCAATTCTTATTCCGACTCCATGGCTCTTACTCAGAAATTCCTGATAATCATACTTATCACGATACTGCCTAGTTTTTACAGAAAAAAAAGGTTCATGTTTACCTATATCTAAAAGTTTAGATAAGCGTATGTTTATCCAGAGACCTTTTTTGAACCGACTAAAGATCCAAACGTTATATTATACAAATCACTACCCACTTTTGTTTGGAATTCACAAATGGCCTACTTTACATACTTACACTTTCTGTTCAATACTTGTAATGAAAATAGACGTAAACTTTTCGAACGGGAGTTTCTATTTTTTCTTTCTTTTTGTAAACACTTTAAAAACCGTGTCTGTTGATCTATGAGTATACAGATATATACCTCAATACCTTCAGTTACATTGATAAGTTGCTTAATATCAACAGTGGTACGGAAAGCTATAGTATTGACATGTTTGTGACGTGCTCGCAAACACGTTCGCGTGGTATGCAAATGACCGCATTCAGTGTTCGTTTCGTGTTCGGCATGGTAAACGCGCACCTTTACATTTGTTCCCGTACCCATTTTAAACCATATTACTGCAGATTCGTTGAGTAGTTGCATTGTCTATTTCTTTATAAAACCGCATTTGTAAAACTTTAATGCGAACAACAATGTTTTATTTGTAAACAAGGAACGACACACAGAAAGTCAAAAGGATTCTCATTGCGAAAAGAAAAAACGCATTTGCATACAGGTATGCTGCCATCGTTTATTTTGTACTTTGAGAAGTTAATATTTTTTTTTCTTTAGTGCTACTTCTTTGCTCGTAGTTTATTTACTTTTTTTATTCTATTTGAAGCTGTCTGTCTAATTAAGGTCTTTAACAAGATCAAAGATCAAGTCACTCACACAAAATTTGTCTATTCATTGATAGGCATCTTGATAAGTGGACTAAAATCTAGCTACGCTAAAAAGTGAAGCTAAAGCAAGGTAAGATGATTATGTCATCACAAATCTAAGTTAGTTATATTTAATTAACCAATTAAAAGTTAAAGTAATTAAGATACTCGAGACGAAAACAGAATAACGAGACATGCTTAGACAGTTCACGTAAGGCACATTACCTAAACTTATTAAATACACGACTCGCTGTCTATGTTGTTTCAAAGAAACTTTTGGAAAAGGAAACAGTTACTAATCTCAATGAGGTTATAGACAAAACTAATACAAAACCTAATGACACATTTTCATAGTGTCAATGTTAGTAATAGAGCACAGCACAGCCAACATTAGCATTCAAAACTGTTCCATAGTTAAATCAAAAATCATCGGTCGCTTACCTTTTACCACTGTGCCATACGTCACAAGAACAATACAATACGAATGGTCAGGCGCACACTACCGGTACGAAGACCAACCAAGACGCGGTCAAAGATTCTACATATTCAGCCGACGCGACGTAACGGTTCCAACGTTTCTTTTTGTTATTTCTACACACGCTCTTATGGTAAATTGCTTTATTTCACGGTCCCATTTCATACACATACTCGTTACATTAAAATCGTGCATTTGTTTGATTAAATCTTTATTTTTACGGAAATAAGGATTAAGATAGCAACACTGATTGAAGTTATCTCGTTTGTTTGATGAAGTTGTTTTTGTATCATGATAAACATTTTAATAGTCGTTTAAAACGTGATGTATGTCATAACATTTGTATATCAACACGCCGCGTGTCGGTAGCGACAGACAATTAAATTAAACAATGGTGTATAGGGTGACATTCAATGGACTTTCGGCCTTGTAAATTGCTTGATTGGTTTCATCGACGAGCCAACAAATTGATGGTGTAATTTACAAACTGTCATAAAACTTGCAACACGTGCTCGCGGTTTTAAAGTATGAATGAAAGATATTTTAGTGAAAGAAAAGTCATTGATATCAAAAGCATCACTCGAGCTAATTTAATCCCAAACGAACCAAACGCAAGAAATAACAAAGAAAACAGGAAAATACGTAATGAATAAATTATTATTCAAACGTTGTATAAAATACAACAAAAGCTTTCATTTCTATGATAAATGAGGATTCATTTTCTCTGGAAAAAGTAAAGCGAGGGCAGTAAACACCATTATCATTAAATCGACACTCGATTCTAACAATGCGAGTAAATCTCATTGGGTCAAATCTCAGCGTAGAAGGAAGCGAGAGTGTCCATTTATCAATTGTAGACATCAGACGGGTACAATAAGATGTGCTTACGGACATTGTGTCTTGAAGAATGAGTCAAGTCTCGGGGTCTTACAGTTGAACAGTTGACACGCATAAAGGAATACGAAATGAAGGCGACAATGACACAGCTATAGATGGCAGTCGCCAACGAAATAATGTCAAAGGACGACACTTTATATTTAGAGCAGTTGAATTAATTAATTTCAAAGTCAACGCCACAGACTCGGTATAAACAAGGTTTGTCGGGATTGCTGGTAATTAAAAACCAATCGCGCACTCATATAAAAAAGCAAAATTAAATATTTTAATTCAATTAAACAGTCATACATGCAAAATTATTGAACAAAGACGAGGATAATAATTCACTAAATGCAATTTCTGAATCGGTAATTACTATATTTATTGATAACAGAGAGAGAAAAATGAAGCTGCTATCTACAATGAGTGATTTAGTGTCTGTAGTGGATTGAATAGAAGTGACTCATTATTTCCAAACGCGATCTTTGACAACATGTGTGGGAACAATGGAGATGGTGCGCCGAGACAACTCAAAACAATGAATTATAATAGCCGAGCCCCATCCAGAAGCGAAGATGATTGCGAGGTGTTATGTGACCCTTGAACTAAGACCACGGATGAAGCATTTGAAAGCGGTCCGATGATAAACGAAAGTTTAGTTGATTGCTTTAATACAAATTTTTTGATAGTCATAGGTATCGTGTGACCCCGAAACGAAAAATCAACAATCAAGGTCAATTTCTCTTTGAACAAGCGTGCCGTATTGTGGGGCTTCTTCAAAGCTTGGTTTGAAGATTAAAATAAAGTAAATTAAGATATTAGGAACGGTGAAAACACTATCACAGAAGATATCAAACTGAATATTTAATACGTACCGGATCTTGATAAAGATAAAAATTTCGTAAAGAAATCATAAAAACACATTAGCTGATAAATGGGTAGCCTATTTATTTTTATCAGTAACACTGATACTAAAAAGAGAATGATAATCTAAATATTACTTGACGTGATAAAATAGATAATAGCACTACACAGAAACAACACTGAAGTCTACTTAACAGACTACTTATAGATTACAAAATGTTATCGAAATCAATAATGTAAGTACTAATAATAAACGTCGATTTCAAGGAAATCGCGGAAATTGCAAAAGAACATTATTTAAGTAACTTAGATTGATTTTTTATCATTTTATATTTACACATATTACTTTATTCTTACTTCTTTAAATGTTGCTGTAGTCTTGTCTCGTCCTATTCTTCGTCATGTAATCCCTCCACATCATATCCGTCTTTAGCAATTACGTCTTGTGTTATCATTATGTCATTTTCTTTTGCCAAACATATTAAAGACATTACTTATGTCAATATTTTCTTCTGTTTGTTATCTTGTTACTTACATACGACTGAATCTGAAGTGGGTATACTAGATACTGCTCATGATCATAAAATTGTAAACAAATCAAAAAGTTATTTCCTTTTGTAACACTGTTTTTATTTGCATTTATTCTTGGATAAGATTGTCGTTACACCCGTTCTTCAAATAACCCATAAATCAAACGTTTTAAGTGACATGTGACCGGGACAAGTCCGAAGCCGCAACTGGGCTAAAATGCAGACACCGTGACTACTAACGAGAAATTACTGATGTAAAACAATAACGACCTGGAAATCAGCAACAGTATCTCACATGAAACAATCGAGCTTGCGACTACTAAACAACATGAAATAGTAATTAGAGGCGTACCTAATAAACTAATAACTAAATACTAACCCTTCGGGGTTTACAGGCTTGATCTTAAGTAACGATATTTTCTCATTCTGCTATAATTTCTACTACCTCCTCCAGTCAATTTACTGTTCAATTTATATACGCCCAACAATAATTAGCTCCTCCATCAAACCGTACGAAATCATGGTCGTCCAAAATTTGCTCCCAAATCACAACTCTATATCCTTAATCGGTCAAATTCGGCTTATCGAGGGTCCAAACTGGACACTAATGGGCTTTTAAGGTCAATATTTCAGGGCCCCGGACCGTGGTAGGGTAGTAACGTCCTCAATAATTGGTCCCAAGTCTCTGCGGGCCCGGCTCTAGGGAAACATTTGGAGCTAAAACGTTTGTTACAGTTCGGCTGTTAAATTTAAGCACTCCACGTAGTTTATTGTTACAGGTATTAGTTAAGATGCAGATGTACTTAATTCTGAGATTATTGACTAAACTTATTAGTTTTGTTTATAAAATAATTAATGTAATCTGTCAAAATCAAATGCAAAAATTCAAAAACCGATTGGTTCGACAGATTTGTGTTTGTAACTGTCCGGGCAAGGTTTGTAATATTAAAAAACTAATAAGTATATTGAACCGGTGCAAAGCAGGGGTAGATCTCTCACTGGTACTTCAAAGAACTATCTATATAGCTACTTTTACTACTACTACCTTAGGGGCCGTTCAAATATTACGTAAGCAGATTTATTACAATTATTTACCCCCCCATCCCCCTTGTCAGCAAAAGTAAGCAAAGCTTTTACCCCTCCCCCCATGCTTACGTAAACATTTTTCAATTAAAAATGTATTTTTTTTATATTATAATTATAATGTTATAATTATAATTTGAAAAATAAGAAAATTGATTTAGAATAGAGATAAGATTTTACGTATGCGTGTATATTTGCGGGAATCCCCGAAAATGCGTTTCGTTTTCAAGCATAGACAATGTGAGGGTTGCCATTCGTGTAAAAAAGTAAATAACTATCGATGACGTAATCATCATCTGGACTCCCCTACCCCCCATGTCATCCAAAATAAGCAAAACAAAGACTCCCCCACCCCCCTATAGTGCTTACGTAATACTTGAACGGCCCCTTATAGAGGAAAATAAACCTAAAAGACTTTATGGGAACACACGTGGCAAAATTGTTGAATAGCAAAAATCCCCCCTAAGTGCTGGGTGATGAGAATCCAATCCCTTTGTCTATAAAGCATAAACACGATAGTAACCCTTTCCGTTGAGTCAACTTTTCTATTCATGCGTGAAGACAAACACGTGTTGGGCATAAATAATTGATGCCGTATTATATATAATAAAAAGAAAAATGTACCTATTTACACCATTGAAACAGTAAATATTACTTGAAATTGGTATATTGAAAGATATTTATAGTGATATTTGTAATGATTTCTGCAAACCTATAAAATCTAGTGACTCAAACAAGCGAGTTGGCAAATTGTTTTATCATTATTAGAGATACCTTGAAAAGAGAATCTAAATTAATGAGAACTAACTTTTGCTCTGGACTTTTCCCCCTCTTCGATTTGATACGAAACTAAGTACCTAGTCTTTAGCCGTATTTACAATATCATCCATGTCCGCACCATTCATCAAAATGAGTGATTTAAGAAAATAGAACAAAATTCCCTTTACAATATAATAATAATTGTTACAGTTAAGCTGACACATCTTTATCATTATAAAATATTCTGGTTGTTAAAATAACTAAGTAATAAAGTGACATTAACTACGAAAGGGACCTCAAAAAGGGCCCAGTTTAATAGGTGTTGTTCCAGAGAGCAAATTGTAGTTAAACTAAGTCTCAACTTGGGGGAATTGGGTTTTTAGTCTGAAAACTAGTGAACCGACCTGTAATTTGACTAATTTTGTGGTAAGTTAGGCAAATGCTAATTATGTTTATGTCCGTGCCCAAAATGTTTTATACCTGAAGGAACACTTCAATGGATTAGATATTTATTATTTATTTATTTATCATTAGCAAAAGTTTGTATTTTTTTTAAAGTTACTGATAGTTTAATCGTCAATTTCTAACAAAAACAAGCAAATCCATTAAGATCATCATTACTTCTATATTAACTTACGGTATAACTTTCATTAGTAGGCGGCAACAATTAGTGACAAGTACCTGTAATTAAAAAAAAAGATCATTAATAATATGTTACAAAATGATAACGTAACGCGTTAAGAACATCATTAATAATAATAAGATCCTTCATTTGACATTGACAAACTTAAAAAAAGATAGAAAAAAGAAACCGTTATTGACCTACACACAGAAGATTTATATTAAGCATCTCATCTAGATAACAAAGACGCGTTGGCAAATGGCAGACCTTTGTTGAGACTTGAGACTGAAAACGTGTTCCTTGAATGAAGTAAAGGCCTTCAATACAGCTCCGAATGGAACCTGCAATCCTATAGATTTGGCCATAGATAGCTATTCTATGAATATCGTCCTCTTGTAACTCACGTGGCTCGTTTCATGCCAGCCTAGTCCATAGCGCCGTTGTCATCGTCACAATATGATCACACAAAGGAACTGAGAACTTATAGATCCGATTGCCTTCACCTCGGATATTGCTTTGTTTTCTAGTAACAGTCACCGTACGTATTACTTGATGTATGGCTTCTTCGCCGGCTATTTTAATTTGTATAAAGCTTTTGCTGTGTCTCGAGTGAAGTGGAAAACAAAAAGAAACTATTTCTTTACGAACCTGTTAAACTTACTAGAGTCATAACTAACGATCAGATTGATGCAACTTATGTAGTAGTAGCTTTACTCTGATAGTTGTCAAGGAAGATGTTATTCACCAAAGCTATAATTGCAGTCATTAAGGTCCTGATTAGCTTAGCAAGTGCTTCAGTGATTGTTAGTACCGAATCGGATGCTACTGCCAAATCAACTGATACAATACTAACCAAATCCTCTACGACACCCACGGGAAGCGTTACTGTGACTAATTTCTACACGCTTGCAAACTAAAATAACATAACATCACGCGTGTATTCCCCGAACGGGACGCACAGATGGGGGGGTTTGCAGTACACCCACATTAACTCAAAGTTCTGTTAAAGGCCCTAATATTGGGCAAACCTGATAATATAAATCGAATAATTAATCAGACTCCGGAATAGTAGCTACTACGAGACTTCTTTTGTAAAACACAAATGATATTTTCTCGATCTGTTGAAATGACTAGATTATAAGTAGTAGAGTTTACAACCCGTAAAACAAAGAAATTATCTCAAACGAGGTACAAAGGGAATACTAATTTCAAAAGATTATAGATTGTATCATCAAACAAACCTACAATTAATGTAAAAGTTCCCATAACTTAGTTCTCTCAAGTACTAAAAATGTTTATAGCTACTCAGCCCAATGTTTGCAAAAACCCACACCGTTAAATGAAATGACATTTAATTCTGTTCCCACAAACATTCCCAATCTGAAGTCCATTGTTCTATCAACTATGAAATTTTGGAACATTAGACACATAATAATAACTGCTTGGATACACACATATTATGTAGGTCTTTGTTTAGAACTAATGATACATGTGGTACAAACTATTCGGATGTTTGTTATTAAAATGATCAAACGTATGATGCAGGAGAGTTGCATTTGATGAGAGCATATTTAGTTGATGTAACCGTGAACGAATAGACAGAGATCTTTATATCTACAGCCCTTCAGATAGAAATCACGGTAAAATTAGTGTTTACGTCAAAATAAAAACAATGAAAGCTGTTATTTTTATTTATGATACACCTGTAATGAAACATTTTTTATCGTAACAACAAATCGCCTGAATGTTGTTGTACAATTGCAATATTTAGGCATGAGTTTAAAAAAAAACGCAAGTTCTATCAGAAACTCAAATAGGCAAAAATCGAATTTCTCAGCTGCAACATCAATCGAAATACAGACTCGACAGAAATCAAATATCTGCAAAAAACGATGATCACAAAGATCTGCAGCGGACAACTAACGGAAGCAACAATGTGAGCATACTAACTCAAATTTTCTAACAAATTGCATTACAAGCTTAAACATTTTAATTGGATACTAACATCGCTGAAGAAATTGCAGCGATAGTAAAACTAAAAGATTGGAGATTAGATGAAGAAGTTAGAGAACCAATTGTTGGCAACAAGGAAATTGTATAATGAGTACATCACGTACTCGAAAATCACGGCGGAGTAGCAGCATAAAAACAATTGACGTTTGCTTTATACGACCAACACAAAAACGATGTAATAGAAAATCCCCTAGCAATACATTTGATAAGAACATTATTGTTGTTCAATACACATTGGCCGCACGATAACTGCCGCTTGGACGATTTTACAACATGTTTTGAAATACGCGAAATTATTGCAAATATAGTTTTCTTTGGGAAATTGCATTTTGCGTTTTATAACAATGTTTCGAATTTTATTTATGAAAGACATTTTGAATTGTCAGAAAATGTTGCTGGGCAAATAATTCGTTGCTTTTAAACGAGGTCGTTGAGAATATCTTTGAAGCATTGTATTTTGGGAAACTTATTGCGATTCTTATGCAAATAGTGTCAACTGTTGTTCTGTTTTAGAGTAAAATCGAGTACTTTACTGAAGAATTGTGATTTCATTATGGATACGAATCAAATAATAATGTTGGAATAAGTCATAACTATTATTATAAACGTTGTAAAAACTGTCAACTAACAAATAAACAAGTCCATAAACCCTATTGTTTACATCTACAAAACAACGCTCGTATAAATTTAGATATCGAATTCTGTAATAACACCACAACACACAATCATATAACCGTGCAACCTCAGAGACCAATAGACAATGCAATAAAAACAGCACTTAGCTACTGAGCGAAAAATTGCTCCAATGTAACACACATTCATCTTATCTCTAAATATTAATAAAGAACGAGTGTTATGATTGTGTCAATTGTCTGCTTTGCAATAATGATGTCATTCAATTCAATGACCGCAGGCCGGCTGTATAGGCATAGAAATATTACATTCAACATTGTCGGCATAAAATTGTAATTTGTAATCAAGAATAAGTATGCATTGATTAGAAAAAGAATATAACTTTCACATGGTTTTCTAAGTTATCAACAGTGTCTTCCTGTCCCTTATTCCATCTAATATCTTAGTTTGGTGCAATACGAAATTTTAATTATTTTTCTATGTCAACCGTAAGGACATCAGTCACTCTTTTAACTTTCATATCATTAATAACATTCTTTTTTACTGTGTATCTCCAACCATGAACTCGTATATTCATCACTCTTTGGTTAAAATACTTCAAATTTCTTCTCACCCTCCTTATTCGTCTTCATCTGTATTCATCAATGCCACAAATGGCAAAACTTTATCAGTAAACTGGAGGCGAAAATCGTTAACATTGCAAACAACCTCATGCGGTTAAACAGGTACTCTTGACCGACGAATGGCCTCCGGTGACACCGCAGCGCGTCACAACTACGCGGCCGGTACCACGCGACGGCGATCGAAGTAACACGAACGATCGATCCGAGGTGAAAACACCAATAGCGAGTGCATAGACCAGGGACCCGGTAAAGCTTAGTATAGGGTCGATGAAACCTGTTCGACGCTCAGCTCTTGGCAAAGCACTCATTTCTTCAGACAGCTAATGCTTCGATTATAATCTTGGTCTAGTAATGATCGCTTGGACATCCTATGGTGTTAGAAGAGCTGTGTTTATTAGAATTGCTGGGATGGTGTTACGTGACACGACGCTTTGTAAAGCAATTGAAATAATTGCGTCAGAACGAAATGATAATAATATTAAAATGCTTTCATCGTATTGCAGCCTGATACAAGGGGCTATTATGAGTCCAGACATGTTAATGCCTAGTTGAGTGATAAAACCTTCAATTAAACAAGACATACAACTCCGCACATTCCACGCGCATACATGCATTTTTCTCACGCTTTTTCTTTGCTAATGTACATGCTTCATGATTAATTAATTTATATTTTTTCCTGTGATTATTGAAGTAAGGAAACTAGTTCTTTACGAAAACCTACCAATCTTGTATTCTACGTTAGTGTGGTAACAACCACACCCCTCCCTATACAAATATATATGGACTATCAAAAAACAAGACTTGAAACTCTTTTCCGTATAAATACATAATGAGTAGTAAAGGTTTTACTGAACTTTTTATTGTCCTTCTGTATTTATTTTTAGAATCGGAAGTACCTTCGCCAGCTGTTGTTTTTGTTGCTTATAAAAACAGCTTCTAAGTGGTGTTATTGTCTTTAAAGAAACCGCTTTAACAATTACGTAAACTCTAAAACAAAGAACTTCAAAAAATGAAATTAAGGAATGTTTTTTTTTTTATTTAGTAACAGGCTCGTGTTTAGCGACTATCTCGCCTGATAAGCAATGATGTGGTCGATGGCGAAGCGCGCTTGCGTAAAAGTGGTTACTCCTAAAATGAAATTAATATCAACCCTGAAGTTTTCAAATCAAGAGTTTTTAAACCTATTTGAAGACTCCAAGGTTAATAATAACTTCAATGATCCCAAGACAACTTAAGAAATTGATGATTCAACTTTCCCTTATTATTTAACATTTAAATAGACTCACAATTTTTTTCCCATTATGACAGGCAAAATCTACAAAACACCACCTGCTACGATCCTTACATACACCTTCCGTCTCGTCCAGTTACATACAGCCAAACAATATCTTGAGAACCATCTTGTAACCAAAGGACTTGTTACTCAACCTCATACAAAATTACTGCCGATGATTACAAGTCTCCTTCAACATTTTACGAGGCTTTTTACAACAGCATTCGGCCCCCTCGTAACACTAACTAGCATTCTATACTAATAGGGACCCCTGCTTATCTTGTATTAACCATTCCGAGTAAGCCCGCTAAGGTTTTTGTGTTGTATCAGCACAAAAAAATAAATGTATATCTTCGTATCGTAAAATTGTTCAATGCACTTCAAAGCTGTATTAACGTTCCCTATAAACTTTAGCAGTTTTTGTAGAAGTTTCTTTGAAAACATCTTACTTGGATACTGCTTTGATGAAGTTTGTATTAAGTTTTATGCACTTAATTCCTCTGGACGATAAGTCTTCTGAGAACGCAAATGCTAATGAATGATCATTCCTGCCCACGGGTATCAAATAGTTCTATAATGAAACGCGGGCCGTGAACGCAAAGGATAACTACAGGAACTCTGACATTCTGATACGTACCACCCAGAAGGGGGAGAGCGGATTGATGCGATAATGTTCGTATAAAAAGATAAGAAAAGACATTGCCAGTCTTAGGACAATCTAAATCTTTCTACGTCTGTTATTTTGTATTTTCTACCGTCTACAAAACACGTGCTACGTGTGCAGGACTTTTCTACTTCCAACTTGGCTATGGAAAGAAATTGAGAAGAAAATACAAGACCCAGAGTCGTATCTAGTCACGTTAAGAAATTGTGTCGTTGACTTTAAGTACGGTTCTTATTTATGCACCCAACAATACTGTATGCAACTTTTCAACTACGTAAAGTTACTGAGAATACTTCTGAAGAATTCCTTCACAAACTTAATAGCCATCTTTCCAGTTTTATGACAAGTTGAATGTTCAAAGTTGCTTTGAAAGGAGCTGTTGTGCTGTGAACCGAAGTTTTCTTTAAGTAGTATCCGAGATTTAAAGAATTTTCGGTGGTGTGCATATTCAAGCTCAAAAAAGGATTTTGTTACTTGTTTAATGCTATCATCACGGAAAGCCGGCTTCCATGTTGTTTATCATTCAATGGTCAGGACCCAACGTGAAACTTTACTTAATGTATGTGTACATTATTTCAAAACCACACTCTCAAACGGGAACGAATCATGTTCTAGTATCGAAAAGAGTCATCCACCAACCAACGCACACTTTTTTTTTTATACTCTTATGTAGTTTGGAGAGTCATTAAAAGAGTCAGTCCTATATCAGAGTGGAGATAAGACTAAAAATCAACGTGTTCCTTGAGGTCTTCATTGCTTTCTAACATAACTTATTAAGACAGTTCCGCGAACCATAACCCAAACTCCTCTTGTCGTGGATTACAAGCCAGTCCCTCCCACAAAGAGGATGCCCGCTCTACCCCAGTAGTGCGAATGTTACGGAAAACCGAAGGGTCAACAAATAAGACCCTTATGAAATGAATATTATCGGATTACATCTGGTTGCTATGATCAATTTCCTTATAAGGCTTAGTGGGCATGGCAATAGGAATAGGGAAAGACATCGTGTATTAAGAGCATAATAGGATTAAAATAATGTCAAAGCTTTAGTATAAGTTACAGGTCTTATTTTTCTCTTTTTTGACGTGATAAAATCATAAAATAAGTCCTACCACCCAGGGCAGGGCGGGAGGAACTGTCAGACTTGTGCTGACTAAAATCCACGATGTCCTTCAAAGCTCTTTACGTTCCAGGGTCATTCGATAAGTCCGGCGACCCCGGCAGGCGTTGGCCTTCTAGTGCCCCGTCATTATGCAGACACAATTAAGGTGCGCGTGGAACACACCACGCCGTCAACCCAGGCATGGTCCATGGTCGGACAGCGAGGTCTTAACAGTATAATTAAAGTATTAATATGTCCTGCCTTAATGGCACTATGTAGGTAGGAATTGACATTAAAATTTGGAATTATTAATTTAAGAACAAAAGAGGGAAAATTACAATGTAAACGGACTTCAAATAAATATCCGATCAGATAAACAATGATAATATCTGTCAGTATACAGGAGATAGTGATCAAAATCACTTGAATCCGGTACTTATTTGATCTAATCTGACTTTTACTGTTGGTGTGATTTTAGTTTATATCCGATTTTCTTTAAAATTCTTTTTTTTTTGGAAAATTTTGTTTACGTAATACGTTTACTTAGGAAACGTATAAAAACAGTATAATGCGCAATAAATAGAATTGGACACGGCAATTAATGATTTTTATTACTCTACAGTATATTAAAGAGAAAATAATAGTGTAATAAAACTAATCATGTGTGTGTAGATAAAAAACAAGTTTACTGATAGACTAGTTTATTAATTTAAATATAATAAATATCTTACAACAATAATATAATTTATTTTATTATTATATTATCTTCCTTATTGCCTTAAATTAAAAAATCACAAAAAATAGCATCACGCCTGAAATGCCCAATGGATTGCGCAAAGGTGTATTTATATTTTTATTTATATATTATCTATTACTTCAACATAATGTTTATATTTTTATCTCATGATATACCTTGTTTAAAAGAATAGATTTTTCGTCATCAAACACACTCAAGTCCAAATTCCTACTAAAAAAATTCTTATAGAAAAACGTAATGGACGAAAACTTAACTTAAAAAAACTTTCTGTTCAGCAGTAAGAAGTGTAGTCATAGTCACAAATGCTACAGCCAAATCAAACGAGATGCAAAATATCTTATCTACTTTTTTTGCGTAAAAAAAAAGAAAACTGTTCATGTATAATTCATATGGGTTTAAATTGATCGTTTGTATTGTTGCAGTCAACAAAGTCACTTTCACTGTACCATAGAAGCCATTTAAAACTGAAAATAAGTGAAACCATATCGAGTGTGTGTATGAGGGCAATTTCCGAACGTAGTTATAATAATATAAATCGGATGTGTGCATTGCGATTACGATTGCGAACAAAGGGACTGTAAAATGGCATTTGTACCACTCTATCGTCAACGCTGCGTTATTCCATGAAATTAACTTTTAAAGATACGAATACAGAACGTTTGAACAATGTAATAAATAAAATAATATACGGCGTTGGTCAAATAGTTGACCCCTTAAAACTGTATGTCAAACTTTCAATGTACTTTTAAATTAATAACGAACGACGGCATTTAATAAAGAATTATTGATCCACAGATGAAATTTAGACCGTAATACAATTTTGTCAATACAACAATGTTTTGTATTACATGTATTATTTATTAACCGACTACCCTGAATAAAGTATGAAAAGCCATAGATATAATTAGTAGTTTTAAAATTTTATGAAATGTTGTTGCACCTTCTTTCCTTTTAACTCAAAAGGGAGACTGGTCGATTTTTTTCTTAATTTAATGGATATTGATTGATGATTTCTTTTTTCTTTTTGAACCTGAATGGTGAACCACATTGAAATCACGGCTAAAACTAGTTAAGACACGGGAAAGATGGTCGAAAATCGATTGACACATCACCTAGTAGACCAAAATAGTCGCGGGACTGTCTAAGAATGAAACCGCGGCAAGCAAAGAGCATCAAGGAACAGTGTGGTATTTAAACAGTACCAGTCATGACAGTCCGTAAGCTCCACCCAAGACGGAATATTAGTCATTTGAAGATTTTTACACACCAAAAAAACGAGACCCGAATAAAAATAGGTACAAAAATATGTTAATCAAAATATAAATGATTAATGTAAAATTCGTAGTACAGCTCTGAACAAGACGTATTCGTAATACATAATAGGTACACATGTACGCTACAGAAAAATTAACGATATTTTCCTTTTATCTCGTCACGTTTGAATTGAATCAATTTTCCGCGTTTAAACGCGTTGTGCAATTATTACACGGTACTAATTATTGTTTTTTTTCTCAGACGCGAGTACTACTTTATCATCGATTAATTACCGTGTTACTATTGTGTTATTAGTATTTCCTTTGAAAATTTTGAAATGTTTGAAAAAAATTGTAACAAAATTTTTGTTATCGCCAAGCAGAATTTTTGCAAGCTTATGATAAAATTATAATCAAAATCGATAACTTATAAGTATAGCTAACCCTACAATATTTTAAAGATTACAAAAAATTACAAAACTAAAAGACTTTTTGAGAACTAGAACTTATTCATTAGAAAGGAAAAAACAATATGAAAAGAATTACAGGAGGCCTGCCCAGTCAGGCTGGACATAAATTAAAGTTAGACTACATCATGAACAAAAGTTTAATTCATCAAACAAATAAAAATAACTTAAAACTCATAGCTTAGTCACTAAAAGGAGTCATCATTACCAATTCAGCCTGTTTTTTTACTTTGCAATTTTACTACCATATTGAAAAATAACTTTAAAGTCTTTATTTATGGGAACATATTCAGCAAGTGGCAACAAAAGCAATAGCAATACAAACTACAATAAAACGTTGCATTTATCGTTAGTAACAGGAAACGCTTTATCGTCAGGACATTTAAACAAAAAGTATATGCTTATCCACTATCCGGGCAACGACTACATAAAATACGTCGATTTTTAGTGCTACAATTAAATTTTATCAGTTGTTTGTCTAGAATAAGTTAAATTGTTTAATCTAAAGACGAGATAAACAGTCGTAGCTAAGCAACGGCTAAGCAAAAGTAAGTGCTAATGATCTGTATGCACACTCACACATAGGACGCATACTATACTATACCATATTATCTGATGTAACCCCCACAAACTAAGTGATAAACCACACGATACTCGTAACATTAAAATATCAACCCAAATAAATATATCAGCTAAACGTCAATCTAAGAATCTGTTTCGTATCATAGACATTTTCAGTAATTTTCATATGTCAGTACAACCTCAGACAAAGACTTTGTAAAATAAATTATTGAAATCATCAAAACATTTTCTTGTTTCAAAATTAGACCATAAAATTCCCTTAACTTATGAAATTGAAAAAGCCATGCTCGCTGCACTACTCCTTAGAAACTATATAAGGTATACGCTATACGTCTTTCATACTCTGGGTTTTTATTAACCTCCTATCTTTGACATATCGTTCCCTAAAAAACCCAAAGATTTTCAGCTAACATTAAAAAAAGGAAAGCTCAAGACCAGGCTCAGTGGTATAAATTGGGAAAGGCCTATGTCCAGCAGTGGACGAATGCAGGCTGATGACGATAAAGATATACCGACAACAAAAATTTTGTATGCAGTTTGTTCGCTAAGACACGTGGCGATATCACGCGAGGAAAGTTGTTACAAGTTATAACACTTGCCACGTCATATGTTTGGCCTCGCTATTAACTGTCGCCTAGATCGTAACTCTCTGATAGCCTTTTGATATCGTATATAGTGCAAGGAGCCCTAGTTCGGTGAATGGACACAATAATTATATTACAGCGATAAGCATAATGATATATTTATATGCATTATATTTTATGCACATTGGATTCATCGATGAGGCGAAAAGAATATTTGTAAAGATCATAGCAGCTCTTTGCGGAACAGTCTAAACAGGTAACCGTTACCCTAGAACGTTAAGGGCTATTGAAGGAATAGATTATAGTCAGCACGAGTCTAACAGTCCTTTTTGCTCCACCTTGGGCGAGAGGACTCATTGTCATCATATCAAGTCGAGACGGTCTGATGAAGACCACAGGATCGCGTTGAATGCAAACCGCTGTTAACCGGTCCTATTGAAAATCTATGTTCAGCAGTGGACGACCTACGGCTGATAATAATAATTATGATGATGAGGATTTAATTACATCATAATCATGTTTCACAAATAGCAAAACTGCACTGAACCAATTTAGTCGCTTCTTTTACATAACACCCAAAACTGCGATTAAAGTATGCGGTTGAGTTTTTTTCAGATATTACGTAATTCGTAGAAAATTTACTTGCACTGTGTATTAGCGTAATCAGATATTAACACTATCAGTAACACTTATTTGGTTTTGATTGGTAAATGAGTCTGATTAGTGATTGATGACAATCTTCAAGGGCAGACTGTTATCGGCATTATGATTGCATTAAACACTTAGTTCAGAGCTACATTTAGCCATTATTAAGTAATAAGATTATTTTCTTTTTTAAATTAAATTCCATTTTAATGTGAAAATGACAGAAGATTGCATGAAAATTAAATTCAAGTTTTAATTTCAAAAACATTAGGTATACAAATTATAATATTTTGAGCAAAAAGGTTTTAAAACAAAAATATAAAAATATCTACAAATTATATTTTGAGCAAAAAGTTTTTAAGACAAATATGGTATAAAATTACCCAAGATACAGAAAAACGAATTTCAAAGATCTGTGTTTGAATTTTGAACTCTATACATAACCTATAAATTCGTCAATTCCAAGTAAGCAGTTCCTTAGCAATGTGTAAACTTTAGTGAAACAGAAAAAGGAATTAAAGACTTGAATTTTGAACCTTAAAGCCTATTTTAGTTTCTATACAACAGCTATTAATTTCGACTTTGATAAAGTTGAAATCTCAAGGGATGAGGCACACCGGTCGGGGTGAAATGTAATTTATATTGGAGTTCGTGACATAATTCATCATCATCTGCTACTTCTGAGATACAAGCTTTGGTATAAAATAAAAGCACGTACGGGTTTCTGATTTCATAAAATGTTCTGGAAGAAAAATGGCTGACTTGCTGGCACTTTTTCAACTATTTGAATCTGAAATCTATACGACTTTGCAGAAAGACTGAATTGATTTTTATATTGACCAATGGCTTTGGTAACACTAGGTTATTAATTAGATAGAAAACTAATATAAGAATACCTACCTATTTATTTGTTATTGATGAATAGCGAATAATATTTATTGTTTCTAGTTTTTTATTGTTCTATTTCTCTGGTATTTTCATGCAAATTAATTTTATTATATTCAAATTCCATGACGTCAATATTTTATTGTTACAATTTTTTATTGTTTCAGTGTTTTTTCAACTGTTAAGTAACTCTTTTATTTCTCACACATTTGTGTAAATAACAGTTAAAAACAACAACAACAATGTCTTCAAAGTCGAAGTGGATTGAATGAACACGCTCGACTGCCGTTCTATGTAAATAGTGTCGACTGTCTGCTAATTACAATTACTCGTTTAACCTATTAATAAATCATGAGTATCGGTCATTGACTTCGCGAATTTCGACCCAATTTCCTCGTAATGACGTCATAATCCATCTGTCTAGCTAATTTGCTACTATCTACGGATTGACTTCTAGGACAGACAGAGTCAAATGCGATGTGATTATATAATTATTTACGATTATATGAGTCTTTTACATTGAACCACGTATCTGATTTCCATAAACCAATGACTGAGTAATAAGATACCCTGATTCCGATAATTTCCGAATACTGACTAGCCACAATGACAGCCAGAACCAATGTCTATTTATGCTTTCCAAGACAAGGACCCACTCGATATATTACGTAAGTATCTAATAATGATAATCATCAATCCATAGACGGAGTACGAAGAGCACTGCTTTACCTTGAAAATCGTCATGATGACGTCACAATTACAGTAAATCGAGCAGGCGCAGACAGATGTTAGCCAAAACCGCAGGCGAGTGGAGTCCAGGTATTAGCCAACTTATCTATTATGACCGCAAAACGCAATACACGTTCGCACGAACCTGTATTAGAATAATTCAAGTTCCTTGAAAAACGTTTCGCTGCAGGTAAAACCCAGGTTGATTGTCAGCATTTAATTGTTCAAGATAATATTTCCAAGCAATATGAATTAAATTCATGTCAAAGTTATTTCTATGCTAAGGTGTGGCGGTCCAGTAACTTACGTGGTTTGTTTTTAAATTAGTACTTTGACACCTTTGAATGGTAGATTCATTACAGTTAGATTCATAATAACAGTAGAAGTGAAATACTCTACTGGTTAAAGGAGTATTTTAGAAAATCAAAGCTGTTACGGAAGACAGTTATGATGCAAAAGCATCCGAGTTAATAGTTCCTCGAAATATTATAACAGATTTAGCTACATCTGGAGCAAATAACTGAGTCCACGGGAGGATCACATAAACTGAGCCGTTAACGACATATTTTCCACATTAGTTTTATTATTAAGAGAGCCAGAAATTCCTATTAGTAACAAGAACCGTTGAAAATAACTCTAGACCAACATCAACTCGAGAATCTTTGAAATTATTATAATGATCATTGTCAAGCTAATTTATTCTTTTTCCATACTCTTCTACTCTGTCTTGACGTCAATATCAATAAAATCATCCATCCAAGTAACAGTCAACCTTCTTACACTGTTCGAAAAATAAATCAAAATCAAAACTAAATCCGTCAGTCAATTCAGCGATGTTCCCACGACCGGCACCTTTTCTGTATCGTGCTCTGAGAGTCTGGTACGGAAGTTGGTCTCTGTATAATTACTCATACTCGTAGCTCAGCTTTGTCGCCGAGAAAACTGTGTTACATCACGTTGACAATTAGAACGTGTTTTGTGAATATTACGACAAGCAAATACATTAGGACGTAAGTGTAACAATAACTTAAAGCGAAGATAAGGTTACTTCTTCAAAGGAAAGGAAGGATGCAAGAAAAGGAAATATAGAAATATATTTAACGAAGATGAAACGAATTTTGTTAAAGATCTTACTGCTTTGGAAGGAATAAAACTGTCTTTTGATTTGAATTCTATTGTGTTGATGATAAAGAAGAATCTTTCAAAAACCTCATGTTGAGAACCAAAGTTTCTTAATTGATTGTGAGATGAATGAAGTTCCGTTTCAAATAAGTCATAAAGTAAAACGAGCTCTCTCGTCTTTAGTTATTTAAAACTTGTCTGTTTGCTGTAGACAGTTTAATAGGTTCGACGCGAGTTAATTTCACTCAGTTTAATACGCTAAGCAACACATCTCGTACGATTATAATTTCAATGGGCCGCTCCAAGCCAGACAAACGACTCTTTTGTCCATACCGTATGGGTGTTCAAAGACTTGTATAAATTAAACACCTTGACGGGCCCAGCGGAATTTACGACTATTGTTTTAAGCAGAATCTCACAGTTGAGTCTTGAAACAGCTAAAATTGCCGCAGCAGTTGGTCCTAAACGGTGTGGGGGAACAAAACTCGTTACCGAGTACTGAGTTGACGTTCCAGAAATATAGAAGCCGCCGTGCATAATTTTGATTGGCTCTTAAACAAAGCGCTTTGAAATTAAGCCGCACATTGTTCCCGAGTATTGCTACGTGTTTACTACTAGGGCCTTCACAGTTTCACTGTGATGTTATGAAAGCTTAGGTAAAATCTAAGCAATAACCGCGTCTGTTTTGTTGGAGGAAAAGTTTTAAAACAACAGTCGGCCCCGGTGCCTGTGAAAACTCGTGATAGAAATATCAACTTTATTATCATAGGTCTAGTACTGAATATTCATATGGCGCTATTTGCTTTAAAACTTTCAATAGCCTTTTATTTGAAAATTTATTTAGGCTTTGGGTCAATATATTTGCCGAAGGTTTTTCTGTAAGTCCGTCCGTGGGCTTATTTATTTCCTCATGCCCTCGAAAAGTTATATCATGTTCCGAATGAACATGGACATGAACTTATTAAAACTTTGAAAAGGTCAGATTTTATTCGTTCCAAGTTCAACATTCTATATTAACTCACAGTTGAACTAAAAATAGGTAATCCACGATTGGATTTTACCAATGTTATTTCAAACAAAAATATTTAAGTAAACAATGTTCGGCTAAACCACAAATGTTTGCGCAACCAGTTTAACCAGTCAGTTGATCACAGTTCATCTTTCATTCTATTTAAAGTCATTTTGTTTCTTAGAGTCAGCACCGTCACGTCCGAGCACTTCCCAGTGTTACAACTTCCGTTGTTAGTCGGGAACCGATCGACACAAATCAGTTTGTCGATGGACGGACTCACCTCACTAATTAGCTTTCGGGGCAAAACGTCAGGGGTCTCACCAAGTCCCTGAAACTATTCCACTTTCAATCTTGCTCAGACAGTTCGAAATTTTCTGCTGACTTTAACTGATGACTAGCACATAATGTAATATATTTTAGAGTGTCTACCCCGGCATTTTAGTCGGCATGGGTTATTTGCGTTCTGTAACTTTAAAAGGGTCAATTTTAATTACATTTAGAATGCTCTGTGGTTGAGTTAAATAAGCAATTACGCAAAACGGAGTCTTTAAATACAAATGAGAATCTATTAAAACATTTACATTTTAGATACGCTTTTAAATACCCATTTGGGAACTTAATAGCATGTTGGTCGGTTAAAAAAGGACCAGCTAACAACTCAACGTTGACTCGGATCGAAACAACTTTAAAACGTTTAAAAGTACTAAATCACTTCTAAAGAAACTAAAAAACCACAATATTTTTTCGACGGCTAACATCCGTAAAGTTTATATTCGAGTTAATTTTGACTGTTGCCTTTCCATGAGTTAAATTTAACGCCATTTATTACTTCAGAATGAATTATAAACAGTTATTATGGGACTAATTAGCAGGCGTAGTTTATGTTAATGGAAACGTTAGCACAAATCTTAATCTAGTTGATGAATGTGGACTGTGGAGTATAAAATGTGGAACTTAGGAACATGGTATAAAGAAAATAATATGTCCTTCGGGAATAACCTTATGGGATAGGCCGCTAAGTTTTCGGCCAAGAAGGACCTACCTTATTTCGTTCTTCCCAAGGGTATCATAAGACTCTTATCAGCTCGATAAGCAGTAACTTCTAATATTGTTCTTTAAAGTGCGTCATGATACAATCATAATGAAAAACACAATCAGTAGAAAAAGTAGATAAGTTATCTGTTAAAAGTAAGCCAATTTCCAAAAGCATATTTTTAGCTGAATAAAATTCACCAGTCGTTCGCATTTCGACCTTAAAAGCACGATCTTAGGAATCTTTTGTCTACCAAAATTGGCAATTTCAAAAATGGCATTGACTTCGTCTCTTTCAGGATGATAAACTGCGCGCCTATTACCGTTTCCTCCATCTTTAATATCTTCATAATTCAAGGAATTTAGATAGCCACGTAATTATTTAATAATTGTGTGGTTACCGTCATCAATATTAGCTAGTACCCTTGACACAGTAGGTTCTAAAACTGCGTATTTGCAGGTGTAATCAATATGACAACAATTCGATTCAGGTACTTCCCTGGCGGATTATTCTTATTAGTTGGGTGTTACTGCTATATCATTATCCGTTATCTGTTTATTACTACGATTACAATTGCATTATACAGTTTTCGATTATGAGAGAATACGAAGCGCGAACTATTACGATCGGAAATGTAATTGCGTGGATTTATAGGAAGGTGTTAACTAAACGTAATGCTTTGTTCTCGGTGTTTATTGACAACTTCAGTAATATAAATAGTTTTAGCATGAATAAGATTGGCACTTTCAAAATAGAAGACATAATTTAGCACTGTAACAAAATTTACATAATCAGGTTTATCAATATTTGCCTTCGGTGCAAACATGAATCAGCCACTCATATATTTTAACGTTGCCACATATTTACTAAAGATAAATACAAGAGTAAAACAAAGACTTCTCCGAATAGAAAATATTCAAATAGGCAGGTATTGGTGAGATCATCTTGACATTAAAATCGAACACAGTACGGTTCAACTGCCTCTGATTCACATTAACAGAATATTTTGTGCAAAAACTTCTGTTTTACGTTCCATCGTAGTTACTAAAGTAAATATTTCGCGAGTAGGTATGTTTATGAAAATTTACACCTACCTAGGTACTAAGGTTTATTCTTAAGATATACGCACACCTAGGAAGTTAATGGTTCGTTCAGCGATGGTGTTCAGATTGGCATCGAGACTAAAACTACTACTCTATTGTTTCGAAGATAAACAGGAAACCTGCACGTTACTCACTTCGTACAAAGCCGGAAACGTTGCTATTGAAATCTCCAATATCCGATTGTTCTTTATTTATAGTCAAAGTGAAGGAAGAATGATCGAGTGAGCGAACCTCGTCTCACGCACCGGTCAAACAACAAAAAATAATTAAAGAAAAAAACAAGTCTACTGCGGGACGTCAACGAACTCCGATACACGAACTTTATAAAGATTTCCTTCACCTCGACAATCCTTTAATGCCAACTTATAAAGACTGGACGGGTGACATTCCGAATGCATCCAATCGCATTACTATTCGCAAAGCATACATAACACACCGACCTTGAATATGATATGTTGTTATTCTCCCGGAACTCGAAACAGGGTAGTGTTAATCCAGAAAAAATCCACAATGTTTATATTGAGTGTAATTTTTTAAAGACACATGTCACTGACAATCCACAGGTAAAATTCGAAAGCTCGCGAGCGGTTGAAGAGCGACCGTGGCGTACGTACGTGCGTCGCGCCGCCCACAGTAAGACTGAGGGAGAATTGAGGTGTAGAGGTCCGTTTGGTCGGAGGTCGGAGGCGATTGGCGGAGGGCCGAGTGAAACGGGATGCGGCAACGAGATGTGCGCATCGGCCGGCTTCCGTTCAACACGTTAGATAAAATTCACTGTGGAAAACTTGAGGATAACTCCGGGTTGGCTAAATATTGTTGGCGGACTAACTTATCGCCACGTAAAGTGTGGGCGATATTGATAGATACGCACTGATTATTATTTAGGGAACTTTTTGTACAAAAAAATGTGAAAGATAATGATAACAGGGTGTTCATTTTTGTATTTGTGTTAACTTCGTCTTCACGGTATTTAATCCTGTGATTGAAATAAGACTATTTTCACGCTTCGATTGTCTTTAGAACAATTGGATAACCAGGCATAGTTAGACTTGACTGACTAAAATCCAACATGTTCCTTTAGTTACCTTTTGCGTTCAAGGGCCAGGGAAACCTAGTGTTTAGACAGTTCCATGACCCGGACAGGCCTTTTGGTCCCATCAGTATGGTGTCGGGGTGCGTAGGTCTCGTCAGTATGGTGACAGCTCTTTGACGTTGCAAGTTCCAATTTTATACTGCGAGTGTCAATTACTCATTAAGTCCATTAGTCTTCATTTCAATGATAGGCGCTACCAACGTCAAAGTAATTGCTAATATTATATTGACCACAAATGCATTACGACATGTAATGTAATCATACAATATTATTATTATATCAATATTCCTTGTCATCAATAACACTGCTTTCTGCTTCAAATGTATTTCTACTACTACACTCAAAAAAGTGCTAAGAATTTTCTACACAGTTAGGTACTATAGTACCTTCCGGGTATAGGGGATGTAGTAAATTAGGTACTAGTTTTTTCTCACGATTTCACCCGCACCTTAGGACTTAATTCAGTATAAGTCTGACAGTACATCCTGTCGTGCCCTGGCTAGTAAAATTATCAATTCAGTCCTAGGACTAAACTACTAAGTAGTTAGTAGTTTTAGTACGTTAAAAAAACAAGGGACCGATAATTTCAATCGACAGCTGCGCAGCGTTTCGCGGGATCAATTCCCGTACCCGCTAAAAATATTTATAAGACTTACAAATACTTGTTCCGGGTAAAACTCACTTAAACGTATATTTGTGCATAAGAGTTCAATTTTTTGTAAACGCGCCCAAATCCCAAATTCACCTACTTGGAATTTGGGATTTGGGCGCGTTTACAAAAGAACGCAACATTAAAAAAAAAAGAATAAGTCCTCCTGGTAGTTTCAGAGACGAGCGCGTTCAATTTTACAATGTAACACTTCAGCGTTTTTATATTAACATAATTATAAGTATAATAGATTCAAGCTAAGCTGCTAACAAGTACCACATAGCATTAAAATGTTTCAGAACGCGGATTCATTAGGCTGCTACTAAATAAAAATCTCGTTGGACTCGTACTGGGGCCTGGCGTGCAATTACTGACAATGATAAGAAAGATACAGAAATACCAGTGATATAAGAATTTGCGTTACCTACATCGTCGGTATTAGATGATTTTATGTAGGTAACTTAAGTGTTTATATTTTGTTCTAATTAATTTCGCCGTCACATGTAGAAACATTTTAAATTTTGAAAACTTGCACTGCAGTAGGAATTTCCTGTTGTATATGTATAATTAGGTGTTTGATAATTATATTTTAATATTTAATTTATATATTGAATTTGTTAGATTTTAAAAATAAATGACAAAATGGGTGTATGAAAGTAGGTATTACTTGTGTGTTGGAAAATCATGAAATGCACCACTCTGAGTGCAGTAGAAGGGACGGAGAAAATTGAATGACTGAAACCCAACTTATTTCTTCAGTAACAACTCTCTAACCAGAATTAACAGATTATTATTTTGTTACTTTCTTAGTATATTTCTTTTAGGGGAATACAGTTTTTTTATAAAAGTCTTAACGCAAATTTTATCATTATAGCCTCATTTAGACGGAGCAAGAACTCGCATGCGAGTTTCACAACATTGCATTGCAGTATTTGTTTGATCAACTGGATTCGTTGAACCTTTAAAGTCCGCAATGTAATGTAACGCAACTCGCATGCGAGTTCTTACATCGTCTAAATAAGGCTTTACACATTTTTTTTTGTTATACAATTACGAAGATGTAACAATTATTTCATCTTGCTTCATCGTAACGAAGTAAACCTTCTGTAACAATCATACTCAGTGTCAATGGACTCGCGTGTGCATCGTACCCGTTATCAAGTGAACACTTCCCTTATCGGGGACCGGCTTGTACCATCTGGCTATTGCGTTTTATTTCTATCGAACATCGGTATCTATTACATACTCCTACATTAACATCACGTCTTGTAATCCTCGAAGGGTTAGGCAGATATTACACTTTAAGCCCCTTCGCACACAACGCGACGCAAGTCTCCGATACCTTACGAGTTTAGTATCCAGGTGATTTAGTTGACTATCGCAATATTCGCAATACAAATGGATGTAGCTCCTGCGTATCGACAGAATGCAGAAAAAACTGCATGGCGGACTGCAACAGGATGGTGTTTACAAGTAGCCTGTATTACCGTTGCCCGGGGCAGACAGCCAACTAAGTCCCGTCCTTATAACATAGCTAGATTTATTATTTTCGAAGTATTCAATAAAGTGCTTTCTTTAAAGCACTTAGGAACGTAGAGTCCCAGCACTAACTACGACCCGTGGGTGCCCTATGTGGAATAAAATGCTAGATTAGGCCATTCGTGGAATAACTAAGGTGCCATTCGCTCAGGTGCCATTTTAGCGGGTGCCTTTCGTGAATTACCTTAAGCCGCGTACAGACATCGCGAGGCGTGCGACACGACTGGTTCGTCTCGCAAGAAGTTCGCCGTATGTCAAGATTTAAAAAAAATGGTACCTCACCCAAAATTATATTAAGTACAAGTCCTTTTTGTATTATTCTTGTTTTACTGACATAAGACTAAAATGTTCACTAAAAGGTTATTCGTTTAATTTCTCAGAAGTTACTTATCGTAAAACAATCAACACGAAAATCCATTATGTCGCTCCATTACCATAATCTGTAGCTGAAACATTAATCGCAGTTTAAAATTTAAGTTATCTTTTATAGGTATTGATAACACTGCAGTACTTACTGATTACTTTGAATTCAGTTTAGGTAATGGCGATAATCGCATAAATTAACTGTATCTGCATTACTTAAAAAGTCATAATTATTATAATAAGAAGAAACCATTATTAGCACATACACAAACTATTAAAAAAACACGTGAGTTAGGATCAGCGAAAAATGGCCATATTACCTTATGACAGATAAACCTATTTTTTTATGAGCCCGCTCTGTCCTACGCCTGGGCAAAGACCTACATCCACTCCTGCCACCTTTCACGATACTTTTGCCATAAAATTACCCAAAGAAAATTGTTTAACGTTTTTTTATTTCCACTATTATAAGGGCACCTGTCTATCAAAGTTAATACGCGTGAAGATAAAAGTCGGCTTACTATTTCGTAAACTAACCGAATAATATTTGAAACTTACATCGAACCTCGACTAAAATTGAAGAGCTTTTGTAAGAAATGACTTCAGAAATATTATTTTCATGATACACAGACCAGAGTTAATTACCTAACACTTCAACAGTGCCAACGACCAGTAAAAATCATAAACAACGACGTAAAAATGAACAAAACAAAAACACCAAACGCTTTTCATTTCCAACATTATAAGGGCACCTGTCCATCAAAGCACACGCGTGCGGCTGTGGCGTGAAGATGAAAGTTATGCCGCGGCATGTATTTCGTGAACCAACGGAACAATATAGACCTGCATCAAACGTCAAACGAGTGGATGACAGGCAGACGTGTTGGCTATTAAAATATAGGCTTTTAGCTATGAATGAGACTCTTATACCAAGAAGTTTATTCCATGGTTTAATTATGGGTTTTCACTTGTTTGTCGTGGACAGCCATAGCTGTTAAAGATGACAATTTGATTGCTAGATATAAAAAAAAAACTTACATGTATGTAATAGGTCTCGAGAAAAATCTCTGTGACAAACGGACATAAACTAAGATTTAAATAATAATAATAAGTAGTAAACAGTAACATGATTTTTCAAAATGAGGTCAACAACTAGATATAATTATGCAAAAGTTTGAAGACATCCCACTAGTACCCAGGCTCTCACAATCGATTAACCTCATCGTAAAACAAAGTTCGTAACTCGCCATGAAAGGAGCCGTTGATCAAGAAAATTAAGCAATTTTGTTGGCGTCTCAAACACCATTTATGCATATGACATTGTGACAAGTCGTAATATGTGCCCTCAGTGGGCGAAATGATGTAATAAAATGTGGCTGTATGAGGTAGTAATGTTAAGATGGGATTCCACCAGTGTGTCGTAACTGCTGCTGCGCGGCATAGTGTGCGGCACAAATGTTCGCTTAAGTGGACTCATGCAAGCAAACACGAACGAACAAAATGCGCGAACATTTTTAGAATTACTTACACAACATAATTGACAGACGCAATTAGATTAATGACATGGACATGATTGTGGCACTGTTTCATATTATCTGTGTAGCTCATATTAATATGAGCAGTATTGACCCCATGGTCACGCATCCAACATTCGAGTTGTAGGCTATGGGTTGGAACTCCAGCAGGCGTGCTACACATGAGGAAATCGGTAAGTCATAAAATCATAAATTCGAAGACATTTGACATCTACCAACCCGCACTGGATCCGCGTGGTGGATTAAAATCCAGAGAGAGAGAAGCCCAGTCTCAGCAGTAGACACATTATTAGGTAGAGTCTTGTTTTTTTTTGTCAAAACTTTAATCCACATAAAAAATGTTTTCCCAAAAAAAATCTTCATTTTGTAGAGCTCCGTAAAAATGTTTCCGAGAAGTGAAGAAGCCGTGAGCAAAATCTAGAAATTAATATTTTTTCAGAGAAATTGTTGATTAAGTAGTTTGCGAAACTCCGTACAAATTCTGGGTACCGAAATATCGGAACACAATAAAAACCCCATTGTTTTTTAAAGGGTCAGTTACCCCAGTTTGTGTAGTTACTAGTTTTTAACAAACAGTGGAATATTTTTGACTGAAAAAAAAACATGATGAAAGAGACGAAACTAGAGATACTTTTAACATTTTTTATTTATTTTATCGTTAACTAATTATAAAGAACAGTTGTAACATTTTTATCCCAAGTTTCTTTAGAAAAAGAGCCGCGAGGAAATTGACTAGACTATTCTAAGACAAAATAAATTAAAAGTGAAAATATCACGAACAGAAAATAAAATCTATTTACGATGTTGCCAAGAAAAGTTAGTAAATATTTTGTAGTTTGGCTTATTTATTTGAATTTGATTTAAATATCATTCCGTAAATTAGTTCTAAGCTTTCTTTCATGGATATTTTTGTCAGATGTATCTGAGAATCATTATTTTCTAAATGACAATGTAGAAAATAATGAAAATTGTGAAAAATGTAGAAAATATTGAACGTATTGCCAAGAAATACGTTCGAGTATTTCTTGGCAATCTAGGTAATACAAAAGTAACTTAGACAGCAGGGCTGTCTGACTTTTACGCTGAACTGATTTTGATACAAGGTTATAGGGCATTTTTGACCAGGTAAAGGTATAGGATATTGAAATGTGGTCTGGTTTGTAGGTTTATACATAGAAATATGTAATTCATTTTTACTTCACAACTCATAACTTTTGAATTCGTAACAATGATAATTCATTTCATTCCCCCCACTTTTCGATCACAACACTATTATTCCACTAAAATATTCAAATCCACACATTTTAAGCTTGGTGCACACGAGTAAACAAACGGAAACATCACTCATTTTCTTTTGCAAAAAAAAGCCAGTCTTGAAATTCTCGCGTGCTTGTAAAATCCTATGCGTGTCCGCGGCGACCGTTGTGTTCAAGCCCTTACGCTAAACAATTTAATCCATGGAATAAAGTAAGTTTTCAGAAATAAAGACGTAAGGTTCTTGTGCTAATTGAAACTTCCATGGAGGCACGGGGCATGGTAGCACGCAAACGGCTGCATACTCTCTTCTAATTGCATTGAGACCCTTCTATAAAATGTATTTGTTGAGTTAGGTTAGTATTGTAGTGTGTGTTGTGTATAGTATTTAACTTATCAAGTGTTTGGTCTTGTTTAATAATTATAACTTATTTGATTATTTTATAATATCATGGTGAATTGTTTTTTTTTTTCAATGTGTATGTTCGGCATCTAAACTATGAGGAACAGCGGAAAATACTCAAAAGTCACTTCTGATCTAAGTTCTGAATTTCGAAGAGATCTCATTAATTGTTTAGTCTTCCAAGTTAAAGTTGTTTAACTTAAAATTAAATTAATACAATGCTCTATCCTAATAATTGATTTGAATATGAATAGATCACTTAAATAGTACCTACTAACTTCTCCAAGATAATAAGCTGTATTCATATCAAACAAAACATCAACGCCTTTAACTCCATTACAATTGACCTGTATCACAATAACTGTTACTTAAAACTTCTTCGATTTTATCTTCAACAAACCATACGTCACTGCACTCAAACATACGTATATCTTTAGTAGTACATGAATTCAAAGCTACCAGCAGTACTAAAGCTGTTCAACACACTTCCGATTGCACCGACCGTAGTCGAGATAGCTTATCAGTCGTCCGTAGGGTCATTACCGTCTCTTCCATTATTATTTTTATCCTCACTTACACTTCTATTGACTTAGGTCGGCAGTCGAATCTTTTTTTTTCTATCATTTTTCTTCTATCTTTTTTCTTCTCTTTGTCACCTTTCGTTTGTTTAGGCAGTTTTTATTGCGTTATTTCTGTCTAGAGTTTTGGATTTGTGATTTTTTCTCCGTTATCTGTTTAATTTAGTTCTTCATTTAGATTGAATATATCAACTTCATTGACATTACTGTTTCCAATGGGATAGTGAATATCATTCACGTTTCTTTCAATATTTGGGTTTGGTGTTATGTTTCGGTAAGATGACGGTACTATAATAATAACTCGTTCAATTTGGGGGTTTTTGTGGATATTAATCACAGAATGTGGTTTTTTTAAACTTATCTTTAGTAAAAGTTAGCTTTATTTCCGCTTTTCTTGTTTTTGTTAACGACTTTGGTATAAAATGTACTTATAACGTTTACTCGTACATTCATGCTCTTTATTTACGTTCACGGTCACGGTTACCTACGCAACTGCCGTGGTATTGAGTCAGGTCGCCTTAATACTGTGACCAATCTGAGAATCAAAACCAGGACCTCCTTACAGCAGTTGCTCTAAAACAATTTGTTGAAGAGTATAGTTTAAAATATTGCTTCGGTCATATGATTTGAATATTTGCAGTCCTGTCGTTTGCCCGCATAATATCTAAAGGGAATTCTAGTTTGAAAGCAGAACAATGGGAACCGTGTTAGGAATACTAATAATAAGCTTGGCTGCGAATGTAATAATCTCTCGATAACTATTGGAAATATTCGGTATCCGTTCAGGGTATTATTTCAACAATGCGTGGAAATCTGAGCTGAAATAGTTCAGACTGTAACGCTTTGCAGTTCATTGAGTTCGTTTAGGTGATTATTGGAAATCTGATTTTAGTATATTGAATTGAATGAGTATAACTTAATTACTTTAAGTTGTGCACTCATTCAGATCAATGTCAGCTTTATTCCAAAGAGGCAGACAAAAACTACAGATTACCATCTGATGCTACTAACGTTTATTATCTCACAAATACATATTATAATATAAAATAATGCGAAAGTTTGTGAGTATGCTTTATATTTTAACGCAAACTTATTGAGCGGATTAGGGTGTTTGGTATACAGATAGTTAACGTGGATTAATATATACATAGGATAGTTTTTATCCCGATTTTATGTTCCTGTGGGATATTTTTCGAGTTGTAGCGGGCTTGGCGGACAGATGGACAACAAACTGATTCTATAAGGGTTCCGTTTGTTATCTGAGGTACGGAACCCTAGACACATTTCCAGCACAGTCTATTTACCATTACAAATACTAGTTACAAAACCAGTTTTCATCATTCCAGTTTTCAATAACTATTTTTACTCAGAACTGCAGCGATCGCTAAAATATACAAAACAAAAACTTGAATGCGATACCAGGCCCTCACTGGTTAATCAGCACCCTTTGAAGCGAGGTGTCAAAGAACTGTAAGAGGCGCAAGGACATCTAGTGTGCATCAGCTATGCAAAATATAACTCAATTATGATTGCCAACACAAACAGTACTGAATATGGCCATAGTACAGAAATTGCAGAAGGTTTATTTCGAATAATGTAAACATGAGCCTCGGTTTTCTTTGAAGCATTGTATACTGTCTTGTATCTATAGTTTTAGTACTAAGTAACTGAATGAGATTGAATGTAATGTGGCATGGCAGAATGGCAGCCATCAGTGTGATAAACTCTGAAATAACAGAATATGAATGAACATAGCTTCGTGGTACAGATTTTTTCTTACGTCATGTAAACCAAAACTAACAGATAAGCTTTTAAAGTTACCAATGCGTCACAATTTCGTACAATTTTTATTGAAACCTGACGAAATCCACTCGAGTCGGCTTTATAATATCTTGGTTAATATTCATTGATATAAAAAAATAAAAATGCGAGTCCGTTATTTTTCAAAACTCCAAATGACGTATTAATGAAATTTGTAATTTATTAAAATTGTCAAACAGCCAATTACAAAAGAATTGTTCTTCAGCATCCCAGTTTTAAGTCATTCAGCAAAAACTTCGTTAATAGATATTTATATTTGTTTAAGTACGTAGAACTTCTGTACATATTCATCTACAAAGTACCTACTAACGCCTTGTTATCTTCTGCACTTTGTTAACCAAATGTTTACGTACAGTCATTCCTATTGGCGCGTTTAGAAACCACTGAAATTATTTGCACTGTGGCTGAGAAACTATCGCGTTTACATAACTTTGGCATTTTGTGAACGTTGCTTAAGATGTTAACAATTTGCTAAATACTTGCAAGTCTTTTGCATAGTTATAAGATACAGGAGGTATTTACATCTATGTATAATTTTTCATTTACCTAATGATCATCGTTTCTTTTAATTAAACAAAACATTTTGCTAACATAACAATATAACTTATTTTCGTAACATTTTATCAAGTGCCGCTGTCGACATCCTTCAATGCAATACAATAGCTATAGCTCAGAAAATCACCGCTAAATTCCTGACCTGGTTGTCTAGTGGTTAGTGACCCTGACTGCTATGCCGGGGGTCGTGGGTTCGATTCCCACCCAGGACTAATGTTTGGGTGATGAGCATGATCATTTGTTCAGTTTCTGGGTGTAATTTATCTATAATATGTATGTATTTAGAAAATATATGTATGTTTATCAGTTGTCTAGTACCCATACCACAAGCTCTGCTTAGCTTGGGACTAGATGGCGTTGTGTGATAGTTGTGGAATATTATCATTATCATTGTAAACTCACATTTCCTCAACATGCAATAGTAAGAGATGTCATGATGTATTTCACATGCAATGATAATAATGTTGAATGAATGCAAGTTCGAAATGAAAAGATCAATTTGAGACCTCACGCGACCATACGAAATAAAACCAAGTTAATAAAAAAAGACTTCGGCAATTTCCAAATACTGAAAACTCGTGCTGAGGGTACTGTACCCTCAGCATGAGTTTTCAGTATTTGAGACGTAAAGTAAACTGGAACTTTGACAATTTCAAATTGACAATTTTCAAGTAAAAAATTAGTTCCTTCGTCGCACACCAGAGGCGCTGTTCCATTTTTTCATACAAGAAACGCTGGACGCTGTAAAGTAAAAGAGTGAAATCTCGTGATAAGGGTACTGATCCTAAAAAACAGCATAACATATAAGTAAGGGAACAAGTTTGTAATACACAAAAATTCACGGAAAAAGGAATAAATTACCGTACCATTTCAGCTCTTGAAATATTTAATTATTCATACGCCTGAATTCTGAATAATTAAAGGAATAAAACGTACGACGTACGACGGGATAAAGACCACTTAAAACTTAATAGCTTTATTCAATAGTGAGAGATGTATGCATTATTATAAATTATTGGTTTTATGCCGAAATCCATGATGGTGCTTAATCCTTTTTACCGGTCATTAAGTTTCCTCATTAAATAATAAATTGTTATTAAAAAAATTTAATGGGTTCCTTTAATTAAATCTGATATCAATTGTTGATTTATTTCGCAGGAGTAATAAGGACTGGAAGACGAAGATTATATTTTTCATTTTCTCCCCCAGTTATATTTTATTAAGTATCAAAGCTCCATAATATCCGACATCACTTCTAGGCTCTTAACATATTACAACTTTTGAAGTAAGACTAAAATCCTTATTCAGACACTTTCAGGACATTACAAAAATTCAGTCAAAATACAATTAAAGAAACACGCCAGATAAGCAATCTGAATAAATTGAATGATAATTATCATTCAATTATAATGTGTGTATATGTGATTATAATGTGTATTACTGTCCTTAATTTATTTTTATTTTTATAGAGTAATCGATAACGAATTCAAAGAAACTACAATCACAAATTCTTTGAATATACGAGTATTGCTTAAACTTAAACATAATATTTCACAAAATCATTTTGTGTTTTAACTTTAAAATGGAAGCAGGTGAATGACCAAACAACTATGAGTAGATAATTTATTCTAAACGTGTTTGAACACAATTTTTTAGTCAAAAATATTCTTTTGAAACAGCGAGAGAAACCAGCACAACAATACTCAATCATAACGCCAAGAGTAACATAACTGCAATTCTCCCGAAGCCTGAAGGCGGGAAAAACCACCCGAAAAATAACGCCCGACGCCAATTTTCTAAACAGAACAAAAAAAATAACAATCCGATATCAATCCAATAAAGGGCAGGAAGGAAGCAGCCTCCGACTAAGCAATCACACGTCAGAGAGAGATGGAACACGATATACAAATATAGGAATATATATACGATATATAATAGGAAGGAGGAAGCGAGACAAACACCCCGATTGTGCCGAGTTTCCAAAGAACGGTGTAAACAATAAAACTTTTTGAAGAAGTTCGCGCTTGTTCGGCGCGCGAAAGGGTTCCAGAGTAATGAATAATACAGATAAATTATTCAAAACACAATCGTATTAAATTCGAGTCGCTTGTGAAATTTTATAACAGGGTGTCCGCAAAGAAAACTTTCCGAGTGGCACTCCACCAATTTATGGACTTTTGTTTCTGTTAAGGAGTAATTAAAAATTTCACGGTTAGCCCAAGTTATGGCGGGGATTGCTCGTAATTCAATTGTTTTTGCTTCATTTTGTTGTTGTTTCATTTAACTTTCGCCAAAAGTTACATTCAATAAAATGTAATGGCTATAATTTTAAAATTATTTTACCTTATAAATTATAACTGCTCCCTCCAAGAACACAATGGAAACGCTAAAATTGAAAGTAAACGAAAATTATACACTCAATAGGTCAACATTTTCTTCTGTAAACTTTTTAATAGCAACAAACCCGTCTATAATTTAATTTCTATAATTTAATAAATAAATACATCAGCCTCTGTCGTCTTACACTAATCTGTGTCCGGGAACTTTTCATTATTGTTTCCTACCGCTTATCGAAAGTAACCCTCTAAATCAAGGGCCAATTGTCTCATTGGCACCAAAAGTCATTTTAGGAGCACCTCGAGAAGGTCGTTGGTGATCGTAGCTTATAGGAGTTTACGTTTAACCTATGAACAAAGGAATATTAGGTGCCCAAATGTACGATTAGGACTTAGGTAATTTGGGGCTCCCTTTTATACGTCAATCTGGGAGGTGCAGTTGTCAATTTAAATAGGTTTATCTGGTTGCGGATAGTTTATGTTATGACTTTATGACTTTCTTGGTTTGACCATAAATTGGGAAGTCACTCCAAACTTTTGCATACGTTCCTAATTGTTTTGGAGAAAAATTCATCATCTAGATGTCCTCCTGCACTAGGTGAAGCGGAAGAAACTAAAAGACTTGTAATGACTAAACTACCTATTCCTTTAGATGTCTTTATTGTGTTAGGGCCACGGTTTTTGTTTTGGTTCTATGCCGCTGTCAAGCAGAAAGTTTCTTTAAATGCGCATAGTGCAAGACGCTCTGTCTGCCTGGGTATGATTCTTCATCGGACGGTGAGCTACACACTATTTGCCCACAGAAGTTATGTATATGTATATTCTACAATCCTAACGTTATTATTTAACTTTGTCAACATTCTAACACGACATTTTTTATTTGTATCAACGCCATTATTCTTTGGTTTAATATCGAAATAGGAAATCAGGTTACTTTTTATTACTTTACAAAAAGCTCCTCTATACCTCCGAGAATTCATAAACTAAAACATTAAAACTCCCCCTCATCGATATTCAAGTTCGACAAACAAATCGCGTCCATGACTCACGATTACCTTTCATTAAGAATGTTAAACTTTCAAAGTAATTGAATAGAATTAAGATTAGTACCGAATTATGGCCGCCATTATACGATAGTGATCGGTACTTTTAAAAACACAATGGATGGAACGTGGATAGAAGACATAACAGTATCTAATTTTAGAGCTGTCTGTAGTTTGTTAATGACTTGAGGCGTGTTTATAAATGACTTTTTAGCTTAGTTCATTGACTTAGCCTCTAGATTAATGTAAGAACTGAAAGAACATTAACTAAAGTCATTTAATAAATCCTGAGGCATTTAAACAAGTCTTCCCAGGGATGTGTTAACAGATGTTGCACTGGGAAGTCCTTTTGGTATTTCAAGAACAGTTCGCACCTCCTTGTGCGTGCTCTGTGTTCGCATCACCGAGGTGGATCGCACAAAAACTAAAACAAATTGGAACTTAAATCAAACACTAAGTGGTATATTTTCACTTTTCATCAATGACAGTGACGTCAATGACAAAAATTTAAGGGGCTTCATTTAAATGAACTTCCTACCAGTATTACTTTTATTAGGTTAATATAATTAAAATTTGGCTTCTATATAAATTATAACTACTTTTCAGACGCTGTTGTCAAGTGCTAATATCAGTCTTAATCTCACGAACCAGTTCCTGATCACATTTTTGCTAAACTCTATGATTGGTGGATAAAATAGCACAATGAGTTAATTCACGTTTAAATGTCCCACGATATTGCGCACAGGTAGTATACAATACACAGGTTTTTGTTTAAATTTTGCGCAATACGGTAATTAGTACCGCAAATTGAAGGGTAAATTGCAACAAAACTGTTTTAATAAGCTTGTTTCTTTCGACAGTTTTGTATCTGAACAATTCTATTAATCTCTAGAAGCCTATTTTATTTATTTATTTAAGGTAAACCAACAGCAAAACATACAATGTAGAAATTGTAAACAAAAATATAAACTTAGTGCTGGTATGTAAGTCTATGACAGGTATACGCAACATGTACCATGAAAATGTTAAATTATAATTTTAATTTTTATTAAACTTAATGAAAACTGTAAAGCCTAGGACGTTCCAGACCGTGCTCAATGACATACGTTGGGAAAAGCCGACGTACATCAGTCGACGAGTTCACAGAATTCGCATGGTTCAGAAGAAACACTTCATAATTCCTTCTCTCTGATTCGGTTACCTAATCATGAATACCCGCAATAACCGTACCGTCTTCATAGTTATACACGTGAATCGATATTAAATAGGCTCTAGGCATAATCAATGTTAAAGCCAGTCAACACAAAGAAAAGTTGGTAGCAAAATAACTACATAGAAAGACAATTATAATCAGCGTATCTTTTATTTATCGGATGCTTGCTACCGTGTCAATTTGTAGTTGATCCGTTGCACCTACTTTGTCTTTGTCTCTGCATCACCCTAAGGTAGACTGGTAGATAATGCCCAAGGCATTAAGTCCGCCTTTGTACATGTTTTTGTAACTTGTGCATAAAGATGAAATCTATATATCTATATACATATAATAAAATAGTAGGAAAGTCAAAACTGTACATTGATTATTTTTTTAAATGAATACTTGGGGTGTGATTTATAATCGATACCGAAGCCAAAAATATAGTTTTTTGAATTTTTGTCTGTTTGTCTGTTTATCTGTTTGTCCGTTTGTCTGTATGTATGTCCGGGATAAACTCAAAAAGTATTGGACGGATTTAAATGATTCTTTTTTCGTTTTAAAGGTATTAAGTCTGGTCAAAACATAGGCTATAATTTATTTTGGAAACTTGAACACCTGGCGCAGAACCGCAACGGACTAGCCAAACTATAAGAGATACAAAAATGGTGCCATAGCAAAAATTGTTCCACGTGATGAGCATTTTCTGCTGAGAGAATAAATTTGAAGATCTGGAACACCTGATGTGGAACTCCAAGAGCCCAGCTACACTATAACAAATACAGGAATGACGTCTTAGCCAAGTTGTTCGGCCTGGTGAGCACTCTCTGTTGACATATAAACATTGAACATCTGGAACACCTGATGTGGAACACCAAAAGCCCAGCTAAACTATAACATATATAGAATCGACGTCTTAAAAAGAGTTGTTCAGCCTGATGAGCATTCTCTGTTGACGTGTAAAAATTGGAAATCGAAACGCAATGTTGAACAACAAAAGCCCAAGTTCTTTTAAATTGGCCAAAACGGAGAAATCCGCATCTATAAGAGATACGGAAAACTTTCTTAGGAAACTTTAGCTCTTTTTTGAAATAAAAAAAATATTCTACTGGCCAAACACACATTAATTATTTACCCAGGTTCTTAGAGTTGGGTATCAGACTTTGCAGAACTTCGATTTTGACGACCCCGTCGTCGCTGACATAAGCAACAAGATCCGCGTACGAAGTCGCGGGCAGAAGCTAGTAAAAAAAATAAATTAACCTGACGTGAGATTTGGATGTTTGGGAGTTAAAATGAGCCACTAAATCGAATCGTAATAGGAATTTTCATAAACTCTATTTCACCGATCTAACATAATATCTATTACTTATTCTTTTGCTTGACTGACAAAGTGGAAGATACCATTTATATTATCTTTTTGCTAAAGTAGCCTTATAGACTGTCTAATATCATACACCATTCCAACTTATTGGAAAACTTGATTAGCCTTTAAGACAAAGTCTTGCCACTCCCAACTTAGTTAGGGTTGGCTTCCAGTGTATTTCCTGTAACTAAATACTTTTTACATGAACCAACTAACTACTTGACACATCCCAGTTAGTCTTGGTACACGATAACTTAAAAAAAAAAACAAAGGCTATCAAACACATACAAATGACACATGATAAATAGTGCAAAATATGAGGACCGCAATCTGATTAATGAAGTATGTAAATGGGTTCTAGGACTATTTAAAAATGCATGTTGCCAGTGTCTGGAGTGGTCCAGAAATTTGTAAAATACTACCGCATTACACGTAGTAAAATCCTTCCCTTAAAACTTAATCACCCCTTTTTACCAATTTAGGGGGCGATTTTTGAAAAACCCAAAAACACGTGTTTTATAATTTTTGATCTAATTTCCATATACCGGGTTTCAAAGTTATCGGATAGCGCGTTATGATTTTCCTATACAAACTATAACATCGTCTAGAGTATCATTGGAGGGTAGTTTTGAAAAACTAATAATGTCCATTGTCACCTCCTTATAGTGGAATCCTTTCTTGATGCTCACCTACATGATAAATTGCAACTACCATCCAAAATGCAGGTTACACTTTTAGCGCTTTAAAATCCTTCCCTTTAAACTTGAATACCCCTTTTCACTAACATTGGGGGAGATTTTTGAAAAATCCAAAAACACGTGTTTGATAATTTCTTTTTTCTTATACAAATACTGATTTTCAAAGTAATCGGATCACGCGTTATAATTTTTCCATACAAACTTTTACATCGATTAGATCACTAATGGAGGGAAGTTTTAAAAAATTAAAAGTGCCAATCTATTTTATTTACTTGTTTTCTTATTCATGACTAGTTTCAAATGTATAAACCCAAGGAATAGGATTTTTCATACAGTAGTTTTCACCCCTTTTCACACCTTTAGAGGACGATTTTCACAAAATCCCGTCTTTATGCCCCTCTAAATGGTAGACTGCAACTATTGTCCAAAACCCAAGTTTCTACGTTTAGCGATTTCGGCTGTAGGCGAGTCCTACGACCATACCCTGTTCTTTTAAATATATAGATAATTATGTATTTATATGTTCTTGTACTATATTTACCAATCAGTCTATCAAGCTCTCTTCATAATAAAGTATAATCAGTATGTAATTCCATGTCATATGAAATTTATTCAGATCAAAACCCACAAATATCAACGTTTTATTGATCTGAGACCAAGGTGCGGTTTGTTTTTTTTGGACCACGATAATTGTTGGCAACATCGAAAATATATATCTTGACAATCCTAAAAATATATAAAAAAACTCAAAACTCGGTCCTCATATTTTGCATACGGATGTCTTCTACGCCGCCTGGTCTAAAACTTTCTTAGACACAACTGTATTAAAATACGGCCATATTTGAAAACAAAAACACAGTTTTCACGTCCAACCCACTTCAAATTCCAGACATTTTCCTTTTATAGAATTCCTACTATAACAATTGCCCACAACAGACGAAACAGCATTAAATATTTAAAGGCGTCTGCAAGTGATAGACCGACAAGCCGAGCAAGAGAATTGCCCAACCATGGGCAGAGGAAATTGCCCAGCGGTGGCGGGCAATTTCTGACATAACTAAGTAAAGCCAAAGCACCGGTGAGACACGCAAGGCGACATGATTTAATTAACTGAAGACCAGTGTATGTGTAGCTAAGTCTTGGTATCTGTTTGTGTCTTAGGTAAGGAAACAAGGTACTAAGGTGTTAGGAACGTGGAGATTGTATCGAGATTGGAAAATCTGCATTGTAGGTAATTTGCGAAAGCGAAGACAGAAAAATTTAACCACCTATTACAACTTCTTTAGGTAATATGAAACTCTTCAAACACTGTAAAAGACAGACCCTAAATTGATTTTGGATGGTTGATAAACTTCCACTTAATAAATTGGATGAAATGGATATATGAATTGGCACACAGATATGTTATTTATAACCTAGATTAACAAAAGAATATCCCATCATTACATTTTGGGATAATTTTCAGATGTACGAGAGTGAAGCTTCTATTAATAGGTAGTTTTTAATAAATTGAGTCAAAGAAAATTCTATTTCCTTCAATTTCATATAAAATACAGCACTTACTGGAGTAAGAAGTGAAGGCATGCCAAAATTCAATAGGAAAATACTTTCAAAGCCCTCACACACATGTTTACGGGCAAAAAAATCAACCCAAAAGGTACTCAGACCCTTTCTTCCTTGTCATTTAATATTAAAGTCACACAATTCCATGCTGTACAACATTGTCCGACAAATATTTAGGGCAAAGGTATGTCATTTAGCGAGTGTTACAAAAACCCTGACTCGCGGGGGACCAATAGCTTACAAATTTAACCTTTAGCCGAATGACCTCTCAAAATGGCGGCCAGCGTGCTTTGTCATATACTTTTGACACGTAATGAAGAAGTTCAGAAGGCATAAAAGTATGGTAGATAAGCACAACACTTTGGAATATAGCTATCTGGATACAGAGATCGAGAGAGACGATGATAGAGGACAATGTCCTCTCCCTTAAGTGTTCCGCCTCCCCTTTCATGCTGTAAGGTACTCATAACAACAGATGAAGTAGTGTAAAAGGTTAAGAGAAGAGGCATCAAGTTCGCATAAATGGGATGAGGGCACCGGCAAAGATCGTCCGACCACCGGCCGTCTAGAACTACTGGACATGAGCCATTTTAAGTCAAAGGTTATTGACACAATCGGCAAGATATGTAAGTAATTGGATTAGTGATAACAGCATATAGTTACTCGGGATGTAACTAAACTGCCTATTATTATCGCCATTACGAGTATCTTAATGATCGTTGATAGCGGCAAGATGTATTTTTACTGGGTTGCTCTAGGACTCAAACTAGCCCAGAAGCAGAGGTCAATGATAAAACGACCTCACTTCGAAGGAACTGAAATTCCTACGCACCAATGGAGAACAGTAAAAACTATTTGGCGCCGGGCTTCAAGAAGATGATGGTGGATAGCCGGCTCTGATGAGGCCTACCACCAACCTGTAGAATCACTCAACGGTCACCGCAAGTTACAACTAGCCTGTGGTCACGTTGCCCGGAGTGGACCGCTTGGGGTTGGATCCTACCTACCCCAAAACGATGAAGAAAATAACCCATTATTTTATTGACCATAGAACTTAGAGGTAGGTTAGTAATAAGCGATTCATATAATAAGGCTGTTCTCAATCAGACTACATTTCTAAATCTTATTTATGATTACTTTATACAATTTTTTTTTGTTGTTGTTTTACTAAGCTGTAGCCCAATCTAAGAACGTATAGTTTTAGCCACCGACCTCAATAAACAAGACTTCTGTTTCTATTTCGTGGTCACCGTATCAAATATTCATAAGGAATCGTAACATACTACATAATGCCCGCTAAAGGTTAAAGGTATCAAGTCAAACTGTCACATTAGGTTGGTTGCGTTACGTTACAAAATATTACACACGAGCACGCCATGATGACAGGTGATATATTGTCACTCATACCTTGGTTGTGGTATTTTCAGCCAAAATGGAAGAAGTATTCCATATTGCCTCAACATTGGTCTAAGAAAGTTAATATAAATAAAAATGTAAATTATGTCATCATAATTTATCATGATCAGCCTATGTTTTCACTGCTGAAACACAGACCTCCTCTCTGCGTGAGAGTCTGGCGCTGTATTCCATCATGTGGTGTAGGGTCCGCTCGCCCCTTGGATCTCGCCCCTTATGATTAAAATGACCGACTCGCCCCGTATTTATTTATTTTGGTGTACCCATTCGCCCCTTATGAAGGGGCGAGTTGAAAATTGACATTAAAATAATTATTTTGGTATACCCACTCGCCCCTTGCGGCATTTCCATTGAAATTTAACCAAGAAAGGTACAGTCAGACAGAAAAATGCTTACAGTAAGAATAACACTACGTTTGATTACTTTAGTCAACTATATTTGTTATCTCACAAACTCGTCGTGATACTTGTGATTGTTTGATGGTTTGTGCTACCTGTTGAGAGAGTTGTATTACGTCGTAAGACAATTTGTGAGACCACATTTTCGCAAAAAAACAAAAGATATCGCGAAAATAAGGACAATTAGACAATGACTATAATCAGCAATAGTACTAAGCAAGCATAAGTTCTAAGTTGAAAAATTACCTGAAATTGTCTTGTTCATTGACTTACTACCAGAAGTACGAGGCTATCATGTGTTCAAAGTGTTATTTATTTAAATATTTCTGGGTCGATTACCTGAAATTATCTTGTTCATTCACTTACCAGCAAAAGTACTAGGCTAGCATAAGTTCAAAATGGTATTTTTAAATATTTCTGGGTCGATTCCGAACCTAACCTAACCTTAGCCAACCCGGACCCAGTTCATGATTAAAAAAAATACATTCCACTAATAAACTAACTACCCAGAATTATATAAATACATACCGGTTTGGGCCTATGCTAGCCTAGTATTTTTGCTGGTTAATGTTGCACAAGACGATTTCAGGTAATCTTTATATCTACCCAAAAATATGACTACCACTTTGTACATAAGTTAGCCTAGTACTTTTGTTGGATAGTCAAAGAACAAGGCAGTTTCAGGTAAACTTTAGAATTATTTAAATACATACTACCTTGAACTCATGCTAGCCTAATACTTTTTGTTAGCTTCTAATAGCCTCGCCTCACTGGTGTTAAAGCCAGTAGGGAGAAATGGGAATAGACGCTCGAAGTTGTAAGCAAACAACATTTATAAAAATATTTAAAAACTTGTGTTGCTTACAGTACTTTTAACTTATTAACAATCAGGGGCGAGTCAGCGTATCTAAAAGTGAAGGGGGCGAGTCGGTCATTTTAGTCATAAGGGGCAAGATCCAAGGGGCGAGCGGACCCTAAACCATCATGTGGGCCCAGTGAGGGCTGGTAGATACATAAACATTTTGTTTGTTAAGACTTACCGGATTCCTCACATTTTGAGGAAACTGTTGTTAAATAAATTATATAAAGTAAGTAAGTATGTTGGACTTACTAACTACAACTCGTAAGTCAGGACCTTACCATGGTCGCGGGACTTATCAAATTACTGTGACCCTGCAAAGTAAAGGGCTAATGAAAGACACCGTGGATTTCAGTCAGTACAAGTCTGACAGTCCCTTCCGCCCTGCCCTGGATGGGAGGACTCTTTTGCTGATTTTACCATGAAAAAAGGGCCTTACCATTGGGCCAATATTGGTATATTATTATGCTCTTTAACATTCCTGTTGTAAACCTGAACAAAAATGTTGAAATAATAAAGTGCTCATCGCCAGCAAAAACCATCAGTAGTAATTTAATAATTCATAACAGTATTTGCATGTCGCTGAAAAAGTTTTTTTTTTATGTTTTTCAATTCCATCTCGAATATTTAGACTGAATAGTTAAATAGACTTCAAAATATGGAACTTGAATTAGTTGAATTTTCTGTTTTATATAATTATATAAAAAGTATGGCGTAAAGTGGATTGAAAATGGTTTTTTTTTTTTATATTTTGCATTTTTGCTCTAATAAAGTTGTTTATTAAGAATTTAATGCCACAGAATACAAAATAATAAAGGGCAATAATGTTTGTGTCTTATTTGCTAAAATGATCTAACGTATTATACTGTTGAAGTAGTCACATTGAAATTTTATATTGAATAGAAATTATTAATTCAAGTGCCATATAAAACAATAATGATATACATAATATACATGACGTAAGAGTACTTAAACATGGAGTATGTTATTGAATGTACTTCAGCTGTTGTACTAATAAATATAACATTCAATGAAATAAAAAACTGAAGTCTATTTTATTGTTCTAAAGAGTGAAAAAATATTACTTGTTATATTATGTAAGTTGTAGCAGCTAGATAACATATCCTGCTACTTTCTTGATAACAGCACAATTGATGTAGAACAGTAACGTTTTTTGGGGTTAGTTTTACAATGAAAGCCTGGAACATAAATTACACTTCGAAATAAATAACCTTCATTGTATATAGGTTATTTACGCTTCAGGTAATCTGAAACACTAATCACTTTGAGATAGAACGCTATTCATGTCTCATAATTATGTACGAAAAATTCGACAATAATCAGCATTTTGACAGTCTATGATGATGATTTTTTCATTCATTCCGTTGAGGATAGGCAAAGGTCTTAGACCATACAGCCTGGTATGTGATATTTTGACGGTCGAATTTCGCAATAACTGTTGATCAGAACTATGACATATATATGCTTTTCGGGATCCTCGTTGGAAGATCTTTCCAAATATAATAATGGTTCTCGGATTTATTACACTTTTAGTTTTATTCTTAATCATGTAATAAATGTCATAGACTCCCTTTACACACGCGCCTCGCTATTCATACGGATGCGTAAACGCACCATCAGAATTGCGTTCCGTTCCATCTCGTTGTGGCTGTCTATGACCATTGCAGTCACCAGCGTTTAAATATTTGTTATTTTTATGTGAACTACATAAACTCGACAAGGGAGTTATTTTTCCTGTCACGGATGTGGTAGAGTGTCAATTAGTTTATGCTGTTTTAAAACTAGAATTAGAAAAATAGTTTAAGCATTTTCAATGTCAACATTTCGTGTGGAACGGACCGTCATCGGTTCGTGGTCGTCGATTTCCGGATAGGATCGAACAGTCTGGAAAAGATGATGGCTTGAGCAAGTTGCGGGCCGTCGGACTCATCTACACGACGCCGAGAAGATGGCGGAGCTGAACTGAATATAGCGCCATGATCGCTTCTCATTTCTCCTTGGGTTTCTAACTTCAAAAACTACAAAATATGGCTAGTCCTTATATCCCGATGGATGATTAGCCAGCGTCAAAGTGCGTCATCAGCCCTAATTTGCTCGATGACAATTTTCCGTACCGCGTGCTCCGTGCGGCAGTCCTAAAACTTCCGAAGGGAGGCCTACGCGGCGGGCCTTGTCCGCTGGGGAAGCTCTCCCAGTGGACGAACCCAAGGATCATCAAAGCCGTTGCCAGCCGGGAGATTCTCCGTGTGCTCCTGGTCGACTTCGCGGGAGGTGCCCTGCGCCCACGACGTGGCGCGCCGGCAGATGGCGTTCGTCGAAGATCCTGGACGATTGACGGCCTTAGTGGTCGCCATCCCGTCGTGATGCCAGACCAACTTCATCGCCGGCGTTCTACTCGAAAATCCACGGCTTCCGGGGTCACATCGTGAACGTGTGAGTGCGTGATCGTGGTACCACGTAAGTCTCTTGTATTCTTTTGGCCAAACTAGAGTCAGTGCGCGTTTTGCGTATCACAGGCACCGATGCCCGTCCTCTTTCTAGAACTTTCTGGTCTCAGGATTTTGCTACGTCAATTTCCATAATCTGTTTATAGCTGTATAAGTGTTAAATGTTGTAATATACAGTTATCGTTTACAATGTTAATTTATTCGTTTTATTCCAAATGAATCACCCATAGGTTCCCTTTAGACAAGAGGTCCTTGAAACAATAGCCCAATGCTGAAAGCCGAGAGTTTGAAGGCCTACTGTACTACTTTTCAACTTGTAACATAACGGTAACTTTTATAACCCAATATTCTTTCTCTTTTTTTTTCTTTTTTTTTCACACCGTTACAATGGCGCCCGAACATCTATTATATTTATAATCTATGGGATTTATTTGGAATATTTCTTGTCAATAATTTCAGTTTAGTATTAATGGATTAACATTTTTCAACACATTTTGCATGTCTAGTACATTGTTTTCACATGTCATGTCAAGTCTTACAGGTTATTTGGAATTGCAATAACATTATGTGCCGTATCTAAACAGTGAGTGCATGTTTACATTCTTATCAGTGTAATCATCAACAAAGCAACATTCCATGCTAATGTCAAGTTGATAGCAGTTGCAAACATAAAATTCAAAGAATATTTGTGTACTTGCAATAATAATTTCAATTAATAAACACAATAGTCACTTGCTACACCTTATGTAAGCACTGTTTAGTTACAAACTATTATTTTGATTTAAAATTTTGAAACTTTTGTATTTGTGTCCGTCACAATGGCAGAACCACTTGAAAAATTCCAAGATACAGAAGGTAATAATACTTCTGATAATGAGGATGAGTCGCAAAATGTAACTTATAGACGTAAGGAGGCTTTACAGTCTGCAATGTCAACCACATCCCGTGACACGAAACATAACCCACCACAGAGTCAATCGGCTCCAGCAGAACACTCGACTGTCGTAACTTATGTAGTACGTGACGACAATTTCAAGTCGTGGAATTTAAAGTTTACCGGTGACTCAAGCATTGTAGATTTTTTCTTGCGAATAGATGACTGCATGCACACTAGAGACGTACCTGAGCAGAAAATAGTGAAATGTTTTTCAGATTTCTTGAGCGGCAAAGCCCTCGATTATTATAGGCAAATTAGAGACTCAGTAGTCACCTTGGAAGATTTGCAAAATAAATTCAGAACATTTTTCTCATCCTTCGACAGTGATTTTATTTCGGAAAAACAGATTAGGGATCACAAACAAAACTTAGGACAACCATTGCATATTTATGTATTAGATATGCAAACTTTAAATTCAAGACTAACATTGCCCTTATCTGAGGCTACTTTAATAGAGATTATAAAACATAATTTATTACCAACATATGCACAACTGTTAGCAGTCAATGACATTCAGACCATTGACAGATTAATAACATTAGGCAAGCGTTATGAAGCATATGCAGTTACCACATCAGGTAACTCTTCCTCGAAGCCTATCAAGGGTCAAAAACAAGTTACTGTGGTCAACACTCAGTACAAGAAAAAGGAAACTTTAGTAATTACTTGTCAGAAATGTAAGAAATCCGGTCATTCATACAAACAATGCAGATCAATTCCAGGCATTGTATGTTTTAAATGTGGGACAAAGGGAGTAATCACATCGCGTTGTTCAAAATGTAAAATGTTGTCTTGGAAAATTGTCTTACCTCAAGACATAGTACAGGAATGTATAAAGGAAAATCATGAACTCACCGCAATACATCCTGGTACATTTAAAACTTTAGCTAAAATAAAAGAAAACTATTTTTGGAAGGGTATGAATGCAGACGTTAAGTCGTATGTGTCTAACTGTGAAAAGTGTAAGGCTTACAAACACTCAAACGATGTACCACACGGACACATGACACACCAGAAACAAGTGGAGCGTCCCATGCATACACTTTCCATCGATACAATTGGTCCTTTACCTAAATCATATTCCGGACACATTTATATACTTTCAATTGTAGACATTTTTACCAAGTATTGTTGGCTTCATCCACTTAGAACTGCAACCACAAAGACAGTAACTTCATTTATAGAATCAGAAATTATACTAAAAGAGGGCACACCATGTGTCATCATCTGTGACAATGCCACTATTTTTCAAAGTAAAGATTTCAAGAATTTCTGTACAAAATATTCAATTCCAAAAATATTTTATAACGCATATTATTCACCACAGTCAAACACCGTTGAACGTTACAATCAAACCATTCAAACTTGCTTAGCAATGTTAGTAGAGGAGGACCAGCGAAATTGGTCTAGGTTCCTTCCTCAAATACAACTATTTATGAACACTACTATAAATTTAGCAACTGGATACACACCATATTTTCTCGCCAGAGGCCGTGAAATCATCTCTGATGGTTCATTGCACACCTTAAGGGGCAACGCACCACAATCGATTGATGATGTTCAGCTCGCAAATAGGAACGAAAAAGCTAATTCCTTAAATGAACTCGCAGATATTTTCCAACGTGTAAGCAGCGCATTGACCAAAGCGTACAAACATAATGCAAACAGATATAACCTGCGTCGCCGTGAGCTCAGGCTACGTGTGGGTGATATCGTGTGGAGGCGTAACTTTGTACAGTCAAACGCAGCAAAGTTTTTCTCAGCTAAATTAGCACCAAGATTTATCAAATGTAAAGTAGTTGATAAACTATCTGATGTTGTTTACCAATTAGAGGAAACAGACACAGGAAATATAGGAAAGTATCATGTCAAGGACATAATAAAAGTGCCAATATGAGTAAATGGTGTTATTTATGCTTAAATTTCAATTAATTGCACAGTGTTACACTTGCACATTATTGGACAAATTTTTTTGGAAGAAAAAAATTTTTTCTTTACTAAACTGAATTGCTTTTGTATCAGTGGCTCTTAGCAGCCCTGGTCCCATTTATTTTTTAAAAGTCAGTTCAGAATTTTTTTCAAAACAGTTAAAAAAAAAAAATTTTTTTTCTTAATAAAAAGGAAAAACTATTTACTTAACTGACTTATTTTTTATGTCAGTGGCTCTCACTACCCTTGATTCCTTCTATTTTTTTGAATTCAGTTCAGTACTTTCTTCAAAATAATTAAAAATAAGTTTTTTTCCCCTTCAGAAAAAAACTATATGCTTTACTAAACTGAATTCTTTTTGTATCAGTAGCTCTTGACAGCTCTGATTCAGTTAATTTTTTCAAATTCCGTTCAGTACTTTTCCCAAAACAATTAAAAATAAGTTTTTTTAACACAAAAAAAAAAAAACTATTTTCTTTACTGAACAGAATTGTTTTTGTATCAGCGGCTCTAGATGACTCTGATAACCCTCATTTTTTCAGAATCGGTTCAGTACTTTTTTCAGAACAATTGAAACAAAGTTTTTTATTATAAAAAATAAAAACTATTTTTCTTTAATTACCTGGATTATTTCTGTATCAGCGGCTTTTGATAGCCCTGATCCCGTTTATTTTTTTCAAAAACGGTTCAATACTTTTTTCAACACAATCGAAAAAAAGTTTTTTTTGTGGTATTGAGTTAGGACGTTAACTCACAAACATATTCGCACATTGCTCGCTTTGAATTGGGTGACGACTCATATTCATTTGCAGCATTGCCTGTCACTCCAGTGACGTACTAAATATAGTTCCCAGTACTGTTTCGCGACCAGCACTGTGGTTATTATATTTTAAAAATCTAATATTAAGATATGTTATAACTATAACCGTTAATAGACTAGGATTATTTGATAACTTTACCTAATAAATATCAATAGTTCATAAGTTAATACACAATTAGCCAATAGTTTAGTTAACATATGCATAGGATTAAAAATGCTTAGATTTAAAAAATGCTTAGATTTGAAAAAGGTTAGGTTTAAAAATGCTTAGGGTTAAGAAATAAAAATTATAATAAGCTTATACCTTATATTTACATAAAATTATAACTTCATATCTAGTTAGTCGTTTCAATAGCTGTAAGAATAATTTTTTTCCTCTGGGTGGAACGGCTGTTTTTTCCGAGAAGAGGGGTATTGTAGCAGCTAGATAACATATCCTGCTACTTTCTTGATAACAGCACAATTGATGTAGAACAGTAACGTTTTTTGGGGTTAGTTTTACAATGAAAGCCTGGAACATAAATTACACTTCGAAATAAATAACCTTCATTGTATATAGGTTATTTACGCTTCAGGTAATCTGAAACACTAATCACTTTGAGATAGAACGCTATTCATGTCTCATAATTATGTACGAAAAATTCGACAATAATCAGCATTTTGACAGTCTATGATGATGATTTTTTCATTCATTCCGTTGAGGATAGGCAAAGGTCTTAGACCATACAGCCTGGTATGTGATATTTTGACGGTCGAATTTCGCAATAACTGTTGATCAGAACTATGACATATATATGCTTTTCGGGATCCTCGTTGGAAGATCTTTCCAAATATAATAATGGTTCTCGGATTTATTACACTTTTAGTTTTATTCTTAATCATGTAATAAATGTCATAGACTCCCTTTACACACGCGCCTCGCTATTCATACGGATGCGTAAACGCACCATCAGAATTGCGTTCCGTTCCATCTCGTTGTGGCTGTCTATGACCATTGCAGTCACCAGCGTTTAAATATTTGTTATTTTTATGTGAACTACATAAACTCGACAAGGGAGTTATTTTTCCTGTCACGGATGTGGTAGAGTGTCAATTAGTTTATGCTGTTTTAAAACTAGAATTAGAAAAATAGTTTAAGCATTTTCAATGTCAACATTTCGTGTGGAACGGACCGTCATCGGTTCGTGGTCGTCGATTTCCGGATAGGATCGAACAGTCTGGAAAAGATGATGGCTTGAGCAAGTTGCGGGCCGTCGGACTCATCTACACGACGCCGAGAAGATGGCGGAGCTGAACTGAATATAGCGCCATGATCGCTTCTCATTTCTCCTTGGGTTTCTAACTTCAAAAACTACAAAATATGGCTAGTCCTTATATCCCGATGGATGATTAGCCAGCGTCAAAGTGCGTCATCAGCCCTAATTTGCTCGATGACAATTTTCCGTACCGCGTGCTCCGTGCGGCAGTCCTAAAACTTCCGAAGGGAGGCCTACGCGGCGGGCCTTGTCCGCTGGGGAAGCTCTCCCAGTGGACGAACCCAAGGATCATCAAAGCCGTTGCCAGCCGGGAGATTCTCCGTGTGCTCCTGGTCGACTTCGCGGGAGGTGCCCTGCGCCCACGACGTGGCGCGCCGGCAGATGGCGTTCGTCGAAGATCCTGGACGATTGACGGCCTTAGTGGTCGCCATCCCGTCGTGATGCCAGACCAACTTCATCGCCGGCGTTCTACTCGAAAATCCACGGCTTCCGGGGTCACATCGTGAACGTGTGAGTGCGTGATCGTGGTACCACGTAAGTCTCTTGTATTCTTTTGGCCAAACTAGAGTCAGTGCGCGTTTTGCGTATCACAGGCACCGATGCCCGTCCTCTTTCTAGAACTTTCTGGTCTCAGGATTTTGCTACGTCAATTTCCATAATCTGTTTATAGCTGTATAAGTGTTAAATGTTGTAATATACAGTTATCGTTTACAATGTTAATTTATTCGTTTTATTCCAAATGAATCACCCATAGGTTCCCTTTAGACAAGAGGTCCTTGAAACAATAGCCCAATGCTGAAAGCCGAGAGTTTGAAGGCCTACTGTACTACTTTTCAACTTGTAACATAACGGTAACTTTTATAACCCAATATTCTTTCTCTTTTTTTTTCTTTTTTTTTCACACCGTTACAAAGTATATCACTATATTGATTAAAAGCACTTGAACTAAGAAGTAAATTATTCTATTCAATGTTATATTATATTAATATAACTACATACTTCATTGATATATATTTAATTAATAACATACGTAATATAATTAAATATTAAAAACATATTGCCCTTTATTATTTTATATTCATTCGCATTCCAATAAACAACTTGACGAAAGCAAAAATGGAAAATGCTTTTTACATTTAAAAATTGCTTTTAAAAATCAACAATATTTCAATACACTTTACATCATATTTTTCGAGTTTCATACATTTTTAAGTCAATTTAATTATTCAGTCTGAAAATTCGAAATCATCATCTGCCTAGGTTTTTCCCAACTACGAGTATATTGGGGTCGGCTTTTAGTAGAACCAGATGCAGCTGAATATCAGTATTTTAAATGGAGCGAATGCCTATCCGACCTCCACAACCCACTAACTGAGTATACGATACCCCATGGTAAGACTGCTTGTCAGACTTTTAGAGCTTCTAAATAATAGTAACGACTATCAAAGATCTATAAATAACAGTCGGGACCAATAGTCTTACATGCTTTCCAAGGCACGGCAAAAATTCGTTATGACAGATGGTCACCCATCCACAGACTAACCTCGGTAAGCGCGGCTCAAAAATCGTAAATTCGAAATGAAAAACCAAAACAAATACGATTTTCAGTGACATGCAAATTCTTTTATGATTTTTAATCAAACAGCCATTGGTACAATTTGCTGGTGTTGAACATTTCAGGATGATTTTTTAACACTAGTTTAACACTCAGGATTACAACAAGGTTGTTATACTTAATTAATTTGAAGCAAAACGTATAGTTCAGAACTTGGTAAATGGAAACACACTATGTTTACGAGTCCATTCATTAAAACTTACGCTACGGTCTTAAGACCGGTGCGTATGTAAGCGGGTGAATGAACGTTACTTACTACATAGTTAGAACAAATCAGTTGCCGCTTGAATAGACCAAATTTTTCGATAGTATTATATTTAATATCAAAGCCTACAATAATTAATGAATAGGAATGAGCTATGAGTGGATATTTGATATCGAAATAAGGAAAATCTATAATTTAATGGATCGCAAAATGTGTTGCTAAGCTCATAACTCGGAAACGGTTGGACTGATTCGGATAATACTTTTTTTGTTGTGTTTGTAACCATTGGGACCGGGTTTTAGGACTTCCACCCGTGCGAAGCCGGGACGGGCCGCTAGTACTAAATATATTGTTATTGTTTCTGTTTAGGATATAAATTGTTCCATATTCACCGCATTTGAAACTAATTTGCAAAACTAAGAGCGCATTAAGCTTTATATTTTAGTAGGTCAGGGTAATACTTTTTATCAAAGTAATAATATGCTATCCTTTACGAATAAAACTCTCCTTATTTTTAGTAGTTTCATAAATTAATTAACTCCTTTACCATAAAAATCTTCCATTATCAAAGTCTCTGGGATTCAACTTTTACCGCTAATGTAACTCGCTATCTCTTATCGCTGCCCGCTCCCAGTGTTACCAAAGCGTGAGCTACGTTTTGCTCCATACACCACTGGACGAGATATTCCATAACTTCATTAAATTCCAACTTGGCACATAATACCTAGTAGGCAAAACAGTTTGCCCAATATCGGAACTATATTGAACATAGCAATATGCCTGTGGTTAAGGTCCAGAGGGACTTAAAAGCCAGTAAGTTTAATTAAATGTCTTTATAGTCTTATAGAATTTGATGTTTTGGTGATAATATTAGGTATGTGCTCAACTTTTTTTTTTGATATAACGTTGTCCGCTGAAGCCTGCGCATAAAGCGTGTGCCAGCTGTAAAAAATCCATGCATTCCTTTTATGCTGCATGCTCTGACAATTCATCAAAACAGACACGTGACCTTGTAAACGCGTCTTTTTGCACTTGCATCAAACAAAGTATTAACCTTGATCGACTGTCTGTTTCTCCTTTACTTATCTATTTACTTAAGATTCATTGTTATAATACTTGTTTTCACATACATTGGGACACACTTGTTTAAATACACGTAGCATGGACATAGCAACTACTATTGTGACTATGGTATACAATTAATTAATTTCAATACTTATTACTATAGTGAAGAAGGGCAAAAACCACTTGACATTGAATTAGTTGAAAGGTTCGCAGCGATAATATAATTATTATAACACTATATCTAGGTAATGAGACAAAGAGCTATGAATTTCAGTTAACACGTGGATGACATTTGCCGTATCCACTCATTTTCCAAATAGATAATAGTAGACTAAGGCCCTTCTTACACAAGGCAACGCAAGTTCCCGATACCTTACGATTTCGATATCCAGGCGACTATCGCAATACAATCCATAGAGGTTCGTAAACACGCTCTCGTCAATGGATGTCAAAGTCTTAAGGTATCGGAGACTTGCGTCGCCTAGTGTACGAAGGGGCTAAGAAAAAGTCGCAAAATTATTCTGTTGATAATGGGTTCTTTCACATTCGACGACAACGGTAAAGACACGACACTGGCATATAGGTTAGGTCCCCTCTCGCTTATTTTCCCTAGAAATATATGAAACTAAACTAAACCATGGATTTTAAAAGCCTTCCCTATCCAACTGACAGATAAAAATGTCTCCTCTAGAAAGAGTGAAAATCAATTACTTGCATAAATTATAAGTAAAATAAATGTTTTCCTCCCTTTCTTTAGAGTGTGCTCTGCTAGGCAGGTATTTAAATTGCTCGCTTAGTCCAACCGTTAAGTCTATGGAAACTACCAATCCCGGTGATACCCTAATCATTCACGTTCTCAGGGTTCCAGTCCTGATGAATTAAACCGAATGACATTTAAACTGGATTTAGGTTACCTAATAAGCGTGAGTAATTTCTAATAATACTCGATAGATATATAGATAACTCGATTCTGAACGTAGGTATTGATTAAAACGCGATACGTGACACGTGATATAATATAGTGATAATAAATAATTAAAAGATAACTTATCGAATCGCATCCGTTACAATTTCCCACTTGTTATTTTGATTGCGTCACGTGTGTCACTTAATCACTTGACTATCAAGCGACTCCCAAAAAAACTTTCCTTTTTACTTTTTCATCAAGTATCAATTTATATGACAGTAACTTTCGCTCCAGGGCGGGACTTTGTGTTTGTCCACACTGGAAGCCTAGCGCGTCGGCGGTGGCAGGCGCGGTGGCGGGCGCTGCGGCGGGCGCGATACGTGTCCACACTGCCGACCAAGCGTTTGTTTTTGTCGCGGCGACTTCAGGTGTTGCAAACCGGTGGTACCTAGTAGAATCTATAAAACTTGTTTAAAGAAATTAATATTATTATTTTGTACAGGTTATTTAGGATTGAATACAACTCAATTATTAATCATTCTACATTTTTCTACTCAAGTACAGTAAAAATAATTTAAATATGTACAAAAACATCCAACGGTAGTACTTTAGTGCATGTTCTGGTAACTATATGGTGCTACTAAAAGACCGAAAAGGTTAGTTACACCTGCCACCCGCCCGTTATATCGGTTGTTGCCTAGCAACGCCTAGGCTCGCAAAATCGCTTGTAACCACCGCGCTAGGCTCCCTGCCTAGTCACTTCAATGTGGCCACAAGCGGCGATTTCATACATTCATTATTATCGCGCCCGCCGCCGCCACCGCGCTAGGCTCGCATTGTGTTTGACCCCATTGGACGACTCTTTGCCACGTAAAAAAGGTATCAATTTCTATGCACCTACCTAAATATAACTAATCGGCCAAGTTAATAGAAACCTTTTATTTATAGATGTTTAAAGTCTTTATAGGTATTCAGTTTGCCGAGAGTTATTGTATTTTCCAGTTCTTACACGAGATATAGACAGTCGCTCCATGTAAAAAAAAAACCAACTCCAACCGGTTTGTCTATGCGCAGCAAAACGGACACTCGGACAGTCCAATCGTCAGAATTGGAAACCATCAATAATATTACAAAAATCAATGCACTTCCCTAACTTTCAAAGCATCCCAGCTTTACATTTCGAAGCCAGCCAGCGGCAAAGTTGGCCACGACTGGCCATTGAATGGTACAATACCGACCAACTTCGACCAAGCTTGCACTAACACGTACGTATCTGTCCAACTATTCCGTATGGGTTCTTGAATAGATGTAGATTGGGAATCTTGAACCAGCTATCTTGTTTTGGCTAAGTAACCCGGAGTTTGGAGGGAGTATTTCAATAGAACTAGTTGATTATGGAACTGAGCATTTGATGAATGTATAAATCTAGAACATTCCACAACGAAACTGAACAATTTTATGGTTAAAAATATTAATTTAGATCCTCATTCAGGTACAATTATACATTGTATCTTCAAGAAAAGGGATATGTTTGGGGACTTTAAAAAATGGCAATGGCAACGGGATTGGTCAGTATTTGTCCGTCCTCCTAAAGTTCAAAACTCCTGAATCCGAAATCAGTAGGGTGTAGGGTTCACTCGAAAGTTACGAATTATTCTCGCACGTGCGTATCTTCATTAGTATCTACAATACAGGAACTGTTATACATAATTATTAATCATAACAGTAATCTATTTCGTATTCTGTTCTATTCATACAATTCTCAATATTAACATTTATATGTAAGTACAGATCTCGTCCACATTGTACAAGTAATTCAAGGAATTATCCTTTGATTAAATCGTCAAATTCTATGACATCGTGATATTAATACCCCTGCCATGAAAGCGAAGTACGTTGAATTCAGTTGATAGATATTTCTTGGTAATATGTAACATCGTATAGCTCTAGGAATTTATATTTACCTTGAAGAACGTTAAGGAATTAATAAAATTATTTATCGTAGTATTACATAATGTCAGACGATCGATCTTATCGCGGGATTATTTAAGCAGGATACCACTGTCCTGGAATACACAGGGCAATTTAAAAGAACAGGTGGCCTACCATGATATCTTAAAGCGTGAATAGTTCCGGTCAGGGAACGAGATGGCGCTAGACGACTTGTATAGGTCTGTCTCTTCCCCACAACCTAACTGGATCGCGTTAAGAGCTCGTGGTAACGCCCCAGGGAAAAATGTACGCACTTCTAAAAAAGCCTTGTAATTTTTTTTTATATAAAATTTGATTGGTTATCAATTCATTATACGGTTCCGACAGCAGTCCCAACATTTTAAAATACAAAATTCAATCTTTATGTCAGACAAAAATAAATACGGAAACATTCATAGATGTTGGCAACAGCTATGTCAATATTCATCCAACTTGAAGTGAGATGCGAATCGAAAATTTGCTGGAAATTCACCATTCAAAATGTCTATGAGAAAGTTTGGACCCGATAAACTGAAACTCCAGGAGTTACGATTGAGACGTCAGTGATAGAAACTATTCTAGTGGCGTAGAAGGAAACTATGGATACTTTTGAAAATGTTTGAATGTAAACCGAATGTCCATTTAGACCACTTAAGATAATATTTTACTAGTAATCAATGTATAGACATTGAAAATATCTCGGTCGTAACCTGCTCGCACCAAACAAAGATTCACAGATTTATAAAACACTTTATAAATATTTTCTGCGCCTTAAACAGACTCATCTCGGCAAAAAGTATACATTTCAGGCTATTTCCATTTTTTTTTTAAGTTGGTAAAATCATCAAATGAGTCCTACCGTCCGTGGGTAGAGCAGAAGAGACAGTCAGTCCCGTAGTGACTAAAATCCACCGTTTTGCTTCAATTACCCTTGATCTTGATGGTAGACCCCCCCCCCCCCCCAGGTCTCAGTTAACACTAAAATTCATCAAAATTTATTAAACCGTTTTGAACTATAAAAACGTAACCGACTGACACTTTATAAGTTGTGTAGGACTCCTATGAATTACTTGGAACTTCAATGAAATACATAATTGAATGGCAAGAATATTCAATCAGTTACACGAAACAGATTTAACTCATTCAGCCATGATGGAGGTATTCGAATATTAAAAATACATAAGTAATATACAGGTTCATAATAAAATATTCAAACTCGTGTAAGTTTATTAATACACCTTGTAGCAAAAGTTTCTAAACGAAAAGGGAACAGGAAGAACTTTCAAATTAATATGCCTTGACAATGAAAATGTCAAAACACATAATTTGAAGAAGTTTAATTAATTTTACTTTGTTTAAGTTCTATGTTCAAAGTCAAGTTAAACAAGGAAGTATCACTGAGGATTTTTCAATATTATGTGCTAATACATAAATGATAATCTGACGAAGACAAATATGACATCTACCAACCCGCACCGAACCCGGCCGCGTGGTGGATGAATGCCTGTGTCCCCGCAGTGAGTCATTAATAAACTTATGATAGAAGACAAAAGAACCCATGGTTGAACTGCGTAGTGGATGAAAATCATGATTATAAAGAGGATAACTACTGAATTAGCTACTAATTGGTGGAAATACGGAAGAAGCATTTAAAATTCACTGACCATAACCCACTTAAGAAAACGTGCAGAAAAACCATCATTCTAAATTGTTTCACAAAGCATTCTCAGATCAAATGAAAAGGAACTAAGTAGACGCACTCCAGGAAATTTTGAAGATCATGGGGAACCCTGGAGAAGTATTGGGCTAAAATCAGTAGTCCGTATTCAGCTAACGTATTGGTAGTATTGCTAATTCCTTTTCTGCGAAAATATTTCCATTGTCCTACTCAAAATTTCTTACAAGACGGTATTGATAATACCTTTAGTCAGAAAACTATAATTTCAAATTCTAAAGAACAGGTATTCCAACAATAAAACAACAAGTCATAATTATTTCCAACAATAACAGTATTTTCTTACCCTCCAATTGAAAAACCTCCCCTGCAGTAAAGCCACAATAAATTCTCCACTTGCAAATGCAATCAAACCGTGAACAACGAAGTAGAGCAAACAATTGTCGTAATTCAGTATGACACGACCTCTCTAAAGGTAAGACAAAGCTAGGACATTCAACGACCGACTAATTGGTTCATTAACAATTTGTCTCTAGAATCCGCAGCACGCGTGGTCTTCAATCATGACACTAATTGCTTACTGTATTGACGTTCCGTCCTCTCGAATCGATAGTTTTTTGCCAAAGGCAGGATTACGAGCAAAAAGGAATGAAAAAGATGTCCATGATCTAATAAGGATGAATAGAGGCCGTCCATGAATCCATAGCAACGTCGCCTTTAATAAGCCGAGCTCGGCTCCATCAAACGGGACATAAAGAACACGACAACAATAAATCCGGTTCGAGCATCAGAAATCCGATGTAGCAATTTCCACCTTCAGAAAACGCCTAAACATTAAACAACAAATTTTAACGTTAGAGAAAATTTTAAATAGGCGTTTTTATATTCTAAAGAGGGGTCCTTATCATCGCTTTCTTATCTCGAAGCTCGTTAAGGTAAGTATTTTACGAGCCCCTTAAACAAGGACATAGGACTGCGTTTTTACATTTTACTTGCTTGCCTCGTAAAATTGTAAGTTACGACTGTTATCACACAAAAAGGGGGAAATATTTTTTATAGAAACAGAAATTATGTAAGCGCCTGATATTTTATTGCGAGCAATAAAATTTCGGCGCGTTATTTGCTAATGGGTTAAATAAGGCTGTGAGTGCGTATTAAACGATAATGAAAGGAAACCTAAATAAATTGTGCTTAGGTACATAGCAGAACGCTAAATTGAAATTAACGTTCAATATTTGCTATGGTATAGTACTTATGTAATAGTCAATGGATTTTTCTTGGAATATTAATATTATAAAATCTGTAACTCAAACTAAACTAATAAAAAAATTACCATTATTCGTGTTTCTGACATCGAACCTGATAACTACGGAGAATGCTTGAATTCTCTACTAAACTACTATTTTAAGATTTGATTTTAATTTTTGAAAATGATAGTAGCCTTTAAGCTCACTTGAGATTTTTTTTAAATCATTCTTCCAATGAAAGCTTACATTATCAACTAGCGAGTACCTTATTTATTTTTTATTTCATTTCAAATAACATTGCTCTTGCATAATTAATGAAAGGCACATATTTAAACATAGTTAATTACAGAAACGAATACTACGAACCGAACCTTATTTACGTTTTCATAGAAAACAGTACGCCTAGGTATTAATTACATAATTATAAGTACCTGCCTACTAGAATAACCGATATTGTTCGGTACAATATACCTCACTGATTGGGATATAAGAAGTTTTGTCGATACTAAACGTTATATTATTTATTTAATTCGTAATTATATAAGTAGGTGGCCACATCCTGGCATCGCACCGGTTTAATTTTTCGACCTAACTAGAGGATTTCTTAAAAGTTGCTTAAAATTAAAGGTTATCCTAACAATGACAAACAAGGCAAAGAAAGAATTTTCTAATTTGAAGCGCCTTTATTTTCATTATTGTCAAGTGTTTTGTCACAAGGTTTTTTAATGTAAGAGTTTTTTGGGAAATCTACCGGGTTGGTAAAATATTTGAACCAGGGAGAAGCCAATACTGACAAATTTTAATGGATAAAGAGCGAAAACCTACATAGCAAAACGCCATAAGTTTCTATTCAAAATACCTATATTTTTCGAACATAATATTTTGTATGTATTTCCCATACGAACAAGTGGAACAAGTGTACCTCTTGGATACCTTGCTGGCACCCGTGGATCTGGTACTAGTAGAAATAGATTCTAAAACAAAAGCTAATTTAACTATTCCATTACTTCAAAATTTCCTACCATCAACTAATCAATTCCCAAACAAAATTACAAGAACAGACGACATCTTTACCTTCACAAATGCTCTGTGCTCCTTGTTTACAGGTAAACGCCCCGGTCTGTCTCCGGAGCGTTCCTAATACGCTTTAAACACACAAACACGTTGCATGCAAGTGTCACGTACACTACGTTACCTTAGAAATTCCGTGCCGGATGTTACGAAAACCTTCGCGGTTGTATTGTAGGGACTAGAACTGGGAACACATAAAAAGTTGATGCTATTTCTATGTAGAAAGGTCAATGGGGTTAGTATGAGAAGTCAGCAATATGCAGTACATAGGAAACAAGTAAATTTGAAGACGAAAATCTCTTTTAAGTTTGTCGTATATGATTACTACCTAGAATTTGATCCTTGTTAGCAACGCTATCGAATAGTTTAATAAAACAGAGTGTGATTTTTTGCCAAAATCAGCTAGTTCGCTTCCTGACAAGGATTACTGATTTTTCTAAAATCCAATGATGCAGTTTTCGTCTAAATCGACCTCGAGATTCTTTTCAATGTTTTCGATATTCCTCGTAGTTTCGGAAATTGCCATCCACGCCTAGTTGAAAAATTCACTCTTTAAAGTCATTGTTGTACCAATATAACCACTAACATCATGTCTGATAGCGCAAGTTGAAGGCAGGACAGGAAGAGAGCCATACTCCATAGCCATACTCGGCCTTTTGTCCTATGGGCATAGTCAGCTACCAAACCTTTGTCCAAACCTGCTACGAACCTTACATACTTCGCTACTTGACTAAGTAATCTTATATCTACAACTGAAAATAAAAAATCTTTGCATCAAGAAGCTGCGTCAGTCAATATTTTCGCATCACTAGACTGGAGTCTTTTTATGCTGTGACGTCAAAGAATGAATTAAGAGCACCCGTTGCGTTATACTCTGTTAAAAGTATATCTAAGGGCATCATCATCAAGACGATCATCATCACCATCACCCAATGGTGATGATGATGGTGACTAAAGTCTTAAATCCACTCTCTTCTTAGGTTGGAATAAATAGTTGCAAAGAGCTAATGAAAGTCTAATCAAAACATTTGGAAACTTTAAGAAAAAATAGTACCTTCAATCCGCCTAGAATTTTGAATCTTTTTACTTTTTTCTGTTGCTATTTCAAGCCACTTTTTCTACTTTATTTCTAACAAATGGGATTTCGTCGTAGATATTTTGTAATTTTATAGAAGCTACTTGAAATATAAAATTTCATTTGAAAACCAAATGAAGGGTAATTAAGTTACTTTCTACTTTCTTTCGATGGAAAAATATAGTAATTATATCTAACTTTCGCATCGTTTCGCCTATTGCGGATTAGACTCCTTACGCATTATCCGAACCATTATTGCGATAAAATTATTACATCTAATATGTATCCTAATTCTTGACCCCACCCTGGTCTTGAAATAATTATAATATAATACTAGCGGCCCGTCCCGGCTTCGCACGGGTGGAGGACCCGGTCTAAAATTTGAGATTAAAACTATCCTATCTCTCAAGTTGGATCGAACTGCACATGGTGTGCGAATTTTAAAATAATCGGTTAATTGGTTTAGGAGTCCATTGAGGACAAACATTGTGACACGAGATTTATATATATTAAGATAATAATAATATTTTCACAATTATCACACAACGCCATCTAGTCCCAACCTAAGCAGACCTTGTGTTATAGGTACGAGACAACTAATAAACATACTTATATATTTCTAAATACATACATACTATAGATAAATAACACCCAGACACAGAACAAATGATCATGCTCTTCACACAAACATTTGTCCTGGGTGGGAATCGAACCCACGACCCCCGGCATAGCAGTCAGGGTCACTAACCACTAGACCAACAGGCCAGTCTGTGTGTCAATAGTGTGCAAAATTCTATAAAATTGTTTAAAATGCCAGTAACTAATATATTACCCGTACATTTACAAAATTCTACCGTAAGCTTGTGTAAGTAATTAAATAAAAGTTGGTTAAACAAACCAAACTGCGTTGAAGTTTGGTTCTACTGCAACTTATCCTTTTCAAAGCTTATTTAAAAGCGACACTTAATATGATATTATTTCTTAGTTAAACACTCTGAAGAGACAGTTCGACACATGCATACAACCTAAGTTCATAAGCGCAAGTAAGTACCTCTACTTCGAAAGTATTAAGTCGGCAATATGCATGGGCACAGTTTACCTTCCAACCATTCGGAAACTAATAGTACCTATGTAATATTTAAGTATTTCAGAAGTTTAATACAATATCTTTGAATGAGGTTGTATTTAGCAAGCTTTGACAACAATAATGTGGTTAGAAAATTTGGATGTATTGTTACTGCTTGAAACATGTTTAGGTGATGATCATGTCCGAATAACAGTTATAAAAAAGAAACCTAAAGAAATATATCAACAAAAGTATGCATAAATGCAAATAAGAATGAGAACCTCCTCCTTTTTTTAAGTTGGTTAAAAAGAAGAAACATTAAAAGGGCGTCGTAACTTTAATCCGCATCACTGTCAACAGGAAAGATACCCAGAAGACTGGCAAAAATTCAACGTTGGAGACCAATTTATGATTCTTTGTAAACCCTTTCAAATTTCTAGCACAGTAGTTGCTGAAAGTACTTAATACCCTCAAGAAGCTCAATAGCTCAATACTACCTTAATTATTCGTTATGTGTTTTGAGACGTTTGGGGTTAAAATTCTGGGTCTATCGAGGCCGAGTCCACCTAGAAGACTACAGAGGTAATTGCTCGGAGCTTGCTTGGTCGACGATGCAGAGAGCTAGCATACATTTGAGACAAAAAATCAGTTCGGACAAATAATATATGTTATTTGCACCAGTAGAAATATAAGGAAATTGCTGTTCGTTAGTCTCGCTAAAACTCGAGAACGGCTGGACTGATTTGTCTGATTTTGGTTTTGAATTATTTCGGGAAGTCCAGAGAAGGCTTAAAAGGTTTTTTATTATTGTTTCTGAGGCGGTACGAAGTTTGCCGGGTCAGCTAGTAATTCAATCTTATCTTCTTATATATAAAAATCAATTGTTGTTCGTTTGTCTCGCTAAAACTCGAGATAGGCTGGATTTGGATGATTTCGGTTTTGAATTATTTTAGGAATTCCAGGGAAGGTTTAAAAAGGTAAAAAAATATTCTGAGGTGGTACGAAGTTTGCCAGGTCAGCTAGTAACTCAATAAACATATCTACAAGAACGACAAACACTTATGTGTTTGTCGTCCGTTAGTCGTCAGTCGTTAGTATCAGTAAATCATAGGCGGACCGCAGCGGAAGTGATGCGGTCAGGACAGACGGACGGACGCAACTATTAGTACTAGTAGTTGGTTGATCTGCACTGGGCATGTGGCATAACATGCTAGATAATTAGGTAAACAGGCATTAGGTTTCGATGTAATTGAACTGTACTTGATTGAGATGATCGAATCAGGGCTGAATTTCAAATTAACTTGTAATTTGATGCAATTTGCTGGGAAGATTGATAAACAGATACAGAACTGCATTTTTTTGTTAAATGCCTAGGTATATCCGAGCGTAAGTTAATAAAATTAAAGTAAACAAAAAAAAAAGAAACCGCGAGTATGTCATAAGAAGTTACCGAGATTCAGGCTTGAGCATAATGGACAAGTGAATGAAAATGTGGTTTTTAGTCAGTCATGTCTGACAAAACAGTCCGTTTAGCTACACACAGAGCCCAATAAAGGTAAAAGGTTATCTACACGAAAAGAAAATACTCTCATTCTTTCGAGTCTCCAATAGTTTTAAAACTGTCTAGAATAGGATCTCCAATATTTTTCTTAGCTCCAAATTATAGAAAACGAAATCACTTAGATCTACTAGACAGACGCACTGAAAAAAAAACACTCAATTCATCCAAAAAATCTAATAACCTTAGTTTTTTCAATTTCACCTATCTCCAGAGTCTTAATAGACACGTCCAAAGTTTTTTCGTCGCACAAATTTTACAATCTTGCAAAACACAAATCTGTTCGCGCTGTAATCAGATAAAAAACTGTTGGCGAGCTTAATAAACGAGGCGGTGCTATTCCCCCTAACATAATGGAATCTTTTTAGACACTTTAAGACAGCACTTTAGCCTAATGAAGAGCCATAATTCATTTTGACGCTCCTAGTAACTAGAGCAATGGCGTGCCTCCGCTGAAGTGTACGCTGGTAATTAGATCTACGGGGACTTATCGATTTTTTAATGTTAGCTTTATTAATGGCAAAGCTGAGCTTAACGATAATAGTGAAGGAGATTGTTTGATTACTACAGGTTATTTTAAGGATGGTTTAGAAATCTTGAATGAAATCTTGGCCGAATATTCTATTGAATGTGATCAGATCATAGAGAAAGATCATCTTTTAAATAGGCAAGTTATTATCTCCGCTTTCGCATGTTTAACCTTTATTATAATATTTTTATTAAACAGAAATTGCTGAAAGCATGTTACACGCAGCTGCATAAGAAGAGTCGTCAACTCAGCACTCAATAACTTTATTATAGAAACATAACGCACTTTCTGACGCACAGAGCTAGATTACTCAATTATTGTAAAACTGTAAAATGTGAATTATAATGTTATTCTTTTAGTTTATGGATAACTTTAAAATAATACGAGAAACTAATGACAATGACATGAGTGCAGCGGGCCGATTCTAGGTTTTAGAGATGGTGTCGAACTCGGCCAAAATTTCTAATGACGTCATTTTTTCGACAAATTTTAAAAGTTGATATGTCAAATTGGCCATTTGTCGAAGGCTAACGTTAGAGTTTGGAAAAATTTTGTCGAAAAAATGACGTCAGTAGACATTTTTGTCGTATTCGACACCATCTCTAAAACCGGGAATCGGCCCCCAGGAATTCAAATTGATTATTGAAACGAGACTATGTTGCCAAAGTATAAGAAACATTATTATGAAACGTGACATCGTGTAAATAAATGTGTTAAATATGATAATGAAATATATAATTAAAACTAACGAGATTCGAGTAAAAGGAGGCAAAGGCTTACACAAAGTGAAAGACAACAAATGAAATCAGATCAGTGGTAACTTTGTATCTCTATCAAAGTTTTAACACAAAATTATACATTTAATCTCAATAGATTACGTGATAAATATTCATACAAACTAAGCCTCTTCAACAAAACTATTGGAATTTTGTATCTTTTAGGCTTTCTGGTACCTGTATCATTTTATCACCCATGACCTCTCAATGACTGATTTTGCGATAGTAACTTGTCTAGTCTATACTTTAAACATTAAATAAAAAGTCGAGAAAAGAAAATGCCAGTAACAAAATGTTTTTGTACCCAATTCCTAAAACAAATCTAAAAATAAATGTAAAATATCAAAAGAGAACATCGTTTTTCCAGTTACTTTTTATACCTTTAGTCTCACTAAAACAGAGCCAAAAAACATAGGATATAAATCCAAATATCCAAAGAAACTGGAGCAAAAACTTTGTCTATAAAAGAACTTAATTTATTGCAATTAGGGATCAAAAGGCTTCCTGGGATGGCCGGGGGTATATTGTACAAATTAAGGCTTATATTTCCGTTGGCATTTCTCCATTAAAATCAGCTTCTGATAAATATTTTACTGTAATATTTTATTGGACTTTTTATTGCTGACGGTATACAATTTAAAAACGGCTGAATTGCGTACTATGTTAATTTGATTATAGTAAACATGAGGGCTGATTTACGTGAAATGTGTTTTCGGCTCGTTTGTTTTCTATCCTCTTTTTCATGACGCAGTCTTTGAACAGGTGTGTCTGTATTCGGTTTACGTTTATCTCTTAAATGAGGTATTCCACTTAGGGCACCTGGCACCTGCTAAAAATTTTGACAGGAGCCTTATGTCGAACAGATAAGGTACAAGTAGCTCAGGTGCCATTGTCAGCGGGTGCCCTAAGTGGAATACCTCAAATAAATATAATGTTGTAATATAGTATCAAATGAACATCTTTTCACAGGTATACAAGAAGGTGCCCTGAAACAGCGACGCGGGGCCGCGGTAGATCTCGAAGGAGATGGCGGGACGAGCTGGAAGTTTTTCTTGAGAATTGGAAAGAGGTGGCGCAAAGTCGTGAACATTGGAAGGAATGGAGGGAGGACTTTGCCCAGCAGTGGGACAGTTCAGGCTAATAATAATGATAACAAGAAGGTGTGATTCCTTCTTGATACACAGTGTAACAATGACACTCAAAGTGCGCAAACTGTGATATCTCCAAAATTGGTAGCATTTCTGCGTTTGTTAGATACACTGGTTGTCAAACAAACATACGACCCGTCTAGGGGACATAGTCACCATAGTTTAAAGGCGTCTGCAACACTAGAAGTATCGCTTGCGGACTCTGCAGAAACGTTTTCATGCTGCATCTTTTAGAAGAATAGGGTTCTTCTAAAAGATGCAGCATGAATGTTCAATGCTAATAATAACGATCGAAGATACATCTAAGTAAATATTGTTATGATATTACTTAGGTCATCAACTTTCGTAAGAACCTGGCAACAATGCCAAAATACTGAATAACTTTCATTATTTTTTCGTTATAATTGAACAAGATGGGAAAGACCTGAAGAATGTTGCTACTGGTAGGCACAATACAGTAGAAGAGGAAAAAATGGCTCACATAATATTGCATTGATTAAAAGGACCACGTTTAAAAACTAATATCTACACAGACTAATATTAAGACCCTAGTAACACAATAATAAGCCGTAAAATCAATAAAGACCTGTTTGAGTTGCTATCTTGACATTTGTTCTCACAACAAGAGAGTTCATTTCACGACTGGTATTTGCGATGGTCGAGTATTTGTATGTACAACTTCAAGGGTGTACCGTTCGGAAATCCGGTAACCGGCATTTTCCCGAACCGATATCGTTGGTGAAAATGGTTGTAGACAAAGAGTAAATTGGTGAGTGTTATGGATATGATAAACTAATTGCACTCTATGGTTGTCTTAGTCTCGTTACTGTTTTTTTTTATTTTGATTCTAGTTTAAATATTTACAAATTAAGAAAAATTCTAAGCAACTTACTAAACCATTATTAGTTATCTAAGACTGAAAAATTAATCAATTGTAGCTTTTTTCTATTATTGGTATTGGGTCAACTTCCAGTCCAACTGCATACATTTAACGTCTTGAGTAAGGTTGAAAAACCTAGATAACACAACATATTTGGACTCTAGTCTTCTATCTATCTTCTTTAATATAAAAATGGATCGCAAAATGTGTTGCTAAGCTCATAACTCGAAAACGGCTGGACCGATTCGGATAATTCTTTTTTTGTTGTGTTTGTAACCATCGGGACCAGGTTTGAGACGACTTCAACCGGTGCGAAACCGGGACGGGCCGCTAGTTAAAATATAAAAGTGTGTTTTAACAGTATACTTGGGAGTGTATCTACTCGTATAATATAGGTACCTAACTAAAATAATTTATACGTAATAAGCCTTATTGTAAGTGTCGCATCTTTCTCACTTTGTTACTTGAACACTGAGCTTGAACAATTCATATTCTCGGCGATGTTTTACCGGGGCATAATGAGATTCAAGACCTAAAGCCTCATTAAGACGAAACATGAAATTGCATGACAGTTGCATGCAAGTTTGACTACATTACGATATTTGTTTGATCAACTGAATTCATTGTCCATTCATAGTTTGACTGGCCTGTTGGTCTAGTGGTTAGTAACCCTGACTGCTATGCCGGGTTCGATTCCCACCCAGGACACATGTTTGTGTGATGAGCGTGATCATTTATTGTGTCTGGGTGTAATTTATCTATGATATGTATGTTTTTGAAATATATAAGTATGTTTATCAGTTGTCTAGTACCCATAACACAAGCTCTGCTTAATTTGGGAATAGATGGCGTTGTGTGATATGTTGTGGAATATTATTATTATTATATTATAGTCTGCAATGTACTCAAGCGAGCATGCATTTCGTATGCAATGTCTTGTAGCGTATAAATAGACCTTTATACACTGATAAGATGAATGATTTCATGTTCCAATATCGGATATCAAAGCCCTGTGCAAGATAGATAGAATAGATACTACAAGATGAATCCTGATTCTAGATTTCCCGCATCCCTTTCACAGCCAAATATCAAAGACGGATGATATATCGAATCTCATGTGAACACATTATATATCATGAAACCTCTACCTGTATACTAGTTATTAAATCTGTTCTTACGTAAGAGTTCATACAATAAAATTATGGGTTTATAGTTGTTTTATTCTCAAGCCAATGCTCCTCTACATAATTTAGAATACGAGTACCTTAACCAGTTAACGAGAAAAAGACAATGGTTTTAAGAAGATATTGAATGTTTTATAGCCATAGATTTATTAAAATAAATTTTTCGTTAAGAGCGAGATGATGATCAGTAGTTTTTGTTTAATCCTATAGCCTACCTAACCTACATTCTTTAGCCATTTGTTAAAAAAATATGGGATTCACCAAAAAGTTATTTTAAAAATAATAAAAGTACATACCTAACTAATTGTGCGGATTGTCAAACAACGAGTATTATCGACATTATCTTAATTAAAATAACATGCAAAAGCAATTAACACAAAAATTGATTCTTGAAAACCATCGACATCAACCGTAAACCGTAACTTGTGTTGGTTGATTTTGGAAATTATTTAATGACACTGTCAAAAATATCTGACCTATACAGACTACAACCCAAGAACTAGGTGGTATTGATACCCATTGGTAGTCGCGGGACTTGCAAGCTTCCGTGACCCCAGAACGTAAAGGGTTATTGAAGCACACCGTGGATTTTAGTCAGTGCAAGTCTGACAGTAATGGTGGGACTCATTTAATGATTTTACCACGACAAAAAAAGGTGATATTATTATGATACCCACTGATTTCTCAGACTTTATAGCGTGTAACAAACAGGTAAGCCTGTCAAAAATCTACAACAATGACAGCCGGGACCAACGGCCAGCGTAAATGTTACAATAAAATACGTTTCAAAATAAAGCGCCGTAAAAAATTTAAATTCCCGAATGCAATTCTGAAATCCCAAATTGGAATCTTTAAAAATATCACACTCAAATAATATTCTACATTTCACTTGAATTTGTGATTCAAATGAGACTCGTGAATGGCACTGTTTAAATTTTTAATCCAATAGTTGTTTCAACTGAGCTCGGTGAGTAGACGGAAATAGTTCGGATGAACATGATTTTATAGTGCCTAGAGACATAATTAGTGCCGTGACAGACTCTGAATTAGTATAATTGTTAATACAATTATCTGTATTTACTGCCTAAATAGCATTGGGCACAGTTCGCACTTGCTAGTCAGTGGAGACCACGGACTAGCAAGCGCAGCGTATAGGACGTGCACAAACAAGGTGAACAGACGACCTTATAAAGGTCGCCGGAAGACGATAGGTGCAGGTCGCATCCAACCGGTATATGTGGAGATCTAAAGGGGAGGCCTATGATCAGCAGTGGACGTCCTATGGCTGAGATGATGATGATTTTATAGTGCCTAGAGACATAATTAGTGCCGTGACAGACTCTGAATTAGTATAATTGTTAATACAATTAATTATCTGTATTTACTGCCTAAATAGTATTTGGCACTGTTCGCACTTGCTAGTCAGTGGAGACCACGGACTAGCGAGCGCAGCGTATAGGACGTGCAACAAGGTGAACAGACGACCTTATAAAGGTTGCCGGAAGACGCTGGATGCAGCTCGCTTCCAGCTGGTTTACGTGGAGATCTAAAAGGGAGGCCTATGTTCAGCAGTGGACGTCCTATGGCTGAGATGATGATGATAACAGTTTGCACAGCGGCTCAATGATTGACGTAAGGTGCATTCACACACATCAGCCAAGTCACACCACCGTCACGTCACCGAATAAAATATGGAAATATGCCTGACCGGTGACTGACGTGTTGGAAAAAATTTCATATAGGAGTGTAGAAATATTTTGTTTTTTTAAGCCGGGCCGGTTACATAATTTGTATGACGTAAATTAGGTAGCCATTTCGGGTCTAGCTATGGTTGTGTATACATGTGAGTTTTTCAGACAAGATCGAAAAAGGATGATCATGTACCACGCCCGGGTCGACGGCGCGTCGTGTTCCACGCGCGCCTTTAAGAGCGTCAGCAAAATGACGGGGCTCTCTCACAGAGAGCTAGCCTGCTGAGGTCGCGGGACTTATTTCTATCACCGAGACCCCGCAACATAAAGAGCTAATGAAGGATACCGTGGATTTTATTCAGTATAATTCTGACAGTCCCTCCCGCCCTGCCCGGGATGGGAGGACTCATATGATAATTTTACCACGATAAAATAAAAAGTCACCTAATCTATAGTTACAAACTGTTTTTACCCACACTACTGTCTCTTTAACTATCGTCACAATGCTCCTTTTTTTTACAACCCCAAAATGAACATGAGAAAGTTGGCATGTCTGCAAGGCACAGGCGTTACATCTGGATATACAAGCGTCCTTAGGCTACGGTGACAACACTCCATCAGGGCCGCCTGTTTCTTTGTCCCGTTTATGCTATAAAAAGTTATACATTCAAATAAATAAATTCATAAAAGGCTTAACAAAATGATGATTCCCAATTTGGAAACTGTTAAGCTTACATGTTCTATTGAGTATTTTTTTTTCCGACGGGACGTCCAATCCCGATGTGATAAAATATGTAGCATTCGGCGCAAACTATACCCGATCACCGACTGTCTGAGAGCCAGACTAATAATAATATACTGAATCAATATTCACGAGCAGACTATCAATACTTAGGTAATATTGCTATGTTGATTATTTATTAGTTATTATTCTTTCATTAGTCATTAGTGTTTCAGTATTTTGTCGTTTGTTGTATTTATAACCTGAGGCTATACCTTGACTCTTCAAGTTTTTGTGACGTGCAGTAAACGGGAAAATTGATGATAATCTGATGGGAAAACAAAAACGTTTTTCGTTCCAACAATAGAGGCGCTTTTACAATTTTCCATAGAATAAACGCAGTACCTAAATACTATAAATGAAACAGCAGAGGCCGTCGAGCAGTAAGATCAAATGTTTCAAACACGTCACGATGCGCCGCTTGTGGCAAATTTACGTACTAACAAACGAACTGATGCCTTATTCGCGCTGCACCGTCACTCCAGTCAACGCTTAGACCAAAGGCGTTAACAGACGAGTTAAGAAGATTGATTTTTGGCTGACAGATGGTTTGAGTTAGAATTAAAGACAGAATCTAGATGGGTACGGATAAAGATTTCAATATTTTTCAGAATGTTGTTTACATTTTTTTTTAACATCCGAATTTTATATCCCATCCGATGTATATTTTGAAACCTTTCCTAAAAACTTTCAATTTAGATATATTTTCAGGCTGTTTTAAAAGGATCAATCAAAATCTAAAATTCCAATTGAGTTAGCTAATTTGTAGAAACAATAATACCTATTCTCATCGCGACAGTAAAAAGGGAAATATAACTGCACATCTGAATATACAACAAGCTTAGCGAATTCCCCTGTCCGTTTTTATTACTAAATCTGCCGTCAAAACATCATGAATAATATTATGAATTAATGCAGAAGTGACGTCCGAATTGCTTTATGAAGTGCTTTTTTTACTGCTTTGCGTCAGTGACTTCTGTCCAAGAGTAGATTTTTTTGAATACTAGATAAAAACCCGGCTTCGCTCGGGTGAAACGTGAGTCATACATAATACACATCTAGGTACTAAATGTAGGTGTCACGGTAACTCATAAGTCCCACGACCGCTGCATGCTTTGGCTCTCAAAGGTGGGCCCCATCATTGTGCTGAAACTCTTAGAAGCACGCGTGGGACACAACGGGTTTAGGTAAGCTTTCGATCGAGTCTATCGTAGCTCTGCACGAAATCATTAATATAGATTAAATTAATTTATTACAACAAAAAAATATCGTTTTGGAAAAAATTACAAAAAGAGGACTTGGTAACATATATTTTTAAATAAAACTTTAGTATGGCAATGTAGGAGAGGAATTTATTATAAATATGAATTGTATTTAAAACTTGAACTTTCATGTTTTCACCCTTTTAGCCACTTTCCCTTGTCATGCCATAACAGATGGGTCTCACTAATCATTCATCAGTCACTGATTGTAACATTAAGTATACTTAAAAATAAATAGTGACCTATTTCGATTATTTAAGTTGCACAAAGGCTGCTTCCACTGCAACAAGAACTACTATTCATAAAATAAATTGCAGAAATGAAAATATTAACCCCTTTTAAATTCCTTATGACAACTACTTAAAATAATTCCACACACTACAAAAACGGGCAGCATTGAAAATAAACAATTTAAAATGTGCTTTAAATTTAAATTATTAAATGGAACGGAGACGTGAGAGATCACGATTGGCTCATGTTGTCATTATCAATGCACGCTGCAAAGGACTGAATTCGTCGACCTCGGCGGGCACAGAACAAATATTTAATTTTTAATCGCCCTTTCAACGAACTTAATTTAAATTTAAATTCCTATTAGCTCTTCGTGTTGGACGTTTCGATTCAACCCTAAAAAGTATTATAGCCGAATCAATTTATTTAATCAATTCCATTGATTGAGTGGCACCGGTTATTGTTTAATTGCTATGGATACATAAATCTGGCGGGTAAATAGAGAATTGAATTACTTAAGTATTCTATTCATCATCATCATCTGCCGCAGTCCATTGCTAAACAGAAACTTCTAACAGCCATCAGTTACTATGGCTAATATGGTCACCCCATTACCACTTCAGCTAGCTTATTCTATAAGCTTAATGTTGAATAATTAATGATTGAAGTTTCAATAATGTATACCTCGGCTGACTTTAGCTGTAACCAGTCAACGACCATTATTTGCCTATCCGAAACATTAAGATTTCAAAAAAAAAATAGCCACCTTTATCAAAGTAATGAGATTTGTATTGAGATTGAATAATAATTTCGAGTGCATGATATTTCGTTTAACCAAACACGAGACAATTGCTGAAACCTTATTAATTATCATGAAAAACACGTGCGGACGTACGTACGTTAGTATGCATTCAAACAGTGCAGTGTGCCTGAGAACTGCTACAATTAGAAATTTCTAATTAAAACGCTGAATTAATACGTTGCACCTGAACACAATTTTGGTAGAATAGTGGTGAACCTACCGCAGCGAACATGCGGTTTTAGGCGCTGGGCATACAGAAAAAACGTATGACGCAGACAGGGCGCGGACATTGGTCCCTACAGCATCTCTTTCTTATCAAAAGTATAGAAGCATTGCAACGCAAAACATACAGAAGAGTCGCGTCGCGTACAGGCTCTGCGCCTGTCCATAAGGCTAGGCGTATGCTGAGACGCAGGCTACGCAGGTTCGCACAGCGCAGAGCAGAGTAGATTTTGTAAGGCATCGAACGCCATTGAACTACGTATGCTACGGCGCAGGCCACGTAAACATGTGTCTGTCCTGCTCTGCGTCTCGTTGTAGTGCCGGCACAGAATTCTGCGAACGCGTGCACGTCGAGACGTGTTTTTTAACAATAATACAATAATAGAGCGATTTTTTGAGATAATCACTTTGCCAAATACTTTTATTTCTACGCTTTGACAAACTGTAAAGTAGCAACAACTCGTTAATTTCATAATCAGACTCTGACCTGATTTTGTTTGTCAAGCGTCTGCGCAAGGCGAAAGCTAGGATGCGAATGTCAGTTGCGTCGCAGCATGCGGAGGGGGCACATGTTTGCCTCAACTGCCCTGCCCTGCACTGTGCAGTATTGTGCTGTGCTGCATTGCCTGCGTCTCAGCATACGCCTAGCCTTACGCGTCCTCATCTTACGTCTCTTCTGTGTGGCCTGCGCTTTATGTGGACATAGCCGTGGTAGGGCACGGTATCATCATCAGCCTATAACGTTCCCACTGCTGGGACACAGGCCTCCTCTCTTGTGAGAGGGAGTGGGCCATAATCCACCACGCGGGCCCAGTGCGGATTGGCAGATGTCACATGTCTTCGAATTTGGTGGTTCTAGGACATGCCGGTTTCCTCACGATGTTTTCCTTCACCGTTTTGAGAGCAGTGGTGATGAAATAAATTACACAAAGTAATGCGCCAAGCTGGGTTCGAACCCACGACCTACAACTCGTAAGTCGGGACCGATACCACTGGGCCACCACTGCTCCATAATCAGACTCTGAATGGGCACGGTATGCCAAATGTTAAACACCGCCTGAAGAAAACCTAAAGACATAAAAAAATTGATTTTCTTACTAGATCGTGGGTATGTTTACAAATACAGAAACTCACATACACAAACACCTAGACCCGAAACAATTACTTGCAGATCATACAAATATTTTTATTCTGTGCGGGGATCGAACCCGCGACACGCTGCGCAGGAGTGGATCGTTCAGCCTCCGCTCAAATCATGTCATCTAATAATGAATAAGCAACACATATTATGACCGCAACTGTTCTGGTACAGTCAACCACATAATTCCGTAAGCATGCAACTCGCCGGTTTGATTGCATTAAAGCACTTTACGAACTTTATCCATTTCGTCTGTTGACACTACCGCGCTTTAGATTTCGCTGAAATTTAATTTTCTAATTTCCGTTTTATAATACCGCCATTGTCCTGCGGCAGTTCTCGTTTACTGAGTTATTTAATATTAATTTAAAATAGATTTGTTGTTTGTTGTTTTGACAAGCTTTTTGATGTGATGGGCTGAAATTTTTTGAAATAGTTTTAAAGTCGGTTTTATGTTTTAGAGTTTGATTTGGTCATTTGTACTTCTGTAATATCTTAATAACAGCACCTGAAAGTATCTTCTACTCCACAGACTCTGGGGTTTCTAACTCTCTCATCTTTGGGGAAATGGACAGTAATAACTAATTAAAAAAAAACACCGTAAAACTTCAAAGTAGCTGTTTGCGTCATTTCCGCGACATGGATTAAAACAAAAATCATGAAACGACTGTTTAAAAGATCTAGAGGTAACTGTTACAATTTCTCTTTAATGTGTGATATGGTCACTGTCTACTACTTAAACATTTGTGTAAGTTACTGACAATGGTCGCGGGACTTACCGAATTACCGTGACACTGGAACGAAAAGGGCTGTTGAAGGACACCGTGGAATTTAGTCTGTACAAGTTTGACAGTCCGTCCCGCCCTGCCGTGAGTGGGAGGACTCATTTGATTATTTAACCACGATAAAAAAAAAGTTACCGACAATATGTAGGTATTTTATTGGCCTAATATAGACAGTACACGTCATATGCCTTCATCTACTGACCAACCTCTTCAAAGCTAATCTGACTATCTAACCAATACTATAGCTAAATGCGAATAATTGTATGGATAGATGGATGTTTGTTATTCAATCAGAACGACTAAACGGATATTGGTGAAATCAAACTCATAGATAACTCTTGGCCTACAATTATCCCGATATTGCGTTCAGAGGCTTCGGACGAAGCCGCTGGCAATGGCTAGTCCTAATATTGTGGTATCGACAGTATATTATTTATTTAAACTTCGTGTACAAACAGTGTAGGTGGACATAATGCCACAAGGCATTCTCTACCAGTCAGCTAAAGAATTAGACATAAAACCGGTGCGGTGTGAAGGAATGTGGAGAAGTAGTTTTTGGAAGCTCAAAGGTTACAACTATGTGATAATATCTTGCTGTACGTATAGTCATCATCCACCTAGCCTTTTCCCAACTATATTGGGGTCGACTTCCAGTCAAACCAGAAGCAGCTGAATATCAGTATTTTACATGAAGCGACTGCCTGTCGGACCTCCACAACCCAGTAACTGGGTAATACGATACCCCATGGTAATACTACCAATAAAAGTACTAACGTAAATACGAACATTTCTTATATCTTCTAAGAAGCTAGCGAAAGAGCTAACTTTTCCTGCAATTAGATCAGGCCCGCAATGTGGTGTGCTGAAGTTTTCATTGCGTTACGCGAAAGTAAAGTATCACTAGGTGGAAACTACCTCTTTTCGTGGCCACCGAACGACTTTTACTAACTTTTTCAGCACGTTTCTAAAACAAAAACTAAGATTAAGTTAGAAATTAGTTGTGTTTAATGAAGTTTTTTAAAAGTAGAAAAATAGACGGTGCTCTATGATTAAGTTGAATATTAATTCATTTAATTTTGATTAGTTTTATTGCCTATAAACCCAATTATCTCACTTCCTTTCCAATTAATACCTCGCTGCTTCTAAGATGTACCGTGATATTAAATAGCCTTCCTTATGAATATTAAAGTCCACACAAAAGTCAATGAAAATGAAAAACAATATCGTCAAACTTTCACAATAAAAGTTATTGTACATGTACGCCTTTCTTACACACGTCTACACATCAGCTGCTAAGTAAAACCAGTATAAACTGATCGTATATTGTGCAGACGGATTAAAGAAGAGACCAAAATTAACTGGATTTACCTAACTTAATTTTTAACCTTTTGTATAAAACCAATAACTAATAATAAATTATCTTTTAATTTTATTCACAACTCCAAAAACCGTTCCAATTCACAAAATTAAATCGAACAAGCAAACATTCAATCAGCCGAAATCTAATGCATTCAATGCGGTTCAACCAACCAACCAACCATTCATAAATAGACTCCAAATGGACCCACATTTTCATCGAAACGTTATTCTAGTTGAACATCGCGAAACTGACCCAAATGCTATTTGGATTCGCGAATAATACGATTGGCAATATTATTTATTCAACTGAAGGACGAACGTGTATCGCTGCGGGTTGCGTTGCGGTATGAGTATAAGCTTTAATAATTTAGATGCGGAATTGAGCGATGGGTGGGCCGATGTATTTTGTTTTGAGTTGTGGTTCTATTGAGGAGATGGATGTGGTATTTTCCGTTATGGTTCGGTGTAATGATGATTAAAGATTCTCGTGCTCTAGAGGGATAGAGCTGTTGGGGGCCGATTCTCGGTTTTAGAGATGGTGTCGAACTCGACAAAAATTTCTAATGGCGTCATTTTTTCGGCAAATTATGAAAGTGGGGATGTCAAATTCGCCATTTCTCGAAGGCTGACCTTAGAGTTCAGTAAAATTTGTCGAAAAAATGACGTCATTAGAATTTTTTGTCGATTTCGACACCATCTCTAAAACCGAGAATCGGCCTCAGATCTAAAACTTACTTTTGAAATGAATCTAGTTTACAGAACACTTCGAGAGACCAACTCGCTAGTTTTTTTTTTCTGTGAGTATATGGCCACCTCTGCTATCAGAGTCTATTAACTCACAGGCCTCTGAGCTACGAAGTTTAAAATTTTATATCATCAAGACACTCTTATCGAAGAACGGCGTCAAATATTCAAGTGATTTCAGTCAAGGCTGTTGCCTATTCTATTTTAGTTCAACAAATGTTAGCAAAAGTAATGTTTGCACATCACATTTCCATCCATTTTCATATTATGTGGGCTTCGAGAACGACCTTCGAAAAAATATTCAGATCAGTCTTTTGGAAACACTGTTATAATGCTTTTCCGATCGCGTAGCCTTTAAGGTTATGTTAATAGATAATGTTATTATATCTAGGAGAATTTTATTAAAGTGTTGAACGTTTCAACCTTAAGGCGCTAGACAAATAGGATCCTGATGTGGGACCTTCATAACGCGAGTCATGACTGAGCAATAAATATTAGGATGAATCTAGACTTTAAGAAGGGTGTCTGTTGGCTGGATGCTGTCTATAGCTACTGACAAGACTTGTAAAAGCAGTAGTACGTAGTATTCTAGACGTATTAGTATCACTGCTGGGACATAAGTATGCTACTTTTGAAAAAAATCGGAACTTAAAGAACTTTGCGAGCCCAATGCAATTCTGTAGATGATACACGCCTCGAGTTATTTATTGGCTCTAAATAACCACAACATTACTGTTGACTATAGCCCGTTCACAACCGCTGTGAGCGATGTCTGAACGTGAGGTGACGACCGATAAGATTAAATGTATGAAAATGTTTCAAACACTCCACGAGGTGCCGCCCGTGGTAAACTCTCGTACCTACGAAGTAATTGATGTCTTATTCGCGCCATCCGGTCGCTCCGCTCACCGCTTAGACCAGAGTCGTGAACAGGCTGTTAAATCACCAGCTTTATCTAGTACAAACTCTCTTATATCCCGTAAAATCACAGAGTATCTTCAATATAGTTATGTTCATTTAACAAATTCAGAACTAGAGGTAGAAGCACCTAACAGCTCTAACCGCTGCAGAATATTTAACAGGAAAACTCCAAAAGAGAAACACAAAATATCTAATCTCCACTTGCAGCCACTCAAACGAGATCCTTTGATAAACAAAACATGCAAACTGCATTCCATCAACTCAATTCGGAAACTAGACAAATCGCCGAAACGCCAAAACGTAGCGTCCAGTTTATTACAACGCTTTACTTATTCATCAGCTATGCAAATGAAAAGCAAATAAAGAGAGAAATGGCCATCCGGGTAACGTACGCGTTTTATCTGGAAAACGATCAAACATTACGATCCCATTTCACACGACGTATTTCCATATGCGCTATAAATAATGCCGTTTTACCTTCCATCCAAATAAAGGGGTTCCATGGAAACGTTATTTTTTAGTGAAATTGCTGGAAGTGGTCCGTTTGTAGGGGGACACGGTTTTTTTGGTATAATAATATTTTGTGGTTTTTTATTATGAATATTTAGGTATCAACACAGGATTGCTTTGTGCATTTTTTATATAAAATTATGAGTAAATAATTTAAAAGAAAATGTAACAGAGGAGGACTGTTCATCTGATGTAGTTTGTTGTTAGCGAATTAATGTTGTAAGAACTTAGTTTATAAAAGCATAAAACGTCACAATACGCATGATGTTTTTCATCACACTTATTAGGAGAAATATTAATGATAATGAGAGAAATATTATAAAATAGAATTGAAATGATCAAGTGAGTTCGAAATGGAAGCGAATGTTCACCATCCGAAAACGAAATGTCCGAAACTATACAAGTTCAAAAGGTTTTCACAGATTGTAGAGTATACAAGAGATATAAATAAAACGCATTGAATAATTTAAAACTTCCCGAATGAAATGCACATCCATTAAGAGCGGAAGACAAAAGTGTTCAAATATTAATTAAGGCACAAAACGAAAATCATTACGATCGGAAGCGCCATCACTGTTTTCGATAATGATTTATGTTTCGCTTGAAATTAATAAGTAATTACGTATACCTTTTTTATCGTGGTAATGTCATCATCATGACTCCTCCCACCCATGGCGGGACGGGAGGGACTGTCAGACTTGTAATGACTAAAATCCACTGTGATCCTTCAATAGCTTTTACGTTCCAGTGTCACGATTATCTGATGAGACAGACCCGCGACGCCGGCAGGTTTTGGCTCTCTAAGGGGGAGGCCCGTCATTTTGCTGACAACTCTTGTAGGTGTGGGTAGAACACGACGCGCCATCGACCCAGGGATGGTCCATGATCCCACGGCGAGTCACCCATTACTCGCCATTTGCATGCCCGAAGTATTTACATACTTGCTTCCAATAAATGTGGTGGCTAAAGGTTGGAGAAGAAGACAAAGAAATTTTAAAACGAAACCTATCATCGAATAGTTTATTGATGACAAGCTTGTTCCCCTACATTATCGCCGTTGTTTCTGCTTTATCAGAACATACAAACTTAATATTAAGTCAAAGTAGGTAGAAATGGTAGGCAGAAATAACAGAACCCAACCTGCTGCGACCCTAATTTATTCTTCCTTCAGCTTTCATTTCTTTTACGTAATAATTACACACAGTATACGTTAGACTTACAATGAACGTCCTTATTATGAACAACATTTCTATGATCTATACCTAAAATTATGAACACTACTCTTCTTACTTCTACAACTTGGAAATCACATTAAAAAAAAATCTACATGCCCCTATAGTTCCACATTTCACACGAACACAAAACATGGTTCCATAACCTAAGCTAAGTCTTAATTTCTGATGGGTTTGCTCTTGCTCCTTTACTCTATAGTTTAGTTCAGAGATTACAGATACCCAGAAGAATCCTGTTCGCTCTAACAAAAAGAGATTACGGTTCTATGCGTTCGGAAACACAAACACAAGCAGGGTTCCGTTCCTGCGTATTATGTAGGATGTTTGGAAACGCATAGTGGATTTTTACTACTGTACCGACGTGGAGACGACGTACTCCTGAAAGCGTCATCATCATCAACTTAATACCAGAAAATCCCTGACGCCTCACAGTGGCACAGAGGCTTCCACATAGAGAAACCCCACAGAGAAAAAGAGAAGGCACAAAATGCGCATATCCATAATAATAATTTAACACACATTACCTATACTAACACAGGAGCCGAACTAAAGGTATGTTTTGCCAAGTTTTTATGCGAACCTTTGGGCAAAGCCTGAACGATTTTACGCTGGAACGCATTATGCCTCCAGAGCTGTGAGCAGAATTCATAATAACGTAATTAATGACGGCCAAAACATTGGCCCGAACACGTCCGACCTGCATGCAAAAACCCTTTGGAGGAGGCCGAACGACGTATTATTTATTACCCGAAGCAAGAAACGAAATTTTAGGCGTAAACAAGACTGGGGTCTGGGGGCTATCGGCTGCGGTGAAAATTTTCGGTGAATTGGCAACGGGTTGTTTGGTAGGCCGCCCAGGATACATTAAAGGTGTAAATTGATAATTAAAAACCCCGCATTATGATGCAGAATTTTGTGTTTGAAATATTTTGATTTTCTTCTAATTTTAGTGATTTAAATCTTGTGAAATTGATGAACCGTGTGGTCATTCATAGCTTAAGAACTTTTGCTATGTAAAATTTTCCTCTTGTATAATTTCGCCTACAATTTTATTAACTTAACGGAAGGCCGAATCTCACCCAAAGTATGCAATAAAAATAAAATAAATAGCAAGGACAAAGTTTGTCAGTTTCGTCCATCATAAATTATATATCAGGCAAACTTCAAGTTGGCTTTCAAGTTTTTGAAAGTAAAAAGAAGGTATTCATCGATTTATTTGCCAATAATACTTGAATACCTAAAAATATATTTATCCAACCCCTCACAGACCCCAATAAGATAGCAAAATGCTAAAATAACTCTTAATAAGATCCTATTCAAAAAAATGTAGGGAGGGATCCCATTATTCAAATGAACGCCTATTATTTTCCTCATAGCAATATCATCTTACTTATAAATGCGTTCGAAAAGCTATAGGCGTTACAGTGAGCAATTCCACGTTCGACGTATAAATCTGCGTAACTTTCAAAGAAAAATCTTTTATTGGTAATTAATACAAATTAATATCAAATAAAAGACTATATTTGGATAGCAGAAAATTACCTTTTGTAAACTGTAAGGGCGTGGGGACTGTGGGGAGGGACTAAAAATTTGAATATAGGTACATAATAGGAAAACCTGGAGTGAAATTTATGCTACGCCAAAATTTTAACTAGTTTAATTAGAAAATAACTGATGTTTTTACTTTTATCAATAAGGTAGAAAAGGGCTATAGGAATAGCTACATTGTATTGACTATAATAGGAACATATTCTACAGTTAATTATTTTAACAACTAGATGAAAACCCGGCTTCGCTCGGGTGAAACGTGTCATACGTAATACACATCTACGTACTAAATGTAGGTGTCACGGTATCTCATAAGTCCCACGACCGCGGCAGGCTTTGGCCCTCAAAGGTGGGCCCCGTCATTGTGCTGACAGTCTTTGAGACGCGCGTGGAACACACGGACGGGCCGTCGACCTGGGCATGTTCTATGATTAGAAAGCTAGTTGCCCATTACTAACCGCCCGCATGCCCGCGCCTGTTGGCCGGAGATCGTCCTGCGACGTCCTGGGCGACTACCACTGCGGCTGGGTCGTGAGTGTACTCCGGGCGATCCACACAGTGGTGACACCCAGGCGTTTCCTCAGGTACCTCCACACCCGGAACTTCCGTGTCCGGTGAGGATCTGCGTCAGGCGGTAGGTCAAGACGCGATGCCTTTCTAGCCACTCCTCAAACCTTACCGGGGATCTTACCGCCACCATCGCGGCGTGTGACCTCTGTTGCGACAGACGCTCCCTCCATATTATCGCCCTGAGATCGCGCCGGAGCCCTTCCCGCCGCATTAAACTTGTCGAGGTAGGGAGATTACAGTTTATAGGTTCTTCTAAGGAGGTTTAGTAACTACATAATACACTACACTACACTACACTACTACATAATACACCACATGACATTGGCCGAAAATAAACAGAAAAAATAAAAATTTCTCAACATTTATCCGATGCCAAAAATGGTGGCTGCGATCTGTCTGGTCAGAAAACCAAGATTACAATTTTACAAAATACTCGATAATCCGAACTTTGCGGATATAATATGTTGTCGACTCGAAATCTCTATTTTTTATGTTTTGTTATTCAGGTTAGCTTTCGATCGAGTCTACTGTAGCCCTGCACGAAATTATTATCATAGATTACAGTTTTACTGGCAATAGAATTTGATTTTGACATTGTATTGACTAAAATAGCTATTAATTACATACTTAATTATTTTAAGAATTACTGTTTAACCTAGAGTGTAATAATTCTGAATGGAACCTCAGGAATAATATAAAGATTATAATATATAACAAAAAGATATTAAACTAACTAGGCTATTACCCGCAGCTTCGCTCAAAAGTATTGTTAAAGAAGACGGTTTTCAACCAGCAAACCGGGTAATTTTAACTTAAAAACAAAATAGTATTTTAACCTAGGTCTGTCAAACCCAGTAGCATTTGCAAATGACAGGGCCCTCCTTAGAGGGCCAAAGCCTGCCGGGGTCGCAAGACTAACGAGCTAATACCGTGACCCCAGAATGTAAAGGGCTATTGAAGGACACTGTGGAGTTTAGTTAGTAAAAGTCTGACAAGTCCCTCCTGCCCTACACGGGGTGGGAAGACTAATTTGATGATTTAACAAAGCTAAAAAAGAGCATCGCAACCACTAGTCTAATAAGGTACAACAAGCAAAGTAATAGAACCTGAAGGGTATTACAACGTCTTAAAACCAAACTGGTTCCAGTAAGTGAACGAGATGGCGCTAGACGACTTGTATAGCTCTGTCACTTACACTCGCCGGAATAAGCCTGGTTTGAAGACCTTGTAATACCCCCCCTGGACCGATAACACTGTACCTTCCCCCTTTGACATAACTCCCAGTCTTTTTTCACCCCCATTTGCATGCTCGATTACCCATTATAACGTTCACTATCCACCGGCACCGTTATCATACCGTTATTAGCTCAGCATCGACAACCACGGAATTAGTGGAGGGTTTAACCGCGCGAACGTCAATACGACGTGTAATGAACCGGCCTAATTAGGGCACATATAAGCCAGCGCTCGTTTGCGGCATATCGAATAAGAGAATTCCGTGTGTAAATGGGAAGTGTAGTGAATTTCAGCAAGTATCATTTTTTTTTGTTCCGGGGCGCGGTACTTATTTCCATTACCGTGACCCCGGAACATTAAGGGCTATTGAAGGACACCGTGGATTAGCATAATTTAAGTCCGTACAAGTCTAACAGTCCCTCCCGACCTACCCGGGGTGGGAGGACTCATTTGAAGATTTTACCGCGATAAAAAAAGTATCATATTTTGTTACAGTTTGAAAGATAGGTATGATTGGACCCGATTCTTCAGGTTGCTTATACCTTTTTTTGTAGCTTGGTAAGATCATCAAATGAGTCCTCCCACCCAAGGCAGAGCGGGAGGGACTGTCAAACTCGTACTGACTAAAATCCACGGTGTCCTTCATATTCGTAACTAGCTGTGCCCGCAACTTCGTTCGCGTGGAAGTCGGAATTTACCAATGCATTTTTTTGTGTGAAGCGCTGTTGAATCCTCCAACCGACACAAAAATATTATATTATTATTTTACTAGGTACTTTATATAAGCTAGTTCTTCTTTATTAACAACATTTGCTGTGAACCATCATTCTGGAGCGTACATAAATATGCGTACGTAAATCACCACGCCAAGCTTTCCTAAACCCTGTATTTAGAATTTTAGTAGAATATTTGACGTAATTGTTATAAACGCCCTCTGTTGTTCATAGGCAGAACCATTCAATTGCTACTGGATTAGAGAATAGTATTATTGATATGTTTAATCAAATAAATGAAGTTTTGTATGAAAAAAAAAAAACATATAATTGATTAAAAAATATCGATAATAGGATTTCAAGTTCAAGCTTCCATCAATTTTTTTCGCGTGTACGTAAATATGTTCTAAAATACGAAAACAAAATCATAACCCTCCTTTTGGCTTTGCCGTAGTCGGGTAAAAAGAGTTAGAACTCCAAAACAAATAAAATAGATGAGTTAAGATTAAGAGTGAATAAATGATTCTCCATCCTGTCCCATCCTGACCCATTCTGTCTCATCCTGACCCATTCTGTCCCATCCTGTCCCGTCCTGTCCCGTCCTGTCCCGTCCTGTCCCGTCCTGTCCCGTCCTGGCCCGTCCTGTCCCGTCCTGTCCCATCCTGACTCGTCCCGTCCCGTCCCGTCCCGTCCTGTCCCGTCTCGTCCCGTCCTGTCCCGTCCTGTCCCGACCTGTCCTGTCCCGTTCTGTCCTGTCCCGTCCTGTCCCATCCTGTCCCATCCTGTCCCATCCTGTCCCATCCTGTCCCATCCTGTCCCATCCTGTCCCATCCTGTCCCATCCTGTCCCATCCTGTCCCATCCTGTCCCATCCTGTCCCATCCTGTCCTATTCTGTCCCATCCTATCATCATCATTAGATGAATTATTTGAATATGTAGTTTTTCTATTCGAAGCCTACGCGTCTTGGTGTGAACTGACCGTAATTTTACTTCTGAAACACTTTAAATTCGAATAACTTTTGATAGACTGAACCGATTGCAATGAAACAAAAACTAAATGTTACCTCAAGTTACGCTAAATCGTTGTATATGTAAGTTATTTACATTCATCTCGTACATTTTACGTGATGCCCGGACATATAAACATACAAACAGACAAACAGACAAACAAACAAAAATTCTAAAAATGCTAGAAATGGGTCCTATTGGTTGTCCTTTAACACCCTAGCTATTTTTTATTTATTTTATTTTGATGTACAAAAACGATTTTTCTACAGTTTTATTATATGTAATAGAATAGATAATAGATAGATAGATAGATAGATAGAAGAATAGATAGAAGATAGATAGATAGATAGAAGAAGACGTAATCTACCCATAAGAATGATCTAGTGACCGTACAAAACGCGGTAGTGACCCAATTCCTTAAGTGATTACTTACCAGTAATGCGAAAAAGATATGCAATTCATACTTTATTTAAGTTTGAGCAATAACTTAGTACCCATGTTCACAAGACAAGTTGCTCTTTGAAAAGTATGGTTAACATACGAAACTCTTTTGGTGTTAAATTAAAAAACAACCGCGAAGTTCGTATAGGTAAAATATTTATGGTCAAACATTTTGGTCAAGTAATCAGGATTTCAAATTAAATGTATGAAAAAACCGTGCTTTAGGAATTTAGAAACGAAATGTTGTGAAAATTAATTGTTTATTTACCTCGTCATCATGTTTACATCCTGAAGGATGCAACATAGTTTTCAAAAAGCAATAATTTTGCACTTACCTTCGAATTCCTTGAACTACTCGAAATACGGCATCAAAGTCTTTGCTTCACACATCCAAAAACTTATCAGTTCTTACAAGATTACCACACTATCACCGCACTAAAGTTTTGAATTTATTATTTACAATGCCATCCCCCAACATAAACACGTTACGGAAACTAACCTAACAAAACACACTTAAAATTAACTTATCACTTCACAAGCAACGAACGTAAGGAAAAAAATAACTTCAAACACTATTTTTTGAGAAGAATATCGTCAAATATTTGTATTTTTTTATGAAAATAATTGAAAACAGAGTAGCTCCTGCAAGCTTGTTGTCAAAACTGTCATTTGTTCGACGCCATGGAAATAGCGCATGCGTAGTAGGGTAGTTTTATTTTGCGCATGACGCTGTCTAGCTGGCTATATTGGGGAGATTAAAAACTTTTTGGTGGTTTCAAGGATGTTTATAAAACCTCTTTTATAGCTTTTATTTATTAAAATATTCGTGGTTTTATTCGGAATCGGATTGTGTTTGGTTTCAATTGGAATAAGTAATATTGGAAAATAGTTGTATTGTAGATTGACTTCCGTAGACCGTAGTACTTATCTGTTGTTACTAGGTAGAATGTAATCCGGGAAGTCCCATTCATGTGTTTGTGTGGTCAAGTTTCTGAAAACTTATGAATTTCATGACGGGTTTTCACAGCCTCAAAATAGACGGACGATAGGAAAATAATAAATTCAGGATGTATTTTACCTCATTTTTTTTTAAATTAAGGTAGAAGTGTTACCTAAATAAATAAAAAGATATTCTAATTACAAAAAATACATTAAACCAGGACCCGTTTCATCCAAAGAGGCGTATTATATGGGTTACTTATGACAAAACTTTGCTGAAGAGTTTTAACAAAATGTTCATGTTCAAGCTTAACTGTCTAAAGTTTAATTAAATTTGCTAAAAAACCGTCCCTTTAATGCCGATAGACTATCACGATTACATTCTTTGAGATTCATACTAATTAAACTCGAAGTTTTATATTTAAGACCGTAGAAATGAGGTTGACTGAAGTATTTTACTGGAATTATCCTGTTTCGCAGGGTAGTTGGTTCTCACCGAACTAATGACCGAGATCAAAGAGAAACTGTGGTCTTCCAAGAGAGGATTGAGGGGACGGCCTTTCTTAGGGTTCAGTTGACTGTATCTGTCTTAGAATTGTGTTGATGGTATCCATCTTTGGTGAGGAATCGAAAAGTATGGAGCTAAGGCCTATACCCACCAGCAGGTGATCGTAAGCGGGGATGGCAAGGCAATATCCGGCCACACTACTCATACTGCGTCTGCGATGCATCGTGTTAAATGCACGCCTTAGGGTTCATCCAATCATCGGCATCGTTTCAATGACTATTCTGCGTCGTAGCACGATGGGACGTTGTATCGTGTTTATGTGTACGAGCCCTAAGGTGTTCGTTGAACACGGTGCGATGTACGAGCCCTTAAGGAACTAGCATCAAACTGAAGGTCATAGGGCTAAAGGGATAAAACCCCCGAAATAATACGAATATATCCAAAAATGTCACTCACAAAGCTCATTAGAGTAAACGAACCGACCACGACGTACATTAACGATCAAACTTACTCGTGGTTTTTTCAAGGGAATTATTTCTGTTGGTGGTAATATTAGATAGAAGGGAATATTATGTAGCCTGAAGGCTGGATATTTGACTGGTTAATGAATATAGACAAAAAATATTAGATGGTAGCTTGTTCTAGTTTTCCAGAACATGTCAAAATTTTGTGAACTGCAGTAATCAAATAATGAACAAGATGTCATCCGGTAGGTCAAATCAAATTTTATTGAATGAACAAACCACTATAAAAAGAACATCCATGACTACCAACAACTGACAATTGAATACAAATCCTTTATATTAAGATCCTAAAAATATCAGAGACGTGGAACGAAGGCGTATCGTGGGCCAAACGGCTTCTGTCATAAATGGTGACACTCGCTAAACTACAATACGACCCAGTACGTGATCCAATATAAGAAGACCTCTCTTGTGTCATGTTAAAACTCCTCAATTATCTTAGGATTGTAGAAGGAAAAGGGGTAAGGGAGATCAAGGAAAAATGGTTGGCTTACAGGCAAGGTTTTTTTTCTTTTTTTTTTATAAAGAGTACTGTGCACTAAACATACGCTATCAGGTCGCTAGCGTGACACTCCAGTGTTTTTATAAGCCACATGCTTACATGCAAATGTTTTGAAATATAAGGCAAAAGGGAATGCATTAAATTAGTTTCCTTCAAAATGCTAAATGGGCCTATTTAACTTGAGCGAATTCATGGAATTTCAATTCGCTCTGGTACTTAATTGCGTTAAGTATTTTTATGGTCCATTATTTTAATGGATGTGAATTCTCTTCTTTGATTAATATCAAATGCCTTTCTGTATAATTTACCTATTCTTTCCACTATGGGGTGACACTCAGACAGATTAAAGAAAAATAACGTAGGCCCACACTAGAGTTTCAGAGAGAGGCATCGTGGGTGTGTCTACAAATATTAAGTTCTCGCTCAGTCACTGCGTCATGGTAGACTGAGACAATGGTGACTGAGGCATACTCATATTATATTATATAAACTATTATATAAACTATTAAGTTGTGATCAGACGCCGTTCCTCAATCTTCTTCAATCTGTCCTTCATTAGATCAACTTTATTCACAATAATGGAAGGTTAACGTTCGAATGGTAAAATTTTACAGATTCTGGTAGGTTGACCTGCTGTCATCTGTACCTTCATCCTTCATGTTACATGAAGTGTTAAATAAATAAATATGTCGTAATTACATAATAACATGCCACTAATATCCCAAAACATCCCTTTAATTGACTTCCGTATCATTTTTATAGCTACAAGCACACAACTCGCGTGTACCATTACAATAACAATTATTTAAATGACACAATTCAATATCAGTATCACCAGGGGGCTTATTATCAAAACATGAGGAACAATCGCTAACCGAAATAACTAGTAGAATAGAATAGAATAGAATAGAATTTTATTTTGCAAACATGGGTGGTACAATAAGGTGTTAAAAAAGTATTATACATAGTTCTGCCATATTTTACCATACGGTATGCAAAAATGTACAATAGTAATTATAGAAGCACAAATTTACAAACTAGATAAACAAAAAATATAAAATTTAAAAAAAGAATAATAGTAATAAAAAAAATATTTGTAATATAAACTAATAAACAACAACATAGGTATTCACATTTTAATTTTATCTGTTAAGAACTCAGTCACACTGTAGTAGGTTTTGTTTGTTAGGAATTTACGGAGTGTACTTCTAAATTGTAGCAGATTTAAGTCTTTCCAACCACTCGGTAATTTATTATAAATAGTTGGAGCCATGCAATAGACACTGTTGTGCATCAAAGTGGTTTGACATGTTACTTGAAGTAGTTTGTTATTGTCACGCCTATTTCTAGGGACTACATCAGCAAGGCGCTCAAAGCGATTGGGATTATTTTTAACAAACATAGCTACTTCAAAGATGTAAACGCAGGGAAGCGTCAAGATATTATATTTCTGAAAATAGGGCATGCAACTGTCTGTCGTTTTCAGTTTGAACATTGATCGAAGGCATCTTTTTTGAGCCTTGAATGCTGTGTCTCGATCAGTTGAGTTCCCCCAGAAAATAACGCCGTAGCGTAAATGGGATTCAACTATGCCGTAATAAGCAGTGAGAAGCACTTTAGTGTCTACTGTGGAAGATAATCTATATAAGGCATATGCAGACGAGCTCAATTTCTTACATAATAAATCTATATGCGCTTTCCAATTCAAACTGTAATCTATTTGCAATCCTAAAAATTTTGTTTCTCTTGCTTCTTCAATATCTATATTTTTGTTATGTATGTGGAGATTAGTTAAACCGGGTGTTCGTTGTCTAAAGTGCATTATCTTTGTTTTATTTAAATTTATATTTAGATTATTTCTGTCTAGCCATTTAATTATAGAGGCAAGAGAAGTATTTATATCATTTTCATAAGTTATTTTGTTTTGACAAGGGATTGTTATTGTGCTGTCATCTGCAAACATAGTTAAAGGTTGTTCAACAGACATGGGAATATCATTGATATATAAAATAAACAAGGGCGGGCCCATTACGGAACCCTGGGGTACACCATAAGTAATTTTACGTTCTTGTGACCTTAAAATCTCTTCATGCCTGTTGACTACATTAATTCGACTAATTTCTGTTATTTGAGTTCTGTTTCCTAGATACGATTTTATAAGTTCGAGCACGTAGATACGATTTTATAAGTTCGAGTACCTCTTATTCCATAAGCTTCCAATTTGTTTAATAATATATTATAATGCACATAATCAAACGCCTGAGTCATGTCACAGAAAATTGCACAAATCGGGGAACGCTTATCAATATTTTTAGTAATGGTGTATAAAAAATCATAAATTGCCATATTAATGGTTTTGTGCTGTCTGAATCCTTTTTGTTCTTCACAAAGAATGTTATTTTTTTCAATGTAATTACTTAATTCCCTGCAGATGTATTTTTCAAATATTTTAGAGATAACCGGTATGAGCGAAATTGGTCTGTAATGTTGCATTAACTCCTTATCTTCTTTCTTGAATAAAGGTTTAATTATAGATAGTTTTAAGGCTTCTGGAAATATACCTGTACAAATACTAAGGTTAATTATGTGACTTAGATGTCTGCATATCTCTGCTGACACTGACTTCAGAATCTTTGTGGCGATTCCATCATAACCTACACTACTGGTGTTTTTGAGAGAAATTATTATTTTATATATATCGTGTGGTGTGCTAGGTGCCATAAACATTGAATTATGTTTTGTGAATGAAATGCCAGTTCTCGGCTTGCAGTCAGCATCAATTTTTGGCTGAATTTTATCAACGAAAAAATCATTGAAAGCATTTGCGATATCTGAGGGTTTGTTTATAATTTCGTTACCAATTTTAAGTTTTTCAATTTGTTGTTTAGGGATATTGTATTTTGTTTCATTAATTACTTGCCATGTAGTCTTTGATTTATTTTTAGATTGTTGTATTTTGTAGTTATTCTGAGCTTTTTGTGTTAGATTAATTATTTTATTATATAGTTTAGAGTAAGTACTAAATTTATTTTTGTTTTCATAATTAGGCTTTAATCTGGATTGCCATAGAAGTTCCCTTTTTTTCTTGCTGCACAATTTAATGCCATGTGATAGCCATTTAGGTTTATTTATTATGTTGATTTTTATTTCTTTGTATGGAAAACATAGATCATAGAATAATTTAAATATGTTGATAAATTCGTTGTAAGCTACGTTCGGATCTTCAGTACTATAGATTTCTGAAAATTTAAGACTGTTGATACAATTTTTAAATTTTACCACATTCTCGTCCCTATAGTCTCTTCTAGTTATATACCAAGATTTTATACTGCACACATTTGGTACTGGGCATTGAAGTAGCTGTGCTGTATGGTCTGATAGCGCAAATTCTAAAACGTCCGTTTTACATGTCTTTTTAAAATTATGCGCAAAATTATCTATGCATGTTTTATTAGCCATTCGAGTTGGTTGTTTAAGAGCAAGTTTCAAGTTAAAAGCTAGTAACATATTCTCCAGTGTAATTGAGTTGCTATTTAATTTTAACATATCAATATTGAAATCACCTGCAATCACAACATTCTTTGAACATCTATTAGATATTATAGCTTTGAGTAACATTTCGAGTTTGTTAAAACAATCATTAATATTCCTAGCATTAGGTACTCTATAGATACATACAATTATCAATTTATAATATATAAGCTCAATAGCACAACACTCAAAAATCCCTGGTGCCGACATTTTTGCTATTTGAGGTATATCCTTCCATTGGTGGCAATTGTTAACAATAATACATGCTCCTCCTCTTTTCTTTTCCTGTCTACTATAACATGCAGCTAAACTGTAATTTGGTATACAAAGTTGTTTTTCATGACCTTTCATGATGAAATGTTCTGTAATACATATAATATCAACATTTATGTTTTTTTCAGATAGTTCATTTAGTATAGTATAGTATAGTATAGTAGTTTAGTATAGTATGCAACATATTAGGATATCGCGTGACTAGCGAACACAAAATATCGAACGTGTGGTGTATCAATTGAACGCTACCGTTCATGTTCTGTTTTTGGGTTGGCAGTAGAGTGGAAGGCACTGCCAGACTTACGATCAGTACACCAGACGCCAAGGCGAAGTAGTGCTCAGTGCCGATTTTTTCTTTCTAAAACGGCTATGTCCTGTGATTGCATAATCCTCCCTGGTAGTGATTTCAGAGGAGGGACTTTGACTTTTTTTTTCTTTATTTAAGGGGACTCGGTCAACAATGACGATGTCGCCCCGTAATTCTAATTATAATATAACTTAATAAATCTTATCCCCTCTAAAAGGAGGGACTTCTGAAATAAACAATAAAGGAATGACTTATCAGAGCCGAGCTACTTGTCCTGTTGGAAACTAGGAAGCTCGGAACCTCCCCCAACGGCACCACAGACTGACTTGTAACCTGCGGTAACGGCTTAGATATTCTACTGATGCTGGTAAGCCTCACCAAGACCTGAGTCGCGACCGCTACTACGTGGGCGTATAGTCCGGCAGGTAGTACGGTAAAAACATTTTTAGGTACCCACCCAACCAGATAAATGTTATATGAATAAATACGAGTATACCTACTATATTATATTATTATTATATTATATTTTCAACGCAAAAAAAAAATGTCAACAATAACTTCATTTTCATCAGATTCTCCTAAGCCATACTTCCTTATGACAGTATTTTCAGTACCTATCAACTTTACTATCAATAAAAATCACTCAGAGTTCACCAACCAATCGCGACTTCCCATCTCGTTTCCTTCAATCAACGCCAGCATTCATTGACTATAAGCAGCTGTCAGATCCTTTTCGCTTTCCCGTTCATCCTTCTCAATGGCCTTGGTTTTATTTTATTCGCTTAAAGGTCAACGCACAGTTGTAAGCACTGCTCGGGGTTAGCATCGCCCCAACTCGATCCACTCGATTGGATCTATATGCGATTTCTACACTTTCGCGTTTACGTATACATAATTTTACCACTGATATACGTAAACTTTTATCAATATGAGTGGATTTATGAATAGATGTCTATTTCTTTTATACATTAAAACCACTGAAGAGATTTAAATGAAAGTAGGATGCGCCGATAGCTTAAATATCCCGAAAAATATGTACATCATCATCGGCATAACCCGGTAAGCTATTAGGAAGGATCTAATTAACTACTAGTCAGTCGTAGCCTGTAGAAAGTGGTTGGCCTGCAAACTCGGCGAGATGGTTACGTATTTATGTTATAGACTTCTAGTTGACACCTTTGTGACGGAGTTGCTTAAACTCACATGGATGCCAATTTGAGTGTAAATACTGTAAACACTTATAGTGTAATATTGCATAGGCCCGCAATAATAAAAATCAATTGGCTTTTACTCTACCTACATATTTTGCAAAACAGATGGATGTGAAGTTGTATTGCAAACTATGTGCCACCTCTCATCCTGACGTCTTAGCCTAAAAATATGCAGCTAAAGTGACCTCCATAGTCACCGACGATACCGTGAAGGTGACGAAATAGAAATACTGTCGTTCCACCGACACAAAGCAGATTAGTATTGACGTACGCGCGTCGGTGTGACTTTTAAGCGTACGCACTAAGTGTGCGTTAACCTTTAGCGCTTTTTTACCCTCACCCCCGGTTGGGTTAAAGTGTATAGCCGTTCATTTGTTTAATCAAGAGACACTGTATTTGATCAATTGTCCCGTTTTGTTGTCATTGCTAGCATTTTTAGGTGTTTTTCCTTTAACTAATGGCATTTGACTGTTTGTTTTTGGGTTTTGTAAGTGCTCTGGTTAATTGTGTAATTATTTGTTTCATAGCTGTGCCGAGGTTTTTGTCCGCATTATAGTCCGTTAGAGTATAATTATCCGACTAAAATACAGAAGGTATCTTTCAGACCTTGGCCAAGTTCAAGTATCAAGGCTGATACGTGGACTTAGATACTGACTGCTACTATCATCTATAATACTTACTATAGGTCATACACGACCAAAATAACCTTATACTTTTATCAAATTAAAAGCTGAAAAAAATTATGCAAAATGAAAAATGGATTAAATTGGATAACTTCAATCTCTGGATGATCCAACTAGTCAGACAGTTTTTTTTAATTCGAAAAAGAATGATACTCTATCAAACTAATTTGATGAATTGATAATATTTTTATTATGCAGGTATACTTATTCTTGCATTTTTATTTGACTGGGGGCTATAACCTGGGCAGTCCATAGAAAAGTAAAGTCTATAAAAATAAATCATTCTGTATGAAAATTAAACCATGGGATAAATAAAATAAATAAGATATGTTTCGTGAGTTGAATAACACTGATACCTCCCACGTAAGTTGTTGTATCTTCAAAATTGTAATTTTACAGTAGAGCGTTTTAAAGAGAAACACTCGCAGGAAATAGTCATGCTTCAATATATTCTTTTGAAATTTTGCATACACATATATTTTAAAGTATTTTCAATACTTACCTACCTAGTTATTTTTAAATACCTGTAGTTTTTGAGATTTTGTTCATACAACATTCTAGCGTGTTATGATAACTCACATAAATGTTGTACTGGATACTTACAACCATTTACACTGGACAACAATAGTTGAATTTAGCAGTATGTGCTAAATACCATAGTGTTCGTTGATTTAATTTAAAATTTTGTGGTAGTATGTGTAATAAGGTATAACCTATCACGGCTTTTTTTGTCGTGATTTACCTCAAAAAAAGACCAGAGACCCAGGGTGGGAGAACTTATTTGTTTTCATCAAATAAGGCCTCGGGCGGGAGGGACAGTCAGACTCGTACTGACTAATATCCACGGTGTCCTTTAATAGCCCTTGATGTTCCAGGGTCACGGTTATTCGCTAAGCCCCGCGACCAACTATCAGGGCTTAGTATAAAACCATGTTTACATAGGATATTATTCCCTTTATTCATTATTTTTATTCTTTATAAGTATTCCTACAAAGGTAAAAATATAAATAAAAATATGTAAAAAAATAAACAATAGTGGCCCACCGGTAACGGGAACAAGGTCCAAGCTACCAGCGGTCAGGGCTCCAGAGAAAGGAACGTCCTAAAAATGCGCACCGTGTCCAGAAGAAATGCTTTCTGAATCAGCCCCTTGATCCACATACATATTGATTGTTTTAACTACGTTTGAAATACCTAATAGAAGATACTCGCCTACATTATTTTTTTAAGAAATAAAATGCGCACTTTTTATTTCTAAAGCGGAGAATGAGGGTTGGCAGTAGGGTCGACGGAGCTTTTGCTGTCAACAGGGTTCAAAGGAACCTAATCCTACCCAAACCGAACCTCGGGCTGCCATTGAAGTCAACCGTCTTCTTCTCGTTCAAAATGACTAAGTTGATCAGTAGGTATTTAGGCAGGAGTGTACGCAACTGGGCCTTGAGAAAAAGAAAGTCGTGAAAACTACTTGGAGCACCCTGACACGGACAGGTTCGGTTAGAAGGGGCCATCCCCTTCGTGGTTATTTTTTTATAAACCACCCACAAGTAGGAGCACCGCTAGCCGTGCGCCGTCGATGTTTGTATCATGTCACAGATACCGCAACAGGGATGTTAATTTTAGCTAAACATACCTTAGTTGAATTAACCGTAGGTCTATTAAACCGTAGGCGAATTAACCGTAGGTGAGTAAACCGTAGCTGAATTGAACGTAGGTGAATGATCCATTAGTTATTTCGTACATCAGTTATAACAAACTTACGAGAAACAACCAAAGAGTTCTCCGGATCGTAGGTAGGCAATGGACGCAGATATGTCTACATCAGGCCTATATATAGCCCGAAAAAAGCATTCGTGAAGATCCTTGATCTGTCATACCTCCATGCGATCATAAGTGTATAGGGAATGCAGGTTTGCGCCAGTTCTCTTTAGCCAGGAGAGCGGGGTGAGGCCCTTGTCCACCGCCACAACATCGCGATGCATTCCCACGTCGGATTTAGCTATCTCATCATATCTTTTAGACTAGAGCCATTTTGTATATATTTTAAATAATCGTTGAAAATTAAGATCGTCATCCAAATGTCTGTGTCTGACCTTTTTCTTGCATAATATACATACGCTGGTTTTGACAGATTCAGTTTTTTAAGAGGGTGAATTGAATGCCTACCGCTTTGATCAGGAATCAGTATTCCGGTTGTAACATCGATATATCCGATCTTTTCTAGTGCCTTAATGAGAACTTAGTCATTGACAGATATAGTGATTAAAATATAATAATAGCTAATTCAATCATCTCAGATTCATTAAAAGTAACTGGCAATGGAGAATCTGTAATGGTAAGTATCAATATGATAATTTTCTATTGCTATCTAGACCTCAATCCGGCCCATGAGGCTAATCAGACACGGAAAAGTAAAAAAAGTGGTGGTAACCTTTTGCTCGATAATGAAGATATGAAGCGTTTTAAAACGTACATTGTTGTATGTAACTAAAAAAAATATATTTTAACAACGTAAAATATAGTATGTCAACATCCAATACATATTTGTGTATGTACTACCAACGTAAATTGTTGTATGTATTACATCACATATAATTTTTTATTTTTATACAAGGTAAAGTGTTGTATGTGATGATACAACGTTGATTTAGTATCTTATAAGAGACGTAAGTTGTTGTAAGTAATATATACAACAGTTTAGGTTGTTATTGTTGAAAAACTACATAAATATCATAATATATTTTAAGAAAAAATCGTATCTGTGATATTATCGATTTTTGACCGCGTCTTCCACCTTTATGGAACTTCGTGATGAACTGTCGTATGTCACACATACGCGGCGCTAGCGCCCGACGCGCCCCGAGTAAACGGTTACGAAGGTGGATACAATGTTATACGCCGCCCGTTGTAATAAGATACAACTTTATACGTCTGGTAACTATGCTTAAAAATTGTATTTTTTTATTTTTTTTACACTGAACACTTAAAGTAGGCAAAAATAGGCGTTTTGGTGTGAAAAAAGCAAAACATGCATATTGTGGGTTACAACAACTTACGTGGGAGGTATCGGATGAGCAGGTCATTACAGGTTACATTCCATTTAGCACTAACCTTTTATCTTCTTGTTCAAGATCGGACAGTTTAAAGTTCGCTAATACCTACCTGTCACTAGAAAAAATGTATTTGAAACATTCTGATTGATTGCTACAAGCGATCAAGCGATAAAAATCAAATCTTCAAGTATACACTCGCTAGTCATTGTCTCTTGGCCATAACCTACACGATCAAGCGACAAGAGTCCTGCGACGGCAAGCGAGCAAATAGAAGGATAATTTACTGTACATTTTGGTTTTAGACAAAAGTCTTGTTGGGATACAACGACTCAAAGTTAGTAAAATAATTAGACTACACAAAATTTCAAACGCTAAATAAAAACACGAGTCACAACACTCACAACACACATTTATAACTAGCTAACTAATTAGTATGAGCCACCGAAATGGAACTTGCAGATCAGCTTTACACACGCGAAGAACTTAAGTGATGCACGTCCATGTAGCTAACCGTAAACCGCAGGGTGGTTTTAAGTAAGTACGAGTCTGACAAAACCTTTTGCTCTAGCCAAGACGGAATCATTCAGTTCATGATTTTTAGCTACAAAAACGAACAAGAAAGTTGCCTCGCCCGAGGTCGTGAAAGAAGCTTAAGACAGCGGTGAACATCTAACTAGTGGTACTTACGTTAAGGTCGGGTTAGGTTAGGCCATGTTACTCCTTTATCTGCCGGATTAACAGAGTATGTGAAGTGACGTAAATACAATAGATTAACCTTTACGATACAGACGCGATGAGTCTAATCCATGCAATGCTTGGCGCCAGTAATTTGTAAGGACGTATTTAATTTGACCAGTTTTTGTATGGCGGTCTTTTTTGCGGTTTCTGAGGTAAAAACTTTGATGAAGTAAAGTTTCAAAAGGTAAAGGATGTCAATTATGTTTTTTTTTCTATACTTTGTTAATTTCACAAATGACCAGGTACGAATAAGCCAAGATCTAGAGAACTACGAAGTTAATTTTTGTGACGTTGATTTTTCATAAACTAATTTTTTACGGTTTGGTAAATTGGTAAATATTGATGAAAAGTTTTTTTTGTGTTTGCTTTACTTTTCTGGTTATCATCTGAAAAGGGAAAATGAGGCCTAAGTTGCAGTGAGCTCACCCAGAAGAAATTAAAACTCCTACGCATCGAGGGAGCGTAGCAAAATTATTAGGCGCTGGATTTCGAAAGAATGATGGTCGCTAGCATTGCCAATGGGATCGCTCATAGATCACTACAGGTTACATTACAGGTAGCATAATTATGGTGCTGTCACCCAATTAGTGACTAGCACTACGCCCAATCACCTAATAAAAATATTAGATTTCTGAATAATAAGAGAAGGCAACTTATTACAATTTAATTAAATCTTAGCTCCTCATCCAATTTACCTAGCTCTCACAAGTTAAGTAACCTAGCCAAATGAACAAGGTCATAAGTTTCAAAATGAATTTCATCAAAAATCACCTTTTCAGTCACAAAGGGTACTTGCAATATCTTCACACAATTAGTTACAAATTCGCATGGACTTTGCAATCTGCGTCAAACATTTGTAATTTACATTCTCCTTCGTAACTTTTGAATATTAATATTCACTTTTGATATTTGTACCGACATTTTGGTATCTATTGACACTGATTTTGATGATTTGATGGAAGATTTTTTTTGAAAAATCTTTACTTGTTGCAATCTCGTTTCACGCTAAATTGGCGGAGGACCCCACTTCGCTCATAGGACGACGTCAAAGTATCTTTATTAGGACAGACTACCAGCGTTGAAATGGCAGTTGGCAGAGACAGAATTAGGAAAGCTCAGGACCGGGCAGTAGTGGGCGAATACAGGATGATGACGATGATTTTCACAAGACACTGTGTGTGCGTGGACTTAAGGGTGTTATCGATCTATACAAATATCTACAATATAAAAATATGCCTAATGCGGTACTAAAATTAGTTTTTAATCATTTCGCGCCAATTTGTAGTAATTTGACTTTAAAAAACCCCGATTTTATGTAAATTATCATTTATTACCAATAACCCTCTTAACTAGACATTACGGATTTTATACAAGACTAAAACGAAGTTACGTTTACCTCCTATAGCGTGGAAACTACAGACGCGTGAGAAACGCCTAATGTGAGTGAGTTATTATGATTGCCTAGGAACTTCCCACTTGACTTTTATTACAATTATATGTAAATATTTAACTACTTGCACTGTAGTTGTTAATTGTTGGCAATTATCAGCAGTTCCAAACATTTGTATCGTAAACTATGTTGATCTAGTTGTCGCAAGCGCTTACATCAGTGACTTTCCTGTCTTTTGTTTCGAAGATTTGAATTTTACATCCATATAATTATGTTAAGACCATATATATGGACGGAAAAAATTAAAATGTCGTTTAAACGAGATTACCTAACAAAACTTTATAGGTAGAGGTCGTATCTATACGAATGAATGAAGAGTAGACACCTACGCAATCAAAGATCAAGTGTATATCGAGTTTCTTAGCATTTATTAATAGTCCAATTATATTAGTATGTGTAAAAAATAAATTTAAATGATATTGACAGTTTTTTTTACGTGGTTAAATCATCAAATGAGTCCTCCCACCCCGGGCAGGGCGGGAGGGACTGTCAGACTTGTACTGACTAAAATCCACGATGTCTTTCAATAGCCCTTTATTTTTCGGAGTCACGGTGATGGAATAAGTCCCGCGACCCCGGCAGGCCTTGGCCCTCTGAGAGTGGGCCCCTTCAGATATTAACAGTATTTAGACAGAAAAGCTGGTGGATACTAAGCGTCACAGCTTGTCTCATCGTTGCAAGGTCGCCTGCCTGTCGGTCTACTATAGACTGTACTTCGGTGAATGTGCCCAAGATGGCCACGACAACGGCCTCTCTTCTACCATTGTACATCTAGACGCACTGCAAGTTACCATCTCTAACTTGCTGCTATTTTACCTCTTTGGAAACGGTTACTAACCGTTTCGAAACATAATTCTAAAATGCGCACAGCAAAGGAGTGGAATTCTTTATCTGCGTCTGAGTTTCGATACGCATGCGTAAATCTTCAAAGTTAGAGTCGACAGATTTCTGGGTAAGCTCACTCCATCGTCCATGTTGTTTCTGGCACTTCTAACCTAGACGATAGTTAAGTGCAAACCCATCTCAAATAAAAAAAAGGAAAGCAATAGTTTCCTAGTAAAAAAACACTAATAGATTACTGTCAAACATAAATCTGAATTTTAGCACTACACGCAGCTATCTCCCCCGACTCATCGGTGCCAACAAATAACTTAATATACGTAAATGTATTCTAGTTTGTAGATATTTCACGTGTTACATTGCTTCGTATCACTGCATGCATTGCATTAGGCGGCCCTACCATAGTTTTCCTTTTCTATGGAATATATTTATAGTATATAGATAGTTAACTCTAGAAATTTAAATATAAAAATAAGTAAAACTAAATATTTACAACAATATTTCAACTAAAACTCAAATAAAATACTTAACTAAAAAAAATTTAATGTTTCGATTCAAAATGTGCTCCACATTTCATTTCTGCACAGTGCAAACACATAATTATTTCCATTATTACCTTGCATATTAGTGTTTAGAAAAAAAATGTGATTGAAATATCTTATTATACATTAATAAATTAAATAGACAAACTAGCGACAAGCCTAGTTCGTGTGGGGGAGGTCTTACTAGCAAAGGACACTTCAACTATACGGCCAGTCCGTAGCTGCATAAATATTTAAATTAAATCCTTGCCAATATCTAAGGGATTCTTATTGATATTAATAAGGCAATTCACAACCTGAATTAATATAAAATAAATTATTGAATATTATTATCATATTTTTGATCATCTAAATACAAATGGTATGACAAGGTTGCACAAGATGAATTTTAATGAACGAATTACTTTAATTCCATGAGATGTTGACGTGACAGAAACGCGAACGAAGTTTGATAAAAATCGGATTATTCTTGTTATGAAACTTGGCTCCAAAAGATGTTGTAATGACAGCCTAGAGCCTAAAACATTGAATATTAGTTTTATCATTCCATCTTTAAGTACGAACAACATCATTAATGTCTAGTTTAACATTAACATTTCATCATCATCTTCTTTGCTATTTTCTCGAAATCAAACAACATTTTAGTATTATGTACTGAAAGTTTTGCGGTTCTTACCACAATATCAGGTTCTTTTAATAAACAATTAACGAGACCTGAGAAAGACGTACTTACTATTGTAGATATAAGATGCGCAAGCGCAGGTGTTGCGCGTCTTCAAGCACGGCTGCGCTTGCGCATCTTATTCATATTAATTTTAATCATATTATTTGTTAATTTTAAAGTCACGTCATTACATTTCTTTATATACAGTCTGCTAACAATTTTCATTTATTCTCTCCACGAGCTATCGTCGTGACCACTCATACAAATATTTCTTAGATGCGTTTATCGAACTCGTAACATGCATCGCAGCAGTCAAAGACCAGCGCTGCTCATCAGCATTCCTTCTCACTCAAAACTCACCCACGCTTGCACCAAGTCCAGTAGTAGCTCCGTACGTCAGAGATCTGTATCGCGAGCTACGTTCCCAGGTGTATCCAGTAATAAGGATGCAGATACACGACACGACAACTGTGAAATTGCTTGATCGTGATGTATGCTGCGACATTTGGCGCGGGACGAGTGTGTATCCAAACACCGTTGCAGTACGGAAGAAGATAGCGAATTTGGGGTTACGGTTTTGGAAGTAAATAAAAAGGACGCAATTTGTAAACTAGATTACCAAACTGATTTTAGTCATTTGTTTTTGTTTACTTACTTTTGGTCCCATAGATTGGGGCCAAGAAGCCACTATGAGACCTTTATTTCACCTGTCCTGTGGTGCCGCGAAAGGGACCGTCAGACTTGTACTGACTAAAACCACGGTGATCCTTCTATAGCCCTTTCCGTTTCACGATCCTAGTAACCTAATAAGGCAGTGTCGTGACCCCGGCAGACAGTAAATATGAGACAGGTAGGCAGTAAATATGGGATAGGATAAGGAATGAGCTCACCCAGAATTAACTGAAACTCCTGACCACCGACAGTCAAAGTAAATGCGAAAAAAGTAAGCACTGCTAGAGTTCTTGGCCCAAAAGTCAATGAAATTAAAAAAAATCACCGAATTTTGAAAGAAAAGTTATTGTACACTGGTTTTGTATTTGTTTGGAAGTTAATTTAAATAATTTTTCCAAAAAATATTTCTTTCCCCGGCTAAGAATCGGTGAAATCATAGCTCCTCTCTCTCCACATTTCGCTGTTCACAAAGCGCGCGAAAAGTACGATCGAGGAACACAGTCAATCACCTCATCGACTTCTTACAACATCAAAAACCAAACCATTTCTGTTTATAAAACATCAGATTATTCCCCCATTTTAGTAAATACGATCCTTAATCGTTTTAGCGTTTACATTTCCTTCAGAAAAAGAGGAAACTTATTGATGGGGTGGAAATAAATTTTCGTTTACATACGACCCGTCTGTGGCGGGAGAGGAAATTAATATCCTGTTGTATAACGTTGTTTTTCTTCGTCGTGACTTTTCATTGTTTTGTTGATGATTTTTGAGATAGTTTATGGTATCATTATTCGACTGGCATGTTGAAACTAGATGAAAACACCCTTGGCTTTTTTATAATGGTAAAATCGTCGAACGAGTCTTCCCTACCAGGGTGCTACGGGAAAGTGTGTCAGACTTGTACTGGCTAAAATCCATGGTGTTCCGGCAATAGTCCTTAACGTTCCAGGGTCATGGTTCCCTGTTATATAGTCCCGCGACCTCGGCAGGCTTTGCGTCGTCCCGACACTTGTTTGAGACGTGCGTGAATCACGACGCGCCGTCAACCCGGCATGGTCTATGGTCAGACAATAAACCAGCCATTACTCGTAATTATCAAGGACTCATTTGACTATGACTGGAATTACCAAGGAATCATTTGACTATGACCCTTTAGAGGGCCAAAGTCTGCTGGGGTCGCAGGTCTCACGAATTTCCGTGACCTTGGAACGTAAAGGGCTATTGAAAGACACCGTAGATTTTAGACAATAGGAGTCTGACAGTCCCTCCCGCTCTGCCTCGGGTGGGAGGGCTCATTTGATCATTTCACCACTTAAAAAATGAAAATTTGTTGAAATGCTGATTCAATGTTGATTTATCCCATTTACATGGTTGTATTTACAATAGGTGTCAAATCCAATAGATCCAAAAGCGAATAGGATCCAACAGTTACTCGTCTTTTAGAAGGACATGTCCATAAATCGAAAGAATTGTACCTCGCCTGCCCTGATCCTTCTCAAACAAACATTAAACAACTGATAGGACTTTGTTTCCTTCACTTATAATTCACATTCTTTCACTTATCCTTCACTTTTATTCACTTCCCCCGTACTCAACATCACCGGGGATCACGAATTTTTCGTAGATTTCTTTTCACGAAAGGTACAGTTATAGCCATTAATTTAGGATAAATTGCTATATTTGCCTTTACGAAGCCGTTACAAAAACCAAAAATTCATTGTTAGACGGTGGTGATTTTTAAGGGAAAATGTTGAAAAACGATGTCTAACTACAAAATGAAATATGCGATATTTATAAAAAAAATATATGTTTACGGACTTGTGTAAAAAATATTAAATTCCTCCATTATTATCGACTAAATAATGCGCCTTAGGGCCGCGAAATCCTTCTTTGACAGTCTCGCAAACCAAGTTTCTATGTACAGTTTGTCACGAAATAGTTGATATTAATTGTCACAATATTGACCGAGACAATATTTGCTGTAAGTTTGCATGAACTGACATTTCTTTATTGTAAAGTTGTGTGTTTACTTAACTAAGTGTTTTCTATAATACCTACGAAAAAAGACATCAAAAGTTTTGAAGAGATAACAATCAAACATGCAGAGAAATTACCAAAGAACTCAAGTAACCCAGTGGGGTCAGTAAGTAAACTTTATTGATGAACAACCACAATTGTCATTAATCTCAGTCAAGCGACTGTGTACAATGAGCGGGACCCATTACAGGAAAACAACATAACATAAAGCACATATTCGTCTGACAGGTGAATCGATTTTGACAGAACGTTTATTAAACCTGTCTACGGGGATAGACAACAATAGGCTATTACGAAACCATTACTACGAAGCCAGCAACAGGCATGAGCAACATTTCCAAAAAATCAGTCATCCGAAATGTAAACCACAGGTACGGGCGATATATGTTGCATAATAAGGCCATTATTCCCAGAAAAAATAAATGGTTAAAATTACGTTACCATTTTTCTTTAAAACTAGTGATAGAAAATAAAACATTACACTCTTCATACATTGGATCGGAATCGGACCTTGGGAACACCGATACAAACATAATAATAATACATGGTTATAACATCTTGCTCCTATTACATACAAAAAAATGTTAAAACTGCCTTCAGTCATTTTAATTTTTGCTGTTTTTTTTTTGTAATATAATATTAAGTGGGTACACCTAATATTTGCAAATTGGCATGATCACTCTTCTAGTATCCACTTAATTAGTGCACCCATTCGATCAAAACCAATAGATGCTTGTCGATCTTTGAAAAGAGATAAGGTAATCTGCTAGTTTCAGCTTCAACCAAAACAAACGAAGACCTAGCGACAAACGTCAAATAGATAGTGTGTGACAGAGAAACACTCTACGAAGTGGAGACTAGCAGATTGTCTCTTTTCTAAAGTCGATGTGCAATATATCGCCAAAACCTTGCAATTCCTGCAGTGGTACAGATCACTGCATATTTCTCCACCGAAACTCCGTGTATTCCCATTTCATAGGTATTGGCGCAAACGCCAAATTCGATAACACGTACGCTTTCAAGGACCACTAGAAATGCAGTTAATCGAATTACGCTCTCCACCATGTGGTTTTGCAACGGCTAAATGAGTTTCACGTATTGTCAACAGTTTTATAGGGAATACATACATTAGTGTTTATTGATTCTAGTTCGTGCCTCAAACTGCGGTGTTAGTGGCACGGGATGTGGTACAGCAGGGACAATTTCCTCTGTTCATAGCAAATAATAGCGTTCCTTGCTGTTGTGCCTTTGTCAGAAAACGGGTTGGTTGCCGCAGAGCATTTTGAAATGGCGGTGAAGTTTTAATTAAGAACGAATAGAGGTGTTTGCTAGCTGGACAGTTTACTAAATAATCATAACACAATCTTGGGTACCGGCAATCGGTACGTGGTAAGACCCGAAGAAGATATGGGTAATGTATGACTCAAAGTCAAGTTGAATATTATTTATTTATTCAACAGTCCTTACATTTTATTTGTCGTATAGGTACTTACCACAATTTTATCCCCAATGGCAGTACCATCAAATTAATGGTGTAATAGTACAAGTGTGTTTGTGTTTTCTTGTACCTGGAAAATATTATTCATTTCATTTTTTTCCAAAATCAATATTCTTGGCTAATGTGCTTATAATTTAGCCAAAAATATAGATTTTTCAAAAATCGATAGTTTTCAGGAAAATCGGCCTCGAGCATTTTCGCTATTCCTTGAAGTTTCGGATGTAGCCAATTAGCCATCCACGCCTAGTTGGAAATTTCACCCTGTATATTTCAAAGACTGTAGTATTTACCTTGTAAGTAGTTCATGATAACTTAATTATGGCTTAGCTGTGTTTTAGGTTCGACACCCACTATTAAACAAGAGATTTATGTTCAAAAGCTTTCTAGCGATAATTGGTTCTTTGTGAGTTTTATATCTACCCGTGTTTTAATGGACTGTTACATGGACATTAGTGAAATTGTTATTGATTACGTCTAACTAGCTTTCGCCTGTGACTTTGGTTTGAATTTTTGGAAAACCATCACTACGATTGTACAAACAAACAACTATTTTTCTATTTAAAGAATGTTTCTATTCTCTCTCTCCCTTTTGATCAACTTTTGGCTACCCAATGCTAATTGTTGATCTCTTCCCAATCTCTAAATTTTTTGACATGAAACCATAGACGGGATGGAGAAATGTGGTAAGACAACTGATGTAGGTGGATAGATGATGATTCATTCAGTGTAATACAGTTATGCTACCGTTCAAACAACTGTAAACGAGTGTGTTGCGGTGGCCTAATTGGTAAGGCGTCAAGAGTGCATATCCAGAAGACGCGGGATCGAGTCCCGCTCATCTTCTATTTCATTTCTTTACGAAATTCAAAGAAAATAATGCTTTAAACCAGATCAGTAATATTATTCCCAAATATTTATCATTTTATTCTACCAAAAAGGCTCTAATTACCCAAAAAAAAATAACAACACACAACCCCACAGATCCACCAAATAGACCACAAACCTTAATCCGCCGAACAGTGAAATTAATTACATCACTCATTGCTAATGAAGTCTGTTGGTAGCGAGACAATATTTGCTCACACGCCACCCTCCCTGCCACTCCCCATCCCCCCGCTGTCGCCTGCGCACGTCAGGATCAGCCTTTGTTCTGGTTTCAGTGAAGCTATTATGAATCTGGAGTGTTTGTTCGCTTATTATGTTTGTGTATCGATATTTATTATGATTATGCGTGTGCTTGGCATTTTCGTACAAGCGTTGTGGTTGAATGTGATGGATTGTGGCTGTGTCTTTGTGTTCTGAAGGATGTTTAGGGAATTATCTTGAAGGAATATAGGTGTTCTAGTTACGTTAGTTCTTATCTTTTTTTGTATGTAAAATAATTAAATGTTATAACCACTCTGTGTTAAGCAGAAGATAGGTTGTTTTTTTTTTAAGATTTGACTTATTTATTATTTCAGTTGCTTTGAATTCCGGGGCCGCAGTGACCTTTTAAAACGGCCTCGTGATACCGGCATCGATAGGCGTTTGGCCCTATTTGCCACGTCAGTGTGCTAATATGGAATACGACGCACCTCGCGGTGCAACTTATTCCTGCCTGAAAGGCCTTAATCGAAGGGCGAGCTACTCTTTACTCGCCATCAGTAATCGAATGCCAACGGTGGCCGGAGATTGCCTCATGATTCTAACTGTAAGTCTTGGGTATCTTGTATCAAGATTTTATTTGGCAAGAGACGCTAAAAGAAAAGGAACAATGCCCAATGACAGTCATTGGGCATTGTTCCTTTTGCCGATTAAGTCTTTTACACTAATTTCAGTGAACGGCTTGACAACTTTCAGTCAGAAACTTAGTAACAAAATATTAGATAATAGGCCTTATTACATAGAGCATAGAGCGTAACACACTATAATGGTCTTTATTATCACGCATTTCAATAAAATTAGCATCTAGATGCGACACCGTGCGAATTGATTTCTTCTACCTCTTTGATTGTGTCATATTATTATGTCAGGTTATGTCATTTTTCACTTTGTTGCATTGGATTGTGTTTATACCTCATCTAGGATAATGAGTGACTCTGTGAATTTTCGTTAAGGGTGTTATCGGTAAAAAATGACAATTTACATAAAATCGGGGTTTTTTTAAAAGTTAGTGTAGAATCAATCCTATCCCTTCCTATTTCCTTTAATTTTAATAATCGACGTTCAAAAGTGCCTCTTTGATGACCTAATTGGAATAAATGATTTGACTTTGACTTTGACTTTGTTAAATTACTACAAATTGGCACGAAATGATTAAAAACTAATTTTAGTACCGCATTAGGCATATTTTTTATATTGTATTTGTATAGAATAAAAGTTGAAAAACATTATTAAAAATATCAAAATGAAAGCTTATTTTGAACTCATATTTCTGAGATTATACGGGAAGACTGAATTTCGCAATGAAATTATGAATCAACAATGAGTCGTGGAAGCCTGGAAAAAATACGTGGAAAAAGGAAAGATAATAATAAGCGCTTGATGAGGGAGAGGTAGATTTTTTTAGAAAACTTTTCAAAGTTTAATAACTCATACATATTAAGTCAGTCAACCCTATGTTATCGAGGTAAAATTTTAAAATAAGTTCTAGTACCATCAATTTTAAGGAATGCACTTGATCACCCTGTATAATAGGAATGTAAACATGTAATTTTTGAAGACTTTTTAGTCCTATATTTTCTGCTTCTGTCAAAAATGGGGATTTGAATGTTTGTTTGAAATGCTGTAAGGCGTACAGACTTCTAAGTTCCTAGGCGTGATGCCCATGCAAGGAGTTACCTTTTAACCTCAAGTCTTTGACCGCACGTCAAATCCAACAAGTGACTTCACACGCATGACCTGATGACATTTGATCAGTTCATAGAACATGGAGAGAATTTCCTAGCTATATGTTTAAACACTTAGTATGAAATTGCTAATAAGTATTACAATATTTGTAATATTCGTTACATAAGTCCGTATTTAGTATAGGTATTGTGTATTCCCCAGACGTTTGACCGTGTTGAGTAATGTAAGCTTATGTGGATACATTGATATAAAAATGGTCGGATGGATGGATTTTTGTTATCTTTCACGTAAAAAAAAACTAGTGAAATTATTAAATGAGCCTAGAGTGGAGCGGATGGGACTGTCAGACTCTTACTGACTAAAATCAACGGTGATCATTCAATACTTCAATAGTCCTATATGTTCCAGCGTTTAGGTCTCTATGGAGGCCTCGTCAACGACAACTCCTTAAGGCGCACGTGGAAAATGAAATGCCGTCGACCCAGAAGTGGTCCAAGATCAGACCGGAAGTGACACATTACTCGCCGTCCGCTTGCTTGCAGACTACATTTTTATTTCTACCAGAGGGTATAAGGGGGAACGTAAAGAGCTATTAAAGGACACCGTGGAATTTAGTCGGTACAAGTCTGACAGTCCGTCCTGCCCTGCCCTGAGTGGGAAGACTCATCTGATGATTTTACCACGATAAAAAAGGGTATAGCGGTGTTACCTAATAGCCAAACCCAACAAACCCAACACAGTTGACAAAAGTCTAGGCAGATGCTGATGAATGCTATATTAAAATGACGTCAACAGTAAAGAATCATGTTAATCAACTGAGGTAACCTTGTCCTCCAAATAATCGAGTACAAAGTACTTCCCCAGTCTAGTATAGTCTCGAGAAAACCACAAATTATTCTATGTAAGAAAACCGCAACCTAAATTCGTATGAGATCTAATACTCGTATTATAAATGCGAAAGATTATGAAGATGGATGGATGAATTATGTTTGTTACTCTTTCACGCAAAAAAATCAGAGTGGATTTTAATTTTGAAACAGAGACAGGATAAAGTCTAGAACACACATAACACATATTATGTCGTGGGCATTATTTAGTCTGTAGTAAAATATTTATTTAAAAAAAGAACTGTAACATAAACTTAATACTTTGGTAAAGTTCGCGGTGCAAGCAAGGCCAGTAACTGCCAAAAAAAGAGAAGTTTAGAAGGTAAAAAGGGGCCGTTGTCTAGGACACATTATAGGCTATCAAAAAAAAAAAACTATTAATTCAACATAAACTCCGTCGCAGAAGATTAAAAGTAATAAAACAATAACGACAATTTATACAATTCGCTTTTACCTGATGACCGTATTGCGTGACCACGTTCAGTTATCGCCATGATGTTACATGCATAACATTTAAGTAGCTAAGTGAAATAAATTGGGCCCATGTGGGGCATATGACGCCTTACGTACTGAGGTCGAGGTCACTCTTTAAAGGTGGCTAAATGCGCTATTAACCCGAACAATAATCATAAACGTATTTGAAATATTGAAAAGTTAATTAGTTAGGCTGACAGGCGTCGTCGCGGCGACTGTCATATCAGACTATGACATACTCTATGGACTATAATAGGCCGCACCGTGGATTGTAATTAGTACGAGTCTGACAGACTGAAAGTCCCTTCCGCTCCACCCAATGTGGGAGGACTGAATCATTAGATGATTTCACCACATAAAAAAGCAGGACTAGGTAGACAAACGACATGTAAGAGTCGCGGGCAACCGATGTATGCAAATGGTAAATTAATTTTCGTTCGACTTTGCGGTCTAACGCGGAGGCCTATGTTGAGCAGTGAACTTTTCAATATAAATAAAAAAAATAAAAAATAAATAAAAATAGTTTATTGGTCTCAATCAGGGTATTGTTACAAATTCGTATTTGAAGCCTCCTTTTAGGCAGACAATGCCTGTGTTAGAAGGCTCCGCTCTTCCATAACAATACAGATAGATATCATAATTTGTGTTTTATTTCTTAAAACTACTTTTAAACATAAAAAGTTAACAAAAATAAAATAAACTAAGACAATTTTTTTTTTTCTAATTTACACGTTACGAATAGTGTGGTGTGTGTAGTGTGGTGTGGAGTGCGTGTTGTGTCGTGAGAATGGTGTGTGTGAAATTGGAGTAGTGTGTATAGTCAGATAACTACAGATAGCGCGCGAGTTGAATGCAGAGCTTAGGAATGCGGTAGTGCTGTTGACAAGGATGGCACAGTACTACACTGCAGGCGCGTGAGGTGGGGCGTGCGGGTAGCGGGGCGCTCTTTACCTCAGATCCCAACTGCATTTAACTCGCGCGCTATCTGTATCTACTGCACGCGTAGCATGGCGCCGAAGAAATGGGTTTTGTCGACGGGAGAATAGACAAAATGACAGAACGTAAAAGATTTTTATCGTTTTAAGCATAGCAATGTTTGAGTACGAATCGTGTCATACTTGTGCAAAAAACAGTCGATTTATATAAAAATAACGATGAAATAACTTTGTCTTTTCTTGGTAGAATAGAGATAGAATCGCCATGCTACGCGTGCAGGACTAACTAATAAATACTGGCTAGTCGCAGAGGTAGCAGTTTTCTTTGGGTGGAATATCATTAAATGAGTTAATTTACACTGGATAGAGCAGAAGGACTGTCAAATGTGACTAATAACTATTAACTAACCACGTTGTCCTTTGTTCCAGAGAGCAACCAAAGTCCAAAGGACGTTAGGAACTTATGGATGAGATACTATATGAAATGATAGGAGAAGCGGTGCTGGGATTTGTATTGACTTACAAAAACCAACCCTGTTCCTTCACTTGTCCTAAGCGTTCTAGGCTGTGATAACTGTTTTGAACATTCCAATAACCGACATTTTTATGCAGGTTGTGATAAAATAGCAATCGTCATAACAAATTCTAGTTGTGACCAAAATACTGTACAGTACAGTACCTCTCCAGCACAGTCTATGAATTTCAACAAAAAGTTTTTTTTGAGATGTTGCTCTTTTCTCTACTCTGAAGAAGCTCGTTTATTTAAACTTTGAATAGATTCGGTTTATAGCGCTGTATGGTATTGTAAGGTGATATCATCATAATATGAAAAAAACATACAAAAATGACTGTACATCAAGAAATCCTTTTTATTTTACAAAATTTACAAACATATTGCGACTAGAGGTAAAAATATTGGCAGTGATAGAGATGGTTCTTAGTTATTTCTTATAATCTAAAAATTTAACTTAAGCCCTCTGGCCGGGTTCGGGCTTGGGGGGGTGAGTCCTGATGTACTCGATAGACCTGAGGACGTAGTCGGGGATTGGCTGAGGGGCGGGGGGAGTGGGGAGGTGAGCACCCTGGAACAAAAATTATCGTGTTAGCACAATTTGATAAAATCAGAAAAAGCGATAAACTCATGAACATTTCCTACATACCAAAAAATCGCAATTCAATAGAAGACATAAAACAAACTAGCCTTAATAGTGTTAGCAAAACTGCTAAGGTAACTTAAGAGATTATAAGTTACTTAAGTTAATAAAGTTGTACTAAACTGTAACAGTAATACTTAATCAGAATGTATGCTTTAAGATTATCAATGAGTAACAGAAACTTAGTTTTTCTGATTTTTTTTTAATTTTATACTTTGCATGACTAGATCTTTTACTTTTGAAAATATCCGTAAATCCGTTACAAGGTACAGACTTTTCCATTAAAATAAAAGGAAATAAATCAATATGCCTAAGAATTTTACGATTTAGGCTATTACAAAATCGTCCATTTCTCAGATATTTTAACTTCTTAGTTTATTTCTTCTTTTTAGACTTTCTTGTATTTACCTGGGGGTTGTAACCGTTCTCGTCAGCGGTGTAAGACAGCTGGATCACTTCACCACCGGGAGCGGTGTAAGAGTTGGATCCCTGGACGGAAATGGCTTCGGCATCCTGAATGAAAAAGGTGATAATTAACATTCGGAACTATTAACAGTAAACGAAATCAAAAGCAAGTAACATTTTGTTAGTGACTTCGATTTATAAAACAAAGACTAAGAATAAAGATTTTTTAAGGCGTGCTGGTGGGTTGATCAACCCGGACTGGACCCATAAGGTGATTTATCCCTTTAACAGAGAGAAGGCCTGTATCTCAGCAGTGAGAACATTTATAAGCTGATGATAAAGATGTCCTAAACTTAAATTACATAAAATCAATTCAAATCACATGTCAATGATAATTTAATGTTTCTACTATTGCGTACTATTTTGACCTTAGACTAAATACCAAGGGTCAAGAAGATATAATATATTAACATATTTTATACGCAAGATCATCCGATGTGCCTTAAATGTCACGTGCATGGCCTTGATACTTTTGGGCAATTTATCGTTTTTTGAAACTATACCTTTCATTTCAGAGGTTACTTTTAGATTTGATGTGGAAAGGATATCTTTTAGGTTTATCTGTGTCTGTTAATTAAAATTCGAAATATTTTAAGTAAGTACTATCAAAAAACAAAACCTTGAGATAATTTGTCATGTAAATGGTGCAGAGCGTTTATAATACTTAGTTGCCTGTTCGAAAAGAAAAAACCTTAAAATTGGATAAATAATTATTGACTGGTATTAGATATTTGACAATCTTTACTGTTATTCTGAAGCTCAAAAGTCTGAAAACCAGTGTTACCATGGGGTAAGTATTACCCAGTTACTGTGTATAGGAGGTCCGATAGGCAGTCGCTCCATGTAAAGCCCACCCCAATATATGTTGGGAAAAGGCAGGCAGATGATGATTAAAACCTGAAGGTACTTACAGTGCCAGCGTTCTTTAGGGAACCAGCTTCCTGGGCGGCGATGCCATTGCTGGTCTCGAAGGCGTACTGGTATCCGTCGGGGCGGACGTCGACATCCTCTCTGAGAATAGTGGCATCCTGGTCACTGTTGCGGGCCAGGTGGGATACATCAGCGGCGACCACGGCCACGACGGCGAGAAGTGCTACGAAGGATTTCTAGAAAGAGCACGTTATGTATTAGTAAGGGCGAGTAACTTGTTTTTCATTTTGGCATTTGGTATTTTTTCTTAAAGTTTGAGATTTAATTTCAACCATAGGTGAATAAAAAATCTGTTCACTTTTTCTCATTCCCTTTTGAATCCCGAATTTGTTGTAATAACAATCACTTTTATAAAACGAGTATTCCTAGCCACGAACTTAGGCTGAACAAGAATAGGCGACCATATGATTAGTCACATAGGTGGCATTCTCAAATACCAGCCGATGATGCAACTATATCTTCACTCACCATCTTGTGTGTGTCAAAGTTAACAGACGATGTGTAACTGTGATTATAGAATAAACGAGCCGCGGTTTTATACTCGACCCTCTTCCTTCGAAAATGGTTCTAAGTAGCGGCATTTGCATTATTTTGCAACAAAGAAGCTTGGGTCTTCAATTTGATTTGTTAGTTTACAAGGTGAACGCGATTCGGTGATTTAGTGATTTTCTGTGGTCAGATCATATCCGCGTTTTTTTTTTTCATTATCGATCTTCGCTTGGATTTGTACGTGTCGTTGTTGCGGTGCTTTCCTGTGATCCTAAACTGGTTTTCCTGAAATAGGCTTTAAAAAGTTGATTTGTCACATCTGCACAGTAACATAGTATTTTATTTTACTTAAATGTTTTAAAGGTTTTCGACAAGGAATTTTCAATGAATACATAATTTTTTGTACCAATTTCAAATTAGTAGTTCGAGGTAAGTATATTTTTTTCGTAAATCAATTTCTCTGAAGCAGATTTTAGTTAATTTTTTGTTCTTTTAAGTGGTAGGTAGTCTTTTATTATTTCAACAAATTAGAATTACTTGATAGAGAACAAATTCAGTGTTTATTTATAATTAAGGTTTAATTAACTAGTCACCAGTTTTCCGAAAATAGGGTGTTTTGTTCAATGTTTGTAAACATAGGCCACGATACAGGAGCAATTCCTAGTGCGGGGAAAGGGAAAAAATGTAATTCATTCATTCACATTCTTAAATAATCTTCTAACTTGAAAACAGGCTTAGGTACAACTTTGCAAATCAATAATTTATGATCAATCTTTGTCAAACAAATTGGTCTTGGGATATATATAATTATTTTACAAAACCGCATCTTACGGATTCTTTATGCCATAATATAAAAAGAAAATATTAATTATTGAATGATTGTCATAATATCAAAAACTAAGGGACCAATTTTTCGAAATTCTTTCACCTACGCAAATTGCACTGTGCGGAGTCAGGATTGGTGTTAATATAAACATCACAAAATATTTGGATTTCAACTGTATTGCGATTAAGTTAGTTACTTAAATTTTTAGTATATTTCACAGTTAGTTTACTCGTTCTGTTCGAAAAGGTTACAGTCTTTAGAAACAACAAAACTTATTCTTTAGTTCTTCTATCTTTATTGTTTTTAAAAGGAATGGCGTTATGTGTTGCTACGGCTGGACCAATTTCGCCATGTTTTTGACAGGATAAGGTTTATTTGGTAAACTTCACCAGGAATGCGTGACCAGCCTGTCAGACTCTGGTATCAAACACATTTTATTGTGTTAAATGGATGGGCTCGCTCTATCTTAAGCCTCATGTTTCTAGGGTAAATCAAAGTCAAGAGAAAACCTATTTAAATAACAAAAATAAAGTATATTTCACCCGCGCAAAGTCTGGGCAGATCGTATATTTTCATCAAAAGTAAGATTGAAAGTAAGATTTGAAGACACAATCTTCACTTTATATGTACTCAAACTATTCAGGCTAATGGCACATACCTACACATATATGTATAATGTAGTTGTTTACAAGTATCAATAGCAAGGTTAATGCTACGCAGATTATAAATAAATCGTATGTGTACATAAAAGGAAAAAACTTATTGACTGATCGATCAACGAACGCTGGGTGTAGAAATATGTGTACAAAAAATCCTTGAATAATGAAGTGTGCAATTCATCCTCTAAGGGGGTGAATAATGGGATGAAAGTTTGTATGAAAATGAATTTGCATCCAGTTTACTTGAAACGTCGAATATAGACTTATCAACCAAAATAATAAAACACGTTTTTCAACAACACGTGGATTTTGATAGTTACAACCCGAAAGGGGGAAAATCCTCGCGGACAAAGTCGAGGGCGAAAAGCAGCTAGTATGAGTAAAAATAATTATTATGTAAAACTAGAATATAAGTATGTTGTTTTCAAAAAATCCAAGAATGTAGGATGTGAGGTCCTATACTTTATGTGGTTTTATTTCTTGACCGATATTTTCAAAAATAGTACCAACATTGTGAACGTATTGTCAAGGATAAATGTTTGCGAAACAACTGAGCTTTCCGCATCGTATTGAGTTCGATCCCCTTTAGTTTTTATTTTTTCAGTGCGAGTTTGTATTCCAAAATAAAAATAGGTGAATTGGTATAACAAGGTACGTATTGTATGCATATACTTGTTTTGATTTTAGTATATAAACGGATTAAGAAATTGAAACTACAATTAAGTTCTTGACACATGAAATGCAACTTTCTTTCAATATACATATCTGAGTGTGTAAAACTATAACAAAATAATAGATAAAAATAGGATTAACTCCTAAGGAGGCGGTCGATTTGCAGCAGGAACAAAGGCTCGATTCAGAAAGTGGTACTTCAGGAGACATAGCGCAAATACCTTTTTTTTGTGATGAGTCCTCCCACCCCGGGCAGGGCGGGAGGGATTATCAGAATTGTACAGACTAAAATCCACGGTGTTCTTCAATAGCCCTTTATGTTCCGGGGCATGGTAGTGAAATAAGTCCCGGGACCAACATGACCATCTAGACTTAAACTTTCGTCAAAGCTCACCCACTTTTTCTTATGCCTATTAAATTGCGATTTGTCAGAAAAATTAGCAGTGTAGCAGTGGTATCGGCCCCCTTACGAGTTGTCGGTTCGAACCCAGCCGGGCACAATACTTTGAATTTATTTCATCAGCACTGCTCTCAAAACTGTGAGGAAAGACATGGTGCGGAAACTGGAATATCTATAACCAAAAAAACGAAGACAGGTGACTTCTACCAATACGCACAGGACCCGCATGGTGGATTATGACCCAGTTTCACTCACATAGAGAAAGTATACATGTTTACCTATCTTCTTATATATAAAAATCAATTGCTGTTCGTTAGTCTCGCTAAAACTCGAGAACGGCTAGACCGATTTGGTTGATTTTGGTTTTGAATTATTTTGGAAAGTCCAGGGAAGGTTTAAAACGTGAGAAAATTGATAATTGTACGAAGTTTGCCGGGTCAGCTAGTCAAGTATAATTTTGTATTTTCCCCTTTGTGTTACCTATCAGTTTTATTAGTATATCAACACATAGCTGTTTAATAAGCATGTTTCGTAGGTGTATCGATGATCACAGCGGATGTTACGAAATTCCTTTATAGATAATTTATACAGTCTGCTCCTTGACTAAATATAAAATCAAGATCAGCGAGTTACCCTAGTTTAATAGGTTTCTATTTCTTTTTATTAGTTTTATAAAATGTGAGGTGGGAGGAGCTCGTGGCTACATAATTACAGCCGTATAGGCCGATCTTCCGGGTTAAGCCGCGCTTGCCGAGGTTGGTCTGTAAATGGGTGACCATCTGTTATAGCGAGTTTCCTCCGGGGCTCGGAAAGCACGTAAAGCCGTGGGTCCCGGCTGTCATTTATAGATCTTTGACAGTCGTTACTATTAGTTAGAAGCTCTTTGTGGAGGTCCGACAGGCAGTCGCTCCATATAAAATACTGATATCCAGCTGAATCTGGTTTGACTGGAAGCCGACCCCAATATAGTTGGGAAAAGGCCAGGCAGATGATCAGTTTTATATAACCTCCAGGTTACTTCAGGCTGTGTCAGGGCTCCATTTAGTTGGGTCGCGTTGTCACTTGTCAGTCAATCAATGTCTTCTGGGTTATTGCGGCCCTAGGCCTGCAATAACAGGGCAAATCAGAGCCTTTCGTACCACTCAGAGCGAGAGGACTTCCATTCATGATTTTGATACTTAAAAGACCAAGCCCAGGCCCGGCTCAAGGGGCCTTCTATATCGCAGGTGTTTTTCCCACAGTTCTTTGACCATACGGCAGCCTTGATCAGCTCAATCTCTCTCCAAAATGAAGGTGTTGATACAACGACAGATAAACGTACCTACTACAGAATAGAAGAATTAACGTTAGATTTTGAAGATTTTTTAGTATTTTCAGGAAAAGTAGAGGTAATATATTGACTGTTGAGGTTAAGACCATAACTCTCACTTTCGCCGGATTGGAAGATTTACCGTTACAAAAAAAAACAGATACAAAAACTACAAAAGTTTTCAATGAAAACTAGTTTCATTGATAAGTTTAACTACAAAAAAAAAGTTGTCGTAACCTAAATGACTTGTTAATTCGTACCTAATGAATAATTTAATTAATAATATTATTTTCCTGCTAAAAGGTCACATAAAGTTGATTTCATAAAGAAGCAAGCTATTGGTAAAGACAGGTAAGTACGGGGTCGGGGTTTGTTTAATGCAGGGAAAATATATCTTGGAAAGTTTGTCAGTTAAGACCGACATATCGCGCAGAAAAGCCCGATAATGTAGTCGTATCAAGGCCTGCCAGGGAGCAGTGATTCCCGCTAGTGAACCCACACCCCCGACATAAGGCAGTCGAGGACGCTGTATGGTTTTAGTCAGTAGAGTCTGACATGGCCCTCCAACTTTTCCGGCCGGAGAAAGTCGATGAGGATTTCTAAGCGACAAAAAAGGCAAAATATTTGACAATACCGATTTAGCTCTTACAAATAAAGAATAGATTAGTTCAGCTATACTCAAAGTGTGCTCCACGGAGCCCTGGGTCTCGCTAAGCCTTTCTGGAGGCTCCACGAGAATACAGATACCAAAACAAAATATAGCAAAAGACTGGATGCCGAGCCTGATATAAGAATTCAACTGTTTTTTCAATCAAACCTAATATAAAGCCGATTAATCTATCTATATATATAAAATTCAAAACTGACTGACTGATCTGACAACGCACAGCCCAAACCGCTGGGCCTATAAACTTGAAATTTGGCATAAACCTTCCTTATACCACGTAGGTGAGCACTAAGAACGGATTTTGCGAAATTCGGCTCCTAAGGGGTTGTTTCTGGGGTTGATAGTTTGTATGAAACTTTGCTACTACAGGTGCTAAGAATTCAAAATTTTGCATAAGGTGTCTTTTTAGAACGTAGATGCTAACTATGACGGGATTTTGCGAAATTCGACCCCTAAGGGGTTTGTTTTTGGGGTCGATAGTTTGTATGAAACTTTGTTACTGCAAGTGTTAGGCGTCTCAAATCTTGCATGCTGGTTCATTTTAAGACGTAAATGCTCAACAAGGTAATTTTTTTGTGAAATTCGACCCCTAAGGGGTTGTTTTTGGGATTGATAGTTTTGATACTTAATTTTTACATATAGGTTCTCTTTTGGACGTAAGTGATACTAAAGACGGGATTTTGCGAAATTCGACCCCCAAGGGGTTGTTTTTGGGGTTGATAGTTTGTATGAAACTTTGTTACTACAAGTGCTAGGAGTCTCAAGACGTAAGTGATAGTTAAAACGGGATTGATGTATTGACAGTTAGAGGTATCAAATTTTACAGGAGGTTCTACTTTAGACATAGGTTCTCACTAAGTGATCTTGCGAAATTCAACCCCTTAAGAGTAGTTTTGGGGTTGTTAGCAAGGAATCCCAATATATTCATTGGGGTTATTTTAAGAACGTAGGTACCACCCAACACGGGATACTGCGAGTAGATAGAAATTTTGTTGAATATTTATTTAAATTTTCGAAAAGTATCCCTTATAGAGAGGGTGACTGGGAGTAAAAAATCACAAAAACAAAGTTCGAAAATCACGCGGACGAAGGCGCGGGCGAAGTGCTCGTGAAAAATAAGAAACAGGTTCACAAATCTCATTAGTTTTTTTTTTCATTTATTAAATATAAATAAAATTGAAATGTATAAGAACATTTCATTGTAATGTGATTCCCTGTTACTGAAGAATGCACGTAACTTTTTTTTTTATTTTGGTGTTCTGTCAAACAAAAATGCTGCTTTCTAAAGGGTTACCACCAAAAAACTTAAACTTTGAGAACCACTGGATCAGTTAATAATAACCATTAGCTATATCACGAAAAGTATCTACTGGGACAACCTAAGAATCCCACATCCTATTCAATTTCTATGAGTGTGCTTTTACTCAAATCCATTTCAGCCATTTAGTCGGTCAAATAAATGGAGTAACTTTCGATTTTACAATATTAGTGGGGTATTGACGTATGTGCCTAGAATCCTAGATTATGTCAACATATACATAATATTATTGCATCGTTATCGACTATAATGGAATGGTAGATTTCTTAATATGTAAATGTCTAGGCATTGTTTGATTTATTCAGGTTGAACAAGAATTGATAAACTTTGTAACTTTACTCGATCGATCACGGGGGATATTACAACGTCTTAAAACCAGGCTTATTCCAGTGAGTGAATGAAATGGCGCTAGACGACTAATTGTATAGCTCTGTCACTTTCGATCGCCGGATTAAGTCTGATTTTAAGACGTTGTAATACCCCCCCTGGTGGCCTATCATAACTTCTTAAAGCCAGATTTGTAACAGTGTGGGAAAGAAATAGAGCTATACAAGTCAACTAGCGCCACCTCGTTCGTTAACTGGTACACCAACTGAACTAATAACACTGGGTCGACGTTGCCGTAGTGTTCCACCCGCGCCTAAAAGAGCTCTCCTGTCAGCATACTAACGGAGCACTCAAAAACTAAACCGCGACCCTGGGACGTGAAGGATAATTGATGGCCCAGGGTGGGTTTTTGGAGCCCCCTAAAATATTTATTATATTCTGTTTTTAATATGGTGTTAAAGCGGCAAAAGTAGATAATACATCAGTCTAACTATCACAGTACATGAGATATAGCCTGGTGAAAGACGGACAGACAGACGGACAGTGGAGTCTCAGTAATAAAGTGTTCCGTTAATATTGTAACAAAACAACATTTTAATAACAGTTTAAACGTTAATAAAAAAAGAGGAATCCTCCCAAGACCTGCCAGGGTTACCATATCTAAATATGTACTTGACATTAAAATCAAGCGCAGGTCTGATCCACTGACATTTTACGATGAAAATAAAACAAAGTATGGAACTTTTTGCTATTTCATCCACTATTTTTATATTACAGTTTGTCATAATTGACAAGTTCTAAACATAGTCGATATTTTTTTTTTTTTTTTTTTTTTAATTATCGTGGTAAAATCATTTTAGGAATATTTTAATTGTTTAAACAATTTTAATATTTTTAATTTAAAAAAAAAACCTTGGGTATAATTTTAATTACCTAACACTTTATCGTTTACAAACATTGGAACTTACAGACACAAACACCGATACAGAATAACTACATGTAGGTTCTACAAATGTGTCAGAGCGGGAATCGAACACGACACGCAGCGCGGCAGTCCCGGGCTTCAAGCATTGCGCCAATCGTTCTATGCTAAGTTATCTCACGGTTTCTTTAGTATGTATTTACTTTGCTAGAGTATGAATACCATGAGTTGTCGTTACAAAGACTCGATTATCGATATCGACCGCGTTTGGCCCTCTCATTGGCCCGCTCGAAGGTTGTATGAACTCTAAAAAAATAAGAGCACCAAAATGTGGTCAACTCATGGTAGAGGCTCTGATCAAGATTTTGATTCGGAGGTTGTGTATTTTAATAGGGATTTTCAGGAGCTCAGAGTCTGGAATTGACGGCATTAGGCTGTTTTGAGGTGGTAGAACCATCAAACGAGTCCTGGCCCCCTGGTTGGAGGGGACGGGACTCACAGACTCTTACTGACTAAAAATGCACCTTATTCTTTCAATTTCTCCTGACGTTTCAGGGTCACGGTAGTCTATATAGAAAATAAAATTCATGCTACGTAGATAAAACGTGTAATGTGTGTGTATCTATACTTTATAATATTATAAAACCTGAAGAGTTTGTTTGGTTGAACGCGGTAATCTCCGAAATTAGATGTTCGAATTGAAAAAATCTTTTTGTGCTGGATAGCCCATTTATCGAGGAAGGCTAAAGGCTATAAACGATCACGGTACGACCAATAGGAGGCGGATGAAACCGTGGGGAACAGCAAATTAACTCAGGTAAATAGGTGTGGAATCATGTGATTTATGTACTAGGAAACTTAGTTTGGGTCATAAAATAACATTCATATAAAACAATAAAAACTAAAAGGTCATAGATGTACTAAATATTATGTCGAAAACTGGCTTATGGTTGACCTTTTTTTATCGTAACGTAACTTATATACACTACTAGCGGTTGCCAGCGGCTACAACTTGACAATTATCCCACGAGTACATAAAATTGGGTTAAAAGTATCCTTTGTCTTAATCCAGGTTATGAACTATTTGCGTACCAAATTTCATCCAATTTCGTTTAGGAGTTTTTGCGTGGAAGAGTAACATACGTCCATCCATCGAAACAAACGTAAGATAAAACTATTTTTCTTAAATATAATACACCAGAATTATATTACAATCCCTAAGAGAACAACATCGCAATTTTAATTTAACCTTAAAAAATGCAGATGAACACAATCCTACTATTATAATACATAATAATAATAATACAGAGATATAACAGACAGATCATTAACCGCCTTTGTATTTAATGGTCAATGGATCGGAAGTCTGACCCTGACTTATAACAAAACTTAAATATTTCAAGTTCAAACATATTTTTCTTGTACACAAATGTTGAAATACCTACTTTTTTTTATTACACTTTACCCTTTAGTCGTGATATTTTTTCACTTTTAAGTCAATGTTTTTGTTTTTTTTATAAATTCCACTTTCAGAATTATATTTATATTATTATTATTAATTTGTTTAAATATAACTAACTTAAAGTTGCAAGGTCAACAATTATGCTTGTTTGTCAACCTTTAGATTTAAATTTATATGAATAATGTTTTCTGTCGACGGATAGAAAGCAATTTTAAGCTAAGCCTTCTCAAAAACGTGGTAGGACACCATCTAGTCCGGTCAATTTAGACCAAAAAATGAGAGTGAAGTTACATAAAGTCCCAACAAGCTGGATTTTTGTGAACTTGTTCAAAACATACTTATAAACAATGTCTGGAAGTTCCCCATCATTCCCCTGTAAGGAAAAAAATTAATTCAAGGTCAAAGGTAAAAAAAATGAGTTTTTCGCGATTTTCAGCAAAACGGTAAGTTTTATCATAAAAGTACCTCAGACAAAAATTGTAGATCATAAAATTATCAAAAAAAAATGTATCAATACTTTTTTTCTTGTGTGTGAAATGTGAAAGGGCGGACTCATTTCAACCACACTAACGGACACACATAGATACATCTTTAAAACATTATCATATAAGCAGGCCTTTCCTTGACCTTTTGGAAGCCTTAGGCATTTTAGGCATATGAAGCCGATGCAGGAGTTTAGGAACCGAATTCACTAGCATAGGCTCTACTTCTAAGCAGGCCACCCCGGGCAATAGCACCACGACTTATCTGTAACCTGCAGTGACGGCTGAGCGATACCACCAGAACAGCCTGGTTCGCAACCAACAACTTTTGTGCCGTCGATGCGCAGCATTTCCACTATCTTCTAAGTGAGCTTGCTCCATCTTAGACGTCTTTGTTTCTCTGCTAGGTTTGAACCAACAGCAAAACAAAAGAAAAGTTCCTTACTTTACGTATCCCAGGCTATTGCCGTTAAGTTAGTAACTCGGCTCAAGAATTGTGGGGTATCCATTGCAATGGGAAATATTCTGCATTTAAGGTCAATAAAATTACCCTATCAGTACCCTTAGCACGAGTTTCCAGTATTTGAGACGTAAAGTAAACTGGAACTTTGACAATATTAAATTGACAATTTTCAAGGAAAACATTAGTTCCTTCTTCGCACACCAGAGGCGCTGTTCTATTTTTCATAGAAGAAACGCTGTAAATACTGCAAAGGCTCTGTAAAGTAAAATAGTGAAAACTCGTGCTAGGGGTGGACGCTCCAACGCGTGTCCTTCTGATCAGCAGAGGGCACAGCGGCGGAGCGGGCTTGCGGACGGTGAGTAATGGGTAGCTCGCCGTCCGACCGAAGACCAAGCCCGGGTCGGTGGCGCGTCGTGTTTCGCGCCCAATGCCTGCTGGGGTCGCGGGTTTTTTCTTAACCCAGGATACCGCGGCCCTGGAACATAAAGGGCATCCGAAGGAACACGGGTGGAAAGGGATACAGATAAAAAAAACTTGTTACATGCCAATCTAGTTCTAAAACTATAAAAGTTTATTTGATAACACATTTACGCGTTGAATCGTGGGTATTCGCAGCATACTGCCGTTGAAATAGTCTGACTAAGCGGACTTCCTCACGGCATAGTCTGGCCTAGTTGATATGAGGTATTCAGAAGCGATACGCGCGAATTCTTCCGCAACAATGCGACTAGTTACAGCTTCGGTACATTACTTTAATGTTACTACAGTTAACCTAGCCTACTTAGGGTCGCAGACTTTGTTTAGGGACTTGTTTTAAAGTTATTTGCCGGCTTCAGGCCCAAGTTCGATATATTATTATGCAGAAATGTTGTCATGTCAACAAAGATTTCGTGGTAGACGCCCACGGCGTCGGACGTCGCTTGACGATCTCCGGCCACCGTAGGCGCAGGCATGCGGGCGGCGAGTAAAGGGCAACTCGCCGTCCGACCATGGACCATGCCCGTGTCGACGGCGCGTCGTGTTCCACGCGCGCCTCAAAGAGCTGTCAGCAAAAGGACGGGGCCCCTCTCAGAGGGCTAACGCCTGCCTGGGTCGCGGGACTTATACCATCACCGTGACCCCGGAACATAAAGGGCTACTGAAGGACACCGTGAATTTTAGTCAGTACAAGTCTGACAGTCCCTCTCGCCCTGCCCGGGGTGGGAGGACTCATTTGACGATTTTACCACGATAAAAAAAATGTCAACAAAGATTTTCTGTGTCATTGCTCTCATAGTCCGATGGTACGGAGATCCAATAGAGGTCAAGAGACATCCGGACAGTGTATGCGCCTTACATTTTTTTCTTTACCATAACCAACTTGTCGTATCTAACTTTACATTTTTACTTCGGTTTATTTGTTGGGGGTCGCGGGACTGTCTCATCAGGTAACCCTGACCCTGGAACGTAAAGAGCTATTGAAGGATAACAGTGGATTAAGTCAGTAGGTACAAGTCTGAGCGTATTAGGCAGGCGGACTGATTTCATAATTTTACCACTGTTAAAAAAGTTTACATTGTAACTATTTTGCTCATTTTCCTACCTTAATTTATCTAATAATTTATTATTCTGCACCTCCTATTAACCTAAAGTTCAACGAATTACTAAATAAAGTGCTAAAAGCATTGCGAATCGTTAGATGAACTTTACGTATCGGGTCCAAATTACAAATACCTAGACTTTATGTATATAATCTTTATTTATTTATATTGCGCGCATGTTATTTCTAATGCATTCTTCGAGTTAACAAGTGCAAACAAAATAATATAATTAACTGCTCTTACTCCATTAGACAAATAACACAGAAAATATCAGGTACGAGTATTTAGGTCTTTGTGTGTTAATCTAAACCAGGTTGGTATTGTTTGTATAAAACGAAAGTTATGGTTACCTCAGTGTACTCGATATCTTAACCGAAGCGATTAGTTGTGATCTCCATTATTAGTTAAGTAAAGCATTTGAGAAAATGTTATAGATCATTAATTTAATTTTGGGCCGTTGTTAGAAAAAAAAACTATTGCTCTTATTAGTTACACTAATTATAGTTAAGCAGAATATTTGGCAATCAATCAATTAATTTCCGACTAACATTTTTTTATGGCATTTATCAATTGTTACATAATCTCTTTCTATATACCTACATCAATGTATCTCTTTATTAATTTTCCAAAAACAATAATTACTTCCTTCTGAAATCCTCTATGAAATATATTCGAGTTAATGAAATTATTTGTTCTGTGAGAATGCATACGAAAATAAATTGAAAAAATATGTTCTTAAAAATTAGTATGAAATGTGGAGTACATGCTCTTAAAATAAAACTCCAATTCCACTACGCGATGAGGAAATAACATTTGTCAATAAAGTTGCTCCTCCTAAAATAAATTCTTCTGACAACACAAAACGTGTTTCACAAAAGAAGATAAAATGTACTAACAAATCGGTTTCGTAAAGCCCAAAAGTGCAAAGTTGAGATAGTTTCATGTTCACAAAAGCAAGTTTGTCATCATGAATAATCAACTTTAGGTTATCAATATTAAGATTGTTTCATAACTATCGGTGAATTTATGCTTGTTTCTAACTTTTTGAAATTATTTTATCCCTACAAAGGAGATCAGTCACGGTCCGCACATTTTTGGGCCTTTTCTAAAAGTAATTAAAAAAATGATACCTATAGTGAGTGCTTTGTTGGCTTTCCGAAAAGGCCTAAAACAGTTATGCCCTTTTTGTTGTTTAGTTTTATATTTTTAGCTTGTGTCCTACTGAAAAGCATTTGCAAATAGTGGAATATTTTTTCACGGACAACGGGTAAACATTATTAAAAAAATGCTCCCAAGAACTGAAACGTTTCTATGATAAATAGCGTCATGTGTACGAACCGAATTGATTTATCCAATTCTAAATGAACTTGAACAAAGTTGCATGCAAAAGGTATAAGAATTAAGAATGAAAAACAAAAGTTCTGAAAACAAAAATATTTAATTGACTACAAAATGGCAGCAGAATTGGCAGTAGAGTTTGTACTAGCTTCAAACGTGGTCAAGAGATCTAAAAACACCACTTTAGCAATGTTGCTAATATAATTGCGATAAAATTGTTATTAATCAATATCTACTCTATTGCTTGAGCAACAGAATAGAATATTCCATTTTACGAATTTTATCGCAATGCATATTTATTTATATTGCTAATGTGGGCTTTTATAACCGCAGTTGACTTCTTAATTCTTCTTAACCGTAGGCGGGTTTAGGGGCAACCTTCACGGAGCTCTCAGCACGTGGGGGGTTGGCAGCGATGTAAGCCAGAGCGCGGGCGATGGCCTCAGGAATTGGGGGCGACTGGGGGAGGTGGCTACCCTGTGAATGAAGAAGAGAATATTTTTAGCATTTCCAATGACATTGTTAGCTTGACAGGTGCAATTTTCATACAAAATATAGTCAAAATATATTGAAAGAGTGACTATAGAATTTTTTTCATTCTTTTACATACAAAATTACACTTGCGAGTAGTCACTTATAATCAATTCTACTTACTTACTTGTTTAAAATTTAACGTTTTAAAATGGCTCAAGAGGTATTTAAAGGTAATTCCGATATCGACGGCACACAGCGATTCATCCCCGAAATTACTACCACTATCAATAGTGCTGCGCATCAATCAACCAATTCTTTTATGTAATCTCATAGAAACTAGCATTGAAGTCTCTATAGAGAACGTAATGGGGACCAGCTATAATGCTGCGGCAGTATTGCTGCGTGTTGCCGAAATAGGATTCATACTTTTGATAAGATATCTCTTGAGAAGTGTGATAGATTTAAGATTATTCAGGATCTCATGGCTATGGCGCCGTCAAGTTTTTCAAAGTAGCGTACTTTTGCTGGGAAGCGTTTCGTAATAAACTCACGGGGACGTGTTATTCTTTGTTTTACTTTTCTAAGGAACGTGTCACACTCCACTTGTGGGGTCGAGTTCTTTTTTTAATGTGTTGGCTCTGTCAACTTACCGAGGGCTGGAATCCGCCTTCGTTGGCGACGTAAGACAGCTGAACCTGTTCGCCATTGGGAGCAGTGTATGCGAAACCGCCGCTGACATCCAGGTAGGGGTACTCCTAGAAAAGACAAAAAGAAAATGTTAATCATACTTGTCGCAACAAAAAAAGTACAATTGCTGGGAATAAATCGAACTCCTTGCTCGAACCGAGAATCGAATCAGGGACTTTATGCTCAATAGTCGCATCTCCGACCAATAAACTAACTTAATCACTAAAAATGTTGTCATTTACGAAGACCACACGTGGTTAGAACGTGATACAAAACTAGTTTCCATAAATTATTTGCCGGCGACAAGGTCTCCTAAGCTTTTATTTAACGATCAATATAATTTAAATATATTCTCAGTATTAATTTAACATATAGTTAACATATATTTGGACCTTGACATGTGTCGAATGATGATTTTGTCTAGACGGCAACAGTCGTAAAGTAAGGTCAAAATCAGTAACCGTTAATTACGGGATTAACCAAGGATTACGATTACAGATTTTGACCTTACATCCATTACTTATTTGACTAGCCTGTTGGTCTAGTGGTTAGTGACCCTGACTGCTATGCCGGGGGTTGTGGGTTCGATTCCCACCCAGGACAAATGTTTTTTTATGATGAGCATGATCGTTTGTCCTGTGTCTGGGTATCATTTATCTATAACTAGTTTCTGCCCGCGACTTCGTACGCGGATCCTGTTCGTTTATGGATAAAAAGTATCTTATGTCCGTCTCCTGGCTCTAAGCTACCTCCCTACCAATTTTCAGCCAAATCTGTTCTGCCGTTCTTGAGTTATAAGTGGTGTAACTAACACGACTTTCTTTTATATATATAGATATGTATGTATTTATTTATGTTTATCAGTTATCTGGTACCCATAAAACAAACTCTGCTTAGCTTGGGACTAGATGGCGTTGTGTGATAGTTGTGGAAAATTATTATATTAATATTACTAGATCAATCCTTGACTTGAAGTCCTTACTATATCATACAATCTAGACAAATGGGGTATACTAAACCCTTAACAAAATAATGCTAGTATGGATATAGATATAGGAAATTCCCATTTCCTTTCGTATCCATCCTGTCCAACCGCCTGCATTTTCTAGGATTATGACCAAGAGCTTTGCAGGTGCTATTTAAGTCCATTGACATGCAAAGACATGCCAGTAACTTACATAAAAGTATGCAAGTAGCTGGCATCCGACTGTATCATTCACCAATCAGAAGTCGTAAAGCGCTATGACATGCAAGCTACTTACATACTTTAATGTAAGTTACTGGCATGTGAATCGTAGGTCTTATGCATGTTACTGGCATGTAGCCTACATGCCATTGAGCTGTAACCGTTTCTGATTGGTGAATGAGACAATGGCATGCCTGCTACTTGCATATATTTGTGCAAGATCTTACTGACAACGTGCTATTCCCTTCACTATCGCACATCTGTAATTTGCAAGTGCAAGACAGAGACAAGAATATTTGAGAAACCCTTCACCCACAAGGTTGAGGCATTGAACTTCTCCAGTATTTATTAATTATATCGTTCCTCATTTGATGTCATCATTAACATTGTTAATGATTTTGTTACAATCAAGATTTTTATTTGATTCGGTTGTAACGACTTTGCATATTGAGACGCAGTTTATACTACAGGTGAAATATTAAATCATTTGTTAAGATCACTTTTTTTTTTAGCGTGGTAAAATCATCAAATGAGTCCTCCCACCCCGGGCAGGGCGGAAGGGACTGTCAGACTTGTACTGACTAAAATCCACGGTGTCCTTCGATAGCTCTTAATGTACCGGGGTCACGGTGATGGAATAAGTCCCGCGACCCCGGCAGGCTTTGGCCCTCTGAGAGGGGGCCCCGTCATTATGCTGACGCTCTTTGAGGCGCGCGTGGAACACGACGCGCCGTCGACCCGGGTGTTATGATCACTTACATAATTATGTAAACTAAATATTCTGTCACATTTTTCAAACATTCTGATATTAAAGAAGTTGAGACAATGTTTTCAACGTTATTTCCACTTATTACAAGGTAAACCAATGTTCAATAAAATGTAAAATTTGGACAACACACAGTCAATTTACATTTAATTTATGTTTTCCCTTGTCTATTTTAAGTCGCTATCGGATAATATATTAGATTCCGCCTTGCGTTGAATACGTACGATAAACTTAATAATATTTTTTTTTCTTTATAATACATAGGTTTTGGCTTGTCTTTTCATTAACTGTTTGTTTAGTTTAACTCTTTAAATTTTTTTAACCAATTGTCAGAGGGTTATGTTGGACTCAAATTTAAATAAGCTTCTCAACTATGTGCGCGCCCCATACGATGGATGGGGATTGCCTATCCAAAAAGATTTGTCCCTAAAAAACCATTGTAAAGTCTGGATTAAAAAAAATACTTTGATATCTGATTGTTCTTGAAAACCGACATGTAGAAACAAATAAAATTTTAATATTTTTTTTTTAATTCTGGTGTCGGCAGGTTAGTACACACAGTACCTTAACTGCCAATATTAAAAAAAAAAACAGTTTAAAAATTACTCACAGAGTTCTGGTTCTTGGCAACACCCTGTTGCTGGGCAGAGATGCCGTTGCCGGTCTCATACTCGTACTGGTAGCTTCCTGAGGGGTCGATGTCAACGTTGTTCTTCAACACCGGGGCGTTGGACTCATCCTTGAGGACGTGGGACACGTCTGCGCTAGCGCACGCAACAGCTACAGCCAGAACTACTAGGAATTTCTGGGAAAAGAAATTATAAAATGAATAAAGATGATAACGGAGAAGTAAAATGAGAAAAATAAGCGGTTGGTTACAAAACAATTTTTATAGTAGATATTATTCAAATGTGGAAATTAGTCAACATATTCAAATCAACAACGGAAAAAACCATAAATAGTTATATTTTTTGAGACTTGATTGAAAAATTTTAAAAACCGCTACACAAAATTTGAAAAACTGATAAATGTTTAGTAAAAAAAATTAAGTTTCAATACTATATTTTATTACTTATTAGCTGTTGAATAAAATCCTATAAGGCTTACCATTTTGTTATTTGGATGTCAACCTTTTGTTTCAATCTGAATGAGATATTTTACGTTCGTCTTTATATACCAAATGTCCAGAATAGAAATGAGTTGGTTTTATTCGTTTTTGAGCACCGCCATTGGTCGAAGATTATAAATCTAATGCAGATTATTCGAAGATGCAATTTAAGATGCATATTAATAATATAGTTTATGTGATCAAGGATGTGTGGATGCTGGATTCTGATAAACCGGTAATCTATATAACCATATTAGGAACATTGTTTGAATTTATAGCACTTAGTATTGTTTTGTCGTGGAATACTTGTACAAAATTTAAATAAAGAAGAACGGTAGATACGTACCCTTCCTTTAACGCAGATTAGGATGGAGGCACCTGAAAATAAGTTGGTTGAACATGATCATTAAATTCAGTTCAATACTAATAGTTGACTGTAAAAACGTATGGATTAAAGGGTGCAACGATGAGATAAAATGTAATAGATTGTTATTAACAAACAACCCAGTTGAAATGCTCTAACTTAATAAATTATTATACCGTTGAATGAGAACACATAGATTTATGCATCCTTTAGCAACGTAGCTGATCTTACCTTATTTCCTCGGACCTTAATTCCTGCAAATTTTTCGCATAGTTTGTATAAAATGCAACAATAAAATACAGACAATTCGAATACCTTTTCAAGTCAAATCTGAAATCAGTTAGTTTACTAATTATACCAAAATAATTTGTGGTTTATATCAAATTATTAATTTGTGGAAAACGTGTTATTACTTCCATAGTTTTCCCTGAAATGAATCGTTATTAAATTAATATTGTTATTTAATTATTGTTACAAAAATGTATAAAATTAATTGGGAAATTATGCATTAAACTGGCTTCAATCTTTGCTTTTGCAGGGAAAAAGGATTAAAAACTAAATAGTAGTGTTGATTCGGATTAACAAAATATCAATTGTTTTTATTTTGCCTTTTTTTTCTAGAGCTGTTATTTTATTCAAACAAATCATAAAACTCTCTCATCATCAACACGTACTGGTGTCATTTTATGAATGAATTGTGAAGGAAAATCTCTTTATAATCCGCTGAATATAATATTTGGACGACTGCAACAATAGTCCAAGGTTATTAGTTCTTTCTGGTTTGGAAACAGCTGTCCAAAATAAGGCAAATGCACTGTTTCCATATTGTTCACGAGACTTCACGCTCTTAAGAAATAAACAGAAGGCTCATAAGACTATACCATTTCAAGAAGAAATGAGATGAAGTTAGTTACAAATTACGCGGTATAGACTGGCTGGGAAAGTAGCTCTCTTTTGACAAATAGCTCCCAATGACATACATAATCATCTGCCTAGCCTTTTCCCAACTTCATTAGGGTCGGATTCCAATCGAACCAGATGCAACTGACATCTCGTTCGATTGGAAGCCGGCCCAATTAGACCCTATTATTATTGTTATTGTTTTTCAGTATTTTACTTGGAGCCATGCCTATTGGACCTCCAAAATCATCATCAGTAACTGAATTATAGGACACCCCATGGTAAGACTGGTTGTCAGACTTTAGAGGATTTGGCTAACGATAAATAGTAAAGACTGTCAATGATTAAAGATATTTTACTATTATTCAATATGCAAAATTGACTAAAAATATTTGGAAAAATGTAACTCGTTAGTTAAAACTCATCATGCTTATTCTCTAAATCTATGAAAGAGAAGAAAGTCATCATCCTCAGGGCGTTAATCCCGGTTATCACGTTAACTAAAAAAAGGACTGTCCCATCTTCACTCATCTGTTTGCATAATCATTGGTACCCCTTCCCAATGTGATACCTATTAATAAAACAAGTGATATTTGCTAAAAATTTATGCTAGGCGAGTAGGTGAACGTTAGCTGATCTGATTGTAATTCAAGGTTATAGGTACCCGTCTTCTTTTAGCGACCAACAATTGACGAAATCTTAATGAATACCTTAATTTAATGGCATTGTGGGAAAAGCAACTTTAGGCCATTACTAGAATGTTGAAAGTCCAATGGAGTGCTTTCATAAAAGAATTTAGTTGTCAAGTGCATTCCTCGAAATACATTAATACATAAATTATGTGAGAACCTTGATATTGATATAGTAAAATAAAACATAGATTTTAATAATAACGAATGAATTGACATTTCAATTAATTTTATTTCAGTTTTTATGACTCATTATTAAATGTTTGATATTTTGAAGATAAGCTCAATGACGCCAAATGGCTCCTGAAATCTTATAGTTTGGCAAAGAAATATAAACATAATGTCCGGATTGTGTATAGTTTCGGTCGGATAATTTTAAAGTAAAACGCGGGTGAAGTCACTGGCAAAAACTAGTTGAAATCAACACGTTTTATAATTGTTTCCATTCCTAAATATTTCCCTTTCCTTTTCATGAAATTTAAATACTTACAATAAATCAACTAAACTCAGAGACAAATCAAGGAAACGGAAGATTTTATTTACTTTATTTGGAATTTAAATTGTTTTATTTAAACATTGAATTATTAAAGTTTTACACAATAATAATGTTTTTATTTATCTTCGTAAACACTCGAATCAATTAATTATTTGATATTTACATTTTGTGAGGATTGGTATAAAACGGCCCTTACTAACGAGGTATGTGCCATGTATAAGAAACCAGCAATTTAATTTGGGTGATGAACATCTTCACCACTAACTAGCTCTCGAAAGATGTAGGAAAGTAATAGGTGCAAGAAAAAAAACATGATGACTGACTAACGTGGCCGTGGAACGCAAAGGGCAACTGCAGGAACAGGGCAACTGTCTAGTTGGTCAGTAATAGGCAGTCAATCTCTTACGCTCCACCCAGAGCGGGAAAAAATATTAATTGATATTTTTACAAAAAAAAAAATGTTATGAATTTTATATTTCAGCCTAAGTGTCCTTTTCAGAACCCCAGATGAATATAGATGAAGAGCTCCTGGCTAAATAGTTACAGCCGCACAGGCCGATTTTTCGGGTAAAGCCGCGCTTGCCGAGGCTGGTCTGTGGAAGGGTGACCATCTGTGATAGCGAGTTTCCTCCGTGTCTCGGAAAGCACGTTAAACCGTTGGTACAAACTGTCATTTTTTGTAGATCTATGTATACTGTTAGTCAGAAACTCTAAAGTCTGACAACCAGTCTTGGGGTATCGATGCCCAGTTGTAGCGTACTTAACATCTACAAAAAAGTACACTCGCGCCATCTATAAGGTGATGGAAAAACTAAGAAGTCAACATCGCGCAATCAAAGTTATCTTCGACAATAGAACACATAAGATATTCCGACACTGAAAGTCGGGCAGAAAGCCCACCAGACGCAACACCCGTCTAGTTGGAAGGTACCTTCCTTTTCACCGGGTAGCGAGGAACTTTACTCTCTGTTCCTCGCTACCCGGTTGTAACCAAACAGTTACTGGGTTGTGGAGGTCGGATAGGCAGTCGCTCCATGTAAAATACTGATATTAAGCTGCATCTGGTTTGACTGGAAGCCGGCCCCAATATAGTTGGGAAAACGCTAGGATGCTTGAGATGAGATGAATGTAGATGAGGCAATTCAACAATAACTTTCATTCTTCATTCAACTCCCACGCATGAATGCTAAGCAATTTGCTTAAATAGATGCACTCTTGACCTTTACTTTTTATTGTTCAAATGTGTTACTTTATGACCGTGTCTCAGTTTCCTATTAGCTATAAATTAAATACCATCACACCTGCTTTCCTGAACCAGTTCTTATCTATTGAACGGGTTTAACCATGCATCATAGAAAACACTACATGCACACACTAGTATGCTCAGTGACAGCGATTGGTTACTCTGTTTGTATAGGATCTTACCTTGCCGCCTTAAAGCGTGAATAGTTACGCTCAGAGAACGGGACAACGACGCTTGACAACTTGATAGCTCTGTCTCTATCCCACAGCCTACAGACTCACGCTGTAAGACACCAGGCGCCATATTACGTCTCAAAACGAGGTTTATTCTAGTGAGTGAACAAGATGACGCTAGACGGCTTGTATAGCTCTTTCTTTCACTCAATGGAACAAGTCTGGTTTTAAGACGTCATAACGGCCGCAGGAACATTTCCACACAGACTAAAGAGATATATCGTATACAGGGAAATGTATCAGGTTTAGCTATTAGTATATAATTATGTACCATGTATTTAAATGGTCATAAACGGAGAAGGAAAAAAATGACAGCATTTTTTTTTCATGACACATGTAAGTTAGCAAATTCTGTGAATAAAATTAATCAATTAGTTTTTTCTTGGAACTTTGGATTCAAACTATGTATCTACCGCAGCACTAATGCTGCTAGTGCTAGGCCATCGCAGTCATGCTCGACAAAGTCGAAGTTTCATCCCATTCTTATCGGCCTATTGCGTCGTTCGTACAAGTTATGAGCTTAGCAGACAGACGATGCCCTAGTCGCTAAGTAGTCTAGTATATTAAATCAGTAGTTTGGTGCTTCAAGTCCAGCTCGCAATCAATTTATTAGTTGTTAAAAATTTCATAACCCTTCCTTTTTTGATTTCCTCATATTCGTGTAAGAAGCTTTACAATTTGTAAAATATCTATATTATAAAAATCAATTGCTGTTTGTTAGTCTCGCTAAAACTCGAGAACGCCGCCGGTAGGGACCGATTTGGCTAATTTTGCTTTTGATTTATTTATGGAAGTCCCAGGGAAGGTTTATAAGGTTTGTAAATATGATTCTGTGGCGGTACGAAGTTTGCAGGGTCAGCTAGTTTAAGAAAAAAATCATAACTCAAAGTCAAAATCTATGAAAAGTTCCGACGATTAGATTAGTTTCGTCGAAGCCTGTTTTCACTAAAAGTACTTGATGTTTTGAGTATGTTGTTGACATTTTATCAATATGAGTATCAAAGATTATTAACATAATAGTTATAAGTCGTATTAAAGACAATTTATGATTCATCTCACAGCATCCTTCTTCCTTATGGCATTTTAGTAAATAGTTATTTTACGATATGGATGGATCTTCAAAAGCCTCGAGTTCACCTTTGTATTATTATAATTATCCACTACTAGCTGTTTTATTGCAAATTTTATTATCTTGCGAACTTAAAATCGGTAAAACACTAGCCTATTTAATATAAGACATTTATCGGTAAGACTGGAGATGGGACGACTATAACCGCCTCACTGACCGTCAGTAGTTAGCCAAGCCAAGGCCAAGAAACGAAGATTTGCTTTATGGTACGCTCATTACTCATCATCCCTACTTTTTTTTAAACATTTAAAAACAAAACGTCATTGTCGAGCAACATTTTTCGGCAGCAGCATTTTATGTTAATTCCATGAGTTCAATATCAATCTGGGGCGTATTACAACGTCCTAAAACCAGGCTTGTTCCAGTGAGTGAACGAGATGGCGCCAGACGACTTTTATAGCTCTGTCACTTGCACTCGCCGGAATAAGCCTGGTTTTAAGACGTTGTAATACCCCCGTGGTCTTCCAACCAGCTTCAATTGGAAACTATGGCTGTAAAGCCAAGTTCAAGGTTGTCTAGGAATGTCACCTTCGAAGCAAACTTTGAAGATGATATCATTCTTGTGAATACCAGTTGTGGTGAACGTGTGCGGAATATCTAAATAATAATTATTGTTGTTAGGGCTGTGATGGACCTCGCTCTCGGCTTTGGAGTCATTTGCGGAGGATTTATAGAGAATCTAGTCCGACACAGAGCATTGAGATAAAACTAGAAAATCCAAATTGTTCCCTTCGTATAAGCAACTATTTAAGGAAGCCAGCTTAATGCCTTTCCACCAGAGATGTGCTATATACTGCTGCGAGGATCTAAAAGCTGAGCTACGAAACTATGTGATCGTTTCCACTGATGCTACGCTATGTAGCTGTGCGAGTAAGATGTGCTATAAAGATGGGTAGCTGTGCTTCGAAGATGGGCAGCTCGAGCTATGCGATGTATCGATAGTTCGGAAGACGACCCATAGCACGCATAAAAACACATCTAAGTTGAATCCGTTTCCACCAGTGCTGTGCTATGTAAACCAATGAATATGATTGGTGGATATCAAACGCATCCGCAGCAACGTAGCATAGCGCATCTATGTTGGAAAAGCAGTCTTAGTCATACATACAGTACTAATTACATCAGTTTGTCATTAAATTGGCTTAAACATGTAAATTCCATTAAACTATATCAAAACCCCCACCTTTTTTCATCACCAATTTCGTTTTTTTTTCTTTCACTTTTTTGCAACTGGTTAGTTGGTCTGTGTTGTATCCCTGATTCAATTATGAAAAAGGTTTTAACATCAAACACTTCGTCGAGCCTTAACAATTCTTTCCGATTCGTCTTGATGTATTTTTGGACGGGGTTTTCCCTATCTAGTAGGCTTTAGCAAATAGTTCTCACGTTATTACGTAAGTCAATATTTACGATATTAAAATATAAGGTATTTCTGTAAGACCAGCTGGGGAATAATTGGTTCATTCATTCATTTGGAAAAAAATTGAGGAAATGTCACCAAAACCACAAATGGTTACAAGAACTGTCTATTGATACTTTGGCATAAATCTACGTAGTATTAGGTATTCTGTGGTAAATCTAAGAAGGAAATATCGCTAATACCGCTCATGATGATATGTATATATAAATGTTAAATTTTGGGAAAGAAGAATGCAACAACCTACAATACTTAATTAATAAAATAAATACACTACGAAACTTAACAGTTTCTAGAGATAAGCAATTAATCTATAACATTGCACAACCAAGGTGTGCTATTCGCAAGGTAGCCGGTAACAGCTGGATAAGAGTAGCCGGTCATGGAGTGAAATAGCTTATGTCCAGCAGTGAACTGCTATAGGCTGACGATGATAATAATGACAAAGTTAAACATAAGTGGTTTAAATGATTAGTAGTAGTAAATTTAGTAGATAGTTGCAAATCTGTTTCAGAGGAAAGTTTTAAATTGTGCTAATTTAGGTATAAACCTTTTTCAGAAAGTTTTTGCCGATAAGTTTTTAGACCTATGTATCGTGCTCATAAGCGTCAATTTTCATTAAAATCGGTTTACTATTTTCGAAAAATAAAAATATTCAAAGACCTTTTTTTTACATAGTCTTGAAAGTTCGGCATACGATTCGAAATATAAAGGTTTTTCCATCATATCCAAAAAAAAACTAGTAATAAAGCAGTTTGCAATCAATATGTGGTGCGTTTGTCTTGACACGCCGATGGCGGCACGATACATAGCGTGCACACGACGAATGATGAATTTATAATGCCAACATAATGTCGTTAATCACTCTAGGGTTGAACGGTCGACCAATTGAGGAGTAAACATTTATTTCGGCTTATGGATTTTTTTATGTCAGTAAGGAATTTCGTGTTTTATTGATTTAACCAAGACCATGATTGTGGATTTTTAATTTCATCATCTACTTAATTTTTTGAAAATTTTGTACCTATAGTTTTTCATGTTGTTTAGTTTATACCTAAAATTATCTTTTATTTATTTTTAAAATTAGATTAGCTCATAATTTAATTCCGATACTTAAAACTAGTCAAAGTTATTACAAGAGAAAAAACATCATTTGTACTACACATTTTTGAATACAAATTAACATTCACAAAATAAAATAAAGTATATACGAATGAAATTATAATAGTCTTATAATTGATAGGTAGTTATGTTGTGTCTATGATACTATGTCCCGTTTTACAGTACTCAAGCATTACTTAGAACTACATTAAAGTCATTTGATTATTTGAAATTAGTTTTAAGTAACGTTCGAATCTTGATAGACGTTCTTTATTACAGGCCTTAGTGTTGTATGTTTTTGGGGGGACCTACGTCTCACCTGTCTACTTTGAGCGAAGGCACTATAGGCTATGTCCTACAACCTGTGGTGACAGTTGACCATCCCAACTGGTGGTACTAGGCCTCACCAGGGCCGTCTGGCTTGCGACCTTCATCCTGTCGATGTCGAAGTCCGGCTGAAACAGTTTTTGCTACGTTCCGCTGGTGCACAGGAGTTCAAGTCGCGTCTGGGTAAGCTCACTTTATCATAAGTCTCCTGCTTGCTTGTAGACTAGATTGAGGCTAAGAGCAATCACATTTTAAATTTAAAACAAAACAGAACGAGTCTGTCTAGAGAATCAACTCAGTTGTACATTTAAATGAAACCATTTTTATTAGAGCTCGGCTCGAGGGAAATGAATACGACAACACACCGGGGTTTGCGGTACACGACACTAGAAACGTGTCCGTGACGAAAAAAAGTTACCTACGTTCAAAAATCATACTTATTTGTATCTAATCTAACCTTTCAATATTTCTTTTAGTTTTATATTCCATCAAAGGGCACTGGTGTGTCATGTTTTGTGTTTTTTTTTAAATGTCGTATTTTCTAGGTCACGACATAAATATTACCTTTGGGCTTACATATTTTCTGAACTTCAGTCTATTTAAAATTTAACAATTATTTGATAAAACTCTTTTAAATATGTCACAATTGCTTATAAGGCGCTTTTAATGTAGACGCAAAAACGGTGTTATTGGGTTTTTCCAGTAAATAATCTGGTCACAATTTATTAACTAGTCTTCGTCTAAATCGAAGAGTGGATAATAAATTGTGCCTAGGTTTACCCCTTTACATAGTCAAAAGAAAAGTCACACGGTCTATTTTTCACAAATTATATAAATATATAATTTGTGAATAATTATATTTTTAGTGACAACCCTACACGCTTTAAGATTTGCACAATATTATAAATTATAAAAGCTCATTTGTCGAATGTTTCCTTGACTCTAACATTATAATATCAACATTTCCTTTCGATTAAAAAAAAATTAAGACAACATAAATAATTATGAACAAAATGCATAGGTAACGTTAATTTATATGCAAAGCTGTTAATCTTCCGATTGTTACGAAATATAAAATTGGTTAATAAAGTCAAATATTCATTCTATTTTAATAAAAATTTTGGCAATATCCAGATACATGTTATTATCAGATTTATTTGGGATCGAGATATTTTTTTACGCTTCCGTAACGGAGGGTAAAACGGGTTCCTATTCTGTCTGCCTGTCCGTTACCAGACTGTCTCATGAATCGTAATATTTAGTTACACATTTGATCACAGATGATGTACGAGTATTTTGCTAAACCACAAATAGTAAAAATAAAGAATAAAATAAATATCTATAAAGGGTGCTTTCATACAACAAACGTAATTTTTTACTCATTTTGCTCGATATTGATAACGGCAACAGACACTGAAATATTCACATTAAAAATAAAAATAAAACAAATGTTATAGGGGGCTCCCATAATAAAAATTTGTTTATGGCCGTTTTAATACATAATAGTGGTACGGAATTCCTCGTGCGGCGCCCGACTCGCACTTGGTCTAATTTTTTTTGTATCATATAATACTTTTTTGGAAACTGTAGTGACGGCTAAAACGGTTATATTAATCTAGGTTTTAAAACGGTACATAACATATATAACCATCCAGCCGAAGATCCATCCTCACAAAATTACGTAGTTTTTTTTTTACAGTATGCGTATGAAATAGAGAATAAGATAAGTAATAAATAAATAAGAAAGATTGATAACTTAATTTATGTATGACATTAAATAAAATAAATTGGCGAAACACAATCTTTAAAAGTCAGATGATATTAACGATGCATGTAAATAAGGAATCAATAAAATTATTATTGCCTTTTTGGGCAAATCTTGTCATGCATGATACATATTATTTTAATACTGCTATAAATATTTAATTGATTGATTAGTAGGTTAAATAATTTCATAAGTTTCAAGGTTAAGCTTGTCTTGCTGAAATTGGTTGGTGGATGGGGAACCACCTCCAACAAAGACGTCGTTTCGCAGAAGGAGGCGGCAACGCGTTAGGTGACTCCTTTGCTGACACAATTCACCGCAGGAGGAGGATTACGTTGAAGGATCTGCCACGACGCCTTATCATGCCACCGTAAAAGTTGGGAGCGGGCGATAGATCAGGCTATCACCAGACCTGGATACTGGTGACCTGCCATAACGTCTTAAAGTGAAAATAATTACAGTGTGAGATGGCACTAGACGATTTGTATCGCTCTGTCTTTTTCAGACAGTGGAATTACCCTCGTTTTAGACCGTCATGGTTGGCAGGCCATTTGGTAATCACTCAGGTCTGGATCCCGCCAAAAAAGTTGGTGCTCAGCAACGGGTTGCGTTTGATGAGTCGGTAGGAGGCGCTATTGGCGATAAGAGTCAAGAGAAGAGTCATTTATCACTGCCAACGAAAAGGGTACCTGTATTATAAAAAAGCTCGTAAAATAAAATCTACGATGTCAAAAAAAAAAAAAGCATTATTCTATATTGGGGATATATTCATATACTACATTTAAAAACTAAACTTAAAGGTAAAATTAACGATGTCAAAATAAATTTTAATTTTATGGGACCAGTTCTTTTTTTGTTCGATACACTTGCCATAAAGAATAACACTAATTGGACCAGAAACCTCGGAGTAATCGGTGTACATACGTACATTAACAAAAAAATTAAAACGGTGATAAAGTCTTGTTCAAACTTGCGAGTACGTCGCCGCGTCGGCACAGAGAATGGTTATCATGATATAGTGAAGTGAATAGTAATACCATTACTTGAAGGATTTAATTGGTACAAAAAATAATTAAAACACAGCGTAACTTATAAGGGACAGAAAAATAAAGTTTTTGAATATTTTAAGTTGTCTATTACCAAAATTAATCAAACGACTCACGTTTTTTAATAATATTTCATAAAACATTTTATATAATTAATAAATTCGCATAAAAATCTAGGCTAAGCTAGGCTATAATATAACAACTGAATATCTAGATAATATAGCAATATATCATTAGTTTTGTTGCTTAAAATACCTTGACATTTATGTGTCACTAATAAACTTAATTCAATTAATGACTTAATGATGCGCCTAAAGGCACTAACATAACAAGATGGTTGTTAACTATTGTTTAAGGATAAAGGCATGGGTAGACTGACGTCTTCTAAGCGTGCGATTTACCGCTTGCTCATTGATTCCAAGCGTCCAGAACGCTTGAATCAAAACGCTTGGATCAATCAATGAAAGAAAGTGCTTCTTTTTGGGGTGAATAATAACCGGTGTTGCAAGAGACCGTTGCCTGTCACCTCCATCGAGTTCTTCCGGATCGGGTGGCGGTCCTAATAGTAATGATTCCGGGCAAATGCTGCCACCGAATCCAGTACTCCAGAAACTATCGTATTCGAGGAGGACACCGCCCGGCGAGAATTCCTGGTAGGTAAAGACGTCGTGGCGTCTTTCTAGCTCCTCACCCAAGTTACAGTCTCACCACCGCGTTTGCAGAGTGTCCGTGAGAATATTCGTGTCACGAGTCAAAACAATCCACGACTTACCAACCATAATATAAATAGGTACATAATAATAAAATGCACTAATACTAAAATAATAAAAAAATATAACTATAACTTTAAACCACAATAAAAAGAGGGCACAAAAATAATGTGTATCTCGGCTGCGTCGAATAGCTCCAATTCTGCAAAATTTCGGGCAGTTAGTGCAGGACTATGATAATGATGGACGCAGAGGAATTTTAAATATCCGTGATAAAAAAGTGATATCATTGCAGTGATATTTACTTAAAAATATACTGTTGCTAAAACTATCCGAAATTAAATTTAAATTGTTGTAAAAAAAGCAATTAACGACTTCGATTAATGGCTTCTATGTGACCGGAAATTTTAGATGCCGTATTTAATTAATTTGCTCTATTTTTATCTAATGGTTGGCTATACAAAATTATAAATAGATCGTTTCATAAAAAAAAACTAATTAATACGAAGTCTTTTAAGTTGAGGGGTTTTTTTAAATGACTATTTATCAATTATAAAACCGAAATATTTATTTAGCAACCTATTTATGAAACGCAACCCAAATACGTTTAGTCTGTACTGATCTTTATCTCAGCTATGCAGTTTAGATTGTTCCACATAATAACAGGTTGTACCATCACCTGATTTGAAGGTATGCTAGTCAGTTTTTGTGGTTATAAAATAATATAGTAAAGAAATATGATATATATCATCAAAATATGCCGGCAACATCGGTTCAAATGCTTAAATTGTTTTCAAAGTTAATCATCTTCGTCTTTTTAGCCTTTTCCCAACTATGTAAGGGTCGTCTTCTAGAATCAAGGGGCTCAAGAAGCAGCACAGCAAAAGGGAATGTGAAGGAACAGTATTTTAGTAAATACTACTGTTATTGTTACTCTCCAAAATAAAAGGGATTGGCTTCCAGTCTAATTGGATGCAGCTACACAAACTTCTCTTTTCTGCCTATAATCTATTTGACAGTATGGTATTGTTTTGACTACGTTGTAGTATTTAATTTGATCAACCGAATTCATTTTCAATTTATAGTCCGTAATGTTGTGCAAGTTTCACACAACTCGCATGCAATTTCTTGTAGCGTGTAATTAACGGACTTAAATGTATCGAACTGGTGACAGATTCGAGCATGTCATCGGTGAGGGAGAACAATCATATCATAGTCAAAGAGGTAGTACTGTAATGTAATGCTCAAAGTTGAATCTATAATGTTAAGGTGCTCCCTCACCGCGAGCATTCACCTGTAATGTAAAATAAAAGTGCGCGATTGGATGCTCCACTGCCTTCCGTCGCTGATGAAATTTTCGAATCTGGAACGTTACATTACAGGTGAATGCTCGTGGTGATCGAGCGCCCTTACATTACACACGACTGCTAGGCTTAAGGGGGAAACTCGCCTCTGGCCCGCGGCCCAGTTTACACGGGGTCGGAACAGTAGTACCAGTAGTAACAGTAGTAACTGGTAACCGGTGAGGGAGCGCCTAAAGGGTCGTGCCTTACTCATACAAAAAAGTGTCGAATTGTGTAGGAATAAATTTGTCTATTCTTGGTAGACTAACGATAGAGATAGTGCTACGCGAACAGGAGACGATACAACCACCTGTGAGCTAATGTTGTCACTAGCCACACTGCGGTCAACTAAGTGATGCGGTAATTGCAGAATGCCATGCGTTGTGCAGTAGATGAGCTGTGGCTGTTTGTATAACAGGACATACTAAACGCTTTACCTTTTATATTCATAAAACGTTTCCCCACCCTAGAAGTGGAGTTCCTAGGGGTCTTCACCTCAGAATTCAGCTACAGTGGATGGAATTTTATGTTTCAAAATGTTTTGCTAAAAACTTACATAATTATTATCAAATTATTATCAGGGAAGAACTGGATATCATCATCATGCTGATGACTTATCTAAAGATACCGATTTCAGTCGAGAGCCCTCGCAAGTGGCATAATGATCAATCTTATATGTGGCTCAGGTTGGCGCACCACTATCTAAAATAACCACGAATCAATACTGTCTTCTACTAATACTGTACTGTACACCTATCTCCGAATCAACTCAACCGATTTCATAAAATATTGTTGTGAATAATTCCTTGAAAGATAGTTGTAAAACCTATCCATAGATCCAATATTTTCAACTTTATCTTTCATCAAGAATGGGAAAGCTTGTGAGGATGGATGGATGGATATTTGTTAATCTCTTATATATAAAAATCAATTGCTGTTCGTTAGTCTCGCTAAAACTCGAGAACGGCTGGACCGATTTGGCTTATTTTGGTTTTGAATTACTTTTGGAAGTCTAGAGAAGGTTTAAAAGGTGATTCCGAGGCGGTACGAAGTTTGCCGGGTCAGCTAGTATTTTATACAAAATAATATCATAGTATCGTTGGATAATATCAACATGAACGCGGGCAAAGCCAAAAGCAACGGCTAGTAAGGTATTAAAACAACAAATTTATTTAACTCTTTACATTATTTATTGCCTAGAAAACAAACAAACAACAGAAAAATAAAGTTTTTAAAGCAATTTTACGCTTTCACTGCAGGTTCATCGAGTGCATTACATGTTGGCCTAGTTTCATTGAAATCTTACTTTGCTAGAATAATTGTTTAATTTATTCTCCCTTGTAGGGGTGAGCTGCGATGTACTCAAGAGACCTCAGGATGTAGTCGGGGATGGGTTCTGGGGCGGGAGCAACGGGAAGGTGGTCACCCTGTTGAAGAAAAAAATCACATTAATCTAAGTACCACAAATTATATGTAAAAGATTCTCAACATGCTAAGGGGGAGTTTTATTTTACCTGTGGGAATACCAACCTAACGGGATGAGTAAAATAACAGAAAGTGTTGTACTTCGAAATAAGTACCTAATTCCTTTCTGAAGAAATCAGTTAATCTATTTTTCTTTGTACGTGACCTTTTAACCTATATGTACTAGGTCATAATTTATTTAAAAAAACTCACAAAAAAACATATTTATTGGTCTTCAGTAAAAGGTCAAGTAAAACGGCTAAAATCAGGTTTCAGAGTTTTTTGAGGTTCAAAACATGTTCTATTATTTGCTCGTGTGTGGACTATGCAAATCAATTGAAATCGAACATCAAACAAGTTTTGGCGATGTTTTATTAATAGGTCAAAAGTTGATTCTACTGAACTTATTCTTTAAAGCAGAACTTTTATTTATACTGATAATTTAGTTTAAGTGCACGCAGTTAAAATTATTTCTAGCCCAAAAAAATGCGCTCGACTACTCTTTCTACATTTATATCATAGTTATGCTTTTTGGTGTTTTGGCAAGCGTAGGGAACATGTTAAGTTTGTTCACAACAACATGTTTAGTTTTTGTTAACTTTCCCCCTTCTCTCGAATTTCTCCTCCATCATGGAAGTTTTTACAAATATGTAAACTCAGACAAACAGCCAGACTCGAAACCATCTGTACACCATTAAAATATTTGTTCTGTACGGAAATCGAATTAATGCGGCATATAGCGTGACGATTTTGACAGCACGGTTGGCGTAGTGTCCACTTCGACACAACGCCAGCCGTATCATCAAAAAGACACGTTGTTTTATGATTGATGCTGTGTTAGGTATACGTACCACGGGGTGGTATCCGTTCTCGTCGGCGGTGAAGGTCAGGGAGTAGCGTTGTCCCTCAGGGGATACATAGCTGTTGGATCCCTGAACATTGAGAGCGACCTCGTCCTGAAAAATAATTAACATAGTTAAAATTTATCTTCAAAAAGTAATGATTAATTAATTTGGCCTGAATAAAGTAAATGAAGTGGGCAAAACAAGCTAAAGGAATTGGAAATCATGCGGCTTCTTTGATTGGTAAAATCATCAAACGAATCCTGGCGCCTTGTTTATAGTGGATGGGACTGTCACATTCTTGCAGACTAAAATCCTTTGGTTGAATTTTTAGTTCCAGGGTCACCGTATTCTGCTCAGACATTCTCGTGACTCATGTGACTATTCGCAAATTAAACATGTCTGATAAAGATTTACTTGTTCTAAGCACTGGATTTTAAGCTCACCTTTCCGACGGCCACCACGTTGCCGCTAGCCTGTGCGGTGATGCCGTTGTCGGTTTCGAAGGCGTACTGGAAGTTGCCAGCGGGGTCCTGTACACTTTCACTGCGGAGGACTTGCGCAGCCTGGTCTGAGGTGGCGTATGCGCACGCGACGATGCAAAGGGCGACCACGAAGGATTTCTGTTGATTTTTTTTATGTTTAGAGATTTTGCACAAGTTATTTTTTTTTTATTCTGTATTTGTACCTATTTATAATTTTTTCAGTTCATGTATGGTAAAAATTATAATAAGATTTTTTTTTTGTTTTCTTATTATTATCATGCTAGTGACAAGCTAAGTATTATTTTGCGAGTAATAATTTGATACACTATTTCTATTTGGAATGAGATGTAGTAGATATTTTACAATCTGTAATGGTACCTGACTTAATTGCTTTTGTAAGTTAATTTAAAAATGACAACTCGCTTAAAAAAATATTTATGTCTTGATTGAATTTTCTATAATACTGTTATAATCAATAAATAAATATGGTGTTATACATTGCTATACTATATTTATGAATATTGCATAGTTCAGAAATACAAGAGAATCAATCTTAAACAAAAAACTCAAGATATGAATAATAATGTTATAAAATGCTTAAATTATTTCACTTTTTTAAAAACTATGTCAAATTGACAACAAAATAAAGTTCTTTTCTTTAAATTACACATCTTAATTTTTATCAAAAAACTCATTTTATTTGAATGATATTGTAAAACATTTATTTTAAGTGACGATTGCTTTAATAAAATCTTCACAAATTGATTTATCGTAATTATTGGGAAAGAGCACTTTTTACCGACGCGAACGATTCATTGAATCACTAATTAACACACGAAGAAACATGTTTTACTATATCACGGATGCCTTCACTTACCATGATGTTGCTTATTCGGACTGCTGATTCAATCTGATTCTGAAGACGAATCTTAGTTTCTTATATACACAGTCCCAGGAATATCGAATGAAATCATTTCTGCCTATAACTCCACCGGTAGGAAAGGTCAACTTTTGTTTTTTTTTTCAACGCTTTAAGGCTAGTGCGTTTGACATTTTCATTCCGTGCAAACGAAAAACATGTTTGGACTAGTAAAAAAAATAAAGTAATACGTGAAATCCTATTTTAGTCTGAATATATTAAAGAAAAGTGAATATTAAGTGATGATTATTATCAATAGATAGGTTGTTAGAACATACCTGTTGTTTTATTACCAAGACAGTGAATTCGTCGTGGGAAACATTATGATAGAAATATGATTATTTATATGTGATGCACAACTTTCTAAAAAATCAAAACAAAAGTGCTATTGAAAGCCTAAAATTGTGCAAAACGTAAGTACAAACCAAAGGAACTCTTGTCGTTATTGTTTTGTAAAATTCTGACCATATTATAACTTTCTTTATATCTACCTATATTAATATTTCTTCATTTACATTTACATATTTTGAATTCTCATCAGGTAAAGGGCTATCGGAACATCACCGTGGATTTCAATCAGTACAAGTCTGACAGTCCCTCCTGTCCTGCCCTTGGTACAATGGGAGGACTCATTTGATTATTTTAATTGAATAATAGTTTTTTTTTTAATAGACATTTTAAGTTGGTGGACATATGATATTTGTCGTATGAAAATTACCGCCGCGAAAGCATAGGCATACGCAATTGCATACGTTTGGCAAGAATTTTATTGTATCATTGGAAGAAATTCTCTTCTTGTTTCATGTAACCAGGTCATTCGTCAAAAGCCATAAGGCCGCATTACCTATAATATATATATATATATATGCCTATATCGTTACAGACAAATTAGACAGGCCTAAATTGGAATTAGGCCTCCTAAACCTATGAGATCGTTCGCGATATCCCAGTAGTTCCATTGTCTAGTTCCATCATGGAACTACTGGGATTTTTTTATCTCACTAGTTCCATGGAACTAAAATACCTTTTCACCTCATCCCATCCAGGACCAGTTGCATATTATAAGAAAAGGTGGAACTGGTTCCCATGCAAAGTTTCGAAGTGGACGAGTTGCCCCTTACGATTTTATCTTGCATAAACAGAATGCCAGTTCCAGGGAATTATTGGGAGAAAAAATCCCAGTAGTTCCATGATGGAACTATACAATGGAACTACTGGGATATCGTGAGATCGTTTACTCATAGGTTGATTGTCCAGATAAGGGAGGCCCCCCTATTTGGATGTGTGTGTGTGTGATATCCCTCAAGTGCATTCAAACCCACATAAATTTCTCCCAGATTTATTTTATTAACGGAACTAAATCAAGGAAGATCGAAATAGTGGCGAAAGGAAGTCTGTTTCACTTGTGGTCCACGTCTTTCTAACGAGATTAAACGAAATATAGCCGGAAACTCCTACACCAGGAAGTGGTTAATAATAGGAAGGAGATGAATAGGGGATAACCTGCATTCAAATTCCATCGGATGTGTATTACAGGAGCAAGCTTAAGTCCTGTTTGAGATTGTAAAGATCATCTGCCTAGCTTCTTCCCAACGTTGTTTGGGTTGGCTCAAATAATTAGCTAGCAATAAATAACGAAAAGTTCATAAAAATTTTTTTCTTCATCCTCCAAAAAAAACGAGGATCGCCAAAACAGTTGATGAGTTCAGGTCAAGGCCAAATTGACGAATCGAAGAATCAAAGTCCGTAGGAGAATGAATGTCGAATATTAATTATATTTACTTAGCATTGCGCACTTAGGCATTCATTATTAGTAAATTTTCAACTGCTGAGTCTTCTCAAACATTACAAAATATGTAGCAGCCTATGCAGCCACCAGTTCGCATTAATAATGCCATAGTTGAGCCAAGAGTTTCGTTAATCATCTAATGGTGTAATCGATACCACAGAATAGGTAGAGACAGAAGGTTAGTTCCATAAAGCTTGCAAATACCCAGTTGTATCCGATGTTCCACAGTCGAACCCAGAGGCAATCCTTGCGGAACACCGCACGTCATCTCTCATCTCTCGCCAGTTCCACTCTCCCGACAGGGGTAGATGCCCCTGTCCGTCAAATACGCCTTTACCGCAATATAGGAAGGTAGACATTCTGTTTCACTGAAGTGCCTTCCTAATGCAACTCCAGGTTTGGGTGTTGAAGGTATTGACAATGTCAAGAGACATCGCCAAGACAACCCAACCCCGGGATATGGCAACCCCCGGCCTGAAAAGTCTTATGCGAATGGTTATTGTTGAACACTCCCTGAAAAACTCAAACTGGCTCTTCGTAAGATCCGGCCGCACCCGCACCAGGTTCGATGATGTAGTGTGCAATGACTTTTCGTGTCGAGCAAATTCAAATATTTGTATGGCCTACAGATCGTTATTCCAAATCTGTCTGTTTGAGCATGTCAGTTTTTAAATGTTTGGGTGTGACGCAACGTTGTATTATATAAATTTATTGTGATAGCCAGTCTATAGATTTTTTAAATATCTTTACTGTACTTGATTTAGCAACGAGTTTTCCGTTGTCGAAATAAGTTCAGCTTCTGAACCTTACTATCCGTGTCCAACATTCGGCGTATCGTCATGATAATGAAACAAAGCTTCGTATGACCTGGATATTATCATCATTGTTGACAGTGTTACCGAAGCCCTCTATATTACTCTGTATTACGAAACAATGGTTTACCATGTATCCATCTATTATTATCTGTCTGTATTTACTTATGGCTGTCAGTCTACAAAGCTGAATGCCATAGGCAACAAAGCTGAACTTTGGCATTTTTATGACCTTGATTTTGAACTTTATGTAATGGATTTAGGTATTGTTTTCTTCAAATTGAAATTATTCAAGTCTATAAACAAGCCTCATTATAATGTGGATTCTACCTTAAGACGCTTCCTCACCGAGAGCATTTGAGTGTAATGTAACATTATAGATTATTACTTTGAGTATTACATTACAGTACTACCTCCTTGACGGACGAGCATTCGCGTTCATTTTAGTATAGATTTAATACAAGGTGGGAATTATGACGCTCGATTGTTCTCCCTCACCGATGAAATGCTCTAATCTGTAACGTTATATTAATTAATATAATTAATAAAATGTCTCAATATTGTTAACCTATTCAGGGGGGAGCGAGACAACCCCGACACAAGTGTTGTTAACCACTTACTGGGGTTGTTTCAACTCATACATATTATGTAAATTAAGAGACTAATAAACGATATTTATTTATTTATTTAATTGTGAATGCTATGCAGAGATTTACCAATACCTAGCACTATGCAACTTGTGTGACTTTGTCAGCAAACTGTTATGTATGACTTTTATTTACATAATCATCATCTCATTTTTACTTTGACCTTCTGTCCTCGTGTTTTATATTTTATAATCTAGTCCCAGTAAATACCACTTAGTCTCACATTTGGAATATCAGTTTTGACATAAGAAAAAATAATCGAAAACTTCTTAACATGGCTGCCAGGTTTCTTTTGTATAACTGATAATTTATATTGATGAACTTTTTGAGTTTAGAGCAGTTTATTTTTATTTCAAAAGTTCATGCCCAGAATGCAGTCGTACACACGGCTACACATCAAGCTATACAAAACCAGTTTGTCTTGGTCTCGCTTCGTACGATTTATACACACAATTAACTGTCAGCTAATACTGGTTTTGCATAGCTTGATGTATAGCCGTGTGTACTGTATCTTTTAATAGCTCTTCTTGACTCTTTATAGGACATGCAATATAGATACTTTAAAAGTATACCGTTAAAGAGCTGTACAAAGGATATACAACTGCAGGTTGGGCATTATTTGGGCATGGTCCTTTATAATATTGTTTGTGTTTTTCAGAATATTAGCTAACTATTAACTAACATTTTAAAACTGGTATTGTCGCTTTTATTATTAGAACTTAAAACTTTCAGTTGAAAGAATATTTTCGAATAGGGGTTAGTAAAATCATCAAGTAAGCATGGGCCGCTGCGCCCGCCCTAGATGGAACGGAAGGGACTGTCATACATAAGCGAGCATGACAGTCAATTTCAGTCAGACAGTTAGGTAAAATGTATGCACATCCTAACAAAGGTAACCAAGAAACTGGATTACCAAATAAAAAAAGTTACTGTTTAAAAAAAACTTTATTCGATTTCGAAAAAAGAAGACGTTCTCACTTCGTCATAACCTTTCTTTATTACTACAGTGATAAAGTCTAGATTATTATGAACGCAATCTTCCATTAAATTAATACCCAAAAAGACTCCAACATAACTTGACCCACGACCCGACATGGTCTAGCGAAGACCACACTCGGTCACCTTGGAACGTACACTTTCATCCAACCTGCAATGCTAGAAGGAAACAGCCAAATAAAATATAATTCAATTATTGTTTTATTTGATTTTGATTGAAGAATTAGTTTAACCTTCATTTTTTTTGTGATGTTTCGGAAGTAGTTAGTGAAACGGTTAGTAAAGTTTGTTTATTTTAAGAGGAAAAGCTAGTTTTGTCTAGACACTGATGTGTGAAAGGTAGATGACGAAAGTATTTTTTTTTTGAGGAACACTGATGTTCGAAAAAAAAATCATTTTAACAAGATTTTATTTATTATGGTAAAAAGAACAGGTTTTTTTTAATAGTAAAATAATGAAAAATCGGAAAACGATGCTAATTTTTTTATGATAAAATTTTCTTATGTTATCCTTTTAGAACTTGCATAAACACAGGTTTTGGATTTCAATAAATTAATTTTAAAATTGTACTTTGATTTGATTAATTATTAAATTAATGGTTCTGTAACGCATGGCGACACCCAATGACTTAGCACGTTTTAGAATTCTTCAATCACGTGGTGACATTAACAGCACATTTTTAGAATAATTAGTAGTAATATTTATGAATGCCGAACTCGTTCATATGTCTAAAACTGCCTTTTTCTTCTGTCTAGCTAGCAAAAAGATGCGTCCATATCTGCGCACGTGTAATGAACGGTGCGTTTTGTATGCGCGTATCGAACATAGCATGAAACCTATGGATTTGCTCGCGACTAGTTAACTTGCAAGTTATAAATAAAATGAATAGTGAGCGTAAGTACTTTGGTTCACGTGGAACGTAGTATGGACAACTTTGGAAAAGTTCTCGAGACGCAACCATAGTCATTCGAAGCGCGTATCGAACACGGGACACGCGCGTGTGCGCAGCTGTGGACCCAGATAAACCCGTTTAAAAAAAATGATAAAAATAAACCATATTCTCGTTATTCGTGTATGAAGACGATCATGAAAATGTCAACTATAATTAATTCTGAATTATTTTACATAATTGTAATTTTATTATAAAGAATTAGTTATTGTTCTGTATAAAAGCTTTGAATTAGTTTTGTTCGGGTTATTTGCCCAAAATAGAGCGGTAGTAAGTGACCAAATCTTTAGATTAGCTCCAAATCCATTAATTTTTAGGTATCAGATACTCCAATAACGTTGCCGTTATTAATAATTTTAAAATTGATAATTTTTTTATAGTAACATAAATCCACCAAAATGTGTTTTAAAATGTACAGTGCAACAAGGATTTCATGGCGATTGAACGCGGTTTGTAACCGGTTGTGAAATTATAAGTATTGTATTGTCAAAATTATCAAATCGCAAGAAGATCTTTTCACACCGCTAGTGCCAGTCATTACAAAATATTGCAATAACAAACACATTACCCTCCTTTGCGTCGCGCAGTCGGGTAAAAAAAGGTGGAACCACGAATTTTCCGCAGGAATTCATGGTGCGGGCTAGAAGGTTGATTTCAGAAAATTTTAATAATTCTTCGCATTTTCTACATCCGACCTTTTTTAGTAAAGTAGGAGTGGAGTAGCTCGATAGCAACAGCTATTGTCGGGCTAATTTTCTTTTCATTTGCTTCTGTAAATAAATAAAAAGAAACTGTCAATTTTAAATAAGAGGAAAAATAAAACCATTTAGCATCCATTTCAAATGAAACTTGTGCTCTCCCTCGTCATGCACTGCGTTACTATATAAGTATCGGAAGCAACAACATCGGCTTCCAGTCCAAATGCATGCATAATGCCAGTAAAAGTAAATAAAATACAAAAGCGACTACATTCTCCAAAAATCCCGACACAGCTTTATTAAAAATAAATTCTTATTCTTCCAAAATACTCCAACGTGTAAAGTTATGTGCAATCATTGTAAGAGCGTGTCTTATTAAAACGGTAATTCATGAAGCCACCGTGTAAGTGCCAGGTATTAAACATATTTATCATACTTTGTTATAAAATAATAAATATTTGCAAGCTTGCATCTTGTAAGATAGCACGAAGGAAACGTTTGGTCTTGAGAGACCAAGACCAATGTATCATGATAACATTGAAAAGAACTGTTTTAGAATTTAGTTTTTTAAATTCCTGTAGTTTTAGTACAAAGTAAGAAACGTCGTTAAGTTTTATGGCTACATAAAAGTAACTTATTTTTCCCGTAGTTTCAGTATGAGCTTTGTTTTATATTTTTTGGTTTCTAAAGGGCAATTCACATTTGAGTTTAAACCGTAAGCTATTTTAGTAAAACCGATAATTGATATATTTATCAATTATCGGTAATTTGTTTTCAACAGATCGCTTGAAAAAACATTTGAACACAACACTTGAAAAAAAATACTTCTAAAATTACTTCGTTTCTAATACTTGTATTTGTTACCAACAAAAAATTGTCGATGACACAATAATATACTTGAAACTATTCTTTATTGACTCACGTAAGCCGTTTAAAGGACAAAATATTCTGAAGAAAGTTTCCCTGTGACCTGAATGTTGGTAACTTCTCATCTTTGTTCCTAAATCAGTACCCTCAGCACGAGTTTTCAGTATTTGAGACGTAAAGTAAACTGGAACTTTGACAATTTCAAATTGACAATTTTCAAGGAAAAAATTAGTTCCTTCTTCGCACACCAGAGGCGCTGTTCCATTTTTTCATACAAGAAACGCTGTAAATATTGGAAAGATGCTGTAAAGTAAAGGGTGAAAACTCGTGCTAGGGGGACAGGTTAAAAGGACAATATTCTTTGTATCCGGAGCTCTGACAAGAAATAGCTAGGAACCTCATCTACGCATTTTCTTTCAAAGTAATGTCGGTAAGAATACCGAATAAATGTATTGAGGTCTCTAAACTACTGTTCAGTAAAAGCTTTAAGTAAATTAAAGTATTTTACAAAGGAATCTCTTCGTTTGTAGTTGCAATTTTCTCTTTTCTTTTCACGATTTTTTGCGTCCATCATAAAGATTAAAACGTCAGGGCTATCTTTGTAGTGTACTTACATAACGAATATTCAGAAATAAGAATTCTTTATTTTCCACTAAATGTTGCTAGCGGCTTTGCCCGTTACAACTCGATTTTTTCCCACGGGAAGATAAAATCGGCGTAAATACTATCTATGTGTAATTCAGGTTATGAAACAAATCATGTTCAGTAGTTTTTGTGTAAGCGAGTATCAAACACAAATCCGTATATACAACTTCACCAACTTGCACGTCTATAGTATTAGTTCTTTGTTTTATCGTGGTAAAATCATCAAATTAGTCCTACCCCGGGCAGGGCCGGAGGGACTGTCAGACTTGTACTGATTAAAATTAGAAAGATAAATATTAATTGTATCCTCCCTTCGTAATGCAGATATTCCTCGCTGACTTTGGAGGGTCAATATCCTCATACCGTTGAAATAATTACATCTACATTCTTACCAATATCACAAAATGTCGGGGACTTAGTGTGCAAATTAATGGAGATTTAGATGATCAAGTTGAGCTAAATGATTCTGTCATGATATGGACACGTGATGTGAAGGAATGAGGACAATTGCGTTGAGGAAAGTTTTGAGTACGAATGTGGACGACTGTATCTGTAGAGTGGGACCAAATACACGATGGATTGACTGTGTGCGGGAATCATTCTTCACTTAAAAATATCAATGTTTAGGAAGGAGGTGACTGGAGCTAATGAGTTAATTATGATATCTTAATGTAAAACATTTTATTTTTATTATATCCATCGATATTTTACACAAAGAAATATTTTCTATTCTATTTTTTTATACACACTCTTAAAATAAACCAATCAGCGGTCCAATTACCTACGTACTTCAATGTTGAACGTCTGGGTCAAACACAGCTTTTCTATTCCTCCCTGTATTTCCAGACACAATGTAAAAAACCCGAAACAACACAAAAAATACCGATTTCAAGAAACCCAGACAGAAACTATCACGAGTTTTCTATCTCCAAAAATACCACAAATAATATTTTGTAATGAAAGTCTGTCTAGGCAAGTAAGAGGGACATGGTGTCTAAAAAGGTGACTTTAGCAATATCATGAAGCTGCTTATTAATATCTTATTCTTTGAGTGTTTCTTATCACGCAATACATCAGTATGTCCTTTTTTGTGGGAAATTGTAGAATGGTCGACAAAATACATAGGCTTATAGCATTAGTCCCTAGTCCAGATCAAATAAAATTGCCATAATTAATAGAAAAATGTGACGATCAATGCGCAGTCCATGCTAATAAGTTTATGTTCAGATATGAAATGAATACGATTGTGCTTATGCGTGTAACCAATTTACAAGAATTGGATTAAATTAAATTAAATTTTATAAGAATTACTAATGATTTTGCTGGGAATTCATGAAATAACTAGAAGTATTGCTCATGGTGGCCGTTTTAGACCCTTCACTTCGCACGTGATCTGCATATGTTATACCCAACAGATTTCGCGAGGATTCAGTCAAATTACATCCGAAATCCACCTCGTCTTGTGAAGATAGGTTTCGTAACGTAAATAAGCTGTCAAGAATAGTTCCTAACTTATGATATGGGCTTAGATATTCTGTGCTTAAAAGCTTTTTGGTTGCGTAAAGGCATTGAATCAAAGTGACGTGTAAAACGTGTGAATTTATTTGAATCTGAGGAATCGATAAGCAATGAAGTGAGTTCACCTTTTCTTCATTACAGAGCTTAAATTTTGATACTCTCAATAAAATTAGACATTCAGCATTTACATTCAATTTGGCTTAGTCATATACTCGTGCGTGGTTGAATGATCTTATTAATTTATATGCACAATAACGCTTTATTTAGCTTATTAATATTTGTTGTTATAGTGGCAACGGCAACGGCATGTGAAAATTTCTACTGTCACTCTGACTATCACGATTCATGAGATACTTGTATAGCCTGGTGACAAACCGATATACAGACGGACAGAGGGGCAGCATAGTCCGAGTTAAAGGGTTCTAACTTTGGAGAATTATAGAACTTTAAAAAAAAAGATCTGATGAACCTTCTATTACAATATTTTTTTTATAATTGGCCAAGTATTTTAATGAGAAAGGTGGGTATAATTCACTAATAACCATGTTTTGAATACAACAATTAATTCCAAGAAGCGGAAGCTCGGAGGCAAAATGTTTGTTTTGATGTAATAAATATTATTAATTATGTAACGTTGTTTTTCAAGACAGAAATGATGACACGCTTTTCTATAAATAAGACTTTTCCGCCTAATTAGTAAACGTAATTTGAAGTTCATACCTCGATTAATGTACAGTATCTTACTAAGTTATGCATAATGTGCCTGGCTAGATTCGAACACACGACCTCTAAACTCTTAAGTCTAAGCAGTAACCACTGGGCCACCATCATCTGCCTGCCAACTAAATTGGAGTCGTCATTCAGTCAAACCGCAGCTGAATATCAATATATTACATGGAGCGAGTGCGTACTCGACTTCTACAACCCAAAAACTGGGTAATACGATACCCCGTGGTAAGACTTGTTGTCTGACTTTAGAGTTTCTGACGAATATTAACAACTGTCAAAGATCGAAATGATAACCAACGCCTTAACGTGCTCTCCGAGACACGGAGGAAACTCACTTTGATAGACGGTCACCCATCCACAGACCAACCTCGGCAAGCGTACTTAACCCGAAAGATCGGCCTGTGCGTCACATGGAGTGGTAATACTGGGATAAAAATATCCTATCTATGTGCCTTTCATTAGAAATCAGAGTAGTTTTAGTAATAAACATAGCTAATAAATAAACATAGCTGTTCAGATATTTTTCTGCCCATACAATTATCTCATCCTTACATGAAAGTAAGTCAAACAGTATAATAAAAAAATAGTTTTTTTTTCGTTCATACAATTTGTATGAAAAAATATTTTGCTAAATTTGACCAACTTCCGCCATCCCGATTTTTTTCTTCCGATACAATGAAATGATCCTTACATGAAAAAGAGTCGAAAGGCATTAAAAAAAATTTTGGTCAGTTTCACGCATTTATGTGGACAGCTCACACTTGACCAAAAAAATAAAAACGCCAAAATTTTCAGTATCAAAAAAGAGCTAAAGGTTCCTAAGATAGTTTTCTCTTATCTCTTATGGATGCAGATTTCTCCCTTTTGGCCCATTTAAAAGAAACACCCTGTATATTTAAAACACGTATTTTATCTTAGCACCTAATGTATTACGAAAGATTGCTACCTTGATCAAACTATTGTTCTATGAAACTTGAATGTCAGAGGAGAATATGCAAGAATCTGTCTGTGGGTGGCAGGTGAACTCTAATAGTGTGGCAACACTAACTTAGTCATAATAATCGATGCGTGTACGCATAAGTAGGTCGCGGTTATTATAGCAATGAAATTTAAAGAACGATTTGGAATAAAGTGCAAGTGTTCCAACTAACAGCAGTTGGTATTTTAAATTCTCACAAAACTTGACTTCTTTTGCAGTGTTATATTTTATTGGATTAAATTCCTAAATACGATGGCACTTAATACATGTCGTAAGCAAGAATGTTTTGCAATTGCCCTAAATATTAAAAGTAAAATTAGTTGGAGACTTAAGATTGACGCACACTAGAGATGGTTGCTAAGCAACGCCGACACACGCCTTTATCCGTTCCAGAAATTTTGTAAGAAAAAAATCACTCTATAAAAAAAAAATAAAGACGTGTTGCCCCTTGGTATGGAATTTAGCCTATACTGTGAGTGAGCCTAGAGGTATTTAACACTTTTTTTTTGGTGAATTCGAACCAGTAAATCCAGAGATGTGTAGGTACGTTCAACCCGTGGTTCAACCGAAAAAACTTTACAGATTTATAATATTAGTATAGATTGTTCCTTAAAAATCAAACCCGCGAGACGTAGCGCAACAGTCAACCGTCACCGTTCCAACAAAATACTGCGCAATGGATTGATCAAAAACCTTTTCCCAATTTAGTTTAATGCACTTTCTAACAAAGGCCAGACTTTTAGCTGCTAAAGTATTTCCAAGTATAAACCGCCCAATTAGGAAATACAAAGAGTCATATCCGATTTACCCGGTATAGAAATTCAGAAATATACCATTCCTGAATTTCCTTTTGAAACTGCTCCTAAGATGTCCATTCTCTAGTGCACAAACATCAACTGCCAATTAGACTGCTCAGTTTACATAATAAGAGCCAATCAGCGAACTCCAATGTATCAGCGTTTATCGCATTAACGGTACGCTTTCAATAGGCAATTTTGATTCCCCTTCAAAAGGAGGAAAGCGATTTTTTTTCAAAGCTTTTCATACGTCTGCTTAATGAAGCTGAAAGGCTTTGTCATGAGATACAACATAGAGCAAGGCTCTTTGAAAACGCAAAAATATGTATTTACGACTTTATGATTTTGGTGTGGAGCGGCTAATTTGTGGTTTGTCGGCTTCCTTTGTTATTCAGCGAGGCGGGAGGAGCGTGTGTCAAAAGAACGTATCAATCAATTGTATTGTTCTGTTATGTTGGTAAGTATCTGTGAAGGTTTTGTTTGGAGGTTCGATAATGATGTATAAGTAATTTTATGCTGGTTTTGTGTTTGGTGTAATTTATGTCTGTAAGTTAAATAAGATATCTTGGAAATACAAAGATTTGACATGTGTTTTATTATTGTACTTTATTTATTATTAATGTAGGTATATTATAATAAGGTTTAAATAATATAAGTCTCGCTACTTGGGACTAGTTGGGACTGGGCACTTAGCGTTTTTATGAATACTTTTCTTAACTTGTGCTGTGGCTTGGACATTACCTGTCAAAACAAAGTGTTAATAAATAAATGTGTAAACTAAAATAAAGTCTACAGTTTTTTGAAAATATTACAGATAACCAATAAAAACAAATGAGCTTCACATCAACAACGATGATATATTACTAGACTCCTAATAACAGGCGACCGATGTCTGTCAACACATTAGGCAAAAAAGTCTTATATGCGTCTTATTTCGACCACTCCTGTGAGCCGTAAACATACCTTGAGACAGAACAGACCTCGAGTTAGCCAATCACAACGCAGATCCCCGTCCCCCTCGCTTACGTAGTACCTCAGCGAGTTGACAGAATAGTTTTTGTTCCTTAGATCGTGCATGCGGAGTCTAGTAATATATCTTGGTTGCCCTGCAAAAAGCCCTAACGAACAAACCTTGCTCAGGTCAGTGAACTTTCCTAAAACCCAATATTGTCAAAGCCTTATCATTTGCCAATTCAATCAGGCCCTTTCCAATAAAATTTCGATATAAACTCATGGATATCTCGGTTGGCTAATCGAACTCGAAAATTGTTTTGAATAGCCAATCGCCACTCGGGTGCCCGGAAAGCGCGCCGGGATTTTTTCAAACCCATTTGAATTTGAACGCGTTTCTAATGAGGGAATTCGGTTTTCACGATATTACTTCACCGGCTCTCAATTTCAGTCTTATTGAATTTTCTACGAATCGTTTTGCCAATGTTATTGAATTCTGTAGCGATTCTGTAGACCATTAAGATTTTGAATCGGTTTTCTTGCTTGTACTGGGTATTTTCCGTTAATTGAACATCAGGATAGTCTATTTTAATATTTAGGATAAATTCAATCTGACGTAGTCATAGGTACAGACACCAGCAGGTCAACCTACCCCAATCTGTCTAATTTTACCAATAAAACATTAATCTTCCACTAATAGACTTCAACGTCATCACACGTTGAAGTCTATTAAGGAAAATTGACAGATTGAGGTATGTTGAAGTGCTAGCGTCTGTACATAAATCCAAGCCCATATCCCATGAATTTAAAGCTAAATAGCTTTCAAATTTTGTTATTCTTTAAAGACAAAACTTAGTAGCTAAAATTAGGTTCGCTCCCTATTACAAGGGACTTATAACTGGTGAAATGTGGGTGTACTATAAGTACGTACACCACTGCATAATCCTTCGGTGATCCTAGGCGTTATGTAACGTAAAAGTAAGATTTGAAATTTATTTACTTAATTTTAACCTTATCTGTTAATGAAGACGCCTAAATATCTAAAAAAAAACCAACACACAAGTTCTTTTGCTAATACTCTTCCGTAAGGCTCTTTCAACAAATGATGGGGCCCCCTTAAGAGGGCCAAAGTCTGCCGGGGTGTGGGACTAAAGGGAATCCTTGGCCCCGAAATGTAAAAGGCTATTGATACAAGTCTGACAGTCCCTTCCGTCCTGAGTCCTGCCCTGGGTGGAAGAATTCTGATGTTTTTACCACTTAAAAAAAAACTCTTTCAACACAATGAAAAAGTCTCCAGTATTCTTCACTTTACAAAATTACAGTGAAGCTCCAGAAATGTGACCATCGTCGGCCAAATTATTCCGTTGACTTCAAAGAAAATATGATACAAGGTATGTAAGGGTTTACATCGTTTGATCCTTATTTATTCACGGTACACTGGTTATAAGCACGATATTTCTGAGGTAAAGACAGCTCGTTCAACACATTTAAGAACAAGCTCATTGGCTTTTGGAGACAATAGTATAACTTCAGCTTATTGATATTGAATCATCATCATCATTTTCCCAACTATATTGGGGTCGGCTTCCAGTCAAACCAAATGCAGCTGAATATCAGTATTTTACATGGAGACACTGCCTGTCGGACCTCCACAACCCAGTAACTCGGTAATACTGGTTGTTAACCCCATGGTAACCCCTTGGTAAGAAAGACAGACTGGTTGTTAGACTTTATAGAGCTTCTTACTAACAGTAACGACTGCCAAAGACAAAATGTCAAATGCAAATGACTACCGGGACCGATACCTTGTGCTTATTGAATCTGTAATAAAAATTATAATATGTAACTCGACTATTACATAGCATCGGAAAACTCCTGTTTAACGCTTATTTAATTTGAGGCCTATCACGAGTTTTTTCACGTTTTTGGAAAAAAAAGTATCATTAACATTTTCCTCAGGTCGTGAGGGGTGGCGCTGACTCGAGACCTAAGTTTTTCAGAAAAATCAGGGTCGACTCAAGACAATTTAAAGAATCCGTTTTTACGACTTACGATTCAATATTGATAGTGACAATCGTTTAAAAAGTATCTTTTATTAATTCACTTCACAAAACAGCATGCATATAGCAACAATCAGTGTCTAATGCCTTAATCTGAACAGTAGTCTGTCACGTAGGAGACATCAGACTGAATTTACAATATAAGAGCTTTGCAAGAGTTAATTGTAGGATTCCAACTAATCTACCTCTCTGAACGACGGCTCCCGGCGCTAGCATCACGATTAATTTAATTTTGTTAAGGCGATAAAGAAGCCTTTCTAAGTGTTGTGTATTTAAGAAGTGGGAGAAAGGTTTCAAGAAAAGAGTTTCAAAACGTTACCAAACCATTAAACACCTATGTATGTATATTAGGGGCCTATGTTAGGGGGAGGCCTATGGTCAGCAGTGGACGTCTTCCAGTTGATGATGGTATGTATATTGGGTTATTTATTTACCAGCGGGAACATGACGTTGGACTTACATATCTTGGTATCATTTAACTTCAGCATCGTTATCTGTTCCTTACTCCAATCAAGCGATTTGTCGCAATATGTTTTCCTCTTCCATACTTCAAATTATCATCATCGGCATATAATGTTCCTAATCCTCGTACACAAACTCCTACCTGTCAGAGGGATTGGGCTATCAACAACGCGGGCCCAGTGCGGGTTTGTAGATGTCGCATGTGTACGAATTTTTGGTTCTAAGGCATGCCGGCTTCCTCACGGTGTATCCCTTTACCGTTTTGGGTGCAGTGGTGATGTAATAATTAACAAAAATTAAGTAATGTAAGTTGGGGCCGATACCAATGAGCAACCCTTGCCATAAACGTTTACATCTTTTTTGTTTATCAATTTTCAGTCACCTCCTATAACACCATACGCGAGTATGTGTGAAGACAGAGTCCATCCTTTGTTTATTTGGTCCTTCCTCTACAGTTATAGTCGTCCACACTTTGTCCTCATTCTTTCACATCACGTGTCGATATCGTGACAGTATCGTACAATTTAATTAGATTATTTAAATTCTACATTTGTATGTACATTGAGTCCCTGACTTTTTGTATAACTGGTCTGATGTGACTTCAACGGAAGAAATTGACTTCTGAAAATATAAAACACTTTTTTCTAAATATCCGTAATGTACAGCACGAAGATAGCCTTGAAGTTTTAATCTTTATGATGGACGCAAAAAATCGTGAAAAGAAAAGAGAAAATTGCAACTACAAACGAAGAGATTCCTTTGTAAAATACTTTAATTTACTTAAAGCTCTTACTGAAACAGTAGTTTACAGACCTCAATACATTTATTCGGTATTCTTACCGACATTACTTTGAAAGAAAATGCGTAGATGAGGCACTAGCGAATTACGGCACTATTTCTTGTCAGAGCTCCGGATACAAAGAAATATTGTCCTTATAACCTGATTTAAGAACAAAGATGTGAAGTTATCAACATTCAGGTCACAGGGAAACTTTCTTCAGTGTATTCAGTCCGGTATTTAGTTAAAACGGCTTACGTAAGGAGTAAGGAACAGTTTTTATTAATTAGTATTGATGTTGGCAATTATTGTTCTCATTTATCAGTCTAATTTGAAAGAGCTCACGAAACTAGAAGTATTGCCTATAGGAAATGATTAAAAAACAATACTCAAGATGAAAGTACAGGATAAAATAACGCTCTTTTATGATATCACCGTTACTTTTACGTAGCTGCAATACTTAACGATGCTTCTTACTTTATACTAAAAGTGTAGGAATTTTAAAACTGAATTCTAAAACAGTCTTTTTTAACGTTATCATAATACATTGCTTCCAGTCAAGATCAAACGCTTCCTTTGTACGATCTTACAAGATGCAAGCTTGCAAATATTTATTATTTTATAACAAAGTATGATAAATATGTTTAATACCTGGCACTTACAGTCTTACACGGTGTATTCGTGAATTATCGTTTTAATAAGACACGCTCTTAAAATCATTGCACATAACTTCACACAATGTAGTATCTTCTGGAAGAATACTTATTTTTAATAAAGCTGTGTGTCGCCTTTTTTGGAGAATATTATCGCTTTTACATTTTATTTACATTTACTGGCATTATGCATCCATTTGGACTGGAAGCCGACTTTGTTGTTGCTGATAACTAACATGGTGACGATGTACATGACAATGAAGAACTGTATGTATCATACAAAAATAAAAGTTACGAGTACATACATGAAGCATACAGAAAACTTTTATAAATTAGTACCTTTTTTAGCGTGGTAAAATCATCAAAAGGTCCCCCCCACCCAGGGCAGGGTGGGAGGGACTGTCATACTTGTACTGACTACAATCCACGGTATCCTTCAATAGAAGAAAGAAAGAAAAAAAACGTTTATTTGAGTAGCCGGTACACACAACATAAACAAATAAAAGAAGAAAAAAATAGTGGATAAAAGATTAAGTTGTATAACATGAAACAGTAAATATAACAAGAAATAATATAACATTGTGTCCCACGGCTACGCCAAATGGGTCCAGTTCAGAAAATTATCGAGCAGCTAAGTGCTCGACGCTGGTTTTCAACTGGACCTGGACGGTGACGTGACGAACGCAAAGCAGCTTTAAAACATCCAATCGTGCTACCTATGTGTAACTTAATAATAATAGCCCTTTACGTTCCGGGTTCACAGTAATTCGTTAGGCCCGCGACCACAAATAACTATAAATAGCTGCCTTTATTACTTATCTTTTTTCTTTATTGAAAATTGGCTTGTCGATAACAATGTTGCTATCGGGCCTCACCTACAGGACTGAAAAGGTCGGATGTAAGGTAAGTGAAATGAATTGTTCGTCAAATTGACTCCCAATAGTCCCTTCATTCAAATTCAAATCAATTTCAAATCAGAAGCGTCATTATCATTATTCAATAGCTGTATGAAATGGCTATTTATAGCACGGCCATTTACATTTCATGCTATAGCATATTGACCTAAAGTTCAATTTGCTTTAATATTAATAACTGTGGCAGTAAAATGTAAACAAAACAAAATTAAATTAAACTTTCATAGCTTTTTCAACCTCCCCTAAAAATATGTAAATTATATATCTCGGTCAAGAATTGCAGATCCCTTGAAGAATCATAAAACGGCGAATAACGAAAGAAAAGTAGCAACGTGTGCTTAAAGTGGAAACTTTATAAATCATGGGGTACAAAAGACCCCCACTCTGAGGTACAGAAGTACTCCATTGTTTTCTAAAGGATGTCATCGCCGTTTCCTCGCACAATACGGTGATTTAAATCAAAATGTTTTTTTGTTCTTTAGGCATATTTTATTTCAATGAATGTAAAGAAAAGGTCTACCATTTTTTTGTCTTCTGTGTTGTACGGAGGGAAATATTTGGCGGAATCACGCGAAAGCTTGCCTTTTTGTGTAATTTCGTATGGAGAGCTTAGGCCGTATCTCAAGAACATTGCAAAAGTTGTCCGTACTATGTTAATAAGATTTACGTGAACCACACTATAGGCATTTATAATTTGCTAACCACTCTCGAATAAGTCTAAAGATTTTCATACCATAAATACCAAAATTAAATTTAAGATAATTTAATGAAATACGAAAGCCCGTTTTATTATGAGTTCTTAAAAAAATATGCGCACTAATTAAAACAATAACTTTAAAACCGTTAAAATTCAACGTTACTCCCGAAAAAGTGAGACTTTCAGTTTTAGAATGAAATTCTATTAACAAGAAAGATTTTTTTTACCAACCTGCACTGGTCTCGCATGGTAGATGGTAGTAGTATAATGGCACGTTGCGTCTGGAGAGCTGAGCAGTGGTAGCCCAGTGGTACCAGCCCGGACTTACAAGTAGGTCGTGGGTTCAAATCCAACAAGACATTATATACTTTGTGTATTTTATTTCATTACCACTGCTCTCAAAACGGTGAAGGAAAACATCCTGAAGAAACCGGCTTGTCCTAGAACCAAAAATTCGAAGACATCTGACACAATTCAATCCGCACTAGGCCTATGGATGGGATTATGTCCCACTAGAGGTTGTGGGCCATAATCCCATTGCTGGGGACACAGGCGTCCTCTGTGTGAGAGGTCACACAGAGGAAGCCTGTGTCCCCAGCAATGGAAAGATTTTAGGCTGATGATGATGGGTTGAGTCGTCGTATCAATAAATTAATAATATATGTATATGATTTCCTCCCCATTTCATCTACCCATTACCAGCTAAAAGATTTGCTGACAATTTTCCTAATAAGTTGGGAGGTAGAAGGTGAATAACAAAATGGCCGTGTAATTTCATGTATCGCAATACGTACATTAGTGTGGCAGGTGCGAACGTTGCCGTTTCGGGAGAAGATTCTGGAATCTTTTATGTAACTGCATCGGTTCTTGATTTTGAAGATGGTGTACTTGGTAAAGTAGAAAGAAATCTCGCTCGTAAGCATGATTTGAACCTTCGACTTCCTCACTCGTCAAAACTGAGTATATATGGCCGTATCTTTTGATTACGATGTTGACGTTTGATTTTTTCTGGGCTCCAAGGGATTTTAGACATTCAATTCAATTCAATTCAAATGATTTATTGCAATCCATAATGTACATACAGGCAGTGGCGGATCCGGGGGGGGGGGGGGTCATGGGGGTCATGACCCCCCCCTGGGCGGCAGGCTGGGTCATAGGTGGCTTCTGCAATTGCGAGTGGTTCAAATATAGAATCCTGAGCGATCGTAGCGAAGTTTTCAAAGGTACGAGACGCAGAATAACTTTCCTGCCCAGTGCAACACACAACTTTTCACCTCACTACAAAGCGAAGAAATGCGCTCAGCAGCAAAGTTATTCTGCATCTGGTTCCTTTGAAAACTTCGCTACGCTCAGGACTCTATATTTTAAACCGCGAGCGAAGAGGCCTTCCCTTGCTTAGTTTTTAATTCAAATACCTCCTCGCGCCAAAAACAACTTTGCAGCCTTGCAAAACTAGTAACTATTGTTTACAAATAGTATTATTTACAAGATTTTCCGGCAACTCCGTCCGCGACCAGGTAACTTCGGTGCAATGGAGGACCAATGCAATCAACCCCATGAAATCTTAGTCGTTTAGCGGTTTCAACGTGAAAATTGACACACACACTTTAGTGTTTCTATAAAATATTTAGTAAGTATATCTATATCTCGGGCACGTCGCAATCGCGGCAGACCCCGCTTTGAGGAGTGGCTAAACAGGCGTCACGAGCGACGTCTTGACCTAGAGCATGACGATGACGTAGGTCCTCACCGGGCACTAAAGTTTCTGGAGGTACCTGTGTCGGATGGGGAAGGAAGAAACGCCTGGGTGTCACCACTGCGAGGATCGCCGGAGGACACGGTGGAGCAGACGGTGTCGGACTGCACCGGGCTTTTAATCAGTACAAGTCTGACAGTCCCTCCCGCTCTGCCCTGGGTGGGTGGGACTCATTTGATGATTTTACCACGATAAAAAAAAAGTATAGCTAGCTACAGAGACAACATGTCTGCGTCATGGTGACCCCCCCCTGATGTAAAAGCTGGATCCGCCCTTGCATACAGGTGGTAAAAATACAATTAGAGGGAAACAATTATGGACCCTGTCGGGCACAGCAAAGTTTGGATAATAACATGGTAGGAGAGAGGAAGGGCGCTTTTTTAACCGACTTCAAAAAGAAGGAGGTTATCAATTCGACGGTATGTTTTTTTTTTTTTTTTTTTTGTGTGTTTGTTACGCGATTGCTCCGGCGATTGTGGACCGATTTTCAAAATTCTTTTTTTGTTCGAAAGGAGATGCTTCCGGAGTGGTCCCATATTCACCAAGTCAAGATCTGATGATTGGATCCTGGAGAAATCGAGGGCAACCCTCAAATTTTATAGGCCCACAAATAGTTTTTTGCAAATATTATGAAGTAATTTAAGTATTTGCGTATGGTAATCATAATTTCATGTAGCTGAGCTGATGATGGAAGGTACAACTCCTTAACAGTAAGGAGTAGGCATCAACTGATTAAGTTTGTGTTCGCTTATCTCTGGAACTACAAGTCCGATTTAAGTCATTCTTTTTTTGTTATACTAGGTATTGTTCAACTGAGGGAACACTGCAAGTTTCATCAAAATCGGTTCAGTAGTTTTTGAGATAGGGAATTTTATTAGCTAATTTTGTACATGAGCGATGTTATTACCGGTGCTACGGATTACAAAATTCTAGTGCACATGTAAGAAAATGATGTACCTATATGACAAGAATTTGGGTTGAATATTTAAACTAAAAAGAGTAAAATAAAAGCTTTTTCAAAAAAAAATGTAACCGACTTCAAAACCAACCACTAAAAAAGGGTAAAATAACCTACAAAATAACTTTTCTTTCGGAAGTCGGTGGTTTTTTTTTTCATCGTCTTTTTGCCACCGACTTCCGAAAGAAAAGTTATTTTGTAGGTTATTTTACCCTTTTTTTGTGGTTTTGAAGGCGGTTACATTTTTTTTTGAAAAAGCTTTTATTTTTAATTGATATTTTCATAACTAAAACAACAAAATTAGGTATGATGTAATTAATTAAGTTATAAAGAAATTTAATATTTTATCGTATTTAATTGTATATAATTTAAAATAATTATAAAATTTATATTCCGGTTATATATTAATTATATGTCATTTGTTTATCTAAGTATTTATATTTTGCCATTTCTCGTGTCAAATTAGTTACTTACACTTTATTTATCATTTAAAAATTCGTCTAATGAGTAATAACTTTTGTTAATTAAAAATTGTTTTAGTTTCCTTAAAAATATATTTGTTTTCTCTATTTGTTTTAAATACTCTGGTAATTTATTGTATATTTTTATAGACATTGAATATGGACTAGAAGAGTGCATTTTTAGATGAGACTGGGGTTGATTTAATCTTTTTTGATGACGAAGGTAATGGCTTGTTTGTATATCTCCTCGTGTTTTATATGTTTCATGAATATTTGATATTAATTTCAACTTGATACCTCCATGCCTTCCTGTTATACAGGGTCTTGACAGACGGAAAGACGTATTTGAAGTATTCCGTACTTCCTTCTCCTTAAAAGAATGTTATGTGGACAATGGTAAATGATCAAAGTGAAATAATATGCCTTTGATCTGAGTTGAATGAGTCCTCCCATCCCAGGCAGAGCGGGAAGGACTGTCAGACTTGTACTGACTAAACTCCACGGTGTCCTTCAATAGCCCTTTATGTTCCGGGGTCACGGTGATGGAGTAAGTCCCGCGAACCCGGAAGGCTTTAGCCCTCTGAGAGGGGGCCCCCGCGTGGAACACAACACGCCGTCGACCCGGGCATGGTCCATGGTCGGACAGCGAGTAGCCTTTTACTCGCCGCCCGCATGCCCGTTACGTTGTGTACTTACATACACTTTAAAAGTTATGAAGTTATGCCTCTTTATACAAAAGCTCATAGAAGACGTACTGTAACATTGCTAAGTATTACTTTCATTCAAGGCGTTAGTTGCAACTGAGGAAAGACTAACTGGCTATCTAATAAAGCCATTTCAACAGAAGCATAAAATAAATTACAATTCTTTTTTATTTATCCATTTATTGAGCGTGAGCAATAGACTAGAACATTTTACGAATTTTATCATGATTCATGATAATTATTACGATTTTGCTAAAGTGACGTTTTAAGGCACCTGTACCTAAATCGGACGAGATAATTTATAAAACATTTCAGAAAACAATAAATCATAATAAGATCTGTGCCCATTACTCTTGCAGGAACGCCCATACCAGTCTCTTCAGACTTTCGGTACCTCGGGTCGCTTGTCCAAGGAGATGGCGATGTAGACCGGGACATAACACACCGGATCAACTCGGGATGGATGAAATGGCGACAGGTCACCGGAACAACCTGCGACCCACGGATGCCCCTCAAGTTAAAGGGGAAAATATACAAATCCGTGATTAGACCTGTCGTATTGTATGGATCGGAATGCTGGGCTGTGAAAAAGATGGATGAGAAACGATTGCATGTAGCGGAGATGAGGATGTTAAGGTGGATGTGTGGAGTGACAAGAATGGATAAAGTAAGGAACGAGTTTATAAGAGGGAGTTTGAAAGTCGCGCCGGTTATAGAAAAAGTGAAAGGGAATCGTCTATCTTGGTATGGACATGTGATGAGGAGGGATGACACTCATGTGACTAAGAGAGTGATGAGTATGAATATTGATGGATGGAGAGGAAGAGGAAGGCCAAAGAAAAGATGGATGGATTGTATAAGTAAGGATATGAAAGAAAAAGGAGTAAATGATACTATGACTTGTGATAGGGGAAAGTGGAAGAAATAAACGTGTTGCGCCGACCCCAGGTAAAATGGGATAAGGGCAGGAAGATGATGAAGAGTCACTATCTGGCTCATCGCCTGAGCAGTTATCAATAAAACAACCGATCTCACAGCTGTTGTAACACTAATTAACATTCCAAAATATAATATCACCGTTATTAGAAACCGTAGATCATCCACGTTCTTTTTTCAAATTTGAAATAGGTTTGTTTTTAGTATCAATCTTGCCCAGAAAGAAAAAGATGAAACTTAAAAAGATGCAGGATCTAGTTCTAGAAAGCATTGGAACTCCTGCGCACTGACTGAAAATAGTACGTTCTGGTTTTAATTTTCATTACTATAATAACAGATGTCTCAAACATAAAAAAAAAACTTCAAAAGTATTGACGAGGCACTAATTGGTCGTGAAAGGTCAGGCACTGCGCTTGGTTAGCAATCATTCAATCAATTATCCACTTAGTTATCTGGATCAAGACTTATATGAACTCTGAGAACAATTAAATAGAATAATACCAGGCTGCGTTATGGTACAAATAACTTGTGCAAGTTGTAAATTGCATGCAACTTGAACAAACCTGCATACAATTTGCAAGTAGGTTGTTTTTCCGAAGAACTGTCTTCAAAGAACACATTGGGTTTTTTGTCCCTAAGAGTCTGTCAGATGTACAAACTCTTTCGTCCCACCCAGGGCGCCGCCCTCCACCTAATCATCAAATCCATTCGACTTTATTTGATTTTACTACCCCAAACTCTTGTTTGGGGTAGTAAAATCAAATAAAGTCATTGACATTGACTGCTATGGTATAAATGAAGATATATTATTGAGCTGCAATCAAAACGAGCATATAAATAACGGATTGTGTTCTTACACAATCCGTTAATCAATAATATATCTTCATTTATACCATAGCAGTCAATGTTCATAGACCAAATTTATTTAAAGCTGATAATGTACAAATTCTATTAGAACGGACAACTGCATTATCAAAAAAATGTTATCAAACATTTCCCGGCACGTGACGTAATGATATAACGACACAACTGTTGTTTATCTCATGGTTCATAATGACGAAGATCAAAACAATTTATTTCCGTAATTATTTTTGATTAATACTGTCCATTAGCCAGCTGTTTCGTCGCCAATTTTAGAGTGGTTGCTAATGAAAACAAAATGTTGCCAATGTCAATGGCAGGTCGATAGGTGGACAACTGGCAAACTGGCATTATGCCATTGTGTACATGCGGTGCTTTCGAACCTAAATCTAACACGGAAATGTTCAGTGATGTTCACGAATTTGGTGTTAGGCTGATTAACAATGAAAGATGAGGCTATTTGTAAAGGGTGATAAAGCTCTTCGAAGAGTAGAGATGTGTGTAATTGTTTTTTGCAGTTATTTCTTATTCATGTTGCAAGTGCCGAGGGTAAAGTTATTGCTGATGGATTTTTCCACAAAGCATAAAGCATGCTTCTTCCATAATTTCAGTTCATCTGTGTACATAGTACTTGCAACCGTGCCTAAATATCGAAACTCAAAACAAATGTAAACATGGTAAATATTCCGTATATAATTATGTTAGTCTGAACTAGATTTTAGACTACTAAATGTATTAGTTTTCGATATGGGGCATGAGACTCAGCAGTACCACAAACAGAAGTTCCAGCCAAAACCCATCATTAGTCCAGCTATATGTCACCATGTTATCGCAGCCAACTACTTCACAGCACACAGAATAGTACTCCCGTTGCATATTTTAATGCGCAGCCGAATGCGACGAAGCGTGAAATGGAAATCTTTCGGGATCGTAACTGCCTGCCTTAACTGCAGCGCAATATCGGAATACTGTTTTGGAAAAAATATGCTATCAAGGATATTGCCGAGCTGTTCTACAATATTCTGTTTAAGGGATTTTAAAATTAATTTTAGAGTTCAGCTTCGATGACGGTGTGCTGAATTGCGGCTATCTACCACCGCAGTTGCAAATTGATTTTGAAATGCTATGGCATTTATTTTGATTAAATCATTTTAACATTTATTGTACAAAACCTAAATATACCTAAATATCTGTGCACCCCATTCAAATCTGTTTATGTGAAAGTGTAACAAACATTCATCAACACGAACTTTCGTATTTATTTAGTTTGATATTTGTTCAACCAAAAATTTGGAAAATTGAATGAAAATGATTTGTAAGAAAAATACGTTTGCACCGCTCGTCCGCGCGGTCATGCGGTCGTGCGTCAAAGTTGATCTATCTCACGCTGCATAGACTTGTATGTAATCCGTTGATGCCTAACATACGTAAACCACCTACGCAATGCATTGTCACAAGATCTTATCCGCTTCTGCTCCGTCCATCCGCGCGGATGTGCGATTTAGTACAGAATCGCATAAAGTAAGTTCAAGAAGCTGTATAAAAATAACAAAAAAATCACAAATAATCAATAGGTTGATGTATCTTAACAATTGTAATTAATGAAGAAAACAAAACCCTTTTGTTAATTTATTAACAGCTCTAAAAGCTCTTTTCCACCGCAGTGGAACTAACAAAAGGAATCAATAACATTATTCCTAGAATTATCGAAGCGTTGCACGTAAGTACGATTAGTGCCCAGTGCACAGAGAACAATGAAATAACAAACCAATCGCGTACAGTTGCCAAGATAAACCAATATGAACGCTAATGAAAAATAAATATTGCATTTTCAAAGAGAAAACAATGAAATTATTTCTCAGAGTTTTCCTCCCAAATTGTAAATGTTATTTGGGAAATGCAAAAAAGAATGTTTAATTACATTTTATTTCCTTTTAGCTATTATTAAAATTATTGGAATAGTATATTATTCCTTTTAGCTGTGCTTCAAAGAAGGTTCGGAGACTAGTTTTTCAATGTCCAAACCATAAAGTTTGCTATGGTTTTCTCATCTTCAGTAGGAGTTAAATGAATAAATTTTAGTTAGCAATTTTAAAAGTTAATATTATATACGTCTTCCTAAAGCGCTCGCCTTTCTTAAAACTAAGTATAATGTAGTACCTAACCAATGTTTTTAGTTGAAAATTTTTAATGTAAGAATGTGTGAGTCTATGTTTTCTTCAGTTATTTTTAGTTCATTTTGTTCTACATTGAATTATTTAGTTCACAATTAACCAGAAGAAGATTGATGTAAACGCAACAATATGAAAAACTACACACTGCATAGCGCATATCTACTCATCGCTCCCAATTTTTATTCCAAACACCATTGCATTTATTTATTATCTTATATCAATCATCGGTGCATTACGAATAGTTTCATAAGTGCTTCTATAATTATACTTATGTATTGAGGACGTTATGATCAGGCCGATCTCATCAATCTTTCATGCGGTTGTTATAAGGCATGTCGAAAATGGTGAGGATGCCAGTTGTGATCGTGCTACGATCTGATACTAGATTTAATCGATGAAAGTACTTTATGTCTACGATGACATTAAATATTAATCGGTGTCAAAGTTACATTTCCGGATGACAGCGTGTGATTTGAAGGGTTTAGGCGCAGAAAGCTGCAAAATGACAACAGACTTGCAAAACGACAAGTTCAAGTTCAAAGTTAGAATCGGTGTTAATTATGCAACAAAGAAGTAAAAGTTCAGTAACCAATTTCTATCAAGTTAACTGTCGTTTGAAAATTGCATAGCAAAAAAATATTTTTTGTGTACACGGGACTGTCGTACAAAGTCGCCGAGGGCCGATGTGCGGATCAATCTGCTCGATGAGGCAAATCATCCCCTAAGCAATTGGTAATCGGCACTAGGGCCACACAATTACCGTTGAATATCCCGTTAATGGACGTTTATTTTGTCACTTGTCTAGGCCCTCTGCTCCTGAGTCGCCGCGCGCGTCTCCTGCTGCTCCGCGCTCCGAGGCTAGGAGCTAACTGGCTAATCATTGGGTGATACCGATATGCCTAATCTAATAAGCTGGCCGAAAACCGAACAAAGAAGAAATAATTGCATTGAAATACAAGGAAGAACCAAATAAATCTTAAGAAACAGATATATCAACAGCGGAGGATGCAATAAATACTGTGTTCGTCGTGTGAGGCACGGTTAATTCCACTCCGGTGCAGATATTAGTAGAGAAACACGGGAAACGGGAACGCGACCGTGCCTAGCACGTTGAATTATTGAGTCTCCGCTCGCGTCCAAATTGAGTTCGTGAGCCTCCATATACTATATACTCGTGTACCCAGTTCTCACTATCCAGAAATATAAAAAATATGTAACTGGTCACGATCCGTACATTGAAGATATAAGAGAAACAGAACCTATGCTAACACAAAACAATGACAGCCTTAGGTACTACAAAAACTTAAACATCTGTTGAACACTTGTCAAAAAAAGTGTGACTGTAAAACGGACCATATTTCAACGTCATAATCTGTTTTTTTTAGACAAGTAGTGTTCACAGTCTGTTTCGTGTGGTGACCCGTTCTTAAAAACGGCTTAACCGATGGTTTGGTGGTTTTTCACTAAAGTGTTGGAGTGTCTATTAGTTTCAATCTATTGGACAAAAAAGTATCGTGTCGAACATTTATTCTTTATTAAATTCTATAACATTACTGTTTATTGCTTAGTCACGCCAAAACGGCAAAATTGATATGAATGAAAGGCACAAAGATAGACTTTATTTATTTTTAAGTTCCTGTAGAGTAATTTTTGATAATCACGCCGGTAAAACCACTGGCAATGTCCATACATAATCAGCATTACCATCAGAAAGTTATATAAAAATATCTATCTTTCAAAGAAAGTTCGGTTGTGTTATCAATCTTATTTTCAATTAGTTTATAAATATTTTTTAAATAAATATTTTTAATTAGTTTCAAACGAATACTAACAAAGCCTAACAAATAGAAGATAGGAATCTAAAAATCTGTATATCCATAAGCAGTGAACATGCAAGTGCCTATTTTAATATTGACCGAAAAAATCAAAAAAGTGCCTTAGAACTTCAAAATGCCTGTTGTCACTAATGATTTTTCGTTGTTCTATGGCTTCAAAATTTGTATTTCATATGTAAGATTTCATGTTTAGCATTCGTTCTTAATTTAATCCGATTTAAAAATAACACATTCTGTTTAACCCCTCACGTGTTTTAATTTTTCTATCACATAATGTTTTTCATGCGTTCCCCTTTTTCTATTCGAATAGGATGAGTCAACTAAAAGTATGTAGATATAGTACACATATATCATACAACACAGGAGTGAATCTGTTCTTGACAAACAATTTCTTAGGACAATTGGACAATGACACGTAAGTGGGGTCGAGAGCTAAAGCCGTTGATAGAATTGACCTAAAAATAAATAATAATCTAATGCAGTACGATATCACAATATTAATCAAATGCAGAATCAACAAAGTAGTAACAGATAAAGGTTATTGAATCGCATTTGTTATCTTTTGCAAGCACTCAGACTAGTATTGATAGAAAAGTTTTTGTTCATTCACACCGTATGGTGCAATCAATAAACATAAGATAAAATCTAAACGTAAACAAAAATAGTTCTGGATGGAAAAGAAACAGAAGGCTTAGGTAGTATAGATAATACAGTGATAGTCGAAAGTTATCGTGTGTCTGTAGTAGTAGCATGTATCCACGGCGCGCGCCGTACGGTAGCAAGTACAGTGCGACCCTGGCGACCCGGCCACCGCCCGCACATGCGCACACCGCGCTACCCACCACAAATCACAAAATGACGCCGCCGGACAACGCGACGTAATAACACGCTAAAAATATTCAAGACAAACCCACTAAAGTGAAAATTAATAAACCATTTACCACAATTTCAATACATTGTGTTACAATATCGTACGGTACGCGAATAGACACACACGCACGCGCGGTTCTATGTCAAAACAAACCAGTGCTTTTGCGATGTAAACATGAACGAACGTAAAATCCTACTTTTTATTCTGTCCGTGATCATTTACAGTATCTACAGTGTGCAAATGTGGTTTATGAAACAAAATGCTGAAGCAAATGTTGTGGCTGAGAAAATTGCCGACACTGCGATCACGGCTGAAGAAAATCAAACAATTCCAGAGAAGCCGACGGAAGCATTAAAAGCTGAAGTGAAAGCAAAAGTCATTCCACTGTTTATAAAAGACGCATGCAGCATTTTAGAAGTGTTTACTGTGAAACCCGTTATGATGAAACGCAAACGTAAACATGTTGGTTTGACTGCAGATAATAACACGGTCGCCGTCATCGGTATCACTGTGTTCCTCCTGGTACTGCTCCTCAACGCTATACTAGATGTTCTGAAAGTAAAAGAGGAAGAGAGGGCAAGAAGGAAGCTTAACCCAGATGGAGAAAGGCGACAATCTTTAGCAGAATTTGCTAATAAGAAAACATTACGAAGGGAATCAAGCAAGTTCGGACTGCAGTTATTTCAGATAGCTGAATCGTTTGTTAGTCCTGAAGAGGAAAACAAGGATGTCTGTCGTCAAACAAGACCGTATCTATCAGCAAATAAAAGAGGAGATTCTACAAATTCGTACCTGAGTGAACAACATAGGAAACCCTCACAAGGTTCGGCACCTGCCTCAATTGCTGAGACCCCAGCAGGAGATCCAAGATTCGTCAAGAGGCAATCCGTAGCGAAGCTCATCGGTATGAATCTATTTCTATTTCCATTTCTATTCTCGTACTAACGCAATGTTGATGAAATAATTTATGAGTTCACTGCAAGTCTGCTCTTTATTGATCGAAACTTTAATGTTGATAAAAGTGAATGTTTAAATGTTTATGATTTTAATGGTTTCTAAAGTTCTATCTCTTCTTTCACTGTTTTATATTCTCTGTTTCATAACAAGGTCTGTCTGACGACTGAAAAAGACTTTCAGGTAATTGATGTTCTCACACGTCTTGTAGTTAGATATTTTTTGAGCTGAATTATTTGAATTCTCTTTACCTAGTAGTTTGAATTTTTTGTAGTTACAGTTCTTTTTTTCTATTACAATGATTGAACTTAAATTGTTTCATGCCTTGCCTGGACTACAAACATAATCTTTTAATGGGATGCACGAATCGTGAAGAGCCTTTTGCACTTTACAGTTCAATAAATCCTTTATAGTGATGCATGTAAGCACATAGATACCATCTCCATTGATAGCCTCTACATAATCAAATCTGTCAATACACGTCCGTGTTGGCAAGTTTGTATGTACCTAATCAATTGAACTCACAGTCCATTGAACACATGATTACGTTCCAACTGGTTAATCAAAGGTTCATATACAATCTGTAGCAGCAGTACAATAATTTTCTGCCCTGGATTTGCAATCAATAGTACCACAGAGATTTGTGGTGGAATTAGTTTGCGCCTAATTGGCTTTAAGCTGTAGCAAATCGGTTTACTAGTGAAACCCTTTCATCCAATTTATAATTACTTGTTAGCTGACAAATATGTCCCGTGTTCCCTGATCGTGATATTAATTGGTACCTACATACTTTGCATATTGTTAATCTGCTTGCCTCTGCTTTTAATTAAATACTACTATTAGTGTAATACCCTTGATCGATTTTATCTCTAATTAAGGGAGTATTTGTATAACAGTTTCAATTACATTGTCATCAATTTGCGAATTAACTATCTAAACGTTTACAGTGGCAATTTTAACAATGGAATTTGTAAGTATTACAGGGTCTTAGCTAGGAACATTAGGGTGTGTAATTCTGGCAATAAACCCATGTAATTCTAGTCGTTCATTAGTGTTACACGGTGTTCTGGTTATTTATTAATTGTGTTAAGCGGAGCTTTAGTACCCTTATCAAATCGGTGACGAAACCCGAGACAAGGATTGGGACATTTAAACTGTGAATTGTCACTTGTCAAAGGAAGCCGGATGCTGTTTAAATTGACCTCATCAACACTACAATGTCGATTTGTAACATGCGCAGTTTTGCACGGTGCAGATCAACACAAGTGTGTTTTTTCATCTCAAGGGACCCGACAGCACGTTTGTTTTACCTTTTAAACCAAACCTAGCAAAATTTTTACTGATTTCACTTAACTTACTCTATCCGAATTTTCATCACCTTTATCTTTATTCCTGTGTGTTGACCAAAGGCACTTTTAAAACTGTTGACGTCAGTCAGCCATGTGATTATTTGTGGTGTCTTTGTGGAATGCTTTTAAAGTGCGAAGTATATTCCAATTCCATGTTCAAGAAACAAGTACCCATTTTCTAATTTCCTCGCAATAATGGTGCTGATCAAAATCTTTTTCGTTTAGGAGCCCGCCCAGTTCCGATGGTTCGTCGTTCATCATTCCCAGCCCTACCTCTCAATCCAGAGGTTCAGGCCCTGATGTTAGGACACCGACAAACATCAATGGACATCGATGATGAAGGCGATGCCAAGGGACGCCGTGTCAGGTTCATTCGAAGATTTTAAGTTATTTGACTCTGTAAGCAACAGTTTATCTATTGCATGTTCAGTGTATTGTTAGGCTTCTTATTCATAAACGTCTTTTATTAAAATGGCGTTATTGATCTATTGCTCTCATACTCCATTGAAGTGGAAGGATAGACAGTATCTATGAATATTCATAGTCGAGGATTTTTTTTATGAATAAGAGCGCAAATTTTTGGCAAAATTATTGCCGCAATCTAGTCTCTCAGTTATTGCCTAATTTATTAATTTTATTATAAGTAGTATTTTTGTGTACTTATCATAGTAGTTAATCAAAATTGCAATAGATTTATGCTGGTTCTTATTATTATTGATATTTGTTCTTACAAGGACAATAATGATTAAGTTAATAATGTTAGATGGAAACAGACATATTATTATAATTATGTAGATATACACAAGATTTAGATGAGTTACAATTACAAATATATAATTTTCACCATGCATAATTTAGAACTTTTCAACAGGTGTATTGATTTTATTAGAATTATTAGGACTCAAAGTTATATTAACATATTAAAAAACACATATTATTAGATGTAATCGTACTTCCCTATCTGCACCAAAATGTATGTCGTGTAATCAAAAGTTTTATATAAATTAATTTTTTTGGCAAAACAATGAAAATTAACTACGAAATTTTTAACTATAAGAAAAGTTTAATTATTATATCAAAAATAAATAATTATACTGAGTTATTTTTTATCTAGTCAGAATTTCCAAATAATAGACTTTAATAGTACGAATGTGAATTCTTCTGCTGTCACATATTTTTAGATGTTTAAGTATATTTTACTTATTCCAAAGAAAACCACCTATTATTGTGTCTTCTTGTGTACCTAATAAATATTTTCAATGCTAGGACGGGAAAATCTCAAAATTAAGTTATTTGTAGGACTATTTATTAAGTTATAGACTACTTTTATACCTTTCAAATTTACATTTATTCCTAAATTATAACAACTTGGTATTCATCGAAATTGATCAAAACTACCTCTAAGTTGTGAAGGTCTAACATTTGAAAATTGTTTAAAAATATTAATCAAATTATTTCATTATTTTATACATCGTCATGTAAAATTACAATGCGATACACATGAAAAGGATTAATAACCTTAAAGGGTTAATACCTATAATTTTTTAAAGTGAGCAAGAACTGGATTTGGGAACATAGACGAGCTTAAATGAAAAAGCTTTTAAAGAAAAGGTGAATGAAGAAAGTATTAGCAAATACAGGATGAAATTGAAAACAAAACTGTGGCAAAAGTTAAAATTAGGGAGATCTGGTAAACAATCGCTACGATTAAAACATTGCAATTATTTCCAGACAGACCAAAAAAAAAACTCAACAACTAATTTTAATATAAGTATGTATTTATTCTTATGATATACTCATTTTAACGAGTCGCGTCTTTAGGGCCAGTTTTGGCAGTACTTAAACAGATTTTAACAATACTTAAACAAATTTTGTATATTTTTAACAACTAATACATATAATCAACCAACGCGGCATGATTTCAATTTCCTCCTGTATTTAATATTCTAAATATTCACCAGACCTGGATGTGATCCATCTATATTACTTCAAAGTCTGATCTATTTATACTGAATGTGTGATACTTGTGTATGTATGTATATGTACTAGTGGATACGAATGTGACCTGTTTTGTATAGCACTTTTGTGAATTCAAAAATATCAAATGTAATAGAATTATTGATGTAGTTTCTTGAATTAAATGAATATTATAAGTTTTCGTATGTTTCCTTTTATTAATATAGTTTTTTTTTTTTTTTTTTTAAATCGAATTAAGAACTTGCTTGAGCTTATTTTTTTTTAATCAGGGCCATATTTTCGTCGCGAATCCGTTGTACCATACTGGTACTTTACTAGTACAACGGATTCGCGACGAAATTAAGGCCTTTTTATTCCCCTCACTGGCTTTACAATTCTATGGTACTACTAGAGTCTAGTAAAACCATTTGGAAAGTATCATAAGTATTTATGCAAGCGTGGGTGATCAGTACAGTACCAACCATTACATAGAATTATAGCTAACAACATATTGATTTCGTCAATCTGTATGTTTTGTCTGAAATTCCGAGAATAATCAAGTATCTAGATGTTTTTCTAGACGATACGTAAGTTACTAGTAACATTAGCTAAAGTAAACTTTGTTTGAAGAAAAATATATCTTTCGAAATATTATGACTTTTTTGAGCTTAGACAAATATGTCCGGCAAATAGATGGAAGAAGATCGATTGTTGAGCAATATGTTCTAAAAGATTTTAAACAAGATATCCAATGTTTCACTTTATTTTCAAAAATACTAACGTTGATTGTTAAGAGTTACTACAGAGTAATATTAAAGATCCGCTGAAAATTGAAGAAATAGAAGCTTTTTTTTGTTTTTTCCGTGGTAAAATCATCAAATGAGTCCTCTCTTCAGAAGTGGTACACGGGATCCCTCCCGTGTACCACTTCGGAAGAGAGTCTGTCAGACTAGTGCTGACTACATTCCATGTGAGGCAGTCAGACTACGAGTGAAAATAAAATAACAAAATATCAGTTCAGCTTCATGAGTAAGAATTAATTTAGGTATTCTATGAAAGTTAGCTAGAGACCAGTTTCAACAAACCAAAGTTCGAACGATAAATTATAAATTGAATGCATTGAAACCCACAACACGTTCTCGTCTTCTAGGAAAACTCATATCTCTTCGACACAGTTTTTAACCTCAATGCTGTTCCAAGAAAAAGTTTGTTTCCTTTTTAATATTATCCCAATTAGCCAGACAACACATCAGCGGGTCGATGTTAATGATAAAAATAGCCAGTCTAATGAATGCAACGTTAAAACTGGGACAAATATTTTGATGCTTGCTCCAATTATCTATACAGTTAACATATATGATAGAATATATTTATTTTTTATAATAAAATTTTTAGACGTCTTAAAAATGTTTTTGGCATGATGTATTGTTTGTTTTAAACTTCCTATTATCATTACAGTCGGAAGCAGTCCTATTCTTGTTTCATCACCTCCAATCTGTTTGTTTAAAGTCGCCCAACACAACAAATTTCTCCGTCTTCAGAATTTTTTCATAGCGATCAGTCAGTTCAATTATTTATGTGATTTTTTTACAATAATTTCAAAACCAAAATTCGTTTAATATACATGGGACAGTTGAGAAATAAACCAGATGTGCCATTTTCTTTCGCTGTATTTTTTTTACCTTAAATTGGGAATTCTCCTCTTGTTCTCTTATTTGTAGGCGTCAAGCTAAAGAATAAACTGGTCGGCGCCATAGCAGAGCGATTGACCGATTTTGATTTGCATTGCCCGACGCGGTTTTTTTTTTTAAACGTACCCGTGAACATGATCAGATCGACCCTCAGGCGTCTAGTGAGTGACATCTTTGCCCACCACTCCGGGCGCATAAGCTCAACGTGGCCGGCCCACTCCCACACTATTAAAAATAACGAACCCGTAATACAAGGGGTTCCGTATTTGCTTTCGAAAGTAGATGATTCCATTTTCTATTATATCGAACTTGATGTGTTGATAGTTCAGTTGTTGTATGATGTTTTGTTCTATCGATACTGTATTGATGCGATGTAAGGAGATATTCCTAATGTGGAGTAACGTTAAAAAAATACTAACTACGTAATCCACCTGCTTAGTAACATACGTATTACAAATCCAATGTTTCGTCAACGGCGTGGTCTCATTATTTGTTATTGTGTTACAGTCGAATGTCCTCGACCTAACACCGCGCGATGTTGGATGCGCGCCAACCTCACAGACCAGCAGCTTATCGTTATACCTTGTATCGCTTTCACGACTTTGATGATAATACGGAAATATATTGTAATAGGTATTATAACAGCGGCAATAAATTGCAAATCTGTTTAATCCATAAATTAAACACAAAAATTTTTGAATCAATGAAAATTGATAAATAAAATCAAAGCTCGGAAGCGGGGCTGACGAGAAATATTTAAAATTATACCGTGAAGTGGCATATATGTATTATGAATTTTAAAAGCGTCGTGTTATCGACAATTTCAGGTAACAAAAGTAAAAACACGAGTCTGATAAATGGACGGGTGAATTCGATTTTTTTTTAAACTTCCCGTTTTATAATCGTTTTTATATCACATAACACCTGTGATGTTATTCCTTTAACGGTAGATACAGAAGTTACAGGATGCAGCCATATTTCGCGAATTTTAAATGGTGAATGAAAACTCTTGATGGAAAAACACTTCGATCTATGGAGCTTCTAATGATCTTTGCTTGTTTTTTATTGTGGTTCGAAGATAATTTATAATAATGTTGATTTTCTCAATAAAAGGAAATACGTTGTTGTTGGTACTGCTCTACGATTGATTTTTCACTGACGTTATAAAATATTTACAACTGTAAAAAGTAGAGAATTTATTTTCTATTAAGATTCTAATATTAAAATTAATTTATATTGATTCCGTAAATGCTATCTTAAAATTCGACTGATAACTATTCCCAAAATCCATTAAAATAACGTCTTAAAAAATCATAGAATTTTCCCAATAGCAAAGACCTTGTTATAGTTTTAAAAATAATTCACGTGCGTCCGTTCGAGATGGGATGCAGTCTTCTTCAGGCGGGAATCAGAGCAGCTCGCTCTGACTTTTACGTTTCAGACACACGTATGGACGAACCTTTTAACTGAACATACGTTATAACATAAACAAAGAATTGACTGTTTGAGTGCATTATTTTTAACAAAAGTGAAACAGTGAAGTGAAAAATGAAATAGGAAAACAGTACATAAACTTTTGTGCGCAAAAATGAATTGCTACGATGAATTGTTACCAACCACAGTTCTTCACTGGAATTACCGAGGATTTACCGAGTTCCCATTAAATCAACTAAAGGGAGAAGAAGCAGAAGTGACAGACATATATTTGAAGGAAAATCTCTTGACTCGTCTGCCAACTAACATCGGAGTTTTGGAGCATTTAGAGAGCCTCTACGTAAGCGGTAATGATATAACTGAACTACCCAGAGAGATATCAAAGTTGCGATGTCTCAAGTGCCTCGATGTTAGTGGGAATAGATTGAGACGTATTCCTGAAGAGATAGGTGAAGCGAGAAGTTTAAAGTTCCTAATATTGGATGAGAATGAATTAACTGAGCTGCCTCTAAGGATTTCTGAACTGAGACGTCTACGGTACCTATCGGTTTGTGGTAATCTAAATTGTTACTTTAATTTTATGTGATGTGTGCTGAATTCCATGTTGTGAGTTTTCATTTTATTTATGCATGATTATAATAACCGAAATAGGGAATTTTATCATCAAAATGGATACAATTATTAATAAAATGTGGTTAGTGGTTATGCATGACTAATTTGTGGTTTAGTGAAAGCTTGCGGTAATCTGTTAGGTAGCCACGTGCATTGTTTCATAACAGAGTTCTTCAAGGCTAACGATCTTACAGTACACTGGCTTGAAGAATGTATTTAAAGAATTTGCGACATGTGGCAGAGCTTTTCAAGGTTGCTGTCTTTTATATTAATTTTTTCGTTTTATTTATTCTTTTATTCGCATCACTCGGCAATAGCATGGTCGTCGATATTAAACAAAGCGTTAGTTTACTAGCTTAGCAGTTAGTAAATTACTAATTTACATGACATTTTTTGTAGCAATGCAATAAATACATGTTTTATCTTTTGAAGAACAATTATATACAAAAAAGTAAGATCAAGTGTGACAGTATTTTGAACTTTTAACGGCTAGGCATTTGTTATTTTTATTTGCTTTATTCGTGAGGTCAAAAGTACAGTTGAATATAATATTTCCCAATTTACAGGGACCTTTTCTTTTTAATACTACACTTATGTGGTGTTTGTGTTAACAGGAACCCAAAGTTCATAGTAAAATTCTAACCCCTCGTTTACACCAAGAAACAAGTTAAATACTAGTTTCATACAAAACTTGTAGAATACTTGTTAAAACATAATTTGTTTGTTTTATACATGTATTGGGATTGGGAGTGTCTCACACTATAATCTCAAACATTCTTTCGTTCACACTGTGTAGCCAAAAAGTATTTATACAGATATAAAACACATTTGCGTTTACACTGAAGTTTATGACATGTCAAAACTCAAAACTTGTCAAATACATGTATTATACCTTGGTGTAAACGAGGGGTAACACCTCACCAATACCCGCATTGCCAAATGTTTTCTTATGCCCTGTTTGAGTTACATCACAGGAGCCTGTTTACTTGCCATCTTTAGCAACCAGTACTAATACGTTCTAGTTACGTTTTACTATCCCTCGTAAAGTTAACGAAGACAGTAGTTTTGGCGCCTCGGATAACAAACTATCCGCTATGAATCAAGTTTAGAGTTTCCTCATTGATTTGGTTGACCCATTTACGTATTAGGATTGACGATCGGTACTGGAGACTAAATCGAGATGTTTGAATTTGGAAAGTGTTTTGGCATTTGTTTTTTTTTTAATGGATAATGATAATATGATTGTTTTGATTGGTAAAAGCACCGTAATTGATGTGGTGTGTAATGAAGTCCGTTTGAACTTTGTAGTTAATTTAAAAAGATATTCCTTTTTAATACTGCACTAAACCATGGTAACAAACCATGAAAACGATTATACCTATTTTCAAGTTCGTTTGAATACCAACGTCTCATTGCACCCGCTAGCGCCACTGTGCTGGGCCCACAGTGTGGTTAAAGACTGAGTGCCAAAATTAGGAATGATTATAATTATCATTATTCAGTGAAAGACTAATGAAAATCTGCTGAAAAAACGATAAAGAAGCTCGGAATTTCTCCTGTATCGTGGGTGCATTTTGAAACACTGAATCTCCCATACACAAACACCCAGATCCGGAACAACAACTTTTGCCTAGCCTAGATGATCCAAATATTTGATCTGTGCGAGGATCGAACTCGCGACATGCTTCGCGACATGCGATCGCTGTTATTCATTTTTCCAGCTAAAAAAGTGCGTTTGCAATAATAATTAAGTTTGTCTATCTACCGTAATTACCACATGTTCATAAATTACCCTAAGCTGATAAAATTTTCGTTTTTCTTAAATTACATATATATAGTGGAAAATATATAGATGGTACCCCCTATATTAAGTTTTCAAGTTATTGAAGAATGGTTTTTCCCAATGTTTACTTTGCGAATAAGCTGTTTGTCTCTTATAAAATCAGGTATATTTAGAAATCGAATAATAGAGACAAACAATTGTGTATAAAAGAATAATAAATTACAGTGGACTTGTAAAACAAATTACTTACACTCGTGTCGGCAGTGTGGGTGGTTGCTAATGCTACAACAAAGCCTGTTAAATACTTGTTTGTTTCTTTTCACGGTTTGTGCAAAATCTACTAAAAGGGATTACTAAAGTAAACAACACTGTTGTTGTTGTTTTTTTTTTTATCACACTCTTCTTGAAAAGATAAACTTAATCTCATCTATTTTAAGATTTATACCTAGTTCTTTTTGTGAAACTAGCTGTTGCCAGTGACTTCGTATGCTACGCGAAAATTATCCCACGGTAACTTGAAATCGGAATAACAATTATCCTATGTATTAGTCCAGGCTATGAACTATCTGTGAACAAGTTTTATTCAAATCCGTTCAGCAGTTTTTGCGTGACAACGTAACAAACATACATAGGTACTAATTTTGCAATTAAAACATTAAGAAATAAGATGTGTCTCTTATTCAGATATTAATAGGACGATAGAAAATGTCTATGGAATAAAATAAAAGAGTTAATCAAATATTCTTGTTAACTTTATTAATTTGGTTTCACTTACTTTTAATTCACTTACCAATTCCTGGTTTATAATAAAAACTACTTAGTAATGACTTTACTGCTTCTTGACTTGTAGTAACAGACTTGACGTAGGTACAATCAGCATCAAAAGTTGCTAACCACATTCAGATTTTCAAAATCGCCATACACTATTATCATGTATTATTACGGTGTACGGTGATTTTGAAAATCTGAATGTGGTCAGCAACTTTTGATGCTGACTGTACTTGTATAAAAGTTAATATGGGTTGTGTGTGACAATGGGCGGTCCTATCTTTAGGTAATCCGCCCATAGAGCAATAGGTTATTTTTCTTTTTTCCTTTTGTATCATTATTTGATCCGCTTGTCTATCTATTTATTTATTTATGTAGGTACACAAAAACACCTAAATACAAGAAATTGCATTCAGAAAAAAGAGCACATAGGCACTGCTTATTTCAACAAGAAATTTCTTCCAGCAGACCAACGACAGAATAGAGATAAAATCAAAACGTAGACACAGTGTACAAAGAATAAAATAAAATATAAACATAGGTACATAGGTACTAATAAAATAAACATAAATTTATTTACAGACAACAAATTAAGATGGCTTCCCCAGCGACCCGTATACAACTACCACCATTGTGAGTTCAGATTCTGGAGGAACTGTAACTTGAAGAGTTTGCCGTACTCTCTGTGGTATCACATGTTTAGAGATCAACAAACTAGATGTCTCAATATTGGGTAAGTTTCGATGATGCTTGTCTTTCCCAACTGTTTCCAATAAATCCTTGTGGCTTGTAGGTGTATTAACTCGTATTTATATTATCATACTTGCTGTTGCTAGCGACTTTGTCCGTGTGTACCTAAGTATGTCGATTTATTTGGGAGCGTAATATATTTTGATAAACAAAATCCTATGTTATTCTAGGCTTTAAATTATCTTTGAGTCATATTTAATATCCGTTCAGCTGTTTTGATGTAATTCAGTAAAAACATCCTTCCACATCATAGTTAGGTTGGATGAACGTAAGGTATATTCAATTGATTTTTTTTTTTGGTGCTACGTTATGTTCTTCGAGCTTTTAAAACCTAGTAAATAGTCTTACATTCGTTTAAAGCATACCGTTTCTTCTGATAATTGTCGCGTATTGACCAAATGTTTAGTTGATTGCTAAAAATTAGCTTAGGTATAGATTCGATTTCCTGGTTTGACATTTCTTATTGGGATTCACTATATTTTTATTAGTAATTCTGCAACAAAAGCTACATAGTCCACATTATACACGTTTGATAGTAAGATATTACCTACTTGTCATATTACCTTTACATTTATCACAGTTAATGTTAATTACTTATTGCACTTATCCCCCAGTTCTTGTAAACTTTCTAATTTATCAAATAATTATTTCCAGATGTTTAGAACCTGCAAATGGCGAAACTACCAACAAAAGAAGACAACACTGCAAATTAAAACTAAACTTAGACTCCACAGATTTAGAAGTTACAGTTGAATGCCCACCTCAGTACAATACTATCTTAGAATCTAAGTACCACTCCCCACCAAGTCTTTATGAGATGTGCAGAAGACAATTCTATCAGATGATCAACACAGCAGTGAAGAAACTGAATCCACAAACCTACAGTTTTTACTCTGAACACGTGAGAGAAAATCTTTATAATGAACATAATAATAATATAGTGGATCTACAAGAGAATTTTCATGGAATAAACATCGATGCTAGTGAAGAGAATAATACATATTCCGATGAAAATGGTAATAATTACAATTCAGAAGTTATGAAGGAAGGAATCTACAAGAAAGCTGCAAAGCCCTACTATGTGCCAGCTGATATATTAAAGGAATACTTTAATGTTTTGCCTAATGTATTAATGTCAGATCTCAGTAACGGACCCGTTTCGGCTTGTGAGAATTTAAACTGCAAAAAACCGTTGTTCGATCACGTGTTTTATGAATTTTGTTTTGGGTAAGTTCCTTTCTAATTTGTTAACTTGTAAAGGCAAAACCAGCAGCCAACTTTATCCAATGACAGCAGTGACGGATTAACCCTTAAACAAATTAAGCAATTGCCTAGGGCATCACGTCTGGGGGGGCACCAGAAGAAGCACGAAAAAAAAATCGTAAGGACGGATTTTATTGTGCTTCTTCTGGTGCCCCCCATGGGCAGCACGTCTCACGGTACTCTCACGTCACCAAAAACTTACTGAAACTGCTTAAATTTTCTAGCTCGCTTCGCTCGCTATTCCATACTGCGTGTAGTGCCGTAACTAGCCTTTTATGCGCTCAGTGCCTGCTTCTTAATTGCGCCTTGGTCTTGCCAATTGTGGTCCTGGGGGCCGATTCTCGGTTTTAGAGATGGTGTCGAACTCGACAAAAATTTCTAATGACGTCATTTTTTCGACAAATTTTACTGAACTCTAACGTTAGCCTTCGACAAATAGCCAATTTGACATTACAACTTTTAAAATTTATAGAAAAAATGACGTCATTAGGAATTTTTGTCGAGTTCGACACCATCTCTAAAACCGAGAATCGGCCCCCTGGTCTGGCTATTTCTGCGCCTCTCTATGGTGTGCGCCCTGTGCCTGGGCACCGTTGGCACACCCCTATTCAGCACTGCCTGCGTGGGCTTGGTTACCTTATTTAATGCAATATACAAGAGAGGTGCAAAAAAAATCGAGCTCGCTTCGCTCGCTCTTGCATATCCTTAGCTTCTTTTTTACTTACTGAGCGAAGTACTGCCGTACATAATACCTTCCTTACCACTAATGAAAATGAATACGTTAAAAAAGTTAAAAGCAGACACTACTGTGGATGGTGGTTTTCGGTTTTCGCGAGATGATTTCAGGCCACCGTAGACGCAGTCATAGGTACGGATGGCGAGTATTGGGTGACTTGCCGTCCGATCATGGACTGTTCTAGGGTCGACGGCCTGTCGTGTTCCACGCGTACCTCAAAGAGGCTGTCAGCAAACTGACTGTGACCCCCTTTAGAAGGAAAAGATTGCCGGGGTCGCGGGACTATCTCATTAAGTAACCGTAATCCTGGAACGTAAAGGGCTATTGAAGGATCATCGTGGATTTTAGTTAGCACAAGTCTGACAGTCCCTCCCGTCCCGGCCCGGGCGGGACGACCTATTTGATGTAAATAATCACGAAAAAAAAACCTGTCGATGGGGGGGCACCAAAGGCTTCAATTGCTTAGGGCATCAAGTAGTCTTAATCCGTCACTGAATGACAGACCCCAGAGAAACGACTAGTCATCTACACTGTACTGCATGGCAAAATTATCGTCAATGAACGATAAATACGCAAGGTACTAGCCGGATACTAAGTCGCCTTGTGTGAGAAGGGGCTATCTTGGTCCTTCAGTTGTCCTATTCGATCCAGTGCCTTGGTAGCATCTTAGGATATTATCGCAACCCTGGCAGGCTTGTGGTTATTCAGGTAGTCGGTCATTGCTGGTGATAATGTCAAATATGTTGATCCATGAAATTATTTTCCTAGTTTAACTGCAGTTGCTTTATTTAGTTGGTGCCTTTATTTCTTTCAAGTCCCATCATCTTTTGTTTGCCCTCAACTCAATTTATTGGGTGTCAACGCAGTATATCTTCTACCATAGGTACCGTCATGTCTGCATTATCTTTTCCCTTAGTAATAACATGTATTTTTACAGGGAACTCATCCTTATCGATAAAATTGAAGACGTTCTTCTGAGTGCAACGTTTTGTTCAAAATATTGTGCCGATTTCTGGAAAAGAAGCAAAAGCACAATACCGTGGACATTATCATAGTTACTAATTTATTTATTAAGTAAATTATTATGTTGTTGTTTTTTAAATCGGGCGTTTTATTTACTAACTTAATAGGAGTAAAACCGCTACTCTAAGGCGCGGGACAAATAGAAGTGGCGACTGGCAGTGGCGAGGCGCGAGCATGGTGCGGGTGCGACGCCACTTCTTTGACATTTCATACAAAATGTATAGAAATGGCGTTACATCCGCACCATGCCCGCGTCTCGCCACTTCTATTTGTCCCTCGCCTAAACCCCTTCGTACATACACTAAGCGACGCAAGTTTTCGATACCTTACGACTTTGGCATCCAGGCGACTTTCGCAATACTAACCCATAGAGATTCATTACGGGGAAACAGTATAATGGATACGAAAGTCGTAAGTTAATGGATATTTGCGTCGCCTTGTGTACATACGAAGGGGCTAACAGTGACGTTAAAATTTGACGCTATGAGTTTTAATATTTTTCGTTTCTGTCTATGGCTTTGGTTATGTCAAACATACTGTGACATTTCTTCCATTATTTATTTAACTTTAAAGTCTGAAATTTAATAACCAGATTTTAAAAAAAACACGTTAAACATTCATGATGGCTAAACAAAAGTTAAAGAAAAAAGATAAGATCGAGAAGCCCGACTCAGAAATCAATGAGATCGTAAAGCCAGATGTGAGTCCTACAACGTCTTACAACTATTTCCAAGGCCATGACTGTCACTTACCACCTGAAAAGCTCACAGCATACATGATAACGAGCAAGGGAATATTATTGTGGTTATTCAATTTTATGGCCGTACACACTGGAGACATAAGAGCTATCAATATGCACAGGTAATTTTATACATTGTCGGAGCTTCTTTTTCTATAGGTTATAAGCCCTACCCGCCGATTCACTCAAACTAAAGGAGATTCTGATTACACTTGTCGAAACCTACCTCGATGGTACAGAGGACAACGGTTAAAGTCTCATCGTCTTATACTAGAAATAGGTAGGTCATTAAGCAGGCGTAGATTGTAAAGGTTAAAAGAGAAAGGAGTGAATAATTACACTGACTGGGCTGGTCCACTCAAATCTGTGTAGTTCTTTCATAAAAATACCTTCTCAGACATTTTGGAACCGTGTATTTTGTCTGGACTTAAAAAGAGACTGGTCGTCCAAGTTTCTTTCGGCCGTTATATCTTTGAGAAGTCTGGTACTAAATACCGGGCCCGTCTAGCGTTAAATGTATTTTTTAACTTACAACATTATTTCATAATTACTGCTTTATTTCCTTTTGCCTAGATCATACGCAGCTTTATGCGCTGAGAAGTACCGTCACCATAAGCACCATCGTTGCACCATCCACCCATACAGCAAGCTAAGATTCATTCTGGAATTCATGTTCGTCGTGTCAAATGTTGTGGGTTCAGTAATTATTGCTGTCCACTATTCTACAAACCACTACGACAACAATGTTAGTACCTGCTTATATTATACCAACATTTATCTATGTCTATGCTATTAATTTTGTAAAGGGATTCAATTTTTTAGAAAGTAATCTCTGGAACTTCTGAACCGATTTTGAAAATAATTATGGGATCATGACGATATCGATAAGAATAAGTCATCATAGAGACCTATTTCATATAATCAATTAAGTGTACTTTTTATTTATTCCTCAGAAGATGGACTATTTGAAAAATAAAATACCGTATTTTTTCGATATCATGATCGTGTTCAACATTATCACCAACTTCTTCACCGGGTATATTGAAGGGATATCTCAAAAAGTTGCCGTTTTGTCCATGCCGAAAATAGCTTTAAATTATTTTAAGACCTGGCTAATTGTGGATTTGCTCGCATGTATCGGAGCACTTATAGAAATATTTTATGATCGGATTACTATTATATTGGTCATGGAATCTATAAAGATAATACGGATACCTATCATAATGGTTTATTTGAAAAATATTCTTACCGTGATGAGAGCCTCTGTGAGTATGTTTTGTAAATTTTTTAAATACTTAGGTATTTTGTAGATACATAATTGTGAGAGCAATGGTGGACTTATGAGTTGCCAGCAAGGAAGATCACTTTTTGTAATTTATTTCTACACCACTGCTCTCTAAACGGTGAAGGAAAACATCATAAGGAAACCTTCTAGAACTCAAAATTCAAAATCATGTGACATCTACAAACCCCACACTGGGCCCACGTGGTGAATTGCAGCCCAATCCCTCCCACAGGGAGAGGAGGCCTGTTTCCCAGATGTGGGAAAATAATAAGCTGATTATGTAATGCTATTATGTACCTGCCATCACATCTCTGAAAGCACTGACCATCATTTGGGAGATTTTTGGCATTCGAATAACTTGTCTTGCGGAGGGATTTTGTTGCCCAAACTTGGAGTTCAACTGCATCCAATTAAGCTGAAAGTTGTGGACCTAAAATGATAAAATTGCATTAAATTATTATCAATCTATTTTATTACTCTTGAGCAATAGAACAATCTATTCCATTTAACGAATTTTATCGCAATTCATATTAAGTTCAAAGGCCTTAGTCGTACTGCGGTCATTACGCAGATGATGTTCCAAATTCTGCTAATTTTCAAACTAATTTGAAAAAAAGCTTTTCTGTTGTAGTTTTTCCAGAAGGTAATTGTTGAGGCCCTCTTTCTGCTAATACTCTACCTATCTTGGAACATCTACTTTCAATTCGCTGTGGAATACATCACTGAGGGAAGTTATTACCCGGAAAACCCTAGAAACTGTTCATGGTTAACTGCTGGCAATCTGTGGAACCAAACTACACTCGTCCGACTAATTTACGCTTTTGATAGATCTGGTAAGTTAACATACGAGAGTTATAAAAAAAATACTGATAATGCAATTGAATGAAGGCATCGCCTGGCATAGACCATATCGACTATATTGCCTGTCCGACCTTTGATAGAAAGGTAAAGATATCAGATAACCGGACCTACAGAGCTTTAGGTATATATAGTTTAACAATGAAGTTTCTGTTTCAGTTGGTATGCTCACGACAAGTGCTAACATGAATAGTCTAAATCAAATAGGCTGTTTGGAAAATTTCCTCATGATATTCTGGATTTTTTCCACGGTAGTTTTTTTTTCTACTTCTTTAATTTATTTTGCAAAATATGACTCAAAAGCTGGAGTGAACGGAGAAGCCTATGTCCAGCACTGGACTGTGGACTGGTAGGTAAAGGGACGAACTACCTATGTAATTACCGTCACCGTAACCCATATCTAGACTCCGTGCTTCTACTGAGAATTCCTAGCCCTAACAAAGGCGAGAATTTTTTGTCTTTGTTGTTCGTTTAGTTTGATAAATATTGCTTATTTTTATCTTCTTTCTTAATGGAACCAGCAATAAAAATATAACCAATCTTTGAATCTCACCCGTAATCCCTTCCTCATCAGTAGTTTGCTGTGTTCAAAACCCTAAAATGTCTAGATGAACGTAGCCGTTTTGGGTACCTTAAAAAGCAATTTTTTTCACTAGCATCCTACCCATACATTGCAGATCTTAACTTTCCATTACGCACAAAAATTTACATTAGCATGTTTTGGAAAAGAATCTGCAAGCGCCGAGTACTATATGATGAAGAAACAGTTGGAGACATACATGGTGCAGAGAAACTTCGTTCCAAGACTCAAGAGCAAAATCCTCAAGTTTTACGCTATTCGATTTCAGTATAAATTCTTTGAGGTACGCGTACCTACGAAACATTCTTACCTAGTTTCTGGTGGTAAAATCGTCAAATTAATCCTTTCACCCTATGTGAAAACCCTAGGTGAAACAAAGGACAAGGGTGGTCACCCTTGTCCTTTGTTTGCCCATTGCGTTCTAGGGTCAATGTCCCTTTTAAGGCAGTCCAAAACAAAAGCGTTTGGTCCTATTGCTTGTCTGTTTGCTGTCAGCTTTTTGAAGCTCTTCTCGTTCTTGAAGACTCGGGTTTCCTTGACTGCAAGCTATTCACTTCATTACTGTTTGACTCCCAAGCGTCACGTATCCCGCCTCTCTTTCGCTACTAATACTGCTTCACAGAAGAGAACTGCTTTTTCTTCCGTTATAAACGAGATTTTATTTTCGCCCTTTCGCCCATAGTGTAAACATTTTCCCTAAATATTATGTTTAGGAATCCCGCATGCTGGGATGTGTGTCTGGACAACTGCGTGAAGACATCCTTATGCACACTGGTCGTCAGTTAGTGAGGGAGCTCGACTTCTTGAAGCAGCTACCCAGTTCCTTACTGGTTCAGATTGCTGTCAAACTACGCCTCGTCATATACATTGCTGGCGATATTATATTCAAGATCAATACCGTTGGTACGTGGTTGCATTTTCTCGTAGTTGACTACTTAGTGTGATGAAAAGCCTTGCCATTTTCCTAGTATTTTTAATATCAGGTACTAAATCTTTAGCACTGATACCTACTATTATTTGATTACTTACTAGTGCACTATATCTCCAGCTTTGTGGTAATCTTTTTCGAGATAAGCGATAGCGAAGTGATATAGATCTTAGAGATTATCATTTTGTATTTAATTCCACAGGCGACTGCCTCTACTTCATCGACAAAGGTACAGTAGCCATCTACACAGATTCAGGCAAGGAGATCTGTCATCTAGAAGACGGTGATTACTTCGGCGAAATAGCCTTAGTAATGAAACACCACTTCAGGACCGCTTCTGTCGTAGCTGTAACCAACTGTGAGTTGTTCAGGCTGGATAGAGAGCATTTTGAGACGACCATAGCGCATTACCCAACAGTTTATAACAGTATAAAGGAGGTTGCTACGACGAGGTTTGAAAGGACTCGTGTACTTGATGAACACCATAAGGCTGAACTGAGGACCGGTGACGCATGGCCTAAGAATTAAGGAGCGACCTGGTTGTGTTAAGCATAAAGCACATTTTACTATAGGCACGCGAGTTAAATGCAGGGCTTAATAATGTGAAAGCAATGCAATGTAAGAACAGTGATATGCTGCAGGTTTCAGGGGCCGGAGGAAGTGTTAAAAGGAAAAGAGAGTTTTGCTACCAGATCCCAATTTGGAATAAGTGTCTGATACCTGACGACGGGGTTTTTTTATTCCAAAAAAATATTTTCTGTTAATACCTAAGTCATTTGTCGCGAAATTCGCCAAGCTAAATGCCGTTAGGGTGTTTATTACTGTGGATTAACGTTAATTTGAGAAAGGAGTTCCAAAGAAAGATAAAAATACGGTCAGTATGGTGAGAGTTGAGATGATCTCGAATGATTTTAGTTCTAATTTTGTTTTGTCTTTTTTATAATTCTTCATTGAAAACTAATTTGTCGCCGAATTTGAAGCGAAAGTAAATCTTAAATTCATCATCATCATCTCAGCCATAGGACGTCCACTGCTGAACATAGGCCTCCCCTTTTGATCTCCACATGTACCGGTTGGAAGCGACCTGCATCCAGCGTCTTTCGTCTTTGTCTTCTTTAATCTTAAGTTAAATACTTTGAATAACACTTCGGCTTGACTTCGGCAGTGACTTTTTTATGCAATTATTATGTAAGTTACTTAAAAAGATAAAGTAAGCGATACCTTTTCATTTTTATTTAAGAAAGTTATTATTAAGTTTCTCAGTTAACTTAAAAAAAAAAATGAAACACTAGAATTATTTAACTTTCGTTTTATTTAAAACCAGCCACCATTTTGGTACAAGCGGAATAACTTTGAAAATTGAAAATATAGCTGAAATCGCACTGCAATTATTTCACAGTGTATTTAAGGGTACCGTATGTTATACTTGTGTGGGGCTGCGCTGCAACCTCATACAAAGACCGGTGACCTTTAGTTAGCGATGATTCATACAAAATGTACGAAAAAATGAAAAATAATCGCAGTGTTATGTGAGCAGAACTGTGATTTCATTTATTGTAAGTCGAAAATACTTTAATAGCCTCAGCTATTTTGTACACGATGTTCACTAACACTTTGCACAAGTTGTCTTATAAACCGACTGTTAACCGAACCCAAAAGTAATGTTTAAATATTTAGTTTTAATATTTTAATTCCATCTTTATTTAAACAATAATTTGATCTAATATTTCAAATAACTGAAGTTGGTCTGTAATAACAGTTTATAAACTTCGGCTTCACAAGACAACTTGCGCACATTGCAAGTGCAAACCATGCTTTAGTTTTAACATTTATTTTATGCAACATAATAATAAACTGCATTTAATAACATAATGACTAATCTCTCATTTCATTCTGTTAAAACGAATAATAAATTTCAGTCAGTCGCTTTCATCGAACAACGAACAACACACTTGGCTAAGAGAGTAATATTACAGAGTCTGGACTTGAGGGTTTATTTTATCGACGACCAAGAACATTGCCAATGATGACGTGTAAATAAAAATCGTACTTACGGCTAGAATCTTTAAAACTCATTTTAGCATAACCAGGTAATGATTTTGATGAAAGGTTTTTCCGTACCGACACCAGTCTGAACATAGACATACAACGCCACGCTATAGAAAGAGACAGAAAATAGATTGACAACACAGAGTTAAAACTCCATCAGTGCGTCTCTGAGCCGATGCACATTTTTTTTACGTATGTCATCGATTGACTTCCTCGAGAATCGTGCATTTATTTCATATTTCTTGGATCAATGGACGTATAATAATTTAGTGGAAAGGAATAGAATTTAGTATTTCGTTAATTTACTCGTAATATCACAACCAAAATAAATAAATTCTTACATCTAATAATTTATGTTGAGTTAAACTTCCTAATTGTGAACAAACGTAAAATAATGATTTCTGAGTAAATTATATTTTTGATGCGGCAACTGATTGTTATTTTTAGTCACTATTTAATGTCAAAATAAGGGCCTTCATCCAATAAATTCTGAATAAAGTTATGAAAAAACATTAAATAAAAAATACTGTCTTTACATAATTGACATAACTTTATCGAGTAATTATTTTAAAGGGTAATAAAATTATTCTATGTTTGCGCTAGTGTAACAAGCATATAACAAAAATAATATGATTCAGGACATTCAGTTACTTTTTCAGACATTCAGTTACTTCATTGATTTACCTATGACTAATTTTAGAACAATCTGAAGTCGATAGAAATCTCTTCTCTTTTGGCTTCATTTAGACAAGCGGCATTTGTTGACGGCTACTCGTTTTCGCATGGGTGGTAACCGTCGATCATTGTCGACTGTCTTAGACGAGTTGACGGCTGCGAACGACGTGTTGACGGCTGCCAACGACGCGTTGACGGCTGCCAACTACGCGTTAACGGCTGCCAACGACGCTTTGCCGGCTGCCGCCTTGATAAGTTGCCTTCGACACTGCCGATTGCTGCCGCAGATGGTAACAGCTGCAGTGGTATTTACCGTCAACAAATGCCAAACTTCCCAATTAACCCTTGATATCGTTTGCTAATATTCACATTTACAATTATAAAAATACACGCAACTGCCGCCCGCATCTCAAGTATGTACTTCCAAAGAAAACGATTTTAAAGGAACGGAATATGTTTTGAGGTAGATTACACAGTTTTTAGGCATTAAGGAATACATATATCCGTATAATAAGCATTTAGGCACATATTACCGCAATTAATAAATAACTGCAAGTTGAAAATATACATAATATTTATGTAACAATCTCTTCAAGTTTTGAGATGGGACGGCCGCCTTCATATGAGTAAAATCTGCATGAATATAAAATTCTTTTATTTCCTAAATAAATAAATTTACATTATGTCACATCCTCAGTTTAAAAAAGGCGTATACAACAGACTTGCGAAAAGCAGTTAAGCGAAAACCGTTCTAAAAGACAAATGAATTTAACTAAATGTAGGCGAAGTTGCAAAATACACTTCTCGTATTTTCCCAAAAATGTTTAGTTTTTAATTTAGTGCATCTTTTCACAGGAAGCAAAAGCCGTCTTTGACCGAGACAGAGAAACATTATTTTTCGCAATTAATCAATAACGTCATTGACGGTTCCCTAAATATTGTCAGTGGGATAAAATGCCGCATACCAATCGGTTGGCTTACTGGCTTTCAGTTACGGATGTCAAATAGCCACATCGCGACGTTTTAGTGCATCGAGCTGTATCTACGCCTTTTTTACCATAAAAATGAAATTTTATTAGCTAAAATCGCTCCAATTTAATTTACACATACTATCATAATTTTATTTTCAGTTCATACATTTGTTCACAAATTTTTGTGCCGCCGAACGATGTCTTGAGCTTATCGTAATGGAATAATTTTAATTAAAATTTATTGAACGTAGTTGTAGTGCGCCTGCGCCGGTACTGGGTAGTACATGTCGCTCATGACGTATGGACCAATTATAGCACTGGAAGTTAAAGAAAAACGGAATAGAATAAATGCATAAACATTACATGACAAAAACTTTTTTTTTTGGGTAATTTGCCTCCCACTAGGAATAGGGTATTTTACTGCATAAATGAAGTGAAAATCTATTTAGTCCGTCAGTAAAAATATTAAAAAATAAAGGACACGTATGTTTTTGTTTTTTTAAATCAATGAATATTGACAAAACGCTTCCAAATTCGGGAGTGGGGGCTTGTGACGTCATTACGCTTGCAAAATTGTAACGACCGAGTGATGTTTCGTTATTTTTTTAGAAACATTGTATTTTCGTCAATTTTGGTTTACATGACAAATGAAAGACTTTTTTTACTAAAATACCCTTTGGTTTCCTGAGAAGAAGGTAATCAATAAAGATATTTTTTACATGCTTTGCTGATTTGGTTTTTCAACTCGGAGAATTTAGAAACCCAAAGAGGATTGTCCAAAGATTTTTTAGAATTTTTTAACGATATTTTTGTGAGTTTAGCCTGTTGATAGGGACGAGATTTAAACATTCACACAACACTTTGGGTATTCATTCCAAAACTGACACCAAATTGTACTATGCATAAGACTCACCCATGGCTATAAGGTCCATACAAAAGCGTCGGCTATGACCTCGGTTCATCCTCTACGGGTGCCAGTCGCGCGCTACTCGACGTGTAGAACAAAACGCACGGAGTTTTCCACCACGCGCCGAATTGTACCACTTCTTCTGCACTTACAGGAACGATACTGGGAAAAAATGTTGTTAAAATCTTTTATATTTTTTAACGGATTTTAAAAAGGGGTAGATTCTCAATTCGGTCCATTTAAATATATCTACAGATGCCAGCGCTGCCAGCAAGCGAGCGGCGTATCAACTGACTGGCCTGTTGGTCTAGTGGTTAGTGACCCTGACTGCTATGCCGGGGGTCGTGGGTTCGATTCCCACCCAGGACAAATGTTTGTGTGATGAGCATGATCATTTGTTCTGTATCTGGGTGTAATTCATCTATAATATTATGTATGTATTTACAAATATATAAGTATGTTTATCGGTTGTCTAGTACCCATAACACAAGCTCTGCTTAGCTTGGGACTAGATGGCGGTGTGTGATAGTTGTGCAATATTATAATTATTAACTTACTCGAATTTTTCAATTTTACCAATCGAATATTAACATTCCACTATTGTGATATGCTGTCATCTGTATTCAGAATTACTCAGTCGTTTCTGGTCCTATCTGTGCGTTTTTTTTTAAACGTTTGATTCAGAAAAAGGGAAAGTAAAGTTACAGGGCGACAAAACTTTCGTAATTTATGTAGTTTTTTTTTAACCTTGGCCGTCTTCAGGTCGTCAATTTAGTAAGTAGAGCTAGGTCCTCACCTCAAATCATTGAACAGGTACCAGACGGGCTCCACATCTTTCCCGGCCGTCTGTATGTACGCGACCAAGTTCTTAGGGTTGTCTTCAACACATATAACTGCCGCGGACAGAGTGTACTCTTCTTCTGATTGTGTGGTCACATTCTTTTTCTTGTGTTTCTCTGATTTACTGTTCGGTGTGAGCGGCTCGGTTGGGGATTCAACCTGGAATGTATAGGGGTTTTATATCCTTTATTATTTTTTCTACTTTTTTAATATTTTTACAAAAATATTTTTAAAATGTAGTCCACCACTATTGGTAACAGAGTCCAGGCTACCGATGGTCAGGGCTCTTGAGAAAAATATCTTATTAGAAGATTTTGACAGGAGCCTTACGTCGATTAGATAAGGTACAAGTAGCTCAGGTGCCATTGTCAGCGGGTGCCCTTCGTGGAATACCTTACCTGTTTGGATCCATACAATTCTCATTAGCTGTACATTCATTTTTGCACTAGAAAACATAAGTTTCACATATTTTTGTTATTTTAAGGTTGTTTTCGTGAAAGATAAATTTTTAAATATCTACTTTCACTCGCACTTAGAAAAGCAAATAGCCAGTGCCAGAATGTTATTAATACATTTATCTATTTTTAACTGAAAAATAGTATTGACAGATACGGATTGTAAAATTTAGACATCTGAGCACAGGGTAGCGTGGCCGAGCGGTCTAAGGCGCTGGTTTAAGGCACCAGTCTCTTCGGAGGCGTGGGTTCGAATCCCACCGCTGCCAGACATCTTTTTGTTGCATGTTTCCGAGAAATCCGTACACACAAACACACAAGAACAATATTATTGTTAAACGACATTTATTTCCGTCGTAATGCATCTTTGCGATCCTCCATAAATGTTTATAACTTTGCATAAAACAAAATATATACATTTTCATTCCTCGACTCAAATGTACGAATAAAGATAGGAGATACCGAGTAATTTTTTTTTTTTCAAATTTCTATTCAGTTTTCATTTAGTTTAAGAAAAATTAAAACTAATATCGTAACCAATCAAAATGTTGCACTTTCACGGTAAATGTTGCGTATACCTGTAATAGGCTTACATACCAGAGCATAAGTTTATGTTTTTGTTTTCAATTACTGCATTGTATGTTTTGCTGTTGGTGTACCTTTAAATAAATAAATAAATAAAGGCCGTAAAAAAATACAATAGAGCAAGCAACCTATGTCAAATATCCGACAATCGCTTTATTAGTATGACGACACTGTTGCCGCAGTTGCTAAACGATCGACTGGTCGCAGAGCGAGTCAAGGGTCCGATCCTCGGACGGATATTTATGACCAACAAATACTTGTTACGGGTCTAGGTGTGTGTGTATGTGTGTTTCTATGTTTCTAAACGCACCCACGATACAGGAGAAACTAGTAAAGAGGTGCAACGGTAAAAAAAACATTTGAATGGCTGACAAGAAAAAAAATGGAGAGTTGATTGAGGCGGCTTCATTAGAGATTAGCCCTCAGTAGCTAACAACCGTGATAATTTGTAGAAATGAGGTATTCCACGAAGGGCACCCGCTGACAATGGCACCTGAGCTAGTTGAACTTTCTATTTGAAGTAAGGCTCTTATCAAAATTTTTTGCAGGTGCCAGGCTTTTATCTTATCTTACCTTATCATTAATAACAACATCTCCATCTGATTGCAGTCTTATAAGAAGCTGTTGGGGTAGAACACAGTTCGACTCCTGAGTCGGACTTTTTGATGAGCCCGCTTGTGGACTTGGCCTAGAAGATAAAATTAATAAATCATATTTTAGAAAACGAATTAACCGAAGTAGTTAAGTAGGTTTGAAGGTACTATTTCTTGGATACTTAAACTTGCAGGCAGGTTAGATTTGAGGTGCGGACGGCAAGTAATGGGCGACTTGCTGACCAACCATGTACCCTGCCCGGGTCGACGACGCGCCGTATTCAACGCGCGGAACATAAAGAACTATTGAAGGACACTGTGGATTTTAGTCAGTTTAAGTCTGACAGTCCCTTCTGTCCTGGCCTAGGTAGGAGCACTCATTTGATGATTTTACTAGGTACGTAAAAAAAACGGTTAATTATATTCTCGAAGAATGGCAATATACCTGTCTGGATGTTTGAAGTGACAACCAGGTCTGGCGCAGTGTAGACCATACCGGCATGGTTTGCCGCCGCCGCCCCGTTTGGTTTCCGGCTAGAACATTATAATTGAAACCATAATCATTCATTCATTTGCAAATATGGCTACATAAGATTTTAAGGGTAAAAAAATTGTGTCCATTAGCCATACAATAAATATTATAGTGAAATAATCGCTTTCCACATCTCTATGCCTAGGTCTCTAAAACTTCGCAATGGATTTTTATGCGGTTTCCATCACAAGGTAGAATTATTAAAGAGAAAGGAGAAAAGGCTTAATAACATAAAAAAAATATAGACAGTTCCCGTACTTACAATTTCTTTCTGCGTGCCTTTCGCCCAGTAAGCTTTTTCCCGAACGGTCGCACCGCCGCAATTTATTGCTAGTATCGGTGGTAATCTGTAACACAAATAATTCAATACTAGTAATGCATGTTTGTCTTGACTCATTTTGGTGGTTCCGCGCACTAAAGACAAATCAGAAAGACAAATCAGAGGAGTTATACAACGTCTTGAAACCAGGCTTGTTCCAGTGAGTGAACGAGATGGCGCTAGACGACCTTGTATAGCTCTGTCACTTTCACTCGCCGCAATAAGCCTGGTTATAAGACGTTATAATACCCCCCCGCCCCCCGAGCAGAGACAGCTTTATACTGATTCAATAAAAGCTACAAAAACTTTTTCTTTTGCAAAATTTCGATTAGACGATGACTTATCATGCTAAAATCGATTAATTTATCGATCAACGTTGAATAATTTGTGCGGTGGCTTTATAAGGGTGGTGATAGGTATAGATCGATTAAGCAGTCGATCGACTGTCGATTCATAGTTGATCGACATCTAGAATATCATCGCTCGAAACAAACAAGGAGCGACAGGCGGAGCAGGACAAAATGACGTCACATTGAAAGATTTGAAAAAAAAAAAAACTATCGCCCGACAGCATGTATGCATTTGTCACGGGAGCATACGTCACGAAGTTAGATCGGGATAGAGAATAAAATACTCGATAGCTCGGTCATTATGCGACTGTCAACCTGCAAGCAAGTGCTGGTGCTTAGACGAGCCAAATAATACCTTTAGGCGCCTTAGTTTAAACTATCTTAGTATAATCATACCTAACGATCCTGCCCCGTTGTACAGTAGGTGTGAACCTAGAGCAGTGCTCGCACCAGGCGGGAGTACTCCTCCTGGCCGCCAGGGACGCTCGCACCAGCTCCAGGAACCCGCCGCGGGGCTCCGGACCTTCACGGACCGCGGCCGGGTACTGTAGGGCGCACGCTAGGACTACTGATTCGCGACCTTCCTAATGATAGATGGTATGATATTAAAAAATTAGACTAAAGGAACTTCCCCATTACGCGATGCGACGCGATTCCAACTATGAAAATGATCCTTACCACTAAGACATATGACATAAAACGGCGGTTGTCAATGGATAGATGAAAAACAAAACATGCTCGCCACCACGACGTCAAGTCAATCGAATTGCATCATTATATCGTAGTAGCAAGGACGATTTTCATTTTTAGTTAGTAGAAATTGCAAATCTCACGAATCACGTCTTGGGGAGCTCCCAAATGACAATACGGTACGGAGACGATGCGTTTTTAATCATACATTTAACATGGTGAACTGGCAATATTGGTCAATGTTACCAGTTCGTACCGGTTATAAATTATACGGCACAACGGCCTCGAAGCCATGCAAAAAAATAAATAAAAATAGGGGATCAACATAGGTCGTTTTTATTATTTCTGATGACGATTGTAAGCATTTTTTCGGCATTTGTGTTTAGAAAGAGCAAAACCTTAAAGATTTTAAGCTAACTATAAAAAAACTACCAAAATATCACAAATCATTATAGAAGTAAGTGGGAGTCTTTTTACTCTATGGCACTAAATCTTAAAAACCTATGGATGATAGTTTACCTCTTTATTACATTTGAGGCATCTATTAAGCTGGTGTCTGCCGATGGCAAAAAGTTGTGATATCTCTGACTCCTCCCTGTCGGCTTGCTGGTTGTTCGGTAGCTCGTGGTTGTCCACTGGTACTGTGTCGGCGTCGCCAGCTCCTAGCAATTAAGGTTCAATTTATTATAAGTTTATAAGTAAATGGCCCGAAAGCTACATGGAATTTCTGGGTAGGTTTTTCATGTTCTCTGAAAACTTGTCCAATGCTTCTTCAATTATCCCTGCGGGGGTTCGGTCCGGCGAGTGAAAGTGACAAAGCTATACAAGTCGTCTACCGCCATCTCGTTCACTCACTGGCACAAGCCTGGTTTTAAGAAGTTGTAAAACCCCTATGAACATAGAAATGCAGCGGTTGTTAAATAGCGGGATTTAATCAAACCAGACATTTTTTATACTCGTAGCTCTGATTTATTTGGGACCAAAGAGGTCCTTGAGGCATCTCGAAATCCTTTGTACCTTTAAAAAAATTACCATTTATAGATAGGAACTTTCGGAGACGTTTTGTATGTCATATCATTTGGGAGACGTATAGGTCCTTAAATTGCATTTCTCTCTTTTTACAGTTTATGTATTTTTTATTTGATATTTAGCTAAGTAAAGCTTAGTCCATGTTATAAGTCTATGATTGTAACCTATAATTTGAATGTGAAGTTTTTTAGACCTATAAGTATGAACTTATCTTACTTACCTCCATAATCTGGCGGTCCAAATAGGATCGCTAGTGGGATTTAACATAGGTATCAGTGAAATTATTATCTTCATTAATAAAATACATGTACTATAAAACCATTAATTTAGCAGGAAATTCGCAGATGAAATAATACTTCTATGGCGGAAATTACGTTCAACATGAATTTTGATTTCGATATATTATCATTCCGATCAGATAGGCATAATTTTGAGCAAATGACAAAAACAAAACCGAAGATAAACCGAGACCTTAAACATGTAATGAATAAGTCAACCATGCTGAGCTTGACTTCGATAGATCGAATCAAAATCAAAATATTTTATTTTACATGGGCCTCAATGGGCACTTATAAAACGTCAAGAAGGAAAAAAAAAATTGGCACGGCTCGGGTTGGTCGTATCCATGGAGAAGAACCGGCAAGAAACTCCATGGTTACTCTTTTAAAATAATAATTTCTTTTAGAGTCCTGCTCGCAGTCTAATTTTCCTTTTGACAAAAAAGCTTTAAAACAAAAGATAAACTCACCATCTTCTCTCGCCGTCCACCCATCTTCTCTCAACTCCTCTTGACATTCAAACTCAGTAGCTGGACCCAAAAACTCCAGTTCAGTATACTGATACTCCTCAGAATACCCATTCACCACTTGAGGAGGTACTGGACGTACTTTGACGTTCATGTTGGGGATCCGTACGGCCTTGGGAGGACTGTTCACGAGTAGTGCCTTCTCTTTCTTACGCGTGTCAAGTATTTCGTAGTGGATCTGGTGTAGTATGAAACGGTTCCAACTCTGTGGGCGTAGGACTGAAATTCTTTAATTGGTTTTTGACTTAGTATTATAATTTATTTTGATATGTGTATTTTCTTAACTATTTTTATTTATTGTTTTAATCGCGAAACTTGCATCTAATAAAATTTAATGAAAAAACTTATTTTTTCTGTCTGGTGCTTGTAGTTTTTTGTTACACGAGTCGCAGATGTTGCGTTGGCAGAATATTCAATGTCATTGCTTGCCATTATAAAAGAAGACTATAATCTAGTAAATAAACGATTTCGTTTCATTTCACTTCGTTATAATATAAAGGCGAAATTATTTTAACGGTTATGTCTATTACATAGAATAGTTAACTAAAGGTTTATGATTAAGACAAAAAACGAGCAAATTCTAAAATATAGATAAACCGTGATTTAACGATTTTTTTTTATGAAACCTAAGTCTCACGACACATAAAAACAAAAGTTACCTCAAATTGTACGCAAAAATTAACAGACATTCAAAATTAAACTCTATATCTAAACACACAAGATTTACGAGTACCTACCTGTATCAAAGCAACTAAATCGACTCTTGCGTCGGCACCTCGATCTGGTAATATAAGTCCTAATGCCGCCGCTTCAGGAACAGTACGGAACGCACGGAGGAAGTTGTTAGCTTGACAAGGAGCGCCTCCTGAAGTGTCTAGCATTCTGAAAAGGAACCCTGAAATCGTGGAAAATTTGTTACTTTTGTTGAATCGATAGTCTGGTTTCAGGTTAGAGTATGTTATGGTCGAATTTCATTTGTCAGAGCATTTTTCGTCAAAGTTAGAGGACACGTATGTTATTATAATATAGGAGACATGCTTTCTCAAATTTGGGCTTTCCGTTGTGTTTTTTTTTTTGCGATAGTTTCGCGTTTGGCCACTATGATGATGTGGTCGACAGAGAAGCACACTGGCCTAGAAGTAATCTACTCAAACTTGACTTAAATACCCCACAGCACGCTGTACTTAAGGCACATTGGCGAATAAACGTATTTTTTTTCTTTCTCTATCCTTTATGTTAGTTATACACTCTCGGCAAAATGAAATTCGACCATCCGTAACAAGCTATACACATAAGCTAAATAACAGTATTTCCATCCCTAAATTTACATTAAAAAACCTACCAAGAATATTTGTCATAAGGCCTGTCTCACAGTGTTTGGGGAGTCACTAATAGTATTAATTATAATATAACAGATATATTTTAAAGGGAACTTATCCAAAGGTGTTGAAACAGGCCATGTAAAATAACCTATTAAAATTATTATAAATAAAAAGTGAGCATACCCAATTCGCAACTGAGACAAAATTCTTTGGCACATGTATGTGCTAAGAGGGTCGCCTTTACCGGCAATGTGTAATATAAAACCTGAAAAAAGTTGTGACTTATAATCTAGTGATTAGATAGGTTTTTAAAAGCCCTGTGGCGAACATGTGATATTTTAACAATCTGAGATAATTCAGTCCAATATTTCGGGTAATATTGTCAATTCTTGGCAACTAGATATTTTGATAAATATTTTGGGTTGGTTTGGTTAGCGCAATGGCTGAGCGATCGACCACTGTAAAGCGTGTTGCTGGTTCGTTCCCCGTACATTACAAATATTTGTATGATCTGCAAGTAGCTGTTCCGGGTCTGGGTGTTTGTGTATGTGAGTTTCTATGCTTGTAAACACACCCATGATACAGGGAGAAATTCCTTGTGGGGCAAGTTTTATTTTTAAAGAAAAAACTACCTTCAAGTTTGAGGTGCCTATTAAACTTGACACATCACTACGCACATAGCGAAGACCTTTGTCAACTTTCATATCAGCCATAGAATTCGCAATCTTAAATCGGCTCCAGCGTCGATTAAAAATAATTGGTTAAAGTATCACATTTCCGCCATTTTATTTGCCATGCTGTATAAATATAATGTAGCTATTAAATAACAAGCTTAAACTTTTACGAATTACCTGTAACATGGAATTGCAATAAGAATTAGGTAATGTTGTTTCTAGTCCCGGAAGCCCTGTTTTGTTACATTTCTCTAATTCTTCGTTCGGACCGTGTTTATTGTAGCGTATATCTATCTGCAATTATAAAAGGTTTTGGTATTTACTTGAACAGAGTTGGACGTTTCGAAATCTGCCTAAAAAGGGTACTGCGACCCCGAATTGCAAAGAGAAACCGGAAGAGCAGTTTTAACCTTTTAAACGCCAACGTCGATCGATATATCCGACAAATTTTTACGGGGCCATTCCGCCGACGTCGGATATATCCGAATATCCACGATTTTTGTTGTTTTGTTTGATTTTATTGCATCTATTCTATATCTCCCTGTTTAAGTAGATAGACAGATATAATACTTTTCATTGTACACAATAATATTTTACAAATCGGAGCTTAAGAGGAGCAGAGAGAGGATCTTGTGTTTCATCGATTCGTAGCCTGGCGCTGGGGGCACGACAATTGATATGAAGTCTGGCGGTTAAAAGGTTAATGAGTAATATTCTGAGAGTCATTTTCGCTCCACTCTATACGGGAGTTATTCATTTGATAATTTTACACCCCTAAAAATAGTTTACCCCAGAATCAGCACTCTGATCAACAAATCTTGTCTTTCAGGCTACCGTGCAATGGTGACTTTTTGTACTGTTGTCATTTTGATACCCCATCGAGAGTTATGACGATATGTGGGAGTGGGCTGATTATAGTGACAAATTAAACACTGTTTTAAGCTTTCACGGTTTGTCTCTAAATTTAAAATGTCACTTACGGAATATCTTCCGTGATTATCGGGAACTCGAACAAAATCGTAATCACGGAAAATATCCCTTAAGTTACATTGTGACAAATTGTTCCTAGCGGCCGGCAACTCTTCGTAGCATTCACCGCCCGGCCTTAGTTCTTCAACTTAAAGGCTGTTCAATTCGACGAATACACTTGTAAACGGTCCAAACTACTAACTGAACGAAACACTTACTTAGTATGACGAAGACACTCTTCAACACTCACTTGTCAAACGTAATTATATTATTATATTGTACCTTTTGATAATGCTTGGGTATTGGCTGAGGAACGTGTTTATTTTCACTTTGTCTTGAGGCTTGCATATCATCGAAATTATCCTCTATGTACGGCATCTGCAAACAGATCAGATGAATTTTTAATATATTAGGTATTTTCTCTTTCGCAGTCTCTCTTCTATCTCTTTCTGGCATTTGTAACAGATAAAAAAGTAGAAATGGAATGTAGCCCCTATTCTCAGGGATGTATGTCATCTTTTCAAACTGTTTCTTTCGTTCTAAATGTTGACAATGGCTTGGTGAGAAAAATAAAAGAATTAATGTAAACTTTGAGGTGCTTTTTATTTTATTCTTTGACTGGTACAATTTTTTTCAGTCTTCAACTAGAAGATGTCTATGTTGATGATGTATTTTTGTTTACTCACCGCCTTCATCTTCATCAAGCGACCCACTGCTGGACAAAGGCCCTTGTGTAGGATGTCCTCAATAAATAAATAAAAAAACAATGAGTTATCATGAGTCTTTATTGGATACCTGATTTCTCTTAAAAGTTCTAGGATTTGGTGCGTATCCAATGGGGCCTTGCATTTTCATAGATTTCAGCACTTCAGAGTCGATCGGTTTTGGTTTCCTGTGTAAAAAAGAGTATGATAATATAGTTTGATCTGGTGTTAGTGTTTGCCGAGATTATGTCCGAAGATAATTTATCATAATATTGTTATTTTTTTCATTGTTAAAATTTGACATCTTTCTATACAACCTGTTTTCTTTTTATATCCCATAACTCTAGGGTTATATTCTGTAGGTAAAAATAATACTAAAACTCCTAGAATAGGTGGTTCAAAAATGCATCGTTTCGGAGATAATATCATCAATCATAGTTAAATTAGGTCAAAAATATCACCAGTATGACGAATCTTTACTTTTGCGAGGTTGCCAAACTTCGCAGTATAATAGACCCTCGATGTGTCTAGGTATCTAAGTTTCATTGATAAATACAAGTAATTTATTTTTATTCAAACCAATCAATCATATTTAAAGCTAAGAAAATGCGACGTTGTCATATTTCACGTAAGGGTGTTTTACATTAATAATCGTGACTTTGCCGAATTATTTTGTATGAAAAATGAAAAAAAAAAATAACGAAGGTTTGGAACATGACTCATATGCCAGTTGATTCTTTGATATGGCCTCAATCATACCCTAGAGTTATGGGATATCAAAAAAAACACGTTGTATATTGATTTCGGGAAATTTTAGCGCAGTTAGATCACGATCTGGGTAAAGTGATAAACATATTTTAGCCTCGTAGACAGACTTTGTGAAGTTTGAAAGAAAGCAGCTCAAATGAATGATGTCGTGACGTCTGCCAGAACAGAATGAAATAAAATATAGCCATGACTGGCGTGAATGGAAGAAGATTACGTGTCGCTTCGACACCTTCGATAAGGAAAGGAAGATGGAAGGGTAAACCTTGAAATACCTATATATTTTCTTGAAGAACTCTTCAGGCAGTTCGTTGAACCACTTGCTTCCCGAAGTTAGCGGCGGTAGCGGCACCGTGGAGAACTGGAACGATGTGTCGCTGAACGCGACGTACGGCATGGCTGGTACTTGATCCGCAAATTCTGTTGCTCTGAAAAATGGTAAAATATTGGGTTGAAGACAAGTTTTACGGTACTTTTTTTTATTGTGGTAAAATCATCAAAAGAGTCTTCCTACTCAAGGCAGGGCAATAGGGACTGTTAGACTTGTACTGACTAAAATCCACGGTGACGCTTTAAGTTCTAGAGTCACGGTAGCTCGTTAGTACCGCGACCCCGGCAGGCTTTGGCCCCGTCATAAATGATACGGTACGTACAATATTTTTTATTGATATTTATTCAAATGCAATTAAAGCGATCCTCGCACGTTAACTGCACGATATCTCGAAACGGCCGCGGGGCGGTGCACTAAACTCCAGACACGAAGCAGGAGAAAATTCATACGTTAACCTGTCACTACCTGTCTCCGTCACTCCCACGTAAATATAATGAGTCTCGCTTGCACAGATGGCGGTCATTGCTCTGTGCAAGCGAGACTCATTGCATACTTACGCAGGAGTGACAGAGAGGTAATAATAGGTCAATGTAAGATTTTCCTTCTGGTTTGTGACCGGACTTTACCAATAAAAATTTTCTCACCGTCTCTTTCCGCCCCCGCGGAAGACCGGGCGGTATCTAGTTAGAATCATCTCATAAAGAACAAAAACTTTTATCGAAATTGGTCAGTTATCAACTTACAATGGCAGTTTCGAAAAATAAATCGTAAATATCGTGATCGTGTAAGTTCATTACGACTGAATACACCTTTCCCACAATAAACTAAGGCAGAAAAGTTAAGTACCTTCTAAAATTTATTCTTACCTTGAAAAGTTATTGAACACTGGTTCATGGTTGTGCTGCGGTGAGAACAGATGCAGATGTCCTGCTTGATCACCGAATACTAACGCCTGGCTGGTGGATGACACGTCCATTACACTGCACAGAGAACTTTGGGTGTCCACCTGAAAAAACGAGGCAAATATTGACTTAGAATAATGTTAAGCTATGTTCAAGATAGTTTTGGGACACGCAAGACAAAAGAAATGCGGTAGAATTTCACATACTGCTAGTGATAACAATAAAAAGTTTGCATGAACATGCTTCAAGTTCAGAAATAGAACATTACAGTAATCTCGGCCGAAAGCGACGGATTGATCACAAAATTCAAACCCTGAAGGCCCCACACTACAGCTAACTCCCTCTTATATAGCTACGTTCCTTGGTAGAAACAATATAGCCGGCTTATGCTACCCTTAAGTGGCCCTGGTACATAAAGGGCTATTGAAGGATCACCGTGGATTTTAACGGACGGAGGACTCATAGGACGATTTTACATCGCAAATAAAAACATGCTATTCTGTCGTTGGTCTGCTGGAAGAAAGAAGAAGTAGCAAAAATGCCCCACTTCCGACTGCAAACATAAGTATCTCAAAAAATCGCAAAAAAATAGTATAAAGAAATTATATACTTCCGGTGATCATCCTTACTGGCTAACACATAAAAAAAATGCTCTAAATATTAATTCAGGGGCAGAATACCTGTAATATACTAACTTCTGATTTTAGGTTTACAATGGGATTAAAAAGCAATTAAACACTGTAGTAGCTCATTTTGATAATATAATATATTATACTAGAAAGACTCATTTGTTGATATTCCAGTTTCCACCGAAAAAAAATTGTTAGTAACCAAATATTACTTTAACCCATTATACAAACTCTTTACACAACGGAACATAAAACCTCAAATCATTTTAGTTTTTTCTTTAATTTGCTGTATTGTTGACATAGAAACCAGCCAAACAGAAAAGTAGTCCAGTTGTCTAATGCATCGTGGAGTTTGTCATCATTTTCTTTTGGTCGATTTATATTGTGAATGAATGACTTCGTGTGTCATTCAAATAATGTTTGATATATCAATGGTCTGTTAAATTGTCACCATGGTACGCATAATTACTGCCCTGGGATTTTGCCTTACAAATATTTGCCACGAATGTCTGCCAGTAGGGCGAAATTATTGCGGTGCGACGCCGCGTCGCAACGCACCCTGTGCTCCGGCACTTAGAGTAGTAGGTATTGGATGATTGAAAGTAAAATATTTTTAAGATAATACTGTGCCTGAAGTAATATTTGGAGCAATTTCTAAGTACTATAGCCAGTAAGGATGACAATCGGAAGTATGCAATTTATTAATACTCATTTTCATCTATTGTTTAAGATATTTTTTACAGCTGTCGGACGTGGGGTAATTTTCTATGGAAATTGCAACTTCTTCTTTCTTGTTGAAATAAGCAGTGCCTATGTGCTCTTTTGTCTGAATGTCATTTCTTGTATTTACGTGTTTTTGTGTACTTACATAAATAAATAAATGCTACCCATAAACCAAATCCCAACACTCACCTGAAACGTGGAATGCTCAGCCCCACTAGGTGCGTTGACATGCAGTAAAGCTACATGTCCGTCACCGGACAATGCTACAGCTCTGCCGGAGAAGGCGGGCAGGAAGTGAAGCAGCAGCGGCGGAGACACGGTGGGCAGAGACCACGCGGCCTCGCCCGGGGGACTGGTGGCACGCAGGCAACGCACGTCCCATACCAACACGTAGGGCTCCGCTACTGCCATGCCCACACTGAAGAGGAAGGGAAGTAGTTTATATAAAGTTTACTAGTTGTTGCTAGCGACTTCGTTCGTTATAACTCGAAAATTATCCCATGGGCACATAGAAATGTATTAAATCAGGTTGTAAACAGTAACTATCTGTATATTAAATTTCATCCAAATCCGTTCTGCAGGTTTGGTGTGAAAAATGTAACAAACTTACGCATTTAAAAAATGAGTAAGATAATCCAAAAAAATTAAGATTACAGGAATGTGTAATAACACACACCTGTATTCATAGTGAATACAATGATCTACAAAGAGAAGTACAGATTGTGTCTTATGGCTTAGAAGGTATTTGGGTATTTGCTTAGGTGATTCAATAAATTATAAAGACAGATCATTATGTCATGTTATTTGTGATTGTGATGCTGGCGCATGACTGCATGTTTAGATCAAAATATCAGGCAATGCAATGGCTATCATAAACAGGTGCGCAATAACATTTCACATGTCAGAACTTACGATAGATTTAGGTACTACAAAAAAAAAAAAAAAAACTGGATGAAATCTGGGAGCTCAAACGACATCGAAAACTTGCTTTTAAATAAGTTATTACAACAAGATGCTACTATCAAATAGGCTATGCTTGTAGTTTTACCTAGTCTGAAAGTGATTTGTACTTATATCCAGTCTAAAAAGTTTCATTAATAATATAACTTGTTCGGCGTTTTAGCTTCATTACATCTTATAAGTCACGTCTACCAAAGTCTCAGACGTGACCAAAGTATCATAACACTGCGGAAACTGTAGCAAACATAAAAGAACGCGTTTAATCACGTTACTAGTAAATCAAAGACAAGATACATACGACTGTGTAAATCCACAAGTGATAAGCAGATCCCCTTGCATGTCCAAGTCGGAGAGGCAAGCTGAGTGTGCCGTGAAGGTATGCTCAGCTATGGTCGGGGTCCGTAAGTCTCGTAAAGCTACGGTTCCAGAAGCACTGCCGCATGCGACTAAGGAGCCGCCACCGCTGCGGAGGACGGCGCAACCTTCTTCTTGTATTGGCTAAAAAAATAAGTTTTCTTTTATATCTTTGATTGCTATATGCTGCACCTGATTTTTTCTTCTCTAGCATGATTGCTATCACAAAACTGCCACACATGATTCCCTTTAAAGGCAAGGTGTCAAACACTTGGTTCCGCTATTCGAATAACAAGATAAGGAAAACAAGTTAAAGAATTACTCACAATAGCCGTCTCCGCCATTTTGTTGAGGTCGAGGTCAATCAGCTTGTTTTGGTGTCCGCCCATCATCAGCTTGTGAGAGCTCACTTGGAAAATACACTGCATATCTGTCATGTTGGATGATCTAGAAAAAGAAAGTAAAAGATCTCCTATCTTGTGTTGCAATCTGTTTCAACTGCTAGAATACAAGTAGATATCCTCTCTTTGAAAGGGAGTTAGGAAAAAAAAAACCACAAAGCCCATAGATTTACAAAAACAAAGTAGGTACAAAAATTAAAGTAGGTATGTACACTAAGCGCGCGAGTTGAATGCAGAGCTTAGGAATGCGGTAGTGCTGTTGACAAGGATGGCAAAGTACTACACTGCAGGCGCGTGAGGTGGGGCGGGCGGGTAGCGGGGAGCTCTTCACCTCAGACCCCGACTGCATTCAACTCGCGCGCTATCTGTAGGTAGTATGGTTACTCAAGTCATAGAAACCAATCGTTCCCTTTCTTGCCCAGTCTAATGATACACAGTCAGCAATAGTTTTAAAACTCTACAAAAGAAATGGCGGATAATTTTGATGTTTAGCAATAACAACAACTAGATTTTTCCCAACCTACGAGGTAGGTATTAAAACTCTGGTGAGGTAGGTAGTAAAACTCGTGGTCGTAGGAATTACCGTGACCCCAGAACGTACAGAATTGAAGAACACTGTGGATTTTAGTCAATACAAGTCTGACAGATCCTCCCGCTCTGCCCTGGGTGGGAGGATGATATTACCACAAAAATAAAAAAAGTTGGTGAAACAGTTGAAACACACATTGGTCAGTGGTTTGAGACATTTTTACTTACTTGAAAGTACGTTTCGGAATCCCTCGGCGTATTTGATGACGCAGAGATGTCTTAGTCAGCGCGAAAATTCCTTCTTCAACAGTCAAGATATCTCTGACTTCTTCAGACTCATGAACTTGAAATGAAGTGTACTTCTGCATGCTCGGACCATAGTAGGATGTTACATGACCCTAGGAAAAAAAACATGCATTTATTAGAGTTCTGCTCAGTTTCAACATTTTATCTATAACAACAATTTCAAATCAGCAATATTTAATTAATCTTATAATGAAAAAGAAATCAACACTATTTTTTTATGTGTATATTGTCTGCAATCAATCATACCTGACTATCATCAGCAAGTCTAAAATGGCCACTTTAGCAACACCACCATATTCATTTCATATCTTAAACAGTAGATAATTATTGATAACCAGATCAGCATATGGGCAAAAAGTACACATTCTGATATTTGTGCCAATATTGTTCTATCTTCTTTATTATAGAAGTACTGGGTAGACTCACATAATATATCGAAACTAATATATATATATATATATTTTTATTATATAATTATCTGCAATCAGTCTTATGTACTTTAAACAGATGTGGCAATTAGAGTGTGCTCTCCAGCGAGAGCAACTACTCGTAGGCGTAGCGTGTATTTATGCTACTCAAGAGGGTAGAGACAATATGTCTTCTTCTGAGACGTTTTTGATATGTGCGTCTTGTCAACCCAGCGGCAAGTTCATTTGGATGCCTCGACAGCCTTTCTATGTATGTTTTGGTTATGGTTGAGATTTCGTCTTTCACAGAGTTCATGTGTAGTAGGTTGTGTATTTCAGTATTTGTAATAAACCAAGGCCCATTGTGTATACTTCTCAGAATCATATTTTGCATTCGCTGTATGATGGAAATATTAGAGTTGCTACAGCTAAATGAAAACACACACACAACAGCAAACTAATATGATGAATAATAAAATCATTACTATTATATCTACTTACACCCTGATTCCCCATCCATATCAACTCTTCATACTTGTCGAACACCACGGCAGATACTCCAAACCTATCGCCACCGTCCACCAGCACGCTGGCCCGCACCTCGTACTCCGCTGATTGTTTCGGCATCATGTATGTAGGAGCATATTCTGCAGTGTACGGTCCTGAGAGTTAGGTTCTAATCAATCTACACTACAATAAAATTATAAAGAAAAAAGATTTCTATTTTTGTTTTTTGATGAGGAAATAAAGTTTTGGTGAAGAAATAAACTCTAAAAGGAATGAAAGGCTGATTTTCAAAAATCTTCCACCTATTGTGTATTAAAGTAGGTAGTCAAAATATTAAATTATGGCCCACATGATTGATTAAGGACCACTCACAGGGAGAAGGCCTGTGGCCCAGCAGTGGGAACATTCATAGACGGATGATGTCATCATAATTTCTAGTTGTAAAATAAAAAAATGCCCCACAAAATAAAAACTGTTGATGTAGCAAGGAAAAAAATTAATACAAGTACATAAGTAAGCCAAATCAACAAGTATAGTAATAGTTATCTGTGACCTCTGTAATTAGCAATGTTTCTACATAGGCGCTGACAGTAAAAGTAGACTTGGTTTGAAAAGGTTTACCTATAAGCTCCAATTATATTGAAAAGGTACTTATCTACATCTTGATATCGGATATTAATTTACTCTAAAAACGAAAGCTGGATAAACCATTGAAACCTGACAAATAAAAAAATAAAACTAGCCCCACTGTAATGTAATAAAATAGAAGTTTTTTAATCCAACTTTCTGAAAACGCATTTATAACTATTATTTTGTGGGTGATCGAAACTATTGTTTACTGATCCGAAAAAAATAAACTACAAAAAATTCACTTGGATGTTTCGCTCATGGTAAGCCAGAAGGCAAAGATAAACAATTTAATGCTACAATACAACAAATACTTTTGTATTATAATGATTATTGTTGAATAACTAACACTCACCAGTTAGCAGATGATCCGTCGGCATACAAATGTCGGAATAATGATATTCCATACTAAAATCAATGAACTTATTTTGTTTCACAACATCTATAATCACTAATTAAACCCAAAAGTCACTAATTAAACAATTTTAATTTAAAACAAAACGAAATGGATCAAGGGTTCGACGACGGCAATCGGGAATATTTTCAAGTTCTTCAACACTAATGCTGCACTGACATCCTGTGTTGTTAAGCAGGAAATTCACCTTTCTTGCATTAGAAATACGGATGACCAGTTTTTGTAACAGTTTTTGTTGGAAAACAAAATGTACTCGCGTCTTGTCATCAAACTGTATCTGCGTTCCGTTTTACTTTCAGTTAACAAAAAGTATGAGTTGCCAGCACAGAAATAGAACTTGATATTTTCATGGCTTTGGACGCTTTGGAAACTGAAATATTAATAAAACTAAATATTGGATTCCGTATCCGTAAATTAAAGACAGTAATTCAGATGGTAGGTGCTGGCTGGTGTCTAGCTATACAAATTATAAACACTGTAATACGAGACACGGCAAAGGGTAGGTCTCGAGTAGCAACTGGCTTCTGATTCAAGGTTGAGCAATTATTAGGTCTCATCAATCAGTCGCAAAATAATAGAAATAATGTTGTTTGGGTCTTGTTGGCTGCACTTTCTATTGGCCTCGCAACACTAAGCTCCTTTCGCCGCCTATCATATTATGTAGGATATTCTGAGGGGATGAAGATCCTCACTCTTGGCCAACAACATTATTGCTTGTTGTTCTCCGCGGATTCACACTCGATGCTAGGAGCCGTCTATTGGTAGGTAGTAGCGTGATGTTATATAGCCTTCCTCGATAAATGCACTTTCAACGCAAGAATGATTGGTAAATTCAAACTAGTCGTTCCTAACAGTGCGTTCAACCAAAGGAATATTGGTACGTTCAGATTTGTGGAAAAATCAAGGGAAAAATAGTCGCACTTTGGGCCATGATGGGCTGTGGGCCTGTGGGCGTACATGTGGGCATAAAAATAAGAACAATTTATAGATAATGATCAATTTTAATATATTTATCGAAATTTTAAGCGCAGTACACCGCGCGCGTAGCTTCAAATAATATTAAGCGAAGAAACTTGCATTAATGATGTTTTTGAGTTCCGTAATACGATTAGTATCGTTAATAAAGCCCGAATTTCAAAAACGACTCATTTATTTTGTGTGGTAATTTCATCATCATTTGTGTCTAGACTGTGGTCTAGACATCACATCAGACATTAAATGTTGGTGACGTTGGCAACAAACCTATTTTTAGTGCAACAAAAAATAAAACAAAGAAATCTTGGAAAATGATTTTTATTAAAGCCTTAAAAATACATTCTTATAATAGTTGATTAGCTTTGCTGTTATAAAATTAAACATAATGCTTGAATAAAATAAATTAGTTGCTCTTTATCTTAAAGGTGCATCCATAAATTATCAAACTTTTTTTATATAGCAACATTCACATTGCAGCCCTGCAATAATTTTATTTATAGTAAAATATTGAGATCACTTTTCAACAACCCTAAGATTTTACCATTACAAACTAACATTATGAAACAGCCAAGTGATCCCAAAAGTATACCTAACGTAAATTATTGTGCAGAACATTTCATGTGAATGTGGGGCAACTCAACTAGGCAAAAGACAAAAAGCTGTAACAAAAGCCACAACTTATAGAAGGTTACCAAATGTTGCCCTACTAAAAATTTCTCTGGATGCACTATAATAATGTTTAATACAATTATTGAACAGTAGTGGGTAAGAAATGCTGATAATAACTCTTGGTGAATTCTGTCATGAGATCAGGCATGGCTTCAGGTAATGTGGTGATCAGGCGAGCAGGGCTGCCCGAGTATCTAGCAAAGGAAGGTACAACAGTCTCTGCAGGCAGCACGGAATTGTCTTCAATCATGCAGCAGTCTTTTAATACACATCTCCGTCCCTGTAAATAAAATGAAAGAATTAAAATTATTTTACAGATAAAAAGTAATAAGTAGATAAATGGTAAACACTCAAAAGGAAGAAGAAAAGAGGAATTTTGTATCTTATGTCTGGAAATAGAAAATTGGTTTTCTGCATAAAACCTCAATTAAGTTTCAATCTGTCATTAATTTACTAATCCATAGACATACAGTATGGGCCGAGCATTATCTCCTTCAAATGGCCCTAAGGTTGTAGGGCAATTAAGGATTATGGAATAATATTTGATCTTATAATATAATAAAATCACATAACACTTTAGGGTAATAGAAGAAACAGTAGGCTTTATTGGTGATCTTGATTGAAAGTTGAAAATCCAGTACACAATAAAAATCACCCATAAGAAAGTAAAGTTGCGCATCAACCTACACCAATCCGTCTTATTTCTTTAACTGTTTTTTTAATTCATAACAAATAAAAGAAGCTTCATATTATTGTCTGATTGAGATTTTTTTTTTAACTTGGGATAACGTAATGTCCTGGCATTTCTACATTTATCCTTAAATTCTAGACCAGATGTGCGGTGGAAAGAATTCAATAACTGAAAAGTATTAAACTTCATAAAACATAAGGTTTATACTCACAATAACCACATTTTTTCCAATGTAGACGTAGGAACCCACAACAGCAGCATTCACGACGGTGTTTTCACCAACAAACACATGATCACCCATTTGTAATGGAAAGAAGGCCACACTGGAAATAATAAATTATTGAAAATTTATGAAAAGGTTGAGCAAATGAAGATCTGTTTTAAATTGAAACTCACTTACCCTTTACTAAATTTCTTGAAAGGAGGCCGTATAACAGAGCCTTTGCTTATAATACAAAATCTTCCAGTCTTTACATTTGCCAAGTCTCCTCTGATAATGGCATCGCTTTGGACTATCACTTTTCCGTGCAGAACAATATTTTGAGATCCACATAACACTGTTTGTCTGCTCACTTTATTACCTGATGCCTGTAATAACATAAAATTAGTGAATCACGTCATGATCGACAATGTTTTTGTGTCTGAACAGCCACTTACAGTTTCTACGTATTCTGACTTATTATAATATGTATCCTGAAGTTCCATTTTATTAGATTAAACTATGAATTGGCTGGTCCCAAGTTATGTCAAATATTATTCATTCGACTTCGAATTCTATTCAAATCAAATTGAAATATTTATGAAAACTCGAAACTGCGTGAATTTCGAAATGACAACTTGACCAAACAGATGTCAATGTCAGTTGAGTAGGCAAACGTCAAAGTCATGTCAAAGTGGCACTTCACGTTTATACAGTGAGCTTTATTTTTTACTAATTATGTTTAATATTTCGAATACAAATTTTATTTTGCATCGATATCATAATTATGTAATTCTGTTTTACACAAAAACTTCTTGATCTATAAAATAGCTTTTCAAGTAAATAAATAAATATAGTTCACCTATCACAATACTGGCACAAAGTTCAAATAAATGATGTCATTTAAAAAGAAATGCTTTTATTTTTTGTTTTCAGTAAAAGACTATCTAGTTTTTTTGGAGGGTAGGTGTCCAGTTTTATTAGATTATTTATGTATTATTTAATTTTAAATAATTACAACAGTGTTATAATTGAATTTGGCACTTTTTTACTTTATAATGGTAGTACCTAAGAGAACCATTTATTTATTTTTTTAAATCACTTTTTATTTTCAACTGGCACAATATTCAAAAAAACTCTTACAAGGCCATAAAGTCAAAGAAAATAAATTCATTTTTCTTTTTTCAATTCATTAAAGGCCACAGGATTTTTCCAAGATGAAGTATCCAGTATTGCATCCCTTTACCAATAAAGCCAAGTTATTCATAAACTTGTTATCTAAAATAAAAATAAATCTTCTTCTGAAAAATATTGCAATAGTTATAATTATATTAAGTAAAAATCACGTAATGTCCAAAAAAAAATGTTTTAATAAAAACTGTGATTGCGATTGGTAGGCAGAATGAGACAATGACCATAGACAAAAATTAAAAATAAACTTTTTCGTCAAATTGGCGCGAAGTCAAACTTTTCAGTTTTCTCAAAGTTATTTCTTTTCACATAATAAACATTAGAAGGCTGAAAATGGATAGATACGTTATTAGAGAACCAAGGGTTGGGGCAGGTACGGCTTATTATTTTGATCAATTTTCTGTATCTACATAATATTAATGTCACAAGGTACAAAACTTGTAAATAAGAAATAAACATTTTTTCAGACTATCCTCAGGGAAATCAAATGATGGCGTTCTCAATGAACGCAGGAAGAAATAGTATGATGTAAGTTAATTCTTTTTGCATTATATAATGTTCTAGTTGTTATTTTATAACACATCTTTGATAATTTTCGTACCTAGTTTCATAATTTAATTTTAGTACCTAGGGTCAAGAGCGGTCATTTTCTGACGCTTAAAATTCGCATAAGCATAAATAATCTGTTAGCCCATGACGTCTTCAATGCAGCTGGGACCTGGGACATAGACTGCTTTTTTGTGAAAAGAACTAGGTTTATGTGCTGTGATGTGGAGCTAGGCCACCAACAGCTATGCTTGGCGCCACGTACCTATAGGGTCAATGACCTAATCGGTTCGGTTGATGATAGAGTTCAATATGTATTTTATTTTATTACAACAATTCGATTTATCTAAGTACAGACGCCAGCAGGTCAACCTAGCCCAATCTGTCAGTTTTTACCAAGCGAACATTAAACTTTCGCTATTGTGATAAGGTTGAAAATCTATTAAAGAAATTTGACAGATTGTGGTATAATATCGTATCTGGGATAACTGTTCACATTTTTTTTCGAATTAGTCTTTCATTTTTGTGTAATTACTTACGATAATATCTTATGTAATTATTATTTATGAATAAACAGGCCTCCCGAGAACATGTACTACAATAGTGCACCATACACACAATTTCCGAACATGCAAAACATTCCTAATTCAAGTTACATGGAAGTGGCTCAAATGAAAACGCCCGTTTTCGGACAAAATGTATGTATTTCTATGATCATTTATTTAGATGACTGGTAACATCTGGTGGAGAGTGGGCTTAGTTAGAATCGAGTACCTAAATGGCAGGCGATTGGAGAGGCTTATTTCAATAATTTAATATAATGTACTTACGAAGACCGACAATTTTGACTAAGCCTAGGTATTAATTTTGATAAATTATGGCATAGACGGTACGTCAGTGGCTTAAGTGGCAATATTTTTCATTTGATGCGTCCTATGCTGACCTAGTGTAGGACTTACCAGGTCATACTAGGTCATAAGAGAGGTTTTAGGTCTGTTAAGTCTTACGAGAATTTCAAGTTCATGAAGCCAAGCGAGTGTTAAATCGCCACTATAACAACGTTGTTAAAATTGTGCTAATTGTCAATTATACTCAATTGCTTGAGCAATAGAATAGAATATTCCAGGTTACGAATTATGTTTTTTTTTTTATCGTGGTAAAATCATCAAATGAGTCCTCCCACCCCGGGCAGGGCGGGAGGGACTGTCGGACTTGTACTGACTAAAATCCACGGTGTCCTTCAATAGCCCTTTATGTTCCGGGGTCACGGTAATGGAAATAAGTCCCGCGGCCCCGACAGGCTTTGGCCCTCTGGTGATTAATTATCGCGTGCATAAGTACTTATACAGTATACTCTGATTCCTTACTTCTCACTTAATAACCTCAGACCAACAAAAAAAGAAAGACGGCGCGCCGCGAACATCATAAGTGAAGCCATGAAACCGTGCTCCTGCAAGTATACATACATGCTCACGCACACACCTACACTAAAACCATGCTCATCGCTCTTAGTACGTCACGAGTCGTCGTCAAGTAAATATAGATTTAAAACATAGAATTATGCCTTCCTGTGTAGTGAAAAGTTGCAAAAACATCAGCAAATCACATAGAAAGTAAAAAAAAGAAAATTAAACAAAGAAAAAAATGTAACAAATGGCAACCCTTCGATACACACATAGATAAAAAGGTGGCTTCACTTTTGATGTTCGCGGCGCGCCGCGCCGTCTTTCTTTTTTTGTTGGTCTGAGTTAATAACTAGTTACGAATAATAAAAATGGTACCTTTTTTGGTAACGGTTTAACTGTTATCTATAATTTTTTGTCGAATAACGGCATTATTATCTATGTTGCTATCCTGGTTCGATTCCAAGTGATTTCATATTTTTGCTTTCTAGTTAGTGTATTGTAAACGTTGATAAAGTGGTGATTTTAGATAAAGTCGTAGGTAAAACAAACCGTTTGTCTTCTAGATGTTGCCGGGTCAAAATCAAATGATGACGGGGATCGATCCAAGATACTTAGCCAACTACGCTGACAACAGCGCACAGTTTATAGTCACGGGTGAGTTTATATTTTATATCTTAGGCTGATGTTTCCTATATAAGTTAAAAAGGTATTTATCACGACTCCAGCTTCGAATATGAGGATACTTTTATAACAAACAGGTTGTCGGTGGGTAGGTAAAAGTTTCATAGGTACTGGTCGGTGCAGGATAGACGAGTTGCAAAATAATAAACGGACCAGAAAAATATATTATACGTTTACACAATTAGTCAACATGCTGCTTAATTATTAGTATTAATTTTAAGTTTAAATACATTTTAAGTTTAAATACAATCTCTGCAATTGTGTCTTGTTTAGCATCTGCAGTACGCAGCGCCTCAAAATAGACTCATGTTATCTTGTACTTGATTTTTTGCCTACAATACAAAACAACTGTTCATAAAATCTAATAAGTAATAGACCCGAAGCGTAGACCACTAGATGATTTAAGATGATCTAGTTCATCAGTAGATCAGCTGTATAGTCTGTAGCGTCAACCAGTTTACTAGACGAGTAGATGGGCATTGAAACATTTTCTTGAAGGAAAAGCTTTTTTTTGTTACACTTAGTAAGCCGCGATTCATGTACGACAATCATTTTGAGTGTACCTCAAAGTTAAAAGCCAGAATCACGGTTCAGATCCTATAATTTCAAATCATTCTCTATTTTAAATAATTAATTACTTACAGGTGATGTAGCATAAATCGCATACATTACAATAGAGCGGGTACATTATTCTCTCGAACACATTTTAGCACTTTAAAACTTTTGTGTAGGTTAAGATATTTTTCTGATTTACGATGCATAATCTAGAGAGCTACCTGACACGCAACTTGAACATTAAGAAGACTTAAATAGCCACTCACTGTAGCTCGTTCAAATGATAAGCGTGATGAGTTTTATCGCACGCATCTAAGTAGTATTCAAAAGAAAATGATTAAAATTATGGCCTTGGCCTTCATAGCTTCAATGGCACATTACTTTAAATTTTTAAACATTATTCAGTTAAGGGATTTCAAATATCGGTTTGTCAAATATCTCGTTTATTAAGCCCAGCCGCTGTTGGGCAAAGATTCTATGACTTCCAGTTTCTTCGATCTAGGGCCATTTGTCCATCTCGGCACAGGTCCACCAGTTCTACATAGCCTTCTGGCTATGTCAGGGCGCCATAAAGTAGCCTGCCCGGATCGCGGCTACAGTGACCCTTTTATTAATTGTGATAAAATCATCAAATGACTCGTTTAGTGACCCAGGGCGGAAGGCACTGACAGACTTGCTCTGAATATCCACTGGTTACGTGATGAGAGAGTCCCACAGGAATGTTAAGAGCACTTGAAGGAACATGGTGGTAAAATCCACTATGTTCCTTCAAAAGTAGTCAGTATGAGTCTGACAGTCGGGGCAGGAGGACTCATTTGATGATTTTTACCACCTAAAAAGTGCTCCTTAAATATTTATCTTTTTCTCGTTTAACACTTTGCATTTTTTTATTCTACTGGTACGCAGGTAATACTCGTGTTGTTCTATTTATATTAGTTGCTTTCTTTTTACAATCAAGTATACCCTTTTTCCTACAAACCCTTTGTCATTATTTTCTAGGGCAACAAATGCAAAGAGAACACAATACTGCTCCACCTTTAAACACTGGATTCGGAACAAATTACCAAAATTCGAACTTTGGAGGGGCAGATAGGATTAAAGCTAAAAGTTTTACGCCTCAGGTCCTAACTAGTATTAATAGTGGTAAGTTAATGATTTCTTAGAAGAACTTTACTGGGTCGCCTGCACTGTCTGTATCGAGGTTTTCGCTAAAGATTAATTGAATGAAGACTCATTAATTTGTACTAGTGGTTGGCAGACCATTGATCTGTCTAGAATTCAGCTAATCTTACTCGCATGAATAGCTTGATTGCAAAGACGTAATCGTTGCCAAAGCTAGATTTTTTGATGTACATTCAGGGTTGGGTTTCAATACCCGGCGAAATTTTCAGAGATCGATTCAGAATAGTATATTAGAGCATAAAGAGAGATTTAATTTTTATTTACGACTGAAAAGAATTATGGCATGATTCATTTTACGACCTACTCATGAAACAGTTGGCACGTTCAATTTGGCGGTACACATGCACGCAAATATGCTATTACATATTTTGGTTTTTATTCAATTTGGAATTATTATTATTAAAACGCATTGACGTCGTTTTGATCTCGTCTGTTTTTGACTGATCTTTGAAACCTAACCATACAATATTCGTAATTTGTTCTAAAACTTGGATTGGATTGAAACAAGATCATTCGTATTTTTATGAACAGCACCACCTAAAGAAATTCCCAAAAGTATTACATCGTACGAGGGAACTCCAAAACCCAGTTTCCAGCACAAGCAATATACTCAAATAGAACAAGTTCAGCCGAAAGCAGTCACTGGTAAGCTTTATATTTACTTTCAATAGTGCGTGACATCTTTACCTTCTTGGCATTCGACTTGCTCGCCAAGATTGTGAAGATGTCACTACTTTGTGTGAGTTTTTGGAGGAAACTAGATGTAACTATATGATAAGAACTGTAATTTGAACAATCCAAAATAATAATGCTTCGTTTCAGGGCAATCTTTTATCAAAAATCCAGAGTCCCAAAAAGGATCTTCTTTATTTTTCGTGTGAGGATATGACCATCCTCTAGTGTCTAGTAACTCTATAGGCCTCCTAGATGGCTTTGGACTTTTATTGATTACTTAACATGTATAACTTCAGGTTTCTTCACGATGTTTTCCCTTCACCTATAGTCAGTGATGTCCAAAATAAATTTAGAAACTATCTACTTAACGTATTCAAAAAGATATTGTTACTATCCGGATCCAATATTTGTGTATTGTTAGTACTGGTTTGAACTCGCAATCTTGTTCATTACGGGTGAAGTGTTAACTTTCTAAGATTAATTCCATATCTTTGAATCTCGACATACGTTACAGAACTTGTAAAGTTGGGTACCCAACTCCATAAAGAATGACGTATTGAACACGTCCTCAGTTCAACAGCACTCAACTTCAAACAAAACATGCATATAAAGTAAGCACCCACAAATTGTGCGCTGTCAAACATAAAAAGTATTCTTGGCCGACCTGTACTAAAGCCTCGTAACTCGGTCTAACAAGCTCATTACTGTATTTTCGAGAGAAGTAAAGTTGTAAAGGGAAACTTCGCGATACTTGGTAGGATACGCGTTTCAAGTTGCGCCCCCAATGGGTTGTGAGTTCAAAAAGTCTCCCTATCACCATAAGAACGTGATTTAATTAAAGACGTGTACACACTCTGTTCGGGACATGTCCGGGTTTTCGTCCCGCAGATTTTGTTTGGCACTTTGAGATTTTGTCGTAACAAAATTGAATATTAATAACTTTGGTCCTTAATAAGTTAAACAAACGTGCTAAATTAAAATTGATGCCAAAAAGTTTGGAGAACTTTTGTATAATTTACAGTGAGAGAGGCGCAATGGTGTGTATGAATGCTCATTTTCGTGGACTGATCAAGTCCATAATTATCTCTTTGAGCTTCGCTCGTCAACGATTTGGACCAATCATTTTGTTTTTATGTACCTTTACATCTACCCAACGCATAAGATGTCTAAGAATTTTCTCAAAAATCTCGGAAAATCAGGAAACTTTTGACCTAGTTCATTTTTTATAGTCCTATTTTGTCTTAAAGTAAAAGACATGCATATTAATAGTAATACTATCCCTATTCCAGCAATACCTAAAAAAAATTCGGACATTGAAATTATCAAAAAAGAACCACAGAACCAAGTCTTGACTAGGATGGACAGACTAAAGGTAAATACTCTGTGTAGATACTAAGTACTTGTAGACTGCCTACATCACGTTTAATGAATAAGTAAAGTCTCTCTTGTTTTAATACCTGATAACGAACTTCGTATTTACTCTGCTACAATAAATGTTTGTTCTCAAAGAAAGGGTAATAATCCTGCCTACTAAATTTCATAATTCTCACACGTCATATTTGAGTACAATTATTTATTATCGTCCCCTTTTAACTACCACTCTGTTATATTAGCACCGCGTGCCTTCCCTCGAGTATAATTTCCCATTCTACCCAAACCTGTATTTAATCTCGCATTTATAATTCATATGGCAGTTGGATTACATAACTTTACTGTAGTTTAGGTGAGCGTAACCCAAATATCTCACCTCATTTCATCAAAAGTCAAATATCAATCTCATAAACTTGAGTACCTTCATTTTGTTTGGACTCCTATCACACCGTTGCGTAACAAAAACTATCGATCAGTAAAAAAAGGGTGATTTAAAAAATATAGAACGTTGTTCGCTTTCCTCATTCAAGTCAATTTATTATCCGCACATGGTCTTGGTAAGGACATCAAATTGCAATGCGATATCCAATAAAGTATAAAAAATTGCTTGCGGGATCTCGCTCTACGACACAATAGACTACGTGTAAGTATAGCAAGTACTTGTTTATCGATGTTTTCTGATTCATAAAAAATAATACCCTACCAGTATTCAGATATTATTTGGGTCATAATATCACTTATTCAAATTAACTCATATTTGAACAGTTCGGTGTACACATTTGAGAAAATAAATGGGATGCTTCATAAGTAAACATCACATTTCTCGACTACTTAGTAAGTCCAGTATTATACACACAATTAAATTAATTACATTTGCAACCGTCCTCAACGTTAACCCATATCAAACCAGCGCCGCCGGTCTGACAGGCAGCCTCTATCAAAAACCATACAGACTTGACTCATAAAATGAAAACTTAAAGAAATTGCTTGTGATAAAAGTAAGAGCGGGGCATTTTTCTCTTTTGTCATCGCTGTGGCAGTGGGCTAGAGGGTCGTGATTTGAGGTCAGCGTTATTGCAATTCGGACAGAATGTGAGTTGGGTAAATGTAGGATGTCAGTTGTAAGCGATGAAAATTTTTGTTATTTAGATTTTCATCTTAACTACTAAAAAAATAGTAGTAGATTATTTATCTTTATGTCATTGTTTCTTTAACTTCTTTGGTCTAATAATCTCTAGCGTGGCTGTTGTCTTGGGTTCCATACTTAGGTCGGGAAAAGGTTATATTGGGATTTCTATCAGGACTTGGCAGTATTACATTACATGGAATTTAAACATTCCTGGCGAAGCGTAGGTGGCGAGGCGTGGGTGTACTATTAGGTACACCTCTGTCAAATTCTACGGGTGTTAAAAATAATTCGCTTCCTCTTTTTTCTTTGCGTGGCAAAATTATCAAATGAGATCCCCCGCCCTTGAAGGAGTGGAAAAGACTTCGTGTTCCAGGTGCACACTGTCCTGAACTGTTCTGCTTAGACAGTCGTGCGACCCCGCTGGCAAAAGGGCCTGGTCCCTGTTTGCATTGCGACTTATCTATTATTTGAAGTTTGAAAACTCGCGCCTACGGTCACTGGAAATCACCTTTTTTTTCCATCTTTGTCGAAGAAACAGATCAATCTCTTACGCCAATCACAAGTCCAGCTCTAGCCATTGATTCGTTCTCAGTAAACACAGTGAAGTTCATTGCGGGAAGTGTGCCGGTGCGCGCGGACGATGCAATATCCGTGATTCCTCGCCTTTGTCTTTGAAAAAAGTGATTTCTCTTACATCCCTTTAGGCCGTTCGATTTAGCTCCGCAAAGAGATAGGTAGGGTCCGCTATTTCCTCTGCCTTGCCTTTTTTTTACAAGATTATTGTCAGTATCTGTGTATTTGTTATTGTTTCTCTCGAATAGAATTTCCTACACTATTGATGATCGAACCTAAAATAATATTTATTAATTTATAAAGGTATCGCTCATCTATCATGGCTAATTGGTCCCCAAAGTTATCAATAAAATTAATCCAATAACAGCGGTTAACGATGATGCGTCAATTTAGCTAATTTATTAATTAAATTATTGTGCAATTTAGAAAGTACACTGATTGATAATGCTTATTTCTACAGGACCATAATTTATTTTATCATTCATATACGATAAGGATGCTTTTATTATTTAAGATTTTATTATGCTACATTATTATATTTCGTAAGATTGAAATACCCTACAATATTTTAATCCTTATTTTTCGGTAGGACAGATTATAAATAAAAATCACAAAAAAAATAGTTATCGCCAATTTTGCCACCAGTTTAAAGTAACGTAGCGGTCAAATTGAGCTGTAACTTTAGTGTGCAAAGTTTCATTACAACTTGCATTTTTTTATGAGACTCCGTTTGGCATACACTCTCCAAGCAAAACAACGTTCCTATGCCACATACTCACAAACACTAAAACTATTTTACTACCTACCGTATAAAACACAAAGATAAAAGCACTATACCTAGATTCTCTCTCCCTCATAAATAGCTTATGATCGCACATATCTACAAAATGTGGCTATGTTATAATAATAAAACGGTCGGATTCAGGCGCTACACAAAAGCGGTCCGCGGGCGTTTTCCGGTCCAGTTGAGAAGGTGCTTAAATGGCACAAGGCTTTGCAGGACATCGGTGTTTTTGTATTTTACGAAATAGTCGGTGAGTGTGATTGATGAGATTATGTTATTTTTATAAGCTTTCGTGTTAGAGATAGATGTTTGAAGAAGAATAAACGGGGCTGACTTAGAAGGCTCATTTAGCACCTTCGTAAACAAGGCGACGACGCGGACGACGCAAGTTTCCGATAACTTACGACTTGGATATTGATTGACACGTGCCTGTGTACGTTCCTCTGTGGATTTCTATTGCGACAGTCGCTTAGACACCAAAGTCGTAAGGAATTGAAGACTTGCATCTCCTTGTGTACGAAGGGGCTTAGAAGTATCTACATAAATAGTAACTTTTAAATGAACAGCCCCGTATCGATCATAACGATATAAGTTGCACGCTTCTGTTTTGTTTAAATTCTTCTTCTGACACTAGGCGATCTTCCAGCATCAATAAATTGGAAGTGTACATATTTCCGTTAATTAGAGTATTGAAAAATACTGGTCCCGTTTTTGTAAATTATACACATCAAAATTAAAGAGTGTGGGGGTTTAGAACATACTATAAATTTTACTAGGGTGGGGGTGATTTATTGGCAATTTTAAAAGCGTCGTAGTAGCATCTTCAATTTAGATGTACATACTTACTTAGGAAAAGAAAAAATACGGGTCAAATAATAATCTAACTGACGGACTTATTCACTTTTTTTTGGTGAACAAGCCTTTACTCATCAACCCCTCGACAGTTACTTACTTATGTATCATATAGTTGAAGACCTATATTTTTTAGCCAAATGTGTAAGCGTAAGATCAGGAGAATCTTGCGCAAAGAACTTAGTAATACGAGACGACAACGGGCCAGCCATGCAGGTCGTTTACTACGAAGTGGACTACTTACTACCAGAACTAAAGATCCCCTCCACCGTAAGGTAGGAGAACAAATTGTTTGTAAACACAAAACTAGATTGTTCCCATTCTTTCGCTCGCGTGAACTAGGGATGGGTATAATTGAATTGTTACCGCTCTGTCCTTTGTAGACCTTGTTGTACGAGTAATCCGGGTCTTAATCCTGATCGTGGCTTTTAGTGGAATGATAAACAATAAGAATGTACGCTGCGACCACGATAAGGGTGAAGCTGTGGTGGCGCCATATTGTGACGTTATGCACGCTTTTCTTACATTTGCACGCTCTGAATAAACAACAATAATCATTGAAAAAACGAATAAAAATTATAACTAATACTCGTATTATTGTATTCAATTTGCACAAAATATTCTTGCTATACGTTATTTTCAAGTATCTATTGACGGATCTAGGCCATTGACTTGTTCTTTCTTATCGTGGTCGTATAGTAGATAGCATAGTTTTAGTTCCAGTTCCATTGATAGAACTAGGGATTCATAAATGATTATTTGAAATGCTGTTAAACTTTTCTTCATAATTGGAACATCTCAGTATGAAAAGACATTCCCATTATCATTTCTTTTACGTTCTATATGGTTAACGGAGGGATGGCCATTCCAAAACCTCTTGACATAATGTTGGTCTCTTTATCACAAAGAAAGGTCAATCGAGTCTTGACGCTTGACTGACCATCTCTTCAATAGAATTGCTTAGGCTACATCCGCAAGGACAGGCGGCTTGCTTAGCACCTAGCCTAGTGGCTTGCATTCTTGTTACCTACTAGGATATATGGCCTCTTTTAGACCTATGATGCAATTTTTTTTATTGCTTCTCGCTTCGTGACAGAAAAACACACTCTAGGAATTTCTACTGTAATAATTATTTGATAGAATTACGGAATAATATTAGATTAAACAAATATTTGTTCCCTGCGGGAATAGACACTGCGACAAGCAGCCCAGAACTTTGATCGCTCAACCATTGCGCCAACTATGCCTTGAAAAGACAACATTTTCAAAAGTTCCTTTTTTTAAGATGTTGGCTTGGTGACTTGCTAAGCTCTAGGCGCTAAGCAAACCGCCTATCTGTGCGAACGTAGCCTTATATACTTATGTCCAGTTGAAATGTCACTATGTGTGTCATTCCTTGCAGAGTAATAGGTAGAATGATGTCTGGGACCTGTAGACTGCAGGCATTCAGCGTGCGACCAGCGACCGGTGATGACGTCGCGACGTTGCAGCGTCGAGCGGCAGTGGCCGCACATCATGTTGCACGGCTCTGTAAAGAGTATGGACTCAACCAATAATTGTTTCTTTTTTATGTTGCGTGATTGATTTGATTTAATAAAATGTTTTTGTGTAATTTCGTGTTAACATTCGTCTTTTTATTGTTCTTAGCAGAAGGTAAGTCACTACATTATAAAGGTTTTCTAAATATGCTATATCACACAGCCCATCACAGGCCTCCTCTCTACGAGAACGAGTGGGCCATCCACCATGCGGGTCTAGTGAATGAAATAAATAACACAAAGTAATAAGCCTATCTGGATTCGAATCGGCCACCACTACTATAATTATGCTATAAGCTTTAAGCTTTAACTGTAATATCAAATCGTTGTTCCATTACTATCATATTACAAAAAGCTATAATAAGAGGTAAGTTTGCACCTGAGGAGCTATATCAACTTTACTACCATTGTGCGAATATGATCGTAAAACATAGACATCTATGAATTTGTAGGTTATTGCTACTCTTTATGATATTCTGAGAGAGATAGTTAGTTCACAGAGTAGTTTTACAGGTCCCTCAGTGCTTATTCTAGTTGATATGAAACTTATTTTACGCGGGTTTAAAATGGATAGGTATTTCCATATCAATGCTATAGAGGTGTTGTTATTTAACAATTAATATAGGTACACCATTTTTATACATACAACAACAAAAAAAAAACTGAACAGCGCCATAAATTAATAAAGCCAATGCAAAACAAAGCAAAACCAATTAATCTTTGGTACGTAAAAAGCTTATGTAAAAGCAATCGATCATAACACCTTAAAAACTTGTCCAAAGGGATATTTAAAAATTGTCTAGACAAAGATTTTCCAGACGAGTGATTAATTTAAATTAGGCTATGCTATACGGTAAGGTAAAAAACCAAGTTTTAAAAGTTTTGTCCATTTTTTACCCTTTACGAACTTAAGGGTTAGTACCTACTTAATTATCTTGTTTGTTAGAAGCAGTATTATCTTCAATTTACAGATAATGCATAGCCTTTATCGCCGAATCAATAAATTTATTTTTCCACTATTGTGCAAAAATAAATTTATTTAAGCTATTACTATTATTATTATTTAAGCTATTGCTTCTTTGGCTCAATATTATTTTTAAAATTCTCTCTATATCAAGGTTTGTGACTTTGTTTTCAAAAAGTTATTTTTTAGAAAATATTGTGATATTACCAATGAAGATGTTTTTACTACCTAACTTATTCAGTTCATACTAGGTAAATCACTATAAACTCTAATCAAAACCATTTGTTAAATCATAGCATAAGTAAAGTATTCATAATTATAAAAAAAGGCAAAAATGCAATAAAATTGCTCATCTTTTATTTCGTATTATATTATATCTATTGGATATGGCCGAAGAACGTTGCCCCTAGATCTATATTTCATAAATATTATGAGAAGAAGAAAACAGCATTTTCATTAAGCATACAAATTGAAAATCACTGAAAAGCAATAAGAGATAAGAAAATGAATTCTACTCATAGAGGGGCATGCAATATTCATATTTTAAATCACCTAGGTACTCGATAGACCGGTGTATGGTAATGAGTTTAAACATTGGCGTTTGTCCAAGTTTCGATAGCACTGTTTACGAAGCTTTCTTCAATAATAAAGCAGCTTAAAATCGCCAAAAAGCGTAGCAAAGCATTTCCGAGTGACATTAAGAAAAATTCCCACAAGATTGTGGGGCAAATGTTGTTGAGAGTCTGCCAAGAAAGTAATACGCTTGTTTCGCTTCATTGTAGAATGGAATATTTGGATTTGAATGAAATAGTAAAACTTTTCTTTTAAATTAAATAAATAATGTTAATACGTTGAATAGACTCTGTAATAAATATTCATCTCTATATAGTAATACTAACACATATTGTTTATTCAATCTATTGTGTGTGCGTGGTAGCCGACTTAGTGCATTGGTTTTTTTTTTTAAGTTTGACGCCATAAATGCTAGTTTATTCTGCATGTTTCCAAAGAATCACTTTTTTAAAGAGTCCTTGAGCATTCAATGCAGCTACACGGCTTATGAATATAAATAAAACACCTTTTCAAAATAATTTCAAAGTTGAAAGCGCAGAGTTTCGGATAGATGACGAAGATTTCTCTCGGATTAATTCAGAAGTCACAAGAACTCTTAAAGAAGCTAATTTAAGTTACTGACTTCACAGACGTGATAATTTTGTAGCGGATTCTAAATAAAAATGCCAATGATCTTGTAAGATTTCTTTATAACTATGTACCTATATAGTTAGAAAGATAAATTAAGACTACATACATACTTATTTTTATGTATTTATATGCTTAACGATGAATTAATTATGATGGGATAATTTTATAAATAAAAATAATTTAATTCCTTGAAGAATTAATAATGAAAAGGAAATAAAATTTTATCCTAAAAATGATATTGATGAACAAACGAAAAGTGATAAGTAATAAAAATATTTCAATAGCCATTTCAATAGAGCGTTTTCCTAAAATTTCCGCGTAACTAATTGCTTACCAAGCACAAAACTAAACGTAGGCAATTACTCAACATTACAAAACTATCCAACTCAAACCTATTCATTAGGAACAATTTGTACGAGCAGAAAATTTCATTAACAACCTAAGAACTTCATCTTGAGACTAAAATTAAGATTTTCCTTCTAACAGCCGATTAACATGCAAATTGCATATTAATTTTAGCAAAATGGACGACCATTAAAAGTTAATATAAAGGCTCAAAAGATCGTTCCAAGGTGTATTACAGGTACTTACGGAGTGATTAACTAAGGTTTTAAAATATATTGGATAGGTGAGGTTTAAAAGGGTCTCTGCACCCTAATCTTGAAATTTAAATTTATTTTAAGTTTAGTAGGTAAGTTGTGTGTGCTAAATAAATTTAAAAAAAAAACAGTTTTATTATATATATATATTCTTTATTGTGCACAATATTTACAATAAAAACCAAACTTAAAATTACGTTCACAAAGGCGAGCTTATCTCTATAAAGAGATCTCTTCCAGCCAACCCGTAAAACTGATTAGAGATGATAATACACGGGGACAAGATAGTACACAGAATTATTAATAATTGGTTATACATATTCATACATATTAATAATATATATCATAAAATATATACAAACAAATATTTTATAGTATTAAAATATATACATACATATCAATATCAAGATATTGATATGTATGTATATTTATTTTACCTACTTAGGATTTTTCTCACTTTGAAGGTAAATAATTTGGAATAATAGAAATAAAAACCAGTTATTATTTTAAAATGTCGTCTCAGGTCACACACTTCTCAAATATTTAACACGCATTGGCCAAAGGTAAGGCTCAGAATGCACTACCATTTTTCGTCGATACAATGCAAACAGTATGGTGTGTAAATTGGTTGTAGTGGATGCGGATAGACAAACGGATGAACGTGGGAAAATACTAAGGTTCTATTTTTGTTTTTGGCAAAAAATTGAAAACCCAAAAAATTCGTACTCCGAAACTATGGCGTTCTTGTTTGCATCGTAATTTTCTCTGGTCAAATTAGCGAATGAAAAGCATTTTATGCCTGAATGTTAAAGTTAAAAGAACTATGCTACCGTAGAGAAAATAGACTGACATTTTTGCCTCATAGTTTCATTGTAACAAGACAAGTTGCTCGCCAGTCCCTGAAAAGTATAAAGCTTTTTGAAATACCGGAAAAATCCGACGCTAGCAAGCCAGTCGAAAGTTGGGACACAAGGAAATTGTGTGCTTTTTAGTGGGAATGCAAACATAGGTAAGGTAAAAATTCCTATTCTCAGTGCATTTTTCTGTGTCAACTGCACTGAATTAGCATAGTGAGAACATGGACAGTAGATATTATGGTAAAAGTACAAAAAATGTGCATATCTCAGTGTTATTTTTATAACAACACAATATTTATTTTTTAACGTTTTGTTGTGTTGGAAATACATTCAGAATTGTTTTGTTTACAGGAAAACTGTTACAGAACATTCGTGCTGCCCAATAACAAAAATAGGAACATGCCTTTTAAATGCGTATTGTCAACATACGAATACTATGAACACACAAACATAATATATTTTCCAGAATTCGCGTCTATTTTTGAACTTACCTGGATCCATTGTTTCAAAGTAAATTATGTTATAGCATACCCTTATGCACATGTAGCCCATAGAGTTACAGTACATAGAGTGATTATTTTAAGTTGGACAACAGAGAGTATTGAACAAAGATTTAGTTCGCTTTTGATGAGAGCCTTTTTTACAGAATATTTTGGTCAAGTATAGTAATATGAATTTTCCAGAATTTGAATGAAAATTAAACCCACTTTGACTCTCTTTAAATTACCATTTTTAGTTTAAGCCCAACAGTGTGGGTCAAGTGACTGTCCCGGGACTCACGAATTACCGTGACCTCGGAACATGAAGGGCTATTGAAGAACACCGTAGATTTTAGTCATTACAAGTCTGACAGTCCCTCCTTCCAGTCCGTCCCTCGGCCCTGGGTTGGACGACTCATTTGATGATTTTAATGACGCTAAAACCCAGCAGTAAGGCAATATAGATTAATAAAAGAAAGAAATTTATTCGTACAAATTAATCTGTACAAGGAATTAAGATAAAAATAAATCAATTCACATTCAAACGAGAACCTGAATATCTTTCCCTATACTCCTTAATCAGTAGCACTTAGTAGTAGAGTAGGTACAATATTAACTCAAAGAGGTGTTCATTACATTGTACATTTGCGGTGGGATAGTGGGCTTGTTTGCACGTCCAGTTTGTGTCAACAAAGTCTTAGCCGCGGTTTACGATGTTGCCCTGTATGTACTTAGTAAGGTACTGAAAATAATAACATTTTATTTAATGTGCGTTCTAAAATGAGAGTTCATAACAATTGTTTGCTTGTTTTTGAAGTTGGTTAGCTTTAAATACTTCTGTTAAAGTAGGTAGAGGTAAATTACTGAATAGACCGATTCCTACCTAAAATCCAGAATAAATTACATAACTTCAAATTGTATAGCAACATTACTATGACCTGCCGTCATCCAGGCGCTTAAAACAAGGTACAGCAGAAATTTATTGTAATTAAGACCAAATGGTTGGTCTGCAATCATCATTAAACCTCATTTAAAACTACAAAGAGCACGGCTAACAACAGTCGTAATGGGAATGGGCGAGGAGAAGCAATTAAACAGGTCCAGACAAGTTTTGACCCGTCTTTGCGGTTGGTCCCTTCGCGCCTCGGATATAATCAGTGTTGAACTATGTACCATAACCTGAACTTGTCCAGGAAACACTAATTAACGGTGAACTACAGTTTGTAGAAATTCACGGGCTGCTGCAAATGTCCACTTGTGTTAATTTAGGGTTGCAGTACTTTATGTGGCTAGCTTTCGTCAAAGTTGTCGGCGTGTCAGCTATATTGTTGCTGGGTTTTAGGCTCCTTAGCAATTCAACGTTACTTGTCCTAATAAAACTCAATTGCATGAATTACTGCTCATTGAGAAATAGATGACATCATCAACCATAGTCAGACCTACGCCGTAGCTATTGCTACGAGTTTATCGACTGTCGTGCTACGGCGTAGCATCTTGTTTGTACTTCTAAATGTGTCATGCTATGTTTTCACATCAATTTCAGTAACCGTTTAGACTATAGTTATTATTTCTATAATTAACACACTTCCTCAAGTCTTTAGTTTTTATAACAAAAGCTACCTACTTAATGGAAATTAATCCAATATTCATACAAACGTATCGTCAAAATATAATTACCTGTATAAACGGATATGAGCATCGTATGATAGATAATTAAACACACAATTGAATGTTATACGAATGCCCGTGAGAATCGTCAGCGATACGAAATAATTTCCATTAATCCGAGCAAATAGTTTGCAATGTTTGTTAAATTATAACTGAAAATGGAATCCGTGACGTGCGATATTGAAGCTTTATATTCTAGGCTTGTTTGTGTATTGTATTTACTTTAAAAAACTAGTCATGCTGAATTTCGAATTTGATTATTTTAGTAAACGCAGCCTACAAGTGAGTTTTAATTTACTCGTCCTCTCACTCTCACACTCGCCTCCATCGAGTTTTGTGAAACGTGATTTTTTCTTTATAAATATAAAAAATAGAAGCCTTTCGGTTTCGGGAACGGGTCCGACCTACCAATGGTTAGGGCTTCAGAGAAAGGAACCTCCTAACAATGCGCACCGTGGCAAGAAGAACTGCTTTCTGAATCAGGCCCTTGATCCAACTGCTTGAAGAAAAACAGCACGATTGCACATTGCACAATGATCGCTGAGTCCACATCTCACATAATTATCAATAACTTCGTTAGCCAGGCAAGATTTTGATTTGCTTATCCTATCTGAGTGATATGTTATTATTATGGTACATTTTAAACCCTTCCGAGTAAAATTAAGAATTGCAAACTACCACACGGGGTCTAAACGTTGGATTATAATTAATATAATAATAATAACCACTTTATTTCAGGCTACTTGGGTCCACAGATATATACCTGATTACGCCACATGTCTTCGAATTCTTGCTTTATTATGTTTATCTTTACTGTTATACAGGTGTCATAAAAGAAAATACACATTTATTTATACCGCAGAAGCGATACCGAAGCACAAATGGTTACTAGGTAAAATTGCACATCAATCTGGATCCCCTAGGGTCCAATTTCTTCGTCGGTTATAAATAAGCCAGCTTTAACCAATACAAAAAAAAACGTATGGGATCTTTTTATTCTTTTATAAATAACCGTCGATTATTTTCTTTAATCTAGTCTTGTGAGGTTGAGGAGATACTCTGGGAACCCTAAAAGCCTCTAAAATGGATTCATGGTCACTTGAAAATAAAAAAGTTTGGCAATGACATACTTTGCCCAAGTAAATTTTTATAGTGTATATTAGTTACATCATATTGTTAAATTGAAATCTTCTCATAATCTTTTATTATATTGAAATCTTTCTTACACATTGAGCGGCATAATACTGAATTCGTGGTAGGTACCGTTTTTAACTGACTCGATATCTCTTCCTCCATTTTATTAATAAGATTAAATACCTATATACCTTCAAAGAAAACCCAAAAATACAAAGTGAACTTCAAAGCCAAACGACAGAACCAATAAAATGGGCCCAGCAATGTAATAAATTCCGTATCTTTTGACTTACATACTGTTTATACAATAGACCGGTAACGCGGGTATCGGCAGGACGGACAACGGTCCGCACTGATTTATGATTGCATATATTGACGATCGTGTGTTTATGTCCCTGCTGGCTTATTCTAATTTAAGCGATGGAAGCAGACGCTTGGAACGTAAGGGTATGTCCGTACTGAAAGTTTTTTAGCATGTTTTCTTAGAAGAGTTTTTATAATATTAGGTACTCGTAATATTATAGTTTAAATAGTATAAAAGAAAACCGTTTAAGACTCTCTACCTAGATACTTATCTCTTTTGCTGACTGTATCTACTGAGCTTTTCGGTAAAGATATATAATTAAATTGGGGCTATTTTATCAAAATAAAAGCAACATCAAACAGATAAGTTATGAACACTCACTGAAGCAGTAAATCGAGAACACTGACTTCGCAGATACTTTTTCTTCTGCTTCAAATAATAATAAACAAAATAACTTACTTTACGAGCGGAGCTTTATTTGGTAACATTTTCGGTTCAAATTAAAGTAGGGTTAACAGTACAGGACGACCGCACTTATTGCGGTCTCTGTTCATTATCGTTGCGGTCGATTCACCATCTGTTATTACTTTTATGTTGACCGTACTACTTTATATCGCATGAATAGGTTTAATGTGAAGTGTTTTTGTTGTTGTTTTTGATGGCAAAGTAAAGGTTTTACGGGAAAGCGATTGCGCAAAGGGCTGGGAAGGTATGATTAGAAGATTATGTATTTATAAGGCATTATTTTCATTTAAATTGTTAATTTTAATATAAATCAAGCCTACATGTAGCTACACAGTACGTAGTATACGATCACAATAAAAACAAAAACGTCAATGACCTCTATTAGCTAATTATTATTCCATTATTGCTACTTGAATATTACGTTTCCAATAAAAAATAATTAAGCGTAGGTACCTAATAAACTGCGAGCAAATTAGTTTTCAATTTACTATCTTTATTATTGTTTAGTTTTATCATTGTTTATTTCAGAGCTTGGAAGTGTTACACTCATATAGAACCGTACTTCATTGTTCCCGTGTTTCAATTAATGATATTCCAAGAAAACAAGTACTAAAGAGCAATAACAAAAAACTCAATTAGTTCGTATCACCAGAAAGCTAAACCCCTTTTCAATAAAGTCTTCAACTCAGGCGTTATCTGAAAATCTGAGCGTGTAAATATCACAAAATCCTCGCGACTCCCAACCAATCAGCTGTGAGAGATCGCTCTATTTCCTCCAAGTGCATCAATTCACCATCGTAATACGTTCTCGCACGTCCCGTATTACCCGTATGTCATAATGGAGCTCGGAACTGATTGGGCGAATTTCTATAGAGCGCAAAAAATGACGATAAATCGCGATCAATTTATTTTACGTCGATTCGGAGATTTACCCCTAAACGCTATTGTAGCATGAACAATGGTGGCTTTTGGTAGTGACGTAAATGGATAATGTGAAAATTTTGATGTTGCTATTTATTACTAGGTTTTACGGAACATACGATAAAATATGTTAGGTGTTCACAGAATTTCTAAGCGAAAAAATGAAGGAAAATATAGATATATCAAGAGTTTTATCATGGATATTATATCCCTTTGTTTCACGCCTGGGTTTCATAGATAAGACAAAATGCAAATTGATTCAATAAGGATCATGTAATTTTCTATACGAATAAAATACTGCCATATCAAAGGAGATACATGAAATGGAAACTACATAGTCTTTACACTACATTAACACTACCTATTCGAAATGTAAACAAGCATCTACTCTTTTCACTGCATGATTTTCAAAATAATTTATACAAAACTGTAGCATCAGCCAGGATCAATAGATTAGATCCAATAACCTGTGAGAGAGTGGGCTATTTCCCGCGCTTCCATTCAATGCGCAAATAGATTCGTGCTCGTTCCATTACACTCGATGTGTAAAGCATAATATCTATCTTAGGTACAGAATTTTATATTAAAAATATTGCTGATTTGTTTACGTTTTTATCTTATTTTTATTCACGCGAACTCACAATTTAGATTTTATCATAATTTGATTTTCGATTATATAAACGTGTAGTTTTATTATTTACGCCATTCGTTTTTAAACAGTTGCGCCAGTTTACCAAAATAAAGACTTGCAAGATAATCGTGTAGTTTAAAATACTCCCGGTTCAATATGATGGAATATTGGAAAAATAAAGTGGCTATTGTTACCGGCGCTGCACATGGAATAGGTGCTCAAATAGCTGAAGACCTTGCGAAGATTGGAATGACTGTTATTGGCTTTGAACCCACTGAAGAACGCCTTGATGAAATGTTAAGCAAAATGAATGACTGGGGCAAGTTCGAAGGACAACTAATACCATGTTTATGTGATGTTTCTAAAGATATAGATCTCAAGAAAGCTTTTGAAGGTATCGTAGCAGCATATGGAGGAGTAGATGTGCTGATAAATAATGCAGCTATAGGCAAAGAAGGTTTAATTTCCACAGGCAGTATTGAAGATATGAAAACAATTGTGGATACTAACATTTTCGGATTGATAAATTGTACACGATATGCGATTGATTCTATGATAAAGAAGAATGGTTCAGGCCAAATTATAAATATCAACAGTATTTGTGGACACTACATGCCACCTTTTGCAGAACCGAAGATAAATATGTACATTGCCTCAAAGAGAACTATGACAGTTTTAAATACCCTAATAAAGAATGAATTTAAATATCTGAATCGTAAGATTAAGGTAACAAGCATATCACCTGGGATTGTACGCACAGGAATATTTAAAACAGCTGGTATTCATTTTCTAAATGAAGAATTTTTCGAGAAGAATCCGCATTTAACTACAAAGGATGTTTCTAATGTTGTTCTTATGATTTTAGCAGCTCCTCGTCATATTCAAGTTAATGAAGTTATATTTCATGCATTACATGAGATTTATTAACTTATTGTTTATGCTGTTATTGTCTAAATGTTCTATGATGTTATTTCATTAATTTTAATGAAAGTGATCTATCGTTTTACCAGTTACACAGTATTGTTTATCGAACAATAAAAGTTATCTCACAACGTACAATTTTTGTTTTTTGAACTGCTTTAAATTACACATAACTGACCATACTAGTAGTATGTATTTTAAGATGTATCTAATCAATGATTAGTTTTAGTCACGTAAGTATTACGATAATACATAGGCATTAAATCCGCCTCTGTACATGTTTTTTTTGTAACTGTGCATAAAGTGTAGATAAATAAATAAAATAATACAATATTTACTAGAATGAATTAAATTCCTTCCCCCAATGAGGTCTTTAATCGTACCTTAACAAAACTTTTATTAAAATATACCAACCTAATTAAATTCTTACTTTTTTTCTGAGTTTCAAAACAATACATTTACGAAAATCGGAAGGATAACATTTCAATGTTTTTTTCATCACACATTAAATTCTCGTTAGGTTATCAAAACAACCAATCTGCAAAATGCGCATTTGTTACCAGTGATAACATATTAAATGTCCCACTTACAGGGAAAACTTATGTTTTATAAAGGACGGCAAAAGTACTGTGAGAGGCATTTGAAGTTTGGATTTGGGATTTAATACAATAGTTTTTTTTAACCGAATCATGAAGTGTTGGGTCAACAAAGTAGCGGTGATCACAGATTGTGGGGATGAAGTTGGTTTTGCTATTATGGAGCAATTAGCAAAAGCTGGAATGATTGTTATTGGTTTTAATAAAAATGAAAACATATTGGAAAAAGTAACAGTGAAACTTAACCCAGTTATTGCGAATAAAATATCTGGAAAAATTGTGTTGTGCAAATGTGAAATAACGGATACAAAACAATTGACAGCAGCTTTTGAAAAAATCAAGGACACTTATGAAGGAGTGGATGTGCTGATTAACAACGCTCAGTGCAATATCGACTGTACTGTTAATAATGGAGATTCCAAAGATTTTAAGGATATCATTGACGTAAATATCAATGCTTTGGTTGCCTGTACAAGGCTGGCAGCTGGATCTATGATAGAAAGAAAAACTAGAGGGCATATTATATGCATGAACGACTTATATTCTTATCAAATACCTAGAGAGTCGATGAAAACTGTATACATAGCTGCTAAAGCAACCATAACTTCTATAAATGAAATTTTGCGTCACGAATTTCGTTACTTGATGGCTAATATAAAAGTGACAAATATAGCGTGTGGTCAGATTGAAGGAGCAGAGGAATTAGTGAATACTGACGCTCCAGGACTTCGGGTTAGAGATATAGCTAAGCTAGTGAAACTCATATTGAATACACCTGAACAGCTTCAAGTGCACGAGGTTTTGTTAGATTCTGTTGTCGAATAAGTGAATGGTTCTGTGAAGTAGTGTTACGGGCTATAATAGTAAAAAGTAATCATTTAGTAGAACTATGCACAGAGATTGTTGAGTGAAAATGTGCATGCCACAAATGAATTTATCCTTCTGAAACTAAGAAAATAATCTTGAAATGAATGCGCAAATACAATTTTCTTGAATATTTTTAACGTTTTTGTACCTTTTTTTTCTTTGTGATTCTGGCACCACGGGGGTTTCCTATGAATTAGTATGTTTTTTAAGCGCGAATACCCACATGCCAAGCAGCACATTAGCGAAAATTACATCAAAATCAAGCTATATTACAGTCGGAGACTCTTTTGTAGCTGCAAAAGATGATTCTTGAGCCTGTATTACGAGTGTTCTATCGACTGTTATAGCTGCTACACACCTTATGAAAAATCTTTACGATTGGTCGGTACAGTTCAAACTGCAACGATAAATCTACAAGTTTTTATGAGAAAAACTGTACAGTTCGTTCGCTTTTTTTCATACACACTTGTAGATTTATCGTTGCAGTTTGAACTGTACCGTCCAATCGTAAAGATTTTTCGTAAGGTGTGTAGCGGCCATTAAACATCACAACTGATTCGACTGAAATTCAATTTATACAATTATTGAAAAAAAATAAATTAAAAATTTAAAAAACCCCCGACACAAAAACAAAACAAAAACCAAGTTCCCTTTAAAAAGTAAAAAATAATAAAAATACGTCGCGTTGGGGGACTGCTCCAAATTATTCATCATCTCCTGTTTTTTTGCAGTCCCCCAACGCGACGTATTTTTATTATTTTTTACTTTTTAAAGGGAACTTGGTTTTTGTTTTGTTTTTGTGTCGGGGGTTTTTTAAATTTTTAATTAATTTTTTATTTTATACTTTTTATAGGTACATACTTATATCATTTTTTTGTTGCTTAGAGTACTCCCGATTAAGTCATCAATATTCCCTTTCAGTACGCTTTCATTTGATACCCAACTCGAGTATTTTTGCAGACCCTCGGTTACCTTTCCCCACTTTCACCCCCATAACTTCTAAACGGCTCAACCGATTTTCATCAAACATGTTTAAGAACACTCGCAGGTAAGTCACCTTTCATACAAAAAAAACTAAATTGAAATCGCTTCATCCGTTCGGGCTCTATGATGCCACAGACAGACAGACAGACAGACAGACAGACAGACACGTCAAACTTATAACACCCCTCTTTTTCCGTCGGGGGTTAAAAATATGATTGTTTAGTTTTGCCCATGAAAAATGCTAATATCAAAAATAAAGCTGCCAGTCCTAGTTTCTATTTTTCGACACCAACAAAAGTAGTACCTAAGTAGTCGACTCGTTGGTTCACCATAAATTCAAGCAACATTCATGCTAACGGACTGAATACAAAAAGATTCGCGGAGCGCATCCAACCAAAGGCAGGAGTAGCAAACACGCATTATCTTAATTAAACGCATAAAGCATTACCACCATTACAGTATTTACTGTTTTGCAGAAGCATTTTTGCAAATGATCACTGACTTGGCAACCTCATTTCATTTCATGATGCGCTTTGTTTCACCCGGGGGATGTGGTTTATGTGTGTTAATCAAATCTGTTAAATTAAACCCCACGCTTAGAAATATACAGCTAAAGGGCAGAAGTTACATTTTGTATTTTTGGAATGTTTTTGACTTGTATAGTTATATCAGTTTTATTCAGTTACTGTGTATAGGATATTTGGGTGGAATGGGTAATGGGTTATTTGGGTGGGTGGAATGGGGTGATCCTGGATTCTGCATACGGTTCAGTAGCTAGTTCTTCTGATTAAAAAGAAGTTTTACTTACCATACAACACATAATCAAGCCTACAGTGTTCCTTTTTCTGGGACATGGGAGGGAAGTCCACTCCCTTTTTCAGAAAGTACGCCACGTGAACCAGACCAGATCGGGTTGGTAGATGTTACATTTCTTTGAAGTTTTGGATCCAGGATTTGCCGGTTTCCTCACGAGCGATGTTTCTACAACCTGTATATTAACATAATTTTAAAGATTGCTTATTAAATTATGCAGTACGTAACAATAGAATCAATTCCCTGTTTTGGGGATTAGTAAGGACAACTAAAATATTTAATTATTTATTAATCTTTAAAGGAATTGCAAACGCCTCATTATATAGCCCGTTTATTTTAGGCTACTCTACTGTATTTTTATTGAACTACATTTTGTTTTTAGTTACAGCAATACAGAGTAAGATGAGTAAGGCACCATTTAATCGTTTGTCCATGTTACATAGGAAAGCAAAAAGAGATAAAAAATGACTTAATTTTTAATTTTACCTAGATCCTAGATAAAATCACATTAATTAATTACATTTCTTATTAACTAAGTGAATAAAAAACTTATTAATATAAATCTATGTCGTTTTATTTATGTCTACCTTCTGTATTAAATTAGGTAACATTTTTTTTAACAACACAACAAAGACAAAAATTATGCTGGACAAACCTGATTTAGGAAATGACGCAGATTCTGCTAGATAAGTATGTAATCTATGGATTCTGTTTTTAAGAATATGTCAACGTCAATGTTGTACAGTAAAGAGAGTGATCGTTTTTCTTCAATAAATAATTAAATATCTACAATGCTTAATGCCAGAATACCTTTGTCGAAGACAAGTGAACGGTATGAAGATCCGCTGAGACAGCCAACAACAGGGCAAGGCGTTCAAAGTATCCGACGTCACGGAATATCACGTGGAAGATCTGTTTCTTTGGAAGACACACACATTGAATGGAGTAATCTTATTTTTCTGCCTTTCGATCCAGTCTTTAGGAAGTTCGTTGTTGTCATCGTTATAATAAAGGCGTCAATGGTAAGATTTTATTTCTGTTTCATTAGTTCGTACTAGCCTTTAATGATGATAATAGTATTAAGTAATAGCTCTATACTGTCCCACTGCTGGGCAAAGGCCTCCCCAAGCCTTGCCAACTGTTATTGGGATAATGTAGTCTGAACAAAAAAGTTAAAGAGCTCTACTGTGGGTGAAGACGCACGAGTAAGTTCGTGTACCTAAGGCTCGACGAGCTTACTCGCGTGTTTGTTACCGTAAGTTCGCGTACTAAAAACACCCGAATAAGTTTGTTGGCGATTCAACGGGTCTGAAATATTGCTGGTAGCTCGTCTTGTCTCATGCGTGTGTCTGTACCGTGAAATGCGAGCCGTCATTTTGTGTCGTCTGTCCGTGGATCTGGATAGTTCTAAAAATGTGCCATATGCGCAGTTATATTTATTTGCTTAGAATATATCAAAATCACCAGCTGCTTATAAAGACACATCAGAGCTATTTCTGGTTGGTATTGATGTTATTTCTTAAGGAATATTTATTTACAGGGTCCTATACAGGCGGTATATCCCATTGCAAATTGCAATGACGTCATGGATTACCATCTTGTGTTGATTGTCATTAAGTATTGCTATTGGTATGGATGTGATTCGTTATACGGCATCGACACATTTCTTCATATGATACACAGGTAGGCAAACTTTAATGAAAATTCTTATTTGGTAATATTGACAACCCTGCTTCGGTCACCAAACTTGTTAGCAGAGTGATCAAAGATCCAAGATCCAAGGTAACCCGACTAGCGTCGGGTTGAAGACATCCCGAGTCCTGGCCATGTATTTTTCACGTTTTTGTGACGTAAACTTAGATATTAATTTGATAGAAAAATTAAGTCTTTCGTCGCAAATAAAATAAAACGCGGTAAATACTTCAAGTACTCTGTAAATAAATACAGAAATCTTGTGATCTCTGGACATCAGCCTGAACGAGATAGGTAAGTATGGCCGCGCAGCACGCACCGCCCGGGCGCCCGACGAACCTAGTGTCTTTGAACGCGGCCTAATGGGGAGCTCACCGTCCTATCAAAAACCAGGAGCCCTACTACGAGCTCTTAACGCGATCCAGTTTCGGCTGCGGGAAAGAGACAGAGCTATACAAGTCGTCTAGCGCTATTTCTTTCCCCCAGCCTAAAGACTCACGTTTTACGAGTCCATGGAAGGCCACCAGACCTTGGTCCACGTGTGCCTCATGCTGCTGCTGCAGCTGTCAGCAACTTTATGGGGAAACCTAAAAAACGCACTGGGTGCGTGTCATTTATTATTGTCCACTCGTTCTCATAGAGAGGTAACCATCTCTTGCAGTGACAGCGAATGTGGCAGTATGCGAGTATCACATTGGTCTAGTTGTAGGCCTAAGCAAGTCTCATTTCATTAATTTTTTGCAGGCAAGTAGTTGATAAGGCAATGAGTCGTGAACATTTACCAAAATCGGCAAAATGGCTGGTGTGCGATTTAGTATCCCTGATTCCGTTTTATCGTTTGGCTATACAGACAGACCCATGCCAACCACCTCGTATATGGCCAAACATATTGCTGTTTAATGAATTTTTGGTGTAAGTATTACATTCTTGAATATTAGAAACTAAATAAACTACCTATATCAATTGAGTTTAATTGGGGATTGTTTATTTGTACAACTTTAAAAGTGTTACTGCAAAAGTTGAACAGTTGTTGATCACCTGTCTAAAAAAGTTTAACTGCGAAACGACTCTCATCAACGTCAAATGCCGTTTTGCAGTTGATAATTTTTTAGACCAGTGTTTAACCAATGCATAATTGGACGGAAATGATTTCTACATTTGGCGTTGCCATATCGTGGCAAATTACTACATAATTATTATAAGAGTCTAAAACGTCTTAAATCTTAAGAAAATCTAGCTTTCACAAATTATTGGTAAAGAAAACAGTCCACATCTACAAATACCGCTTAAATATGTACCGTTTAAAGTCTTGTGCCAGGAGGTATTAATATTAGGAACGAATGCAACAAATATTTTAAATGCGTTGTTCGTCAGCTTGCAAGCAAAACGAAAACTGATATAATTATTATTTTGATGTTTAATAAAGATCATTATTGTTTGCAGCACTTACAGAGTGATTGAATACTTTTCATTGGGATCCTCACATTCATACCTGATGCTCGTGTTAGGATATGTAATTGTGATGAGCTTGTGTATCAACTGCATTACATGTTTCTTACTACTCGTTACAATGCAAGGTTTCTGTGAAAATTGCAATGATAGGAACGGTTATTTTGACTGGAGGTATTTTATCGGGCATAAGGTTAGTTAAAACCATAATTTAATTTGAATTTTATTTGCGCATCAATGTTACAGAGAATACTATTATCCGGCTTACAAATAGATACATATTGGTTGAACGTTTGTCTAAAAAAGTGTAATTACAAGACGACCCTTAGGTATATGAAGACTTTTTGGTAAGGCGGTTTATGTTTAACATGATTGTGTTTTCAGTTTAACGACTCCGATGAAGGATATGCAACCTTTGTTTGTGGAACAGCATTTGTGTTTTCCTTTGCAACAAATGAGAGATATGAAGAATTGATGCCTTCTGCAATACTAGAATTTATATTGGCTTGTCTATTAATAGTAGTCGGTTACGTGATGACTAATTTTGTGATGGTACCAAAAGCCATCCATGAATCTATATTAAGATTGCGTAGAGTTTGTAATGTGTGTTCAAGAGTTAAAAAAGTCATTCAGGAAACAAAGAGAAGGAATCCCGATGATAACTCGGATAAACAGGTTGAAACATATTATAAGCTATTATGGAAAAAGCGAAGTGGGATCGCTAACAAGCCTCAATTTGTTAACATACTACCTAGATATTTGAGACTTTTACTCATGCAAGACTTGCTTTGGCCTTTATTTTACCACAGTCCGACGTTGAAAAAAACAAGTTATCCTTTTCGTCGATGGTTAACTGAATTAACAGTTGTCGCTTACAAATTGCCTGGAGAGAAATTCTTTGCAGGTCCAAATACTTCTGGTACTTTATATTATTTGAAATCTGGCATAGTTCAGATTCTTTCTGTTGATGATGGAGTGACACCAATCCTCTCTGTAACAAGTGGCACAATATTTGGAGATATAAATTTTTATGTACCTAAAATGAGGAGGACGGTAATTGCTCGTTGCCTCACCTATTGTGAATTTTATTATGTTTCACGGGAATCTATGATAAGATCTTTACATAAATATCCATTAGATAGAAAAGTTATCATGGAAGGGGTTATGGGTAGATTACAACATGCGAGAACGTTATCTTTTAACAAACAACATATAAGAGGTGTTGACAGAAGTGAAGACGAAGGGATCTGTTGGCTTAAAAAGCGGTGGTGGGAATTATTTAACATTATTGAGAACTATACTAAAACAACAGGCAATCCAAAAGAAGATCTGAGGGGTAACTTGCCACCTGATGAGACGTTGTACCATTGTTCAAAATATTTAGGACAACTTGTATTATGTAATAAAACAGAACTGCGAACGGAATCGATGTTCACAAACTTTAAATTTCCATGGATAATTAATCCACATTCTGTGTTCGGTCTTGTATGGTATCGAATCGTAGCTGTTGACGTTTTTCTTGTATTGGTGTTGTATCCACAATATTTGATAAAAGCTCACGTTCCCTCATGGTTCCAGTTTTTTACGTTTTGCTCCGATACCATATACATAATTGATATTGGTGTTTCTTTGGTAACCGCTGTAAAAAAACATGATAGCGTCACGGATACCTTTTCTGCAGTTATGTTTGAACGCTTCAAGAGCGTTAGTTTTATACTTGATTTGCTGTCAACAATTTGGTTTGAAGATATTGCGGATATTTGTGGGGGATCACAGTATTATTACACTCTTCAATTTAATAGAATTATCAAAATTTATGTCCTTTTTTACGGAGAATATCTAAAATTTGATATTCGACAGGATCCATTAGTCCATGTGTGTCGTGTTATTGTATTGATTCAATTCGCATTTTATATTGTCAGTTGCAACGTGGTGTTCGAAATGATTTATTATTTTCCTAAATTGTCAATGGATTACTTTTTTGGAGAAAGATTGTGTTCTAAGGCACTCGAAGAAAACTGCACACCCTTACGAATAGGTGGTGCTCTTATTTCATGGGTATTTGAATGGACATGTAATGCTCAAAATAACCCTCAGACACTGGAAGATTTGTATCTATCTTGTTCATTGGGCCTCATTGGCTTTATAATCGTCATCTATTGTAAAGGCAGATATATTTCATATTTGTACTTAATAACGAAGAATAAAACAAAGTATCAAAGTTATGTGTCGCATCTGAAGGCATATTATCAACATTATAGAATTCACAATGATTTACTCAAAAGACTGGATAGATATCTTGCATGCCATTGGAAGTATTACAAAGGTACGGATGTTCTGGAGCCCAATAAGTTAGATGACGAAGCAAGAGAAATATTCTGGAAAGCCCAGGGTAATTTGGCTGAATCCATTATATCGAAGTCAAAGGCGTGCAAATATGTTGATCCTAAACTTATAAAGGACTTGGCTAGATCAACACATCTTTTTATATTGCCACGGAATACCAAAATATCAACGTTTGGAATTCAAAGCAAACGTGTCAATTGGATTGCCCAGGTGAGAAATTACTGAACTTGTCCAATTATCCATTATTTTTTCTTTTGTCTTAACTGTTTCAAAATCAATCCTGAAATGCGAAGTAAAATGGAAACATTTTAAAATTAACTTACATTAGAACCCATTATACTTAGGGTTACGTAAAATGTGACTATGTGGATGAGACCGGTGAAATGTTTTCGGACTATTTAGGGCCTGGCTCTGGGCTATCTATCTGTGAAGTATTCCTTGACAAGCCTTCATTGCGATCCTACACAACAATTACTGAGTGTGAGGTAAGTTATTTTAGCATTTAGATGATCCGGAACACAGTTTAAAACTCCCCGTGGTTTGACGAACAGTTGAGCAGCACATCCTTTTTTTGTGATATAGGTCATGTGCCGATGGTTGCTTTAACTTCTTTCTGATAAACCTAGTCACATTATGATAGTCCGACACTTCATGAGTAAAAATTCGGGTAGACCGATGAGAACAATGTATTTCTTTTCCACAGGATATGACATTAACCGCTTTTCCACAAAAAGAAATTTAATAATAACTGTCTTACCATAAGAAAAAATAACATCTAATGAACGCTTGTCTTAATATAGTGTAATTGCAAAACGACCCTTATATTAACGCGAAATGTTATTTTAACTTTGACAGTTTTTTTAGACAAGACGGTTATTCTTAAATATTTTTTATTTTTAGATTTTGTACATTAAGAAGAAAGATTTTTTTGATATTTACAAGAAATATCCAATTGAGTATTATGTCATGCAAACCTGTGCAGACGAGTTTATAGATATGTTTAACGAAATCTTCAAGAAAAACATTCAGAATCATATAGATGTGAGTTTCTTTTAAATTATTTTTAATAAAAAACGTTAAAAAGCTGAGGCTAGTATAGTGCTGGTCTCTAAAAAAAGTACAGATGCTAGCACATCAACTTGCCCCAATCTCCCAAACTTTAATAGGTTATCAACACTGTTTTGTGACAAAAAAGAATAAAAATTATATTCCATTGGGAAAACTGACAAAATTGACAGATTGGGGTAGGTTCGATAAGAACAAGCTCTGCATTCTTTAGTAGACTTTCAACTTTACTCTTTTTACTAAAAGGTTGAGAATATTTCAAAGACTACAAAGAGTTTTCGTTTTTTGTTTGTCACTTGACTTGTCTAGGGGGAATTTCTTTAGGTGTACTTACTTTCATACTGCATAAAACCAGCTTGAACAGTAGAAACGTAGTTATGTGTTTATTAAATTATTTCATTGTTTTCAGTACTTATACAGATTAAAAGAGATGACTACTGAGCACTATCGATGGCAAAAAATGCTCAAATCTAAAGTAATTGGTGACGTAGAAGCAAATCGGTCATACCCCGTTGAAGGCCAATTATGGGGCGAGTTAGAATCTGGGTAAGATTTGTTTAGTCTAAAAGCACTTCCCCGAGCGAGCATTCGCCTAATATGTACGTTACAAATGCGAGCATTACATCAGTGTGGTAGGAAAATCGAGCATTACAATGGGCTCCTTGTAATGATAGTACTTTACTGGTAGCGATATACCAGTAGTTACATTGTCCAGTTCCATCATGGTGTACTTTTAGTATAACTTTCCATTCTACGGCAGAAAGTGGACTCGATGCGCTCGTGCTCCATACACTTTGGTCACTATTTTTTACGTTATAGTAGCTTATTTCACGAAAATAGTATTTTGGAGTATTTAGTTCTGAAAATATATTATGTGTGTCTAATAATTTAATAGTGGTTAAAAGTTTGTGTAATTTATCATTTATTTCGAGTTTTCCGTCACGAAATGATGAAATACTTATAGTGTTATCGCTACATTACAGATTTATGCAATCCTGGCTGTTATTTAGAGTTCTCACGGTGTGTGTTTCTATTACATCTGCATGCATTCTAGGTAATTATGTCATACTACTGTAGAAAAAAGATAACGATAGATGCCTTGATCATACGATGAGTTACCCATTACTTACTTGCCGGTAGATAGCTGCGTCTATGGTGGCAGAAAATCGACGCCCTAGGCGTTTCCCTCGGCGGCTGGGTCGTGAAATGGAGAATGCCCTCTCTCTCATGTTTTTCACTTTCTTCTTCGCCAGCATTATTACTAATAAATGGAAAACCACACCATTACTGAATCCACCATTTATTGAATAAAATATAATTATCATCTTGGAACTTAAATTTGCCGGTCATGTCAAATCACCCCGCGCTGACATACGTCCCCCTGACTTGTCTCTGCTTGCTCCACTAAGGATGTACCACGATGCGTAGGGTTGGGATTCCAGTTACCGATTCACGTTTAACATTACGCAGACGAAGGCTACTGCTGCTCATTCCTGAAAATATTTTGATAATCGTTTGCCAAAATCATATTAGAAGTATTTACTTTCGTTTCGGACAAGCGTCATCAATGGACGTTCTTAGATCAAGTTTTATACATTTTTGCCCATTGTTCTTTATAAAATATTAAAAAAAAACCCAAGGTTTTAATTAAGGAGCTATAACTCTAAAACATTACCGCACCACTGAAACGGACGACAGAACACCTGAAAAACAATGAAATGCGTTTCATCCGCGAAGCTAGAGAAATACCAATCGGGGCATCTATACCCTTGTAGACATTTATCCTGCGTTGCATGGAAGCCTAGGCTAAAAAGTTTTCGCAGTACTGTCCCATCAGGTAACCGTAAGCCTAAAGGTGAAGGGCTATTGAAGGATCACAGTGGATTTTAGTCAGTACGAGTATGACAGTCCCTGGAGCCAGACTTAGGGTGGGTTGACTCATTTTTAATGATTTTACTATGATAAAAAAAGGTTGGAATTTGTTATAAGGTGGTGTTGGAGCACCATGGCGTTGGATGTTTATGATCATCAGTGCATTCTGCGACGGCGTCGCTTTCGTAGACATCATCATCAAGTGTTGTGTAAGTATCTTAATTGAGAGTTTTGATCTCAGCTATTTTAACTATGTACTTACCTATCACCGAATCTTCGACATGAAATAGCTGAAGACTTTTTATTCTAAGAGCTGGCAACGTTAGAAATATATGAATTTTAAGAAAACTGCTTTTTTAATTAGCAATTCAGAATTTGTTTCAGCGCATTTCAGAAACGCCACATTTTGGATTTAGATAAGGTTTTCCGCTTTTTCTTGTAAAAGCGAAATTTTGTTCATTTTTCTATTATTAGTCTCCATGTAGTATTACCAAATTTTTTTAGGGATGCTGTCATATTTTGGTCTTATAACAGCGAAGCTCGGTTGCTCATGTAGCCTCAGATACACAAACAAAATATCCAGTAAATAATTACCTATTGTTAAATAATCGTTACTCATTTCAGCTTGGCTATTACGATGATCGTGGAATATACATTTCAGACAGAGGAAAATGCTTTAAAAACTATTTAACCAAAGGATTTACATTAGATATCATTGGAGCGGCTCCTTGGTTCAGCGTAATAAAAGCTCTCTTATACACAACAATAAGCGATGAAATTACTTTTCTTATAAATACAATATGCAAGTTCGCACATTTGTACATTGTGTTCGCATATTTTGGTTATATTACGGACAGTCCCACTGTGGATTTGACTTATCTTATGGTTTGTATAAATGTATTTTTGTTGTAGTCCTAAGTTACCCAGTAAGTATTGTGAACATACAGGGTCACTCTTTTAAGTTGGCTAACCAGGGGAATCTGATCCGAATGTTTATCCGAAGCTTTAGCATGTTTTGTTCTTTTTTTCAGTAAGTGCGAGTTGTCCACAAAATTAGTGAAATAGACCACAATTTTTTATTTAACAAAGTCGACTCTATAGCCATCAAATATTGAAGGCAGGCAGAGAACATTGTAAATATGTGGAGCTTTGGCTGTGTGTGTAATATTACATTAATCTCATGGTCTTTACATACATAGGTACATAAATTATGTACTGTTCCCTTTACTCCAAAAAAGTTAAACATCGGTTGAGCACTTGACCTAAAAATGCCGCACTCCTTTACATTTTTGTTTGCAGATAATAAAATGGCAAATCGTCAATATTTTAATAATGTTAGGAACCAGCCACTACTTGATGATAAACTGTGTTCATTTTGAATTCGACGAAGAGAAAGAATTGTCCAGTATCAGTCTTAGGAATAGTTGTTGGATGCCAACACTCTTTGAGCTCCCCAAAACGTTGGATAATCACCAGCTACGTTTGGTAAGTCAGGAACATAATTCCCTGACAGCATTTATTATGGTGTAAGGTTGTCAAGGAGTGGCAGAAGAAGTTTTTATAGACCAACAACAGGTTAGAGGACAGGTGTGTATGGTTCAGGCCCGAGTTAAGGTTGGTTTCTATCACCAAAGTTTTATAATACTCCTAGGTTATCCTCGTCTGATTGTCAGAGCTGTGTCATTTTTATTCTTTTTGCCCGCTGATTAAAAACTGTGAAAACACATAAAGCATTTTTCTCTTGATTATATTTTTCTGGCTTTTAATTATAAACATCATATATTATTAATTTCAGATTTTTGCTCAAAGTCTAAATCTTGCTCAAAACGGTATGATGAGGATGAGTGTTGGTAGATATGCTATTGATCGTTCCTACTTGGGAGTTGGTATGATTCTATTTATGATCGGACTAGTATTTTGGTAAGTAACTACAGTTATTACGAGTAACTTAATTAAATAAATTGCTTGCGTAAATCTTTACAAAGCCACCTAAGTCTACGCGTATAACTTCGGAACAACTACACTTATTGGATAATTCTTTTTTGCTGTCTTACTTATTGACAGCAAAATATTTTAATGTAAGAAAATTTTAGGAAAATCTTATCAGCTAGTCGAAATATTTGTATCAGCGCGAAGTCGAGATTATTATTATAAGTGTAAGTAAGTACTGTCGAAATTTTTATTATAAGTGGAGAATGGCGATGCATACTTAGTTTAAAAAATTGTGTGACGTATCTCATATTTTTTAACCATATTTCTGGCCATAAAATGAATATATTCTGCTTAGTTTTTGAGTTCAGCTTTTTAAAGCATCATTATTAATTTATCATAATCTGTGTTTTTTCTCTCTTTAAAGATCGTTTTTGGATACAATTTTCAATTCCTTTTCAGGTTCATATCTTGTTATACTTTAATGCTGTTGGTGCTAAAAGGACGGGGAGACACTGTATTTCAACATTCAGTATATCAGCTTGAGAGATTTTTAAAGTCTGAGAGAGTAGAAAAAGATGTTTTAGAGAAAGTTCAAGAACACTTTAGGTATTGTTGGCTGAGGTAAGTATACAATGTGTCCGCTGTCTGTATAAACTTAAAGGGGACGTAGATTGCTCAATTCTGTAAATAAAATTATGGAATATGTGGTTCACAAACCAACCCCTAATGAATGATATTCATTTCTGTTTATTCGTGTAAATGTAAAAAAGTAGTATTTTGCTATGGACTCTACCTGGCTCACGCAGAAAGAACTGAAATTCCTGCACACGGATAAAAAACAGTAAAAATCGTTTTACATGAGATTCTAATAGGATGGTGGTCGCAAGTTTGGCAGTTCTGGTGTGAAGTCTAACATCGCGCACGTAGGAATGCTCAGCCGTCACCGCAGGATACAAGTAGCCTACGATGGCTGTTGTCCGGCTAGGAGATGGATCTAGTCTATCTATAGTGTATCTACAATATATGGCTGCATCCTACCAACCAACCACCCAGTTTTCACTGAATGCTGAATTTGTTTTGCATTGGAATTAATGTATTTGATTGTCGATTGTTTATGACGTCACTATCTGAGAAGCGACTGGCCACTCCACACGCAGCTGTATTACGAAGCTTATTTCCTCATCGAAATAGTGTTTACTTTAATTTCGGTAATGTTACAGAACCAAGGGTCTGAATATGGAACAAATAACTAACGCCCGCATTAATGTGATGTTTCGACAGGATTTGAGTTACTATTTCTTTAAAAAGTATGTTGTCAGTCGCCATTTTGCTTTATCTATTTTATATTTATATAACATAGTTTATAATCTTCATTAATTGGGAATATTAAACATAAAAGATCTAAAAGAAGTCTGAAAGAAGCTGAGAGTATTCGTCCTATCAATGTGGTATTTCTTTTTGTATTGTATCGTACAACATTTAATAAAATAGTAGGAAAGTCAAAACTGTACATTGAATATTTTTTTGAAAGAATACTTGGGGTGTGATCTACAATCGATACCGAAGCCAAAAATATAGTTTTTAGAATTTTTGTCTGTTTGTCTGTATGTATGTCCGGGATAAACTCAAAAAGTACTGGACGGATTTGAATGATTCTTTTTTGTTGTAGAGGTATTAAATCTGGTCAAAACATAGGCTATAAATTATTCTGGAAAGTTGAACACCTGGCGTAGAACCGCAACAGACCAGCTAAACTATAAGAGATACAAAAATGGTGCGATAGCAAAAAGTGTTCCACGTGATGAGCATTTTCTGCTGAGAGAATAAAATTGAAGATCTGGAACACCTGATGTGGAACTCCAAGAGCCCAGCTACACTATAACATGTACAGGAATGACGTCTAAACAAAGTTGTTCAGCCTGATGAGCACTCTCTGTTGACGTATAAAAATTGAGGATCTGGAACACCTAATGTGGAACTCCAAAGCCCAGCTACACTATAACATGTACAGGAATGACGTCTTAGCAAAGTTGTTCAGCCTGATGAGCACTCTCTGTTGACGTATAAAAATTGAAGATCTGGAACACCTAATGTGGAACTCCAAGAGCCCAGCTACACTATAACATATTGAAATGACGCCTTTTTTTTTGCGTGGTAAAATCATCAAATGAGGCCTCCCACCCCCACTGTCAGACTTGTACTGACTAAAATCCACGGTGTCCTTCAATAGCCCTTTATGTTCCGGGGTCACAGTGAAGGAAATAAGTCTCGCGACCCCGTCAGGCTTTGGCCCTCTGTGAGGGGGCCCGTCATTTTGCTGACGCTCTTTAGGCGCGCGTGGAACACGACGCGCCGTCGACCCGGGCATGGTCCATGGTCGGACAGCGAGTTGTCCTTTACTCACTGTCCGCATGCCCGTGCCTACGGTGGCTGGAGGTCGTCTGCCGACGTCCGACGCCGTGGGCGTCTACTCACTGCGGTTGGGGCGGAGGGAGGACGCTGTCCTCTCCCTCTCGCGGCCCGCCCCCTCCTTCACAAGCATAGCTGCTTCGCAGAAGGAGGTGACCGCTTTCCAATCCGTCTCGCTCCTCAGCATGTCCTCGACCAATGCAGGGCGCGAGAGGTCTCCGCCTATCGCCGCCGTGAGGACACGTCGGTGCTCTGCCCAAGCTGGGCAGTCTTGCACCGTCTGCTCTACTGTGTCCTCCGGGCGATCTTCGCAGTGGTGACACCCAGGCGTTTCCTCCTTTCTCATCAAACACAGGTACCTCCCGAAACTTCCGTGTCCGGTAAGGACCTGCGTCATACGGTAGGTAAGGACGCCGCGCGCCGCCGCTATTGCGGCGTGCCCGAGGAATGACGTCTTAGCAAAAGTTTTTCAGCTTGATGAGCACTATTTGTTTATGTATAAAAATTTAAGACATGGAACACCTGATATGGAAATCAAAGCTATAACTAATTGCACATACAGTGAAATTAGTATAGTGAGTATTTTATAATTATACAAATTATAAAATAACATAAGCTGGGATTTCTTCCACGCAGTAAAGGCGGTAACAGTTTAGGACCGATTTTCGATGACGATCAATATTATTGTACTCTACTGGCCAAAAGCCATTATTTTTTTGCCGGGCTCTTGGAGTTGGGTAACAGACTTTTCAGATTTTAGATTTTGACAATCCCGTTGTCGCTGGCATAAGCAACAGGATACGCGTACGAAGTCGCGGGCAGAAGCTAGTCGTACAATAAAATTATGAAGATAGGTATGGAAGTTCATGGTTCGAATATTTAAAAACATTAAAAAAAAAACATGTGCATGTTATAACTCTAAAATACTTCCGTAATTATCAATTTTCAGTCATTAAGTTAGTCACTACATCTTTGAATCTTAATAACTATACCCACAAAATATTATTTACTAATTTATATTTATTGCTTTAGTAACAAATCATTTTATTTTAGAACATTGAGTATTTTGGACACGATAATCGGTGGTGGTGAAATGGTACAACGACATCTAGCCGGAGTCTGCGAAATGGCCTATTTTCTGCCAGGTCACGACATATTTAGGGAAATGGATATCGTTGAAAATGTATGTATTGTGCATCGTGGAAGAGTGAATGTCTATAAAGACGGCCAACAGATTATAATTCTGACTAAGGTGAGAGGTGCACCTGCTTGTAATTTGTTGTTTACGGTGTTTAGGTGTTTACAAAATTAAAATTCAATCCTGATTTATATGTGGAATACTTTTTTCTAATTTGAATAACCTCAGTAGTAATAGCAAAACATCCAAAAAAAGGTTCATGGAAATGCATAACACAGACAGCTTCGTAATTAACTTTTATGAAACATTTTACAAACATTTTCATTTTAGTTTATATTAAAAAAATACGTGAATTTCGACTTAACTACCCTGTATAGCTTTTTTCGTCTCTAAGTTACCTCAGTTTAGCCAGTTGACATGAAAACGAAACGTTTTCACATTCTTAGCTTAATACAATCATAATAAAGGTTCACAAAAATGATTAAATAATGTATCATTTTACAGGGTGATATATTCGGTCAGCTAGAAGGTGTCAAACTGCGTCCTATTAGTGTGACAGCTACAGCTGATGATTATGTAGACTTGCTGTATATTAAAGTTACAGCTTTCCAAGCTACCATTACTAATGAGGTATTTAATTTTTAAACTTAGTGTTAACTAGCCAGCTAACCCATTTTTTTTATTTTTTTTTATCGTGGTAAAATCATCAATTGATGCGAACCCCGGGCAGGGCGGGAGGGACTGTCAGACTTGTACTGACTAAAATCCACGGTGTCCTTCAATAGCCCTTTATGTTCCGGGGTCACGGTGATGGTGTAAGACCCGCGACCAGTCAGCTACCCTGGCACGAGTGTAATTTGAAATAATTATGTAATAGTAAATTATAGCATATTATGTAGTTGTTTGCCAACAGTTTTGCCCGCTGCAACTCGAAAATTGACCCACGCAAATATAAAACTTGAATAAAAACTATTCTATGATGTGTTAATCCAACTATATGTGTACCAAAGATTCTCATACAGACAGACAAGATATTTTAGTTGCTCTGTAAAAGTGAAAGAATTTTGAAAATAGGACCAGTATTTTGTCTATTACAACCAATAAAATAACTTAAATCTAAACAAGAGGATACCATTGCGACTGAAAGGATTTCAACGGTTAAAAAAGAATGACTATGCCGCATAATAAATAATTGGAGATCACTTTCAGATGAGGGAAACTATAGGAAGAAGCAGGCAAGCAAAAAACGACTTTATGGCAACTAGAAATATTTTCGTTGAGAATCCATACGATACTGTTCAATACCTCTTACGGGGATGTAAAACTTTGAGTTTACCAGTAAGTATAGTATTATAATTATACTTGGCTCACAGTTTATTTATTGGGACTCAAACCCAGCCAGGCGGCTTACTTTATGTGATGCTTCATCACCACTAGGTACTCTCAAAACATTGAAGGAAAACACCGTGATTAAACCGGATATCCTCAAACCAAAAATCCGAAGACACCGAACTGGGTGCGTGTGGATTACATCTCTCAGCAGTAGGAACATTATAGGAAGGTCTCTTCGAGAACATTATGGCAGCATCGGCCTTTGGAATTTAGAAGTATTAGAGTCATGTGGGTCAAGTGTGCGCACTTTTTCTTTGATGCTTCATAAACTCGAATATTATTAGTACAATGAAATAAAACTGTATTATTTAGAAAGACTGTTTATTTGTTGTCACCTTAGACACAACACAAATATTATCAGAAGCTTATATTTTAAGAAACTAAAGAAAAGAAAGACCTTTTCGTATGCGCACTTTTACCCTAGTATCGGGGTATGTGTGCGCAGCACTGTGGGTAAGTGTGCGCAACAACAAAAAATATATGTTTTAGAAGATAAACGATATTAAATTATAATTTTTTTCATCATAGGCACTTAAAGTAATCAACATAATAATCATCTTAAATCAAAATAAGAGATCAACTTCGTCATTACATGTATCACAAATAAAAGTGCCGTGTTCGTAGCTGGTGCACTGTTCGTGCCACCAGGCTAAAGGGCTTAAAAGGCTACATTTAAGTTAGTCGTTCTTTCTTTATGGCTAATTTCTCTTCTTGCTCTTCTTTCTTAACTTATAACTCAGATTTATAGGGACTTCCTTCCAGCGTATATCTGCGACGATCATTAGGTATATGTGGTGACGCTGCGCACACTTAACCCAAACCATCGAAACAGGATTAGATGAATATCGTTGATTATTGCGTCATCACAACAACTTAAAAACTGGCAAATAACAAACTTGATATTATGTTGCACTCGATACCAAAACGCATATTTTCAAAAAAAATACATGGCTACAAAAGATTACGAGTCAAATGTGACAAAATATCGTTAATATTCTAGCAAAAATCTTCTTCTACCTGTCAATCCAAAATGGCGCGCGAGAAGCAGCTGTAATACGAACGCTTCGCAGGACATCCCGCGGGGTACCGAAGAGAGGGGTTGCGCTTCCTGGCCGCTTTTTAATATTCGAGATATTTAGAATGCGCACACTTAGACGCTGCGCACACTTGACCCACATGACTCTAAGCGACACAATTTCTAAGGAATTCATCAAAGACCTGCATGTGTGTAATGTTTAGCAATAAAATACTTAGAGCAAGTTTTTATTTAATAGATTCCATTATGTTTTGAAAGTATTTTTTCGATGAGTATGATTTATTAGCAAAACCTGTTAAAAAGCGTGCATGACGGCACAATATAGTCCTTAAAAAATACTGTTCTTTTTGAAGTGAAAACTTCTTCAGCACTGTTATGAATTGAAAGTCAAAGAAACAAAAAAAAAAACTTCAGTAAAAACAGACAGACACATAAATTCATAATATTTAACGCGAGAGAAAATGAGATAGCTATTTGTTATGTTCATGGTTCTCTCTCTTAGTCCGGTCAATTTAGACATTCGAAGTTACATAAAGTCCCAACAAGCTGGATTTTTGTGAAGTTGTTCAAAACATAATTATAAACAATGTCTGGAAGTTCCCCATCATTCCCCTGTAAGGAAAAAAATTAATTCAAGGTCAAAGGTAAAAAAAATGAGTTTTTCGCGATTTTCAGCAAAACGGTAAGTTTTATCATAAAAGTACCTCAGACAAAAATTGTAGATCATAAAATTATCTATAAAAAGTGTATCTACTTTTTTTCTTACGAGCCACCGTTTCTGAGATATAACAATTCTAAAAGTTATAAAAGTTGTTATCGTCATAATATGCAGTCTCGGTTCATTTCAATGTTGAAAGAAAAGTTTGCGGCTGAAAATATATTGGTAAAACAAGCTAATAATGCTTAATGCTATAGAGCAATTCAATTTGACAAATACAACTATTGTTGTTGGTGAAGATGTTGACTTACTTGTATTACTCACTGCTCGAACGCCAACTGAAAAAACTATTTTTTTCTTAAAACCAGGAAAAGCTCAGCATCAATCAGATATAATTATATTCATCAAAAAGTTTATTTACTTTTGTAAAGTGTAAAGATCATGTACTATTTTTACACGCAATAACTGGCTGTGATACGATATCTGCATTTTACAGGAGGGGTAAAACAGCAGTTTTCAAAATGTTTGAAAAACAAGATTTAATTCAATGTGCTGAAGTTTTAAAAAAAGTGATTCAACTCAACAAGAAGTTATTACCAACGGCATCCGCTTTCTTCTTTCTATGTACGGAGCTCCTAAAAAAACTACCTGTTTAGATAAACATCGATATGCATGTTTCGTTAAAAATACTAAAAAAAAAAACAAGTTCAATTAGCTTGTCTTCCTCCAACTTTAGTTGCTGCTCACCAACATCTTTTTCGAGTATATTACCAACTTCAAGTGTGGCTTGGTTATCAGCTAGACCCTACGGACTGGGGTTGGAAGTTGGTCAACAATATATTAGAGCCAGTTCAAACTTTACTTCCACCTGCGCCGGAAAAACTGCTGAATATTATTTTTTGCAACTGCAAAAAGGGATGCAGTGCTAAATGTGGTTGCAAAAAAGTCGGACTGTCTTGTTCTTTGGCATGCACAAATTGTCAAGGCCGGTCGTGCTCTAATATTGAATCACAAACAATGGAGGATTCGTTTGACTCCGACGAAGTATCATGCGATACATCGCTATTGACGCAATTTACTTGCATCCAAAATGAAGATGAAGAAGAAGCAGGAGAAGAAGAACTAGAAGAAGATCAAGAAGAAGAACAAGAAGAAGATCAAGAAGAAAAACAAGAAGAAGATCAAGAAGAAGAACAAGAAATTGAAACTTACGAATAAGACGAATAAACTTCAACACTTTTTTTTCATTTACATCGCTTTTATCTTTCCCAATCTTTGAAAATTTCCGTTATTTTGCAATAGTTTTACATTAAACAGGATCACAACTGACCCGTGGAGTAGGCGTTCTGGGGAAACCACGTTAACAAAAACACGCTAAGTACACTACCTCATAGGTGGCGTGGAAACGTGTGCATATTATGACGATAACAACTTTTATAACTTTTAGAATCGTTATATCTCAGAAACGGTGGCTCGTAAGAAAAAAAGTATGTAGATACATTTTTTATAGATAATTTTATGATCTACAATTTTTGTCTGAGGTACTTTTATGATAAAACTTACCGTTTTGCTGAAAATCGCGAAAAACTCATTTTTTTTACCTTTGACCATGAATTAAATTTTTTCCTTACAGGGGAATGATGGGGAACTTCCAGACATTGTTTATAATTATGTTTTGAACAACTTCACAAAAATCCAGCTTGTTGGGACTTTATGTAACTTCACTCTCCTTTTTTGGTCTAAATTGACCGGACTACTCTCGAAGCCAAAATTTTTGAAGTTTTCACTTCGACCACGTGTGAATTGCCCATACATATGTTTTTTTTCAGTGGTGTCAACATCCAGTGGAGGCTCGTAAAAACTCTTGGTACTCTTTCTGGCTCTACTTGGCCTGGTTGATAGCGCCATTCTTTTCGTCTTGCTTGGTGCTCATATTCATATTTATGCCTTCCGATTCGAATTTAAGGTACAGTTTGTATTCTACCATCTACATCACGGATGCTATTGATATAGCTAACTTTATAGCTGAATTTTATACGGTAAGTGTGTTGTTAGTTTTTATTTGGATTTTTGCCACTGAAAATAGCCTTTTTAGAACCTTGTTTTTGAATACAATATACAGAAAGAGGATTCGCATACGTTATTACTACATAATATACATTCATATTAATTATGCTTAGGAGTGACATATTTTTATACAGTTAAAGAAATTACAAAATCCCTCCCGGAGAAAATATCACAAAGTTAAGATAACTAAATGCCAGTGATTGTAATTTATATTTAGTACCTATAGTGCTGCAGAAACATACAATTACGTATAAGTTTTGTGAGAATATGCATAAAAGTTGTTTATTCTATATTTTTAATACTGCAGTATGGACTTTCATTTAAAGACTAAGATATCCTACTTATCCCTATTTATTCTGCAGTTTGTTTCTTTTTTTAATAACCTTAACTTGATTCTTTTAGACTGAACTTGTTGTCCTGAACAATAAATGTACTACTCGTCGCCTAGGAATGAAGAAATTCACTCATTGGGGTTTATACGTGGATGCGTTATCTATTCTAATTCCACTACTTACTTTTATTACCAAGGATTGGAAGTATGAGGTCGCAAGATTGTTACGACTGAAGTTTTTTATCCATTTTGACCATCATTTTTGTAGGGGCTTTCAAGTATGTATAAAGGTTTTTTATTTTGCATCATATCACGTCTATATAATAGATAAACGGTAAGGCAGAGGTGTGTTCAATAAGTACACCTGGTTTATGTCCCACATAGGCGGCGAGCTTAATGTCGTCAATCGCGCTCAAATGTCGAATAACTCTGAAACCTGATAGACTTTTATTATCTATTTCCATGTTTGTCTAAGGCGGTGTCCTGCATGAGCGACAAATACGACGCGACGCGACGCAATTCAAGTAATTTCAACTTCTATTTTAAAATGATTTTAAATTTTATTCGTTTCGCGTCGCGTCGCGTCGTATTCGTCGCTCACGCAGGACAACACGCAAGTGTCCTCTATCTAAATAAATAAGTATAGAACTTTCGCTGTGCACAGTGATCCTGAATGGAAAATTTAAAATGAAAGCCAACAATAACAAACCCCTTTTAAAATCGATTTATTCTGCACAGATTTTCAAAGGGCAGGAGAATGATAGTTTATCACCATTATTGATAAACTATTATTCTCCTGCCCGTATTCCAATTTAGACTGAAGTGGATGCAGCATGTCTTCCACTTAATGCTTATTTACTAGACATCTCAACACTTCCTTTAAAAATTTCCCATTACAATTTCAGAGTCCAAAAGCTCCTTACATTTTGAAAATTGCGATAACCTTGTTTTTGCTACACCTTTTGTCTTGCGGATGGATATTGATTGCATGTCAGGGTATGTTACTGTTTTTACTTATTAATATAATAATAATATAATATTCCACAACTATCACACAACGCCATCTAGTCCCAAGCTAAGCAGAGCTTGTGTTATGGTTACTAGACAACTGATAAACATACTTACATATTTCTAAATACATACATAAATTATAGATTAAAGACACCCAGAATTATTTTTCCTTTGAATTATATTTTTTCATGGAATCTAACATTTCTGTTCAACCATAAGGCGCTCCCTCACCGCGAGCATTCACCTGTAATGCAACATAAAAGTGCGCGATTTGATGCTCTATTGTCTTCCGTCACTGATGAAATGTTCGAATCTGTAACGTTACATTACTGGTGAATGCTTGCGGTGAGGGGATTCCCTGGACCCGGACTAAAAATAGTACTTTAGACACAACATTTTTCTTCCGCATTTTAGTTATAAAGAAAAAATAACCTGAGTTATTTGGCTTCAGAGGATTTTTTTATACTTATATCCTTTATTGTGTACCATTTCTAAAAATAAACATATAAACTAAATTTTGTTCACAAAGGCGAGCTTATCTCTTTATAGAGATCTCTTCCAGCCAACCTGTAAATCTGATTCACGAAATTACTAATACGGGGACAAGACTGTACACACAAACAAATTTCCTGCACCAAATTATAAAAAAGAAAAAACGAAAAAAAAAATTGGAAAGTCTTACATTTAAAGTGAGAAGGAACTAAATAAATTCACTCATTTCTGTGGACAGATCACACTTGACCAAAAAAATAAAAACGCCAAAATTTTTAGTATCAAAAAAGAGCTAAAGGTTCCTAAGAAAGTTTTCCCGTATCTCTTATGGATGAAGATTTCTCGCTTTTGGCCAATTTAAAAGAAACACCCTGTATATATAAATACATAAATATCAAGAAAGTTGCGAGAAGAGGTGTTCTTTTAATTGATTTTTAAAAGATGATATAGAAGGAGAGTTTTGCAATGACTGTGGAAGATTGTTCCACAGTTGTGTAGCTCGAACAGTGAAGGAGTTTTGAAAGAACCTGGTGTTCGCTCTAGGACACTCAAGAACTTTAGTGTTACACGCGCGCCTTGGCCTGGGGTTTGGAGGTGGTAAGTGGAAGCGGGAGCGGAGATAGTCAGGAGTGGATGGGTTTTTGAGGATTTTGTAGAGAACGGAAAGGATGTGCACATCACGACGAAGACGAATTGGGAGCCATTTTAATTGAGCACGAAATTCAGAGATGTGGTCATATTTGCGTAGTCCAAAGATAAACCGAATAGCAAGATTTTGTAAGCGCTCTAGTTTATTTAGTTGCTCCTCAGTCACATCCAAGTAACACATTAGCATAGTCAAGAGTAGGAAGGAAAAGTGCTTGAGCAAGCATGATTTTAGATTTCAATGGCAGGAAGGACTGGAGTCGTTTGAGAGAATGAAACGAATAGTGCATGCGCCTGCTCACCTCGCTAATCTGCGCTGACCAGGATAAGTGGCTGTCAAATATAACTCCCAAATTCTTTGCCTTTTCCGAGAATGGTATACAGAAACCGTTATATAATAAATTTTAAGGTTGTCAGTAATCACAAACCTGCTTCTAAGTCGACTACTTCCCATGATTATAGCTTGCGACTTTGTAAGATTCACCAACAAGCCAAAGTTTTCTGCCCAAGTTTGTATGGCTGAAAGATCCAAATTCAACATACCAATCGCTTCTGAAGACTCAGCCAATGAAAAATGTCTGTAAATTTGTAAATCATCTGCATACAAATGGAAGGGAGAAGAAATGACTCGAGATATATTATTAATAAAGATGGAAAAAAGCAAAGGAGAAAGAACGCCGCCTTGTGGAACACCAGCAGTGAGATTCACCCAGTCCGATGTTGAGTCGTCGGTTTTCACACACTGCTGGCGACCATGAAGATAAGAACGAAACCAATTGATCACAGAAGGTGCTCCTTCATTGCTATGTTAAGAGAGCTTAGGGTAGCAAGGAGCATGTCAAAGTCAACTGAGTTAAATGCGTTACTGAAGTCAAGCAGAGTCATAACAGTCAGCTTAGTGTTATCCATCGCATGGCGGATATCCTCCGTGACATTCAGCAACGCACTAACCGTGCTATGAGAAGGACGAAAACCGGACTGGAAAGGACAGAGTAGGTTATTGGAAGTAAGATAGGAGTAGAGCTGTTTGTGGACAACACTTTCAAGCACTTTTGAAAGTACAGGAAGAATTGAGATGGGACGGAATTCAGAAAGGGAAGTTGGATTAGTGGTTTTTTGAGTAAGAGTTCTGTAGTTCTAGAACAAGGCTCAATGATGAATATCGAGTCCAGTTAAAAATGTAACCTGGTTTACTATATTATATATTTAAATTATTAGTCTACTTTTATTAAAAAGCGCTACCTTATTTTTTTCCTTACAGATGAGGAATTCCCAATTGATATCCCGGATACGAGCGAATGGAATAGGTCTGTCGACTTCAGTCAATGGATGCAACCTAAGGATAGAAAGGGAGGTAATGATGTCAGCTTAAATTCTATAATAACTGGGACTTTTAGACCTCTTCCACAAACGATAAAGGGTAGGTAATGCTCGTATTATAAATGATGTCTACATAGATAGAGCGGGAGAAGAAAGCCATAAGGTCATTGTAGTGAACGCAGCATGACACACGAGAAATTCCCCAAAGTTTTTAAAAACAAATCAAAATCAAAATGGGATGATTCAATCGGTAACTGTTTTGTAGAGGTCGATAGGCAGTCAGTCAGTCCTTGTAAAATACTGGTCTGCTTTTACATTCTTAAATTTATCATCAGGTTGTGCGCGCTCCACAAAGCCCGTCGTGAGTAAAAATGGAATGGAGAAGCCATCTTTTGTCGTTCCCAGATATTGGTTGCACGATTATGTCGTAGCAATGACCCACATTATATTAATCTTCACCCATACCACTCTTGAAACTGTAAGTATGACTGTTTTTACATCTTGCCTTGTTGGTCTACGCGATGTCCTGCAGACAAATTATTGTTAAAGAAATCAAGAAACAATCCGGTGCGGGTTATGCAAAATCAAAGCGACCCAGTGACTCTTTCCTAAGTGCATGCGCACTCGCTGCTTCATCGGCTAGAAAAATAACAAAGCGAGCCATCACTCGCGATTTCACGAGCAAATATCAAAGTAACCGATCGCGCTAGTTTCGATGCACCTGCATGCGGTTGATTACGCAGGCCACCGCATTTATAGCCTTATAGCCTTCCTCGATAGATGGATACAAAAATATTTGATTAATTCGAAGCTGTAATTTCAGATATTAGCGCGTTCAACCAAACAAAGCAACAAGTTTTTTAATATAAGCATAGATAACAAATAGCCTATACGTATACAACTCACATATAGCTTCCTAACAGAAACAAAATAAAGTAGGAGCATAAATTCCAAAGATACCCCTCTACAATACTCTACATACCAACAAACCAATAAAAATCTCATAATAAGAAAAATAACATTAGTACACATTTTTTGTAGGTAATCGCAGTGTCCCTCAAACAAATATATTACCAAGTGTTCATCACTTATATTTTATATCTTCTGGACATGTGGATTATGGCTGTGGCAATCAATTTTGCGATGAACAAATATCGTGTTTTTTACCAATACGAGTTTAATGTTCAGTCTATGATGCATTATTGGAGAGACAATGGTATATGTAAATCTCTAACCACACTAGTTAACAGCTATACAGATCACGTATGGAAGAGGCAAAAAGGTACAGTTTAACAAGACAAGGTATACGCTTCAGTTATCTTTGTTTATCCAAATGAATGCTAACGTTGTTTCTTAGTGTAAAGCCTTATTTAGACGACACAAAAATTGCATGCAAGTTTGATTAGATTTTGATATTTAGTGATCAATTGAAATAATATTTCATTAATAGTCGGAAATGTATTCAAACTTGCTTGCAACACGCATACAATTTCTTGCAGCGTGTAAAAGTGCCTTAGATCCCGCGGCAAAACTTGCTGCGTTTTTAGTAGTACATAGCATTGCCTGTTACCTTAAATAAACCTTCTGATGGATCACTTAATGCGGTAGTCATTAAGTTTGTTATTAATCTTATTTTCAAACATAGTAATAATTATAAGATCTTACTATATCACGTCCATTGTCCGAAGACAGATGATGATTGCCGAAACGCGTACAACTTTAGCTAAAAGTTCTATACTTTGTTTTATTCACGCAACATTTTATCAACTACGAAATTTCAGATTCAAGCAACAAATTATTTATTCATATCAGGTATTCACTTCAATAAAAAAAATTTTTCATTAATAAAAAGAAAATTAATTAAAATTTCGCTCTACAGGGGATTGGCTTCCCGAAGTAGTGTACAAAGGACCTCCTTGTTTACGGCAGGACCTTTTCACCGCATTATACGTCCATCATTTGGAGGCAGCGCCGACCTTCCGCCAACTGCCCGATTATTTCAAAAGGCAACTGTGTGCAAGATTCTACAGAGTAGTTATATTTCCTGGTAAGTTTTAGGTAGACTTCTTACCTAAAAGCTTACATTACATAAAATAAAAAGAGATGTCTTACTTACTCGGGTTTGAATTTGGTGTTAAGCTCTGGGCCATTGCGAATAGCGAGTTTAAACAGTCCCCTCAATCCGCCCTGGGTAGGAGGACTCATTTGATGGTTTTATCACGATGAAAAAAAGCTCTGGACCATCATGAATTATGTGATATTCAATGTCGGTCTGTAAATGTGTGACCCACGTCGGACAACTAGTCTTACCAAATAGTATAGGGGTAAGACAAAGTTGAAACTTGATGATAAACCTATACACCCACATTCCTTAGTATAATGCGTTCCAACTAAGAAGACCAGTGTCTATGGTTTGGAGTGTCACCAAAAGTACGGAGAATATTAGACAAATGTTCCTATTTGACAGGTGTGACGTCAATAGAAGGCGGTCTTCTTAATTGGATCACACTATACGTTTATCTCCTATGGGATGAGCCTATTGCTATCTACGTAGCACATGGTAATATCCAGATCAAGGGGCTGCTACTGACTAAATCCCAATGGAAAAACCCAATAGGATTTTGCCCAACCTCACAACTCAAATCGCAGTCACGTTTGCGTCCACTAGAGTCTAGTGGACGCATTTGAGTTGTTGATCTAGGGACTAGACCAACAAAACGGAATTAAAGTTTAGTTTTATAATCTTACAATTTGTAGGCAAGTGCATAGTGCGAGAAGGAGACATTTTTAACACCACTTACTTTATACATGAGGGTGAAGTCGAGAAGTGGAGTACTGATGCAACGTAAGTATCTATTTAAAAGGCCACTTTCACGACGGTTGTGAGCTGTGACTTAGTGCGGGACGACGACGGGCGGTAAAATAAATTAATAGAAATGTTTGAAACACACCACAATGCGCCGCCATTCGCTTACTTACTAAGTTACTAATGTCTTTATTTCACCGCCTGTCGCACCGCTCACCGTTTAGACCATAGTTATTAACGGTTAAACTCTATCATGTCTATTTTTTTTCCACAATTATTTTAGGTCCATGGCTGGGTAATAAGGCATGTTGAACTTTACAAAGGACTGAGAAAACGCTCTATAAATCTGTTTTTATATGCATATCGTTGTACTAATAGTAGTAATGATTCAGGGGATAGCCCCTGAATCATAAATATAGAACAAAAATATACTAAATGGAACATCTTTCTGTGCTTTGCGCACTTATTGTTAGGAGGAAAAATACCCTTCTGTTGATCGTTGCCTTTGTTCCTCAGTATATTCTAGCCATTTCATCTTTGACCCTCTCTATTGCTTCCATAATCTTCAACAATTCGAGTATATAAATGTCTAACCTTTTATTTTTTGACGAAATGTTTAAAAAAATCTTAATTTATTTATTGTTTTTTGTTTTCAGCGGCGAAGGACAACTAGTGTCAGTGTTATATACCAATGGCTACTTCGGATGTGTTTCTGGATTGTTCCCCAATGATAGCTTCCGATATTCTTACTACACACGAACGGTACATATTCTGTTTAATTGAAAGTAGGTTGTGTCACATTACATTCTGTATTTAATTTCATCACAACTGCTGCCGGCATATCGTAGAACTAAAAATTCGATGATATTATGTGACATCTATCATTAGGCTTGCGAGGTGGATTATACAGATCACTCACTCTCTCAGAAATGAGGCTAGTGTCCTCGTAGTGAGACGGAATGGGAAGCAGTTATGCTAGGGAGGAGGTAGGACGCGTGTTGGAAAGGACAGTGTCCACCTCACAGCCCAGCTGCATTGGTAGACGTCCACGGCGACGGGAGTCTCAAGACGATCTCCAGCCACTGTAGGCGAGTAATGGGCGACTCGCTGTCCGACTATGAACCATGCCCGGGTCGACGGCGCGTTGTGTTTCACCCGCAGGGTCAGCAGTGAGATTATTACTTATAGGCTGATTGTGCTCAAACATGAGGATTATTTTTCCCTACAATTTGCTTGAAAAGTGTATGTATTTATCACTGTCGAGAAGTCCTCTACTTGATTTTACGACTTATCGACTTATTTACTACAGGTCGTAGATCTAATGTATCTAAGTCTGCCTGCATGGGAAGACTTACTGGAGAGTTACCCGGACATTAAGACTAACTTGTACGAAGTCACTTCCCGGCTCATCAAAGATGCTAATACCATGTAAGTTTGTTTGTTTTCGTTTGTATTTATTATACTTGTGTGCCAATTCCTGGGGTATTCCACGAAAGGCACCCTGACAATGGCACCTGAGCTACTTGCATCTTATCTATTCGACATAAGGCTCCTGTCAAAAAATTTCGCAGGTGCCTGGTGCCTTCGTGGAATACCTCAATCGCTGATTATAAAAGGTGGGAAGGTTGTCTATGATAGAAAGCTACATTATCGTACTTATATATGCTTGTCCAACGTAGAATCTACTTGAGCCGAAGCCATACAGCCTTACTACAAAAACTTAAACAACTGTTGAACACTTGTCTGAAAAAAGTGTGACTGCAAAACGGACCTTATTGCAACGTCATAAGCTGTCATTTTTTAGACAATTGTTCAGCAGACGTTTAAAAGTTTTTTTGGTACGACGGATGGGAAGAGTTTGTTTGTTGGATTGAAAGCGCTAATCTCAAAAACTTTTTTTTTATTAGCAGTAGACGTCAGACCATTGACTCCAGCAGTGTGGCCGGCATCACAAGACAAGAAAGAGATTTTTAATTGAACGAACGTCTCAATAGAACCAGCAGTGCTTGTCAAGCAAAACTGAACCTTGATGCCTTGCTACATAATAAGTTTTTCTCATGTTTTGCATACACCAGTCACCAGTACGAGATTTAACGAACTGCGATACTTTTGTAATGTTATTTGTAAGACAATTTAGGCAATTATTTAAAGATGTTATAATAATATAGCTGGTATGATAAAAATGATATTTTCTTTCCATTTGTAGACCTTAGGCATCGTAATTCTGGGCATGCGGACGGCGAGTAATGGGTAACTTGCCGTCCGATCATGGACCATGCCCGGGTCGTTCCACGCACGCTTCATAGAGCTGTCATTAATATTCCGAGACCTCCTTAGAGGGCCAAAGCCTGCCAAGATCACGGGACTGTCTTATCAAGTAACTGTGATCCTGGAACGTAAAGGGCTATTGAAGGTTACCATGGATTTTTGTCAGTACCTACGAGTCTGACAGTCTTTCCTGTCTCGATCTGGGTGGGAGGACTGATTTGATGATTTTACTGCGAAAAATGCATTCCCCTTCTAACATCTTGACATTTTTTACAAATGCGAAAGTGTGTTTGTTTGTTTGCTTCTGTTTTAGATATTTACATTGTAAAGATTTACAGAAACAGACATAATAAGGTACTTTTCGTACCGAAAAAGTACAAGAGGCCTTCCATGACGTGTTAAAGCGAGAATAATATCAGTTGCAATTGGGAAGGTAGAGCTAGACGACTTGTAGGGCACGTCATGGTAGGCCACCAGTTCTCGAAAACAACAACAAGAACAGAACAAGCTAAGACGACTGTAACAGCTAGTTTATTTATCTATTCAGTTAAACAAACAAAAAACAAAATCTAAAAGGCGAGTAACGTATGCCTTTAATAACATTTCAAAATACAGTGAAGTCACCAAAGTTGTTAAATATATTAATTCTTTCTTGATACCCCGTTGTGAAGAAACAAAACAATTTGCAATAATTCGCTTTTGAATATCTTATCCAAATAACATTGTTCTATTATCACCTTTTTATTAACGCAAGGAGAGAAGCACGCTTTTTTACGACGCAATTTAGACCACCACTTGGGAAGAATTAATATTTTCTGCTGTAAGAAAACGCACGATAGACTGAAATAGAATTAAACATTTAATCCTGTCTAAACCATTTCTCGGGGATTCGTAAATGGTTTTTAATCTAGAAGCAAATTGCTTGAAACCTGATTATGTGGTGAATTGATGCTTATTGTATAGTCATGGGCAGAAATAAATTATTTTTATTTTGTGTGTATTATCAAATGAGTCGTCAAGCCCTGGGTGGAGCGGAAGGGACTGCCAGATGTGACTGGTTAAAAACATCACCACGCCGTATCTTCAGTTGACCTTTTGGGGCTACCGCATCCGATAAACATAGTCCCGTGACTCATTAGTTAAAAAGCACTTTTCTTCTATTGTATTGGTTAACGTTTTCACAAACAGTATTGTGACTGATATACCACGTAGCGTCCTCTGTTGGCGCGTGGCGGAAACAGTCAACAATAAATGTCACCTTGTTCGCCCCACTCGCCTCAAGATGGCGTTAGAAGATAAGGACTTTAGCACATAGTGAACGACTGTTTGCGCTGCTCGACACCAGAGGCGCCTTTTTATCAATGAACCATTGTTATATTATGAATGAATGTTGTAGTTTTTTCCACTCGACACCAGGGGGATTGCTGTTGGCAACAGCTTCGAACATTCCAGAATTTTCTAGAAAGCTGAACCGGAAGTTTATCGTCTTCCGTGCACATTTTGCCTATTGCAATCGCTCTGTTCGCCTCGGGATTCGAAAGAGTGCACATGTCTCGTGTTTCGTAGCGCGTTAGATAGAAGTATCAAACTGTAACCACGCAAGTTGTACCTGTTCTGAATTAGCGAATGTAATATTTTAAAACCTATGGAAATATAATCTCCTAGTGGTGAATACTGACTTTTTATTCATCAAGTCCACTCCGTCCTCTACATTGGTCCTTCTAACCGGACAGGTGCAAACGCGTGGTTCCAGTTTGATATTACGTGGAAGTGGTAGTGTGGTGAATGCAATATCGTAGACATGGTGAAGACACGCGGTATGCAAGAACCTCTCACAGCGGCCACGGAAGGGAACGAGCCCGTCTCCACGGAAATGGCGACAGCGGCGGTGACGACAGACCCGCCCGATTATTCCGTCACAGAGTCGGACCAGACCCAAGGTCACAGCCCAGGGGTGACGACACCACACGGACAACCACGAGACGAGACCAAAACCAATAGGAAGGCGTTGGCCCAGGCGAGATTGGAACTCGCCGCCGCCAGGTTAGCGCTCTTGGAGGCAGAATCAGCACATGAAGAATTATTGGAGGGAAGCTCGGCTGCATCATCGAAACGTCAAACGGAAGCTGTAGACTCCCTCAGCGGGCACCGCGGCCACACCCATCCGCTGACGTCACAACCCACGACGCCACACAGAAACTCACCCACGCCGCCGCGACGCGACGACACACGGACGACAACGCGTGACGACGCGCCACCGACCTCGCCGCGACGTAGCGACGAGGGGAGTCTGCTGCAAGGACTAACTCAGGCATTGTTAGAGGTAGCGCGGGGAAAACCCGCCGCCAGCAGGTATGAATTTGATTTACCTATTTATAGTGGCCAACCCGGCGATTGGCTGCATTTTAAAGCAGCGTATAATGAGTCTGCTTCAACTCATACAGAGGCAGGGAATTTAGCCCGCCTCAGAAAGGCGTTGAGAGGGCCCGCGTTTGAGGCAGTTAAATGTCTGTTTCTCGGAGCATCGTCTGTTCAAATTATGCAAAGGTTAGAATCTAGATTTGGACGACCCCACGCATTGATAACTTACGAATTAAATAAATTACGTCAGTTACCTAAAGTGTCAGATAACCCTACAGATATATGTGTGTTCGCATCAAAAGTAACAAACGCTATCGCTGCGGTACAAGCTCTAGGAAGAACAGAATATTTACATAGCCCGGAAATGATTTCTGTGATATCAGAAAAGTTGACGGTCACATTAAGGAGCAGGTGGTACGATTATGAGATGGCTGCAGGTGACGCAGAGCCTGGCCTGATAGTGTTGGGACGATTTCTCACTAAGGAGGCAGACCTAAATGCACGGCACGCCACAGTAGAAGGGGAACATGAACGGAAACGTTCTCACCGACCTGCTCACAAGACTCTTAAAATGGCAGATACCAATGAAAAACCGTGTGTGATCTGCAACGGCAACTGCAATAACGTGGCTATCTGTCCTAAGTTTAGGAATATGACGATAACGAATAGATGGGAAATAACACGTAAAAATAAATTATGTTTCAGGTGCCTAAACCGACGTACGTGGAAGCATAGATGCAAGAGCAAGCAGTGTGAGGTGCAAGACTGCGAGCACTATCATCATAGGCTGCTGCATGGCGACAACAGTCGGGGAACAAGCGCCTCAAACGACGGTGAAGAGCGTCCTCGCGTCACAGCTGCAGAGCACGTGGCATCGCGCCCCGACTCCACGCCGCACACCGTCATCACCAACACGAGCACGCCGCGCACGTACAATCGAGTTTTGCTGAAAGTAGTACCAGTGACACTAACGGGACCAAACGGTAAAGTAGACACATTTGCTTTGTTGGACGATGGATCGACAATAACTCTACTTACTACTGAAGTCGCACAGCGGATAGGCGCAGAAGGTCCAAACGAACCATTCTACATCGAGGCTGTAGCAGGCACACGCATCGATGCTACGAACTCTCAACGAGTCAAGGTAAATATACGAGGAAAATACACAACTAAAGGCATTGACATCGAAGCCAGAACCATCGACAGACTCGAACTATCAGGGCAGTCAATAAGTGCAAAGGACTTGGCAAACTTCGAGCACCTGACTCCTATAGTTGAGGAGTTAGCATATGATGCTGGCATACCAACAGTCCTGATTGGGCAGGACAACTGGGCACTCCTACTCGCCTCGGAAGCGAGAATAGGCTTGAAAGGTCAACCAGTAGCCTCACGCACACCGCTTGGCTGGACATTACATGGGAAAATATGCAGTCTGACAAAACTACATGTTTTACCACAAACCGGAGAGCGATGTGGTCATGTAAGTACAGACGAATCCCTTGAAAAACTTGTACAAGAGCATTTTAGCTTAGAGTCATTAGGAGTACAGCCACGCCGCCCGCAAGCAGACCCAGAAACAAGAGCGTTGAAAATATTACAAGAAACAACACGCGCTCTGCCAGAAGGCGGCTACGAGACTGGCCTATTATGGAAAAATGAAAAAAGATGTTTTCCAGACAACTACGCTTTTGCGCTCAACCGACTAAAAGGTACTGAATCCCGTTTACGCAAAGATCAAACACTCCAGCAAAAATATGCAGAGCAGGTGAAAGCACTGATAACAAATGGATACGCAGAGCTAGCACCGCCAACGCCATCTAGCACACACAAGTGGTACCTACCGCATTTTCCAGTAATAAATCCGTATAAACCAGGTAAAGTCAGAATTGTGTATGATGCAGCAGCACGCACAAATGGAGTGTGCCTCAATGATTATCTTCTCACAGGCCCCGATCTCTTACAATCACTCCTCGGCGTATTGATGCGATTTAGGCAAAAACCTGTCGCCGTTTCGGCGGACATAAAGGATATGTTTTTGCGAATAACAGTGAGAGTGGAAGATAGAGACGCACTGCGTTTTCTATGGCGCGAGGATACAACTTTAGCGCCCAGGGAATATAGAATGAGAGCAGTGCTATTTGGTGCGACTTCTTCCCCGAGCACTGCGATTTACGTGAAAAATCATAACGCACATATTCACGCGGGTGACTACCCCGAAGCGGTTGACCCTATAGTACGAAACCATTATATGGATGATTTTTTACAGAGCTTTGACAACGTAGAAGAAGCGAACCGAGTGTCTAAAGCAGTCGACACGGTACACCGGAGAGGTAACTTCGAGTTGCAGAAGTGGGCGTCCAACGAGCCTGCAGCTGTCGCCGGTCTCACAACCGAGCCCGCAGAAAAGGACATTCTGCTCAACAAGGAAGAAAAAATTCTCGGCCTTATCTGGCGACACCAAGACGACACTTTAGGATTCAACTTCAGGAAAGTAGACCCTTCTCATTTGAGTAAGCAGATCACAAAGCGTCAGTTGTTAAAGACGATGATGTCTTTGTATGACCCGTTGGGACTAGCCGCGCCGTTTACGACCCAAGCAAAGTCCATATTACAAGATGCTTGGCGTTTAAAAATCGGTTGGGATGAACGCCTACCTAAAGGTTTAGAACGTAAATGGCGGGACTGGTTAATTGCTTTGCAAAGTCTGAAAGGCATTCGTATTCCACGTTGCCACTCGGGTTATAGTAACGCGACTAGGGTAGAATTGCACGTATTCGTGGACGCGAGCGAACGTGCCTATGCTGCAGCAGCATATTGGCGTTCAGAGAACGGCATAGGCCAGGTGAACGTGTCGCTCGCGGCAGCGAAAGGGCGCGTCGCGCCCCTTAAGATCACAACTATACCTAGACTTGAATTACAGGCAGCTGTACTCGGCGGACGACTGGCACGCTGCGTGGAAGAAGAACACGATCGTCGCCCCGACCGTCGAGTGTTCTGGTCCGACTCGCGCACCGTGTTGGCGTGGCTGCGCGCCGGCGCACGTTCCTTCAAACCGTTCGTCGCGCACCGAGTAGCAGAATTAGAAGAAACCACCGAACGAAGCGAATGGCGCTGGGTTCCCACCGCTCACAACGTCGCCGACGACTCGACTCGCAGTATACCAGCTCACTTCTCTGCACACCATCGCTGGTACACCGGTCCTTCATTTCTCTATGACGACGAAGACGCCTGGCCGCGTGAAACAGACCCTCACCCCCTCATTGAAACGGGCGAAGAACGTGTCACCACTGCTTCCGATAACGAACGATCGACCTTAACAGAGGCACTACCGGACGTCACACGTTTCTCTTCCTGGCTCCGACTCATCCGCGCCACGGCCCGTATTCTCCAGTTCATCGACCGACTTCGAGTCTACACCACAACAGCTACTCGCAAACGCAATAAAGACGTTAGTGCAGACGACCCGGACTGGACGGCAAAACAACGGGAAGGTATGGGAAAACGATCCGGAGTGCGCAGCCGCAACCTCAGCACATCGCAGACGGTCTACATACCCCTTAGTACACAGTACACACGTCGGGCTGAAGTCCTATGGACGCGTGCTATACAGGAAGAAAGCTTCGCGAACGAATTGCGGCATGTCACCGGCGGGAGAAAGATACCAGCAGACAGCCGACTGAAGCGATTATCCCTGACAATCGACGAAAACAAGATAATGAGGATACGACCGCGCATTGCAGCAGCAGTAGACGTACCACGAGAAGCACAATCACCAGCAGTACTTGACGGCAATCACCGGTACTGCCGCTTGTACATAGATTGGATCCATCGGAAGTTACATCACAGCGGAGTGGAATGCGTCGTGAACGAAGTAAGACAGCACTACTGGATTTTGCGCCTGAGGCCATCAGTCCGTGCGGCAATCAGCCTCTGCCAACCCTGCAGACTACGCAAGGTCGTGCCGCCGGAGCCACTGACAGGTGATTTACCACCCTGCCGACTGGCGCATCATCAACGTCCGTTCACACACACAGGACTGGATTATTTCGGACCACTCTCTGTCACAGTAGCAAGACATCACGAAAAACGCTACGTGGCATTGTTCACTTGTCTCACTTCGCGTGCTGTCCATTTGGAGGTCGCCGCCTCGCTGTCAACGGATGCCGCTATACTCGCGCTGAGGCGCATGATGGCGCGTCGCGGATGTCCTGAAGTCATTTGGAGTGACAACGGTACCAATTTCCATGGGGCAGATGCTGAGCTACGTAAGGCTGCCCTAGAATCACTTCAACATGAAGCAGAGGTGCGTTGCATCGACTGGCGCTACATTCCACCAGGAGCGCCATTCATGGGCGGAGCATGGGAAAGGTTAGTACGCACGGTGAAGACCGCGTTGAACGCTACGCTTAACGATCGACATCCGTATGAAGATGTGCTCCATACACTTTTAACGGAGGTGGAACATACGGTTAATTCCCGACCCTTGACCCATGTGTCGGTTAACCCAGACGACGAGGAAGCCTTGACGCCTAACCACTTTCTGCTCGGCGCACCCTCCAAAGTTCCGCTCCCGGGAATTTTCACAAGGCCCGACGAATTACGTCGTTCACATTGGAGAGCGTCACAACGCCTAGCGGATTTGTTCTGGCAACGATGGGTACGCGAAGTATTGCCTACGCTTCAAAACCGGCGGGAGCCGCATGGACGCGGCAACATGATCAAGGAGGGCGATTTGGTTGTAATAGTGGACCCAAACTTACCAAGAAACATATGGCCGAAGGGGAGAGTCGAACGCACGTACCCAGGCGCAGACGGTGTCGTAAGAGTCGTCGACGTCAAAACCAAGAGCGGTGTGATGCGTCGTCCTGTTAAACGTCTCGCGGTCATACCCGTAGAAAATTAGTCATCACGTATTGTATTGTTGTAGACATTAGCGTTGAATAGATTTAAGTCCTCATATTGTTATATGTGTTTTTCCTGGCGCCACTTCAGTATCCTGCCACCCGGAGGAGATTTTTTTTATTCATTGAATAATATATAGCAGGGCAAGGATTCTGGAGCGGCTACCCTTAGCTTTATTTTATTATATATTGTCATGTCTAATGCATCGAATTGTTCCTTGCATTCAATTGTGAGTAGTATTAAGTGTATACCAGTCACTAGTGGTACAATTGTGTACGTTATGTATGGACGCCGACACATCTGGCTGCCCGACCTGATTTCTTTGATTGATCGTCAGCTTTATCACGGTGGAAGGTTTATACTAGGTTGAGCGATTTGGCAGATAGATGAGTTGGTGTGCCGACGTCCATACACGGCGGGAGAAAATGTGACTGATATACCACGTAGCGTCCTCTGTTGGCGCGTGGCGGAAACAGTCAACAATAAATGTCACCTTGTTCGCCCCACTCGCCTCAAGATGGCGTTAGAAGATAAGGACTTTAGCACATAGTGAACGACTGTTTGCGCTGCTCGACACCAGAGGCGCCTTTTTATCAATGAACCATTGTTATATTATGAATGAATGTTGTAGTTTTTTCCACTCGACACCAGGGGGATTGCTGTTGGCAACAGCTTCGAACATTCCAGAATTTTCTAGAAAGCTGAACCGGAAGTTTATCGTCTTCCGTGCACATTTTGCCTATTGCAATCGCTCTGTTCGCCTCGGGATTCGAAAGAGTGCACATGTCTCGTGTTTCGTAGCGCGTTAGATAGAAGTATCAAACTGTAACCACGCAAGTTGTACCTGTTCTGAATTAGCGAATGTAATATTTTAAAACCTATGGAAATATAATCTCCTAGTGGTGAATACTGACTTTTTATTCATCAAGTCCACTCCGTCCTCTACAAGTATTTTGGAAATCATCATCATCATCATCTCAGCCATAGCACGTCCACTGCTGAACATAGGCCTCCCTTTTTGATCTCCACATAAACCGGTTGGAAGCGACCTGCATCCAGCGTCTTCCGGCAACTTTTACCGGAACATGACTGTTTATACGTGTTTTCGGAAGTTCCGTGATACAAAGGAATATTTTGACTTCAACAAAGAAATAACACTCGCGCCACAAAATTCTCAGCTAAAAGTGTTAAAGCTAAAAGGCAGTCTTGAATTCACATAGCAAAGTTTTAAGGAATTAAGTTATAACTGCCTCAAAAATCTCTGCTCATGCCGAAAGCATGTCGTTACACAAATAAACAGAATATGTGTCATTTTACACAAATACAACGAACATTTTGTTGAATTCTCTTGTGATACAGGCTGACTGTCACACGGTTGCAATAAAAACTTTGAGATTTTTTGAAATGTACGGATATTTTAAGATACGGAATGTATACAATTTAATCATTTTCGTAAAAAAGTAATGACATGACATGCTTATTTTAATAGTACCTTTATGACAATGATAATCTCGTAGATACAGTTTGTCTGCTTTTTATATGGTTTATCACAACACTATGTCAGTGGTATTTTCAGTTATTACGCTTTTGAATTGCTATGACCATAATTATATTGTTCGAATGACATGCTACATTATCGACTCAGCCTATCACAGTACACTGGACATGGTCCTCTTCCAGGCTGCACCACATATCTTCTCTCCGTTTACAGTCTATCCAAGTCACCTTTCTAAGGTCGTCGGTTCATCTAGCAGGGATGCGTCCCACACTACGCTTTCCATTATTAACGATTTTAATTCAGAAGACCACTTTTTACACGACACATAATAGTGTTATTACACTCCGGTGTAACAGAAGTTCCCTGTGTTTTGTCATACTCATGTCTGTCGCAACATACACACTCCACTGAACAAATTGTGTGTTGGTTCGCATTTATTTTACCTTCCCACGGTAATGTTCTCATACCGCCTGTGTATTTGCGCAGATTTCAACTTAAAACAAAACGTAAGTCCCTACCGCAAAACACGCAGCGACATTTTGTAGATTCTGGCTGAAAATTGAAACAACTTTTTTGTAAGAATTCAAGTTGCTTAGAAAGAAATGGGATAGAGAAAGGCATATGCTCATACACGGTAGGAAATGCGGAATTAATTTCACTTTTTTATCATTGAGCTATTATTACAACGTATGCGCGCACAAGTTCATTCATTTGTTTGACAGCTCTGTGGCGTGCTCTAGGCGCGCGCACTCATCCTGGATGGGACACAGTGGTGATACGTGGTGTCGTCTCTATACGTAGTAATAATAGCTCAATGTTTTTCATTACTAACTTATGGCGTTATTTACCGAGTGAAGTGCGTTAGTTAATTATCGCATCATCTTAGGGAACAACCAATTCAGGATGTAAACTATCTGTGTACCAAATTCCAACTAAATCCGTAGAGTGTGAAAGAATAATAAACATTCATCCATCCTTACAAACTCTCACAAAAAGATAGTAAAAGATATATGTAAAGTTGTTTCAAATATTACGGTGTACCTTTACGTATTTGCTATTCATAATTAATGATTAAACGAACTTACCTGTAAGTGAAGTTCGATCATAATTATGTGAGGTGTTTCGTTCGAAGAGATTAGATTTTACACTTGTAGTTTCACGTACAATGTCGCCTCTATGCACTCAGTTCAAAGACAACTAAAAAAAAAATAAAAAGCATGACAGGTTATTCTGACATTCAAATCTTCATTTAGTTTAGAGATTATTATTATATTGTATTCATTTCACAACTTGGGGTGTTTAATTCGGGAGGGCGGGATTCTAATCTCTTCGAACGAAACACCTCACATAATTATGATCGAACTTCACTTACAGGTAAGTTCGTTTAATCATTAATTATGTTTCTGTGTTTCGTTCTCGAGATTAGATTTTACACTTGTAGGTATTGAGAGTAATTTGTGAAATGAATGCATTAAGGAAAGCACCGTGTGCCGTGCGATATATAACTAAAACATCGGTTGATTGTAACAAGCACACGCATTAAATGAAATGGTACCTACAGAACACAATTTGGTATTATTAAGCCTAGGATAGGTTATTACAATCATATACTTAAGTTTATATTTTTAAATACCACTTCTAGCAAATAGGTCACTAGCATCAGTTAATATAAACCTGCTATAAAACTTAGCAACAGCTACAAGTAGATGTGCCAGACAAGAGAGCAGTTTTTCAAACCAAATCTATATTGACACCTATCTTCTGAGCACAAGAAGTACTGGCATGACTAGTACTGTGAGCAGAAAAAATCTGTAACATTGATTTCACCGACTGTAAGGTACTCTATACCTATCTGCTTAGTGTTTGAGCACAAACATTATTATGTGGCTTGATGCTAACAACAGAAAACTGTGATTACTATGTAACGATTCGGTTACGCGTAAATAATCTACTGAAAATTAAGCTGGACATATTTCGGGACTTTCCTGAAAATATGTTAGAATAAGCATTAACTATTTTTATTTTATACTAGACGTTTTATCAAACCAGAAATCTTAATAGGTATATTATTATTAGATGAGGTGCTAATATAGTCAACTTTAATTTTGGATAAGGTTTGGACTTTGTGTGCAGTAACAAGTGCAAGTGAAGTAACCAATTTACTTGAATTTTTATCTAAGTTTAACTAATCGTAGGGTACACAGCTCGCTAGAGTCACTACGACTAAATAGGTATCCAAATAAACCCGTCAAAAAATAATTAAATTAATAGTTGGGCCAGAAACTTCATAAATAATTAATGTTGTTTTTCATACAAAAAATACCACATGTTCAAATAACTTATCGTATTGGTTGATCGATTTCTCGGTTATAGATGCCAACATTATGTAAATCGATACTGGAGGAATGCTTCTTCTAATAGAGATTCCCACAAAATACTCCGGCAACCAGGGTAATACTGTTGTGTATCTGACGGTTGCTGAAATTAGATATATATTAATTCTTTAGAAGAATGAAGTGTCAACAGGTTTACTTACTAAAAGCTTAGTAAACAAGGGATACCAGGGTTGTGACGGCCATGCCGGGACAACACGTATTCCTCTAGCTATGTCTCTGATGGTCTTTCTCTATGTTTAGAGAAATATTGCAAATGGAATAAACCCATAGAAATACCATTCAGACCAAAATATTGAAAATGTATTCTATTATATACGACTGGGTCTTTGTGTCATGATACATTCTAGCACATTTTTTATTAATACGACTAGCGAAAATATCTATATCAGGCTGGAAGAACAGTTTCACAAATTCTTGAAAGACAAAGTCTGATAGTTAACATTCAATGTTGGGGTGAACTCGTCTCGATTCAGCATCGGCGATACTGTTCTCGATTCATGGAATGCGCATGTACAAACCAAAAAACGAAAAAATTGCAAGCCTCACACCATTGTCATATACTTTTAATAAGTTTCCTCATCATGCGGTTCATATGAGAAGTCGTACTCGCATTATCTATTCTCAATATTACTAGAACTTAATAAATGTTTAGAAAATATTTCTAGTCCAATAAATGCAGCCATTAATTCCAAGTAATCCATTAGTTCTCTTTCCTTCTGACTTCAAGACTACAAGTACATACCACTGGCTGTTTTTCCCATCACAAGCTATACCCCATCCCGAAGTTGAGGCGTTAGTCTGAAATTCTAAAATATATGCATCACCTTTTATTTTGCAAATACATTTAACAATAAAATTTAACCACCAATCAAAATCGGAATCGAATGATGACGGTAAGTATAGTCATGAATTTTTCATAATTATCATGACCTTTAAGACTTAAGAATTTCCATCGATCAAAATCTTAAGTATAGAGCCAACCATATTTAATGGCAGGGCAAGCAGAAAGGGAGCAAAATCCCTTTCTATCGAATCAAGGTTTTAAATTTTAGTAAATCTTAATATTTACGCTTTTCAACAGGCAAGCTAATTTTCATTGTTTTAGAATCAATGAGAAAATCAGAATATCTTCATGAATTACTAGATATACAACTTAAAGCTTCATATTTATGATGAAGCCTAAGTATGAAAGCTATTTTTTACAATTCCAACATTTGCAACACAAACGTTATAGCAATGTGATACGAGACAAATATCATCAAGATTGATGGTTGACAGATTACCGGAATATCGCAATAATTGGACAACAGGTTCCATGATTTTAGTAAAAAACGTAAGATGCAGTATTTATGCCAAAGTGGAGAACCTTGTCATTTAAATCGCAAGTGCGAACGAAAATGCATCCATAAAATCAATCGTGGACATGAAGAGAGTCTTTCGAAATAAGTTTTCGTTTAGTTTCGAAACTACTAATTGGAATGTTTAGTGTTTATAAAACCATTTAGACTTATAAATTTAAAATTAGCCATGATTTACCATGAATTTACCGTTTGGTTTTGTGCACCAAAAAAAAAAAAAAAACAAACATTGGATATAAGTCCGTCACAAAGTTGACATTGAGAAACAACTCCTGTAGAAAGTAAATTATCTATAGCCTGTTCAAATTTATATTCTTCAGAACGAGAATATTGTTGAAGTGCTGGTACCTTAAACTGACATGGAGTACATGTAAAAGGATTTTCATAATCCTTAATCCATGTTAGTACAGTTTGGATGTTATTTGTTACCATTGTTCATTAAAACGTCTGCCGTAGATCGGACGTGACGCTTTGGATGACTGTGTTCGCTGCTGTCTCGTCGACGTTACAGAACTCCTTGGTTCTCCGAGTCACCATCTATATACGGTACAGCGCTGGATTCCATATTAAATTAGTTTGATAGTGGAGGCTTTGGTTTGTTTGATAAAACATTGGCCTGTGGAGCACATTTCAACTCAGTTCCTGACTTATTATTGGCCGCGTGTCTCACGGCTGTGCCATATAGGCTTAGTTCAGCATAAAGCCAGGCCACAAGGTGCCTGACGCTGGTTTTCAACTGAGCCTTGTGAGACGTCACAGATTTAAGTCTTAGCTGTTCGTCTCAGGGAGATCTTGTCCGATGAATAAACTATCATTTTTTGTCGAGGTTAGGTGTACCTGACCCTTCTTCCTCTTTTTTCAGTACAGCCAGGATGAAATACGCCAAGTGACAGAATCATTATATAACCAATCGCACAAAATACGCCCGTTGTCCACAAATAATTTCAATATGTTCGGATCTTTGGTCTCTTGAGACAAAATAATAGATACAGCTTCGTTTAACATGAAACAGTGCCAGCAACCTGTTTCTGTTTGGCCTGGATAGCCTTGTCACGCTTTACTATAAGGTTACGCGCTAAACAATAATTATTATTTTAATTCAGGATTTCAAGATTTAGAGATGGTGCGTCAATCAGCTTACAGTTGCCCGGAGATAAATGAGACTTTAAAAGCTCCTTCCGGATGTCTTTTCTCAAAACCAAAAGTGGCTTTAAAATTCATAGCGTACAGCTAAGTCTTTTTGTATATTTTACTAAAAAATGTAGTGTTTGGATCCGATCATAATGATTGATTACGGAGTCACCTAATTCCTGATACTCCTTTTAAAAAACAACTTCACACATTTATGGTGTTTGCAGTGACTCCAAACAAGAAACGCTATTTGAATGAACCGGCTCATTATGGTTCATCGGTAGGTATTAGTATACTCCGATTCCAAAGCAGTCTTGTCTGCAATCGAAAATTATACAATGCTGTATATTCTCCACTAATATGGACCACGAATATGGACCGTACTTATAATGTAAAATTAATACAATGTATTGTAACAAAAGCCGTATTTTTATTTTACATTCAACAAATAAAGATATTGCGGGTAAGATGAACTCATAGACGTTGCATCGTGAACCCCCGATTAATGAAAAACATAACTGTTTCATGATTATAATTACCTAAACAGGTAACAAGATGTATGTAGGTATTGCGTACATATTACAGCGGGTAAGATGAACTCAAGGCGTTACATCGTGAACCCGTGTCTTAACTAAGGATAGCGTAGCATCGTTAATCCATTTTCAACCAATAAAAAATTAACAAATACCTTGAGGTATTGACATCTCTGGCTCAGATGATGATGATCAACGGCGCCGTCCTTTATATAATTTTATTCCAACTCTTTATTTATTTTCTTGATGTAACTATATTCGTCATAATATTTCCTTTTTTGCATAACAAAAAATATTAAAATTGCCAAAAAAAAACCTAAAAAACAAATTGACAGTACAATATGGCGAAGCACTGGAACGTGAAATGAAGATTTGAATGTCAGAATAACCTGTCATGCTTTTTATTTTTTTTTTAGTTGTCTTTGAACTGAGTGCATAGAGGCGACATTGTACGTGAAACTACAAGTGTAAAATCTAATCTCGAGAACGAAACACAGAAACATAATAATATTCATAACTTGTAAATGTCACAGAAAAAATGAGCACTTTTTCATATTCGCAAATTAAATTAATTCCTCCCGCATCTTAAAGTGTTTCACGTTTCATTATATTTCAAGGGTCTGGTGTTACAATATCTCAGTTGTCTGAAACTGCGAGGGGTGAAGATCTTCCTTAAAAGCAATTCTACTTTGTGAATTTTTCATCGCATTATGGTAGCTATAAAAGTCGTGGATATTTTATTATCACCGCTTTATGGTCGGTAAGGTTAATAAAAGGTATTATTCCAATTACAACTTCATTTTTTCTTTCAATTTCGTTCGTGTGAGTCGGGGAGTCATACGTTTATTTTATGTGGCAGGCTTATTTTCCGACTCTTGAATTCCCAATTTCTGTACTTAGGTACTTTTTTTGTATGTTCTGTGAGTCCTAATTATGTTACTTCTCAAAGCTTTTCTCATATTTTTAAGAGGAGAATTGTAGAAAACTTCAATGTAAAAATTAGGCTACATTTTTAAAACATTTCACTCACTTAAATTTACTCATGTATCGTCGTCGGTGCGTTATAAAATACACATACACCCGCATGTGTATTTCTTGTCTTGGTAGACACAAAAAAAAAATGTTTAGATCATACAAATGTTTGTTCCGTGCGGGAATCAAACCTGCGATATAGACCACAACCGTCAATGTTTCAGCCGCTGCGTCAACCGTGTCATCAAACATTAAAATGTAGATAAGTAAATGTAGTATACGAGTATCATACTGCATCAGCACAAACAACTATCAACTTCCTACATTACTTTAACGAGAACGCATCCCCTATTTACTTTTACAACACGAGTTTTAAAACCTACTAAACAAGTTGAAATTCCTCTCTTCATCACAACCGTTTGAACTCAACTTGAACTGCAGTACTAAATCGTGAAATAACTATCTTTGAATCACGTGTAAGTTCTGCTAAGTTGTAAAAGATTTTGCTGAAGTGGTAAACTTTGAGTGCTCTAACTTCGCCGTTAGTCATTAATTACAGATGTGTTAGTAGTTTTATTTGAAAAGCCGATTTACACGTTGCAAGTACTTACATGCAGGCAGGTTTGATTATATTGCGGTATTTGTTTGATCAAAATTAATAGTCCGTAATGTAGAAAAACTTGCATGCAATTTCTTGCATTGTACACTATTGAGGCTTAATTCTTTTTTTCTCAATCTTAATCGTCTGAAATAACCCGTCAGTTAGATTATTTATTATTTTTTGACTGTTATTTTTTCCTTTGTCACGCTAAGCTAAATTGAGCGATTGTTAATACGAGCTTTTACAATAAGCCTACGTCACAACCTAATATAATTATCAAGTTTTTACGTCACAAGGCACTTAATACCTAAAATATCCAAATGGGGTGGCGTGAATATATTTAGAGGTTATCGCGGCCCTGTTATGCAAAGGGCAATAGGATTGTTTTAAGTCAATTGTGACAGTCTCTCCCACAGCCCGAGCACGGGTACTTCAAAATCCCAAAAAAATGAACTCAACCTCACGTTACCAGACTGAAGTAAATTAAAGTATTTATTTATTCTTGGAAATAAAGGACCTGTCACACTCCTTTATTTATGAATATTGTGTCAAAATGCTAAACACTACAATATCGAAACCTCGGCGAGCAATTTGCGAAGTTATTCGACGAAACATCTGTGGAATTTAATAAAGTAACTCTTTCGGCGAACATTCTGCAACAACTTTATACGTAGTTTTTTTAATCATAGCTCATTATATTGTTATTTTAGTGAATTTCACAAGTTATTGGAGGTTACGACGCAAATATGAAATATTTTTTAATAAATCTTTTTTTTTTCGTTTAATATGGAATTCTAGACTACGTGTATAGAATAATTACAAAAAAAGGTGGGCCGAATATTCTGCTTTATAATATCTTATCCAAATCCTAACTAATCCGAGTTTAATGAATGCGAAAGTAAGTTTGCTTGTTAATTACCTTTTTATGTCTAAACCACAACCCGATCAACTTGAAATTTTGCAAATACATTGTCAATTAGGTGTTATAATTAATAAATACATTGTTGACCAGAAACGGACCGAAGAAACCGTTTATCATAGACTAGAAGGACCTATATCTACTTTGACTTTTAGTGAAGAGAAAATGTTGGCAGCCTTGATAAAAAAAGTTTTAAGTCAGTTTGAACTAAAAACGTAATAATATCAAAAAAGGAGCAACTTGTTAATTTTTTTTTATGGTTTCTTTAATCTCAAACATACAACAACATAAATTTTCTCCATAAAGATACAAAAGTCCATGCTGTAAGGGGTTAACGCAAGCTAGCAAGTAGAAGCCAGTCCAAAGTAAATCTGTGGGTTAAAGCTTAGGCACCTACACGTATTTTAGACCAAATCATGCAGGTAGGTAGGTGTTACATAAACATGATTCGTACCTTTTACTCAACTCGAGAGTGTCCCTTGCAAAATTAAACGAGAGCACTGGAGGGTATCACACAAAGTCCTTGCACCGAGATTGAGTGCAATCTGCCACAAAGCATGTGCGACGGAGACTGGAGTTATAACTATGTAAAGCATGGGGCACAAGCATGGAGTTATGCTCACTGTATGCAGTATACTGTGATAATTTGCATTTTTGTTATTCAGAAATATAATTAAAATCATCGCTAGCGCTGGATTAGATTTTGAAAATCAATTTAGAGACACATCATCATGGCACCATCTAATATTATCTATTATCCTCGAGAAATACCTTTTGTCAGGTTGAAAGGTAAACTTATGTCCATTTGTGTGTGCATTACACTGTACATGCAAAATATAAGGATGATCGATTCAGTGGTATATGCGAGAGAAAGTAACAAACTTTATGTTTACAATATTAGTTAGCATAAGAACATTCTTGAGACTAATTAAAATTAAATTGTACCTAAATGTTCTAACGAGCTACCGTGACTCCGGATCGTAAAGAGCCATTGAAAGACACCGTGGATTTTAGTCAGTACCAGTCTGACAGTCCCTCCTGTTAGGGAAGGACTCATTTGATGATTTTACCACGCTAAAAAACCTAAATGTTAATTAATTTCCTGACAATTTAAAACCTATTATTTTAAAACAAACCAAAATAACGTCGTAATTGTGACTGTATTAAATAAATAACTGTATCATAATATTAAGTGAACACGGATGAAATGCGAGCGTTTACGAGGGTCCCAAAAATGTGTTATGTCATGCACCGGGGTCGCATAAAGAATGAAGAAACGAGAGAACCCGCCCAGGTTCGAATGAGTAGGTTAGAATTATAATGAGGTTGAACACATTAATAAACAGGTAACAAGGGAAATACGACTGACTGCAATAAAAACAGCCTCATAGATGGAGTTTTAAGCGTTTGGCACGAGTTGTTTGTTGATGGGTAGACATCTACGATAGCCAGTTTCATCCGTGCCGCCTTAAATTTGACTGGCCTGTTGGTCTTGGTTAGTGACCCTGAATGCCTATGTCGGGGGTCGTGGGTTCGATTCTCATCCAGGAAAAATGTTTGTGTGATGAGCATGATCATTTGTTCTGTATCTGGGTGTAGTTTATATATAATATGTATGTATTTAGAAATATATAAATATGTTTATCAGTTATCTAGTACCCTTAATAGAAGCTCTGCTTAACTTGGGACTAGATGCCGTTTTGTGATAGTTGTGGAATATTATTGTGATAATTAATAACTGATCCTAGTCTTCTTTATAACAATTAGGAATCTCGTTTCGTCCAAGAACGTTATTTCATCAATAACAGTAAAAAACAAACACTAAAATTCATCACTTTCCCAATTATAGAAACTAACAAACCAGTTATTTTTAGTTTTTTAGACGCAGTTAACAATGTAGATAAAAAATTGTGAAATGGAAAAAGTACCCGTTGATTCACAATCTACACCCTTAGATCATTTCTACATTAGCATTATTCATGAGACCCAATCAGAAATGTAAAAAAGGGCAAAGAAATTTTCAGTGTGCTCCAAGCTTTAATTTTGCTTTAGTCTTGTAGATTCTAATCTTGTGTAACAAGGTTAGGTATATTAAGTTCTTAATAGTTCGTGGAAATTCTAGATTACTTACATATTTTAATTTTCGTTAGCTTTTGTCCGCAGCTGTGCTCGCGTTAATTTAGAATTCGGTGACATGTGAACAGTGCTTTTGTTCGAAACCAAAAAAAAATATATGCCTGTTTCTATACACCTAACTATCCCTATGCTAGGATGATCAGCAGTGCAGTATTCTCTATAAACACAGCCTTGAAACAACGCGGCCGCAGCACTCACCGCCATACTCGCGGGATTAGAGTTTGCTGTTCACTAAGCTACTAACAGCGACAACAGCACTCACCCGTCGCGCTGCACTATCAAACTATTTCATAAGTTGCGTCATCGAAGAACACATCACCGGTTGGCCTGTTGGTCTAGTGGTTAGTGACACTGACTGCTATGCCGGAGGTCGTGGGTTCGATTCCCACCCAGGACATTATTATTTGTGTGATGAGCACGATAATTTGTTTTGTGACTGGGTGTAATTTATCTATAATATTTATGTATTTAGAAATATTTAAGTATGTTTATCAGTTGTCTAGTACCTATAACACAAGCTTTGCTCGGTTTGGGACTAGATGGCGTCGTGTGATAGTTTTGGAATAATATTATATATTATAGAGTCCAGTGATGACATTTAAATACAGAATACCACGACAATTTAGTGGTTTAGGCGCGAAAAGCTTGCGTTTTTAGCTTGGTTAAATTATCAAATGCGTCCTCACACCCAAGCTGCCAAGGAAAGGCAGTAGGGACTGTCAGACTTGTACTGACGAAAATCCACGGTGTCTTTTGATAGCCCTTTACATTCCGGAGTCACGGTGGCTCGTTAGTCGCCGCGATCCCGGCAGGCAGTTGTGAAAAGGTAACAAACAGACTAACTTTTGCATAAAAGTAAGTCAGGTATAAGACTACACCAGAAATAGACCAAAATCGGACTAAAATATTACTAAATTAACTTTTACCTAAATTACACACTGACTTGAAATATTCTAGAACAAAATTTACCGCCATGAGTTTTTAATGAAAAAGTTTGGTTGTTGTTATTTTAATTATTCAGTAGTCTTGAAAGTTTGTTGGAATACTTACGCGTGTAATTAACCTTTTATTAATGTTGTTCTAACATATTTTCAGCAGTTGTTGGAATATGAAATGGTTTTCAAGAATTCTATTATAGTTTTATTGTTCTTGTTGTTTCTATTTTATTATCGGTTTCTTGCCTTAATTATCAAACAATGGACAAACGAGTCAAGAGTCCTACACCTAACTAAAGATGTACTGGTCAACTCAAAGTTTCGGCGCCTTTAACATCGATACTGACTAGCCAGCCTGCCGGTTTATACCGGTAACATTTCGGGAAATATGCGATGCAAATGCATAACAATACGGTTTGCGCAGTGGCTGAGTGATCGACTGCTGCGCAGCGTGTCACGGGTTCGATCCCCGCACTGAACAAATATTTGTATGATCTGCAAGTAGTTGTTCCGGGTCTGGGTGTTTCCGCCGGGCCCTTTTCAGTAACTTCAAGATTTATGGGGCATGCAACCCATACATACAAAACGTTTTACGAACATTTTCATTATAGGCCATGATGAATCATGATGTTTTCTAATAACTACAACATTGGTGTCTTCAAGTCACGAATGAATAGGTTACTTCTAGGCAAGCAAACTTCAACGTCGACCACATCTTCAGAATCAGGCAAGATAGTCGTCAAGCGCGAGCTAATGGCTAATTAAAAATAAACATTTTATCAGTTTTATTTAATTAAATAAATCACAAATAGAGTAATTGTAATTGAGCTTATCACCGCACTCACACCTATACAAGTTTGAATACCAAAAACTGACTTCTCTAAGCTAACTTCCCTAAATGGTATGCAACAGAAAAGGAAATTGGTATCATTAGAAAAACACCAAACTACCCGACTTTTCCTAGAAGTTTAGGTTCAAATGGCAAAAGTTTTTAGACGAGCTCCTAAACTAATTGTTTGCGGAACCACAAAAATGATTGCTGTGTCCTTAATGAGTATTTCACGTGGTTTGTGAAGCTTTCCAGTTAAACTGTAATGAGTGATAATGTATGGTAAGGAAATGTTTCAGTTTGCTATTATCATTATATTTTTGTTTGGGTTTTAGTGTAAGCGAGTTTAATGGACGAAACCAATCGAAGTTGTCACAAATATTATCTAATGCCAGTCATACACGATACAATTTACTTAAATGCTCAATCAAGAAACTTCGGAAGCGTATCTGTTTAGAAAAGAATGTGGTCAAAAACTCGATGGACACTCTCTTAATTATTTATTTTTTAAATAAAATTTTGGCCCCACACTAGGAATTTCTCCTGTATTTTGGGTGCGTTTACAAACATAGAAACTGACAAATAAAAAACTAGACACGGAACAGCTACTTGTGGATCATACAAGTATTTTTTCCTTACGGGGATCACACCAACCACTGCGCATTAAATGTTTTTGGGATATCTGCTAACAGTGTGACTGTGAATCAAGGAAATAATTTTAAAATAATCTTTTGTTATTTTTTGACAAGTTTTTCAATCGGACATGCGGACTACGAATAATGGGTGACTCACCGTCCAATCATGAACCTTGTCCGGGTCGAGGGCGTGTTGTGTTTCACGCGCGACTTAAAGAACTGTCATTTATCTGACGGGGCCGCAATAGAGGTCCTATTTATCTAAATGGGGAACCGTGACCCTGAAACATAAAGTAATTTTGAAAGAACACGGTAAATTTTAGTCAGCACGAGTCTGATATTCTCTTTTACTCTATCCAGGAAGGTTGATGCTTGTGCCACCTAATAACTATGGTTTAGTAGAACACGGTGAATTTTAGTCAGTACAGTCATGTCTGATATTTCCTTATACTCCATCCAGGGAGGTTGATGATTTTATCACCTAATAACTATGGTATAGTAGAACACGGTGAATTTTAGTCAGTACAGTCATTTCTGATATTTCCTTATACTCCATCCAGGGAGGTTGATGATTTTATCACCTAATAACTATGGTATAGTAGAACACGGTGAATTTTAGTCAGTACAGTCATGTCTGATATTTCCTTATACTCCATCCAGGGAGGTTGATGATTTTATCACCTAATAACTATGGTATAGTAGAACACGGTGAATTTTAGTCAGTACAGTCATGTCTGATATTCCCTTCTACTCCATCCAGGGAGGTTGATGATTTTACCACCGAATAACTATGTTTTAGTCTTTCTTATTTCAAGTTTAAAATTCAGTAGGTATCTCAGCAATCATTCTATCTACACAATTCAACAGAACACCTATACAAATGCTACTACATCGGTACACGAACATGTGCCAACTTGTTTCGTTGAATTTAATACGGAACAAGACGGCACGTGTGTCGCAACACAAATTACTTGTGTTTGCAGACATATTTTATTTTGTGTCGCCTTCGGGATATGTGAGGTGTAAATCAATTTTTGTGAGTTGTGATTTTTTTATGATTATAGTAACTTTTATACTTGTTAACAATACAAAACTCATTTGATTGATTTGTTGTTTTTTTCTGAAAATGAAGACAGAAAGAAAGAAAAAGAAACGTGTATTGGTATTGCTATTGCGTGTATTGCTATAATTAAAAAACAACTCAAAAGCTAATCAAGTAATACTGCTAATTACCATGTCGTAAAATTCAAAAATAAAAGAATAGTTTTAATAAAATTGTAAACTTATAAAGCAACCCACGATGGACAGTTTATACGACGAAGTATTGTACCAATAAAATTGAATAGTGCTCGAACCATCAGCAATTTCAACATGAATAGCATTGCATTTTCAATGTAAAATGCAAGGTCTACGTCAGCACGTAGCTCGGCTACGAGGGCGTAGCTCTGCTACGAGAGCGTAGCACGCCTACGCAGCAGTCGGACGATTGGTAGCTTGAACGCACACGTCAGGCGCATGGATAAACTTAACTACGTAGCGCAGTCTTGCTTGCTGGTGAATAATATTAAGTATTTATTAAAGGAAAGTATGTATTTTCAATAATACTTGCGTATTGTCAAAAATAAGGCAAAAGGCCCCAAAAAATTAGCTGTTATACTATTTTTAGAGTAGTGACTCATTGGCCCGAACTTACGAGTTGCAAGTCGTTTGACCCAGCGAGACACACAAATGTGTGTCATTTATTACATCATCACTGCTCTCAAAACTCGAAGGAAAATATCGTGAGGAACTGTCATGTATAAAACCCAAAAAATGGAAGACGTGGTGAGCTCGCACGGTAGGTTATGGAAGCATGTGTCTCAGCAGCAAGACTTATAATGAAGCTCATGATGATGACTATTTTCGAAACTAAATCAGTTTTCAGCCCTAATATCTTGTACATGACTGGTACATAATTATTTCTATTCACACGTAAATAAACGAAAACCTACTCAAAACTCGATGCACGCGTTAATAAAACGCAGACACTCCCGACGCTATTGATAAAGTCAGCGCAGCACAGTTTTTGATCGCTCCGCCAGTCGAAAGGCCAGTAATTTGGCCGACTCGGTTTATTTTCCCTTAATATCGGATCTCAATCCCGTCTGATTGCAGCCTAGCAGTTTTTTAAACGTTTCAAAAGGCGAGTTGAATAATTTTCACTGCGAGATGAAGCTGTAATTCAGTCTTTTTGATATGAAATGTTCAATTTCTTTTATACAGGGTTGAGGAAAGTCGGTCATTGGGAAGAAGGTCATACCGATGACAGCATTTATTAAAATTGATTTTTACCATTTTATTTTTCTGCTGCCCGGATTTCGACACCTAACTGCATCCTTAGAATTCAGATATCCATTATCAAGTTTCCATTTTCTATGGAAATTGGATTATATTTTTCTTCTATTGCTTATTCTAGACGAAAATAAATAAGTGACTTTGAAATACGGGAAGACGGACGTGTCAATGTATGAAAAGGTTTGTGTAAGCCTGGAACCCAAAGGGCAACCGAAAGAACTGGGTAGATTTTTAGTTAGTAAGATAGTTCCTCCCGCTCCAACCAGTGTGGAAGGAGTCATTTGATGATTATGTCTCATCAAAAAAAAGGGCCCATAATCAATAGGTACCTATAGCCTTTTTTGCAAGAAATTATCGGCTACGTTTTGACAGAAACGGGTGGATTTTTAGTTAGTTAGAGTCTAATAGTTCCTCCCGCTTCAACCAGTGTGGAAGGAGTCATTTGATGATTTAACCTCACCAAGAAAAGGGTCCATAATAATCAATAGGTACCTATAATCTTTTTCAAAGAAATTATCGTCTACGTTTTACTACTTTTTGTACCCTGTCGGTCTTTTCCCTCATCCTGTATATCGCTATATATAGGCTTTTGAGTGAATGCGAAGAATCATTAATAAAGTATATTTTATCTTTTCAGCGCAGAATGTAAATTGCTCGCTCATTTATTGTGATTACATATGATCATCTTTTTTATTTACTATAATGTTAGTATGAACGTGATATGTATTTTTATTATCTCACATTTTAATCAAACAAATAGATGTTTTTGTTTTATATTCGCGTAAATCTCAGTGATCTATTACAGCTCTTTATTCATGTTTATTACTTCCAATTTGAGAACAACATTACTATTAGTCTTGTTAATTACTTACTCCCGATTTAATCCTTTTTTTTTACGTGGTAAAATCATTAGATGAGGCCTCCCACCCCGGGCAGGGCGGGAGGGACTGTCAGATTTGTACTGACTAAAATCCACGGTGTCCTTCAATAGCCCTTTATGTTCCGGGGTCAGCGGTGATGGAAATAAGTCCCGCGACCTCCCTATTTAATCCTTAAAATATGATATAATATAAAATTTAATTGATTATATAACATAATTTAAAAATAGTGAAAAATATACCTACACTTGTTTTCATTGAAAAAACTTAACACTCACTACTGGTACTAAATCTAATCTAATCTACTTTTTGTCGTGGTAAAATCACCAAATGAGTTCGGGGTAGGAGGGACTGTCAGATTTGTACTGGCTTAAATCCATGTTGATCATTCAATAGCCCTTTACGTTCCGGGGTCCCGTTTTTCGCTTTGCTGGCTGAGGCCCTCTAAGGGGGCTCAGATTGCTGACAACTCTTTGAGGCGCACGTGGGACACAACGCTCCGTCGATGATCGGACGGCAAGTCACCCATTACTCACCGTCCACATGCCAGATGTGTACTTGAAATCACGTCCTCGATTAAATTACCAATTTAAATCGAGCAAGCTAGGTCTGTTAACTCTTTTTTTTTCGATTTTTATCCGTGCCGAGTTCGTCGCTCAGCTGGTATTATGTGGGAACCGAACATTCTGATCAATGAAAACTTCGCAACAGTTCACCCACGGTGTTGGCAACCCCTGGCACCCAGTATCACGTTTGCCACCCCTGCATAAATTCGTCGCCCCGACGGTAACAATGACAAATAACAGGACGTGAGTACTGTAGGTTCAAAGAGTACTGTTATGGGGGAGTGAAATGTGTGATATTTGTTATTTTTATTTAATAGGCCTATGTCCTACATATTCTCTTTCTTTCGCTGTCTCTTTTTTTAAGAAATAAAAATTTCGTGTCAAGAACACACTGATCTCTAAAACCACCGGACTGATTGCTTAATTTTAAGTAACTTTAAGTATGTTCTTGTATTATCTGACAGAGAACGGAAGGTATCGACATAGCGCTTTGAATAAGCGAGCTGAAGTAGCAATGAGTCAGCCATATTAGACGTACAAACAATGATCGTCGTTGTTGACGCTTTCTTGAGGGAAGATCGCAAACGTAAGGTGGTACGCCCTGAGGCAAGGTCGAGCAACGGACTTCGCAAGGTGGCCGGTAACAGCTAGATGAGAGTAGCCGGTGATCTAGTGAATTGGCTTGTTGTTGGAGAGGCCTTTGTCTAGCAGTCGAAAGCTATAAAATCATGTTGATAGAAATGTTATCTAGAGTCCCATTCAAAATGAACTTGCTTAATGCCGTCCGTGTCGACTGCAAGTTTTATTTAGGTTACCTTGTTTAGGACGGCAATCAAATCCTTTCTAGAAAATGTCTTAAACCCCTCTGAAAGAAGTAATTACGGACTTAACGGGTGGCAAGAAAAAAACATAAAAATTAAAAATAAATACAAACTCGCAAGTAATTCCGGGCATCATAACTTAATTCATTTATCGTGGCTCTTCCAACAAAACCCCACCAGTGAGTAACTCTTCATTTGCGGGGTCTTAATGTACGTCATCACTCTTCCCTTTTATTATAGCAGCAATGGTTTATGAACAACGCGATACGACCTCCAATGTACAACGTACATTACACGAATTGGGGTTATTTGTGCGAGTGCTAAAAAGGGGTTTTCAGGTCAATTTTTGGATTGATATTGATAATGTGTTATGTTAAAAGTGAAGGGTAATTTTTTACGTTAAATTATTACTTTTGATCGTTATCTTGAGTAAATATTTTTGTGTAGCAAGAACGTGTAGTTTGTAATGGTAATCATGAACGTGACTAAGGGGTATGTTTTATTTCGGTAGGCAATTAATTCTATAAGCGATTAAATGTACTTGCTACCTATTTTTTGTGGGGGCAATTTTTTAGAGCACTTTTGGTTAAACATTTTAAGATTTTACAACTACTAAAGAGACAATTGTTAATACTATTTTAATTGGGGTGTAAAAAGCAACAAAATTAAATGACATTTCCTACCCTGAATGGATAAGAGATTGTCAGCGCTCTTATTGACTAAAAAACACCTTGTTCCTTCACTTACTCCTTACGTCCAGTGTCACTGTATACTGGTTAGTAAATTTCGTGACCTCGACAGGCGTTTGTCCCGTCAGATCGTCAACAGCTGTATGTTTTGCTGTTGGTGTACCTTAAATTAAAAAATAAATTAAAAAAAACAGCTCTTTTGTCGAAGCATAGTCCATGATTGAAAGGCGAATCATCGCTCGTCCACTCTAGTCCACTCTACGTTAGGCGGAAGATGAGGATACCGTGGCGCCTCTCTAACCATTCCTCAAAGAGGGGGTCTTACAGTCACGATTGCGTCTGCTCGAAATTGTTAATAATAATAATAATAAACCATTTATTTTCAGGTAACAAAGACCCATAGATAAATACCTTAACATAATACCTACACATATTCAATATCTCATCTTATCATTTTCAAGTAAAGGGTAGTATGAGATATTTTTAGCTCAGTCTACTGGATGTGCAACAAAATCAAGGCTAATATAAACTAGGTTTAAAGAACGGCGTCAGAGCGAGCGTCCATTAAACTCTATCAACTTGACGCTTGCTCGCGGAGGGAGTCGAGACGATTTGTCTTCCTACAAAGTGCTGTAATAGGTATTGGTGTGTTTCTTTAAAGGCACGTGTAAGAAAATGTTGTTTGGTGTAGATAGGTAAGAAATTTTCTTTTAAATTGCTATTTAAGAAACGAATAAAATAATATGATAATGTACTAAGCGGCTTGTCAAGGCTAATTTCGTTTTTTTTTGTTAGTCTGTCTAGTATTCAACTGCTGAGAAAATGCCCTTTTTCAACGAAGATTCGTTATAAGCATATCTGGTATTCAACTATTAGTCGCAAAATGGCTTTTTCTATGTTGCTAGAAGCGTTATAATGCTAATAGAAAAAAACGTTAAGTTGCTAATATTTTTCAAATCTGGCTACTTCCATAAGCTCATTGCCTGAAATTGCCGACCTTTGTCTGTATCTAGTTTTATTTTAACACAGCTCAACAATCATGGACATTGATGGCACGGTTGGCGCAGTAAATGAGGGTGGCATCAGGTTCGATTTCCTCACGGAACAAATATTAATTGTATGGTCAACAAGTAGTTGTTACGATTCTAGCTTTATGTGAGTTTAAATGTTTATAAACACGCCCTCGATAAAAGAAAAATCGTAGTATGAGGCTACGTTGTAAAAAAATAAACCTATTGATAACTAAGAGTAGATAGAAGAAAATAGGATATCCCAAGTTTCAATTCAATCTAAATTATCACACATACATAGCAAAATTCACTCTAGAAAACATAACACCTGGAAAAAAGTATCGCAATTTAAGCAACTCCAGATTACGAAAGAAGCAAGAAAATATTTAAAAATAATCTCACCATTTCCACAGGACTACCTTAATGTCTCCATTCACTAACATTTTAGTTTATTTCATACAATTTACTGCCCCGGTATCACGGCGAAGCGGAGCAGGCGGGAAACTAAATTTAATACTTCCCTTTCAAAAAAAATACTCGAAGTGTTGGTTGAGTTATAAAAATTCTAGAGTATTTTCAACTGAAATTAAACGTCGCACTAGATGTTTGTTGGTTTAATTTGAAAATGATTAATTTCGGGACATTGTTCTGGTTTTTGTTTCAAAATTATTTGAAGCAACATCATTTTAATTTGGGTTGTTGTAAGTTTGCTAAAAATTATTTCCCCACGAAAAAAAGTATTTACAAAGTTGCCAAAGGTTTTTGTTTTTTTTTTATTAACTTGTTTTCTTTTTTCCGCAAGGATACAGAACTATTAAATAATACAATCCATACACAAAATTACCGAAAGCGAGGACACAATGCGGAAATACTTTTTTGTGGGGTATTATTTTTGTGGAGAACGAACTTACAACAACCCTTTAATATTTAGAGGTTTTTTAATCAGCGAAGTGACTCTTTCAGCTTTCAGTGGAAGAGACTGTAAGCCTTTTACTGACTAAAAATCTACCCTGTTTTTTCAAAAACCGTTTGCGTTCCAGGGTGACGGTTATCTGTTTAGACAGTCCGATCCCGCAGGCGTGTGGCTTTACGCCCATTAGTATGCTAACAGCTTCTTGAGGCGCGGCCTGGGATTGGTTCTTGATCGGACGGCGAGCTACCGAAAACGCGCGAGTGATGATCAGAAATCGACATGTATGCTGACCTAGGCATCTTCCGTGACTCGGGAGGTGGAGAATGTCCTCTCCGTCACATGAGCCACCTCTTCAAAGTGAGAAGAAGTTGACTGCTTCTCATTTCCCCGTTACCTTTTTCACGTTGAAACAAAACCTGACTATTATTTTCACAGTTAAAATTAACAGTTCACATAACAATACTAACAATGCCGTTTCGTAAGTAAACTAGAAATACAGTGTAAACTCTGCACCAGCAAGTTTAAATTGAATCGAAGAACTTGTTAGGAGCGATATATGGGCGATCCCAATTGATCCAGCCAGACCCGAAAGTTTCGCCGAATTTTCGATGAAATCTCGTGAAAGAACTAGTTTACGGCTAAACGAACGTTACGTTGCTAAATTGAATGTGCCTGCTATTTTCGGGTCAGGAAATTTGTGTTTGGAATCTGTACCTAAATACCTTGTTATAAAAGTAGTTTTTCATTTATCTGTTTGACCGCTAAGCTCTTTGAAGCTGCTTATTTGGTTTTAATTCGGTAATCGTTTTATTAAAAGAACCTCATCCTTTTTTTGAAGTCGGTTGAAAATGATCCTAAATATCATTTAGATACATAAATATGTTACTCTTGTATGAAAAGGAGGTGAACTGTTAGGAGAAGTTGATTGTTAGAAAAATAATGTTGCCCACGTCTCAAAGAAGACAAGTTATTTATATAATTAGGTACATTAACTGTACCATTGGTACAATTTAAAATCATAACCTACATCATCACTTTCAGAATCGACAATTAAATATAAGACATGCAAAACAAGAAGTGAAAACAGTGCCTTTTCGTTCGTTTCGCACGATCAGTCCCGTTTCGACATATTTCTATTCATTTCAATTATCTTTGATAATCAGCTTTCAAAGTCAGAAGAAACTGTCGGTTATAGCAAATTCATTTTAAACAACACCAAGCTTCTAAATGCAATATTTGTTCCCGGCAGCCATTGCTCCGACATTCCATGTAATCACGGATTTGGGGGGCGGCGCTCCCAGTAAATGTCCAAGGCTTACAGATGCGAGGGTGCCTATAGTAATCTCTACTAAACTAGGATGAGCACGAACTGAAGATCTAGTTGACATTACTGTAATTATAATTATGGTGTTGGAATGTTTTGTAAACAAAAATTTAGAACAATGTAAATCTTTTTTGTAGTCAGAAGAAGTTTGAAGGTGTATATGAAAGTTAAAATTGAAATAGATTTACAATTATTTTCCATAATAAAAAGGAATACATTTATGTATGTTAATTGTTTAAGTGACTTATTACTTTAACAACACATCTACACTAATATTATAAAGATGAAAGATTTGTATTTTTATGTATTTGTGTAAAATAACTGGACCAATTTCAAAAAATCTTTCACTAGTTGAAAGCTGCTTTGGTTCGGAATGACTTAAGCAATATTTTTCAAATACAGGGTGAAATTTTATTAATGAGCAATATTTTAAATTCGGGCTTTATTAACGGTATTTATCGTATTACGGAACTCAAAAACATCATTCATGCAAATATCTTCGCTCAATATTATTTGAAAAAAATACATAAAAAATAAGCCTTTGCAATGTAACATAATGTACTACGTTTTTAAAGGTGTCCATAATTATTATCAATAATATTTTTGATTTGTGATTTATTAGCCGTAATGCAATCAGCATCGTGAGTAGAGCCTTGTATTAAAATATTGCCCATGATTTTGATTTCAACCTGTATAATAAAGACATTTATTTTTATTTGAAACAATTGTCACTATTAATTAATTACATTTGCTCTGTACACGTTGGCAGAACAATGGACATAGGCTTTGTCTACCTTTGTTAAATTAGAATAACATTAAGTTTAATATTACTTTAAGTCTCTATTTTTGTAATTTATTTTTTCTAGGACGTTTCATCTTTTTTATATAATATTGTATCATCAAAATGAAAGAAACAACTAAAACTAATGACACAAACGGCATCTAATATTCAAAACACAGAAAACTCAACTCAAAATTAAGTGGCGAACATGGCAACACTTTTTGGGACACAGCTCACCTATCCCGGTGAGCTGTGTCCCAAAAAGTGTTGCCATGTTCCAAAAAGTTTTTAGCAGGTTTTCCTCATGACGAATTTTAAAACAGAATCTACAAATACACTTCACATTCCACTTCAGCATTAATAAATCATTGAGGTATCTGAGTACCGGAACATTAGACTCGTAACACAAAGAATTACTTACCGCGCCGTCTCTGGGGTAGCGGCGAGATGAACTCAAAATTATACATTTATATTTTCAGAACAAAGAGAGGAATTAGACTTATATTATAATTGATAAGAGAGCTGAGATTTTATTTACTAATATTTCATCATTTCAGCCTATTGCAGTCCACTACTGGACATAGGCCTCTCCCAGGGACACTTTTTTCATCCAGCCACTGCCAATATTAATATTTACTAAGTGCAATCGCTTTTATTTTTTTAATTTGATCTTATTTTTGCCGAATTTCTCCTGGGAATCCTACAGGGCTCTTACATGGCTCTTAGTCTTGATTGTACCATTGTCGCGAGACTGTCTTAGAGTTACTGTGACCCCGGAACGATATATAATAAGGGCAAATCAATGAACACGGCGCTGTCCCTTCCACTTCATCCAGAGCGGAAGGATTTAACCAAATAAAAAACCAAATAAATCGACGTCAGATAATTACGTCAGTGAAGTCCAAGATAAACACTCGAGAATGTATAAAATAATGCTAAAAAGGACCCATTGATAATTATTTGCCTGGTTTGGACTCAAACCGACTTATTATAAAATGGGGTTTAACTAAAAATCAAGGTTTATATCACCAAAAACTACGGTTTACACAAACGTTATTACAAATCTTGGTTTTGCGATAAACCATGGTCTAACAATCGTAGCTGTCAAAGGTGTGTCAAAGTTTCTCAAAGCTACTTTTTCATTGTGTTGTTGTTTTTGTGTTATTTTCATCCAAAATGTATTAAAACATGCTAGATTTAATTGTTAGTACACATGGCGTATTTAAATGTTAAGACAATGATTCAAATGACGGTACTAAAGTCTACGTTTTAACTAAGTTTTGTAATACAGAGAAATTTAAACCATGGTTCTGAAGATAAGCCTGGACTTGTTAATACAGGTTTATACCAAGGTTTATTTAGTTTTCGTAATAAGATCGAAAATGTCTTGCTGAGAGTGGTTTCATTCATTCGAATCATTTGCTCATAAGTGCTTAATCGTAGTAAAACAATAATAAAAACAACAGAAAAATAGAATAAACCTTCTCGTTTTTCGGTTAGTAGAAGGAGAAAACAAGGTTTGTTCTAAAATTCTATGAATTACTTTTTTTACAAAAAGAAGTAGGTACTAATTAAATAAATTAATCAAGAGAACTTTGTGTGACCTTGTCTTCTTTATTAATTTCGTCACGTGCAAGACAAATATCGGGTGACTTTATTTTTTTAAATAGATATTATCTCGTGCGAAGTCTTCAAGTAAGTTTTCATGTCCTAGGTGAACTGGTTGTTGTAGTAAACATGTCGACGAGCAGTTAAAGCCAAACATATTTAGGATCATTTGTGAAATAACAGTGTGGAAAACGTACATCTAAAATTTCCCATAATATCGTCAATAACATTCCTACTCGATACTCAACAGAGCCACCGCAAATTAGTGCAGGCCTGTCCAATCGTGACAAATGAGCCACTATCTCATATTCCTAACCGCGGCAATCGCATCTGATAATGTACAAACTAAAACTGGCTATTATAGTAAAAGGATAATTGAACAGTTAGAAATTTTAACATTTAGTTTATTGTACGCAAAATAACATAACATAATAATCATAAATAATCCTTGAAGGGTTAGATAAACGTGTGAGGGAGAGCCAATTCTCCTCCTCACGCCCTAACCACTGCGGGTGAAGCCTAGGGCGTCGGGAATCTCGAGGTGACTTCTAGCTATAGAAGGCGCCGGTTTTCAGATGGCGAGTAATAGGTTGCTCACTCTCACCGTCCGGTCAAGAACCAGGTCCGTGTAGACGCGGGTCATAGACGACGCAAAGTCTTTCAGGCGCACCTCAAAGAGCTGTCAGAAACCTGATGGAGCCAACAGACCCTCAAGACGTTAACGCTAAGCAGGCTATGTAAATAAATTTAGAACTTTATACCCTAGTATATAACGTTGAAGATTTATTATAGATTCCAGAGCGTTTTTGTTCGTTCAAATCACTTTTCAACTTTGTGTACTAATTTGGGTATTAATTAGAAAATCTAGTAAATACTACCGAACGTTTAAGTTTATCGCTTGCCGTTTGGCTATAGAGCCAGGGCAGAAAGGGATGAGTAGGACTCATCATTTGTTTTAGCAATACTTACATACTCGGTCGCGGAACTTACCGAATAATCGTGACCTTGGAATGAAAGGGCAGTTGAAGGATAGATACCGTGGATTTTAGCCCTCAGCCGGATCAGTCTGCCGCTCTGCACTGGGTGGATTCATTTGATGATTTAACCACGATAAAAAAAAAACTTACATACTCGTGCCAACCAATACTTTGGGGAAGACACAACACTAGTTACTTATTCAGTGATAATTTGCTACAACAGATTGGACTGCGCACTAGTTCGTTCAGGGAGGCTGCGTATCCCCGACCGACATCTTTGTCTTGTACTCGTAAACCAAATACTTGAACACATTACAGCTCTAATGGAGTTTGTACGTAACTATTTCTACTGGGTTTTGGTTAGAGTATTTTCTTTGAGTAGGTTTTGGGTTTTGTAATAGTAAAACCAAAAAGTGTAGGTTCCATTTTTGAACCAGGCTCTAAGACTTAGAACTAAACCTGGCAGTGGCATGATTCATGACTTGATAAGGCCTGTAGAAGTGCGTGTAGTGTTTATAAGTGTAAAAATAAACATAAAAAAACTATTTTTTTTTTAAACTAAAATTTGACTTTAAATTAGGAAATACTCGTTTCCAATATAGAAAGAAAGAAAGAAAGAAGAAAGACAATTGAGTTTCATAGCATCAACATTTAAAAGTAAAAAAAAAACAAACTTATCTTTGAATGCCAGTCAAGTGGCAGCACTAAGACTACCACTTGACGCTGATGACACACATTTTCATCTATCTATCTATACATATAATAAAACTGTAGAAAAATTATTTTTGTACATTAAAAAAAAACTCAAAAAATATAGCCAGGGTATTAAAGGACAACCAATAGAACCCATTTCTAGCATTTTTAGAATTTTTGTCTGTTTGTCTGTTTATCTGTTTGTATGTTTATTTGTCCAGGTATCACGTAAAATGTACAAAATTAATGTAGATAACTTTTATACACAACGATTAAGCGTAACTTGGAGAGGAATTTAGTTTTTGTTTCATTGGAATCTGTTCAGTCTATCAAAAGATATTTGAATTTAAAGTATTTTATAAGTAATTTTATGGGTGCAATCTGGTCTCACAATTTGATTTCGTACGCCAGTCGCGCGATCTAACTGCGAATACCAAAACTACAACGCACGGCAGATGGCGTTAAAAGAAAACCTGGAATAGACGTGTTTAAATTGAAGTAACATTATGTATTTTGTTTCATTGTAATCGGTTCACATAATATAAAAAATATAAATTAATTAAAGCAATATTTAAAGGAATCATAGAGTAGAACAGAATGGAATGGAATAGAATGGTGTGGTGTGGTGTGGTGCGGTGTGGTGTGGTGTGGTGTGGTGTGGTGTGGTGTGGTGTGTAGAGGAGTGGTGTGGTGTGGTGTGGTGTGGTGAGAGCGGGCATTAGGAAAATAGTCCTACATAAACCTGGAATACAAGTGTCAAATATTTTTGATTAATCTAAGAAAATTCTAAATACACGGTTTATATGAAAAACGTGGCCTGAATTAAGCGCTTGCAATTAAAAAATACATTGTTAAATTTCGACATACACGCGAACGAAGTTGCGGGCACAGCTAGTACATAATATTTCTTTTTTTATCATTTTTGATGGATATGGTTTGCGCATTTCAGCTAAAGGATATTAATTGTATTAACAATACGAAATGAGGCGTATTAAGTCTATGTTTTAGTAACTCACTCGTGCTAGGGCCTCAGGTTAAACCGTTGAATTGTATGTGTAACTACACACACACTCTTCAACGGTACACTCCTGCCCAAATTTTAGAGAATTACAGGTTAGTTATGTTTTATTACTAAAACTAACTGTGCCTGAGGCTTCTTTCATGTTAGTGTATATGAAACTATGTGTAAGTAAATGGAAATATGAAATCATGTAATTTTGTGAAACAAAACATGCTTTACTCATGTAAATATGAATTTTGACGTCACGGTTGGTCCAGTGGTTAAGCAACCGTCTGATGCGCTACGTGTTGCTGGTTCAATTCTCACACAAGGAACAAGTATTTGTATCATCTGTGTCAAATAAGTTTACAGACATACATACAGACAAAATCAGTGCGCGTGTTAAAAAAAAAACAAAAAACTGTGGTTCTTAACCATTTTTATTTTTGTACTGTAGCAGTGCAAGAAATTCAGGTATAAAGTTGACATTCATTTTGAAAACTCATGTTACTGTATAAGCTATTCAAATAATTATTCATAATGCTTATACATATTTCAATTCCAAAGGACGTTTTCAGTCCTATCTAAAATCTCTGAGGAAGGTCTTATTTTTTATTAAAGTTTTCCGAGTTCATTCCTCGAAAATGGAAGCATATTTAAATATTTCGTTCTTTTCGTAGTGTTCTGTTTCATTTAAAATGAATTACTTTACATTTTTGTGACATTTTCTGACACGAATAGATATTTTTTGTAGAGTAAACGCGGTTCTTGAGGAGCTAGTGGCTAAATAATTACAGCCGCACAGGTCGATCTTCCGGGTTAAGCCGCGCTTGCCGAGGTTGGTCTGTGGATGGGTGACCATCTGTTATAGCGAGTTTCCTCCGTGCCTCGGAAAGCACGTAAAGCCGTTGGTCCCGGCTGTCATTTCTAGATCTTTGACAGTCGTTACTGTTAGTCAGAAGCTCTAAAGTCTGACAACCAGTCTTACCATGGGGTATGGTATTGCCCAGTTACTGTGTTATGGAGGTCTGACAGGCAGTCGCTCCGTGTAAAATACTGATATCCAGGTGAATCTGGTTTGACTGGAAGCCGACCCCAATATAGTTGGGAAAAGGCGAGGCAGATGATGAAACGCGGTTCTGATTTCGCACAACCCTAGCGCTGAAAAGTTACATTAATTAATTAATTAATAACTTTTCAGAGTGGGTGTCTCGTTAACAGTTGCAAAAGTGAAAATTTTCAATGGAATTATTGTGTACTGTTTGTGAGTTCTCTGAAAACAGATGTTTTTGGCTTCAGACTTCAAACACGGGAAAACATTTTGTTAAATTCTTATTAAATAATCATATTCTAACAAGATTGTGACTATTAGTACCGTAAGCAATTCGAATTGTGTACATATCAATACATCAATATCTAATATATAAAATTCTCGTGTCACAGTTTTCGTTGCCATACTCCTCCGAAACGGCTTGACCGATTTTGATTAAATTTTTTGTGCTCATCCGGTATCTATGAGAATCGGCCAACATGTAGTTTTCATCCCCCTAAATGTAATTATTTATATGGCAAAACAACGTTTGCCGGGTCAGCTAGTATATTATGTAAAATGAAACCCGTTTTCCGTTGTCACGACATAACATGAAAACGGCTTGACCGATTTTGCAGTTTTTTTTTGTTGTGTTTGTAACCATTAGGACCGGGATTTAGACCGGGTCTTCCACCCGTGCGAAGCCGGGACGGGCCGCTAGTTAACAATATAATACGTGATGGCCCGAAGGGGTTTTAGCACCCCGCTTATTATCCATGAGATTGCAAGTTCAATCCCAGACATCTTTCAATGTGTCTTTTTCAATTCATATGATAAGTTTATCATGGACATCACTTACTGGACTTTTCAGAGACGGCTAAATTAACTCTGACATCCTAACACGAAAAAGAAAGAATACAATCTGGTACCTACTTATATTTAAGATATGATACGAGGTCGATTATTTGTGCAATATATTTAGGCGATGTGTGACTTGAACCCCATAGGTACCTAAAACAAGCAATGCACAATGACTTTCCAACATTACTTCAAATCCAATAACCGAGACAATAAAGTCCAATACTTCTCTCCTTCCAACGGACATCGAATATCGATGCTAAAGTTAAAGATTTCCTTTACAAAAGTTAGTTAATTAAAAACGCCATTGATATCTGCGCTGGTGTCGGATGCAAGGGATGTTAATTGGTGCGCGGAACTCGTCAGCAGTTCACTACTGACCGACACCACTGCTGCCAAGTCTTGGGAGCAGAGGTTTAAAGATGCTGGATGTCGTCATAAAATCTAGCTGATAAAATTGGAGTTAGGATTTCGTGCTTACCAAAAGCCATTTGCCTAGCCTTTGCTAATGTCGTCTTAATATTGATTTGTCTGTCAGTGAATTATCAAAATTTATTTGTCCCGTATTTTTTCATTTCTTGTTACTTAAGCCAAAATTGACGAAGATTAAGCTTTTAAAATTAAGTCCTTGCGGTTACCCTAAAAAACCACCACTATTTATCAAAATGTAATTGCCGGGCTGATTAGTTATATTAACTTTATTGATGCTTTCAACTTGCATAATGTACAGTTAGGCTTTATTTACATGAGCTCTTAGGTCAGTTGATCTTGGGCTACCTTGGGTCAGCCTTCATAGCCCAGTTGGTTACTGGGTAATACAGTTACCTACTGATGAACGAACCCTAGGTAAAACTGGTGTTTGGTTATGAGGCTTTACTCCTTCTAACTATCCGGATTTATATTCAAAAGTGTACAAAGTACAATAAAGATGTACCTTCTGAAAATCATTTATTTAGTAATATTTAAGATATTCAAAAGTCCTCATTTTTTGTTGTATCTAGTAGAAGAACTTTACATCTTTGTGAACAAACTATTAAGTTTTGAATAATAATCGTCGGTCGGCGCATTCGCTGGACGTTCGAGTTTCTTGAATAACACCAACGCAAGCGAATCGGGAAGAATTTACATTATTAATTCACGCCCATTCAGTGAATACATAGTTTAGTTCGTGGCGGACTATAATTATTATAACATTGCACGTCAGTGAACGAAAACATCGTGAGGAAACTGGCATGTGCTTTGACCAAAAATTCAACGTCATTCATCTACCAACCCGCACTGAATCCGCATGTTGGATTATAGCCCATTCCCTATAACAGAGAGGAGGCCTGTGACCCAGCAGTGGGAACATTGTGGGCTGATTTTGCACGTATTTATTCTTCAAAGGTGTAGCTAAAAGTACGCCCACATTATTTTATCTTGTCTTTTTATTAGGTCTCAAGTGACAATGTATGATTCAGGGTCATTCGGGCACAGATCAGAATCGGAAAAACCACTACGGATTAATTCCAGATAAAAAATAAACCAACATCACTACATTTGGTGTTAATTGAAATCAAGATTTGTAAATATACGAAGAACCACGTATTTTTCTGATTTGAACCGTGGTAATTAAACGCTTTTGATTAAAGAGTCTAAATTCTGATTCTAAAGACCTCCTTACTCATCTAAAGAAAAACCTTTTTCCTAGATCTAAATTCTTAAAACACATGTAAAGAACGTTCTCGAAAATCCTTTTCAGCACTCTAACTTTAGTAACAGACAAAAGGTAACTAACATATTCACTACCTTTTACCTTAAACTTCCCGCGCCTTTTCCTGGAAACCGGAATACTAAAAGGCGAAGCAGCGAGCAATAAATCCAACTACAATGGAATAGAAAAAACTCCCATAGATTCCCGGTAACGAAAATGTAGGGAAAATGTAAAAGACTGAGACATTTTTAACACTCGGGCTAATCTCGCAACAAGCATTCATCATTCCTAAAATACTCCCCTCTTTGTGAGCACTTCGGCAAAAGTTTGAACAAAAAAGTTAAACATGATGATACTTATTTTGGTAGCATTCGATATTAGTCGACTGTCGTGTAATTTGCAGAGAGGGAACTCCTTCTGAGGACGTACCCGATATCATTGATGTAGTTTTCCGCAAAATTCGGGTGCTTTGCGTGACCAAATATATGTGGACTAAGCAAAAGGAGTATGTAGGACGTACATATTGTAGGTGGTTACATTTTATAGTTTTGGCCTATCATGAAAGTGAGTGAGTCATATACTACTACTATTCATTTGTTATATTGATAACCTAAGCAAGAATTGTTTCATGCAAGCATTATAAACCCCCAAATTCGCTATTTCTACATCTTCAATGCAATGAGATATTCTCGACTCACTATTATACATGTATTTGTCAACATTATGACGCTCAAAGATATTTTTCAAGGAATGAAAAATTGAGCTGCGAGCAGGATTCGAACCTGCGTCTTCTGGATAGGTACTCCAGACGCCTTAACCAATTCGGCCAATCGCAACCACTTACACTCGTAGCTTTTTCGTTCCTTGAAAAATATCTTTGAGAAGACGCGACGCAGGCGTTATTGCGTATAAAAATATAATATTGTGACGCTCTTTTGATATCAGGATAGGTCCCGTTTTATATCGAACATTTTTCTTAAATACACTCATGTTTTTGTCCGTAGTTTCACAGAATACGTCCACCGCAAAGCCTGCATACTCGGCAACTTTGTTTCGCATTTTCAGTACAGGTTTTATTTCTACTATTTTCTTGTGTAATTCATATTGACGTGTACTGGTAGCTCGTGATATGTATTTGAATAGTCTCTGCGCAGTTTTTTCAACAATGTTGTGACTAAAGACTGTTTAACACTGTGTTGTACCATTCTTAATTAAAAGAATAATAACAAATAATTCCTACTTAAGGAATATTAGCCATATTTATGTTTTCACAAAAAAAAATACAGTCTGTTTTTACAGAAAACATTAATAATCTAAAATCTTAAAATAGAGATCGTTAATTATAGGAATTGCCACAGATTTTTTTTTTGTCTTATGACTGTCTAATACTTCTCCCAATATATGTACTCGTAAATAATCCAATCAAAATTAACACACGATTTCCCCCTTTAAACCCCGTACTCAAGCAATTTATGTCTAATTAGAAAGGCCTATTGGTCTAGTGGTTAGTGACCTCGACTGCTATGCCGGTGGTCATGGGTTGGATTCCCACCCAGGACAAATGTTTGTGTGATGAGCATGATCATTGTTCAGTCTGTAATTTATCTTTAATATGTATGTATTTAGAAATATATAAGTACGTTTATGAGTTGTCTAGTACCCATAATACAAGCTCTACTTAGCCTGGGACTAGATGGCGTTGTGTGATAGTTGTGGAATATTATATTATAATTTAAAAAAAAGCGCACACAAAGCGCAGGTCGAAAGTAATTTAGCTTTGTGAGATGCCGTTTTGATGACAAGCTCAGGTTTTTCCGCACTCCGTAGTAATAAGAGCGTATTCACACGGTGTATTTTTCAGAGCAGATGTTTTGACTATAATGCGATTTAAATGAGACTCAGTTGCAGCTAGAAAAAACGTAACGCATATTCCATTGTTGTGATGCAGACGCGCTATAGTTGTGTAATAAAGCGAAATTCTTAGATTGGCTGTTGCCACTTACACTAGGTTTTAGTTGCTTTAAAAGAATAAGCGGTTCTGTTGGTTTTTTTTTTTTTTTTTTTTTAGTTGGTAAAATCATCAAATGAGTCCTCCCGCCCTGGGTGGGGCGGAAGGGACTGTCAGACTCTTACTGACTAAAATCCACCCGTGTTCCTTCGGATGCCCTTTACGTTCCAGGGCCGCGGTATCCTGGGTTAAGAAAAAACCCGCGACCCCAGCAGGCATTTGGCGCGAAACACGACGCGCCACCGACCCGGGCTTGGTCCTCGGTCGGACGGCGAGCTACCCATTACTCATCGTCCGCAAGCCCGCTCCGCCGCTGTGCCCTCTGCTGATCAGAGGGACACGCGTTGGAGCGTCCACACGACAGGCTATTCGCATACGGGCAAAGAGATCCCTTAGGCACACAGTGCCTAAGGAAGAGTTTTTGCCCGCATCCCAGGGTGCACCGGCCCGAAAAACTGGTCTTCCCCCCGGACATATCCGAGAGGGAACTCCAGTCTACGGGCGCACGTGGAGGTTTCCTGTCTTAGCACCCCGTTCTGTTGGGTTAATAGTAGGTATCAATTTAAATAAGTTTCGAACGCGTTTCTCACGTACCTTTATTCCATAAAACAGATTAGTCCACAATCTCCATTTTGCGCCGTAAACGAGTACTCGAGATTGAACATGAATAATGCTCTAAGTACCTTAGTAGTCTTACTAATATTAGCATAGACGATCACCTAGGTGCAATACAATGGTAGATAAAACGTAATATCGATTAAAACAGATATACAGTACAGTTTTCAAATCAATCACTGAATTGTGTGATATAACTATTTATTTCCGAACGGAATGTCTCCAAGTTACGATGCAATGTTCTTGAAGTCGCAAAATCGCCGCTCCAAAAAGTAGCATGTCTGGTAAAGCTCTTATTATAAAGAGAAGTTCTTTCAAGTTTTTTGTCTCTTTAATTTTCCATCCTATTGGTTACTCTTTTTATTTCAAACCAGTCGTTTCTATCCTGTGAAAAATATGAAAATATTCAGAGTATTAAAAATAAAGTTAGTTTTTTATTTCGGTCTCCTCCAATTAATTGGGCATTCGATTTATTCCAATATAGACTAGCGGAATGACTGGACATTTCTAGACTATTTACGTTCCAATCAGTTATGCTTTTTAACGTTCAGAAATTATTAAATCAGAAAAAAACGGGTTTAATGGGTTTTTAGTTTTGCGCTATTTTTAACGGCAGGTTTAAATTGTTTTTTTCTTGTTTTATTACAATGGGTTTCCCCTTGGCCTATGAAAGACCTGGGACCGCGCGCCAACGGAACACAAACAAGATGGTATTTGCCAGCCAGGTAGCCCTGGTGAGGCTTACCACCACCATTGTGTTCACTCAGTCGTCACTGCAGGTTACAGGTACATATGGTGCTGTTGACCGGGGGACCAAAGACAAATGGGACTCTTCACATCAGCTCAGGCGATGTAACATAAACGCGATTTTTGAAAGCGACCCACGCACGTGTCATTTGTTTTACTTCGCGGTAAAGTCGCGTCACGGAGTCTTGTGACATGTTAACAACTTGTTTCAGTTGTATATCAATAGCATGTAGCTAGTGTGTTGTGGCCAAAGTATATCTTAAATTTGTTGTTATCTGAGCCGTATACATCATTAAAAATGAACAAAAATAATGATTATTTTCCCAAGAATTCTTTGTTAAACATTTAACTACTTGGAGCGATCAAAGCCGACTATTTAACCCATTTTAATAGATCTAAACCTTTTCTAATTGGGACAAAATAGGGGTCAAAACCACTTAACATTATAACATCTAAAAGTTTTTGTTTTTATTTGATTAAGAAATTAAATCTGGCGGAGCGGTAGACATTATTGATTGCTTGAGTTTCTTTGAACCTTGATATTTGATTTTTTTTTCGACTTATTTATTGACTTAGCACAAACATTTTTCTTCAGGCTGTTTGTTTTGTTCATTTTGTGAATTTATTTTACTAGTTTATTTGGCTTTCTAAAAAGAAGTTTTGAATCAAGTTTGCTTTTGTTTATTAAACTAATATATTTTCTTGATAAGATTTTCTAAGGTGTTTGTCATTGTCATCGACCTTTAAAAATATTAAAGTGAGCAGTGGTGTTGGTTTAAACCAAGCTAGATGCATTTGTGTAAATTATTTCATCATCAGTTCTCCAAACAGTGAAGGAAAAAATCATGAGGAACTAAACTCTCCTAGAACCAAAACATCGAACTTAAGCACAGAGAGGAGGCCGTGTTCCAGCAGTGAGAACAAGCTGATTCATATTCTATTTCATGAATAATTATATTAAAAATATTACAAGTCTGGGTAAGGGTTTCAAATTAGGTTTAATAAATAAAACTACTAATCTAATTAGTGCGTAATCAATAAGTAATGTTTATAAAAATAATTCGCTTTTTAATAATAACAAATTAGATTTTACAAATTGTGCATCTTACATTTGAAAAAAAAAGGTTCATGTCGAATTGAGAACCTCCTCCTTATTTTTCGTCGGTTAAAAAGAAATTTGCTCAGATGAACACCAACTTTCCAACTCCCATCACCCACTTATTATGAAGGAAAGAAATTAATCGGCTTTGAATAAGACGTCAGCTAATTAAGATTAATTCTCGATTTCCTGCTTTTGTTCACTCATCCAGTCATTTGATAAAATCAGTGGGTAATTTACGAGACGTTTTCTCGAGTTTATTTGTTAGAATGGTAACTTCGCGGTGAGAAGTCAGCATAACAAATCATGTTTGTTTGTTATTTCCAGTCTCAGATCAGATACTTCTGTAATTAATACAGTATCTTTTCCAAATCTATTAAACTTTCTGAGGAAGGCTCGCTACTATAGCTCTATTACATTTGCCAATAGAATACTTATTTAATTTAATTGTTAAAATCATCAAATAAGTCTTCTCGCTCCAGATTTTCCTACTCCTCCACTATTATTTTCTGATTAATTTCGTTGCAGGATCCAAGACAGGTAAATTCATTCTCCGGTACACGTGGAGCTTCATTGTCTCGGCGCTTTTCTGGTAGTTGCCACTGTTGATTCTGGCTTTCAAGAGTTTGCAGTGCGCCCACGGCGCCGTACGTCGCAAGACGATCTCCGGCCACCGTAGGCGCGGGCATGCGGACAGCGAGTAAAGGGCAACTCGCTGTCCGACCATGGACCATGCCCGGGTCGACGGCGCGTCGTGTTCCACGCGCGCCTCAAAGAGCTGTCAGCAAAAAAAATGACGGGGCCCCCTCTCAGAGGGCCAAAGCCTGCCGGGGTCGCGGGATTTATTTCTATTACCGTGACCCCGGAACATAAAGGGCTACTGAAGGACACCGTGGATTTTAGTCAGTACAAGTCTGACAGTACCTCCCGCCCTGCCCGGGGTTGGAGGTCTCATTTGATGATTTTACCACGCTAAAAAAAAAAAAAAAAGAGTTTGCAGTGGTTTAGGGATAGTGTGGTGGGTTTGGTCCAAAAAAAAACCCGCTACAGATGATGGAAGCACTGATATTTTTTTTACCGTAGATAAATACTTGGTATTTTTATCCTTGGATTTCATTTCGTTCTACTGCGAATTTTATATTCGAATGGGTCGTCGATATTGGTTTGGCAGCCTGGAAGTCTAATATGTTGTGGTAACGAAGCCTTTTCGCATAGATTCGAAAAAGCTAGACTTTTTCAGTGTAAATCTGTAAATAAAGAAAAAAAAACCCCAGTGGAAAACACACAAACAACGATACACTGAAACCTAGCTCTAGGTCCCGTATCGATTTCTCAATTAAAATCAATGTTCTTGTTTTATATCGCAACAAATGACAAACAAGCCTACGAGAGTGATCACCGCTAGTCAACACCAGAGAAATTGCCTTTGCGTTGCCTTTTTCCATTTTTCACTCGATTTTTGAGGGTGTAAAGATAGGCTTTGTTGCGACAGTTAAAGGGACAATAATTTCGTTGAAATTTGTTCACACCGTGGATCTCCCTGTCGGCACAAGTGTCCTCTTAGAACTGAATCACCCACAACTGCAGTCAAAACGTAGACGAACTACTAAACGCTAGATATATATCCTAAAATAACTTGGTTAATATTTCTAAGTAGATATCGACAGTAAAATGTGACCTTATTAGTCTTGAAAAATAACAAAGTAATAAATAAACGCGATTGTATAATATTATATATTATACATTCTTTACAGAAATATCTAGTTGAATCAATCTTTCGTTTAACAATTTCCGCCCATTAATAGCCCCTTACACGAATAACATTTAAATCCTATAAAAAGGGTTACTTATTAAACTAAAACCAATTATTTTTCAGCTTCAGTGGTTCAGAACGATTAACACTACTTGAAATAATTGTAACGTTATCTCGATTTTATTTAATTATTTATTATGTAAGTAGATGCAATAATCGCGTAAGTACCAAAGTACAAGTTACGCGATCAATCTTCACGTTTATTGGGACTGAAAATAAAGGGTAAAAGAGAAAAAAGATTTAAAAAGAGCCTGGCATTCCCTGATAGCTACATCCTTAGTGTGCGTCCACACTGAAAGCCTAGCGCGTCGGCGGTGGCAGGCGCGGTGGCGGCGGGCGCTGCGGCGGGCGCGATACGTGTCCACACTGCCGATCAAGCGTTTGTTGCGGGTGTTGCAAACCGGCGGTACCTAGTAGTATCTACATATCTTAAATAAAGAATTTTTTTTTACACGTTATGTAGGATTGAATAGAACTAAATTATTAACCATTCTACATTTTTCTACTCAAGTACGGTAAAAATAATTTAAATATGTACAAAAACATCCAACGGTAGTACTTTAGTGCATGTTTTGGTATCATATGGCGCTACTAAAAGACCGAAAATGTTTGATCCACCTGCCGCCCGCCCGTTGTATCGGTTGTTGCCTAGCAACGCCTAGGCTCTAGCGCCATAATAGTTACAAGAACATGCACTAAAGTACTACCGTTGGATGTTTTTGTACATATTTAAGTAGTTGTATTCAATCCTACATAACGTGTAAAAAAAAAATCTTAAATAAAATTTATAGATACTACTAGGTACCGCCGGTTTGCAACACCTGCAACAAAAACAAACGCTTGATCGGCAGTGTGGACACGTATCGCGCCCGCCACAGCGCCCGCCACCGCCGACGCGCTAGGCTTCCAGATGTGGACACACCCTTAGAGTTTTCAAGTCTAGAGTGCGTACGCTTCTTCTAGTCAAGCGTGCTTCACCGTCGAACGCATATTAGCTATCCACCAGACGAGATCTTAGGCAACCGCGAGCCAATAGTTAGAAAAAAAAACATTTTTAATAATTTACCGGCCCGGAGGTAGATAGGCGGGGTCGCAGGTACCAAAGGCCTAGGAGAAGATGGCAGGACGCTTTGGATGGCTTCCTTGTGAGTTGGCGAGAAGAGGCTCACCATCGAGAGAAGAGGAAGGAATAGGGGGATGCCTTTGCTCAGGAATTGGACAGAGTAGTAAAAAAAAAGGGCCCAGAGACCTGTGTTTACCTAAAAGATGAATATGCTGTACATTTTCCATCGTCAAAAACATACGAGTACTTAACGAGTAGAGCTAGATAAATGAAAAGCTACAAATTAGGCAACACATCGCAATCCTACACTGGCCTTACTAATTGGGGGACCTGTCTGTAGTAATACGAACCATTCATTTTCAACCTTATATCGAATGAGTGATGGATCAATTTGCATTGAATAACACATAGTATTACTGAATTTTTTATTGAAATTTTTAATTAGTAGGTTGAAATTTGTCATTTTATTTTCGTCTTATCATTAGGATTGGGACTATTTTGTTCCTTATTCGAGGATGGATGGATGGATGGACATTTTAGATCATTTTAGATTTTCATGCGGGGAAATCCGCGTGTAAAAGCCCAGTCCATTTTATATTATAACGAAATAACGTTGCCTACGATTTCTAAGCGATTGAACGTAAATTAATGAGTTACTGGAAGGGTTTGAATCGAAGGGCAATTCAAATAAATGTGCCATAATACGCAGGACCATTTATCAAACTGTTCAGGTCATTGAGGCTTTCCTTGAAATACAGTTCAAAAGCTTGTACTAGATTTCATTCCAAATTGAAAATGTTTCATTCCAAATTTAATTCGAATTCAGAATGTAACATTTTTAGATTTTCAATGTTGTTTTGTTATTGACATTTATTCTTATTGAATGGTTATCTTCAGGTATTGAGAACTCGTGGCTAAATAATTACAGCGGCACAGGCCGATCTTCCGGGTTAAGCCACGCTTGCCGAGGTTGGTCTGTGGATGGGTTACCATATTATGTCATAGCGAGTTTCCTCCGTCCCTCGGAAAGCACGTAAAGCTGTTGGTCCCGGCTGTCATTTATAGATCTTTGACAGTCGTTACTGTTAGTCAGAAGCTCTAAAGTCTGACAACCAGTATTACCATGGGGTATCGTATTACCCAGTTACTGGGTTGTGGAGGTCCGACAGGCAGTCGCTCCATGTAAAATACTGACATCCAGCTGAATCTGGTTTGACTGGAAGCCGACCCCAATATAGTTGGGGAAAGGCTAGGCAGATGATGGTTATCTTCAGGTATTATTTTATCTGTCAAACGCATCCGTGCTGAAAAATTAGTTTTCTCGATGAAGAAAGTTGGTTTATTCAGTATTTGCACTGTAAGGAATTATTTATTTATATCTGATAGGTATCATTTTGATGGACATCCATTGTACGTCTGTATCCGCTTGGAAAACTAAGTTTTGACACTGCTATTGATAATTCTGATATTAAATCGATTTCTGAACTTCTAACCTTGAAGTTAATTAGAAAATGTTTATTAATGGAACGCTGTTAGTTCAAAGTTATATTGTATTTAGATAAAATGTTGTGAAACCCAAAAACAAGAAAAGGTTAGGCAGGTAGATGAGCATCCGTTACTATTTAAAAAATTATAGACGCTCTCGTTTTCTTTGATAATTTCCTTTTGATATTCCAAATTAAATAGCGATATCTTGACGCAATATTTTGATAGAAATAAGGTCTCCTTCATGAACACGCGTCGCGTCGGGAGGCGCGTTGAGCGCGACTTACCACCGAAAAAACAAACATTCGGCGATGTATTAGAGCGTTCAAGAAGAACGGTAATAAATAGTTCGCGCCGCCTGACGCCGATGACCGACGTGCCGCCCGACGCGTCACCTGACTCCGACATGCCTTATGTTGCGCCGCGTGTTCTTGAACGAGGCCTTATGTAGTGAGGTCTTTTAACCAGTACCAGCATATTTTCCTATCTAGTGCCACCTAAAAGCGATATATTTTCCCCAGCAACCCGCAGGCTACATTCTCATTAACCATAAGAAAAGTCATTAAAATCCAAACTAGGTGAGAGCAATTTCTTTAAACAATGAGTAAAAATAGCACGGTAACAATTATAAATCAACAATACGCGAGAACAATGGAGCTGGGAGGAGCGGGTCGTCAACTTTAATTATGTTTTAAAATGCATTGTTTGTGGACTAGCAGTGTGGAGGGGGCAGAGATATATGCGTATGAATGCATTGGTAAGCGGTAGGTAAGTATTGGTATCTTTATATACTATTTTTATCGTGGTAAAATCATCAAATGAGCCCCCTCACCCAGGGCACGACGGGGGGACTGACAGACAAGTACTGACTAAAATCCACGGTGTCCTTCAATAGCCGTTTACATTCCAGGGTCACGGTAATTTGATAAGTCTCGCGACCCAGGCAGGCTTTGGCCCTCTAAAGGCGCGCGTAGCGCCTTCGACCCGGGCATGGTCCATGGTCGGACAGCGAGTCGCCCATTACTCGCCGCCTACATTCCCGCGCCTACGGTGGCCGGAGATCGTCTTGCAACGTTCGTCGTCGCGGGCGTCTTCCAATGCGGCTGGCGCGGAGGGAGGACGCTGTCCTCTCCCTCACGCTAACCACCTCCTCTGAAGTTAGCGTGAATAGGCCTTTGACCTAGACTAGGAGTCAAGAGCACCTCCCCTTAAAAAATAAATGAAAAAGTAAGTTTTAAAACCCATTCACTAATTCAATATTTTATTGCTGAATTTTACCATTTATTACCAAATGCAGAGCTGCGTCCTAAAAAAGCTGGAATCACGTTTCATAAAACGTACTTCACCTTATAAAATAATTTTATTCTTCACAAAATTATTTTATGAAATATCGAAGTCAATTTTCCAGTTTTGGCAGAAAACTTGTCAAAGAGACAAGTTAAGGGGGCAACTTATATTTAGATAATTTATATTCTGCGCAAAGAATTCTCGACCTAATCGTGTACTCTCACGCCCAACTTTTCTTCACAATCTCGCCTGAATCTGGCAGCTCTTAAGACGTTGATTAAGCCCTAATCAAGCTTGAGACAACAAAATACCGAACTGAACCTGAATACGGCTTGTTTCAGGAACGGATTTTTATGAAAATATTTGGGTTCTGAATATAAAATTACTTTTTTCATAACACTACAAGATTTTGAATTTCATAATTTATGTTGGTATTGAAACTTACTTTTTATATTTTGTGTCTTATAATACTTATAATATATCAAAAATTTAACAAATACAAACGAGTAAAATAGAATAATTAATAGACGCAAACAAAAATTGGGAAACATATTGATACTTATTATGTAATGTATTTTAAATGTAATAAGTATGTTGCCGTGCCCTAACCGGGCTTCATGTTGTGTTGTCAACTTATTTACTTCTGAAACACCTTCTGTACACATGAATGCAATAAAGAATTTGAGATTGAGTCTTCGAATTGCCTTGTAATTAGGCTGCAACAGGCTTTATGGCGACTCAAAGGGTCACCGGTTTAAAACGCCTGTAGACATTTCACCTCTGTGTTCATGTGCTTGAATCATAAATAACTAAACAAAACAAAGTGAAACATACTCACCATTGATTCAGCTTCCACACAAAATGGCCACCAACTCCATTCCACTTACAAGGCAACCATTCCCCACCACTTTAGTCCCAACTAACGAAGCTTTAACGTACACACTAAAACCCATCTAAGTACACAGACATAAGATTAATATTTCATTAAATTAGACAATTACCTTCACCAACAAAGGATTCCGACTTTACCTTCGTTTAGGGCAGCAATTTTTGGACTAATGAGTTAATTTCGCTAAATTGCATTACCCGAGGTAACTTCTATTTTATATGTACTTTGGGGACTTTATAGGGTCTTATGAAATTGCACTTATGCTCTTAAGGGGTTAATAAATTGTCTTTTTAATTTTATGGGACGTAATTAGAGGTTGGGTTAATTAGTTTTTGAATTATGATCGTGAGGGTGTTTTCTTAGATTTTGTGTGCCCATGATGTCATTTTGTCATGTTTTTCTAGGGAATATTGTCTTAAGTCACTCGTAATTTGTAGAGTCCGAGCGACGATTGAAGTACTACGGAAAATTTGTGATACTATTTTTTTATCATTTTATGAAAATATAAATGACATAAGACAAAAGGACCTCTGTCATGAAGCGGACTGTAACACCTTCATATGGGGTCACCCGTAATCCTGCAAAGTGTCCGTTTCACACGGCATCCGTTTCATTGCGCATGGGAAATGCGCAATGAAACGGCCTGTCTCTTTCTGAAATATCCCGTAATCATTTAATTTACTTAATAAAAGAAAACTTTTCCACTTAATTCCTTGATCTTTGTGCTAGTAACAAGAAAATTCCCCGGACAGTACTTTCGACACAGTTTATAAGGACTGTTGTGCCTTTAATTTCGCTTCCTCAATGGTCAATGGCGAAATAAATTCCCAGTCTTCATTGTATAAAATTCCTATAAAATGTATATGTAATTCATTAAATCACAGATAGTGTGTAAAACCTAACCAAAACGAACCTTGACGTCTATTACAAAGCCACCACTAACTCTTGTCACCCGGAGGTTCAGGTTGGATAGATTTATTTAAACATCGGTATGTACCGGTACACGGAAATGGGAGCCCCGCACGACGGGACTCAGTCTACATGTACACACGTAAAACATTTTTTTTATATATTTCCTACATAGCTTTGGAATTATATGTGGCGTCAGCGAACATTCCCTCATAATAGATCTGCATAGTATCTATCACACCAGACTAAATATAATTTAAGCAGCAATAAAGAGTTTGATCAAGGTTTTCCATGCTCAGCATAAAAGCATTACTGACGGGATGAACTTTCATAAAATTCCGTGGAACAAATTCAATCTAGTACCCCGTACTCCTCGCGCCAATGCCCCTTCACCCCCCTCTTTCATCCGCCAAGGCTATAGATTCTGATTAAAAATTAATTAATGAAGTAACGCCGCGTAAAAGGCAACATTTGATGTCTTTTGATAGCCGCAGGGAAGTTTTGAGTTAACTTAAGAAATTAAGGCGTGTAGAATTAAATAGCTTGGTATTTAATTTTGGTTTTAGTAGTATCTGGTTGCGTAAATCTAAGTTTAATCTCGGTTTAAGTATTACCCAAGTAAGGTTTGCTTAAATTTAATCTTGGTCTAAAATATGTATGTGCTTGATCCAGTAACTGGCCCTTGCAAATTAAACTTTCAGATATTTACATCGAGCTTATAAAATTATTACCATACTTAACTTTATTTTACGAGTATTTTAATGTTTTGAGGTCGGCGCAACACGTTTTCTTCAATTTTTCTTCTGCACTACCTGTCGCCAGTGACTTCGCCCGCGTGATCCCACAGAAACGTAATAAATGGTATCCTATTTTTATCTCGAACTGTAAACTATCTATGAATTTCGTTAAGATTTGTTTGCTGTTCTGAAGTAATTGGGTTACAATCACACACTCATTTTTCTAAAAAATTACCGTCTTACCACAAAAGTTATGTATATTATTATGAACACTATGTCAAAAAAATCTGTCAACGTCTAAACGGTTTTTCACTTTGACATATTATGAGTCGTTTTGCAGTTACACTTTTTGACAAGAGTTCAACAGTACCCTTAGCACGAGTTTTCAGTATATAAGACGTAAAGTAAACTGGAACTTTGACAATTTCATATTGACAATTTTTAAGGAAAAAAATAGTTCCTTCTTCGCACACCAGAGGCACTGCTCCATTTTTTTATTACAATAAACGCTGTGAATACTGGAAAGACTCTGTAAAGTAAAATAGTGAAAACTCGTGCTATGGGTACAGATGTTTAAGTTTTTTTAGTATGAACGGTTAAATTTTCACATTCTAGTTAGAATTTAAATTAAATTAATGTTGATTAATATCAACCAAGACTTACGTTATAAAAAAAACAACTAATAAATCTACAACACATGCACATCATAAATAATTCTCGTACTATCAGCAACAAAAACTCGAGGCCGGTTGCACCGAAATGTTTAATGCATGAGCCCCTAACCCCCGTCGCTTGACGTAACTTCAATAAACTCTGATTAAAATTTAATCAACCGTGTAACTTCGCCCGCCAAGCGTTTTTGCTCACGAGCAAACGTTGCAATCTTTGAGTTGCTCAAACATTGTTACTTGTAGCTACATAAATTATCCCCGAATATTTTTATGCGAGAATTAGGCCCTTCGTTCACTAGGCGACTCCAGTTTCCGATACCTTACGACTTCAGTATCCAGGCGACTCTCGCAATAGAAATCCATATACGTTCGTACACATGCTCGCGACGCACGACGCCAATCGCGCGCTACCTATCTGTTGACATCGCCACTTGAGTTTCTGCGACTTTCAAGATGGCGGAACAATTTATTTACCATTATTAATTATATTCACACAATAAAGGGTTCCGTAGCATATTCTTGAATCACTTTTGGAAAGTAAGTATTTTAAAATGTTAAAAAAATATTCACTCAATATTCAATCCTCGTAATACATCTTAATTTGGTATGCAGTTTAATAAAAAAATTGGGAGAGAGAGTTTTTTTTTTCTATTTCATTGAATAAAATTGATTACGAATAAAGTATTATTTTACAATCCTCAAAATAAGCATTTTCATTTGATGTCACATTCATGATGCTGTTTACAATTTTTTTTCATTGTTGTCCCTGCGATGTCTATGTTGTTTTAAGATCATAGGACTACTGTAAAATTTCTTGTAATCTATATACAAAGGACTTCTATTATTTGTATCTTTTTCATAATTACAAATATACTCAGTATTTTCGGAGATAATACAGAAAGACATTTGAGCAATAGAAACTGATATGTTTGGAAATGCCATACCTACCTACTTAACTGTTCTAAATGTTGAGTATTTTTTATTTTCTTGGTGTACTGTGTGCACTTGTGGCGTGTGCCAATAAACGTTTTTTCTTTCTTTCTATGTATTCAATAGATAAATATTTACAACTTAATCGGTCAAAAAAGTTCACAGAAAATTAACTGCGAAGGGCTGACGGTCACACGACTTAGGTATCTAATAAAGATTCCGTTTTTTCTTTCGAACCTACGGATCCCTAAAAATATATTTTGACGTCACAGTCATGTGTCAGACATTTTATAAATCCATAATCTTGACCACCCATCATGACCCTTTGACGGGGCGCTAGTGTCTATGTCGTTACATCAAATTGCATTATAAAAATTTAATACCTCGAATTTTCCGCAGGTCATGAGTAGTTACGAAACTATAGTATCGGCAACTTGCGTCGCGTCGTGTACGAAGGTTCGTACACAACGCTACGCAAGTTTCCGATGCCTTACGATTTGGTTTCCAGGAGACTATCGCAATACAAATCCTTAGAGGCTTATTTTGGTGATGCGTCGCCGACTCTAGCCACGCGCGACTCCATTTATCAAGATCGCGGATACCCAAGTCTGCGCGATTTATAACCGACGAAAAATTTGTATCTAAGTATTATTTCAAACTTTATTATTAAACATCTTTGTATCTGAAGTAGAAAAATATCCTTGTTTGTATCATTACAATTAATAATAATATTATTCCACAACTATCACACAACGTCATCTAGTCCCAAGCTAAGCAGAGCTTGTGTTAAGGGTACAAGACAACTGAAAAAAATACTTTATTTTCTAAATACATAAATATTATAGATAAATTACTCTCAGACACAGAACAAAAATGATCGTGATCATCACACATACATCCTGGGTGGGAATCGAACCCACGACCTCAGGCATAGCAGTCAGGGCCACTAACCACTAGACTAACAGGCTCGTCAAATTCAAAAGAATATTCTAAATATATTATGGAATACTTAAGCTTTTTTTTACGTGGTAAAATCATCAAATGAGTCCTCCCACCCCGGTCAGGGCGGGAGGGACTGTCAGACTCGTAGTAACCAAAATCCACGGTATCCTTCAATAGCCCTTTATGTTCCAGGGTCACGGTAATGAGATAAGTCCCGCGACCCCGGAACATAAAGGGCTATTGAAGGACACCGTGGATTTTAGTCAGTACAAGTCTGACAGTCCCTCCCGCCCTGCCCGGGGTGGGAGGACTCGTTTGATGATTTTTTTTTACCACGCTAAAAAAAACAAGGGGCAGGAAGATGATGATGAAACTTCACTGATAACAAATTAATAAATAACACCTAGTACCTACCTACTTACTATAACAGAGAATTCTTTTTTTTGTACATTTTATACAAAACAAATAGAAAAAAAATGGAATAAAACTCTAAAAAACAAGTGAAACACGAAAACAGAAAAAATCTATCTTTACCTGGGGATTGAACCCATGGTCACCACCATGAAAGTCAAAGCATAAACAAATCGAGCTACCTTGTAGCAGAATCGCGCGGCGAAATTATGAACCATATTCTTTCTCAATATTTTTGCATGAAAATACATTTTTTCCGCGCCAATTTTAAATTCCAAAAAATTGAAATTGGAATGCGCCCGCCATTTTTAAAATTAACAGCATTTATTTTATGCAATGAGATGTACATTTTGTGATTTGTACAATGTATTATTAAGGTTGAATATAGAATGGTGGCCGAATAGACGATTTGAGTCTTACGACTCGAGTCGCCGCTGTGTACGGATCATGCGCTACTAGAGTCGCGCGAATTAGGTATTCGACTGGAGTATCGGATACCCGAGTCGCCTTGTGTACGAAGGGCCTTAAAGTATTAAATGTAAATCGGTTGGTTTATGTTGCTTGAAAGGGCTTGGGATAATTCGGTTAAGGAAATTAGGGAAGCAAACTTTGCGAGTTTTTTAACCGTTTGTCTGTCATTAGAAAATTATTTATAATATTTACGATGATTGAGGGTGTATTAGAAACAGGACGTTAACTGTAAAGTCTCATTGGAAAGTAGAAAATATTTTTTGTGATAAAAATCCTAAACGGGATAGTGTATTACTCAAATAATAGTATGATGTATCTATTCTGTTATATTCATAGTTTGTCATGGATGTAACAACAGATAAACAAGAATTTAAAAAAATCTTAATAGACTCAGATCGTTTAAAAAACTTTTAAATCGTAAACGTCAGTCCAGGGCTTGGGCCGGCCACGTCTGCCGCATGCCCAATGAGCTGTGGGCCAAAATAACCACTTTGTGGAGCCCTGACACAGCCAGAAGGCGTCGCGGCAGACCTCGCAGAAGATGGCGGGACGACCTTGATAAAACCAATAACCAGTGGTCCACTTTGGCCCTGGATCGTGAAAACTGGAGATCATGGGGACAGGCCTTTGCCTGTCCCCATGATCTCCAGTTTTCACGATCAACGCTGGGCAAAGGCCCAGCAGTGGGATGATATAGGCTTACAGTAACAGTAACAGTAAACGTCAGTCCTCTGACTCTCCCTCCAGCTAAAAACAAAAAGAAAACAAAAGTGTTTTAAATAAGAACACAGACTTGGTTCATGATAAAGGGAAATTTTAATCCACATTCTTAATTCAAAATGGAGAAGGCTTATAATATAGTAGTGAGAGGAATTGCCAAAGATTTTGATGACCAAACAATTAGCCTAGTAAAAAAGTTCTTCGTCACCAATTTTAAAGTTTTGTTCGTATGTAAGTGAAATTGTTTTATAATTATTGGGAAAAAAATTATGTATGCAGAGACTAAACGATAAATGCCGTCAATTTTCGCAATAATAAACGACATTTCCCGTAAGTATGACAAAAAACCTAAACAAATAATCACACTACAGAACCCTTATTTGCCACATTTCTTCACCAAAACTGTACCAATAAGATAACAGAGGAAACCAACATCCGCGTTACATCTTTCGAACCCCATAAATTAGCTTCAGGAAGGGCCTTGTCTCAGGTCACTACACATCGAAGGTAAAAATATATAATTTATATAAGGCCCGTCCTTATGTACAAAGTGGTCCTATTGGTCTTTAGGGCGGTCCGAAAGGGCTTAATGATCCGTAAACGGTTCGACTGCGGGACGCATCGGGACGGAACGGGACGAATCGGGACGACTCGGGGGCACTGTTATGACGGGTTGAAGATATTTTGCGGAAACTTTGGAGTTGGGAGGTTTTTAATAATAGTGTTTTTGAAAGGAACGTAAATGTTCAGTATTTTGTTTTTAATACTTGATTTTGGACGTTAGCAAGTCTTAAGCAAGCTTAGCAAGTCTTCTTTCTGACCGCCCAGGCCTTATAACTTAATTGAGTCTTAGCAATAAATTGAGCTGTGGAAGTCAGATATGTAATGGGTATCACTGCGGTAGAGTATCACTGCGTAGGGAAAACGCTAGGCAGATTGATTTAAGGAATATTAGCGTATTTTATTTGATAATACACTATATATCAAGAATAGAAGAAGAGAATTAAAAAGAGTGGAACCTTCATAATTGTTGGACTTTTACTTCTGATCCATCATCATAATCTGATTATTCATCATCTGCCTAACCTTTTCCCAACTATATTAGGGTCGGCTTCCAGTCGAACCAGATGCAGCTGGATATCAGTATTTTACATGTAGCGACTGCCTATCGGACTTCCACAACGCAGTAACTGGGTAATATGATACAACCTAACCTTATCGCCCTTTAGCGCATGAAAATATTTTTTATAGCTTCTAAAAGCATTGTTTTAAATATTCACTCACTTGATACCTTTTAAAGATACGAGTATCTTGTTAAAAGCCTTCTTCTAAGAAAACGTAGACATTCTCAGCCCTTCGTCCGCTATTATTTCTTTCAGCAAAGTTGACATTCTTTAAAACTTTTAATTAAGTTACCAGTTTAAGTAGTAGCCAGATTACGTCGTAAAGTCAAGTTAGGATAATTCATGAGATCGGACCTCTTTGAAGTAACAAAGTATGTGTGAAATTGGTGAGGAGGTTCTGATAGGACTTATGATTTGGCTCGTTGCTGTAATGATCATCTTTATGAACTTTTTCTTGACTTTTGAATTTAAGTTTTAAAGACGTCATGCTCTTCACATTGGCTCAGCGATATGCTATGGTAGTGAGAGTAACACGTTTGATCGCAGCACGGAGCAATATTTTTATAGTTCACAGGATATTTGGGTCTGGCTAAAATGAGTAGAAAGTTATAATTAGTTAGAGCTCATCGCTCTTTTTTTATCGTGGTAAAATCATCAAATGAGTCCTCTCACCCCGGGCAGGGTGGGAGGCTCCCCTTTAGATCTCCACATATAGGGCCGGTTGGAAGCGACCTGCATCCAGCGTCTTCCGGCGACCTTTATTTATTCATATGAACCTCTTTAATAAATTTTGTGCAAACGCCCATATAGGTACTCCAGGGACATTCAAATTGAATCCTAATTTATCAAGTCATTGAATATCATTTCTCTTGACTTTTCTATAACTAATAGATACCGTAAAACAGCTAAAGTTAACGGGGAAAATACACAAAAATAACCCACTAATATACCAAAATAACATTAATTGACTAACAATATTACAAGGCTTGCTTACATTAATACGGGGTAGCGGAAACAATTTTCATGATAAACATCTTTCCAGTAGACCAACTAACCGAACTTAATATGTACTGGCGAACAAACTAAAATATTGTAATAGGATTATAAATATTATCCTTTAAAAGAAAACACGGAAGTTTACAGTAAACTAAGTGTAATTTAAGTTTAGCGTGCTCAATAAAGTTTGTGCACGGAAAAGTAATTTTTTAACTTAATTGTTGGTTTATGTTTCGGTGCACTGAGGTTGAAAAATAAATCTATTGTAGTTTTAAAAGTAGGCATTATAATAAGTTTTTTAAGTAGACTGTAAATTAAGTCTTGTTACAGGCTAGTTTTAAAAAGTTTATAGTTTTACTATTATTTTTGTAGTGCAGGTCGAAATTAAAAAAATATAAATTGTTACTCGCTGATAAAATGGCTTTAATCAGTAAAAACATGACGAAAATGACTCCAATGTTTTTAGTTAAATCATATAGAAAAAAAAAAGTGTTTTTTTTTCTAATGATTACATTTTTTTATACCTGACTTGCTGACTCGGCAAACCTCGTATCGTCTTATAATACTTTTTTCCACCTATTAAGCTTTCCTAGGACTCACAAATAATTACCCACCCAAAATTACCCAATCCGGTCCAGCGTTTCATGAGTTTTAGCGAGTATAACGAATAGCAATTGATTTTTATTTAATAGATTACGGGAATCCGGACGGCTAATAATGGGTACCTCACCGACTGATCTAGGACCAGACTCTGGTGGACGGCGCTTCATGTTCTGTTTAAGGTGTTTCCAGGAAACTGACGGTGCCCTTCTCAGGCTATACGCCTGCCGTGATCGTGGAACTGTCTTCGCAGAATCTCGTGACCCTGGAACGCGAATGGCAAAAGAAGAAACAGGTGGGTTTTTATTAAGTAAGAGTCTAACAATCTGTTCCGCTCCACCAGTGCTCCAAAGATGAAGTAGTGTCTGAAAACAAGCATATAATTTATAGCAAACATTGCTCACATTTACAGCTTAGCCATAGATTCATAAAGCCATGCATCGCTGTCCGGTATCTAATACTAACTTTATCAAACTCATCGCTGTGTTAATAAACAAAGTCGAGCAACTGTTGCAGCGGGCACAGGGCTGCCAGGCAAACTTCACCTTTATTAACCTGTTTCTAGTACTTGTTCTTCTTGGAAAATCGTTTGAAGATGTCTCTTTTGAAAGTGTCGTTTCTGAGAAGTAGAATGATGTCAAAGTTACAAGTGTCTACTGTATTCTACGACAAGTGAAAAGTACTGTCTTTATGCTTATTGAATTAAAATAATGAATTAAATACGTACTTTTAGAATACAAAACAATCGTAACAAAAATTACCAACTCACGATCCAGCCGCCGCGGGAGACGCTCACGGCACAGGACGTCGTGAGGGAATTTCCGGCCACCATATGCGCGGGCATGGACTCGCTGTCCGATCATGGAACATGCCCGGGTCGACGAAGCGTTGTATTCCACGCGCGTCTCAAAGAGTCGTCAGCAATCTGACGGGAGCCCCCTTAGAGGACCAACTCCTGCCGGGATCACGAGACTGTCGTATCAGGTAACCGTGGCCCTAAGACGTAAGGGGCTATTGAAGAAACACCGTGGATTTTAGTCAGACAAAATGGGTGGGGGGAGTCATTTGATGATTTTACCACGATAAAAAAGGGCATTCCAATGGCGATAAAAATAAACACTGTCTGTAGAAATTGCTCTTATTTTTCCTATTATTGGTTTATTTAAATTGGTAAATTTTATTTTTTGAGTAAAAATTAGTTTTTTCTTTATTTGTATTTTATTAATTGGTTTATATCATGAATAAAATCAAAGTATATTAAATTGAACAAACTAATCCACCTAGTAGCCAAAATCTCTGTTTGTTTATTTAACCACTTCACCTGCAAACCCTGACCACAGACACAGTAACAAACGCGGAATCCAGTTCGTTATCTGTGCTGCAAGTTGTCTCTCGTTTCCTATTCCAAGTTGGATAACACAACAGATTTCTGTTGCGGTTCGCTTTTCAATAAAGACGGCGCTCCATAGTGGTGCGCGGTTTAAGCTTAAAATATATTATTAATATTTTATACTTAGCGTTGTCTTAAAATACGTTATTAATATTTATTTCATTATAATAATATACAGGGTGAATTTTTCAACTGGGCGTGGATGGCTACTTTCGAAACTATGAGGAATATCGAAAAACGTTGAAAGGAGTCTCGAGGCCGATTTTGACGAAAACTAAAACTGCATCATTCGATTTTAGAAAAATCAAAAATCCTGGTCAGGAATCGAAGCCGCTGATTTTGAAAAAAAAATCACATCCTGTATTATTATACCGTTCGATAGTATTGCTAATAAGGATCAAATTCTGGGAAGTAATCATATGCGGCAAACTTAAGGAAAACGTATAATTACAAAAAAACTGATTAATCTTCAAGGCAAAGACTGTATTTGAAACATAAGTTACCGTTTCTTCTTTAAAATAATGTCTTTTTTTTAGTTCAACTCAATAATGTCGTATTGCTAAGTAGTGGGATTGTTGAAACGTCAAATCTAATGAGACATTGAAAACAGTGAAATTTTATAAATTCGAATAAATTATGGCTCAGTAGATGTAAAGTAACATGGAAAAATAGCAATTTCATAAAAATCAGCTATTTTCTTAAGTTTACCGTATATGATTACTTCCCAGAATTTGATCCTTATTAGTAACACTATCGAACGGTGTAATAATACAGGGTGTGATTTTTTTTCCAAAATCAGCGGGTTCGATTCCTGGCCAGGATTGTTGATTTTTCTAAAATCCGATGATACAGTTTTAGTTTTCGTCAAAATCGGCCTCGAGACTCCTTTCAATGTTTTTCGATATTCCTCATAGTTTCGAAAGTAGCCATCCACGCCCAGTTGAAAAATTCACCCTGTATTAGTCAGAGGCTCTGAAAGTCTGACAGCCATTCCATGAGGTATCGTATTATCCAGTTACTGGGTTGCGGAGTCCGATAGGCACATAGACAATCGCTGCATCTGGCTTGACAGGAAGCCGAATCTATTTTTTTTTTACGTTGTGAAATCATCAAATGAGACCTCCCACCCCGGGCAGGGCGAGAGGTACTGTCAGACTTGTACTGACTAAAATCCACGGTGTCCTTCAATAGCCATTTATGTTCCGGGGACAAAATAAGTCCCGCGACCCCGGCAGGCTTTGGCCCTCTAGAGGGGGGCCCCGTCATCATGCTGACGCTCTTTTAGGCGCGGGTGGAACACGACGCGCCGTCGGCATGGTCCATGGTCGGACAGCGAGTTGCCCTTTACTCGCTGTCTGCATGCCCGCGCGACTCCAATATACTTGGGAAAAGGCTAGGCAGAGGATGAAAAATCATTTTTCCAAGCTATTATTTAGTTTCACCTGTTCCGTTGTCTGCAATCAAATCTTGCAAGTTAAAGATCCACTTCTCGCTTTCTGATTGAGCTCTGAAATTGTGCAGTAATACTGATAATACTCTATTATGATGGACCTGGAGCTGATCTGATGATGAGCTGTAAGGTGGCCGTAGGAAATCTGCAATGAAAAAATGTTTTCTTTTGAGATACGGTACTCATAAAATATAGTATCCTAGTAGGAGTGGTAGGTCAGCCTTATAACCGTTGCAAGCTCATAGACTAGAAACTGTCGGCATAACGTGGCGTTAAAATTATTGTACCTGTAACTAACTATTCGCAAAATAGAGAAATTGTAGCCGGACTGTTTAGTTTCCCAATTCGGTAGTACATTGTTGTTAGAATACAAATATTTAAAAAAAAAAAAACAAGTCGTGGAAAAAACTACAAGTATGAGACTTTTGACGCGGAACGTAAAGGACAATTGAAAGATCACAGTGGATTAATGAATATTAAATCGTGTAAAAGCATTTTTCATAAAAGAACAGCCAAATGATGTGCATAAAAGTGTACAATCACATCCCACGTGTTTAAAGAGAACTTACTATGAATAAATTCAAAAATAAACTAAAACAATGGTTGATTGAGAGTTGCTTTTACACACTTAATGAATTTTTCAATAAGAAGCAAAATTAGTCGATGTTGAAGAAATGTCTATCTTTAAGTAAAGTAAATCATATTTTTTTAATTCCACGTTAATTTAATTAAGATAATCTAATTTGACATTTCAGTATCGTCATTTAATTTAATTTAAGTTTGACATTTCCTCTTTGACATTTCTTAATGTTTCCATTTTTTTTTAGTGACATTCGTATACTTAATTTGTAATAAGCATCAATTTAATTTATTTTATTATGTTCCGGGGTCACGGTGATGGTATGAGTCCCGCGACCCCGGCAGGCTAACCCTCTGAGAGGGGGCCCTGTCAATTATGATAGACATGGAGCTAATTTGATGATAGAGCGGGAAAGTGGCTGTCAGTTTTGATGGTTGATGGTCAGTTTTGAGGGATTTGAGGTACCTACGGTACCCTTAAAATATAGTGTTAGTAGTAGTAGTAGTGGTCGGTCAGACTTATAACCGTTGCAAGCTCATAGACTAGAAACTGTCGGCATAACGTGGCGTTAAAATTATTGTACCTGTAACTAACTATTCGCAAAATAGAGAAATTGTAACCGGACTGTTTAGTTTCCCAATTCGGTAGTACTTTGCTGTTAGAATACATATCTGTATTCTTAAACAAAAAAAAAACACGTTGAGGAAAAAACTACAAGTATGAGACTTTGACGCGGAACGTAAAGGACAATTGAAAGATCACAGTGGATTGTAGTAAGTATGTCTCACCGTCACCCAGGACTAACAATTCATTGTTGATGATTTAACACCAAAAAAGCCATGTTACTTTAAACAATGTACAATGTTGGACATCCCTAGTTTTAAGGCTTGCTGGCATTCAGCTTAATTGAATTTTTTTACCGTGCTTTTTTGGTGTGTTGTTAAAGGTATTTTCAGGTGCATTCTTTCATATGCTCGCAGATATAAGATAACACGAAATGTTTATTTAGCTTGATTAAATTAAGGAAATTAGACCAAGTAAATAGCTAGGTACCTCCTTGTGGTGATCAGGAGAACATATCAAAAGTCCTTCACTTTTGAGAGAGTCTGAGGAGTTTATTGAATCAACCGACTAATTTATGCCTCAACAGAGTCGCATGGCTTGCGAACACAATCTGCTCGGAGGACGACTCCAAACATTTTTTATCATCGTCGGTGCGCAGGAGTGTGAGTCCACTCCATGTTACATCATGTGCATCTTTGGTTTGACATAGCAAACCATAAAAAACCGTTATACTTGCGAAAAAAACCTCTCACCATATAATAATAATATTCCACAACCATCACACAACGCCATCTAGTCCCAAGCTAAGCAGAGCTTGTGTTATGGGTACTAGACAACTGATAAACATACTTATATATTTCTAAATACATACATATTATAGATAAATTACACCCAGACACAGAACAAAATGATCATGCTCATCACACAAACATTTGTCCTGGGTGGGAATCGAACCTCCGGCATAGCAGTCAGGGTCACTAACCACTAGACCAACAGGCCAAGTTATTCCATATACCCAAGTTTTCTGATTTAGGGCTTAAATGGTCGTTGGTTTAATCCAGCTCATCCCTCTATTCCGTACCTATGTTATTTCCATTTCTACACGAAACGTTCAAACAAACCAACCGAAAATCCAACAGAAATCCGATATCGGAATTAAAATTGGCGAAACCAAAACTGTCTCCGAAATATCGTCAGTCGGTATCGCACCATCACTGGTCGCCTCTGTAATTGGCAGGTCGGAATGACCCGATTACTGGAGGTGACGGGAATCCCAGGTTGCCAGTAGCGATCGGAATTTCATTAGTGGTGATGAATTTTGCCACGAGCCGGTCAATTCTAGTCAGCACTGAGATTTGATGATTTATGGTCGTCGATTTTAGGTTTTACGTTTATGAATTTTGATTGGATTTTTCTTTAGCATGAATGTCCAATCAATCACTATCGATTACCGTTATTTTTGTTTCCAATACATATAATTTTAAGCATTCAGGTATTATTTGCTCTCCCAATTTTTTATCTTTATTTTGATCGCATCGCAGTATTTTCTTTTATCATTCGTAGATACTTTTTGATTTCCCTTACTTCGCATGCATCTTTAGTTCAGTTTTCTATTTTCTTTTATAAATTAGTTTAAGAAAAAATAGTTTTTCTTTCTAGCATTAAAAAACAAACAACTTACTCATATGACTTTTATGTTTCACAAAAGCAGTATATTCCTCATAAACTCAAGTAGCTGCAGGTTTCCGGACAGTCGCCTAAACGGAGCCAGTTTATAGCTCAATTTCGTGGTCGCCATTTTAATTTTGTACAGAGATCGTAACAAAGTTGTTTTAGGTCTTCAACGTTTCACAAGAAAAATACTTAATGCTTATATTTCATCAGCTTGTCCTTTTATGTTTGTCAGTTAACATTTGATGTTTTTAGTGAGAAAGGTTAGGTTAATGTATCCCCAATTCGACTGGAATTACATTGTTTTATCTTTTGTTCAGTTATTTTCACTCCTGGAATTTGGTCTCAAAATACTTAAAAGGAGTTCTGAAGCGAAAATAATATAATAAATTGGTTTATCAGTTTCAGTTGAGTTGCTGTAAATAACGTTTTCAGATGTTTACGTTTAATTTTGTGATAAACAGCTATAAACACTCAGTTATTTGAGGTAGAGATAAATTAATTATGTGATGACAACTGAACTTGAATGGAGTTGATAAAATGTTTTCCACCTTCTGTGGCTCTTCGGTTTTATTTAATCAAAAGTTGCGTACAAAATAAAGATTTTATTATTATGGCCTGAACTGTCCCACTGCTGGGCAAAGGCCTCGCTTCATTCCTTCCAATGTTCACGACTTTGCGCCACCTCTTTCCAATTCTCAAGGAAGACATCCAACTCGTCCCGCCATCTCCTTCGAGGTCTACCACGGCCCCGTGTCGTTGTTTCAGGGCACCAATCATGAGCTTTGTATGCTGCCCAGTCCCATTTAAGTAGAGCAGCCTTTTGAGCCACGTCATAGATTTGTGCTATGGAGCGCAGTGTAGTGTTTCGAACGCGATCTGTTATTTTTAACACCTAAGATACAAAATAAAGAACATAGAATAAATAATTCTACTTGACACAAATAAACAAACATTAAAAAAACCTCCGTCAAAAATAAAATTGTAAAGGACAAGCAACAACAATGTCGGCCTCCTCTTCAAAACAAAACATTAATTTTGTTCGGCAGCCCCCGTATTCTGAGCGGCTTAGCACGAATGATACAATAATCCTTTAATCGTCAGTGGATGAGAGAAATACGACTTTGAGTAATACTCCATTATCTACTTCTTCCTTTCCAATGCTCAGGAAATAGGGAACGAAACAATTTTGGGCTATAATTGCATCGGATCTACGGAATCCCTTCACCTTTGTCAAAAGCTTTAGATAAATATTTGGGAATTGAAAAGCTTTTAATTGTAGCAGGTCACCTTTGTCCTTTTTCTATAAGAGATTAGTTTGATAATTGACTTAATTCTATTAAAATTACCACTAATAAACCCCTTAACAAATACTGTAATGACAATGAGTTCAGTAGGTATCTTTGAGACGTCTCTGAAATATTTCCAACAACCAATTACCTATATCCACAATAGACAATAAACAAAACTTTACTTATTACATTTCGTATCCCCCAATTCCTCAAACTACGGTTCACGTGTCACTAACACGACCAACCTATTTGTTTCACGACGAAAACAAAACTAGCAATATTCTACGTCCAGTTGATAAGACAATTGAGGTATCGGCGAGTTCCGACCGCCACATATTGCCTCGTATTGCTCCATTTGTCGGCACTCCGCTGCCTAACGCTCGATTGCCCTTTGATTGTTGGCTGTCTTCTTGCCGAGCGTCTTTTGTTTCGCTCATTGTTTTCTTTGGACTAATGGTTATCGGATGCGTGTAGTATTTCTTTCTTTCGGTTATGTGTAGGTGATTATTTGTGGTGCGGTCATTTGGAAGATGTGTAGGGTTGTTCTGGGTAAACGAGTGCGTAGGTTTGTGTACTTTAGTTATGTTTACTGTTTAATCTGTTTCTGGGGAATATGGGAACTGATTAAACTTATTAATCTCTTGTTAGTCTATTTATATCGTTTCATAAACGTTTTATGCTTATTAGCTTGTTTGTTTTGCCGCTTGCATGCTCCGCTGTACGCCGCCCTGGGTGCTTTGCCACCCTATTCGAACTTTAATTTTACTCCATTTTTGGCAGTAGGTATGTTGTTTTGTATCCAGTTAATTCTGGAACTTATAAATAATTATTCTTCATACTTCAATACCAGAATATTTACTGAGTTAATAATTTAGGCTCTTCACTCTTTTCTATTTCAGTATCCCACAATATGAGAAAACTTGCGAAGTGAGTCGACGAAGTAAATTCATAACAAAATTCGGTGACAACAAGCCTCGTCATTGTTTGGTAAAAACTTCAGAAAACTTGCAAAACTTTTATCTTATAGCCAGATGTAGTTCCAGCAGTTTTATTGTGGAGCATTTGATATTAAGTTTTTGTTACTTTTTAGTAGAGATGAGCCGACTATGACTTTGATGTACTGGTTGACTAGACGGCTGCATAAAAGTCATTTTCGTCTTCAGAGGTTATTAAAAATTTCAGTAAAATATTTAAGTATATTATGACATATTAACGTGTATTAATCACTTGAATGTATAAATATGTGTGTAAAATGAGCTAGACCCAACGGGGGAAGAAGTATTTAACATGTGTTAGATAAGGGCCTCTTGGCCGATTTATATGTGTACCTGTAACAATTCGGTCGTTTTTCAGTAGCTAATTTACTTAAAATGTTTATTATACCTAAATTTCACTGGATTCTTTTTTAATGTTGTTTTTTTATGGTTATAAAATCATCGAATGAGTCCTCTCATCCCACGGCGGGACGGGAAGGACTGTCAGACTTGTACTGACTAAAATCCACGGTGATCCTACCATAGCTCCTTACGTTCCAGAATCACGGTAATCTAATGAGACAGTCCCGCGACCCCGGTAGGCTTTGGACCTTTAAGGTTCTTTGGCCCCATCAGTTTGATAAAAGCTCTTTATGGTGCGCGTGGAACACGATGCGCCCGCGTCGATCCGGGCGTAGTTCATGATCGAAAAGCGATTCACCCATTCCTGCATGCCCATTATTGTCACTGTGCGGTTATAAAAATAATATTTGCTAACGTGTTGATATTAGTGCAAAATAATAAAATAGAATACACACAGGTTTTATTTTGACTCATTGTCATAAAACTCATTGAAATGCATATTTTATGGAGTTCATATTTCCATAATCCTTTTAACCTTCCCACCCACATCCAATAAAACAAAATACAATGTCCTACAGCTACCTCAAAAACATTATAAAACTTACTTCACCCAGTCACCCAGTTTCTTCCATCAATAATTGATCGTTCTTCACCGGGAATAAGACCCTGCCAGCATTATCTCACTCGGCCATAAACGAAAGGATTTAAACAAAGCCACGTTCCATTGTTCCACGTTTAAGTTTGGGCGCCATCATTGTGTTGGAATTTTCGTCTTTACGTACGCCTGATTAATTTGGGGGTTATTATGTTGAATGAACTGTTTTGGGGAATTGATTCTAAGGTTTTTTATAAACCTTGGTTTTATTTTGAAAGTTATTTGAATAATTGAGTTGTATTTTTAACCGATTTCAACAAGGAGGAAGATCCTACATTCGGTTGGTATGTTTTATAAGGTTCAGTACTCAAAAAGTAAGACGGAATCCTATTACAAAGATTCCGCTGGTCATCTGTTTGCCTGTCTGTCTGTCCGCCTGTCACCAGACTATCTCATGAACCGTGATGGTTAGTTGAAATTTTCACAGATTATGTACTAATTTCAGTGCCGCTATAACAAAAATACTTATAGAATAAAATCAATATTTAAGGCATTAAGCTATTATTACTACACTATAGAGACGACACAACGCATCACCAGTATGTCCCATCCAGGATGAGTGCGCGCGCAGGCCTCGGAGCTATCAAACAACTGAATGAACTTGTGCGCGTGCACTCATCCTGGATGGGACAAAGTGGTGATACGTGGTGTCGTCTCTATACATAGTAATAATAACTCAATGATTTTAGGGGGGCCTATCGTTTATTTATTTTCAGTAATTAATAATAACGATTTAAAACTGTCCAGGTTTGTTTAATAAAAATAAAAGTGAGAATATTTAAAAGACTTTTGGTTTTAGTCTTGAACTATCAGATAATTTTATCTTATTTCTTGCAATAGTAGCGTAAAGTCTAAGACACAGTTAAAATTTCTACAGTAATAATCGGCTGTAGAGAAATAGTTAAGACATTACATTTCTTGGAGTGTAAAAGGACCTGGGACACATATTTATACACAATGTGCATTGTACATAAAGTGGAGTTCATATACGCTACATAATATGCAACGCAGAAGCCAGAGTATTTACTATAGCCCGTTCCAAAGCAATTTACGTTCCAGAGTCACGGCTTTTGATAAATACAATTGACACGTTGCTTATTTTCTCTTCATTCAAAGAAATTGTACGTCGTCGTTTGTACTTTTGTTACGCCTCGATTGAATACAAAATATCATAAAAGGTATTGTAATAATTCAAAACTTTTAATCAACTTCAACAAAAACTTGAGGTATAATTTAGTGAGTAAAGTTTGTCATTTTGTGTTAATAAATTCAGTGCTCACAACAGAATTTTACTAAAGGCCTCAACAAGTGACCCTCGGATAGCACTATCTAGTAATTTATTCTTTAACTTTATGAATAAATGTTGTACAGTATTAGCATTATAATAAAGACTTCTGCAAGCCTACCACCAACTAATTCAAAACGATTAAAAAGCAAGACATTTCACTTTGAGTTCATAAACTGCAACGCTAAAAGTCGTACCCTGACGTCCAATACGCTCAGCGATATTTGGATTGTTATAAGTGAATGAAAGATCGCAATTTGTAGCTGAAACGTTTTGAGTGAGAAAGAGACAACGCTAATATTAAATAGCGTTGTCTCTTTTTCACCAAAAACGTTTCAAAATACTTTGACAGACTTGTTTTTTTTGGATAGACTGGTAACGTCTAATGAATTCGGCATCATCGTTATTGAAGGGGTACAACTGACCGCGAAACTGGAGCCTCTTACGTTCAGAAACTCAATAAAAATAAATCATTAGACTATTAGAAAAACCAAATGCGGTTGAAAAAATGTATGTAGGATAGGTATTATAACTATAAAAGAAAGATTAAAGTAAAATTACGTTGGTTTTTGTAAAAAATCCTCTATAAAACTTGATATTCATCAATAATTCATCAAACGTTTCAGTTTATGTTAAAGAAATAGTAACTTTTATTGGATTGCTTATTTTGACAGTTTGAGCGTTTCACTTGAGCTGATAGAAGACGTCATGGTACCAAACCAGTACAAAATTGAATGAATGAAACCAAAACTTGCAACTCAGTTTGGCACACTCGCTGTCAGATGGCATGGCCTACTAGATTGAACGTTAAGCTGTTGTCATGGTGCGAATTAGAAGAAAAGTTCAGTTTAGGTCATAAAATAGATCGCGTTAAGAGCTTGTGGTAAGGCCCCTGACTTCTGTGTTTAGTTATTTTCTGTGTGACATTTAATACTGACTTAAAAATAAGAAAGGTTCTCAAATTGACTGTATTTTCACTTATGACTACAGATAGCGCGCGAGTTGAATGCAGTCGGGGTCTGAGGTAAAGAGCGCCCCGCTACCCGCACGCCCCACCTCACGCGCCTGCAGTGTAGTACTCACCATCCTTGTCAACAGCACTACCGCATTCCTAAGCTCTGCATTCAACTCGCGCGCTAACTGTAGGTAAACCGTTATTGATGATTCTTTTTTTGTTCGTTGCAGTATATTTTTCATTTGGTCCCTTAATTTCGGCTCCGAAATTTTTTCGCTTACTGTGTACTTAGACGATGTTATTATCTTAGTAACCTCCTCAACGCCTTAAGCAATTTTGTTTTTATGTACGCTTTCTCTCGTATAAAACGGAGCATATAATCATAATATTTATATGACATACAGGATGCAACTGACGCTCAGTTACCTGGTGTAAACATAGGTATGATCACTCTGAACGCGGGCTGCTACGAGCACTCGCTCGTGATCCGCATTACATTGTGGGGCCATTAAATAAGCGGTGTAGCTACAGTAAACGTACAGCTTGTACTTGCTTGTTGTAAACTAGATAAATTTTTCAAGTCTGTAAAGTGACCGAGAAAGCATTCAGGACCAATTTTATGCAACTGCAATTAAAAAAATAAAATATTTAGTGCTGACACATATCCAAAGATATCTATTTTCATGAGCACTACACTTGCTTTCAATACTGGATAGAGTCTCAGAGATGTGCTCCTCGGCGAGACGGCTTTGAGATCGTCAAATCGCTGCACGATTGGATTAAGTGTCAATAGCTTTGTGAATGCAAACTTTAGTCCAACCGTGTTACGAGTGCTGCGGCCGCGCCTTCACAAGACTTTGTTTGTGTGAATAGTACTGCTGAACGCTTTCTGCGATGGTTGGTTCATGGCGTTGACGATGACGTTGGAAAAGATTATATTATTAAAATAATTCAAATAATACAGAAATTAGTTAATAAAAAAAGGGAATGTAAGTAACAATAACGTGTTTCCTCAAGTCACATAGTAATCGCCAACTTCGTAGCCACAAAATCCTTAAGATAAGTAAGTTTTCTAGTACTCAACAACATTAAAGTGAGCCGAGATGCACAGGAGTACGTTATCAAGATTATGTACCTAAGCTAGTTCAGAACTTGTCAAGTTTTGATACATCTCCGCACTTGGAATAAGGAGATATGGGGTTTATTTAAGTTATGATTGGGCTTAGTTTTAAATAGCAGCCTGTATTTTTTTTTGGTTTACCTTTGACTATTCCCTTTTTTTTATCGTGGTACAGTCATCAAATGAGACCTCCAACCCCGGGCAGGGCGTGGGTACTGTCAGACTTGTACTGACTAAAATCCACGGTGTCCTTCAGTAACCCTTTATGTTCCAGGGTCACGGTAATAGAAATAAGTCCCGCGACCCCAGCAGGCTTGACTATTCCCTAGATACTTTTTGAGACTATTTATATTCGTAATATTGCTTAAATTATTAGTTAACAGTGTGTTGAATTGAAGAAATTGAATTAATTATTATTTTATTACTAAGAACAAAAAAATGTGCAAGAGCGTATCGCAGAGCTTTTTTAAGTGTCAAACTGTAATCGATACTGTCCAAATTTAAATAATATTCAAAATATTAACACTACAATTAATTCCTGAAGAGCATCGGAACAAATACATGCATATTTATGTGTGTTAATTGAATATATACTACGATTAGCGAGTTTTACTCCAACTTTATAAAATTCTGTGAACAAAACCAAATTGTAGTCAAGTTATTTTATCATAACTACATACGCTTTTCTTGTTTTACAAGAAATTGTGAGAGAATATCACTTTACCGATATAATTTGTAATAATACTTTGTTTTTACCAACGGAAACGGACATTATCATTAGATTTTTATAATAGTATTGCTTCGGCCTATCAATTTTAAAGTACACATAATTAATTATTATTAATATTCCATTTATTTCAGGCATCAGTGGCCCATATAAATTCCAATACAAAAAAATATATATATACAAGTATATAACAACATGAAAATAACTTGAACTACGGCACACAAAGTGACGGTGTCGTGTTACATAAATGTCGTGGTTGGCCAAGAAGGACAACACCCACGATCACGTGAAACCTCAAAATAACCCTGAAAATAATTTAGTATCTAAAATAATTTTCCAAGAATAGAATTTATACAAGGTATCGTCTTTCTCCCTGTTGTGTAGGCGGTCAAAAGGTTAAAAGAAACATAAACTTTCCAATAAGCTATGAAATAAAAATGAAACTGTTTAACTTTGCTAGTTCATAATCTATCATTTTATGGCACCGGCTGCTGTCCCCAAACTATCAAAGTTTTGTGACGAAACGGACGAAACTTATAATATTTACACTATTTACAGTTTTAATGCGAAGTTCACATGGGGATAGTTAGAGGGAATAACTCAGTGTAATTAACAGTAAAGTCAGTAAAATGACATTTGTTCACTATACAAATGTACAAAATTTTATAGTATCAGTGACAGTTGCACTTGTCATTTTACTGACTACAATTAATAATCGTACTTTAGATGCGGAATATACGATAAAACTAGTTTAATTCAAGTAACAAAGTCATACTTATAAACAGATATGATAACCTTAATACTTGTTAACCCATCTGTATTAGATAGATGAACAAACAGACGTAAACAAAGTCCACACCTTAAAGTTAATTTTTACCATAAACCTACACAGTATGTCAGCAAATGTAAATCAAATACTTCTTTCGCTTTCAAATATATATACTTTTTCTTTTGCATACCTAATTATACTATCCATATATCGCTGTCTATTCCAAATCTTCTATTTCAGAGCAACTGAGTTTTTTAAAGTAATGGAAGCTACTTCTTCCTTGTACACTTTCGAAACTTTACCAGCGCTACATTCAGTACAACTGTTCGACGGACAAAGTTTAAAACTATCTCTGATCCCACGATCAGTTCCATGCCATCCAATGTTCAAAAGTTGGGCGAAATTGAAAGAAAACCAGAGATTTTGTCGATGGTAGAATATTCAAAATAACATCATGTAGAAAGATTTCTATCGTCCTAAGTTCTAAAGTAACGCTTCGATGTTTAAAAAGGAGAAAATTCTTATTTTTATTTCTCAATTGTCTACGGGTCGTGCCATACTCGTCAAGAAAAAATATAAAATTGGATAGAAATAACTTAGTCTATTCAATCCCAGAATAAATATAGAATTGAAATAAACGTGCTATGATTTTTCTACAACAAAGTAGACAATATCTGTCAAGTGGTCTATAATCCTAGCTCAACTTTGAACTAAGCCTGTCTGATCCCACCATTAGCTCAGTCGGACGTAAACCTGAGAGAGATGGGATCTCATAAATTATTAATAAATAACTTTATTCAGTAAAACTTCAAAGAACTTTGGCAAAGAATACCTGATAAAATTATGAGGGTAAACTTTTAATATGAGCGGTATTTACGGTTGTACGCGAAAAAGTCGGAGATTCTCCTCAAAATGTGAACATATGAGAAGCTTTGATACCGTTTTATGTAACATCATAATTGATGTATCATATATGTTGTAAGGGCAACAGAGAACGCGGGAAGAATACTGAAACACTACTCGTGTAAGTGAATTTTTATTCTGATGTTTTTGGGGTAAATTGTACCCTTTTGCAATCCATCATGGAAAAGTTAGGTTATGAAAGAAACATGCTAGCGCTGTGGTAGACATACCTTCGTAGACACGTTTGGTTTGGATTTTTATAGCAATAAAATATGTTTTACATCGCCATGAGGTGTACGTATGTATGTAACGTGGTTGTACGTGAACGATGGATGGAAGAAATTATAGATGCGTGTGTTTAATTGAACTGTCTGGGAAAATTAAATCCCCATGTGCGTCGGGCATGGGCCAGCCTATTGCCATCAACCGGTCAAAGATAGCTCCATCAAAGAGAACTCCATAGCCAAAAATGAGAAAATCTTAATTACATATTATCCCACTCAACCCGGAACCGAAACGAGGACCTCATGCTCAGCAGTCGCAGTAGGACCAACAAGGCAGTAAATTAATTAAAACTCAACGTTCAAATCATCGAGAATTTATTTTTAAATGTTTTAAATTCTTGATTTGCGCTTTAAATTTAAATTCCCGTTCAAAAAGTCCTGTACCTGAAAATTGAAACCGCCTACCAACAATTCACTTCATTCACTATTCTGAAAATGTTCGAGCGAAAAATAGTCACGCGCCCGACAATGTCGAATCGAAAATCGGTCACCGCTTCACGTATCCGTCACGTATTCGTTCCGCGTCCGCTACGTACGTGTTCCGCACGATATCGTTGCGTGTAAGCGGGTTCGATGAAATGGAGCGTGGTGGATGATAGTGCGGATTTTTCCACGATAGGTATGTTTACTCTGTGATTCTTGAGACTTTTAAGGGAGAGGCTGGAGATTTTAAATTGTTGCGAAGTATTAAAAAATGAGGGTTGTTGTAAGTTTGCCAAAAAGTGAATTCGACACAGGTTTTTAAACCTTGTACATTGAAAGTAAATTCGCCTAAGCTAGATTTTGTTATTGTTTTGCCAAATACCTTGATTTCACATTTTTTTATTAAATACGGCAGGACCAACACTTCTATGACTTAGCCAAACAGCAGACGATAGCAGACGACAATCGTTATCGTTCATCAGTCACCAATGAATGCTGAGGTATAAAGTTGAAAATGTATTGGTGACTGATGAACGATAACGATTGTCGTCTGCTGTTTGACTAAGGCCCCTGTTCTCCTAGTACTTTCTGTTCAGATTACACATTGTGTCCTCGGTTTCTGCAGTTTTGCTGGATTTTATTATTTAATTACCTATTCTGCTATCAAGACGGAAAAAAGAAATGAGGCGAATTCACACTAAAAATAATTCCAAAAATATCTGTGGCTAATTTACACCATAATTTTTTTCGTGGCAAATTAACTTTGTGGCAAACTTACATCAACCCAAAAATCCAAATGGAAGATTTTGAACCTCTTAGAATGATAAACTTCTTTTCTTGTGTCATAATCTATTCTGATGTTGTTTTGTACCCGCACTTTTCCATTACCGTCTTTTTGGACCAGAAAAATGCTGACTTACCGGTTGCCTTCTAAGTGGCCTACCATGACTTCTTAAATCGATAGTAGTTCCACTGTGGGAACGAGATGGAGCTAGACTTGTATAGGTCTGTCTCTTTTCGCCAAGAGTTTTAGTCACTGTCTTGGTTTAGCATTAGACCTGTTTGTTAAACAGAATAATAGACCAATTCCTAGATAGTTCAAAAGTCCCTGATATAATTTTATTGAAATAATGTTTGATGAGTTTGAATTTATACAAGGATAAGCCAGTTGATGGAAATAATTGGCAACACACGACATCTCTTCTAGATATTTTGACTATCCAACTGATAAATACATAAAAAATTCCTACTTAAGAACAAAACCCCTTCAAGTTCGAAGACCCAACAGCGTTATTAGGCCATCACCGTTTGAAACCAATCCACGGTGTAAAGTAACTACCTTATTTCCAGCGTGAGAAACACTTTATGGGTACTTGTAAAAGAAACTCATTTACTTCAGAATCCCTTCCAATAGACTATTGAGAAAAAGGGTACCTCGAGTTTTGTAGATTCGCTGAAAACAATGAACTTAATTGGATAGAAAAATTGTGACTTTCGTTATATGGATTTCGAAGAAAGAGAAAAGTGTCTAGTTTTATTTTTCTTTCCCTTATTTCTATTGTTATTAGCGAGAGTATTTCAAATGATTAGATTGGTCATAATAATTATTTGTGCAAAAATTATAATTAGATAAACTGTCTGCGTATCTTTTATCGTAGCTACAAAACTATTATACCGATTTCGATGTAGTTTTTGTTTGTTTGATACCTGACCAGATCAATCATCATCAGCCCTTGTATATAGACTACTAGATACTACTATATAGACTAGGTGACTTCATTTCTTTAAACTAGATTGTGATTTTCTCGTAAAGTAAGCCTTATTAAGTGTAGTATTCTTAAAGCATGAATGAAATGGGTTAGCCATTTTGAGAACCCGACACATAAAGGTACCTTACAAGCAATGTTAGTATAAAATCTAGTTGAGGTTCTAAGCAAAACAGTAATGTTTTGTTCTCCGCACGGAGTGCAAAACGATGTCTTTTATCACACTTGCTATATTTTATGTGACAATATTTGTCTTTGTACGGAGGATCGTTTGCAAATTGTATGTGCAATATACGTTCTTTGTAACCTTAAGGTGGCTGATCAACTTGAGCATTTACTTGTAATGAGCATCCTAGCGAATGTTCGTCATCATCATCAGCCATGAGACGCCCACTGCTGATCATAGGCCTCCCCCTTAGACCCCCACGCCGAACGACAATTCGCCACTTGCATCCATTAGTTGTCACTCACGATGTCGACGGTCCACTGAGGCCTGCCTACGCTGCGTCTTTCGGTGGGATTCTCGATGAGAAGATATCACGTCGCTTCACGAATGCTGCCCATCCGAGTTGGATTCTTCGGGCTACCTCTTTGTCGAAATTGGGCCTACCTAACTGAACAGAAACTGCAATTTGCGAATGTTACACTACAGAAAAACAAACTAGAGCATTTTAGCGAACATTCTAACTGCATAGCTTTTTGCCGAGCCGACTGTCAAGTCTGAAATATTCATTAACAAAGAATTTTGATAACCATCGACTAGAGCGTTCGCTAGAAAGATCGTGAAAATGTTCGTAGCAATGTTTCGCTCCATGCTCAGTTCTTTTCATAGTTCAGTTCGACAAAATTAAAAACTGGCGAATGTTCGATGTTCTGTTGCAAGTGAATGCTCTAATCTATCAGCACCTTTACATGGAATGCACGGTCTATAGGTAGTAGGGCCTGCAGAACCGGTACTTTTTAAAGACCCGGTACCGGATGTTCGGTACTGGAGTTGGAACCGGGATTTCCCGGGAATTTCGGTACTTTCGGTACTCGCGTACAAATCGCTATTAACGTATTGTATGAAAGGCACGAGTGTGTGCACACTACACTAAGCGCGCGAGTTGAATGCAGAGCTTAGGAATGCGGTAGTGCTGTTGACAAGGATGGCAAAGTACTACACTGCAGGCGCGTGAGGTGGGGCGTGCGGGTAGCGGGGGGCTCTTCACCTCAGACCCCGACTGCATTCAACTCGCGCGCTATCTGTACATATGTATAATTATCTAAATCGGTTGAATAATGTCCTCATTACAAAAGTGGGATGGTGCAGTTCAAAAAACTTCGTTTTATTCGTAAATCTATAATTGACAATAATCATCAGTACACAATCTCAAAGAACCTTTAAATCCTTTTTATATCTTATAATGAAAATATATCAAATAGAACTTAAATTCCTAGTCTATTTTGAATTAGAAAGAAGCCTATCTTTGTCACGTGATTGCTTTGTTTTTTCCTCTATACAACTTTTACGTCACTTAATCACTTTGTTCCTTCCACTATAAATAAATATCATTAAGCAAACAGCAAAACAAAACTAGGTATAATGCTTTATCGAAGTGAAAAAAATATAAAAATCAATAAAAATTTAATGTAGAAAACGCGATTTTCTTTAAAAAAAGGAAATATCATAAAAAAAGTAAAAGCTTTTTAACTGACGAAAAAAAAAGGATGAGGTTCTCAATTCGACGTGTATATACAGGGTGAATTTTTCAACTGGGCGTGGATGGCTACTTTCGAAACTATGAGGAATATCGAAAAACGTTGAAAGGAGTCTCGAGGCCGATTTTGACGAAATCTAAAACTGCATCATTGGATTTTCGAAAAATCAAAAATCCTGGTCAGGAATCGAACCCGCTGATTTTGAAAAAAAAATCACACCCTGTATTATTACACCGTTCGATAGTATTGCTAATAAGGATCAAATTCTGGGAAGTAATCATATACGGCAAACTTAAGGAAATGGCTGATTTTTATGAAATTGCTATTTTTCCATGTTACTTTACATCTACTGAGCCATAATTTATTCGAAATTATAAAATTTCATTGTTTTCAATGTCTCACTGGATTTGACGTTTCAACAATCCCACTGTACTTAGCAATACGACATTATTGAGTTGAACTAAAATTGCATTATTATAAAGAAGAAAAGGTAACTTAAGTTTCAAATACAGTCTGCCTTGAAGATAAATCAGTTTTTTTGTAATGATACGTTTTCCTTAAGTTTGCCGTATATGGTTACTTCCCAGAATTTGATCCTTATTAGCAACACTATCGAACGCTGTAATAATACAGGGTGTGATTTTTTTTCCAAAATCATGGGGTTCGATTCCTGATCAGGATTTTTGATTTTTCGAAAATCCAATGATGCAGTTTTAGTTTTCGTCAAAATCGGCCCCGAGACTCCTTTCAACGTTTTTCGATATTCCTCATAGTTTCGAAAGTAGCCATCCACGCCCAGTTGAAAAATTCACCCTGTATATATGTTACGGTAAATGTGATTAATTGAAAATTATTAATAATTATCTATTATTATTAATAATTACCGAAAGTCGAGGTTAAAGTGATTAATTAATCACATTTGTCGGTTATTATTAATAATTTGACCCTAGTAGTGATAAATGTAATAAGTAAACTTCCTTCACAGGAGCAAGTCGACGGAGCCCCGCTCCGCGGGGCTCCTACTTCTGCGTGGTTAAAAAAAAAAATAAACACGAAGAGGATGGCGGGGTCTTTCAGACCCCGCCATCCTCTTCTAACCTAAATTGTCCGAGTCAGGGTTCCAGCAAGTCCCGAGGTTAGGCCTAGTTCTAACCGGCTAAACCTAGGTGTAACCGACCACAATCGGTTAAACCTACGTGTATCATACTTATCTTCAGTTAGCACTAGGTTTAGCCGTTTAGTTTATTAATTTTATCACTTTTACCAATATGTGTCGTGAATTATTAATAATTACTACTAAAAGTAATACATTTCGATCGTTTATTCACATTTACCAAAACATGTGATTATTATTAATAATTTTGTAAAATTATTAATCATTTTCAATTAATCACATTTACCGTAACATATATATTTTATGTATGACCACGCATAACTTTTCCTAACGTGGTCCGATTTCAAAAATTCTTTTTCTGTTGGATAGAGTATACCTCAAAGTTGGTCCCATATAAATTTCAAAACTAAAATCGGCCTCTGAGGGTAGAGAAAAAGGAATTAATTGTCAATCTTCCTACAGAATTTTCAATTATGAACCGATTCTGTTGAAATAAAGTTGACAATCGTAGTTCTGAGGACATTATTATATAGCAGAGATGTGGAAAACATAACATGATGGCGTCACCATCATCAGATCAACTCCAGATCCCTGTTATTTTGTGAAGTCAGTCCCAAGACTGCCTTAACAGTTAACAACAGCTATATCGTGTTTGGGCTCATTTCACTCAGCTTGATGAGAACTTTAGACCTAGCTGAGGTATTATTGCCATCGAGGGTCTGAGGATGGTAACAAAGGGCAGTAGCAAGAGATCCTTAACAGCTGGAGTCGTTTGAGTTGATCTGATGATGGTGACGCTATCATGTTATGTTCTCCACATCTCTGTTGTATAATATATATGACACGAGATAGGAAACTCAAGAGTAAAAAATAAGTCCAAAGGAACAATCAACGAATAGCTACGACGAGCTATTCAACCACGACAAGCTATACAACGAGCTATTCTGGTTAATTTATAAATATGTTTGTTTGTTTGGCGCCGCCTCAAAATATATTTTTTGCTTTTCATTTCGATGTTTCGTCGGTTTGTTTTTTTTTTAAAAGGACTTATTACAGATCAATTTGCCAAATAATTATAAAACACACAAAATTTAAGCATAATAAAAGTTATTGTCTTTCAAGTAGATTTTTGATTAGTTTCATCAAATTTTTTATTAATAAAATTCTCATTACTATCAATTAAAAATGTTTTATGGTAATAATACTGTTAAAGAATAGTTAATTGGATATGATTTGTTGCTTTATATTGAAAAAATAAGGGAAATAAAAAAGTACCGAAAGTATCGAAAGTACCGGGACTACGGGATGAAGAACCGGTACAGGATTGTTTAAAAAATTCCCGGGATTTCCCGGTTTTTTCGGTACCGGGATTTCCCGGTTGCAGGCCCTAATAGGTAGTTGTATATAGTTATTTGTATTGTTATGTAATCTTGGTACATAGAAGTGTGTTGCATAACTTAGACACATGAAATACTGAGGTATATTGTGTATGGAATAATCTGTTGTATTGTTTATCGGATTGGTCTACAATTCTATGTTCAAAGTACGTATTTTGTTTACATTTTTTATTTAAAATGGGTTTGCTTTTTTTATCGTGGAAAAATCATCAAATGAGTTCTCCCACTCCCACCCAGGGCAGAGCGGGAGGGGCTGTTAGACTCGTAGAGACTAAAATCCACGGTGTCCTTCAGTAGTCTTTTACGTTTCGGGGTCACGGTCATGCGTGAGTCCCGTGATCCCGGAAAAATGGGTTTGCTAGGACTCAATCCAACCCAGAAGCAAAGTGAGGTAACCCAGAAGATAATATACACCGTTGAAATACAGCAAAAACTATTAGAAGTACGCTGATAATTATTATGGTCGGACGCCATTGCAATTGCTTAGCCGCGTCCGCAGGTTACAGGTAGACTGTGGTTCCGTTGACCAGAGTGGACCGAAAGAAGACCGATACCAATCACCCAAAAATACACATGGGTCGCGGGTATGTATAAGCAGATTATCGAGGACCTGGAACGTAAAGGACAAATGAAGGAACATTTTAAAACAAACTGACATCCAGAAATGCGTATTAAAGCTCAACATTCGTAATTTTTGTACAAAAAACAAACTAAAAAAAATATTTCATATTGAAAACTTGTATGAAGATATAATTATCAGTCTTTAAGTAAATAAACTATCAATAAAACTCATCAATACACGACAAAGCTGCTTACAATAATACAAAAGAACAGCGTACAAATCATTAATACATAATCACGTATAATATCATTTCCTTTAGTAATTCCAAACAATCCTTAATAAGCAAACAGAACAACTAATGATGGTAAATAAATTATGAACCTAATAGGCTTCGAATGCATGTTGAATGAAAATTAAGTAGGGGAATTAGGTTACTAAGAACAATGTGCTTAAGGCTTTTGTTCCACCGCTGGCGGAAAGCGATTAGCTTTCGATTTTTACTTTTTCATTCAAGTGTACCTAGCAATGACTTTGACTATCATGTTTATTAACAGTAGACCTTAGTGCTGTATCACAATAATTGACACATTTTTGTTTAATGGTTGATCGCTGTCTGTTCACATATAACGACGCTAGCTTAAACTCACTCGAGAATAAGACAGTAGGTAGGTGTTTAGGCGTGTAGGCAGTAGTGGTGACCGAGACTAACGAGTTTCAGATCCTATGTATAGAATCGGGCTTTTTTTTTAATTTATTTCATCACCATTGTTCTCAAAACGGCGAAGGAAAATATCTTGAGAAAACAAATGAAGACAGCAACATCTATTAACTCGCGACTCGTCCTGCATGGCCAACTCGCTTGTAGTCGCTCGCTGTTAGCGTTGATCGCTAATTGTCCACAGTAGGACTGGTACCTTTCTGATGATATCCAGAATATATCGATGTGTACAAATAATTGCGTGTTTTATTTTGTTTGTTTGGACAATCATTTGTTTTGTTTCAAGACTTTGTTTGTTTATTCGAACTAATGTATGATAAATTGTTAGAATCTGAGTGTGATCAAAAGTTTTTGGGATTCTGTAGTTTCAGTCACTTTTTATTCATGAGAATAAAAATTGTTACTGTCTATTAAACATGTTCTAATAAAAATATTGATGTGACGATAAAATTTGATTTACCCATTCTCAAGTTTCTATCTACTTCTCTCTAACGACACTAGTAGTAAAAGATTTTATAAAATCATATAAATCAATATTCCAGCTTCGTCCCATCCATCCCTAGGCCATCCATTAAGTTATCTTTTAGAAATATACATAATCTTTATACAATCCATTTCCCATTTATATACTAAGGAAATATTTTTTCAAAGTCCCTTTCTACACCCGAAGAACTTTCTAAACAGTTTTGCAAACTTCTAATTGCTGTTGACAATTCCGAAGATCCTTTACCCAACACCTTAAGAAGCACATCATAAGATATCATTTTGTCTGGCTAGATTTTCAGGGGTATTAAAAGGTTGTGTTTATCCTAAAGGCACTGCCGTGTCTATTTAGTTCGCTATATGAATGGGTGATTGATGTCTTAAGGTGTTAGCTGTCTACGAGTCTGTATTTTGTCCATATTATTATCTATTGCAAGTTTGAAAGGTCTGTGGACTGCTCGTGTCTGTGGTTACCTTTAGAAGTGTTGAGTGGGTGTTTTTGATTCAGGATCAAGGGTGTGAACGTACTAAACGGTTTTGAAGAGCTTATATTGAAATGTGAGGCAAAGACCTTAGGCTGGAACTCCTGTTACGCTGTCGTCTGTCGCGTAAGATCAGTTACCTTTTAAGTGGGAAAAAGTAACATAGTATGCCCCGCTAACATGACCGTTGCAGTAAGATACCATACTGCAACGGTCATGTATCATATACCATAACACAATTATTACGCACGACCGACGTAATTGACCAACGAACATACTCATCCATACGTTTTTCAATCAAAATTTTGAATACTTGTTACGCTGATAACAAGTAGATATTCAAGATTTTGAAAAACTTCTGGATGAGTATGTTCGTTGTAATGACATAATTATTGTTTAAATAGAAAAAGATTGCGCGAACCCAATATATTTTTTTTGTTTTAAAAGTCCTTTGTTCTCTACAAACGCCCATACTGCAGATCAACAGACAAAACGGATCCTTACATGAATTAAGGTCCCACATTGACCAATGGTTGACCGATCAGTGCATTTCAGGTAAGATCGTAGAATGAAATAAAACTATCCGTCTTACCACAACAAAGATAAAAACAAAATCCCCAGCATATTCTGTTGAACACTTGTCTAAGAAACTGTCAACGTCAAAATAACATATTTTCACAAACGACCCCTGTGGTCGTTTTGCAGTAATTTTTTTTAATGCAAGTGTTCAACAGGTTTGTTATAAAACGGTACGTCTTTCGAACCATTTTAAAGATAAAAAAGGGATTTTAGCGTGTAGGAATGGAATTTTGTAAAATTGCGAAGTCTACCGTTTTAGACGCTGTGATAAAATTCATCGCAATTTATCTACAAGTTTCTCAAGAAAAAGAGAAAAATAAAATATCCTTAATAGATGTGGGCGACTTGAACTAAACCGATGTCTTATTGGAGTGCCCCTTGTTATTCAGGTTTTTATTATTTCGAGTAGTTTCAAGTAACCTCTCGTGTTCGGTTATTATATTTAATTGCAATTTTACACGAAAACTGAAGAATGTTACAACCATTGAATAAGTTACGTTAACCTTTTTTTGTTTTTATTTTAGGTACTTTTATTCACGTTTCATGTTGAACTGTTATGTTTGTTTTGATTATTCATTTAAATACTCATAAATTGTGAAAGTAAAAAACATACAGGTTAAAATAATACGGCACGGTTGGCGTGTGGCTGAGTGATTCAGCTGCTATGCGCGGGTTCGATTCCAGCATGGAACAAGTATTTGTATCATCTATGTTTACGCCATTAACCGAATTACTTAAATTCGCGCGCTGTATGTGGTCTCGAGTATCCCTTCCTGTCCTTATCCCACTCACACGCACCACCAAACGCCGAGCTAGAAAAAGACAGAGAAGCTCGATGTCAACGCGCGACTGCAGCGCTAACAACACAGCTTTGAAAAATCAAAAAGGAACAGTTCAGTGCAATTATCATCATGGCTGAGTGCGCGTCTTAGCAACTAATTTTTATAAAAACTAACAAGAAGACTATCTCCGCTATTAAACTGTTCGAGTTCTGAGTGCTTTCATATTAATGTGTTAATAAAGCCGGCCGGCAGTTATGTAAATAAAACAAAAGTGAAGAACATTCCGTGCACCCGAGGTACCTACACTCGAGTGTGTCCAAGAGCTCCTGATGTTGGACGAGCTTCAGAAAACTGGTGAGTCCTGATCATCTTTCTCCCGTTCCAACCCCTCCGCAGATTACATACAGTCCACATTCCGCAAGGTCAGAATCATTCTATGACCATTTGTTGGTCCTTTCGAACCGGATAACCTCCCTTTCGCGTTCTTATCCTATTTGGTGATAACTCTGATAGTTTACACGTATTCAAACCGCTTATTTCACTCCGCTTAGGTGCTAAGTTCCGATAGCTTAGCACGTAATCAAACCGCCATCTTGTGGGTCTTCAAACCTACGCGTGTCGATCTCCCGCGTATTTACTTAAATACCTATTTTATATCTATTTCGCTGTCCTTAAGTCAGATATAACGAAATAATTGCTTAATTACTGTTTTCACACGCCAATCGTGATAGAAAAACGTAGAATTTTACCGCTTATCCATCCTACATAGGTAGGTACATAAGTCGCGTTTGAGTTATAGCTACCATACTTACTCAGTAAACCTACCTACATAGGTATATTCACTCGAATATTCAGGTATTTACCTATCTAGATAACCTAATATCCGTATTAGTAGGCTTAATATACCTACGTCCCGCTCGTTTAAATTTAACGCTCTCTGATCGCTTAATACCTAATACCTACTTATATAAGTAAAGTTAGCTTGTTACCGACATAGTTCTTATAACCTATGCATCATTTGCTCAACATGGCAACTAAAATAGCAACATTACAGGCAAAAAACAATGCAATATTCGCTCGTTTGACTAGTCTCAATGATTTAGGTAAGAAAATAAATTTATCCACCGCAGATCTCCGTTCCTCGGAATCATTCATGGCGGGAACCGAAACAATATCGGTCATACGTCTGGAATTCATTTCTAATCTAGACTCCATTAATGAGCTAGGCTTTGAAAATGATCCTAAGTTTGCACCTAATTACGAATCTCTCAATGCATTTGAAGATATTTACGCTAGAATACAGAGGGTTCGTTCCCGTATCAGTGAGAATTCACCTCATCAAAACTCGCACTCGTACGAGAATAAAGGTGCGCTTCCACTGATCAAGTTACCGCCGATAAACATTCCTTCGTTTGATGGAAAAATGGATAGTTGGCCTATATTTTATGAGTCGTTTAAAGCTAACATACATTTAAATGAGTCGTTAAGTGATTCTCAGAGAATTCAATATTTAACAGGAACATTGACGGGTCCTGCATTAAAAATAATTGCGGGCATCATTCCATCAGGTGAAAATTACTCATCTATTTGGGAAAGTTTAGTTGAAAAATACCAAGATAAGAGAGCTTTAGGGTGTCATTACATGTCTATACTTTTTAATATCAAACCCGCGACGAATAATTCGTCCTCTTTAAATACATTCGTTGAAACTTTCAATGCCGCGGTTTCAGCATTAGAGCAATTAAAATTCGACGATCTAAAAGATTTTATGTTTTTAAATATTGCAATGCGCAAAATCGATTCTGCTACCGCACATGCCTTTGAATCCTTTGTCAGAGATAAAAAAAATCCTTCATATAAGAACTTCATTGAGTTTACAAAGAGTCAAGTTAAAATACTAGATCGTACCTCTTCGTCATCACAATCAAGCCGCGGTCCTGCCTCGGCAGTGGAACTGCACCCTAATAACAACAATGCGAAACATAACCGCCCGCGCAATACCTACCAATCACAGACGTTTGTTACGAGTGATGGAGATGGCAAGGGTGTTGAGTCTTGTTTAATGTGTAATAAGTCTGATCATCAGCTGTTATACAAATGTCCCACATTTAAATCGCTTCCCACCAAAAGCCGTTTCGATTTCGTTAAGTCCAAACGCGGATGTATCAATTGCCTAAGTTTATCACACACCGCTTCGCATTGTAATTCCACGTACACATGCAAATCCTGTAAAAAGACACATCATACCTTATTACATTTAGATGGTATTAATAACAAGTCGTCAAAACAACAAGCACCTCCGCTCGCGCTCGCGGCCGACACCGCGACGTTGCCGTCCTGCTCGCACTCGCAGGCTTCGGATTTGAACAACACCGCTCCCGCGAACGTGTCGCTTTGCGCTCGCTCTCCTTCGCTTCATAGTACAAACTCGCCGCGTAACATTGTACTTCTTTCAACCGCTCAAGTAAATATTTTGATTAATGATAAACAAAATATTTCTGTTAGGTGTTTAATTGACAATGCTTCGCAGGATAATTTGATTACGTCTGCATGTTGTGAACAGCTCAAACTAAAACCTATTTCGCTTTCAAATTCGTTTATTAAAGGCATCGGGTCCGCTGCACAAACGGTCCATGGATACATCCCGCTGCTTGTAACCACGAAAGATAAAAAATATTCTTATAACATTACCGCGTTGGTAGTGGATAAAATTACCGACCGCATGCCTTCCGAATATGTTGACACTTCGGTAGTGCAACATTTGGTTGATTTGCCGCTCGCTGATCCGTATTGGCACATTCCGGGTGAGGTTGAGTTAATACTCGGCGCTCAGCTGTTTCCCCACTTGTTATTGGGAGGTAGGGTTGTCGCGCCCCCCGCACCGTCCGCTATTGAAACTGTGTTTGGGTACCTTTTAATGGGTGAGGCTCCTACTAGCAATTTTAATAAAAATAATACCGCTTACCCGTTGCAAAATATAAACTCCGCTACCTTCTTCACGACGTGTCCTAGTGGCGTGGAGATGCGTGATCGCTTCGATGAACTTCATCTGGATAAGACATTGACCAAGTTTTGGGAAATGGAGGAAGTGTCTAGCAAGGGTTTTCTTAGTCCAGAGGATAGTCAATGTGAAGACATTTATTCCTCTACCGTATCACGTGACGCGACTGGTCGTTACTGCACCGCTTTACCTTTTTGCCGAGATCCGTCCGAGTTAGGGGACTCTCGCTCCGTCGCTGTTCGCCGACTGCTCTCATTGGAGCGCAAGCTTCATGATCCTGAGCTGCGAGCCAGTTATAATGAGGTAGTACAGGACTACATAGAGAACGATTATTTGTCCGAGGTCCCGCCTGACAGCGAAGATTATTCGCAAGGATACTTCATTCCGCATCATGCCGTCGTTCGCCGCGATAAAGAGACTACGAAAGTTCGTATTGTCCTTGACGCTAGTGCTAAATGTCATAACAACATTTCACTCAATGATATTCTTCATACAGGACCGAATCTCCAGGCAGACATTTTTGTTTTGTTACTTAATTTTCGTTTGTTTGCAATAGCGCTAGCTGCGGACATAAAACAAATGTATCTCAGAATTCTTCTTAAACCTGAGCACCGCAAATATCAAAAGATTTTATTCCGCTTTGACCCCGCGCAACCTATACGCGAATTTCAGTTTAATCGAGTCGCGTTCGGTTTAAAATGCAGCCCCTTCTTAGCTATGCGCACTGTGCGACAGCTAGCTATCGACGAACGCGATCGTTTTCCGAGAGCCGCTAAGGTGGCGTCTCATGAGTTGTATATGGACGATTTAACCACTTCTGTCCCTACAGTGGACGAAGGAAAATCTCTTTTCCGTGAACTCATTGACTTATTTAAGTCTGGTGGGTTTCATTTGACTAAATGGTCCAGTAACTCTCCTGACCTATTAGATGCTGTGCCGCAGTTTAACCGCGCCGCAATAGAATTTTCAGATAATGAAAACCTGAAGGTGTTAGGCCTTAAATGGTTACCCGCACAGGATATATTTACCTTTTCAACCGCTCCTATAAAGGAAAAATGTACCAAACGCACGATTCTTTCGAGCATCGCCCGCTTATGGGACGTACTTGGGTTCGCTGCTCCTGTGATATTATTCGCTAAACTCTTAATTAAAGAGCTGTGGCTACTTAAAGTCGATTGGGACGATCCCTTACCCGAAGAAATACGTTCCTTATTTCAAAAGTTTAATGAGCAATTGCCGCTCCTTTCAGCGTGTAAAATCCCACGTCATCTAGGTGTAACCATCGGTTGCTCGACCAACATTGTCGCGTTCGCGGACGCAAGTATGAAGGCATACGGTTGCGTCGTGTATCTCCACGTAACCGACGGTGAGGGAAATGTGCATGTCAATTTAATATGTGCCAAATCCAAAGTCGCCCCTGTCAAAGTCGTTTCGTTGGCAAGATTAGAATTATGCGCTGCAGTCCTTATGTCGAAACTAGTGCGTCTGATTTATGAAACGTACAGTGCTCGTACAAAAATTGATAATATATTCGCATTTTCAGACTCGAAAATTGCTCTTTCATGGATTAATTCCTTGCCGCATAGATGGGATATTTACGTTAGCAACCGCGTCGCGAAATGCCAAGAAAACCTCGATTCGCGTCATTTCTATCATGTCAGTGGGATAGAGAACCCCAGTGATTGTCTCTCTCGAGGTCTCTTGCCAGAACAATTACTCTCTCATCCGCTATGGTGGCATGGCCCTCCTTGGCTTTGCGCTCCTGTATCAAGCTGGCCGATCACACCTTTCCTTCCAGAGGCATGTGAGACCTTACCTGAATTTAAAAGTAAAACATTCGTTTGCTCGACTTCTAAATCCGCTCCTGGTTTTCTCTATAACCTGACTCAAAAGTTTTCATCCTGGAATAAAATTATACGTATTATTGCATATGTATTGATATTTGTTAAAATATTACCGCGCAATAATCGAATTTCCGCCTCGCATCTCATAATAGCTGAAAGGTATTTAATTCGCGCGGTTCAGGGTTTTCACTTTACTCAATTAATTCATGACTTAAAAACTAATAAAGTTATTTCTTCACCGCTCAGAAAATTAGACTTATTCATCGATGAACATGGAATTGTACGAGTAGGAGGTAGACTTTCAAATAGTAACTTACCATACGAAGCTCAACATCCCGCATTATTGCCTAAACATGATCATGTTACTCACCTTTTAATTGACTACTATCACCGCCTGCATTGTCACACTGGTGCCAATGTTTTGAGCTCTTTATTGCGCCAAAAATATTGGATATTAGCGTCAAGGAATGTGATCAGGCAACGTGTTCACGTTTGTAATTCTTGCTTTAAAAATTCTCCATCTCACCTTAATACGAAAATGGCTGACTTACCAGCATACCGTGTTCAAGAAACCAAAGCCTTTGTTCATACGGGCGTGGATTACGCCGGTCCGATAAATATTACTCTAAGTAGACGCCGAGGTCAAAAAAGTCAGAAGGCTTACATTTGTTTGTTTATCTGCTTAGTAACCAAAGCAGTTCACATCGAATTAGCTTCCGATCTGTCGTCTGAAGTTTTCATTTCCGCGTTTAAACGCTTCATTTCGAGGCGTGGTCCGGTTTCTCACATGTATTCCGATAATGGAACGAATTTCGTTGGGGCTAAGTCACAGATAAATGAATTACTTACCGACCATCGCATCGAATGGCATATGATCCCGCCCCGCGCTCCTCACTTCGGAGGACTCTGGGAGTCTAATATTAAAAGCATGAAGCTTCATTTATACCGCGTTATTGGATCTCAGTTACTTACTTATGAAGAACTGTTAACTGTATTGACTCAGATCGAAACCATTTTAAATTCCAGACCGCTTTGTATTTTATCAGAGGACCCACATCCTGAGCCTCTTACTCCCGCTCACTTTATAATGGCTTCTCCCTTGACATACCTACCTGCCGCGCCTGGTTCTGAGGAAACCAAGACTCTACGTCATAGGAAAGAACTGCTAGATCAAATGGTGCATAGTTATTGGAAAAGATGGCGCTTGGAATATCTTAATTCATTACAAGTGAGACAAAAATGGCTTACTAACTCGGATAACGTTAAACCCGGTATTATTGTATTGATACATCAGGATGATGTTCCCGCGCTTCGCTGGCCTTTGGGCATTATACAGGAGGTTTACCCGGGTAAGGATGGTAGAGTACGCGTGGCCTTAGTTAAAACAGCTTCTGGCCTCTTTAAACGACCTATCGTCAAACTTTGTCCACTGCCCTCTCAGTAAATTAATATTTACTTAATTTAATTTCTTAGTTTAGGTAGGTAATTAGGTATAATTTAGGTATTTCATAAATTTTATTTCTTTCAATTTAATCGCTTTTCGATAATACTACGTATTATCAACCCCGGGAGGATGTTTACGCCATTAACCGAATTACTTAAATTCGCGCGCTGTATGTGGTCTCGAGTATCCCTTCCTGTCCTTATCCCACTCACACGCACCACCAAACGCCGAGCTAGAAAAAGACAGAGAAGCTCGATGTCAACGCGCGACTGCAGCGCTAACAACACAGCTTTGAAAAATCAAAAAGGAACAGTTCAGTGCAATTATCATCATGGCTGAGTGCGCGTCTTAGCAACTAATTTTTATAAAAACTAACAAGAAGACTATCTCCGCTATTAAACTGTTCGAGTTCTGAGTGCTTTCATATTAATGTGTTAATAAAGCCGGCCGGCAGTTATGTAAATAAAACAAAAGTGAAGAACATTCCGTGCACCCGAGGTACCTACACTCGAGTGTGTCCAAGAGCTCCTGATGTTGGACGAGCTTCAGAAAACTGGTGAGTCCTGATCATCTTTCTCCCGTTCCAACCCCTCCGCAGATTACATACAGTCCACATTCCGCAAGGTCAGAATCATTCTATGACCAATCTACGACTAGGTTTTCTTGGTCTGAGGGTTTGTATGTGAGTTTAAATGCTTGTCAACGCACCCATGATACAGGAGAAATTAAAATACAGTAGGGAAACAGCTTTAAAAAAATTCGCTAACTACATTTTAAAAGAGATAATTGGATAGCGTTAGCTTCTTAGAGTGTCACACACTACCTAATAATCGTTTGTTATGGTCGGTTAATACTTCGTGTGAGAGAAATAACGTTCGATGAAGCCAAAGCTAGCCGATTATATTACGAAGATCGATGTACCTTCATCTTCAAGTTAATTCATTTCAGAAACGCTGGAGCCAGCGGCCTTGCCCGTGTGCAACTCGATAATAATCTCATGGGGATGTAATACCCCGGATCGACGGCGCGTCGTGTTCCTCGCGCGCTTACAAAGAGCGTCAGCATGATGACGGGGCCCCCTTTCAGAGAGCCAAAGCCTGCCGGGGTCGCGGGACTTATTCCATCACCGTGACCCCGGAACATAAAGGGTTGTTGAAGGACACCGTAGATTTTAGTCAGTACAAGTCTGACAGTCCCTCACGCTCTGTCTGGGGTGGGAGGACTCATTTGATCTTTTTACCACGTAAAAAGAAATGAGGATGTAATACCGGAATAAACAATGTCTGAGCCTGACCAAATAATAAACATTACAGTTCATTCTCAGTAATTTGAGTAATATTCGTCCATCAATTCATCCAAAGTTTCGTATTTACGTATAACATTAGAAAGGCTAAGCAAAATGCGAAATAATTTATTATTCATCTTCCCAATTATTACTCAAACAACAACAAATAACTTTCCTTCCCTCCGTTTCCTCTTTAATTCAAAAACCCAATTGAATAATAAACACACTCATTATATTCGCCGTTAAACCGCTGCCTGCTTCCAAAGATTAAGATTTCCTACTAATATTGTAAACGTGAAAGTTTGTATGTGTGGATGGATGTTTGTTACTCTTTCACGCAAAAACCACTAAACGGATTTGGCTGAAATTTGGCACACAGATAGTTTATAAACTGGATTAACACATAGAATAGTTTTTATCCCGATTTCATGTTCCCGTGGGATAATTTTCGAGTTGTAGCGGGTGAAGCCGCTGGCAACAGCTAGTTAGAAATAATTCTTCGAAAACGCAACGGATGAGATTATGAAAAAAATAAAAATGAAATGGCAGCAGTTTTTGAAGAGCCAAAAGCCAATTATTTCGATCCGCTTATATCTGTAAATCGTTCCCGGAATTTGAAATCTCCCGGGGTCTCTAACTAGGGACTTACTGGGGCCTTATTTATTGGTGAATACATAAAAAGGTTAATCATCAATCCCGATGGTGTGGGAATTTTGGCTATTAAATGTTTTGCAGCCTATCTGCCTGGATATTTAGGTCATATTTTGAGCTGCTTTTTTATAATGTATCTATGTAATTTGTATGTAGATTACTGGTATCAACATATCGCTTTTCAGCTGCCCTATAGATATATTGTATCGAGGAAGTAGTGGTGGACCAGTTGTAACCAGCCCCTGATTACTGTGTTGTTTGGCATAGGTACGAACTCAACCATTCATCACCAATGCCCTCAATGTGATGAAGGATAATATCATGAATGATGTTTCTAAAGCCAAAAATTCTAAGTCGACAATCAATCCACACTGGGACGCGCGGTGGATTACAGCCCACTCTATCTCACAGAGAGGAAGCCTGTGTTCCAGCCTATAATGTTTATAGGCTGATGTAGACACGCGGCTAAGGGACCGCAGACACGTTGTATAATGGCTGCATCCCGTTTCATCAATGTCTCGATTCGACAACTTTAGAAAAGTCGTGCAATACACATTATTATGTTTTTAAGGATCACCGTGGATTTTAGTCAGTACTAGTCTGTCAGTCCTTCCCGCCAGCTCTGGGTTAGAGGACTCGTTTGATGATTTTACCACATTAATGAATGGTTTTAATGTATTGGTTATTAAATACGACCTGCTCATGCCTGTCTGTTAAGATTTTCTTGTCAAAAACATCAAAGCTCTAGTTATAACTTGTTTTAAAGTTACGATACATATATAAAAGCAACTGTATCAAAATATTTACCCTACGTTATGGAAAATTTTTGGTAAGTTATTAAAAATAATCTTTTTAAGACGGTGTACAATCTTCGCTGAAGCCGACACTTAAACGTAAAATTTTGATCGGATCAACGTGAGCGGAGGGATATCTAAAATCATTATAAGGTAAGGGTCTACTATAAAACCAAGGTTTACTTTGTAAATAAGATCAAAAATCTTAATCATCAGAATGATGTTTTACGTCCCCTAAAAAGTAAAAGTTCGTATCTCCTCAGAAACATTACAAGTAATGTGTTTAGGAAATCAGTGAGTATTTTCATTATTTTGTCATCAACTCCCAGGTGACCTGTACGTCTAAAATCGCCACTTCATTAACGTTGCTACCAGCAATATTCATAAAAATATTCTATAGTAATTATACCCTATTGCTTGGGCAATTAAATACAATATTCTGTGTTACGAATTTTATCGCAAGCAAGGAATGGTTTGTTTGAGGAATGACAAGTAAGAATAAAAAAAATCTTAATAATTACGTGACGTCTGTTATAGAATGCAATAGTGTTGAAGATATATCACCTCTATGTACATACTGGCCATGTATATACTGGCTGTTTAGAGGGCTGTCTACATTATAGTTGACATATGTTTGTATATGGTATTCCATTGAGATGTATTCCTTTGTAATTTGCTCTACTCACTAAATATACCTCAACAAAGGTTATGGGCCCAGGGCGTTGCCCAGGACGTTGACCAGGACATTACCCACGACATAAAAGTGTATGTTGTATGTTGTGAAAGAAATTCGAAATTGAAATTCAACAAAGGTCAATTAATTTGAAAAGTACACGTAGGAAGAAAAATGTCTTCGAGTGCACGTATAGAATTATTGACGAAGGACAACTACGACAGCTGGAAGGTCCAAATGGAAGCATTGTTAATAAAAAATGACTTCTGGGAGTATGTGAGTGGAGAAAAGCCAAAACCTACTAACGATGCTGCTTTATCAACGTGGGAGAAGACTGACAGAAAAGCGAAGTCTGAGTTGATATTGGCATTAGATCCGAGTGTAGTTCGTCATGTAAAAAGAGTGGAGACTGCACGAGAGGTATGGTTGAAATTAGAGAGCTTATTTGCATCAAGAGGGCCTGCAAAGAAAGCGAATTTAAGAACTAAAATCATTGAAGAGGATAGTTCAAGAGGAAACGCTCAATTTGACAAACAAGAAGGCGCCATGTATTTGGACAAACATCAGAAGAAAACTGGAAAAACATTTAAGTTTAAATGTTTTAAGTGTCATAATTTTGGCCACAAGGCATCGGACTGCACAAAAAAAAGGGAGAAGACTCAAGAAACCCGATGTGTGGAGTCAGTCACTGGTCATGAAAATTGTGAAAGTTTAACGATAAAACATTTTTCAGCTGCATCGCTGATTATGCGAAGCGCCGTCAGGAATGGATTTTTGATAGTGGTTGCACTTCTCACATGTGCAATGACGCGAAAAGGTTTGCTGAGATACTCCCTGCCAGTCAAAAATTAAAATTAGCCACAGATTCTTTGACAACCGTGCAAGGTAAAGGTACTGTTAGATTATTAGCATGCAATGATGATCAAACGCGTAAAATTCAATTTGAAAATACCCTATTGGTTCCCGATTTACGTAGTAATTTAATTTCCATCGCGCAGCTTACTGAACGAGGTTGTGAAGTCACCTTCAAGCGTGACGTAGCCTATGCAGTTAAAGAGGGTGAGGTAAAACTGACCGCTGATCGGCGAGGTGATTTATATTACTTGAGGGAGCTAGACGCTTCAGCGTCTGTGGTATGTAGTGAGAATGTTGATCTGTATAGATGGCATGAGCGTATGGGACATCTGAATGCTAGGGATCTTGTGAAAGTACTTAAGAAATCAGGTATTGATCATTTAAAGATCGATAGTAACTTGCATGATTGTGATGTGTGTGCTAAAGGAAAAATGGTTTCGTTGCCTTTTGTGAAGTCCAGTTCTCGCTGTAACGAAAAGTTGCAGATAATATACTCTGATGTGGTAGGTCCAATGAGAGTTCAATCGAATGGCGGAAATAAATACTTTGTCACTTTTATTGACGACTGTACTCGTTGGTGTGAAGTTTTTATGCTGAAAAATAAAAGTGACGTTTTGTCAAAGTTTAAAATTTTTAAATGTCATGTCGAAAATTTGACAGGAAGAAAAATTAAATGTTTACATACGGATAACGGTACTGAATATAAAAATAAGTTTTTCGAAGAGTTTTTACAAAATGAAGGTATTAAGAGACGTTTTACGACGCCGTACTCACCTCAAAGTAACGGTATCGCTGAACGAATGAACCGTACATTGATTGAGATGGCTTGATGCATGATCTTATCGTCAGGTATTTCAGCAAGTTTTTGGGCAGAAGCTGTTGCTACTGCATGCTATTTGCGTAACAGATGCCCAACTAGTAGTCTAAACGGTGAAATTCCATACGAAAAATGGTTTGAGAGACCTGTGAATGTCAAATACTTAAAAACGTTTGGCACGAAAGTACACGTCTTAGACAAGGAACCAGGTAAGGATAAGTTTGCAGCACGAAGTTCACTCGGCATATTCGTTGGTTATCCAGGTGATGCTAAAGGCTATAAAATATGGATACCGGAGAGTAGAAAAATCGTAGTGTCGAGAGATGTAAAATTTCAGGAAGATAAACCAACTGAAATTGAGTGTAAGGTCTCAAATGAATCACTAATTGAACCACAATGTGAAAAGAGTATTGTGAGAAAAACTGTTGAAATATTTAGTGATGAACCTTCAAGAGTAGAAATTCCATCAGATATTCAACCGATTGTGTCAGTGTTCGATGAAAGTACAGAGAATACAGAATCTATTGGAAACGATGACGGAAACGTTACTTTAAAAAGAGGTCCTGGAAGGCCAAAGATTCAAAGAGGACATGTTGGCCGACCTCGTAAAATCTACAACATGGTAGAGGTAAGTAGCGACAATGAGTCATCGACAGAAGAATACGTTGACAGTGAAAATTTTGCTGGAGCTATTGAAACCACGTTAAAGGAAGCTTTGGCATCTGACGAAAAGGTCAAATGGGAGGAAGCGATTCTTTCAGAAATAAGAAGTCTAGTAAGTAATGACACGTGGGAAATTGTGAAGAAACCTTCATATCGTAATATCGTAGGGTGTCGATACGTGCTGACGACAAAGCTAAATGTTGACAAGACTGAGAAGAAGAAGGCCAGACTGGTTGCAAAAGGATACAGTCAGCAACATGGCCTAGATTATAATAAGACATTCGCCCCAGTTGCGAGGATTGCAACTGTACGTTTGTTGGTCGCCTTAGCTGTCGAAATGGGCATTGACATCGATCAAATAGATATAAATACCGCTTATTTAAACGGTGATCTGAACGAAGATATTTATATGAAGATCCCAGAACTACTGAAAGAAGGTTTAGAGAAACTGAAAAATGTAGATGGCGTTAATTCTACAGTAGGCAAAAAAGCAGCAAAAATGCTTGAAGATATGAAAGCAGGTGGTGACACCTGTCGTCTAAAGAAGTCTCTTTATGGTCTCAAACAAGCTGGTCGACCAGACCGTGGTGGATCAGACCTTTTTGTTGTTATTTATGTAGATGATGTTTTAATCGCATCACAAAAGAGACTGTATATAGATAAATTCAAGCAGGAATTGGCGAGGAGGTTTGAACTTAAAGACTTTGGTCAAGCAACTTTTTGTCTCGGGATAGATATAAAGAAAAGCGGCAATGAATATTTCTTGTCACAAGAGAAGTATATAAAAGATATTTTGAAGAAATTTACTATGGATAGTTGTAATCCTGTCCGGACTCCAATGGAAATTGGAAATCCTGTTATTAGCGAAAAAGAAGTAATAGAAGGGAAACAATTTCCATATAGAGAACTAATCGGAGCGCTCATGTATTTAAGCGTATCGACTAGACCAGATATCGCTAACGCTACGGCAAAACTTGCGCAGTTTGCAGAAAACCCGCAGGAAACTCATTGGAGGGCTGCGAAGCGAGTTCTTCGATACTTAAAAGGTACGATAACTCACGGTTTGGCGTTTAAACCGACAGGGTTATGCATACAAGGGTATGCAGATGCAGATTGGGGTAGCTGCGTAGTTGATAGACGATCCTTTACGGGTTATAGGTCTAGGTGGCGCAAGCATATCGTGGGCTTCACAAAAGCAACGCATCGTTGCGACTTCTACTTGTGAGGCTGAGTTTGTGAGTTTGGCAGAAGCTATGAAAGAAGCTGATAATTTAAGTGCTATTTGCCTTGCTGAGGATCATGGTATACATCATGCGAAAAGTAAGCACATTGACATTAGACATTTCTTTATAAGGGATGTGCTACGTGACAACAAAGCTATAACGTTGGAATATTTGTCAACTGATAAAATGTTGGCAGATGTCCTCACCAAACCTTTGCCTCGCGTAAGACACGAGTTACTAACAAGTGCATTAGGATTGTGTGTGCGAAAATAAATAGGTTTATTTTTGTGTACAGTATCGTACATGAGTTGAGGGGGTGTGTTGAAGATATATCACCTCTATGTACATACTGGCCATGTATATACTGGTTGTTTAGAGGGCTGTCTACATTATAGTTGACATATGTTTGTATATGGTATTCCATTGAGATGTATTCCTTTGTAATTTGCTCTACTCACTAAATATACCTCAACAAATAGGAAAACATGTTGTCAACCCCAAAAAGAATGAGATAAAGGCAGAAAGAAAATGTTTTCAGTAGTGGGAATAGGAATTTAATTAGCATTTTAAGGTTATAAATAAGTTTTACAACGTTACAAGTTAAAATATCAAAAAGTCCTTCCAAATATTTTTATTTACATTTTGTATACAGCATAGCTATCACAAGTGTCTAATAAAATTAGCCTCAAATTACAAAATTCTTGCTCCCTGAGCGTTAAAATTTCACATTTTTCAAGATAATTTTCGAAGACCGAAATTTTGTTTGTCTTTAGCAAAATTTTATAATTTCCCCGACGCGTGGGTGAAAGTTCAATGGCCCTGACACTCCAAGTTTCCTTACGACTTACAAACATTCAAACCAAATACTTTCTAAGTACATTTAGTATAATTGGAACAATTACCGTTACCATTTCTTATGAAATTCTTTCTTTGATCCTTGTTTACTTGGTATTTTGTGCGTTTGACTCGGTCCAGTTAACTAAATGACTTTCATTAGTGATTTTATTTAAGTAGGTTATTTAGTGGTCGCAAGCATTACTGCTGAGCTGGAGTTCCCGGGTCGGGCAAAGTGTTACTAGGTCTCTTCCATCAAGAAGTTCTCAGTACAAGCTCAGCCCCAGAGCCTGAATTTATGCCCATTTGTTGGCATTTGGCTCACCCCCTTTTACATTGGACTTAAACATAATTGGTGAAATATTTTTATAGTACTATTGGGTACAACTCTGCCTAACCCTTGGAACTGATTCATAATACATGAATTATAAAAAAAATACTACTAGATTATGCCTTGTGGAATATAGCCTTACGTATTGCTTTGTCGATTGTACATTATTGCGGTTGATACAGTACCTGAGCTGCTGCGCTGTGTGGCGGGAATAATGTATGATCTACAAGTAGTTGTTCCGGGGCTAGGTGATCTGTTCGTATCTGTGAGTTTAAATGCTTATAAACACACCCACGATACAGATACTGTAGCCTACAGTCTACATTGAACGTAAGGACTTGCAGAACTTCTTGTTATAATATTTAAATAAAACGTTGCCAACTAGAAATTTCCTCTGTATCGTGGGTGTGTTTATATTTAAGCCTACAGACTGTCTGAAGATAGAATACACTTTTCTAACCTTTATAAATATAAAGAAAAAGACCGAAGCCAACACAAAGATCACAGTCTCTGTTCAAGTCGAACACAAAATAATGGCGAAACTATTTCGTAAAGTCTCACAAAATAGGGCAACATCTGGACATACCTTTTGAGGGCATGAGCCATCACAGCTTTCAAATGATCTATCCTAACACAGGGTACTCATAAATCAGTTATCGCTTAGCATAACCCTAGGGAGCTCAACGACCTACAAAGGTACAGGCGTCACCACATCTACCAATCTATGAAACTTTCCAAGTCAAACTTTTTTACTAGTTAGCCTATTTTGTGTCCCACTGCTGGGGAATGGCATCCCCTTTTGACTTCCAAACCAACTTGGCCATTTCTGGCATCATTTGCCTCGCGAACATGATCAGATCCTTGCACCACTACCGCCCCGGTATAATTTGATGGCGATGTCCTCCCTCAGGCATCCATAATGAACCGATTCGAACATGAACGTTTTTCTTTATTTTATTCACAGAAAATAATACTATTATAATTATAATGCATCTCACTAAAAATTAACCAGATGAAGATCACTAGTTTTTTATTTTTTACTTAAATATTTTTAAGTAAAAATAAACTATTAGAAATCATCAAAAAACTGCTACTCAAAGCTGATACTGGCCACGATGTCAGCAGCGTTGACTCGTTACATTACAATGCTTAGCCACAAGCTAAAGAAATAGGGACGCGGGAGTATCTCGTCAGGTAACCGTGACGTTAGGTCACGGGAAGCGTCAACAAGTCGTTTTGATCTTTCTTTCATGCTGTGGGCACTCGGGCTCTGAGCCCTGCAGTTTCCACCCTAATTTCCTAATTTTTCTTTTGTGATAAAGTTGAAAATCTATCAAAGAAATTTTAAAGAGTGTAGTAGGTTTATGTGCTACACTCTATGACTTGTGATAGGGGAGAATGGAAGAAAGAAACGTGTTGCGCCGAACCCAAGTAAAATGGGATAAGGGCAGGAAGAAGAAGAAGAAATAGGTTTATGTGCTGGCGTCTGTACCAAATCAGAGGAATGTTTGCGCAGGCCTTGTTAGTTATAAGCTAGACGTATAGAAATTATGATAGAAATATTTCAAACCTGAACATTGATGAATTATTGCGGGTTTACCCATGTAGAAAGGTAATTGCCTCCAGAAATCTTAATAAAGGATAGGAATAAATCGTATGCATATACTATGTGTTAATCCAGATTTTAAATTGTTTATATCCCATCCGTAATCCGTAATGTTGGCGTGAAATATTATGTAGTCAAAAATAGTTGTTCAAACATCTATGCATTCTCGAAAGCTTTCGCATTTTAAGAAAATAAGTAAATTGATAATTTTATTTCATTAACCTAAGTAATCAATTCCTCCTACTACTGAAATAACAATTAAGTTCATCCACACATAGCGAGCAGCCTCGCGCGGACTTGCCTCGCGACGCTGCTTGCTCTGTGTGGACGCGTCTAATGTTTCTCGATCGAGGCACGAAATACGTTAGCGTTCAGAGTGCGCGCGGCAAACGACTGTTGCGCCTTTGAGCAAAAGCCCCTTCGTACACTAGGCGACGCAAGTCGCCGATACCTTACGACTTTGACATCCATTGACGCGTGACTGTGTACGCACCTCTATGGATTTGTATTAGGATAGTCGCTTGGATACCGAAATCGTAAGGTATCGAAGACTTGTGTCGCCCAGTGTACGAAGGGGCAAACAAAAGCCGACATTGGATGGCTCGGACGCTCGGTCGCTCTTGCCTCGGCCGAGTCACCGAGTTGCTTCGCGTGGCAAATGCCTCGCGAGGCTGCTCGTTCTGTGTGGACGCACCTGATCAGTACTATTAAAATAAAAATTAAAACACTAAAACAACTGCAAAGCTTAACTCCCAACTTTATAACCCCAATTCAAACTAAAACAAATGAAAGTCGGAACCGATAATACGTACCGGCACCGATTTCCATTTTTAAAACAGGAGAGTTCATAAAAGATTAAAAGTTGTTCGGTATTTACTAGGTCCGTATCTTGACTGCACAAGGCCAGACCATTACTGCCATTAGTATTAATAACGCGCGTTCGCTCTCATTAAAGTGTGCGCTAACCCTCTCGACGCTGCGGTCTATTCAGTACCGGGTCTAAGTACAGTTATTGATATCGCTTTTTATAGACACTTTGAGCCGTTACGACTTTGACAGGAGACGTGGGAAAATACTAGCACTAGAATGTCGGTTTAAGTTCTAAAATTGAATTCTATTTCTGTTCTCTTTAACTCAGGTAAAAGCAATGAGGCCCTTTAAAAGAACTCTGTAAATATAAATGAGGTAAGCCTAAATGTATAATCGAACCTACTCAAGTAGGTAACCCAATAAAAGTCAACGTAAAAGGAATATTACCTTCTAAAGAAAAGTGAAAGCGAGAAAATAAATACAATAGGTATTTTATACACCTTTTCTCAGAGTCGAGAACATGTAACAACTCTTTGGTAAGTCAAACCACTTTCATCACAAGTACACCAATTGAATTCGAAAGAGGCCGACAAAAAAAAAACACTTGATTCGTGAAAACACGAACGTCTATTTACTTTGTCCCTTCATGGTTAATTCTATACATGCGCGCCTCTATTACCATGGGCGAAGGTGCACGAAATCACAATTAACATATAGATGTGACACTCGACCCCAGCCGGCCCCTTTTAGCGAAATTACTAAAGACACGCTTTTAACGAGGTCTTGTAAAACTTTGGTCCCTACGAAATAACACAGATTAAAATATATTGCGCGGAAAATGAAGTCCGGACGCAGTGCGTCAATAAAATGGTCGGGGGTGTTTTTTTCTGTGGCGGTTTAGGGTTAGGGTTGTCAAAATGGGAATAAAAAATGAGGCGGTGTTTGTGCTTTGACAATGCCATTCATTAGTGCGCTCTAGGGCGAGAGGCTGCGACTTCTACTTCTGTGGTACTTTTTATAGTAGCCTCCCAATTAATTGTGTGTTCAGCAAATGTGGTTAAAATGGTGATTCGTGTATTAATTTTTAATTTTACTCGGCGTTATTGACAAAGGCTTTGTTTGCATGTTATGAATTTAATTATTATTTTGTTTGATTAAAAAATCATACAATTTCATTATTAAAAACAACAAGAAAAAATAATGTAAAATAGCCCTTAAATAGAACTACCAAATACAATTAATTATTTAAGGAAAATTATGTGCCTACAAAAGTAATTGTACTGAAACTTTGAAACTAAAATTAAATGTAATGTTAGTAACACCCTAGTAAAATATTAATTTCTTTACAAACTATTTTTTTTTTTCATTAAAACTTCAATATGGTTAGAGCAATTTCTATTAAAACTTCGTAGTCCAATATGGTTTTATTTTTTACCATGAGACAACACTCATTTTCGCTTTTATATTCGCAAAGATTTTCCTTCTAAAAGTTTTCCTTAACCCTAAAATGCAGGAGATAAACAAGTACAGGCCGTTAAACCACATCTTTGCGGGAACCTGGTACCCTGGTATCTGCTAATGGGAACATGGGCGATGCGACGTCGACGTCGAAATTGCAGAACCATTTGCAGGTTTTAATGGTCGAACGGACTGCTTTTTTTACAACTAGACTAACGGGCCTATTGGAAAATTTGTGGTGCAGTGTTTTATTACCTCTGCCGTGTTTATTTATTCCTTTTTGCTTATTCTGTTTTTTTTGGAAAAAATATGTACGCGTAAGTGTGCAAAGTACACTTTTATTTTATAGCACTAGTGTACTGAATAAATGTGTAAAATATTACGGACGCAAAAAAAAAACAGAATATATATGATGCTACAATTTCTTTAAAATCAAAAGTGGAATGCTTTTTCAAAGTCTACGTTGAGAATAACTTATGTTCATAATATAATGTTATGACATTCCCGTAACTTATTATTCGCTATCGAAGAGGTCACCTGTGAAGGTTCTTAGAAGGTCTAACCCTTGAAAGAGACGTATACCCGTTTTAACATAAAATACAATATCTAGTAATAAAAATTCAATTAATATTTTGTTCGGCTTTTGTAATTTAAGACCGCACTGCTACGTCGTAGCTGACGAAACAAATTCATTGCTACGACGGCGACGTAACTGATGAAATAAATTCATTGCTACGACGGCGACGTAACTGATGAAACAAATTCATTGCTACGACGGCGACGTAACTGATGAAACAAATTCATTGCTACGACGTAGCTGACGCTACAAACTCTTTGCTACGACGTAGCTGATGTATAAAATTCATTGCTACGACGTAGCTGATGTGTAACATTCATTGCTGCGCTGTAGCTGATGCAACAAATTCATTGCTAAGCCGTAGCATTTACAAGTTTGTTAGGCATCCAAAAAATTTATTGTACGTCATTGTAGCTATATATCTACACATTGACTGTCAGCAATCATCACTACAACAGCACACATCAATTATGTACTAAAATTACATAATTCGGAATGTTCGACAGTAATTGGTGACAAATTACCTAAGTGTGACCTATTGTATCCAATTAATTACTCATTATGTAATGTATGAATCTAATTTGACATGAGTTAGTTTTTATTGCGAAACTAGCTATTGCCAATGGCTTTGCCTGTGTGTAACTTGAAAATGTATCTTTTAAAATCCAGTAGAAAGACGAAACGACGCAAAATTGGATCACAAAGTATTTTAACTTTTCTACTTCAGTGCCACTAACAGTAAGCGTTAGTAATATACTAGACCGTATTGGGGGCGGGTCTCCGGAGGATTACGACTGACATATTTGAATCAATCCGAAGGATCCGATTAGTGACGATATTGGGGACCATTGTGAACCTTTTCTCATACAAATGGGATTGCGCTCCTTTTATAACTTTTGGAAGGAATCATATTCACTCATATTATTATTTTCATATAATTATATGATAAAAGAACATAGTTTTTTAAATCCTTCAAAGAATCGATCAAAATTCACCATTTTTAATAACCTAGGTTCAAACCCAACAAAATCCCGAAAATAAACCTCACAAGACCATCCAAGCACGTGGAACCTCTCGCTAATTTGACATCCGATCTCAAACCAAGATTGATGTTCGAAAAACATGTTCGCTAGCAACAAACAATAAACAGGCCGAAACAGGTGTTTATAAAAACGGGAACACATCGATCACAGTTTTTGTAAGGACACGTCTAGATGGAGTAAGACAAATGAAACTGTTAGCTATCGGTCTCTTAAACAGAGGTTATTTTTTATTAGTTAACATTAGCGAAAATTAGTGTAAGTGTTACTAATGAATTTAGTGATGTATTTTTTTTTACTTATACAAACTAATTACTTATTTTCGCTTCGAAATCTGCTTCTTTTTTTACGGATATAAGTGTTTGTGGTACCTACGAATTAAAAAATAGGTGGCAACATGATTTGACAATTTTTTTCATGCTGTCTTGTCAGACCTTTGATATGAATCCAAAAGTAAGGTTCACTAAAAAATCGTTATATCTATGGACTAACAGGGTACACCGCAGATGTATGAGCGCGGACGAGGTGAAAGGAGTATGTAAGTATCAGGTGGTCACGGAAGTATCTTAGAAGGACACCACCGTCCTGGAACGCTTAGAACTACTGAAGAACAGGTTGGTTTTTAGTCAGTGTAATCTCGACAGTTCCTATCCTGTCCAAAAACGGGAGGAGTCATTTAAAGCTTTTACCACCCAAAAAGGTAACAATATCTATATATATATAAATGAAACCCGTTTTCCGTTGTCACGACATAACATGAAAACGGCTGGACCGATTCGGATAATTCTTTTTTTGTTGTTTTTGTAACCATCGGGACCGGGTTTTAGACCGGGTCCTCCACCCGTGCGAAGCCGGGACGCGCCGCTAGTTTCAAATAAATAATTACTGTTACCCTATACAACAATTTCAGTTCAAAATTAAACGGTTTCAAAGCCATTGTATTGGCAATTAGAGTTGTGTTTATATCCTTGAGTTCGGAAGGTAATTTCCATAGCACTTGCTTCTAAAAGCTTCCCCCCGGGCACTGAGCCGGTTATTTGATCTGCCTGTTAAAGGGAAACATTTATTGTGACATTCTTCACAAGTAGGTACTATAGGGAGGGCTGTAAATAACAGGTTTTGTTCAAATTAAATCATTTTTGCCTTTAGAATCTCATTTTACATTTTGGCGTGTGCTTTTGCGGAACTTTGCTAATGTATTATAAGGAAACACTGAGATCGAATAGTTATTTGTAAAATCTGTTTCCGCCGCGCAGTGTCCGAATAACGGAGAGAGAGATCATTTTCATCTAAATGTTGCATGCCTAGAGCAGAATATGGTGACACCAACAATAACTTTCCTGTTATTTATAAACCCACCTGTAAAACTATCCATATTTGCAATAAATGAATTTGATTTGATTTGATTTTTTAATCTAAATTTTTCTGGGTCACTCCTGGGCAAAGACCCCCACTCCTACCACTTTTTGCGATAATATGCGTCTTTCTTTTAAGTCGAACGGAACCTACCTAGAACCTACCATCTCCTACGTGGCTTGCCGCGACCTCGCCTCGCAAGAATAGATATTAAATGGATATCATACTTTTTACTGTGGCTGAAGCTACAGGCATAACTTAGGTAGATTAGTATAATACATTGTCCTTACTGGACCGTCTTGGTCTTCTCGAATTCGGTATAAATGGTGACTCATCTTCGAATCGGTTATTACGTAACAGATGTAGCGAATATTTCCTAAAATAACCCATTTCCAACGTTTATATCCCAAAATCAATTACGTCTTGTTATTAATGTCCCTTAATCCCACTAAGTCTGCCAACCCATTACGTATTCAAATAATATCTGTTTGGAAATCAGTGCGATCGCGATACTAATGATTTATTAGTATTTGGAACTATAAATAGGGAGCCAAAAAAGTATCGATATATAATTCAGTATCGATAGTTTTGACATAACAGTCTGCCTTTTCCATAATTGAGATAACTTTAGCAATACGTTATCTCAATTCGCACCCTTCCTGGAAGAAAGCGGTAAGTGAAATCGGACAACTTTTCAGGAGCTTAAAAAAACGTGTTCAACTTTGTAAAAAAAATCCCAGGAAAACCTTTTATAGATCAAAAGATGGCATTTAGCAGCGGCCAGATGATAGAGTTTCCGATTTTTCATTGTATTATGTATACTGCGAGATAAGGTTGAATTATACGGTTACTCAAATAATCACCGAAACTGTTACAAAAGATGCCGGTGTAACAATGGATACCGCTTTGTTATCATCTTTGGTGTACCGCATTGGCTGCGTTAAGTGTAGTTATTTCATTATGCATGCTCCAATTTTAGGCTAGTCCGAAAGTGTAAGTATCACTTACGTAGTTTTTACACGAAGAATTCGTTTAAGTAAACATAAATACATACTTTATGCATGCGAAAGTATCTACGTTTTGCTAGAGTATCTGAATAAACTTGATTTTTATTGGAAAAACTATTCAAATAATGAAGTGTAGCATCGTAAACATTTATTTTACTGGGCAAGGTTTGTCATGTATAAAAATTGTATGTCAATACTATGTAGATCTATAATAATTAAAGAAAAGGTTTAGCTGCTGCGTTTTAATCTTATTAATCGATTTATATCATGTTTATATGTGTGCGAAGAAAAAATGTGCTGTAGACGCCTATGGTATGTAAAATAAAGTGCCTAAAAGCTAAATAAATAGAAATCTTCTATCAATTACTAAAACACAGAAAAAATACCTTTTGTCTCTATCTGTTAACGAGCATTAATGAAGTAATAGTATTTCTTGGCTTCATGACTTCCATGCTTCATTCAAAATCGACACCAGGTTTCCGAAGCGTAGGTATTGATTTGTTTGTATTGATAAAACTAAGGTCTTATAAACTCATATTTTTCGTGAGCAGTTTCAGGTTATGAGAGGTCCACACACGCTTGTGAAGCTTCCCAATGGCGGCGGCTGCTTTAGCAATCCGTGCTGGAATTGCAGACGCCAGTCGATTGTCGTTGGAGATTTGAATTCCGAGATATTTAAAATGCGGTACCTCTTCCAATAATACAAATTCAACTTAAACGTTGAGCTGACATCGTCACGTCCCCTTGGTGGTTGTTTTAGAACTTGGGTTTTCTTTACACTTATTACTAGCCAAATCTAGAACAGGAAGCCTGAAGGTTATTAAGAAAATCTTGGAGAGTTTCCAACGGTCAACTGACAGGCATACATCATGAGCATAGATAGATAGATAGAATATATGTAATTATTTTATTGTACACCAAAATTATAAACAACAACTATTATAAGCATTACTAATTCTCTGGTTGCAATGGCCGTCTTATCGCTAATATCTTCCAGACAACCAGAGTGCGTCAAGCACGGGAACCCTAGTGGTCTTAGTCTTCGCCAGTTCGCACTGAAGTGTAATATTTCGAGGACATATTTATCATTTTATGCTGTTAAGTCCTCGTCTCCGAGGATAAAAAGTGCATCATTTAGCAGAGCCGGAAAATAGAGTGAAAATAACGTGGGAACCATGACTCAGCCTCGCTTCATGTCGCTTGTTATATTAATTAGGTCTGAGAAATCGTTTTAATGTTGAACACGCGCCGTCTTACCTTCGTCAAACTGACGAATCATGTTAACAAATTACTCAGGACATCCAGCCTTTTTCAACACTACCTAAAGAGGAGCGCGCGGTACGTGGTTAACGAAACACATGTACAGAGGACGGTTTCATTCAGGGCTTTTCTCTTGAATTTGTTTCACTATGAAAATTCTGTTACAGTTCTTCTGCTAGGTCTAAAACCGCACTGCGTCTCTGGAAGTATCTGTTCCACAAGGTTTGATAAGCGGCTATCGATGATATAAGCCAGTACCTTACCAGTAAAAGACAGGAGATAGATGCCTCTGTAAGAACCACGGTCCAATATGAATTATTGGACCGTGGTTCACCGTGGACCTTTACCCTCGTACATTTTGCAAATGGAGGCATTCTTCCAGTCTTGAGGTATAATTTCGGCTTCCCATACCTTGAGCACTAAGTTGAAGAGCCTACTTTGTATTTGTGGACCAGCAGATTTGTAAACCTCTGATGGTAGACAGTCGGCTCCTGGTGTTTTACGTTCTTCAATCTTTGGACATGCGTCATGACATGAATTCACCAAAGGTTGGTGGATCAGGTAAGTCCTCTTTGTTCCTTCTTGTCCATACATCGGAAATCTTGAATGCGGGACCGCATTCCTGATTAAATTGATGGTAAATCAGTTTTCTGAGAGCAGAGACTCAGAGCGTCATTGAAATGGATTCGCTTATGATCTGTCAGTTCACAGTCCCTGTCACGAGTATATATTTATATTGCTGCCGTTTTTCTCGATTTGTGTCGGGAAATTGTTTTCAAGCCTTCGAAAAATCTGCCGGTATGGTTTGTGTCAGCACAGAGCTTATGTATTTTTTTTTTAGAATAGAATCATTTATCCGCTAGAGATGGTTTTACAAAGCTGTTATAATTAGTGGATGGTACAAAGACATCTCACCTGCAGTAGGCCATGCGAGAGAGAGAGATGAGAGATGCTTTTGCTCTACCCAGCCACCATTGATTTTTTAAGTCACGGATCTTGACTTTAAGTTCGCGTTTAATGGTTTTTTGCCTATCGGTGTTTGATAGAGATCTCAGTTCTAGTCTGTGGCTTTCAAGAAATGCTCTGATTTCCTTGTCTATGTATCGAACCAGTTCTGGTTTTTTTTTAGTGGTTTTGGTATGTACATAACACGCTATCATGAAGATGTTTGGCATATAAACGACACGCCAACTTTTATTTACACACGCATCTTCAATCGAATAAGTCGATGGTTAGACCAGCACTCCACAACCCACCTAGTTCTTGTTATCAAGACGTGGTTCAGGTCTTTTTACATACAATAATCCATAAGATGCCATTTCTTGGATGTAGGGTGCATCGACGAGGTCTTATATTTTTGTGCTAGAGGAAAGAAGGTTAATTATTAGTCAGTCACAGGTCAAACTCTGTGCACAGAGTGAGAAGCATTGCAGTTCCCAACTCCATGCCGACCAAGGACACCAAGCAATGCTTCGTAATCAGTACCAACACGTGCATTGAAGTCACCCAGCAGGGCAATTTAGTTTTCAGGTGGAATTCCCTTAAGAACGCAGGGCAGGTTCCGTTAAAATTTTGCTTTATATCATCATTAACTGTGAAGGTTGGTGCGTTGATACTAGTGAAGTGGATATATTAAGTATCATTAACTGGCAAGCGCATGGTCATTCTGCGATCACTAATTCCTTTCGGATGTTGTGTTAAGAATACCGTAATGTTGCTACGCACGCCAATACCGCTAGTTGCTTGCTCTTCTGCTTGTTTTCCAATCCAATAATATGTACCCATCTGCTCGCAAAGATTTCTGCTACCACTAAGAAGGGTTCCACTTATAGCTGCGACATCCATGTTGCATCTTGAGAGTTCCCTTGTCACGATGGCAGTCTTCCTCTCAGGACACAGGTTAGAGTCATCATCCAAGAGTGTACGTACATTCCATGCTCTTATTATAAAGTTTTTGTGGTATTCTTATTATGTCTCTTACGAGCTTAAGGAAGTAATTGCATCTAGGTGTCAGGTATTTATAACAACTCCTTGGAGAAACTACGTAACGATATATTACGCAAAACAGTCCCACAAAAAGTTTCGTGCAATAAGTAAGTAAGTGGACTTGCAAGACACGCCTTCACAATAGGATCCAAGAACAAATGCCTATATTTATTTACTTTTATAAAGTTATTTTAATTCTTCGTGTTAGTTATGGGTATGTGTGTTTATGGCTTTATACCTACGGAAATTTGTAAAATAAATAAATGTATGAATAAATACATCTTTATAAGCATGGAAAACTATTTTATTTTTTGTCGCAAAAATACACATTTTTTGTGACAGTACCCTTATTTTTGGCGCTAGCTTCATGAAAATTTGTGAGAAGGTGTATTAGAGAACGCTCGATTTTTTGCATTAATAAAAAATATTTGACGCAAGTTGAGTTACGCGTTTCTTCCAGGAAGGGTGCGAATTTTAATTTCATTACAATTTAAAAATTATAAGTATAGCACAGAGTATCTAACTGCTATGATACTGGTAAAAACTAACGGCACTTTTAGCGCGCGGAACAAAATAACGCGGTCACTATATTATACTTATCCCAAATAATTCACTTTGTGAATGAATAGTAAATATCGTTGTTGGAAATGCACGAGAGAATCATTAGAATTATTGCTTAAAATTGCCGTTTTAGGCCCTCAGGTTCTTCCAGATGGTAATGCTATTTACATATTTTTATCTTAATAATACTGATAAATTTATTAATATAAGGGGAATTAAAAAAAAAACACGGGATTGCGCTGGATGCAAGCAGCTTCCAACTGGTCCTATTGAAAATCTATGGGGGAGGCCTATGTTCAGGTGTGGGCTGACAATGATGATGATGATAACCGGGATACATCGACTGCGCTCTTTAGAAAAAGATAAATTATAAGTTTCGACTTCTTATAGTTTCTGTACAGAATAGATACTTTCGATTCTATCTCTATTAAAAACAAAACAATTTAACGATTTTCTATGATAACGTTTATTTTCAATGCTGGTCACGACACAAAAGTGTACCAGTTTAGGCTACTTATATAATTTATTGTGATAATGTTTCGTTTCGGCTCTTGGGAGTATCCTTATCAGTTGGTCCGTGTATTTACATTCAACTCGCTTTTGTTTTTATTCCAGGTTTGTCAAGGGATTTCATTTAAATTTTGGGATGGTTCAGTAATTTTTTGTGTGCAGGTGGATTATTTATTCATCACATTTTTTTTTGTATTATTTATGAAAGTATCTAGGGATTTGAATACCTGTTTTATTTTATTCATGCCTAGCGACGATTTAATGAATCTTGGGGTGACTGTGATACATCTCCTAGTGATCCAACTCGAGAACCGTACTACAGCGACCTGCAGGGCTGCAAAAGTTTATTTTTCTTTCAGGAAACATTATATTTACTGCGGATGGTCGATCAAAATATTTTTTTTTTCTTTAACAATTCATCTGTTGATGAATAATTTTGGGTTGTTACATTTCGAAATTACTTTGTACATACCTACTCGTACTAAGTCATAATTTATCGGCCTGTATTTCAATGATATAATTTGGGGTCGACGCCCCAACTTTCCTTCATACTTCTCTGATACATGTTTTTATAGCAGTACATTCTTTTTTACTGAATAATAATACAATACTAATTTTCCGCTTTTCTGCATTCAAGCGACAGCAACTAATATTTTCATCAATCTATTCTTTATAAACTTGTCTATTTACTCGTAATTAAAACGTGATCTTGTCAAACAAGAGTCAACAAAACAAATTAATTATAAGCAAAAATGTCATTATAAATTGTGAATTAAGAAGCCTCAGGTGTTAAGGAAAAATAATTAGGTTAAAAAGCTTACTCAGGCCAGACTTAAGCCGGCAGATCTTTTGTGTAAACCGGTGTCGCGCACGAATTGATTAGCACAACCATTAATTAATCTTCTTCATGGAACTTACCTTTATTTTACCTAAACCGAGGATTTATGTTCTAAGACTTAAGTCATACTGGATAAATAGGACGGTAATAAGTAATTTGGGTACGGTAATTCTGTTAAGAGTACCTAGTGGTGGCCCAGTGATATTTACCCCGACTTATGATGTTGTAGGTCGTGGATTCGAGACAGGTTCATTGATTCATTGGTACTGCTCTAAAAACGGTGAAGGAATACATCGTGAGAGAAAAACCGGCATGTCTTAGAAATAAAAGTTCGAAGACAGACTGTGACATTTACTAAACCGAACTGGGCACACGTGGTTGTTTATGGCCCACTACCTCCCAAAGACAGGAGGCTTGTGTCCCAGCAGTGTAAACACCTATAGGCTGATAATGATTATGATGAATTCTGTTCGAGTACCTTTAGTGTTTAAGCATACTGTAAGCATAATCAGACTATAGTTTTTCCATTGCTGGATTACAGACTTAATCTCTGTAAGAGGGACTGTGCTATTTGGTTCTGAAACATTCTATCACTCAAGCCTACTTTCAAACTATGGTGAATCACAGTACAATTTTCGCACAAGCGTTAATCACATCCATTTGTCGGGGTTACGTAGTACACTCGAAATATACTTACGGCAAGAACCTCTGTCAGTATTTTGTGCAAAAAGCACCCTAAACATTCTCAAGCATAGTATAAAAACAACTTGAGATTCGAATGCAGTAAAGTTGAAAATTGTGCGGCAGTTCGACTGCGACAAAGTCCCACATAAGACGGTCTAAGTAACCAGTTCCTTCAACACGTAAATTCCAATTCAATTTAAACTAACTATCACATTGTTGGTTCATAAATCTTTGCAATCTTTTCTCTTGCAAAGTTTGCGCCACCAAAGGTTGCAGTCTGAAGTTTTATTAAGTTACCTTAAGGGGAATGCTCCAACCAGCCCGCGAAATTCAAAATTTCTTGCGTTTTTTTGCAATTTGCAAAAAAAACTAGGAATGACTTTTTCTGTTTTTTTTTGTTCTTAGGGTTTTATGAACTTGGAGGGTTGTATTGGTGATTTTGATGATAATAATTCTGTAACTACATACGTCTTACAACCGCGAATGATATTTTAATCAAAATAAAACCTAGCAATAGTCTGCGAATTGCAAAAAACGCAAGTTTGAATTTCGCGGGCTGGTTCACCTTAAGGTGAGTACATACTGGGAGGACTAGCGTGCAATGTAACAGCTGGAGTTTGAGTATTTCATCAGCCCAATGTTTGAGGTGAGTGACGGTATGCCGAATTTTTATGTTACAATTTTATTCGTGTCGCTGACAAAATGTTCTTTTAGGTGTTAACTTGCCACATAGTAATATGTAGTGGAAAATTTGTTCTCTCGACAGTGCATTTACAATGAATTAATCACTTTCATAAATGCTCACTCGAGCTGTGTAACGTCGGTTTTTATACCTGTGATGGTTTCAGCAACTATTTAACTGTCATGTAATTTCAACTCAGCTCAACAACGAATTTTTTCTACATAGCGTGCTGTCTAAGATATAAATATCGAAAACTCAAAAATCGTAAACATGGTAAATATCCGTTTTAAATCTAAACAATAGTTGTACTGACTAGTTTAAAAACATATCATCAAAGTAGAGTCGGCATAATAGCGAGTGATCTAAGGAAGTATTATATTATTGAATCTAGACAGTGCCTTACATGCTTACCCAATAAAAAAATACCAACAAGGATGTTGCCATGGCTGAGGTCAACTATTGCATACTCCAGGTGTGATTTCCTCCTAACATTGGTGAGAAAACAGGTGTTACTATAGCAGTAATATTTACAAATTTCCAACAAGTTTGTGTACAGTTCACAGCGCTATTGGAGTGACGTCCGGGTGAATGCTGGTTTATTCATTCGTCTGCATTTGAAATTCCCTTCTTTGGTTGAAACTGTTGTTTAGTATTGTCTTCGATTGAAGGAGTACTTGTCAAAAGGAGTGCTGCGGGAGGACTTTGAGGGGACTGTAAATAAATAGTAATAAATGGAAAACTGCACCATTACTGAATCCACCATTTATTCAATAAAATATAATTATTATCTTGGAACTTGAATTTGCCGGTCATGTCAAATCACACCGCGCTGACATACGTCACCCTGACTTGTCTCTGCTTGCTCCACTATGGATGTACCACGATGCGTAGGGTTGGGATTCCAGTCACCGATTCACGTTTAACAATAGTTACCAGTCTTACTCGCTTTTACTTACTGAAGTATGATGTATAATTATGTTAATACAAAACTAAGTACAGTAGAATTGTATTGAATTATCGTCATCATTGATAGGTTTCTTCGACTCTTAGCTGATATAGGTACCTATAAAGATTTAGACCCTTGAGTGATAAGAAAGTTTTGATCTTGAAAGCCTAAGTTCGATTCTATGGACAGGCATAGCATCTTTTTATCAGTAGCCTGGTTTTATGCTATAACGATGGTATTGGCAATAGACTCAATCCCTTTGAAATAAGACTAATACCTATGGGTAAGCATTGAGCTATTATTACTAAGTATAGAGACGACACCACGTATCACCACTGTGTCCCATCCAGGATGAGCGCACAAGTTCATTGAGTTGTTTGACAGCTCTGTGACGTGCTCTAGGCGCGCGCACTCATACTGGATGGGACACAGTGGTGATGCGTGGTGTCGTCTCTATACTTAGTAATAATAGCTCAATGTGGGTAGGTAGGATTTAATTATAATGTAAGTTGACCTTTGCCCTCCTGGGTCTGCGCCCAGTTCCTGGCCACCTACACACTGCTATTTTCGGCACTGAACATTAATCCCAATTCTCCCCTCTAATTAGTACATTACTAATCAGTAGGTCATTGTAAACACGTGTGCCGTATGTTGACCACAGATTCAACAGAATGTCACGTAGTTGTAATGTGAAGCAAAAACGACAACATGGCTAAATGGCTGTATGACCGGTGGCTAATGGTTATAGCCGGGATAGCTGAACGATGCTTTGTTTGCTAGGTTGTAGAATTGAATTTTGCTTATTTATTTATTTGAAGATACTGGACACACATGAAAAGGGTCTAGAACAAATTCTATTCTATTACTGATCATAAAAAGTTGCAAACAGATTAATAGAAATTGATGAATTACAGTAATAATATTGTAGAAATAGACATTTGGAAGAATGTCTTCGTTAACCGACTTAGAAAGTAGACGCTCTGGTCTATACAGATCGTACGGGCAAAATAAATGTTATTTAAGCTGGCACATACAAACACAGGCCTTTACCGACCTGCCTGCGCCGATTCACACGGGTAAGGCATTTGCCGGTCCGAGACCGTGGGACTGTCTCATCAGGTCGCCTTGAATCTGGCACGTAAAGATCACCGGTATTATATTGAAAGGTCACCGTGGAGTTTAGTCCGTAACATTCTGACACTCCCTCCCACCCCACACTGAGTGGGAGCACTCATTTGATGATTTTGTCACGATAAAAAAAAGCATTTTTGCCGGTATAGGATGTCTAAAATTAATGAACTATGTCAATTATGAATATTAATTATAAGAAATACTTAACATCTAAATGCGTCCAACAAATCGGAAGTCGTGATTGTTACTCTAGGCCACTTTTCCGGTTTCTTTATTTAAGTGTTACCTGCACCGATCAGTACATATCTCCACTTACCCTGTTTATTTATAAAAGCACGGGTTAAAACTAGTTACTATGTACAAATATGAAACGTGTTCTCGTCAAGTTAGCCTTTAATTTCGCCGTAATTTTCTTTTCTTACCTATTAGGTAGGTTCTACTTACACTCGAAATGACTTTAGTACTTTTAATGTCGGTCTCTAGTACCTAAGTTTTAATATAACTACCTTCTTATTACACTAATTTTGTTAATGGCTTTTATCTTCTAAAGACGAAATACAAATCTCGCAAAAGTATTTTTTGTTTGCTTCTACACTGCTTAATCAAAAGTCTGACAACCAGTCTGACTAAAGGGTATTAGGTATTTTTTAAGTGTGTTGTGGAGGTCAGATAATCACTCGATACAAAATAATAATGTTATTCAGCTGCATACGGTTTGACAGGGAGCCGAACTAAACATAGGAAAAGGCTGGGCAGATGATGATAATTGCTTAAGGTGACCGCAGACCTAGCCGCACCGCAGTCTCCGCAGTCATCATTTTCTTGGCACTTATGCGGCTACTGCGATGCGGGTGAGTGTGCGAGGTTTCATACAACTTCATACCAAGAATTCGTAATGCGGGGAGTGCGGAGACTGTGCGGTGCGACGACGGTGCGGCTGCGTTTACCTTTATAGTCCGTCACAGCCGAGGGTTTTTTATTAATAAGGATAATATACGCAGCGGTCTAATTCCAATGGGAATGGTATAATATTGTTACCATCCTTGCACAGTTCTATCGTATCGCCATCGTTCTTTGCATTAGGAACATTTCTAGATAAATAAAGTAAACACAAGTAAAAATCCGAATTTATATCAGTAATAAAATGCATATCCAACAAGAAAGGAATGCTAATGCCAGCAGGACATTTTTTATTTAAATTTCGTCCAACTTTATAGCCCATATAAGGGCGATACAGCCGTAATTCAAGGACACTTGTCCCGTATCGGACACACGTAATCCCACTAGGGAGGATTTTACGCGGTCCAGGATTGGGAGCTCAGCCGTCCAGTTAACTGATGTACCTAATATGTCCAGAATTGTTTTGGACCCCTGGGGCAAGAGTACCTCAGTTCCTACTCTATGTTTGTGTACTTCAATTACGGTAATTGGATTTGTAATTTGATTTCCCGAAGTACGAGTACCAAAATGTTTGAAATCTCACTGTCAAAAGTTCAGTGTAATGAGTGTTGGTCCAAATTAAACACGCTTTAGTTCAACACAATTTTATTGTTTCATTACAATTTCAGCCTTGCTTTTATAAATAGTTTTATACATTATTTACATCACAAACCTCTTTCTTTTCGAGTACAAATTCCGTAAAAAGTTTTCTTCAAATTTTGTTCAATATTAATTATCGTTACAATTTTGTGTAGAATATGAGAAAATAATTTTTATTTATGATAATAATGATAACATGGGTTACGATAGATACAGATGTGGATCCAATGAGGAAATTAAATGACGTGGACCCTAAATCAATTGCTTACAATAACGATCATAACATTCTCAAGTGATTGTCTGTCGAGCTACAATCACTTTTCTCGTACTGTCATTGTCGAGAGAGGCCTAAACTATTAGCTAATTGCGAACACCGAGCAACTACCTCATCTTGTAGGAGGCTAAATGACATGGCTATTAATATGAGTCCAAAAACTAGGTAGGCACAACACGCGATCATTTGAACGTACTCGCTTTTGGTGTGTTCTGTGCTTTGTTTTGTTGTGAGGAAGCTGGTGGGGACGAAGTCTCCGAAGCCGATTGTGGCTAGCGCTATGAAGCAGAAGTACGCGGCATCGAGGAAGCTCCAGTTCTCCCAGGCGGAGAAGATGGCGGCGCCAACGCAGATGTAGGCGAGGAGGAGGAACAAGACGATGCCGACGGGAATGTGGCAGTGCTCGATCCCGTGGTGGATGTGATGCTGAACGCTAGTGGATGCACTACTGCTGGGCACGGTACAACTCTTCATCTTATGGTTCTCTTCATTCCAAATCAAAGGCACTCGTGACGGGGTGTCGTGTGGACATATTCTGTAAACGATATAAAAATTCAATTTTTTCAAAGTGCAACTCCCAGCATAAAAAGTTTTTAATAAAAACATTTTTGATCAAAAGTTCTGTTTGTGAATATGAAAAAATACTGGAATAACTCGGCTGTTAAAAAAATAACCGTTGCAGTTTTATGATTTTTATTGGATTGATTGTTTTGACCGGGTTGGATTGTGAACCTGACACCGGATAAAAATCGAACAACATACTGCACTGTTACTAAAAGAGAGTCCTGTATGTTTGTTTAACAATATTTATTAGCAAATACTGACTACAGCAAAACTATCAACCAAATAAAGCTTTAAGTTGTAAAAGTGATTTTTTGCATTTATTAGTATGTGCATATTCTAATTTGATGTTAGAATAATTGGTAGTAGCCCGCAGTTTTAAACCGTGTTGATGCGAATAGAGTCGCTCCTATATGAGCCCTAAACACCACCAGTAAATATTATGGGTGGACCTACCATATCACTGCAGACGCCAGCATATCAAACTATTGTATTCAGTCGAATTTTTCCAATGGAACTTCCTGTATTGGGATAAAGTAAATTAATTTTAAAAATGACACTTTGGAGTAGGTTGATATGTCAGCGAGTACCTACGTTGCAGAGTATGACGTCATCAAATTCTCGAAAAAAATAAAAAAATGCACTCACGACTCATCAGGATCTTCTGAATCGTCCAGGTCATCCTGACTTCTGTTCATCTGCAGTTCTCCACACTCCTCAGCAATCAGCTGCTCTATGACGGCTCCTCTAGGCCTCTGCATGGTAGACCGGCCTCTGCCTCGCCCTGGGCCATGGACTGTGGCCAGGCATTTGGAACTGCCCATGGATTTCTTGCGGTCTAATGTCTGAGTCTGGAGTGATGATGATGTGTGTGGCTCTGGAGGGAAGAATTTACTGATTAAGATTTTGAAACGAAATCACAATTGAAAGTGAAAACAAAGGGCAGGATGACAGCATCAGTTAATTGCAACTCTAATAAGTCCGTCATTAGAGTCCACACACCATTAATTTGCCATTACAGTCTACTGTTCCACAGTTACAGTTTTGAACGCATCAAAACTCGGAACTCGAGAATTATGGCATCAGAACTTTAAAAAGTGTACCGTTATTGTGTATTTAAAAAGTTGCTTATTCGTTAATTTTGGCTTACAAAATAAAAAGCATACGGTTGTAGTACTAGAGTGACGAACTAATTGTTTTTTTTTCAGTCATCACGCCTATTGTTATAATTATTGAAACTATTCTATCACACCCCTCCTCACTTCATCAATCCACAGAACATCTTTATCAGGCTATAATATTTATTAGCGAAGAATGTCCGATGTAATTGAAGTCTACCGCCTACATTAACAAAAAAAAACCATTTCACTACCTATGGTGTGTCACACAGTAGTAGTTAAACTGCTTAAGAAAAAATACAAACATCAGACGTGGATAGCTACTATCATTATATTTTAAGCGGGTATATACATGAGTGTCTGATGCTCACAACCGGTACATGCATTTGTGATAATGACCTAGCAATCCTCTTGTATGAGTTCCTCATTATTTTGAATGATCAATCAAAGTGAATTTGTGATTTGTGGTGTCAGTTGGCTAACCACAAATCACTCATTGCACTTAACTCTAAATATTCTAAAATCATTTTTTGGTTATATAAATGGTCGGAAGATGTCAAAATTATAGAGCTTTTTTTATTCTGTTCACCAAAAGCATCTACGGTAACGTTAGCAACATCTTCACTTCACACAGAAAGTATCCAATTACTGCTAAATTGTCAGAACTATAATATTTTACTCAAAGATTTCTTTGAAAAGAAAGTTTCGAACCGCGGGCAGGATTCGAACATGCGACCTTCGGATTCGGTACATCCGAAGCGAAACGTCAGCGTCACCTTAAGACGTTAGAAATGTAATGAAGAATTCGCCGCGGCAGGAAAGATCCTCGGTAGCTCGGTTGGAAATGAGCGTCGGATATACTGAATCCGACGGTCGCAGGTTCGAATCCTGCCCACGGTTCGAATTTTTCTTTCCAAATAAAATCTTCGTCAAAACTATGTTCTAAAATAATGTTTGGAATTGCGCATTTAGTGAGTTGTGATGCGAGGATCAGGATTATAACTATGTTTCAAAGTTCTGCTGAACACTCACCATCAGCCAAGGCACTGCGCTTCACTCTACCCAGGGTGGCTGCCCTAGCTGGACTGGCTGGGGCTCTCTCAAAGACCTGAGAGTACTGCCCCCTGTCTCCAGCCCTGGCCTTCACAGTGCCAGGTGACCTGTGACTTCTTGGTGGGAATGACGTGTACTGGTTGTGTTCAGCTGGTTGAGGAAGCAGGCGCTGCTGCTCATGAAGTTGAAGGTAGTTCTCCGGCTGTAGAAAAGAGAGTAAGCAGTGAGAATTTAACGAAAGTTTGGGGAAAGCAAAAAAAAAAGTAAAAAAAAAACTGGATTGGCTAGTCAGATGTTTTTTTTTATAGCCTATCTTGTGTCACACTGCTGGGCAAAGGCCTCCCCTTTCTCCTTCCAAACATCTCTATTTTGGGCTATTTCTGGCCACGTCTGCCCCGCGAACATGATCAGATCGTCACACCACCTCCGCCGCGGTCGACCTCGACGGCAGATGTTAACTCAATTTATTTAAACCTTACTGTCATCCTTCGAGAAAATAATAGCTTGACCTTAAGACTATTATGATCAATACTGGTTGTATTGATTAATTTTAGGTCTCATCATGCTCTGGACTGGTAAATCATCAAATTATTCCTACTCTAGTTGGAACGGGCAGCACCGTCTTACTCACACTAACTAAAACCTACCCTGTTCCTTGAATTGCCCCTTGTGTTCTACTTGTAAAAAAGTATTTGGAAACCTTTCGAATGCTTTTTTATTTCATTTCATTGCATTTCTGTATCATTTTTTTAGTGCACTACAGAGCTGCATTTCTTATTTTCAGACAGTAAATTTACCAAATTAATTAAAACTTTTAAATATTTGACAGCTATTTGCGACGTTGACAACTTTCTGGTTACGTGCCCTTAACACATTCTCGCAACACCTAACTGCACTATTAGGCGTGACAATTGAATAAGCAATTTATTTCTCCGACTTTATAACTTTTAATGAAAAGTTAAGAAAGACAATTCACTTTTCTTGGAAGCTGAAAAGACAGTGCCAAGCCGGAGAATCTTGCTTTATAAATAAGACTAAAATAAAGTTTTAAATCTCCTTTCTTCGAGACGCTTACTCAGAAGCACGTTATTATTTCAGCTGCAGTTCTTTTCATCCTTCGGACTTGAAGAGCTGTGACGTATTTTCCCGTCCCACCTAAATGACTACCTTTTCTATTGTCTATTTTACTTTGTATACTGTGTCATTGTCTAGTATGTTAATTACCTGTTTTAAGTCTGTGGTTGGCACACACTTGCGTGGTTGTGATATAGTCTGTACCATGTAATTACGGGCGACCGTTACCGTTGTGATTAAGGCAAGTACCACACATTGTTCATCGGGAAGGTCTGCCTGGGACATTAATAGGCTGCTAGTTTGCTACCTAGATTTAAGGTTGACGCACATTTGCGCACGATACAAATCGAATTACATTTTCTTTCTTTATTAATTTTCTGACGAACAGTCTTAACTTGAGACGCTTAAAATTAACTAACAACAGTTTTTTTTTAAATAGCAAACACGACACCGACAAAGTTACTATTTTGGAAGCTAGATCTCTTATGAGATATCTAATGAGATATATATAGAAAAAAGGATACATTTTTTCTCGGCATTTATCTTTTTTCTCGAAGGAAAAATTTCTTGACAGAAAATCTTAAAAAGGGCACACGGCTTGTTTTTAATTGAACCCCAATCAGTGCTAAAATCCTACGAATCACAGAGAAAAAGAACGAAACGAAACGAACGAAAGAACTTTGTAGTCAGATTTTAACTACAAAGTCAGAAAAAATACAACAAGTCAATTAATCTAGCACCGGTTTCTCTTTTTAAATGTACGTTCAGACGCCAGAACATCAACCTTCCTCAATCTTTCAACTTTAATACATAGAAGATACTATTGTGATTCGTTGAAACCTTATCACAATAGAATAAAGTTAGTGTTTGATTGGTAAAATTTGACAGATTGAGGTAGGTTGACCTACTGGCGTCTATACAATTATTAGTTCAAACATATTTCCCTATAAGAATGGCTTGCAAATATGATTAACGTTTAAGTTTTACGTAACACAGCGTTTAGTAACTACATAAAATAAACTTCTAAGCTTTATTAAATCTGCAGAAGTAAATTAAATACAAATGAAAAATTAACAATTAAAAATGACAAAATCTGATTTTTAGCAAGTTGTACGGTTATACGTTAGTCTTTAAAATCTTTGAGATTCAGGACGTTTGTGCGAAGAGCATAATTATACCTAAATAAATACATACCTACTTCAAATAGGTACGGGACATATATACTACTCAAAAGAAAATAAGGGCCAACTGATTTTTGTCGATTTATTTAATAATATTTAAATATTACTGGTTATAATGACTGAATCTGATTAATATTAACGATTTTACTTGGAAATACACAAAAATTAAGTTGTTATTCCAATCAATCGTTAAATTAAACGAAATTGAATGAAAAGTGGGGAATTGCAGGAATGTGTCAACTTACACAAAACATAAAAAACTCGAAAAAATAACGTCTTTAATGTCCCAAAGTGTTCTTTAAAGCTTCTCTTTTAACTCTGTTCTCTCTGGGCTACTCATTTTAATGGAGGTGGAATGTTCAGGATTTAATACCAAACATTTTCTTTGGGATTCTCTACCAGCAAGTTTTCAGACAATTAATGAGATCCAGCTGGGTGTTGATGGGAATTTTACTTTCTATTGCACTCCTCTTTAACTCATCTTTTAACTGCTGAATAAAACTTAGTTAAAAATCCTGAGTAGCCACTGTAACATCGTAATTCGAACGTCAGCGAATGTATGCACTGTTAGTCGCGTCGTGTTCGCTGGACCATTATCCTGCTTGAAGATGAACTCAGGTACTCGTTGCTGTGCGAATGGGATAATGTGGAGTTGCTCCACATTCGCTATGCAATTTTGAGCAGTTACAGCAACGTTATTACGAAGTGCGAGCTCAGTTTTGCGTGATAGAGACAGCCGCCCCAGAGCATAATTCAGATCTCATCGGAACAGTCTGTTGTAAGAGTGCAAGGATCTGAAACCTGTTGTTTAGATCTTCTCTACACTCTAATGAATCAGTCTTTATAAAAAAAAAATAAGCCTGCAGTCATAAATAAAAAGCAATGAAGCCCATTCAAAACAGTTAATAAATTTTTCTCTTTGCAAATGTTTCACGATTTGCACCATACGCTCCAGTTAACTGGAAGAGAACCAAGCAACTTCTTGAGTATTGTTAGTCTTCATGGAGTCGATTCGGAATAGTCTAGTCACTTATAGGGGTGCCTGTAGCTCAACGCAATGGAGTTTGTACGTCCGCGCGGTAGATTTTCGCTCTATTTGCGCGGTTAATCAAACTTTATGGTCTGCTTAGGCTTTACTTACTTACTTTCTTCCTGGATCACGGCGTCTGTTGATATTACCCGTCTTTTGAGACCAGTTTCAAACTTTTTGAACCACTGGTTGGGAATATTCCACCATAAGACCTACCTGTTCTGGCTATGCCCCCCCTGGATTAAGGTAACACCCCAAGTGGCTGTTTTTGCATCCATATGTCTCCGACTAAATGGCATTATGAGATTAAACAATCGTTATAGCCTACTTGCTGTATAAGTCGAAGAAAACTCCGTTAGAAGTTTGAAAAATAAAAAACACCAAACCGTACATTCGAAGAAATCTTAAATATCTAATTAAAAAAAAGTTATGAATTTCCAATTATGCAGTAGAAACAATATTAATACTTGAAAGAAACCATAACAAGGTATTTACCATCTATTATGTACACAGAATAAGAGTGATACTTGATTAAAGTGCAATTTAATAAGTGGCCCCTATTTTGTTTTGACGAGTATATAATAACCGCACTATCTACTTTCAGTAAACTACTCTTCCGCTATAATTGTTTTATTTTAGCGCCTCTATTGTAATGATAAATGATGTTTATTTAGCAAATTGGTTTTGGCAAACTCTTTTACACGACAAAAAACACTATTTTTAAAAACTAGATGAGGTCGGTGTTTCGTACCTGACTACTCTGAGAAGAAACATCCGAAACAAACTCAGAGGTCACAGTAAAGTCCAGACAATTTCGTATTAGTTATATGAGAACCATGCAGGTGTCTGAGTTGTTCTTTTGAAGAAAGAACCACACAGATTTGAGTGGGCCTGTCCAGTCAGTGCAAGCATGTGTCAGTTACCGTGTAGCTCAACTCATAACACAAGGAGCTCAACTGTACGAACGAGGACCTAATCTATCCTTCAAATTATGACGTCACATAAACGTGGAAACTCGTAGGAAAATATTAAATAACACCTACTTGATATTTCTTTGCTGTGGATAACTGTGAGTCCACCTTTAAAACATCTACCCGGTTTTAAAGAGGTCTCGTTTCACTGGCGTTTTTCTTTTGTTATGAAATTCTGTGTATGAGAATATTTTGTAGTGTTTAAATAACGTCGTAGTAATAAAGTTTTCAACCCGGTATTTTTAACGTTTTTATGCGATTTTATTTATTATTATAAATACAATCGCATTATACGCGTTATAAAAAAAGCTCTAAAAATAAGGAAGGTAAAAAAAGTTTGTGATCAAAAAATAATTGAACTGTTTCATATTCTTAAATTCTAAAGTTTTAAATAAAGGAACTAAAAAGAAGAAGAAATCACATTAACAAAATAGATTTCGATTAAACAAAGTGATCGCAAACTGTTTTTAACGTGTAGTCTAGAACATTAATTTAACATGGAATATCGAGCATTTGCATTACTCAAACGACATTTCTAGCATAACGTTCGATGTTTTATTACATCTTTACAACTGACCTCTCCATCCTTTCTCCAGGTATTAGGCACTTTCCTCTTGGTAGCCCTCAGCCAGGCCAAGCGCGCTAATCTGGCCAATGATGCTCCTAGTCCTGCTAAACATGCCAGGGTCAGAGGCACTCCTGCTGCAGCATACGCTACTGTGGCTGCACGGCCGGCAGCAGTTCTTGGAGAGACGTTGCCGTATCCTGAGGATGAATAGTGAGTTTCATAACAGGGAAATTGCCAGTACAGCACAGTAAAGGCTCCCTCCCACAGGCACGGTACACAACACACCACCACAAAACGCCACCATCGGATATTTCCTGTAGTTTTCATACGCTTCTAGCTTCTCGTGGCGGCCTTTTGTGGTTGTGGCCAGTGGACCGTGTGCGGCGACTTTAAGAGGTACACATTAATCTTCGAAACGAAGTCAAACTAGCTGAGCACAGTCTGTGGATGGGTGACAGCTGCGTCGCGACTCGTAAACATTTTTTCGCATAGAAAAATTTGACTGCGAGGACTCCAACCTGCGTCTTTCCGAAAAAAACGATAAAAAGACTTCTTTGTTGAAGCACTTTAAGCAGTTAGTCTTAACTTTCTTTCATAGGTCATTGACTATCTTTGCAGATATTCTTATCATGAAAATGAATAGTATTTAAATACATCCGTAGGTAGAGCTTGTAAGCACCAAAATAATTATGTTCAAAGCTTTTTTTATCCAATAACTAGCTGTTGCTTGCAGCTCCATCCGGGGTTATCTTCAGTTAAGCTTTTGTCAAACAGACAGGCGAAACAAACGCTTCGGATCGCATTCGTCTAATGCGTCTAAAGCGTTTTAATATGTAATGTATGGAATTGTTTTAAATGAATTGAATTGCCCCATTGAAAAACGAAAACAGTCCGATAGCCTATAGCTTCTTCTAACAATTCCAAACAAAAACGCTTCGGCACGCATTCGTTTCGCCTGTCAGTTTGACAAAGGCTTAATTATATTTCATGTAAAACCGACAGTAGATAGCTTATACTTGTGAAGGAGTTACATATTATACCAATCCATAAACTACACCTGATACTTACCTATTGTAGTAATAAGTGTGATACAATAAATCAGTGATCCAGAGAAGGTCCACTTGGAGTCCATGGCTAGTTCTGGTGGTTGGGTCTCTGGGGACTGCCTCGCAGCTGCCACAATGGATGACTCGAACTTCCGAAGTTGCTCGTGGACCAGCCGCGTCCAGTTGCGTTCATATAGAACGTTCAGGCGTTCTGTAACAATGGAAATGGTGATTTTTATTAAATGTTATTTGTATTTTGTTAGATTGATGATCCTCATTGTCAATAAAGAAGATTTTTTATGTAATTTTGTTGTGTGTAACAATATTTATGGTGCCCATGTGGCAAATTCGTAAGATCTTTAGAGAATTGTCTAAAATAAGGTTAAAGCATATTGACTTCTATTTTTAAAATAAATTATCTTTGTTAATTATAAAGAAGGCAGTTTGCAAAATAATGGTAATTATGAGTTTGTTATTTTTACAGTTGCTCAACTTATAATTATTATTTCCTTGCCTTTTAAAAAAATATTTACAATTACTATTTAATTGGTACTATGAAATATCAATCAATTTCGTATACAATATTTCAGATTCATCAAACACGATATCCATTTCCAATTTATTTTATTTAACAAACAGTCATCAAACGTCCAATTAATAATCCAGAAGAAACCCGTCCCAACCGTTTACAATTATTACTAAGATTAACTGTTAACCCGACGCTGGGATTGGCCATCAAGCACCAAGTGTTGACGATAAGATCTCCTTTGAATAAACTAGGGATGTACGGTAGTTGATCCAAAAGTATCGATACAAAAGATTGAAACGGATCGATCCGATACTCGCTACTATACAATCGGATCGCTTCGATTCTATTTTTCTAGTAGCTTTTTCTGGGATGCATGATATTATTTACATTTGTATCGATACTTTGTAATTGTACTTTTATTTTGACACCTTTAAAGTGTGAAATTGTTGAAAGCCCACCTAAACGTCTTCTTTTTTTGTATTATTTTGCATTGATAGATCATGCAATTTAAGGCAATGTGGTACTTTTTAATCGTGGTAAAACCATCATATACGTCCTCCCGCACAGGCCAGGATAGGAGGGACTGTCAGACTTGTACTGACTAGAATCCACGGACTCCACGGTATCCGACGGTATACTGACGGTTACTTGTCTAGAAAGCGGGCACTCGCCCTGGCGATATGTCTTCACCGCATAGCAATGTGCTATTTATCGATACTGCCACAAGATTTTTATATCGATACTATAAAGTATCGGGTCTTACCGTCCATCACTAAAATAGACTATTATAATTTCGATGGACGAGAACTCAAATTAACGAGCCCCACAATCAAGCTTTGTTTAGTTTAATCAAAAGTGAAAAGTACCATTTAACTTTTAAGGGCTATACTTTGTTGGTAACGACCTGATTTTGAATAGATACTTTTTAGAACTTGATTTATCGGATTTTGATTTTCAATTTTGACTTTTGTGCGGATTTATACAAGGCTGTTGGGTTTGAAGAATTAGTATGTTTTATTTATTTCTTTAACCACTTATATTCACAGATAGTTGTTTAGTCATGTTCAAAGAGTATATCGCAGGTATGAAATTTAATATTTTATTTGATTTGATTTGTTTTCCATATTGTATGTTTCTCTAACTAATATTATAAGTGTGAAAGTTTTCAAAGATGGACGTATGGATATTTATTACTCACAATTATGTTAATTTTCTATTAACTATTGTTGAATTTTTTATGTCATGAATTTTCCAAATAAATTATTGTTATAAAAACTTCCTTTTTATTATAACGTACACAATCAGTACTTTTGCAAAGCGTAATTAATTTATTTGCTATTCCATTTCAGCATAATAATAATAAACCGAGAGTTAGTAAATTAATTTCTCAATTATAATAGGTATGTAGAGAATATTCTACGAAATTGAAATAATTTACTACAAGCGTTATTGCTGGACAAAGCTTTGATCTCTAATTTCTTAGTACTTGGCTGAATATTACGAATTTCAATTTATATTACGGAGCGACGTTTATTATATTACGACGTAAAATATGTTCGATGAATAGAACCTATTGTAAAAGACTTGGTTTTAGTCGTTTTCCTAAGTTTTCTATTTTTCTTTTTCTGAGTCTTTTTGACGCCTTTTAACGTATATTTAAAGTAAATATTTCGATTTTAAAACCGAAAATAAATTCGTTTCACAAAATTTATAATATTTACTAGTTAACAATCTAAACTAATATTGTTGTTGTTTGCTGATTTGCTAGAAAGCGCTAATCTCAGGAACTACTGGTTCAAACTGAAAAAATATTTTGTGCCCCGAGCAGCGAGGTAAAACAGCTAGATTTTTTTATAACTATGACAGATATACTTATTGTGCTTTTCGACAAAAATGGACCTAAATGCTAAAGGATGCTTGAATTTTCGATACAAAATATTTTATGGCGTATGTTTACATTATGTTTACAACACACTCTCTAGCCTCTGTTCTAACTCGTTAGTGTAGGTCGCGAGACTTATTTCATTACCGTGACCCCGGAACATAAAGGGCTATTGAAGGACACCGTGGATTTTAGTCAGTACAAGTCTGACAGTGGGTGGGAGGACTCATTTGATGATATTACCACGTAAAAAAAGGCTTTTTTTAAATTAAATGTAAAATTTCTAGTAAAATTAATATAAGAAGAACCTCAAGCGGCGGAAATATAGTAACTTGAGTAGTAACTATATTTTTGCGCCGTTTGGGGTTGAAACTATGGGGCCATGGGGTCCGAGTTATCACAGCCTCTTCAGAGACCTTTCCAAAAGGCTAGTTGACGCTTCCCGTGACCCAAGAGCTGGCTTTTACCTTGGTCAGAGGCTAAGAGACTGGCGGCGTTGCCTCTTTGAATGGCTATTCAAAGAGGCAACGCCGCCAGTCTCTTGGGCACTTTACCGGCTGACAGCGTTGAGGAGGAATTTTTCGATGCTTTGTAATATTTTAATTTAGTTTTTGGTTTATGTACAGTGTATTTTTTTTCTTTTCTTGTTTTTTTTTTAAATTAATTAGGTGTAATTTATTTATTTTTGTAATACGTAGTGTTAAGATGGCATGATAATAAAATAAAGATCATTTAATAAATATTAAGAGGCAGGTAGTTATTTTTAAATTTTTAAACTACAGAAAAAATCTCTCCTTTAAATATCCAATCTTGGTTCACAATAAATTGGATCAGCTAAGTCTACAAGAATAATATCAAACAATTTATCCGGGAAAGTCCAATTAACCGGACTGTCTCAAGTTGTTTCAATTAATGTAGGTAAATCTGATTTATGTCCAGTAAAAGATAATATTATCCTACAATATCAAACAAATCCTGCTGAAATTCTCCAACATTTTGCAAAATTGACGGACACCTGCTTCAAAACCCCTGTTTTTGATATTTGATTAAAAGTGATTTCGCGGTAAAAATCGTGTGTTTGATTTTTGTGCATTATTGTTATTTAAACGAGACATTTAGCATGTTTCAAAATGGCTTAAATTTTTGTGATCATATAAATTGATGAACATACAAGAACTTTTAAGTTGCCAAAAAGAAAATCCATCATTCTCAGTCTTAAAACGTGATAACTATAGGCTTCTTCCCTATTCAAAGCATAGATCTTCATGGACAACAAAGATCAAGAAACTCCATGGAAACTCTTTTAAAATTGTAACCTAAACGGTAAATTTTTAACCATTGATCCGTCCTTTCTTTTAAGCAATCCTGACATCTATATTAAATAATCTCTTAAACATGAAACAACTTTTAATTAACAGAAGGAACCAAACAAATCATTGTTCGAAATATTTCTCTTAAGCTGATTTCAGACTCGCTATACTATTGTGCTATAAAGTATAGCAAAGAAGGACCTAATACTAGCAAGCCAATAATGTATAGTACAGTACAATGTGAATGTGTCCATAACAATTTAGGGAGCGCGATATTATTGTGCTATGAGCTATACAACGTGTAACGTTAAAAGCGTAAAACCTCTCGTGGGGTAACTCAGCACATGCTGTATTTTGGAAATTCGCAAAAACAAAAATTGGTTTTTCATACAACAATAAATGAAAAACCATTTTTTTTTGCGAATTTCCAAAAGTCTTAGAACAAACATTGTTCAGTAACATGTGCTGAGTTACCCCACGAGAGGTTTGGCGCTTTTAACGTTACGCGTTGTATACTATATGCTATTAGTATTATAGTATAGTCTGAAATCAGCTTTAGGCAAAAAAGTTATTTTCCTTAAGTTTCTAAAATCTTTTCTACGTGATCAATCTTCTGAGCGAATAATTTGCATTCCTACTGATTAGTCTGTAAATAAAGTTAGCTCGATTTTACTTTGTCTACTTTCGATTAATTGAATTCTTGGTTTTAATCTGTTGAACTTAAACATTGGAGGGTTAATTGGATGTACGGTTGAGGTGTTCGGTTAACTATATTTTACTAGTTAATTGTAGATATTAGAGAGGTTACGGGGCTATTCTAGAAGGGTACTGCGGCCCTGGATCGCTAAGGGTGTTTCTTTATACAGGTTCGGCTTAAGCCAGTCAAGAATGGCTATACTTTCCAGTCCACCCAGGCTAGCTCTCATTTCAGAGTTACTAACGTAAGAAAAAAAATGTATGGAAAATTATCTTTGAAGATTCCAAACGAAACGATAGACTGATATCGGTCAGACAAAAAAGAAATCATATTTTATTTAAAACATAAATTCATGTAACTAATTTGATACTTTGAATTTTTAAGTAGGTACGATAAAGGTTCTACCTGAAATCACAGAACCTTAGAATGAGCACCATGTTTAAATAGTAGAAACCCGACAATTATTTCCTAAATATTTCAACGAAATCCATGAGAATTTTCAAAGCATAGGAAGGTATCTGTACCCAAGAAATACTCAAATATTTCAATCTTTTTACCGTTAGCTACACCGTTTGCTGGGAGTCAGGGGGCCTACCAAGATATCTTAGAGCCAGAGTAGTTCCACTGTGGGAAAAAGACAGAGCTATACAAGTCGTCTAGCTCCATCTCGTTCCCACAGCGTAACCAACTACTCTCGTTTTAATATGTTATGGTAGGCCACAAGATATTGTTTTCTTTAGTTTCATAAGTCATGAGTTCATGACATGACAAATTATGACATTTTTCCAACGACGATAAATTACTAAACTCCGCATGCACGATCTAAGGAACACAAACTATTCTGTCAACTCGCTGAGGTACTACGTAAGCGAGGGGGCGGGGTACTGCGTTGTGGTTGGCTAACTCGAGGTCTGTTCTGTCTCAAGGTATGTTTAATGTTTACGGCTCACAGGAGTGGTCGAAATAAGACGGATATAAGACTTTTTTGCCTAATGTGTTGACAAGCATCATTCGCCTGTTATTAGGAGTCTAGTAATAAATATAATTATCGTCGTTGCATTTTTCCTTCAACTTTGTCGGTAAATAACTATTTAGGTAGGTATACAAAGTAAAAAAATCTATCCATCCACGACCAACAAGCTCAAGGCACCGCTTTTACTATAAACTAATAATGAAATAACAGTAGTTAAACGACTTTAAAATGCTCGCTACTTATTCATTGTATTAAATATCTCAAAGCGCACTACAAGTATCTAGTTTCGAACTATTCTCAGTAACGGAGGGTTTGTGTTTACTGTGATGCCAATAAAGGCTTGCACCTTCTTTAAAAGTGAAATAAAACTCCTTGTAAGGAAACTTCTTTAAACATTGACTTAACAAAAGGTAAGAAAGTATTTAAATTGTCTAGACTTAAGGTACAGTTTCACATAAATAAATAAATAAAATAAATATTCCACAACTATCACACAACGCCATCTAGTCCCAAGCTAAGCAGAGCTTGTGTTATTGGTACTACACAACTGATAAACATACTTATATATTTCTAAATACATACATAATATAGATAAATTACACCCAGACACAGAACAAATGATCATGCTCATCACACAAACATTTGTCCTGGGTGGGAATCGAACCCACGACCCCCGGCATAGCAGTCAGGGTCACTAACCACTAGACCAACAGGCCAGTCAATGCTATTAAAGAGCATGCAAAAAAGTAGTAGGCTCTTTAACGGTTTATACTTTTATGGCGGTAAAATCTAGGTGGAGCAGAAGGGACTGTCGGATTCACAGAATCCAAAATAAAAATCGAAATCCACTGTTTTCCTTCAATTGCCTTCAATTTCCTAGAGTCGCGGTTACCAGAGGCCAAATCATACGACTTCTGTATTTTATTTACAATGTACTTGAAGTATTTACTGCGTTTATTGTATGGAAAATTGAAAAAGCGCCTCTAGTGTATGAACTAAGAACTGAATTGTTTACATCAAATTCATGTCAAAGTTCCAGTTTTGTATGTCCCAAAAATGGGAAAAGTCATGATAGCCTTACTGTTTAGACAGTTCAAGTCAAATAATTATATATTAAGTAGATATAGTAAAATAGTATAATAATTACCTACTTTAAAATTGTTGATAAAATTTGTAATAAGTACCAACTGACTGGTTCCTTGCATTGTTAATGTAATTAATATTATTTATATGTTGCCGTGCCCTATCCGGGTTTCGTGTTGAAACTTCTACATTTCTATAACACCTAAACCTAACACATGAATGCAATAAAGAATTTGAGTTTGAGTTCCACGACCCCAGTAGTCTTCTATATACAGGGTGAATTTTTCAACTAGGCGTGGGTGGCTACTTTCGCAACTATAAGGAATATCGAAAAACGTTGAAAGGAGTCTCGAGGCCGATTTTGACGAAAACTAAAACTGCATCATTGGATTTTAGAAAAATCAAAAATCCTGGCCAGGAATCGAACCCGCTGATTTTGGAAAAAAAATCACAATCTGTATTATTTCACCGTTCCATAGTGTTGCTAATAGGCAACAAATTCTGGGAAGTAATCATATACGGCAAACTTAAGGAAATGGCTGATTTTTATGAAATTGCTATTTTTCCATGTTACTTTACATCTACTGAACCATTATTTATTCGAAATCATAAAATTTCATTGTTTTCAAAGTCTCACTAGATTTGACGTTTCAACAATCCTACTGTACTTAGCAATACGACATTATTGAGTTGAACTAAAAATAGCATTATTTTAAAGAAGAAAAGGTAACTTATGTTTCAAATACAGTCTTTGCCTTGAAGATAAATCAGTTTTTTTTGTAATTGTACGTTTTTCTTAAGTTTGCCGTATATGATTATTTCACAAAATTTGATCCTTATTAGCAACACTATCGAATGGTGTAATAATACAGGGTGTGATTTTTTTTCTAAAATCAGCGGGTTCGATTCCTGACCAGGATTTTTGATTTTTCTAAAATCCAATGATGCAGTTTTAGTTTTCGTCAAAATCGGCCTCGAGACTCCTTTCAACGTTTTTCGATATTCCTCATAGTTTCGAAAGTAGCCATCCACGCCCAGTTGAAAAATTCACCCTGTATATAAAAATGAAACCCGTTTTCCGTTGTCACGACATAACATGAAAACGGCTTGACCGATTCGGATAATTCTTTTTTTGTTGTGTTTGTAACCATCGGGACCGGGTTTTAGACCGGGTCCTCCACCCGTGCGAAGCCGGGACGGGCCGCTAGTTTGTAATAAATAATAACTAAAACCTTTTCTATCGTAACATACTTGATCTTCAAATTTTAAGCGTGCTACAATAAAATTAGGCATGCGCATTTTTAGCAAAATACGTACACACTATCTACTAAGTAGCAGTGACACATTAGTAGCACGTTTTTGTGCTACTAATCGGCAGGTGTTTATGTACTTACAGATTTGTTAGATGGAGACTACATAATAATTAAACAAAGGCAATTATTGAATATTTTAGGTAGTGGTCGTTACATTGGAAACCCTGAAGGAAAATTTGAAGGACAAAATATCGTTTGATCACAAAGTTCAAGGAATTCTTTGTGAACCTTTTCTATGGACCTTTTTACCAACAAAATCACGGTCAAGTGTACTCGCTAGTGATTAAATAGTAGCAGGTTCCACGTTTTGATCAGAATCATAATTTATATTCAAATGTGTTGAAGAAACCACAATTATGGAGTAGCACCATATTTAAACTGCTGTCTCAAAATAAAGATCTTGACTTGGCTTTGAAATATACCTATGTCATTCCTATCAACAATTCTAAAGTGCTATAAAGATGGGCACTGTATTCTCAAAAATAATCTCAGGTGATGCGCAATTTTCCTTATCATTTTACAAGAAATAAAGGCAAAGACTGAAATGATAACTGAAATCATTGTGTGAGGTTACCTCATCGGAATTACTTAATTAATTTCTGCATCATCCATGGTCGACGTCCAATCCACCGTGGGGTAAGAGCTCAGAAACGTAGTAGTGACTTCTACGCCACCACCGACACCGTACAGCACGCGTAGCATGGCGCTGTAGAAACGGGTTTTGTCGACGGGAGAATAGACAAAATGACAGAACGTAAAAGATTTCTATCGATTTAAGCATAGCAATGTTTAAAATACAGAAAAAGTATGTTTATATTTTTTAATGGTGTAAGAATCGTGTCATATTCGTGCGAAAAAACAGTCGATTTGTATAGAAATAAGGATGTACTAACTTTGTCTTTTCTTGGTAGAATAGAGATAGAATCGCCATGCTACGCGTGCTGGAGGTTGCGAAGTTGTGGACTACTAATGCCTTAATCACTTGTACCGTGCAAACGGGCGAGACAGTGCTCTCGGCCGAGTACTCGTTACGTATAAACATAATTATGGCATAGCTGTCGGCGCTATGTTATACGAACCAATACCGTCAGCACGAGTTTTCAGTATTTGAGACGTAAAGTAAACTGGAACTTTGACTACTTCAAATTGTCAATTTTCAAGGGAAAAATTGGTTCCTTCTTCGCACACCAGAGGCGCTGTTCCATATTTTCATACAAGAAACGCTGTAAATACTGGAAAGTTGCTGTAAAGTAAAAGATTGAAAACTCGTGCTAAGGGTACTGGTCCTCGAAAAAATAAAACTGAAATTGTCTCGCATACTTAGATACTGGCCTTGAAACCTCATGGACATTAATGTCTAAATAAAAAAATAAACTCATCCTTTACCTACTATAATTTACCTAGAACAGTTCGACAATTTGATTTAGAAGTCACGAATGTCAGTTTATGATGGATGGGAAAGGTCGCAAATCCAAATATAATGACACTATGATCAATACGAGGTGGAATCGACATTGTGTCTTTTGAAATGCGTATGTCACAGAGAATTGTACGTGTTCCGTTGAAGTGTTTATTTGAATATCAAACAACTTTATCCTTTACTACATTGGATGTGACTACACAATTTATTGAAAGATTACTTCATTCAATATCATTCATCGTTCAATGTAGTTCTGTGAAGCAAGTAAATCATAATTTTGTCATAAAACACAACAGGCCGCAAAATGTATTGCTTCGCTCTCTAAGTGGTAAAGAAAATTTTAATGAGAAAATGGAGAGCCAAAAATAGATTGAATACTTCAAAGACATATTATGGCCTCTGTAGCCGATGTTTCAGTTATGGCAAAGTTATAGGTTGATTAAACTATGCCTATGCTATGCTATACACTAAAACGTTTTGTTGAAAACCTCGTTAATTTAAAATTCATCCCTACGAAATGCTATTTTTCGATTTTATGTTATTATACTTGGTTATAAAAAAGCCGGTTTCGTTTCAAGAGGTCTCCTGAAACACAGCTTATTATCATTTACTTCCTTAACACAAAAACCTTTTGAACACAATCTAAAAAAATTCAATCAAGCACAACTGTTGACTTTGCACGTCGATTTGCGTGGAAAAATCCTGGCGGCGACGTGGATAAGTGTTGGGTGACAGCCCTATCTCGATCTGTTTACGGTTTCTTTTAGAATTGGGTTCGTGATCCCGCATCGCAGGGGTGTCACGTTAACGTGCGTAATTGGTATTGAGGTTGACTCTGCTATAGGTATTTTTTTTGTTGGTAGCGTAGGTAGTTACCTTTTTTTGGCTTGAATCTGTGGTTAAAATCAACTTTTGGGTACTTTAAGTGCCTATATTAAAAGAATGATTTAGTTTAGTACTTGTTTTTTTTCAGAATTTTGCGATAATGTGCCTTGTTACTGGTGTTTACGTTATAATTTTTAATAGCATTACCTAGGTACTGAATCTTCATTTAACCATCTAAAATTCGCAATAAACAATTTAAAAGCCTCTCGAAAATGAATTCTTCAAACATAAATTTTTCTGTTAAAATTTATTGACAATAAACTTTAATAATTCTCCATCTAAAAAGTGTAATATCTATAAAATTATTTGAAACAAAGTGCGCAGAGGTAACCTATATTTTGTTATTTTACGATATCTGAACATAAAATGGAGACGGGTATCATTCTGGTCGTGAATTCAAACGTAGGACCGTGTATAAAGTTTATGCCTTGCGGTCGTATTTGGAACTTTCGTCATAGAAGATGTAAAGAATACACATTGTGAACACCTGGTTTCGGAATCTAGACACGTGATTTCAATGATACGGTAGAAGGTAAGGTAAGGCAGCTTTGCTGAACAGCGCTTTAGTATATTTTTTTAACGATAGGCTCGTGTTTGACCACTATTTCGCCTCGTGGTAAGCTAAGCAATGATATGGTCGACGGCGAAGTAGGTACACTTGTCTAGATCTAACCTGTTCGCTCTTGAATTAAAGACCCCAAGGTTGAAGATAGCATGAAACAAAGCCTCAGCAGGCAGTTCTACTTTTAGCTGTGCACACTATCAAAGTATAAAAGTATGAGATAAAACTAAAAATTAATAAACATAAAAAAATACTTAAGTATAATATTTTTGATTAAAAAATGTTACGTTCAACTTTCAATCAAAAATGTTATTAGTTTGTATTTTATTACTAAGATTTTCATCACGTACAATAAATATTGCTAGAGGAAATTAAAAGCGGTAGCGATTAAAACATTCCCGGAAAACTTCTACTGAGAATAGAATAACAACCCAATGAGATTTTATTTTATTATATTACTCCAGCCAGTACAAATTTATTTACAGCAAACCTTTGCAAAATTAAGAAAAAAATTCAATTAAAAAAATCGCCCTAAAAACGGCCACGCTCAAAAAGTTTTTTATCAATTCGGATATTCCGAATTCCGATACGGCGGCGTTACCAGCGGATGGATATTCCGATATACATCGTTGCAACTTATACAGGCCTCGTTCGAGATTTATTCCCGTATGAGTTTTATTTCCCATCCATTCGAGCGTGTTGCGGCAGATACGCGTCCGTACATTTTGCAAAATGCCACCAATCGTTGTGCAATATGGATAAAATTTAGTGACTGAAGTGTACTTTGGATGCTTTTACACAGTTTTAATCAACAAGTTAGTCCATCATCATCTGTTTAGCCTTTTCTAACCTGTAAAGTAGCTCGACCACAAGATTTCAGTACCATTAGCACGAGTTTTCAGTATTTGAGACGTAAAGTAAACTGGAACTTTGACAATTTCAAATTTCAAATAAAAAACTAGTCTGCGAAGAAGGTACGAATTATTTCCTTGAAATTAATGTTGAAGTTTCAGTTTACATTACGTCACAAAAACTGAAAATTCAGTTAAGGTTTCTGTTGACCTGAACCTTTATTTAAACTCACCTGTGATGGCCTCTTCAATACACTAACAGGGCTATTAAACGAATGACTATTAATGAATAAGACTAGATCTAAGACAGGTATTAAATATTTATTTAAAAATAACAAATATAATTTTACCTACATGGAGTACCACTATGGCTCTTTTCACTAAAGCCGTCACTTTTAAGACATCCGTTGGCCGATGTTATCATAGGACTAAACATTTATCCTGATTGGTGTTTTAGTCCCTAATAATGTTATTCCTTTTAGGATAAACCCTCGAGGCTGGGTCCAGCCGCCAGGGTTTTTTAATTACCCCACTTGATCAACAAGTGTTTCCTGGACCCTTTTTTTCGTCTAGAAATAACAAAATAACATCCAAGGATGGATGGTTGATTTTTTATTTTGGAGGTATGTAGTTATAAAAGTCTTAATGTATTTTCCGGAGAGCTGCTATAATTTATGGCATAGGGTTTATCTAAGACATTCTTTACTAACTGTTGTCAGTGGCTTCGTCCGCATGTAATTAGAATTATGGGATCGTATGTAAATATTAACACAGATTATAAACTATCTATTTGCTTTAGTTTATACAAATCTGTTCAACCGTTTTGCATGAAAGCGTAACAAATATTCATCGTCGCAAAACATTATTTTTTTATAATATTAGTAAGTATTTCTTTTAAGAAAATGTAAAAAAAAAAAAGAATCAAATAGTTTCTCGATTGTACAATAGAAGCGCTTTAACGATTTCACATACCTACAATAAACGCCATAAATACTTCAAGTACGCTATACGTATGAAACAGATATCTTCTGAAAAGGCTTGTGTTTGTGTCTAGCATCAAAAATATTTACTTAATCAATTTTTTAATTCGGTACTACAACATATATCTGTAACGAATTTCTACTAGGTTCTCGTTTAAAATCTATCACGATATTTTTCCAGTGAAAATGTTCTCCAAATCGGTCATTTTTCTAACAATAGTGTTGTGTCGCGGTCACGCGATACATCACTCAATCTCTGTTGGGGTTGTGGCGAAGTTTTCTTGTTCGTTATTAATAAGTTCGTCACAGCTGTGCACAGAAAGGGTAGGTAGTGTTGTCTGCCTAATAAAACATAATTTAAGATGATTTTTAGTTGGATTAGAGGAAGTTATGCTGAGTTTGATGACGCCACGGCACTAGATGGTTCGAAGGCTACGCTTACATCGTTTCGGGGTCACCAATTTAGGAGTATCTTTTGGGACAAACCCAAAACGCTACTGAAAGCCAGAATCAACAGTGGCAACCACCAGAAAAGCGCCGACAATGAAGCTCGACATGTCCCGGTGAATGAATTTACCTGTCTTGGATCCTGCAACGAAAATAATCAGAAAAGAATAGTGGAGGAGTAGGAAAAACACGTAGTTTCCACTTCCCTCCATATCAAGCAGGAGACAGAAGAAAACAAGAGCAATAGGCACAATTATAACACCAATTTTGGAGTATTAGGAAAAGGGTTTAAAGTTCTTCTTCTTCGATTTAAAGGTCAGTGGCGCACATTAGGAGAGGCCTATGTCCAGCAGTGGACGAATACAGGCTGATGATGATTTAAAGGGTGGTACTTCGTACCAAATGGGTGGTGTGTCTCTTTGCCTTTCTACCCGACCACCAATGATGTTTTTTTTTCTCAATTTGGAAAACTTTCGTGGCGCATGATACTTTAGGTACTTTTAATTCGTTATAGCTCCTTATACTTCACCAATTATTCTTTTCTTCTCGTAGTACGAGTATTAAGAGAAGAATAATTGCAAGAATGTTAGCAAGATTACCAAGATGTTTAAACTAAAGGCTTTGTTAGGGTTAGTACAAAGTACCAACAATATTCTCGGAATCATTATAATACACTATTATGGTTCTCCTATTATGTTTATTCCGATTTTCATAGAATTACCATGTTGCTTGCTTAAGAAATCAAGTAGACAGTTGCGGGTACAGACATCACACAGCCTTCACAGTACAAACACAATTCTAAGTTAGGTAATTAAAACGTTACATTTTATTAAGAAGCGAGTAAGAGGTGGAATTTAATGAAATAACAAACTTAAACATTCAGCTGAGTAATTATGTAAACATTATATACCTATATGATGTCTGAGCATCTGACGATTCTGACATCTGAGATTAAGAAATGCACGGAAGCCTTGATTTTTTTTCTTTAGGGGGCCTAACATGACGTCGATACAAGAGATAGAGCCCTTATTACGAGTTTTCAATATTTTACCTACATCGTCTTTCGAATATATACAGCGTTTCTTATAAGTATGGAAAAATGGAAGAGCTCCTCTGGTGTACGAAGGAGGAAGTATTTTTTTCCTTGAAATTAATGTCAAAGTTCCAGTTTACTTTACGTCACATTATCTGAAAACTCATGATAGCATATATTGAAAGTAGCACCTGTTACAGAAAAAATGAAAGGAAGTCGTCTGTCTTGGTATGGACATGCGATGAGGAGGGATGAGACTCATGTGACGAAGAGAGTGATGAGTATGAATGTTGATGGATGGAGAGGAAGGGGAATGCCTAAGAAAAGATGGATGGATTGTGTATGAAAAAGGAGTAAATGATACGGTGACGTCAGATAGGGGAGAATGGAAGAAAAAAACGTGTTGCGCGACCCAAAGTAAAATGGGATAAGGGCAGGAAGATGATGATCTGAAAATAAAAGGCCCTGAGCGATACAACTCGTCTAGCGCCTTCTCGTTCCCAGTGGAACTACTCTCCCTTTATGACGTCATGGTAGGACACGTGGGCATTTGGAGTAACATAGTTTTAAATCTGTCAAATCTGGTATCTCTTCCTAATGAGTCCTCCACCCTGGGTAGAGAGGAAGGTACTGTCAGACTCGTAAATAAAGAGTAAAATCCACCATGTTTCATCAATTTCCCACGGCGTCGGACGTCGCAAGACGATCTCCGGCCACCGTAGGCGCGGGCATGCGGGCAGCGCGTAAAGGGCAACTCGCTGCCCGACCATGGACCATGCCCGGGTCGCCGGCGCGTCCTGTTCCACGCGCGCCTCAAAGAGCGTCAGCATAATGACGGGGTCTCCTCTCAGAGGACCAAAGCCTGCCGGGGTCGCGGGACTTATTCCATCACCGTGACCCCGGTACATAAAGGGCTATTTAAGGGCACCGTGGATTTTAGTCAGTACAAGTCTGACAGTCCCTCCCGCCCTGCCCGGGGTGGGAGGACTCATTTGATGATTTTACCACGCTAAAAAAAAAATGTTTCATCAATTTTCTTTACGTTTGAGGGTACCTGTTTAGACAGACCCGTTTCAGACCAGTCTGCCTGAATTGTTTAATTTTAGATTGTAGGCAGTAATAATACGGTCTAAATTTTCCTAATATTTGGTATTCAATGTATATTCAACAATTTAAATACTTTTAAAATCAAACTTAAGCATTTTATTCTTGGTTCGCAAATTAATTTTGAAAATATTAATATTGACAAATCATTTATTTAGATAAATAAAATATATGAATGGTATATTTTATTATTATTTAGAATTTTAATATCACGTCATGTATAATTTCATAATTAATAATTATTAAGTTAATTCATTCTTCATTTACGAATAGCAATGCTGCCCTAGCTCTCGTACTAGAACAGCTATTGCATTATAATAATGGAATCACCAATATGTATTTACAATTATTTTAATGAAACAGATGTAATTTAATTTTTAATGTAATTAATTTGAATGTTAGTGGTTAAACGTATTTATTTGAATGATTAAACTTTGACTCACCATTGTACCTAATGCTAGGTAACGAAAGGGCAAGCTTCGAGCTGAGCTGTATCTGGTGAGCTCGTTCGGGTCTGCGTCTGTGTTGCCAGGAACTGTGTGATTACACTTTTAACCTTTACTCTTTCCATTTTTTCCGGAGTTAAACTGATTAACTGTGTCCTAATTTTGCTGTTAGGAATTTGTTAGGCACTTATTTTTATCTAAAAGCGGAGTTTTAAGTTTTACTCGCACCTACGGCAGCGAGTTTCTAATTTCTGTGAGCCTGTCTGGCGCCATGGCGCAAGCAGCGCTCCCTATTGGTCGGTTGCCGCGCCATTGGTGGCGTCATTCTAGGCGTGTTTTATTTATAAATACTTTTATGTTATTTATTTTATCTCACACGTTTTTTATACTTTGATAATTATGGATATGATTTTATTTAATGTATTTAATACACTTCACTTTTCCCTACTCACATTTCTCATTGTTTATTTGTTTTTTAACAATTTTTCTTTAATATTTATTTTATTTGCCTACCCTCGTCCGTGTGTCACTGCGTGGTGCCAACTGAAAACCAGCGCTGGGTGTCTTTTGCCCAGCATATGCTGAGTTGGTAACCCTTTTGGTGTGGACATGCTCAGCAAAATTTTTATTGTATTTTTAATTTTATTTTTTTATTATTTCTATGTGTGTGTCCTACATCGAATAAATGTTTTCTTAAATGTTTCTATTCAATGACCTATTTACACGTGCCGAAAACTTCTACACGTGTTACATAAACTTTGATGTTAAAATAATGTTATTCATGAAAGATTTAATAGTGGCGACCTCGGAGTGAGAATTTAAGACACGGCAAATCATTAATGGGTCTCGAGACAGTCTGTATAGGTAGCCGTGACCCTGGAACGAAAAGGGCATTTGAAGGAACGGGGTGGATCTTAGTCAGCAAGAGTCTGAAAAATAAGAAGTCCCTTTCACTCCATGTAAGTCGCGAACTCTTTTGAAGATTTTACGATTGCAAAAGTTTTGATGCTGTTATCCTAGTACTTTCTATTCACATTCCACATTGCGTCCTCGTTTTCGATAATTTTGTGCTGGTTTTTTTTATCTGGCCGTGTGGAAAAAATAAATAGAGCGAACTATAGTAATGTAAAATAAAACCTTTGGCAAATTTATACATACGCATTTTTTGCGGGGAATTCATTTTGTGGCTAACTTACAACAACTCAAAAATTGTTCTTCATTCGTACATTAGAGGCACTTTCCATTTTCTATTCAATAAACGCCATAAATCTCTTATAATACAGGTCTTCCTAGTATAAGAGACAGGGATAATATTGTCTGCGCATAGATTTATAGATTAACTTTTTAATTATTTTTTTTTATACATTTTTTGCATTAGGTATTTATTTTTATAAGGGTATGTATAAGTATTAATATTTATTTATTATTATGTATGCATTCGTATGTTATATGTTAGGTTAGATTAGGTTAGCATCTACTTTTGACAGTTTTTATTCCTCCTCTCACACACTATAGTCTACATTTCTTTTTCATTTCTTCTTTCGCGGGTCTGCTGGCAGAAATTTCTATAGAAATAAGCAGTACCCTTGTACTGAGTTCTATGTTTTAATTGTCCTGTGTTGTATTTTGTGTGTACATAAATAGTAAAATAAATAAATTAACACCCTCTAGAATTAAGTTTTGTTCTTATACCTATGGTTTTTTTTTTATAAATGTTGTATGTATATCTATGTATGTTTTGTGAAAAAAAAAAATACTTCAGGCAGGTAAGTAAAATACAGAAAACTTGTGATAAAGCCTCGGTTTTGATAAAGCTAGTGAACTCGAACCTTATTAATACATAGTTATAAATAAACGATATTCAAATGAACTCTTTAGCAAAGTTATTTTCATAAATATCAAATTCTCATTAATCAAAAAGTGTCAAGTTACTTTAAAACTATGTACCTGCCCACCAAAGTTTTTTATTTATCTTGAAATGTTATGTACTTCTTTTAGATCATTAAGTCTTTTGTTTTCAAGTAAAAATTTGGTAAATGTTTGGAGATTTTGAGGCATTATTAAAACAATGGGGTCTCGCAAATTATTCTCGAATATTCCGCGACATGAAAGCCATGAAAGGCCTTTTGAAATCGTATCGGACCAATATTTTTTGTTTATATTAGCATTTTTTTCATTCAACTGATTTTTTTGTTTAATATATCTGATGTTAAAAAAACACGTTACAAGTTAATGTTAATATTTTTATAAATTCCCTTCTTATATTAAAAAATATTTTAACCTGATCCTATTCCATAAATAATAAATGTACAAGGGTTAGTATATGGGGCATAAAACCCCAGTGGTTATCTACCTTAAAAATAAAATAACCGAATAGATCTCTTCTAACGCCTATTTGTTAGATAAAAAATCGCACTTCACTGCAATAACAATAAAAATATTCAGTGTGCTAGCAATTCAACGATTTAAATTGAAATTGAAAAAAAAACAACTGTAGGTTAGTATAAAACTGGTCTAATTTAGTGTGACTGAAACAATTGAAAAATATCTTAGAAATTTCGGCAAACTGAATCATATTTGTAGGATTTAAAGCTGGTTTTTCCGCACCATACACTAAATTGTGGATGTAAAACAGATGTTTTATGGCAGGCGTTACTCGTAAAACCAATAACTCACTAGTATATCATGGAACTGGCCATCACTAACTGACGCACTAACCATAAACCAATCATTTTGAATGGCAGACGCGGTAACAGACTGAAAAACTGCAATAAATTTATTGAAAATGGACCATAAGTAACAAGGGAACTATATAGGTTCCTATAAGAAAACTATTTAATTAGGTACTTTTCTTTCTTACAAGTCCTTAAATTCGCCATAAGGAAATAAAAAAATAGTCCGTTTGGCACTGATTTCGATTATTATCTACACTTTGTTGGGAGCGATGTTGTACTGAAAAATACGTCTTAATTTGTGATCAAAAACTTGACGAACATATTTTTACATTTAAAAATTCGCTACGTTTACGACGACATATCTTTTTACATTTTTTTTGTATTCTTCCGTCGATAAAACCGTTATTTACACAAGAATTATGTACAGTCACGAGCAGTAACATAACATAAACACTTAACGAAATCCAAACGCAATGTGTTCGTGAAATACTGGTTTCCACTTTGAAATAAGACCTATTTTGTAATAGTATGGCTTCCAAAATATAATTCTAATGAAAAGGCAAAAGATTTAACCAACATAGTAGCAGAACATCGCTTTTAAATACTGTTTAGTGTTTACATACTATTGCTCGTGACTGTATCTGTGAGTGCATGTTATATTATTGTCCAGAAATGAAAATTAATAATAGTTACTTTGTAATTATTCTATATTCATTTGATAATGTACGTGTAATTTCAATTGTTATTGGATATCATTTAGAACATCTATATCTATACATATAATAAAATAGTAGGAAAGTCAAAACTGTACATTGAATTTTTTTTTTAAAGAATACTTGGGGTGTGATCTACAATCGATACCGAAGCCAAAAATATAGTTTTTAGAATTTTTGTCTGTTTGTCTGTTTGTCTGTTTATCTGTTTGTCTGTTTGTCTGTATGTATGTCCGGGATAAACTCAAAAAGTACTGGACGGATTTGAATGATTCTTTTTTTGTTGTATAGGTATTAAGTCTGGTCAAAACATAGGCTATAATTTATTTTGGAAACTTGAACACCTGGCGCAGAACCGCAACAGACTAGCTAAACTATAAGAGATACAAAAATGGTGCCATAGCAAAAATTGTTCCACGTGATGAGCATTTTCCGCTGAGAGAATAAATTTGAAGATCTGGAACACCTGATGTGGAACTCCAAGAGCCCAGCTATACTATAACAAATACAGGAATGACGTCTTAGCCAAGTTGTTTGGCCTGATGAGCACTCTCTGTTGACAAATAAAAATTGAAGATCTGGAACACCTGATGTGGAACACCAAGAGCCCAGCTAAATTATAACATATATAGAATCGACGTCTTAGAAAGAGTTGTTCAGCCTGATGAGCATTCTCTGTTGACGTGTAAAAATTGGAGATCTGGAACGCAATGTTGAACAACAAAATCCCAACTAATCTTTAACATAATATGCAGAGTGTTTCTTTTAAATTGGCCAAAAGGGAGAAATCCGCATCTATAAGAGATACGGGAAAACTTTCTTAGGAACCTTTAGCTCTTTTTTGAAATAAAAAAATATTCTACTGGCCAAACACACATTAATTTATTTACCCGGGCTCTTGGAGTTGGGTATCAGACTTTGCAGAACTTCGATTTTGACGACCCCATTGTCGCTGGCATAAGCAACAAGATCCGCGTACGAAGTCGCGGGCAGAAGCTAGTAAAACTATAAAATATTAATCTCGTAACATATCAACGCCTAGTCCTCTCGACTATGATGGCATCGACTTCAAGTCTAACTGATTGTCTCCCTTCGCAATCGTTCTTTCACTGCTGAGAATCGTGACTCCGTTTCAATCTGTTAATCAGACTTCTCCATCTGTTGCGGCACTGACCGCAACAGATGGAGAAGTCTGATGGAGTGCAGTGCTGATAGGCATGTCGAGTTCTGCCGATTGACTAACGATTGACTAACTGATTGTAGCTGAATATTAATATTTTACATGAAACTACTGCCTATCTGTCCTCCATAAAGGGTGATACGATACCCTTTGGTTATTGGGTGAACTCCTTTTTTGGACCCAAGCGAACAGTTTAAAATTCTTGCAAATTAGATCTAGTCGGGCACGCCGCAATAGCGGCGATAAGACCCCTCTTTGGTTGCGGCCATGCTGCGGAGCGAGACGGAGTGGGAAGCGGTCGCCTCCTACTGGGAAGCAGTCATGCTCGCGAAGGAGGAGGTGGGTCGCGTGAGAGAGAGGACAAGGTCCTCCCTCCGCCCCACCCGCGGTGGTGGACGCCCACGGCGTCGGACGTCGCAAGACGATCTCCGGCCACCGTAGGCGCGGGCATGCGGGCGGCGAGTAAAGGGCAACTCGCCGCCCGACCATGGACCATGCCCGGGTCGACGGCGCGTCGTGTTCCACGCGCGCCTCAAAGAGCGTCAGCATAATGACGAGGCCCCTTCTCAGAGGGCTAAAGCCTGCCGGGGTCGCGGGTCTTATACTATCACCGTGACCCTGGAACATAACGGGCTATTGAAGGACACCGTGGTGCCCTGCCCGGGGTGGGAGGCCTCATTTGATGATTTTACAACGTAAAAAAAAAAATTAGGTCTAGTATTCCATCCATTTCAAGGAATTTTCTTCTCGATTGTCAATCAATCCTGTATTCTAATTCCACGAAAACTAAAAAACAATCGCACGTGCCTATGCAGATGGCATGAATACAAAAAATGTTTTTCATTCCATTCAGCGAGCTACGCTACACAAGGTAAAAAAACGAACATGTGTGATTAAATTTTGAAAAACACATCAAACGCACTGCTTGGCTCTTGAAACCAATTAAAAGTTTGACATGAAGGGAATGACCACCATCAATGGTCTGCATGGTTGTTAGACATGGGGGTTTTACATGTCGTTAGTGTAATACATACATTGCGCATGTAAAATGATAGAGAGATGTACCTAATGTACACGGAAAATTTTTTATCTGGGCGTGGATGGCCTAATCCGATACTATGAAGAATAACGCAAGACCGTATATCATTACTGGCCAGAATTTTATCCTTATTAGATACACTATTGAATGGTGTTATCATATACATCGTGGTTTCAGTTCCAAAATCAACAGTATCAATTCCTGCGTGTGTCTATCGATGTCCCCTTGCGCCAAATAAATGATTTTTTTTCTTTCTTTTTTTCCTGATTGAGATCAGAGGATTATTGAATATTCAAAAATCTAATTATGCAGTTTTAGTTTTCATCAAAATCGACCTCGAACCCCTTTCAAATAACCTAAAAACAGTAACATTTTGGTCCCATCGGGGAACCTAGGCCTTGTAATCACCAGATAGTGTAAGAGGCATAACTAGTACTCTATCATCTTTAACTATTATTGAATAGTGGTGTTCAAAGTTAGTTAGATTCTTGAACCGCTTAACGACTCCTATGCTTCATTGTACTTGCATACAATATTTAAATCTACTAATCCGCGGAGCACTCGGTTAACTCGGTAGTTCTTTAAGCTGCTTGGTATTTATAATTCTAAACATTCTGTTTATTCTACTCGACTCAAATGTACATCAGTTGATCCTTGTTTTCTTTTATCGTTTTATTTTATAGCCCTTTCTTGCTCTCTCCGCATTTTTAAAAACACGACCACTGTTATAATCATTTCAAACAAACAAATATTTTAGAAATACCACTTTTATTAAACAAATAAAATATTCTATTTACCAATCATGTCTAATAGCTTTTCTGGGCGTCACCGCCCTAAATTTAACCCTATCCTATTACAGCTAAAGTCGGATTTCCTGTAACGGGTTATGTGAGAACTAGCGTGTTTCGTGTAAACACGTATACAGGGTGGTTTCGACATGCGGTAATCGCTAAATGTCCGGTTCGGGCACGGCGGGGCACGGTTCGGGCAACGCCTGTTGCCCCGGTTATAAAACCTTTATTAGGGTTTCTGATGGGATGAAAAAAGGGCAAAACACTTTGATGTCTGTAACATATTTTGTAGAAGACGAGATTTTTTTTAATCATGTGAGGTTTTTTGACTTACTTGACGTGATTAATTTATATATAAATAGAACGGAAAATACGATATTTTAATGAGTTTATTACGAGGTTTGCGGTTTTGAAAGTTGATACTGAGTTAAAAATAAAATAGACCGATATACCAAGTTTTAAAATAATTTATCCCGGTTTATCGCTGAAAATGGTTTTAATTTTCACTGTGGTTTCACAAAGACCCTGAATTTTCAGCAAATCTTTTTAAATGAGTAAAAAAGAACACACTGGGTGTTATATTCTAATATGTAATTGACTAGCTCGTGCTCCCGGTGGTTAAATACAAGTTATTAGTATAAAAATTGTATAATCTGTGTACCAAATACCAACCAAATCCATTCTTTAATTTTAGAGTGAAAGAGTAAAAAATATCCAACCATTGATATCCACAAACTGAAAAACTTAATAAATTAATAACACTCATACTTTTTGTATCCCTCTCTTAAAAATTCCAAAATAGTTGTCACTTCATCATCATCTGCCTAGCTCTTTCCCAACTATGTGAGGTACAAATGACTGCTGGGACCCACGGCTTTACGTGCTTTCTGAGGCAAGGAGGAAACTCGCTATGATAGATAGTCACCCATCCACAAACCAATCTCGGCAAGCGCGGCTTAACCCAGAAGACTGAGTGGCTGTGCGGCTGTAATTATTTACCCACAAGCTCTTCAAAAAAGTTATCACTTTGAAACATCAATATTACGAGCATCATCTATTGTTGTATAAAAAGTTTATATATAAACATAGGTGAACTTGCCCTAATCGAAATTCTAATTAGCGCAGCATTAAACAATATGGCCGCTATACTCGTATGCACATTGCAAATACTGGCAACCTGCGCAGTATTTGATTGCAATGAATTTAATTAGAGAATTAACGCTAAACGGAAACCGTTGTTCATGATTTGAATAGTATATAATTCAAACTAGAAATGAAACGTTTAGAATATAAATAATATTGCCCGTTTTTTTATCAAAGCACCGAAACAAATATGGCAAAAACATAGTATAACAAGTCTATGTTGTTCCCCATTTCTGGCACACAGGCCTCTTCTCTATGACAGGGTGCAGTAATTCACCACGTAAGCCCAGTGCAGAATGGTAGATGTCAATATCTTTGAATTGTGGCTTCTAAAACATGACGGTTGCTTCACGAGAAGAATATATAGAAGCAAAAACGTCGTGATGATATTATATTCTTGTCTAGTTTATAAAATCTGAAAATAAGCTTAACTAATATCTAGTTTAATCAACTCTACTAATCAAATAACTAGCCATAATAAAAACCTTTACTCTAGCTATTTCATACACAGAAGTTTTTGGAAAACATTTTTAAAGAAATTAATACAAACTCATACCTATATATGCAAAAAAAGCAGCATGTACATTGTACATAAATACGTATTAATTCAACCCTTTTTGTATACAAAATGATAAGGAAGAACACGGTAAGCAATACAACCATGAATGTATAACCCATAAACGGATAAAATCACGCTGCGGGTTCCTGATTTGCTTAAATATGTCAAAGAGAAACCGCAATTGAACCCTTAAACGTCACAACAGAGAAGAAGGTTGGTTGGTAAGGCTGTCCGCACGTGGTCTACTTTTAATTGGCTACAATTAGGGCATTTTGCTTGATCAGTAGTTAAATAAACGATTAGTTAAATGTTTCACATTATTTATCGCATAGTTAAAGAAATATTTAGTTCAGAGGAAAATTAATCAGTGTTGATTGATGTAGTTTGAGCGGTCGTTTACGTATTTTAACTAGGGCGAGAAGAGTCCTTTTATGATTTTCCATCCAAAAAAAGTAATGCCAAGACGGCCTGGTCATAGTAGATATCTAATTCAGTTGGAAAGGAAGCTGCCAAAGTAACGTTAACGTTTGTTTAATGATTGGCATATTAGGAATCGTTTAATAAAACTTTTTTGTTCAAAGGGCCTTTGACCCATCGTTATATTTGCATAAAATTGTATTCATTTTCACTGTTCGTTAATAAATGGAAAGAGCATACCACAAGTCACTTAAACAGAAAAAAGAAAAAAAACGCGCTCTTGTTCCAAATCGCATCGCTAGTCCTAATACAATCAGATTCCAATTCCAAACTGAGATTCAAAGGCAGCCTAAATGATATTATTTAAATATGTACGACTTTAAGTCTTTAAATAGAGTTGAAATTGTTGTGACTCCAGATAGCTTTCCAGCGAGTATTACTGGCTTTGTCAAATATTCAGGGGCGATTAAGTACATTCCAATGTTTGAGGTGAGAGGAGATACAATTTTAAAATGTTTGTGAGACTACCAATTTGAAGGAAAAATTTCCATTTTGTTTTTAGCTGTATTTAGTAAAGTGGCAGCTATTTATGGAGCTGTTGCCTGTGGCTTCGCTAATTTAGAATTTTGACAATTATTGCGGACGTATCATAATATAAAAGGAAGAAAAAAACGTGTTGCGCCGACCCCAAGTAAAATGGGATAAGGGCAGGAAGATGATGATGATCATAATATAACGCCGTCTATTTATCATATATTATATGAACGTTATTGCTGTTTTCCTCGTGAACAGTATTTGTTTGGTATTGAAAGATATATTCTTTTTATTTTTAACATTTAGGAAAACATGTTTATGAACAGCCTTACAACCAGAGGCGTTAACACAAGATTTCTGTGTTTTAAGTAAAGCTTAATTTAAAAAAAGCAAAATAGTAAATGAAAAAGCGCCTGTAGTAAACGAACGAGCAGCATTTTTTCTTCAAATAAACGTCTTTCAGTTTACTTTAAGTCACGCAAACGGAAATGTTTTAATATCATGGGCCTCTGATGCATTTCCCAAGCCATTTGTTAAAAATATGAAGCACTTAAACTATAATTTACTTAAATACTGGTCAAATAACTAGCCTAAAAACATCATCATGCGATCGCCCTTAGATCCCTGTTGTGTTTTTTAACAAAACAATAGGAATCTAAAAACCAAACAAATTATGGCGTTTATAACATAAAACAATACTGACCACAATCTAAACTACAATTGGAAAGTCCCCTAAACAATGAGAATACTCACTATTTTGTAATAATTTATTCAAATTATTCTTTGTTGACGACGTCGACTATTTATCAGATTATAATTCCCCTATAAAGATATGGCCGTGTTGATATTAATAAAAAATACCGAAAAAAATCGTAGTCAAAAACAACGAACCTTTGTATTTTTTACGAAGTTTATAGAATAGAAAAAACAAACAAAAAGTTTTTTATTAAAATATTTGGAATTCAGTTGCCGTGACGCGGTGACGCTAAAGTTAAATGAAATTGAAAATGTGTAGCTATTTTGGGTTATTGTTTTTCATGACAATCTAAAACATGAAGAATTGTAGCTGTTATGACCTTCGAACCTTTAACTAAGTATTGTATACAGAGTGATTTTTTAGTCACGATCCAAATTTTAATATATAAATCTTTGGCGAAAATCATTGAATAGGTACGTGTTTTTTTCTTTTTGTATCACTCAATACAAAAATATCGAGATATCACGTCTCAATGTAATCTATAACAAGTTGATGAATCTGGACAACGCGCTGTGATGTGTCGCTCAGGTGTAGCGGGGCGGTGCGGGGGGTAAGCGGGGTGCACTCTGCCCGTTTCATGCGCCGGCGGCAATGTAGTATTATTAACGTTAAGCTTATTGACCACGCAGAGCGGATAATTCTTATGAGAAAATGATTTCCTATGAAAAGGATATTGAGAAAAAGTGGGCCCACCGCTCAATAGGAATAAGATACATATGAATGAATAGGTATTTTTATGCTGAATAAAACTTAGTATTACGACTAAGATCAAAAGTCTGTACTTTCGGAGTTATCTTTAAAAATTAAAGATCAGGGTACGGTCGTAAGACTCTCCTACAGCCTAAATCGCTAAACGTAAAAACATGTTTTTTTTACAATAATTACAGTTTATTATGTAAGTGGCCACTAAGAAGAGGTTTTGCGAAAATCTTCCTATTAAGGGTTGAAAGGGGGTGAAAACCTTTGTATGTAAAATCTTATTCCTTGGGTTTATAAACTTGAAACTTAGCATGGATACGAAGATAAGTAAATGAAAATGATTGGCGTCATTAGTTTTTTAAAACTACCCTCCATTGGTGATTAAGATGGTGTTAAAGTTTGTATGGGACATTGATAATGCGTGAGCCCATGAATTTGAAACTCAGTATATAGAAAGACGATAAAAAATAATTAAATACGTATTTTAGGATTTTCCGAAAATCGTCCCCTAAGTTGGTGAAAAGGAGTAATAAGGTTTTAACGGAAGGATTTTACTGCTTGCTTCGAAGAGCTCAAAACTTGGCATACATTATCTCTTAATCAATTAAATATATATCGATTTTTTTTCAAAAATGGGGTTAGTGATTGATACCTAATGCCTAGACAAAATTTGGACGGTGGTGGTACAAAAGTCACCCTGTATGTAAAAAATAAAAGAACATTAATTTAAATAAATTGTGTTAAAGTTTCAGTTACTCGTGAACACTTGCATGACCTTTTGATAAAATTTTGAATAATTAAATAGATGTACAGCAACCTACACGCCTTTTGTTTAATGTTTGACCCATTTCAAATTGTAACATTAATAAAGGTCAACTAAACTTAGATTTCTACTGAAAAACCACAAAACTGAGTTACTTTCTTACTACCATTAAAAGTGTGAAACTTTGTGAGAATGGATGGATGTTTATAACTGTTTCTCGCAAAAACGGTTAAAAGGATTAGAAAATACGAGCTTTGATGCTAAGTTCACTAAAAACTGTGTGCAAAAGATACATTATTTTTATAGAATTTTGGCAGAGGCCTTGGTTACACCAGTAGAAATAATGTGTCAAAAGTTCTTTTTGACCCCTAGTGAACTAAAAAAGTTATTCAAGTCAAGGTTGTTGGAAGTTTTATGAGAAATATTATATAGCTACAATATACCTATAATATTATAAACCTAGTGCTCATGACTTTATTCCCAGAACAACCATTCCAATTTATCGCTCAGCCACCGTTAGTAGCAAGCGTGTTATCGAAAGTTTACTACTGCAAAACAAACAATTGACCCTAAGACCAACGAGTAGAACAAAAATTCCATCAACCATTCCAAAAAATACACGAACCTGTTAATTCGACCCACTGAATCGGCAAAGCCAATCAATGCATACGTAGATGTAAACTTGTGGCACCTTGGCATACAAGCAGGCAGTTCTTGGCGCCTTGCCAAGTAATTAGTCATGTAAATGGAAACTACGCAACGTGCTGTTTGGCGACACTGGGCCCAGGAAGCTAGGGAGCTGGAAGGTGCAGGATTCTAAGAGGAAAGCTAATATTGGACGTTCGACTTGTGATTTTGGGGGAGAAAGTGGTAGAATGGGTGGTGAAATTCGACTTATGTCCGAAGCGAAGAGTACTGGCGATGGGGGTTGTATGATTTGTTAGCCATGGATATTTTTGACGGTGGGCAGCTTAAAATCAAAATTGTAAGAAAGACAAGATCCTCACTAGAATTCCAAATATGAAATTAAGTTTGTTTGTGTATTAAGTAAAGTAAGGACTTATCATCATGAAATTATCGTGTACGTTTTCAGGAGTACAGAGATTGACATTTGAGTACATTTCATCCCGAAACTTTTCCCGAGCAAAACAATACTGACCTTTGTTTGAATACTGACGAACATTATTATGACAGTTGGTGGCGTTATATTTACGATCCGAATTAATTGTCAAATTCTTTAATTAAAGCGAAGCAGCGGGTAAAAGTTAATGGCATATTTCTTTGTAAAACTTTGATTTGATGAGATACAAAAACTTTTTCTCGATAATGCTACCACTTTCGAAAACAGTTTATGAATTGTCAGCTTTTGCTTGCGAGTTCAGTCAAACTGGAAATCCATTCAACTGATAAGAAACTGACTCACTTATTAATAAGGACCAAAATCGTCTGGCACTTCAGTCATGAAAGAAGAGCCTTGCCGCTTCCTTGTACATTATACTCCTCGCTATTATGTAGCGCACGCGACGGATTGCAATCCTTGATTGATCCGGGCTCCATGCACCAGATATTTCGGGTTGACTAAGTACACACATAGCAACTTAGTTGTATTAGTTTCCGAAACTTCGTCTCAAGGAAACGTTCATTGTGAATTCTTGAATGGGATTTGGAATGTGGATTTCGTAAGCAAATTACAGTGTGGTTAGGTCAAAGTTCTGTTAGAGGTCGCGGTTTCTCGGTTTTTAGGGCGGAATAAACATTACGCAGGGAATCTTTGAAAGTAGAAATGACTTCAATAATTACTTTGTAAATATCTATGGATAATCTTGGGTTTAAAACTTTGGTTAATGAAAACGTTCGACTCGTTAGAAATAAACCAGGTTTATTTTATATTTATTTTTCAATTCTTATCATAGTTCTATCTGTATATAATTTCATACAGTTCATTGAGCACTCTTCAATAAAATATAAACGCCAACTCAAGGAGAACAAAATAATAAAATTTCTACAAAAGTACTGACAAAACATTTTAATAATTCACCTCAACACACCGAGAAAATTCTACAGTTCTCCAACTGATTAAATTATTTCGAAGCCAACTTTTGTTTGAGAAAAATAAAAAATACATTTTTAACGAATCAAACGGATAATGAATTTGTCATTTCGGAACGAAACGGATACTTTAATTGGCCTGTATAAAAGTTAGAAAAAGTTTTTATTGCGTCTGTCCTCATCAAAATTTTGCCACCCGTACTCGAGTTTTATTAAGGAGATTCTTCAGATATCTTTAGGACTCATGACTTTTTTTTTAAGACCGTGTTAATATATTAAAAAGTTCTTCTTTGATTTGAATTTCGAACAGGTTCCATAATAAAGGAGCTCGTTTTTTTTAAAAATTCTGATTTAACCGTTGTTGTACTGGCAAGGTGTCATAGTTCAGTTGTAGACTATGCTGATCTCACTTTATCAGTACCTACATTTCTAGGATCGCATAATACCTACTACCTACCTATACTGGGATCGCACTGGTTTTCTAGGTTATAAATAAAAGAAATAAAATTACAGGAACTTTAGAATTGTGAAGTTTCTGTGAAAGGCATTTTTATGTGTTTATAGATAGTCCGAGGTTTGTTTTCAAATGTTTTGGTGATAATTTATGAGAATTTTACTGAAGCACGTTGAAGAATGGATTTCAGTGCTTGGCATAAATAAATACCTTTTTTTTTCGTCCTCCCAACCCAAGCAGGGCGGGGGGACTGTCAGACTTGTACTAACTAAAATCCACGGTGTCCTTCGGTAGCCCTTGAGTACCGGAGTCGCGGTATACGTATGGCCCGCAACCCAGGCAAGTGACATAAATACCTAATTTATAACTCAGATAAACATATCAGATACATTTTTATGTCGGATATTTTGATAGTAAGACCACCAAACTCTATGCGAAACCATAGTCATATCTAAATTTTATTTTGTTAAAAACTTTCTCTCACATACCTACATTGATTTTGCTTGAAGAATAACTGAAGTATGGTATCAATACCATACTTCAGTTATTTTCATCACTATTTCGTTCAAAACATCACGAACGAAAAAATATTTGTGTAGTCAAAAATCAACTCGTTACAGTAACTTGCAAAAAAAATTTTTTTTCACAAAGAGGAACTGTTAAATTCCTGCATGGAGAATGTTATGGAATAGAAAACCCAATTTAAGCTTTTGACAGCAAAATTTTGCGGTAACGTCATTTTTGCGAGTTTGGCAATCCAGTTAGACGAATATTCTAGTTTTTGGCAATTGTTACGAACTGAAATAGTATTTTTTTTGTGGTATCTTTGCACATTTCAACTGAAATACCACCCGAAAAGATCAATAGATACTATCATTAGTAAAGTTTCGGTAATCAGGAAAAGACTTCCAGTTACCCTTTACGTTCCAGGGGTACGCTACCTTGTTTAGGCAGTCCCAAGACTTTAGAAAATATTTAAGTAACCTTATATAGTTTAACTCAAGCATTTTATCAATCACACAAAAAAAATGTGTTTGTAAAGAATCTATTGCATTGAACATAAAAAAATACACTGCTTTGTACTCTATTCTCCATTCACCAACATCAAAGGAGAACGCACATTGTATGATCACAACGCGACCCACATATTTGTTCAGCTGAACTATGCCACTGACGATTGTATGCTTTTCGATCGGGATTTCCAGTGCCGTGCGGCACACAGGGACACCAAATCAAATATGTAGGTCGATAGTGGTTGGTCAAACGCTTGGTTTTGTACCGAACGGTTAAAACACCTCGTTCGTGGGTTGTCTGTGATGTCGTGGGAAAGGAATTGAGCATTTAATTTTGCCTTTGTAATTGGGTGAGTATAGGCTATTTTTCTGTTTGTGTTGGTATGAGTTGTTTTATACAATTAACCATGAATCCCACTCATGGTTTATTTAGTGGATGTCGGAAAGCTCCATCATTATCATCAGCCTGTATTCGTCCACTGATGGGCATAGGCCTTTCCCAATGTGCGCCACTGAGCCTTTCTTGAGCTTTCCTCATCCAGTCTCTGCCGGTCGCCTTTCGTAGGTCGTCTCTCTAGTACCTACGAATGTTATAACAATCCTAATAAGTACTTTTGTATCTCATTTGAAGTTAACTTTCTGAACTATTATCTATACTCGAACGACTGGCCCGAATTAAAAAAAAAAACTGTGTCCAATTATTGAGATAAGGTGTAAAACATCACGGTACGACCAATAGGAGCCGAACACCGGTGTACTTAACCCATTCTTATTTACATGTGATAATGTTTTAAAAGTATCCCTTCTCCCTAATATACGTAAAATGGTCACATAGGCATATAATAACCAAAGAACAGAGGAAATTATTAAATAGAGAATTTCACGTGGGCAGTGTTACGGACATAAACAATAGGTAGCTGTAATGTATTCTGTTATGAAACTACCATCTAAAACCATTGAGCTATTATTACTATGTTCCATCCAGGATGAGTGCGCGCGCACAAGTTCATTCAATTGTTTGACAGCTCTGTGGCGTGCTCTAGCTCAATGTCTAAAACAAACAATTGTAACAGTTTGATTTCGAAAACGCAACGGCACACATATAAACCACGCTTGAATATCTACAATGAAAAACCATTTTCATTATAACTGAAAAGCCAGGAATGAAAAACATTAAATTTGATTATTCTTTAAACCGTTCAAACGAAGGACAATCTAATCTATTTCTATGCAAGCGAGGTCGATTTTCCAACTATTGTAAATGCTACAATTATTTGAATTACAAAAGCGTTTCAAGCAACGAAGGTTTTTTTTCACAAGTCCAATTCAGATTTAGGAAATTAGGTAGACATAATAAATTACGTTTCCAAATCATTGGGCAGGTAAATCCATTATCGTAATGGAGTTATTAACTGGAATCAATAGTAGTGTGAGTAAAGTGTGAACTGATAATTTTAGGTGTGTAAGTGTAGATAGAAAATGCCTTGTTAGTTTATACAACAAATTGAGTACCTCCTCTTTTTTGAAGTCGGATAAAAATGATATTGTAAACTAGTTAATAAGAATAATAATATAATCATATTCCACAACTATCACACAACGCCATCTAGTCCTAAGCTAAGCAAAGCTTGTGTTATGGCTACTAAACAACTGATAAACATACTTATATATTTCTCAATACATACATATTATAGAAAAAATACACCGAAATTACGGCCAGATACAGAACAAATGATCATCACACATACATTTGTCCTGGGTGGGAATCGAACACACGACCCCCGGCATGGCAGTCAGGGTCACTAACCACTAGATCAATAGGCCAACTTTTATCGTTATAAAAAAAAAAAAACTCCACGTTAAAATGCGCATCGCATACTGAAATACGAAGTTAATATTATTTACTCTCTTATTTGTGAAGGGAGTCGCGTATCTGTGTCAAATTCCATCAAAAATTCTTTGGTAATTTGCAAAAGTTTTCAAAGTGAAAAAAATACCAACTTTCGCATTCGCCGCCGACATCACAAATTCTAAGTAATAATAACAAGGCAAATAAGTTTATTATGGATAAAATAATTTAGATTTCATAACCTGTACCGTAGCTTTAATACCTACGTAGCAAGAACTTTATGTTTTGTTTACAAGTATGACGATAACTTGTATAAAAGTTACATAAATTAGAAACATGCTTTCGAGAGTGTGAAAATTATATGTAGAACTAGCTGTGCCCGCGACTTCGTTCGCGTGGATATCGTAACTTAAAAATGTATTTTTTATCAAATTGACAAAGTTTCATACAAACTTTCATCCCCCTATTTTATCCCCTTGGGGGTAAAGTTGTTCAAAATCCTTTCTTAGCGGATGCTTACATCATAACATCTACCTGCATGCCAAATTTCAGCCCGATCCGTCCAGTGGTTTGGGCTGTGCGTTGATAGATCACTATGTCAGTCAGTCACCTTTGAGTTACAATGTATATTTAAATTTACTTTTTTAAGTGTCAATATTGCCAATTGAGTAGGTTGACAGTTTTCAATGTATACATCATGCCTTAAATGGTTGCGCGTTGAATTTGCACGTCAATTGAAACAAAATGTAGAAAATCAAACTACGAGACCTACTTGCAACTTGTAACTATGTAAGTTATAGTATGTAGTTTAAGCAGGTTAACAGGTTTGCTCAAGTATTTTTTTTTTAGCGTGGTATAATCATCAAATGTGTTTTCCCACCCAAGGCAGGGCGGAAGGGACTGTCAGACTTGTACTGTCTAAAATCCACGGTGTCCTTCAATAGCCCTTTATGTTCCGGGGTGACGGTGATGGAAATAAGTCCCGCGAACCCGGCAGGCCCTCTGTGAGGGGGCCCCGTCATTTGCTGACAGCTCTTTAAGGCGCGCGTGGAACACGACGAGCCGTCGACCCGGGCATGGTCCATGGTCGGACAGTGATTTGCTCTTTACTCGCTGTCCGCATGCCCGCGCCTACGGTGGCCGGAGATCATCTACCGACGACCAGTGTGTAACTTGAAGTTGTCAGTACGAACAATTGAGTTTCTTTCTCTCTCGTCTTACATATATCCAAGACTTGCATGATAGAAATGCGCCATAAGTTATAAAAAATCATATAAAAAACAAACATGAGATGCAAAACTAAATTATGAAAGATTTTCATACACGTTCAATCCAGAAACTTCGCTTGTTTTAAACATGGTGTTGAAATAAGCTTCAAAGAGTTTGTTGTGTGTTTGACAAGAAGTCTAACAAAATGTTGTACGACCTTAAAATTTGCTTCATAATTTGTTGGTCTAACCAACTTAATACATAACGGAGTAAAGGCGTGTTTTAATAATAAGTTATTAACAATAATAAGATATTTATTTCATAAAACATGACACATTGCACTGTAAACATAGTTGATTAATTACAATAATTTTACATTAGTCACACTATAAGCACAATTAAATAGACGCTTATCCCTTAAACTAGGTCTAGCCTGTGTCTTAGGTCGCGGGAATTATTTCCATCACCGTGACCCCGGAACATAAAGGGCTATTGAAGGCCATCGTGGATTTTACTCAGTACAAGTCTGACAGTCCCTCCCTCCCTGCCCGGGGTGGGAGGACTCATTTCATGATTTTACCACGATAAAAAAAGCCTGTGTCTTATGGAATAAGGTTCATCGATGGGGTACAACTAGAAAGTGACCATCAGTATCTGTTGAAAAGTAAAAATGTTACATTCAAGTCAAAATAATTTTATGAAATAAGTAATTATTGGTTACGTAGTTAGGTTAGGTTAGTAATTATACAAACTACTTGAATACAAGTAGCATACAAGTTACAAGTAGGTAGTTTCAGCACTCTCGGAAACATGTTTCCAATTCAATTTACTTGTATACAAATATGACGTCATACTTGTATGTACGTTATATATGTGTAAGTATGAGTCATACTTGTATGTAAGTTTACGTCACAAACGATATCCTATTCTACCACAAATTCCGTACGAGTAACAATATTCAAAAGCCAGGCAACAATAATTTTATAACAAATGTATGTCTCAACTAAAACAGTAATACCATAACATAAACTAAAGATCTACACTATCTGATAATGGGACATTTGTACTAAATTAATGTCCTGTTTCACCCCTTTATGAGGGTAAAAGCCATATATTGGTTTATAGCAACATTATCGTTAGTATGGATTTCGTTCTGGCCTTTGGCCTAATGTTCGATACAGGAAAGGATTTGCTTACACAACTTTATGGTGTATTAATGTGGCAAATTGGTGGGGGTGGGAAAATTGTTCGCTTGGGGTTGTTTTTGCAAAACGTTGTAGTTACTAGGCTCCTGTACCTTTTGTCAGTTTGAATTAATACATATACCTGTAAAAGACGAATAGTGTTGTTATATTTTTTTAACTAATTTCAGATTTACTATCAGCTAACTTAATTATGTGCTGTTACGTAAGGTACACCACCTTTCTTAACAAAACTGCACTAAGTATCACATTATTTCTTCAAGAATTTTAGAAAAGAACGCTTTTACTTCACTTTTCCATACGTGTTGTCTTCGATTCGTTCAGATTGAAGAGTATTTTGTGCTTTGTGCCAGTACAAAGGGTCTAAATTTTGTCAAATGTTTTATATCGCGATTTTTGCGACTCATAACAGACACAAATAACAAGCCTAAAATAATGAGAAAATTAGTAATATAAACGACACGAATATGTAATATACATTTTCTGAAATACAAATTGACTTACAAAATACAATCCATTAAAAAAAAACCATTTACATACTGTATACTTTACCACGCAAGTAAAGGCGCAGAACAATCAAGTAACAGGTGGCCCATCATTTTCAAGCATTATGAACCCCTGAAGATTCGTCTCGATCAATCATTACACCCTTTTCCTTACTCGGATCATTTGCTACCCTTCACTTTGGTATGTCTTTTATATTCTTTACTTTATACTTGTTTCTTAAGGTATGATTTTAAAGTCAATAATAAGGAATTTACTAATCGTTTATAAGAATTTTAAATCAAAAATGAAAAATTTACTAGTCTTTAAGGAGGGTTTTTAGTTCCTGTGATTGGGATGTGGAAGTTTGATAGGCAGTCGCTCTTATAAAGTTATGGTATCTTAGATATCTTCCTTGAGATCGTTATTTTGAGCCTGCAGAAAAAGCTGCAATGGGGCACCAGCTACCATTCCCAATTTTGAAGAGTCCTCCCTAACTTGTTCTGACTAAAATCCAAGGTGATCCCCCAATAGTATAGCCTCTTATATCCAGGGTGACGGTTACCTGACGAGATAGCAGTCTTGGCAGACCCTTAACCTACTTCAAATTGACTTTTACTGACGAAACAAGCTGTGGCCGCGAGCCTCATATATTTCACCTCATGTTTCAAATTAGACTGCGAGTTTTAAATCCTAATATAAAAATAAAATAAGAAGTACTTACAGACTTTTCACATTTATGTGGCGTGAAGTAAATTGGAAGTTTGATGTTAAATTGATTGAAAAAAATAGGTCCACTGTCGTAGACTAGAGGCATTTCATACAAAGATCGAAGTAAATACTACAAAATGTCTGTTGTATACAATGTGTAACGTAAATAGCACACAACCTCTCGTGGAGTAACTCAGCCCATGTTATTGAACAATGTTTGTTCTGGGACTTTTGGAAATTCGCAAAAAAAAAAGAATTGCCTTTTCATACAAAATGAGAAATTGACCGGGCCTATCAGTATGAAAAATCATTTATTTTTTTAAATAAAATACCGAAATCTTGTGATAAGCCTACAAGGTACAGGCCCGTGAATAAGTGAACCGAAAGAGTAAATGAACTTTTTCGTTCATTCCTTTATACACATGGGTTCTAAATTAATTGTTCCCAAATGATCCAATTTTCCTTGCCTTAAAATTGGCCAACTGAAATTCCCTTTTCAAGGCTCCCGAGACCCCACTTTTGTAACCAAGGGGTCCCCAAGCGTTCTGAAGGTCAATCCATTGAATTACCCACAAAAGGTCTTCGGCTAAAAATAAAATTGTTATTTGTAAATTAAGTTGAATTATATGGTTTATTTTGGTTTACCTTTAGACGTGTTTGTATTTGAGTTTATAATATTATTTAGGATCAATGAAATCTTTACGGAATAAGACTCGATTGACTAATTATAATAAGTTGTTTGTTCTAACTTTTGTATAATTTACAAGTCATCTGCCTTCGCATAGGTTTTATTAAAATATAATAATAATAATAATATTAAAATAATAATATAGTATGGCGTTTGAAACTCAAGAAAAATTTAGCTTTCTACTAGTGATGGAATTTTCAAAACCTGTTCACTAATTCTAGAGATAAACTCGAAATAAGAATAAACGCTCTTTATTAAGTTAGTATAGATTTCATAATAATTGCTCGTAAAACGATGAAGGTTTATATCGTGAGGAAAACGTGTCACCTGAACCAAAAACTATACTTATGTAACGTCTAGTAACCCGTAAAACGGAGAATGGGCGATAATAAACCACGCCAGAATCCATTCAGCGGGAACAGCTGATTAGGCTTATGCTAAGATTATTAATTTTTATTATAGCTGGAAATCTGTTTAATTTCGATTATCTTTTAACACTTGCTATACCAATTTAATTATTGATACTGTTTTCCACAAAATTACGTATTTACAGTGCTATCCATTTACTACGAAAAACCTCAAAGCCGCAGATATTTATCAGCTCTACCAATCACTTTTCATATTAAATGAGCAATTTCGTGTATTTTACTATTCAATATTTGGACGAAAATGAGTTTGTTTTTTTTTCACATTAACAGTTTATTTATCTTTAAATCAAAATGAATGTGTTTATATGTTGTTTAAGTTTAACATACTGTAACAACAATAAAAAATAATCAACTAACATAATAACCGGTGCCGGTGATAAGTACAGTCGTGAACAGCAATTGCCACGACGCGGCAGACGCAAATATAAGCTGCAAACAAACGCATCAAAGTTGAGTCGGCTTTTATTTGCAACGCATAAAAGTTATGCAATATTATTAGTTTGTAAGCACTTGTGTACGCGACTGTGTTTTGTTCCGTGATGTTGTTTCTCTGGATACATATTTTTATAGCGAGTCTAAATAAAATATTATATTTGAAATTCTAAACCAATCAAAAAATAAGAAAAACTGTACATAAACCATAAACTAAAAAGAATAATAGTTAATAATAATGAATACATCCTTTCTTTAAGTATAAACGCTTGTCCAAAAAAGTGTAACTGCAAAACCAATCTTATATCAACGTAAAAATGGCGTTTGTAAGTTGACAGTTTTTTTTTTATAGTTTTCAATAAGTTTTTTATGTTTAACATTTTGTGGTATGGCTGTTATTTTAAACCTTTTTTTTAAAAAGGGAAAATCTTATACTTCTATGGCTGGTCTTTACTGACAATATCTGTGAAAGTAAGAGAAATAAAAATTATTTTGTAACTGTTGAAAACGGTGAAGGAAAACATCGTGAGTAAACCGGCAAGTCCTAGAAGCAAAAATTCGAAGACATGTGACATCTGCCAACCCGCACCGGGCTCGCTTGATAGATTTTGGACCACTCCCTCAAAAAGAGAGGAGGCCTGTATTCCAGCAGTGGGAAAATTTATAGGCTGATGATGACTAGCTGTTGACAGCGGCTTGGCCCACTACTAATTCAAACTTGGGATGAAAATGTAGCCTATGTGTTAACTCAATTAATAAACTATCTGTGTAGCAAGTTTCGTGTTAATCCGTTCAGTAGTTTTTACTCGATAAGACTACTGAACGGATTAATACTACTAATATTTATAGTATTATTAAGATTTAGTACAATATGTATTCTGTAAATGATTCAATATTTTTCAAGTGATGCATCGATAAACTAAAGAATAAATAAACTAAGATTTCAAGTGATGTGATTAAATTGAAAATTTCGTAGGTACTTAAATACCCTCGTAATCATTATTGGCATTTAAAAAGGGGCACATTACCCTCTAAAAACATTTGTTCCAGACAAGTTAGGTTTGAAAGTGACCTTACGTCCAAAACGACTCTGGTCCCGAAAAGTCCCCAAACGCCTTTTTTTTTTTTTTTTTTTTTTTTTTTTTTTTTTTTTTTTTTTTTTTTTTTTTACGTGGTAAAATCATCAAATGAGACCTCTCACCCCGGGCAGGGCGAGAGGTACTGTCAGACTTGTACTGACTAAAATCCACGGTGTTCTTCAGTAGCCCTTTATGTTCCGGGGTCACGGTGATGGTATGAGTCCCGCAACCCCGGCAGGCTTTGGCCCTCTGAGAGGGGGCCCCGTCATTTTGCTGACAGCTCTTTGAGGCGCGCGTGGAACACGACGCGCCGTCGACCCGGGCATGGTCCATGGTCGGGCGGCGAGTTGCCCTTTACTCGCCGCCCGCATGCCCGCGCCTACGGTGGCCGGAGATCGTCTTGCGACGTCCGACGCCGTGGGCGTCCACCACCGCGGGTGGGGCGGAGGGAGGACCTTGTCCTCTCTCTCACGCGGCCCGCCTCCTCCTTCGCGAGCATGACTGCTTCGCAGAAGGAGGCGACCGCTTCCCACTCCGTCTCGCCCCGCAGCATGGCCGCGACCAGTGCTGGGCGCGAGAGGTCTCCGCCTATCGCCGCCGTGAGGACACGTCGGTGCTCCGCCCAAGCGGGGCAATCCTGCACCGTATGCTCGACTGTGTCCTCCGGGCGATCTACGCAGTGGTGACACCCAGGCGTTTCTTCCTTTCTCATAAGACACAGGTACCTCCCGAAACATCCGTGTCCGGTGAGGACCTGCGTCAAGCGGAAGCTTAGGACGCCGTGACGTCTCTCCAGCCACTCCTCAAAGAGGGGTCTTATCGCCGCTATTGCGGCGTGCCCGGCCGTCGGTCGCGACAGTCGTGCCCTCCATACTGCCCTGAGATCGCGCCGGAGCTCTTCCCGCCGCGCCTCGACTTCTCGAGGCAGCGGGGTCACGCCCCGGCGCCCCCAAACGCCTTTACGACTAAATTGAAAATTAATTTGACTTCGGCAAAGTACGCAAAAGTGGGCTTCTTTGAGCATTGTGGATTTATAAGTACGTAATTAGTAATCGTATAAAGTCAAATACTCAGTTAATTTAAGCATACAAGTAGAGGGCAGACTGATTTCAACCTTAGTTTTAAATAATTATTTATTAATTTCTGTGAAATACAATTTTAAAATGTAATAAAGTACAAAAGAAATATGTTTATTGTAAAATAAAGCTGGGTACTCACTTAGCAGTGTTGCACGTAACGTATCAGATACTGTATCAACCTGCAAGTGGGTACGGCTCGTCCGAGCCGCCTATGTGTTTGTATGACCCGCCGAGTGGCGGTATCACTGCGAACGTACAGCGAGCGGTTCCCAGCGGGCTAGTGCCTACGTACTCACTTGAAAGCGTATCTGATACGTTACATGCAACACTGCTAAGTGAGTACTCAGCTTAACACCACGCGTATAATCCATGAAGGGGAAGGTAGAAAAAATTACACCCACATTTTGCTTGATATATTAAAATTCTGGTTTAATGCCGTAATCCGGGACCGAACCCAGATCCGTGTTCGATACTGAGTTTTTTAATCGTTGCTTATTTCTATGAATTTCTCCTGTATCGTGGTGCGTCTACGTAAAATTACATACACAAAAACCCAGACTCGGAGCAACTACTAGTAAATCTTTTAAAAATATTCACACATTGAATCAAACCCGCGACACACAGCAGTGACACTCATATTTAATTTCTCAGCTACTGGTCCAACCGTGCCGACAATAAATCCAAATGCGAAAACCCACTGTGACTTTGCCGAACCCGGAAATCAAACAGGAGACTACTTGATCAACGAAGCCAAGTAGAGAGTAGAGAGAGAGCATCTTTTTAAACATCATCTGCCTAGCCTTATCCCAACTATATTGGGGTCGGCTTCCAGTCAAACCAGATTCAGCTGGATGTCAGTATTTTACATGGAGTGACTGCCTGTCGGATCTCCACAACCCAGTAACTGGGTAATACGATAGAGCATATTTTAAACATTTTATACAAATACCTATATTTTTACCTACGAAAGGTAAACAGGTACAAACCTTAAAGCCATCGCTTCCAGTCGATTTGAAATCTGTGTGAATTCAGGTCAGAGCGCTCAGGTACAGTCGAGTACAAAACTAGAACGTGCTCAAATAGGTATTAAGTGGCGAGTACCATTGTTTGTTCGTTAGTTAGTCTGTTTTAGAAAATGGTGACTCAATTACGAAGGTTCGAATAGCGTTTCGGTGGTTCAGTGTTTTCCAATCAACGAATGATGACGTGGGCTTAGTTTTTTTGTCATTATGAAGTAGTGAAGTAACAGAGGTGTAGTTTAAAACCTCAAATTAATGCAACATTCTAAATTTGTCTGTTACGATAATTTGAGTAAATTACGCGAAAAAAAAGAAAAACTGCTAACCAGATTAAACTTAAATTGGCAAATCGAAGAACTTTGATGTACGCTGGTGTGTACCAGCGTACATCAAAGTTCTTCGTTGTCAACTAGAGCTAAAACAAGCTGCCAAGCTATCATTTCCAGTCGATTTCAAATCTACGTGGATTGAGGTCACAGTGCTCAAGTACAGGCGAGTGCAAAACGAGAGCAACGAGCTCAAATATGATTACCATGAACGTTTTGTCGTGAATTACACTTTTTTTTAAATTACTTGCTGCGGAATTTAGAATTACTAGCTTTAGCTTGTTCGCTCGCATTTTGATTAGGAATTATGCAATGGGAGTGTTTTCAATACAGCTTTATACGAGGATTTAGACAAATTAATTAGATTTTTTTTTTCCGAAGCACCTACAACAAAAAACATAATTGCGAAATGAAATCTATGCATGTTACGTCCATTGCATACATTTTTTCTTGCCTTTTCGACTTTGACATAGTACAGTCACGAGCAAAAATTCAAACGCGATTTTCTAGTGCAATACACGTTTCTACTTTGTAAAGAGACCTACTTCGTAAAAACGTATCTTCCAAAATAGAAGGTGGTGGGTGGAGGCATGAAAACTCAAAAGCTTATCAATGTAAGGGGAATCACTTCTGAATTCTGCTCAATTTGTACATATAAATGCTCGTGACTGTACAATCTATACATGACTGTATACATACAATGATGTGACCTTGGCCTTGTCTGTCTATTTGATTATTGCTGATACGTAGATTACATGAGACATGTATTTGGCTTTGCAGTTTGAATTGAATTTATTAGAAGATAATATGATATTTGTGAGCTGTTTTTACATAATGGTAGCCATACACCATACTGCCTATCGTCCAATCGGCATGAAGAATGGACCACTGTTGCATTATCTTGTCTTTCGACTCGGGAGACTACTTGACTAATTTTGAAAGTCTCATGATGAAATTAATGAAAAGGTGCTAGAAAAAGTAGCTAAAAAGTTTAGCCACAAGATTTATAAAATTGCTATCGGTCACCGAATCATAGCTAGAACTAGCTATAAAGTTGCTGAGTTGGCATCACTGCTGCAGATTTGAAGTCGTTTCAAAACGATCGTCATGCCAATTGAACGATAGGCAGTATAGTGTATATGGACGAACAGCCAATTTGAAACAATTGCCAGTGTCATTTCGATTGGACGATCGGACGTATGGTGTATGGCTACTATAATACTATTGACCTAAGTCCGCATCCCTCGGATGAAAATATGATCTGCCTAGTCTTTATCCAAAATTCCAGCTATATTGAAATCGATTCTCAGTTCAACCGATTGCAACTGAATACCAGTAGTTTACATAATTATAATAATAATTTCTGTTTCCCATGTCATGATTATTATTATTTCTATTGTTTCTGTTTATAAGGTTAACCTTTTCGAAACCTGTTTTACCATCCCATAAATCTGTATAATACAAAATAAGGTAAATGAATTTGATTTGATTTTGACTCTAAAGAGCCGAGTAGTGGATAAAACCATTGGAAACAGCTAGTAATTAAACAAATTATTTTTTAAATACTTAATTACATAAATATTATAACACCGTTTGAATAAATTATTTGATCAGTGTGACCATATAACAGGTTTATAAAGAAGGGAAAAACAGTATAGAATTTACGATAACAAATCTGTGTCATGATGACTTGCCAAAAGAGGTACTAAACACTGGTATCTTTGAAAGAGAATTTTATTGATTTGATTTAATATGCATGACAGCCATTATGCTTATGTATTGTGGCCTACGTGTTACACGATAAACAACGCGTAAACCATTCAAAAGAAAATTAAATATTAAAAAATAGTACTCTTAGCACGAGTTTTCAGTATTTGAGACGTAAAGTAAATTTGAACTTTGACAATTTTCAAGGAAAAAAATAGTTCCTTCTTCGCACACCAGAGACGCTGTTCCATTTTTTCATACAAGAAACGCTGTAAATACTGGAAGACGCTATAAAGTAAAACAGTGAAAACTCGTGTGTGAAAGAGTAACAAAAAAACCAAACATTTTCACAGATTTATGATAATATATCACAGAATAATACATAGAACTTGAATAAGAAAACTTTTGTTAAATAATCTAGACTGTTCCTAGTCTTACTAATCATAAAAATTCGTAAGAAAAAAAAAGCAATAAAACAGAAACAACTAGCATTTTATTACATTAATAATTCTCAAATTCTGGGCATCACTGGAGTTTTCAATAACGCCCCGTTATCACTGACTAAAGAGGAACCAGTAATAGCTTTAGCTTTATCACTGGCGACAAACAGAATAAGGTCAGCAATTTCATCAGGAATAGAAATTCTGTCCAGGACCGTCAAGTCCTGCAAATACTTGAAAGCAGCTTCCACCATTTCTTTGGATGCACCCATATTTTCAACGATATCAGTCCGTACTGGTCCTGGGTTTACAATGTTTACACGAACTCCGCTTGAAGCTAGCTCTTGTGCAATAGATCTTGAGAAATGATCCAGACCAGCCTTTGATGTACAATATGAAAAATTGTTAACATATGGTTGTAATGCAGCTATGCTTGATACATTGACGATGTTACCTTTGGTCTTTACGAGGTGAGGAGCAGCAAGGTGAGTCAAATAAACTACTGAGCGTAGGTTTGTCTTCATCACGTTATCAAACACTGCCATGGCGTCATCTGCTACAATACTTGCTGTCTGACCCATACCGGCATTATTAATAAGAACATCCAATTTTCCGTATTTTTTTAAGGTTTCACTTACAATTCTCTTGACGTCCTCATCTTTAGAAAGATCTGCTACTATCACCAAAGGATTGTTACATTTCTTAGCAACGTTATCCAGTTTATCTTTTTTTCTTCCCACTATGGCAACTTTGGCTCCTTCTTCAGCAAACTTGATGGCGGTGGCAGCACCAATACCAGAGCTGCCGCCAGTCACGAGAACAACTTTATCTTGGAAACTCATGTTAATATCGCACCAATGTCCAACACTGAACTGATTTTTTAATTACGATATCAGTTATTTTTATATCTACAGTAATCTTATCAAAAATGTAATCGGTGATAAAGGAAACCCGCCGAAGATCATGATGGATCAAAAAATGGATCAAAGAATGGATGGATCAAAAAATGAAGCATCAAGATGAGTCGTCATCAAAAAACGGCCTTGCTGATATTCGATGAAACAAAGTTTACAAGTCATGCTGTAGTTTTAACAATAGAAACGGAACATGATCAGCGATTTATTTAAGAACTGAAATCCCGTTAAACTGTAGTATCCTGCATTTGTTTGTAAAATCATGGGCAATAAGATGGTTACACTTTACTAAATCGCTTTTGAATTACAAAATACATATTGTATGATTTTTTGTCACTGTGCAATGTCCAGGGTTTACAATTTTACTGCTCACTATCTTTAAAGCTAGTTCTTGTGCAAAACGTCAAAAAAAATCAAATTAAAGCAGCTGCTTTCCATGGCCAGTGTAAAAAGGAGTTTAGCAAACCCTGGACATATTGATAGTCAAGTGAAGTGACCTTCGTTTTTTCTCCAACAAATGACAAGCAGTAAAACGAGAACCAATATTGGTTTTTCTTTGCTTTTATTTAATTAAATCTGACTGTTTCTGGCCCTATAGCTAAACGGCAAGCGACAACCGTTAACGATCAGGAGTCTTTACTAGATTTTCATATACACCAGCGTAAAAAGTGGAAAATCTGTTTGTTTCATTCACTATCGCTCAGCAGTGGATTTTCAACTTTATCAGATTCATTTTCTTTAAGTTTAGTCCTGAGTGTTTATGTTTATTGCTTGCCATTTAGCTATTGCGCTTTATCCTATAAGTTAAAATTTAACTGTTTGGTTAAAGAAATCAAAATACAAATAATTAGAAAATAGTTTCAAATAATTTATTTATAAGAAAATCAATTATTGGGTCTTTCTGGAACTGCCAACAGTGCTCCATTATCACTGATGAATGAAGAACCAGTGATAGCTTTAGCTTTATCACTGGCGACAAACAGAATAAGGTCAGCAATTTCTTCAGCAACAGAAATTCTCTTCAATGCCGTCAGTTCCTTCATATATTTGAAAGTAGCTTCCACCATTTCTTCGGTTGCACCCATATTTTCAACGATATCAGTCCGTACTGGTCCTGGATTCACAGTGTTCACACGAACTCCATGTGAAGCTAGTTCTTGTGCAACAGATTTTGAGAAATGATCCAGAGCAGCTTTCGATGTACAATATGCAAACGATCCTTTAGAAATTGATCTAAATGCAGCAATGCTTGATATATTGACGATGTTACCTTTGGTCTTAAGAAGGTGAGGAGCAGCAAGATGTGTTAAGTAAACTACTGAGCGTAGGTTTGTCGACATAACTTGATCAAACACTGCCATGGCGTTATCTGCAATAATACTTGCCGACTGGCCTATACCGGCATTGTTAATAAGTACATCCAATTTCCCAAACTTTTTCAAGGTTTCATTAACAATTTTTTTGACGTCTTCATCTTTAGAAACATCTGCTACTATCACCAAAGGATTGTTACATTTCTTAGCAACGTTTTCAAGTTTCTCCTTTTTTCTTCCCACTATGGCAACCTTGGCTCCTTCTTCAGCAAACTTGATGGCGGTGGCGGCTCCAATACCAGAGCTGCCACCAGTCACGAGAACAACTTTGTCTTGGAAACTCATGTTTATTCCTCACCAATGTCCATTAAAAACTGATTTTTAATTATGATAGGAGTTATATAAAAAGTTTAACAATCTTATCAATAATGTAGTCCTCCCACCCCGGGCAGGGCGGGAGGGACTGTCAGACTTGTACTGACTAAAATCCACAGTGTCCTTCAATAGCCCTTTATGTTCCGGGGTCACGGTGATGGAAATAAGTCCCGCGCTTAGTTTTTTTTGTCATTATGAAGTAGTTAAGTAATAGAGGTGTAGTTTAAAACATCAAGATTAATGCAACATTCAAAATTTTGTCTGATACGATCAGGTAAAATATTGGTCTTGTACAAATACCCAAATTACGCGAAAAAAAAAGAAAAAACTGCTTACCATGTTTAACTTAAATTGGAAATTCGAAGAACTTTGATGTACTCTGGTACTTACATTTATGGATGATTACCTCATTAATTTTAATGTTTGATCGTAGTCATCTGTTTAAACTTTAAGAAAAAAAATGGCTTTAAAAAAGTCTTGGCCTTGAATTTTTAACAATTAACAAGGCCAAGCTCTATTTTCATTTATTTTCTTTATTAATACCTAAATATTTAATTTAGAAAGAGCTAAAATAGTTTAACAAAACTTACAAATGACAATGAAAAATCAACAGAAAGAATTTCTTGCACCAAGTTAGTGCTGAATATAAAATACTATATCTATCCCCTAAAACTAGAGCTAAAACAAGCTGCAAAGCTATCATTTCCAGTCGATTTCAAATCTACGTGGATTGAGGTCACAGTGCTCAAGTACAGGCGAGTGCAAAACGAGAGCAACGAGCTCAAATATGATTACCATGAACGTTTTGTCGACAATTACACTTTTTTTCTAAATTACTTGCTGCTAAATTTAGAGTGACTAGCTTTAGCCGGTGGGTTCGCTTGCATTTTGATCAGGAATTATGCAATGGGAGTGTTTTATATACAGCTTTATACGAGGATTTAGACAAATTAATTAGATTTTTTTTCCGAAGCACCTACAACAAAAAACATAATTGCGAAATGAAATCTATGCATGTTACTCGTACGTCCATTGCATACATTTTTTCTTGCCTTTACGACTTTGGAATAGTACAGTCACGAGCAAAAATTCAAACGCGATTTTCTAGAGCAATAGTACTACTTTCGTAAAAACGTATCTTCCAAAATAGAAGGTGGTGGGTGGAGGCATGAAAACTCAAAAGCTAATCAATGTAAGGGGAATCACTTCTGAATTCCGCTCAAATTGTACATATAAATGCTCGTGACTGTACAATCTATACAGAACTGTCTACATACAATGATGTGACCTTGGCCTTGTCTGTCTATTTGATTATCGCTGGTACGTAGATTACATGAGACACGTATTTGGCTTTGCGGTTTGAATTGAATTTATTAGAAGATAATATGATATTTGTGAGCTGTTTTTACTTAATGGTAGCCATACACCATACTGCCTATCGTCCAATCGGCATGAAGAATGGACCACTGTTGCATTATCTTGTCTTTCGACAGATTTGAAGTCGTTTCAAAACGATCGTCATGCCAATTGAACGTTAAGCAGTATAGTGTATATGGACGAACAGCCAATTTGAAACAATTGCCAGTGTCATTTCGGTTGGACGATCGGCAGTATGGTGTATGGCTACTATAATACTATTGACCTAAGTCCGCATCCCTCGGATGAAAAAATAATCTGCCTAGTCTTTATCCAAAATTCCAACTATATTGGAATCGATTCTCAGTTCAAAAGATTGCAGCTGAATTACAGTATTATACAAATACATCATTATAATAATTTCTGTTTCCCATGTCATGATTATTATTATTTCTATTGTTTCTGTTTATAATGTCAACCTTGTCGAAACCTGTTTTACCATCCCATAAATCTGTATAATAAAAAATTAGGTAAATGAATTTGATTTGATTTTGAATCTTAAGAGCCGAGTATTGGATAAAATCATTGGAAACAGCTAGTAATTAATCAAATTGTTTTTAAAATACTTAATTACATGAATATTATAACACCGTTTGAATAAATTATTTGATCACTGTGAACAGGTTTATAAAGTAGGGAAAAACCGTATACAATTTACGATAACAAATCTGTGTCATGATGACTTGCCAAAAGAGGTACTAACACTGGTATCTATGAAAGAGGATTTTATTGATTTGATTTAATATGCATAACAGCCATTATGCTTATGTATTGTGGCCTACGTGTTATACGATACCTAAACAACGCGTAAACCATTCAAAAGAAAATTAAATTTTAAAAAATAGTACTCTTAGCACGAGTTTTCAGTATTTGAGACGTAAAGTAAATTTGAACTTGGACAATTTTCAAGGAAAAAATTAGTTCCTTCTTCGCACACCAGAGACGCTGTTCCATTTTTTCATACAAGAAACGCTGTAAATACTGAAAAGACGCTATAAAGTAAAACAGTGAAAACTCGTGCTATGGGTACAGATCGGTAGCTTTGTGTCTGTGTGTGAAAGAGTAACAAAAAAACCAAACATTTTCACAGACTATCACATTTATGATAATATATCACAGAATAATACATAGAACTTGAATAAGAAAACTTTTGTTAAATAATCTAGACTGTTCCTAGTCTTACTAATCATAAAAATTCGTAAGAAAAAAAAAGCAATAAAATGGAAACAACTAGCATTTTATTACATTAATAATTCTCAAATTCTGGGCATCACTGGAGTTTTCAATAACGCCCCGTTATCACTGACTAAAGAGGAACCAGTAATAGCTTTAGCTTTATCACTGGCGACAAACAGAATAAGGTCAGCAATTTCATCAGGAATAGAAATTCTGTCCAGGACCGTCAAGTCCTGCAAATACTTGAAAGCAGCTTCCACCATTTCTTTGGATGCACCCATATTTTCAACGATATCAGTCCGTACTGGTCCTGGGTTTACAATGTTTACACGAACTCCGCTTGAAGCCAGCTCTTGTGCAATAGATCTTGAGAAATGATCCAGACCAGCCTTTGATGTACAATATGAAAAATTGTTAACATATGGTTGTAATGCAGCTATGCTTGATACATTGACGATGTTACCTTTGGTCTTTACGAGGTGAGGAGCAGCAAGGTGAGTCAAATAAACTACTGAGCGTAGGTTTGTCTTCATCACGTTATCAAACACTGCCATGGCGTCATCTGCTACAATACTTGCTGCCTGACCCATACCGGCATTATTAATAAGAACATCCAATTTTCCGTATTTTTTTAAGGTTTCACTTACAATTCTCTTGACGTCCTCATCTTTAGAAAGATCTGCTACTATCACCAAAGGATTGTTACATTTCTTAGCAACGTTATCCAGTTTATCTTTTTTTCTTCCCACTATGGCAACCTTGGCTCCTTCTTCAGCAAACTTGATGGCGGTGGCGGCTCCAATACCAGAGCTACCGCCAGTCACGAGAACAACTTTATCTTGGAAACTCATGTTAATATCGCACCAATGTCCAACACTGAACTGATTTTTTAATTACGATTTCAGTTATTTTTATATCTAGAGTAATCTTATCAAAAATGTAATCGGTGATAAAGAAAACCCGCCTAATATCATGATGAATAGTCATCAAAAAACGAAGCATCAAGATGAGTCGTCATCAAAAAACGAAGGCTTTGTCTGATGTCCATTTAATACTCGTATCAGTTAGCTTGCGGATATTTTATCAAATAAAGTTTTGCAAGTCATGCTGTAGTTCTAACACCAAAAACAGAACATGATCAGCTATTTTTTTAAGAACTGAAATCCCGTTATACTGTAGAAGCCTGTATTTGTTTTTAGAATCATGGGCAATAAAATGGTTACACTTCACTAAATCGCTTTTGAATCTATACTAATATTATAAAGCTGAAGAGTTTGTTTGTTTGTTTGTTTGAACGTGCTAATCTCAGGATCTACTGGTTGGGATTGAAAAATAATTTTTGTGTTGGGTAGTCCATTTATCGAGGAAGGTTATAGGCTATAAAACATCACGCTATCACCTATAGGAGCGGAGCAGTAATGAGAAATGTTTCAAAATCGGGAAAATGTATTCCTTTTTTAGAGCTTCCGTTGCGTGCGCTGCGTAAACGGTTAGAGTTTCGAAAAAATTATGTGCTACGGAATTATTCCTCATAAAATTTTCTAAAATAAAGTCCGCGAGAGCATATATCTATCTTTAAAGATTAAGTCACTATAACCATTTTTATGGAAAACAAATTTGTTTTTAAGTAATGCATTATTTGCAAAGGTGTTTTCATTAACATGATATTAATCCTTATGCAAATAAATACGTTAATCATCACAAGCATTTAATTTTGAACGAAATTGTCCTTTACATCATTTGATTTCAATGAATATCTTAGGTGATATCACAGTTTCAAAATAATACCGCGACAAAATAATGACGGGCTGGGTAATGTGTCACATTGCGTCTATAAAATCCCTCTTTAGGCCGTTTAATTTCGACATCAAACATTGCAAACGCGCATGTTACTACCATTTTGTTATAATTTGCAACCCTGAAAACCCTGTGCTGTCAATTCAGTAGTTTTTGCGTGTGTATCTCATGAACTGTGATAGCTATAAGAGAGAGTTGAAATTTTCACAGGTGTTGTACTTCTGTTGCCGCTATAACAAAACACACTAAAAACCAGAATATATAAATATTAAGTGTAATAATCTAATAGTAATACGAAAAAACGTGATTTTCTCGCTGGTTTTTGTAGATGTTATAATGTTTCGTAGGGTGTTTCTCACGAACCGTGATAGTTAGATAGTTTACATTTTCACAGATGATGTGTGTCTATTGCCGCTATAACAACAAATAGGTACTAAAAACTGGCTAAGTGCGAGTCGGACAACAGATTTTTTTTATTAATGACTAGCTTCTGCCCGCGACTTCGTAAGCGCATCCTTATTATGCCAGCGACAACGAGGTCGTCAAAATCAAAAGTCTTGTGTAGCCTGTATACATTGTTCGAAAGTTAAAAATTACGCACCATACAACGGAGCGTGCGGTAAAGTAGGTACTCTCACCTAAGTACCTATTTTACCGCACGCCCCCTTGTACAGCAGCGTGCGTTTTCTTTACGGTTTTTTTTAATTTCAAAAAAAAAAGAAAAAGAATTCCACCAATGAGTTTCACAATAAGAGAATAAACAACCTGACTGATAGAACCTCCTTCGAAGCGCTTTTGCTCAATACGTTGTCTCACTTTAATACAAAAGAGTAAATGAGACGAAAGATGTAGTTCTAATTTTCACCACGTGCATGTGGCGCCATTTTCAAAGTCGCGCCATTTTCATATTAGGAACTTCAAAATTGTTGCGACTAATCGGACTAATCGGAGTTCGAGCGAGGAATCTGATATTAATATGGAAAAATGTGTTGAAAAACATTGTATGACACACGTGCAGAAATTGGTTTTTACAAACTCGTGACTACGGTACGCCCTCGGCTTCGCTCGGGCGTATGTTCGTCTACTCGTTTGTAAAAACCAACTTACCGCACTAGTATCATAAATAACTATTAACTCGGGCTTTTGGAATTGGGCATCAGACGTTTCAGATTTTCGATTTTGACGACCCCGTTGTCGCTGGCATAAGCATAAGGATGCGCGTACGAAGTCGCGGGCAGAAGCTAGTTACAAAATACATATGTATGGTTTTTTGTCACTGTGCTATGTCCAGGGCTTACAATTTTAATGCTCACTATCTTTAAAGCTAGTTCTTGTGCAAAACATCTAAAAAAAAATAAAAAATTAAAGCAGCTGCTTTTCATGACCAGTGTAAAAAGGAGTTTAGCAAACCCTGGACATATTGATAGTAAAGTGAAGTGACCTTCGTTTTTTCTCCAACAAATGACGAGCAGTAAAACGAGAACCAAAATTGGTTTTTCTTTGCTTTTATTTAATTAAATCTGACTGTTTCTGGCCCTATAGCTAAACGGCAAGCGACAATCGTTAACGCTCAGGAGTCTTTACTAGATTTTCATATACACCAGCGTAAAAAGTGGAAAATCTGTTTGTTTCATTCACTATCGCTCAGCAGTGGATTTTCAACTTTATCAGATTCATTTTCTTTAAGTTTAGTCCTGATTGTTTACGTTTATTGCTTGCCGTTTGGCTATAGGGCCTGATCCTTTAAGTTAAAATTTAACTGTTTAGTTAAACAAAAATCAAAGTATAAATAATTATAAATAGTTTCAAATACTTTATTTAAAAGAAAATCAGTTATTGGGTCTTTCTGGAACTGCCAACAGTGCTCCATTATCACTGATGAATGAAGAACCAGTGATAGCTTTAGCTTTATCACTGGCGACAAACAGAATAAGGTCAGCAATTTCTTCAGCAACAGAAATTCTCTTCAATGCCGTCAGTTCCTCCATATATTTGAAAGTAGCTTCCACCATTTCTTCGGTTGCACCCATGTTTTCAACGATATCAGTCCGTACTGGTCCTGGATTCACAGTGTTCACACGAACTCCATGTGAAGCTAGTTCTTGTGCAACAGATCTTGAGAAATGATCCAGAGCAGCTTTCGATGTACCATATGCAAACGATCCTTTAGAAAATGATCTCAATGCAGCAATGCTTGATATATTTACGATGTTACCTTTGGTCTTTAGAAGGTGAGGAGTAGCAAGATGTGTCAAATAAACTACTGAGCGTAGGTTTGTCGACATAACTTGATCAAACACTGCCATGGCGTTATCTGCAATAATACTTGCCGACTGGCCTATACCGGCATTGTTAATAAGTACATCCAATTTTCCAAACTTTTTCAAGGTTTCATTAACAATTCTTTTGACGTCTTCATCTTTAGAAACATCTGCTACTATCACCAAAGGATTGTTACATTTCTTAGCAACGTTTTCGAGTTTTTCCTTTTTTCTTCCCACTATGGCGACCTTGGCTCCTTCTTCAGCAAACTTGATGGCGGTGGCGGCTCCAATACCAGAGCTGCCGCCAGTCACGAGAACAACTTTGTCTTGGAAACTCATGTTTATACCTCACCAATGTCCATTAAAAACTGATTTTTAATTATGATAGGAGTTATATAAAAAGTTTAACAATCTTATCAATAATGTAATCGTTGATAAGCATTCACGCACGAACGGTATGTGAATTTGTAAGATATTATGTAAGTGATAATCCACAGAAATAAAAGTAGCAATATCATACAATTCTTAGGCTTGTTATAAGTTTGACGTGTCTGTCTGTCTGTCTGTCTGTGGCGTCATAGAGCCCGACCGGATGAAGCGATTTCAATTTTTTTTTTGTATGAAAGGTGACTTACCTGCGAGTGTTCTTAGACATGTTTGATGAAAATCGGTTGAGCCGTTTAGAAGTTGTGGGGGTGAAAGTGGGGAAAGGGAACCGAGGGTCTGCAAATATACTCGAGTTGGGTATCAAATGAAAGCGTACTGAAAGGGAATATTGATGACTTAATCGGGAGTACTCTTAGCAATATAAAATGATATAAGTATGTACCTAAAAAAGTATATAATAAATTTAAAATTTTAAAAACCCCCGATATAAAAACCAAGTTCCCTTTAAAAAGTTAAAAATAATTAAAATACGTCGCGTTGGAGTACTGCAAAAAAACAGGAGATGATAAATAATTTGGAGCAGTCCCCCAACGCGACGAATTTTTATTATTTTTACTTTTTAACGGGAACTTGGTTTTTGTGTCGGGGGTTTTTAAATTTCAAATTTATTTTTATAAAAATTTAATAATGGTCAAAAATGATGATTTGACTCAAAATTTTGAAATAATTTAGTGAAAAATATTTTACTAAAATCTTATTATTCATAATGACACAACAAATAGAGTGAATAACAACTTATAAGATATAGATAATCTTATCACATTCAATTTTAAATATCTATCGTTGCGTAACATTTGAAATGTTCCATATTTATTTCAATTTGATATTTTTCCACATACACAGTTACTTGGTTGCTTGCTTCCTTATTTTAATTTTATTAGTTCTTTAGAATCATCAAAATCTTCACGATTGTTATTTCATTTCAACATTGTTCCATTATCACTAACAAACAATGAACCAGTGATGCCTCTAGCTTTGTCACTAGCTAAGAAAAGAACAAGATCTGCTATTTCTTCAGCATCAGAAACCCTGTTCAAGACAGTTCCTGCCTGCATTCGCTTGTATAAGGCTTCTTCCTCTTCTCCGGTTGCACCCATATTTTGAACGATATGTGTCCGCACTGGTCCGGGGTTTACACTGTTCACACGAACTCCACTTGAAGCTAGTTCTTGCGCAATGGCTCTCGAAAAGTGATCCAAACCTGCTTTTGATGTGCAGTATGAAAATGAACCCTTTCCAATGGCTCGGAGTCCAGCAACACTTGATATATTGATGATGTTACCTTTGGTATTTATTAAGTGGGGGGCAGCAAGATGTGTCAAGTGAACTATTGAGCGTAAGTTTGTCGACATTATTTTATCAAATGATGCCATGGCGTCCTTAGATAGTATACTTGTATAACCTCCTATGCCAGCGTTGTTTACCAGCACATCCAATTTCCCAAAATGTTTCGCTGTCTCATTGACAATTCTTACGGCGTCTTCTTCTTTAGTGACGTCGGCAGCTATTACTAAAGGATTACTACATTCCTTTGCTACGTTGTTTAGTTTCACTGTGTTTCTTCCTACTATAACAACTTTGGCTCCTTCTTTAGCAAACTTAGCAGCGATGGCAGCTCCAATACCAGAACTGGCACCAGTCACGAGAGCCACTTTGTTTAAAAGACTCATGTTTATAATGTTCCAAGTGCAAAACAGTACTGAATCTTTACAGCGATAGCAGATATATATTAAAAGAAACATACAATCTTATCTTTGAACGTATTAAAGTTGGTTGGTAACCAAACCGAAGAAATACGAGTGCTTTAAGATAAGCAAAATTATAGCACTCAATTGTAACCATAAACGCCAAAATCCTGGACGGACTTTGTAAGGGGTGTTTTTTTAAGAGTAAAAGTTCAACTCAAAATAAAATACATCATAGCAATGTACAATGTCTTTGTTAATGACCTCAAGTTCGTGGCTAAATAATAACCGCCGCACACATCATCTTCTTTATGACGTTGGACAAGTCTGGTCAATGGCTGGGTGACCATTTATTATAGCAAGCTTCCCCGAAGACCACGTAGTAGCCGTTGGTTCCTTATCGAGTGTTACTGGGTTGTGCAGGACAGATCGGCAGTCGCTCGATGTAAAATAATGTTATTAAAAACTTTATCAGGTAATTGAGGCCAACGCCACATGAACAATACACGCGAATGTTAAGTCTGTGTCCCCGTCTTGTTTGTAAGCATAACCTAATTACTCTACCTACTACTATACCCTCAAATGTAATACCCTAAATTTGTTAGATCACATGATGGTGTAGGCCAGTCTACAGGCCCCAAATTATATGCCCACTAAATTTTTCCCTCAGTAAAAGTCGGAGAAAGACACTCACCGTGTGGCGTTGAATCATCTTGTTGCAACAATGTCAATTCAATGTTATTCGTCTCATTGACAATCAAGTCAACAATCAGGGTTCTATAGCACTCTCGATTGACAAATCAGCTGCCAGCGGCAGTAATTTGATATTTTCAGTCTGTAGAAACAATGGGCGCGTTTAGCCGATACATAATCTTGACAGCATTAAAGAAAATGGCGAATATTGACTATGTTGAGTAGCATAGGCTGAGACAGCTGTCAAAATTCTTCGCTCTCGTCTGAACTCAGCATGGTTTCAGCCGATAATTTAGTCAGAATAGCTGACTGTTCATCATTTCTTTCCAGATTTTGTATCGGCTAAACGCACCTTATGATGCTAGTGAAACCGCAAGAAATAACATCCTATACAAGCGACGACGTATCTTAACATTAATACCATCCTATATTTATCTTTCGTAACGATTGATAAAAGCAAAATAATGCGATATTTAACAAACTTCAATTTACAGTTTTATCATTGAAATATAATATTTTCAAAGCGTGATAAAACGTTATTTATTATGCTTATAATATGTTTTGATCTTTTCGATGGCAGAAGGCTCATCTTCATTACAAAGTCATGTTTGCCCAAACGACATCGTTGAACAACTTTTGGCATAAATTCTTTACAGGAACGGTAGACTGAAATAAAATTATTGTTTCCACACATAAATGCACACTTTATTATCTGCCTAGCCTTAATCAGTGCAGGAATCGTGTTCTTGTCTTATTGGCTTATAAGGTACAGTTTAATGACGATCATATTTTGAAAGAGCTCATCTCCATAACCCCAGCTAATACGATATGCCTTGGTATGATTAGTAGTTAAACTTTTGACACGCCCCAGTTTTGAATTTTCGACCACTTTTGGGTTTGTAAAAAAAAAAACTGAAAATATGTTGCATGTAAAACTCGTTCCGATAATAAAAAACTCAACAAAAAAAGTTGGACACACATGTGTCCAACTTTTTTTTGAAAGAGAGGCTTATTATACATACTTATATCCAACAATGGGTGAGAACGGGTGGCCAGACTATGCATTTTTTCTTCTTTTTTTTTTGTTATAATCGTAGTATTTGACTGGTCAAACTCAAGGTTAGTCGATGACTATGCTTTTCTTAATGAATAAACAGGAAAAACGAAGATCAAGTTGGCAGCATCGAATTCGGAGTCAGACTAAACAAAACGTTGATTTGTAACGTTTGACTTTGTTCATGTTTCGTCAGTATAATCGTCATCATCAGTCTATAATGTTCCCAAAGGTGAGACAGAGGCCTTCTCTCTTGTTAGAGAGAGTGGACAATATCCACCACGTTAGCAGATGTTACATGTCTTCGAATTTAATGGTTCTAGGACATGCTGGTTTCCTCAAGATGTTTTACTTCACCGCCTTGTGAGCAGTGGTGATGACATAAATTACAAAAAGTAATGCGCCAGACTGGGTCCGACTGGGGACTTACGAGTTGTAGGTCGTGGTTTCGAACCCCCGACCTACAACTCGTAAGTCGGGGCCGATACCACTGGGCCACCACTGCTCGCACTGCTGGTGAGCATAAACAGGAGTAATTACAGAAAAAAAGTTTGTGAGAAAGTCATTTTTTTAGGAATTATGAAGGATTTACAATTTACGAAGATTTTCTCGGTTACTAGTTACGTAGATGACAAAATCGCAGAAAGCAAATCTCAACTGTAATTATTTTTGGTGTGGATACATACAATTAGTAACCTAACAACAGACTGCTAAGTGAGATATATGTTTTGTACGTTTAGGGTACCTACATTTGGAACGTCTTTTCTTGACTCATAATGACAAACAAATTTTAAGTAACCTTGGTTTGTTTAACATCAATCAATTACTATCAATTACTGACAACATTGTCTATAGTATAAAAATCAATTGCTGTTCGTTAATCTCGCTTAAACTCGAGAACGGCTGGATCGATTTGGCTAATTTTGGTTTATAATTATTTTGGGAAGTCCAGGGAAGGTTTAAAAGGTTTTTTTTTAATTGTTTCAGAGGTGGTACAAAGTTTGCTGGGTCAGCTAGTGTTCGGGCGTCTTCGGCAATCATCGGCTGCGCCGAGTTCAGCTGCGGTGCGCGGGATGACGAGCCAACACTTCGCAACCGATCTCCACCGACGGCACGCGCGCGCACTCCTTAGTTCCCAACCTTGTAAACCTATAAACCTATTTGGAATATAATTATTGTAACTACAGTCCACTGCTTTAATTTAAGTCCTAGATAGGTCCCAAACAGCTAGTTAATAATATTTATAGCACATTGTTCATCGACATTATTTTTGATTGCACTTTTACAGCATACACTATTCCTTATCCAAATTATGATAGTGGTGGTATTTTATATACTCTTCGGTTAAGCATCGGGTGATGGCCAATTTATTAAAAATGTTTTTTTTTTTTATATTTGTGTGATCTTCAATTAAAATAAAAGTCATTTAATTGTCAGATATTATTGTAGTGTTTGATTTAAATATTTAATATATTGTAAATAAAACAACACTGATAAATAAAATAAACTAAAACTATTTAATTCAACCGTGCATTGGTTGTAATTTCTTTGACTAAACTGTTGAAACTAAATTACAAGTTAAAAAAATTTTTGAATACTAAAAGATTCCACTTAAGAAGGACCCATTATTGTCACTAAAACAGGTAACAACAATAAATAAAATTAACATGTCGACTTATTACTAGAAAACAAAATTTTTTGATGTTGTAACACCAACTTTGAAGTAGGTAGACAAAAATTCAAAAATACCTAGATGGTGTTGCTATAGTCGGAGTTAACAAAATGTAATTGAATTATACAAATCTAAGTCGTTTAAAAAGTAATACGGCAACAGAAACGATCACAGTCTCAAACCATGTTCATTCCACATTCAAATTGATATTATCAACAAGTTTCAAGATTGTTCCATTGTCACTAACAAATGTCGAACCAGTGATGGCCCTAGCTTTGTCACTAGCTAGAAACAAGACAAGGTCGGCTATTTCTTCAGCAACAGAAAATCTATTCAAGGCGGTTATGTTTTTTACGTTATCAAAAAATTCGTCTGCCGCTGTTCCAGTCAGTCCCATATTGTCCAAAAAGTTAGTCCGCACTGGTCCTGGGTTCACGACATTAACACGAACACCACTTGATGCTAGCTCTAGTGCAACCGATCTGGTGAAGTGATCCAGAGCTGCCTTCGAAGTGTTGTACGGGAAAGTTCTCGGTCCAAGTATTACAAGACCGGCAACGCTTGATACATTGACGATGTTTCCTTTGGTCTTCACTAGGTGAGGAGCGGCCAAGTGTGTCAAGTAAACTACTGAGCGCAGGTTTGTTGTCATTACTAAATCGAATGCATCCATAGCGTTCTCGTCATCGATTGATGCAGTACGCGTCATGCCAGCGTTGTTTACAAGAACATCTAATTTCCCGAAACGCTTCAAGGTTTCATCAACAATTTTTTTGACGTCTGCGTCTTTAGAAAGATCTGCTACTACAACTAACGGATTGTTACATTTCTTTGCGACGCTGTTTAATTTCTCCGTGTTTCTTCCCACAAGAGTTACCTTGGCTCCTTCTTCAGAAAACTTAATGGCGATGGCGGCTCCAATACCAGAGCTGGAACCAGTTACGATGACCACTTTGTCTTTGAAACTCATGTTTATGCACCAATTTCCAATACAATATTGAATTATAATACACCGGCTGCTTTTTATTATAAGTGACAATCTAATCTTCTAAATGTTTTAATATAGAGTCGATAGCATCCGGGAACGATAAGTAAATTTGATATATACGTGTATTCCACAATGCGAAGGAGTAACGAGCAAAACAACTTTCCTTCATGATCTGTGTATTTGTGTATTTTTTTTTTACGTGGTAAAATCATCAAATTTTAATGAGATCTCCCACCCCGGGCAGGGAGAGAGGTACTGTCAGACTTGTACTGACTAAAATCCACGGTGTTCTGCAATAGCCCTTTATGTTACGGGGTCACGGTGATGGAAATAAGTCCCGCGACCCCGGCAGGCTTTGGCCCTCTGTGAAGAGGCCCCGTCATTTGCTGAACATGACGCGCCCTCGACCCGGGCATGGTCCATGGTTGGACAGCGAGTTGCCCTTTACTCGCTTTCCGCATGCCCTCAGCTTAGTTAGTACTAGAAAATATATTATGGTACTTCTTTGCAACTTTCACTTAATAAATTATGATCACAGTTACTTCAAACAATACAGAAGACACTACAACGCATATCTTACTTATTTCATTATTTTTGAAATAATGTCGTAACTATAAAAATAATTAAAATCTATGATAGACATAATCAAGATTATCATGATGATTCTGCAAAAGAGGTGGTGATAATACAATGATTGATGAGATTTGTTTTTTGATTTGCGTGACTCTACTACTAATCATAGAATTAATTACAATTTTAATTATAGAACAATATTATAGTCTCGAATAGTTCTAAGATGCGTGGCGCATCAGTTGGCGCGAAAAACAAACATAAGTTGATCTGTGTTTAAGAAGACGCTGCAATAAACTATACATAATACCCATCTAGGTACTAAATGTTGTCACGGCAACTCATAAGTCCCACGACCCCGGCCCTCAATGGTGGGCCCCGTCATTACTGACAGTCTTTGAGGCGCGCGTGGAACACACGGACGGGCAGTTGACCGACAGTTGAAAATATATTTCAACTAAATGAAAACCCGGCTTCGCTCGGGTGAAACGTGTGTCATACATAATACACATCTAGGTACTAAATGTAGGTATCACGGTAACTCATAAGTCCCACGACCGCGGCAGGCTTTGGCCCTCAAAGGTGGACCCCGTCATTGTGCTGACAGTCTTTGAGGCGCGCGTGGCACCGTCGACCCCCGCATGTTCCATGATCAGAGAGCGAGTTACCCATTACTCGCCGCCCGCATGCCCGCGCCTTTTGGCCGGATATCGTCCTGCGACGTCCTGGGCGTCTACCTTTGCGGCTGGGTAGTGAGGTGCAATCCTGCACCGTATGCTCCACTGTGTCCTCCGGGCGATCCACACAGTGGTGACACCCAGGCGTTTCCTCAGGTACCTCCACACCCGGAACTTCCGTGTCCGGTGAGGATCTGCGTCAGGCGGTAGGTTAAGACGCGATGCCTATCTAGCCACTCCTCAAACCTTACCGGGGGTCTTACCGCCGCCATCGCGGCGTGCCCGGACCTCTGTTGCGACAGTCGCTCCCTCCATATTATCGCCCTGAGATCGCGCTGGAGCTCTTCCCGCCGCACAAAGCAGAAGCATAAGGGTTACAGTTTATAGGTTTTTCTAAGGAGGTATAGTAACTACATAATACACCACATGACACTGGCCGAAAATAAAGAGAAAAAATTAAAAACTTCTCAACATGATAACCAATGTCAAAAAAGGCGGCTGCGATCTGTCATGTAAGAAAATCATTACAATTTTACAAAATACTCGACAATCCGAATTTTGTGGATATAATATATCCACAAAATTCGGATTATTAGTTAGTATAACGAAAATAGAAATTTCGAGTCGACAACATAATTATTATGTTGTCGACTCGAAATTTCTATTTTTTGATGTTTTATTATTCAGGTTAGCTTTCGATCGTGTCTACCGTAGCCCTGCACGAAATTATTAATATAGATTGACAAATAATATTAGTGCCTTCAACGCACCACGTGTCCTTGAACTTGAACAAGGCTTGAGTATCAAATTATGTCAAATAAACTAAATGTATGGAAAAAAAATAACTTGCTCAACCAGGAACTTCTTTTGTGATTGTGAATAATAAATTATTCTGTTTTGTTTCATTTTTGAATACTTATTCAGAATGAAAAGTATTATTTGATGATTTTTTTTTACCATTTTTTTTTAAATTGATTAACATAGTAGGATTGAGAAAAAAACAACAACAACAAATAAATAAACAATTTATTCTGATTTATTAAAGTTGTTACTTTCGGCTACTTTCAACAGCGTTCCATTATCGGTTACAAATGACGAACCAGTGATGGCTCTAGCTTTGTCACTAGCTATGAATAAAACAAGATCAGCTATTTCTTCAGGAACAGAAATCCTATTTAACGATGTCATTTCTGTCATAAATTTAAAAGTGGCTTCTTCCATTGCTCCAGTAGCACCCATATTTTGGATTATGTCAGTCCGTACTGGTCCTGGGTTAACAGTGTTTACACGAACTCCACTTGAAGCTAGCTCTTGTGCAACAGATCTCGAGAAATGATCCAGGGCTGCCTTCGAAGTGTTGTATGAAAAATTACCTTGTCCGAATGCTTTTATTGCAGCTATGCTCGAAATGTTGATGATGTTTCCTTTGGTCTTCACAAGATGAGGAGCAGCAATATGTGTCAAGTAAACTACTGAGCGCAGGTTTGTTGACATAACTTCATCAAATGCTGCCATAGCGTTCTCGGATAGAATACTTGCTGAACGTACTATGCCAGCGTTGTTAACAAGAACATCCAATTTTCCAAAACGTTTCAACGTTTCATTCACAATTCTTTTGGCATCTTCTTCTTTGGAAACATCTGCAACTACCACTAAAGGATTGTTACACTTCTTTGCGACATTGTTTAGTTTTTCCGTGTTTCTTCCTATTAGCACCACCTTAGCTCCTTCTTCAGCAAACTTGATGGCGATGGCGGCTCCAATACCAGAGCTGGAGCCAGTTACAATAACCACTTTGTCTTTAATATCTTTGAAACTCATGGTGTATTGGTAATGCACGGATGTCAAATAATTTACTGAACTGTTGTTAAGGCAGCACTTAAAATAAATGACAATCTAATCTTAAATAAAAGTCAAGGCTACACAGACGCGCGCGCACAAACCGATTGTTGATAGAGAATTATCTGGACGGGTTTTACGGATGCGAGTGAAGCGAGCACAACAGAATTCGCTGACAGACTGTGGACGGCCCCGATTATATCATCAACGTTATTCGTAGCCCAAATGTACGTACAGAAGGTGAAGTCATAACATAGCACGAAACAATACATTTTTTTTCATAGTTTTACTTAGGTATATAATATTAAATTATGTTATTACAGATTATTTAAAAAGTAATGACGAGAGAGGTCACTGTTAAATAACAACAATGTTGTGATTCTATCTTCAGTAGGCAGTATCAAAAGCAGTGCCTGCTGAGGTTAGTCTGTGGATGACCAACACAGGCAGTCTATGACGACGCACTGCATAAAATCGTTCCTTGCCTCCTTTCCTCCCGAGCCGTGTCCGTGATGTGAATTGTCTTTATGTGAGCCATACACGCTAAGGCTCCAGTCTATCGGAGACATTACAAGTATAGGTTTGTTTGTAGTATATTATTATAGGGTCAATCTTGCATACAGGAACGGTTGTTAGTTTTCACCGTACTGAGTTACTTAATTTTTTTTTATGAAAAATGGATTTCGGTCTTACAACAGCCTCTGCATATCTATTCCAATACACACTGTGATCTATAGGAGTTTTGACTTTCCCGGTAGACCGATATGTGTATGGGATCTTTAAGGATTATTGACGTGTCTGTCCTTCAAATTATCAAAGCGAGTTTATTTTGTTAGGCTTTGATAATGAATGTTTGGACGGCTAGTGTTTGAATACAGCGACGTCTATCAAGCGATGGCTTAGCAACAGGGCAATTAACAATGTGACTTTGTCAAGGCAAATGAGTTTAAAAGTAGTGGTATTCACTAAAGATGTTTTTTTTTCAGTTAATGGTAAAAAAAGAAAACACCAGTGATAAGTTCAACAGGGTAAAACCATTTAATTTAAGACAAATAAAATTCGACAGTAGATGTGATGAAAGATTTTTCTCAATTTTTAAAGTTTTTCAGTAATAACAAAAACTCAAATTACAAATAAAAGTTGAAACTTTTTTTGTATAACTAAATTATAATATCTAATAAGAACGCTATAAAATCAATTTATAATGAACTTATTACCAGAAAATAAAACTATTGATGTTATTACACAAAGTTTGACTTAGGTAGGCAAAAATTAAAATTTTAGTCAAACTGTAGAGATGGTGTTGTCATAGAAAGAGCTTCAAAAATGTAATAGAATGATATAAATACAAATGTTACTCGTTTTAAACCAGTATTACGAAAGAAACGACAACACTATTAAGTAAAAACACGTACAACATTCATTCTATTTTAAAATTGTCAGCGCCAGCAACTTTTAACAATGTTCCATTGTCACTTACAAATGTCGAACCAGTGATGGCCCTAGCTTTGTCACTAGCTAGGAACAGGACAAGGTCGGCTATTTCATCAGGTATAGAAACTCTATTCAAGATTGTCGCACCTTTCATATTCTCGTAAAATTCGTCTGCTGCTGATCCAGTTATTCCCATATTGTCCATGAAATCAGTCTTCACTGGTCCTGGATTCACAGTATTAGCACGAACTCCACTTGATGCTAGCTCTTGTGCAATAGACCTAGTGAAGTGATCCAGAGCTGCTTTCGAAGTGTTGTACGGGAATGTTCCTGGTCCAAGTACTCTAAGTGCGGCAACACTTGAAATATTGACGATGTTCCCCTTTGTCTTCATAAGGTGTGGAGCAGCCAAGTGTGTCAAGTAAACTACTGAGCGCAGGTTTGTCGTCATTACTAGATCAAATGCTGCCATAGCGTCATCGGATAGAATGTTTGCAAACTGGCCCATGCCAGCGTTATTAACAAGAACATCTAATTTCCCGAAACGCTTCAAAGTTTCATCAACAATTTTTTTGACGTCTGCATCTTTGGAAACATCTGCTACTACAACTAACGAATTTTTACATTTTTTTGCGACGTTGTTTAATTTCTCCGTGTTTCTTCCCACAAGAGTTACCTTGGCTCCTTCTTCAGAAAGCTTAATGGCGATGGCGGCTCCAATACCAGAACTGGAACCAGTTACGATGGCCACTTTGTCGTTGAAACTCATGTTTATGCAACAATATCAATAACAGTACTGACTATCCGTTTTGCCTGATTCTTCTTGTTATAACTGACTATCTAATCTTCAAACAATTGAAAGATAACGACGCGTCTCAAGGGCGATGAGTAAATAAAATTCGAGGAACGCGCACTTTACAATGCGGAGGTCGAACGATCACAACAGAACTATCGGCCGGACTGTGAACAACGTTGCTTATGTACCTAGTATTATCTACATATTTGGTTTGTGTTGGATATAAAAAAGGATGAGTCACAGACAAAGTCAAAGTTTATAGCCAGAAGGTAAAGTTTGCAACATGACTGATAATTAGTATCCTAACCACGATGAACGCCCCGGTTTAATACGAGTGACAATTTGCTTTTTACATTAATATCAAAATTGTCTTTGTTTGACAAATCTTCCGCGGATAATTGTTTTTTATCAAAATTTTTTTAGTAGCGATTTGGCGAGACCAACTAGCTGAATTTGATATTTTTTAAGTATGTCTGTCATTTATTGTCATGCACCAGTCACCGCGTAGTATATAAAAACTGTACACGTCTGTTCCAATTATCCGTTCATACAAACTACGATTCACCGGAGAGGCCTACCTCTGCAGGTATGCCTGTGAAGGTATACAGGAGCGTCATGACATGTCCCCACACACGCTGCAGTCCTGTGTAGGCTAAACTGCTCAGTGACTATACCATGAGTTGTCATTACGATACGCGATCATCGATATCGACTGCGTTTGGCGCTCTTATTGGCCCGCTCCAAGGTCGTATGAACTCTCATAGTTGTTGTTGTTGAAATAGTTGTTTTAAGTAACTACAATAAATTAGATTTTGTCAGTCTTATTACTACAAAAAAAATATTTGGTTGTTAGAATACAAACTTTGAATAATGTAAATAAAATTTTTAATGAAACATAATTATCCAGATGTTGTTATACGAGTAGATAATAAAATTAAAGAAATAAAAGTAAACAAATCTAACTCGTTTAAAAACCAGCGCAGCAAAATAAATGACAACATCGGCAGCGGTAATATAAATACACTAACAACATTCATTCCACAGTAAAATTGTTAGAAACAGCAACTTTCAACAATCTACCATTGTCAGTGAGAAACGACGAACCAGTGATGCCTCTAGCTTTGTCACTGGCTAGAAACAGGACAAGGTCAGCTATTTCTTCAGGAACAGAAACTCTATTCAAGGCTGTCGTGCCCTTCATATTATCGAAAATTTGGTCTACTGTTTTTCCAGTTATTCCTATATTGTCCATGAAATCAGTCCGCACTGGTCCTGGGTTCACAGTATTAGCACGAACTCCACTTGATGCTAGCTCCAGTGCAATAGACCTAGTGAAGTGATCCAGAGCTGCTTTCGAAGTGTTGTACGGGAATGTTCCCGGTCCAAGTTCTCTAAGTGCGGCAACACTGGATATATTGATGATGTTTCCTTTGGTCTTCATAAGGTGAGGAGCAGCCAAGTGTGTCAAGTAAACTGTTGAGCGCAGGTTCGTCGACATTACTAGATCAAATGTATCCATTGCATTATCGGTTTGAATATTTGCTAACCGGGCCATGCCAGCGTTATTAACAAGAACATCTAATTTGCCAAAACGCTTCAAAGTTTCATCAACGATTTTTTTGATGTCTGCATCTTTAGAAACATCTGCTACTACAACTAACGGATTGTTACATTTCTTTGCGACCCTGTCTAATTTCTCAGTGTTTCTTCCCACAAGAGTTACATTGGCTCCTTCTTCAGAAAACTTAATGGCGATGGCGGCTCCAATACCAGAGCTGGAACCAGTTACGATGACCACTTTGTCTTTGAAACTCATTTTTGTGCACCGAAATCAAATTTTTGTATGTTTGTTATATCAGATGCTTCTTATTATAACTGACAGTCTTATCTTCAAAAGAAAACAAATATGTAGAAATTTCTCCACAATGTGGAGGTAGAACGATCACAACAGAACTAACAGACGGACTATGGACGACGTTGATTATATACCTAGAATTATCTACATTTTTGGATCTTGCTAGATTTAAAAAATGATGTGTCACGGACAAAGCCAAAAGTTTTATAGACAGAAGGTAAAGTGACTGATGAGTCTACTAACCAGTGTCCGTCCCAGCCTTGCACGGATAATTGAAAAAAAGCCGGCGTGTTGCGGATTCCTTGTGTGCACAAGAAATCCTTGCCATTATTCATTTAGGCACATAAAATGGCTTGTGCCATTTTTAGGTCACACAATGCAGTATGTGTTTTTTTAAACTTTCTCTCTTGCCCTATCACCATGTATGTTTAAGATTATTGACTTCTCTATAATTTTAATATCTTCTATAGGCACAGAACCATTATGTATGTTTTTTTCCGAATTGAGAACCCCGTAGTTTCGTAGATAAGTGGGGGAGGAGTAGTCATTTTTTATCAATTTGAGTCGGGTCCAGTCTATCCAGATATAGCTGAATGCCAGTATTCTATGTGGAGCTACTTCTATCTAACATTGACACCTCTAGCCCTGTTAATATCGGGTAATAAAAACCATAGGTATTACTTGGTTGGACTTGGTATTAAATAAACATAGATAGAGGTTTGGTATTTCTTAATATTATGCAATGATGCTATCGCAAATAGGTAATCACGACGAATTGACATAACAAAATGATCATGATGACTTAACAAAAAAGGCGTTGATAAAAGTATAATTTAATAGATTTACGTTTTTGTTTTCGTTTCTGTATTGTAAATCTAAGCAAATATTATTCTTAATAGTTTGGATTTTTGCTATTTGCGTACACGTAAAGTAGAAACCTCATAAAAACTAACAGAATGCAAGAGCGAGCGAAGTGAGCACAAATTTTCTTATAACTCTCCAAAAACAGTAAATAGGATATTTTCGTTTATACATACCAAAATAAAAATGTAACTGACTTGTTGAATTTAAAATCAACCACAAAAAAGTTCAAAATAACTTAAAAACAAAATTTTCGAAATTCGAAAGTTGGTAGCAAAGTTAGCGGGCAAGAATCAACAAAACCTAAAAATTGTTATTATTTTATCAACATTGTCGACCTACACAAATCCAATTTCGATGATTCTTTTTTCACAGCACACCTGCCAGTACATTTGCTCTTTGCACAGTATACCTGCCATAATTTGGTCCTACAAAATTTATAAAACTTTGGTTCAGTAGTTTTTTTAATTTATGAGCATTTTTAGCTCACTTCGAAAGCCGGTGGCAAAAAAGTCAATGGAATAAAAAAACCAAATCACCGACTATCAAAAGAAAAGATTATTATTTTGTAGATTATTTTAATTAATATTTATATTTTTTGTTAGTATAATCAGAAAAAAAAAGTATTGAAAATTTTAAAGTGGTTTTTTTGTAGTCGACTAGATTTTTTATTTTACTCTTTTTAGTTTAAATAAAGGTATTTTTTTTAAACTTGATAAACAAGGAATTTCTTCTGTGATTGGAAGGAGTCTTTTAATGATTTCCCACTCCATGAAAAGGCAGAATACACATCACTTTTTACTACCTAAATGCTAATTTGAGGTACCTAGCAAGATTGAAAAATAAACAACAATAACCAATAGATAAACAATTTATTCAGATTTATTGAAACTGTCATTTGCTTCCACTTTTAACAATGCTCCATTATCGGTTACAAATGACGAACCAGTGATAGCTCTAGCTTTGTCACTAGCTATGAATATAACAAGATCAGCGATTTCTTCAGGAACAGAAATCCTATTTAACGCTGTAATTCCCTTCAAATATTTGAAAGTAGCTTCTGCGTTTCCACCAGCGTTTTCGACGATATCAGTTAGCACTGGTCCTGGGTTCACAATATTCACACGAACTCCGCTTGAAGCTAGCTCTTGTGCAACAGACCTCGAGAAATGATCCAGACCAGCTTTCGAAGTATAGTATGAACAATTTCCTTGTCCATACGGTTTCAATGCACCAACGCTTGATATATTGACGATGTTACCTTTGGTCTTCACAAGATGTGGAGCAGCAAGATGTGTCAAGTAAACTACTGAGCGCAGGTTTGTTGACATAACTTCATCAAATGCTGCCATAGCGTTATCGGATAGAATGCTTGCTGGACGTATTATGCCAGCGTTGTTAACAAGAACATCCAATTTTCCAAAACGTTTCAATGTTTCATTCACAATTCTTTTGGCATCTTCTTCTTTGGAAACATCTGCCACTACCATTAAAGGATTGTCACACTTCTTTGCGACATTGTTTAGTTTCTCCGTGTTTCTTCCTACTAGCACCACTTTGGCTCCTTCTTCAGCAAACTTGATGGCGATGGCGGCTCCAATACCAGAGCTGGAGCCAGTTACAATAACCACTTTGTCTTTAATATCTTTGTAACTCATGTTGTTTTTTTATAGTTTATGTACCGATGTCACTGCTGAACTACTACTAAACTACTGAACTGTTGTTATGACTGTGTCTATATTTATAGTAAATTATTATCTAATCTTAAATAAAATATTCCACGTGTGGAGTGAGTACAACTGAATTCATTAACGGGCTGTGGACGGTGTCAATTATATCATCAATGTTATCCGTTGTAGAGCCCAAATCCCAAGTCTGCATGTAGAAGGTAAAATCGTAAGATGTACAGATTCTAAAAAAAAATATGAGGAGAGAGCTCGCTGTTAACAAGGTAAGGTAAGTCTGTGGATGGGTGATCATCCTAAACACAGCTAAGCAGGTCTCGATAGATCTTATACAGTCACTTAAAAACGTGTCACGATCAATTTAACACGATGAAATAGCAAAAGAAGATGACAGTACTAAAAACGATTCAGATGTTTACCTTCCTTATTTCGTGTGACAAAATGCTTCAAGGTTTTGTTTACAATTCTATTTAGTCTTTATCTTTATGTTCATAAGGATCGTTACACTTCGTTACAACATTTTTAAGGATAAATATAGGCGGGCGAACTTATCAGTCGTTTATACCGGATGAATATTGAATAATAATAATATGTTATGCATGTTTTATTTTCCTGATTTATACTTTTGCACGCGTACAAACCCGGGTCAGGTCGACAAATAAAATGCAAGTGGTATTAGGACTTACACCATCACCGTGACCCCGGAACATAAAGGGCTATTGAAGGATACCGTGGATTTTAGTCAGTACAAGTCTGACAGTCCCTCTCGCCCTGCCCGGAGTGGGACGAATCATTTGATGATTTTACCACGATAAAAAAAGACGATAAATGCTTAGATGAAATTAAATAAGTGAACAACGTTTAGTAGTTAACAATAACAGACATGTTGAATTTTTATAAATACGTCTAGTTTTCTGATTTCTCGATGAGTGATTTGTTTTTATTTTATTTTACTCAGTACGTGTCTGAAAGTAAGGTGAGTGAAATCAATGGATTTTAGCAAGAAAAAAAAAAGGAAAAAAGTCTGCACGTAATATTTTGTATTCTTGAATTATATGAACTAAGTTTTGATAAAAACGAAAGAAACAAAAAAGAAGAAATAAATTCCACGCATGTTAAGTGGAAATTGTTTCATTGAAGAACACTTTTAATGTTAAAAGCGACACGTAGGCATAAATTCAACTACACAAAAGTGCACCACAAAAATCAGCGTTACTGCTACGACATAAGGATGATGTCAGTTTCGAACATTTACCACAGATTTACGGTTGGCTGTACCCACTCAATACGCTTGAAATTCGAACTCGCGTATTGTACTCATATTATTGTAAAACGCAAGGCTGGTTTACAATAAATGTTATTAATCAACCGCGTAGTCCGTTGTGTGAAATGTTTGCTGGGTATAACTGTAGTCAATTAACCCGTTAAATGCGGATGGCGTATTCTCATTAATGTTTTTTGACTTTTAACCATTCAGCTATTATTACTACGTATAGAGACGACACCACGTATCACTACTGTGTCCTGTTCAAGATGAGTGCGCGCGCACACGCACAAGTTTATTCATCCTGGATGGGACACAGTGGTGATGCGTGGTGTCGTCTCTAAACGTAATAATAATAGCACAATGCTTTTAACATTAAATTAGTAACGGAAAAGTTGTCGCAAATAGGTTTGTTGGGTGGCCCAATGGATTATACTAATTGATTTTAAGTTGGTTATCAGAATTAACTAAGAGACTAACTGAATAAAGTCAAAAATAAAATGTATGTATCAAGCGCAATTACATTAGGTCGTTTTAGTCAATTCGATTGCCTAATGAATTTTAGCAAACGAGTAAAGAAGATCTTGGTCTGGTATGCCCCGTTTGCGGGTAATCTTGACGATATCATGATTCGACTTCATGCCAACTACTCATAGTTCATTATATATTTCGGGCGCCCGAATTCGAGTATAATCTTTCGAACAACAAAAATTTCAAATCTGACCAAGTTCCAATAGACTAAACACAATATGTGTTTAGTTTCTTGTAACTATATATAGCACAAAGGTAGCTATGGAGTTAGAAACTCGAGAAATTCGTAACAATTCGAAGTTCGAAGTTACATTGAAATTGATAAGTTACACCTAACACATCAGACATTTCTACTGAAACTTCATGTACCTTGAGTACTGTCGATCCGTCGTCATGTTACCGAATTCCAGTTACGCTTTAATTAAGCCTAAGATTTGATATGTCAATATTGTGCAGCTGGACCGGTGCCATTGGACTTAATGGCATTTTCAGGTGGGCGCTGTTGATTAACTTGTTTTTTTAAACGTTCTGTGGAAATGTTATAAAAAATACTAAGCAAGATGGCAGTGTGATACTGCTTCTGACTCGTCACCACAAAACCATATAATAAATAAAGCTACTACAGTATACCTAATCATCGTTAGTTTTTCATGATCGCCAAGCTGGGAGACAAGTAGGTTTCTTTTAAGAAAATCTTCATCTATGTCTTCATTCGATTCTGTAACAAGGTTATTTTGACATGTTGTTTCCTTTCCTAAATTATAAAAGCAGTGATGATATACAAGTTACGCAAAGTATGTGTTTGCCTGGGTTCAAAGACTTTTTTTCTGCTAAGACCTGGTAAATAATCCATTACCAAAGGCTACCACCGGTCTTACAATTATGCAGTACTCCACGCGCGCCTCAAAAAGCTGACAGCAATACGACGGGGCCTTCCGAGGTTCAAAGCCTGCCATGGTCCTGGGACTATCGGGTAATCGTGGCTCCCGTAACGTAAATGGCTATTTAGCGACAGCATACATTTTAGTCAGTACAAGTCTGCCACTCCCTCACGTCCTGTTCTGAGTGGGAGGACTCACTTTCATGATTTGAACACGTAAAAGAAAAAGAAACCTTGGGTAGTCTCAATTTCAAAAATATTACTGAGATTCGAATACGAATACTTTAAAATTAAGAGAAGGACTCGGAACATCAATAAATTGGACGTTATAGATACGAATATAACCACGTTCGGCGTTGGGAGTTGGAAACAATAATTGGATTCAAAAAACGGATATTTCGCGTCCAATTTACTGCCACTTCACGCCTGTTGCACAAGTGTAGTGAAATTTTGTATCGGAACAAGTATGACAATTTTATACATTGCGACGAAGTAAAGCGTATATTTTTTGCTCTTGATATCAAACTATCCCATTAATAAATGCAATAAATAACGCACACGGAACAAATATTTGTATCAACTACAAGTAATTGTTCCGGGTCTGAGTGTTTGTATAATTTATGTGACTTTAACCACCTGACTACAAAAAAATAAACAACTTTTAAACACTTGTCCCAAAAACCTGTCAAATGCAAAACTGCAGTTTACGTTAATAAGAGTCATTTTGCAGTAACACTTTTTTTAGACAAGTTAGTGTCTAAAAAATGTTTCACTTTTGTAGTAAACGTTTATTAGTTTACGACACAGAAGTAAAAATACTAGAGTGATAAAATGAGTTATTCCACTCTGATCCCCAGAAATTATTATAAATTATTTTCTATTCCACTCCGATCCCCCGTAACGTCAATTAAATATATTTTTTTAAATCGGATACCTTGACACATTTTTAGGACAGTCAGCAACAAAATATTTGTACAGATTCATTAGTTTCATTCATACTTATTATAAATGTAAAAGTAACTCTGTCTGTCTGTCTGTCTCACTTTCCCGCTAAAGCTACTGAAACTATTTTAAATAATATACGTTAATAAAATTCATTAAAAAAATAAGATAATTTAGAAGCGGTAAACTTTATTTTCCCAGGAACATGTGAACATCGCGTCTCACGGCAAGCAAAGATTTATTATCCGGAGGTGCGCTACTGCAATGTGTTGCAATTATAAAACTAATAATGGAGGTAACATGATATAAACTGCAAGTATTCGGTTTCTCAACGAAGTATATTAATTAAAAAAAAATACAAAAACGGTTTCCCACTCACGCTGTTTGTGACGTTTCTGAAAGAAACTGAAGGTACTCGTATATTTAGGGTGTGATTTTGTTGTACTTTTTCTATCAAATTGTAATGGTTCAATTTCATTTAAGAGATATGTTATTAACAAAATAGGGTCTAAATATCCTTTATCCAGCATTGTTGCAACACAACGGTCCATTTAAAGTCCTTTTTCAATCTGATCTGAAGCTCTAGCATGACTTTTCACGTTTTTATGATCAAACTTTGATTTCGATTTTATGGAAAAAATTAAATCCTCCTCCGCATACCGGAGGAATTTTTCCAATTTTTCATACATTAAACGCAGTTAATACTTTAACGCTGTATAACAGTGTAGCAAATATTTTTTATTCATCGCTTTTTTACACCTACAAAGTGCTGACCCTGCTATACAATACGCTTCCATGTTTTAATCCGCTTAGCTTGCCTCAAAATTCGAACCACTAAAAGATACAAAAATGAATTCAAAAATCCTCTCACTCTATGGTCAGTAATTCCCATTTTTCCCAAACCCCATGAGAGTGTTCGTCCAGCTCCCAGCTTAACACTCACTTTTATACAAGGATTTACTATTGCTGGCTTACAGTCGCCATTTTCTTGATGACAGCCATGGTTTTCCATTTTATTTTAGCATTGCGGCTTTTTCGTATTCTGACATGCAATTTGTTGAAGAAAAAAGCTTTTTAAAAAAAAAATGTAACCGACTTCAAAACCAACCACTAAAAAAGGGTAAAATAACCTACAAAATAACTTTTCTTTCGGAAGTCGGTGGCAAAAAAGACAATGAAAAATAAAACCACCGACTTCCGAAAGAAAAGTTATTTTGTAGGTTATTTTACCCTTTTTTAGTGGTTGGTTTTGAAGTCGATTACATTTTTTTTTTAAAAAGCTTTTATTTTACTCTTTTTAGTTTAAATATTCAACCCAAATTCTAGTCAAATAGGTACATCATTTTCTTACATGTGCACTAGAATTTTGTAATCCGTAGCACCGATAATAACATCGCTCATGTATAAAATTAGCTAATAAAATTCACTATCTCAAAAACTACTGAACCGATTGTGATGAAACTTGCAGTGTTCCCTCAGTTGAACAATACCTAGTATAACAAAAAAAGAATGACTTAAATCGGACTTGTAGTTCCAGAGATAAGCGAACACAAACTAAATCAGTTGATGCCTACTCCTTACTGTTAAGGAGTTGTACCTTCCATCATCAGCTCAGCTACATGAAATTATGATTACCATACGCAAATACTTAAATTACTTCATAATATTTGCAAAAAACTATATGTGGGCCTATAAAATTTGAGGGTTGCCCTCGATTTCTCCAAGATCCAATCATCAGATCTTGACTTGGTGAATATGGGACCACTACGGAAGCATCTCCTTTCGAACAAAAAAAGAATTTTGAAAATCGGTCCACAATCGCCGGAGCAATCGCGTAACAAACACACAAAAAAAAAAAAAAAAAAAAAAAAAATAAACATACCGTCGAATTGATAACCTCCTTCTTTTTGAAGTCGGTTAAAAATATGAAAACAAAGCCAGTTTTCTCTGTTTGTTTATTTGTATTTTTTTTTGAGGGCTTTTGTTAAGTGTGGACATCTAAAGTTGGAAATTAAAAATGTATTGGAAATTAAGTGCAATCTTGATTCAAAGCCGTCACAGAAGCAAACGGATCAGGATTTGGTCGGAGACACATTATCAATATCGGGCGCTAAGTCAAACTTCGGTCAGTATTACCATTTTTATAACGCCCAAAAACGTGGTTAAAATATTTTCCACCTCTACTCTTCTTGTGAAAAAACGTGAATTTAAATAAGAACGTGAAAAAAAAGGATAATTTAAAGGCTAGAGAACTATCTCTAAAGTATCTCTAGCCTTTAAGTTATCATATATTATTTTTAGTAAAAAATGAGTCTTTAAAACTTGCTAGTAAAAGTACAAATGCTAAAATTCTCATACCGGTTACCTTTTTAGAACCAAAAAAGTTTTGTAAAACGGATAAGAAAATCTGGAAAAGAATAAAGCCGTTTGTCAACCTGAATGTGTGCAAAAACAGAGTCAGCAATAGCTTGTACACAATAAAGTAGGCTATTTTGTACTGTAAAGTTCCTGTAACAGCTCTCAATGGGCCAATGTAACAAACGTTACAAAAGTAAGTATCTACCTGTACTGTAAGTTGACAGTCGTAACCTTTGTCCCAGTTCCATCAAGTTTGCTCATGTTTTGTTAAGAAAAAAAGGCGTCTACGTCTACCTGTTTGATTATAAAAAATCCAAGGTTGTTCCGTAAAGATTCGAAGCCAAACCAAATTAATTAATACCTACAATCCCAGCATATCATTGAAAATATGAACAATTTTTCAACTTATTAAAAAAAAAATGAAAGTTGACGCATCAACCTTGATCTCCGAAACAACAGATCTGAAATTTTGAAGAAAAATAAAACAGTTTTTTGTAGTTTTGAAATTAAGTTTCTACCTAATGAATACGCGAGTCCGTCTCGTACACACGACTACAAATCAAGCTATAAAAATGTATTGCTTGAAATTTTGTTAAACCTTTCCTAATTTCTGGAAAGTAGTTTCCATCTATCATCACGTTAATTAGCTGCTTATTATAATCAGCAGTCTTACAAAAACTTTTAAAAGACAAACTTCGGCCTCAAAATTCACGAGGAACTTGAACAATGCGTGGAAAACTTATTCATTGAGTAACATGCGGGGGGGAGGGGGGGGAGTAACTCCAAACTTCTCATATCTTCAGGATATTGTTTGACGGGCGATGTACAAAGTTGTTTTATATTACAAAATTAGCATTTATTGTTCTTACTTACAAGTTTATGACGGAACTTATAGCTGTTGTAAAGTAAATGTTTGACGCCAGGTGCCTTGTGAGAGAAACAGATTGGCGTTTTCTTTTGAGAGGAATTTAGGTTTCGTTTCATAAAATTATGTACATCTAAGAATACCTAATTCTTGTCTCGAAAGATGTACCTACAAAACTGTTGATTCTAGCTTTCAGAAGCTGCTGTGGTTTGGAAACAAAGTCACGGGATTAACAATAAAACAAGATGTTATATTAAAGTTAAAGATGTTAGTATTTTTTATGTATTTATTTTATATATATTATTGGTATGTATAATATCTCAAGTTAATGGTACTTTTTGTTGCACTTACTATGATTTATCTCTGCATCACCCCAAGGTAGACTGGCAGATAAGCCTACGGCATTAAGTCCGCCTTTGTACATCGCTGTGCATAAAGTTTTATAAATAAGTAAATATGAATATAGTGACTTTTTCTAGCGTAAACAAAGAAATGAATCTATATTTTTGTGTTGATTTTTTCAATAGCCTCCAATGTCAGATTAATGAACGCTGTTGAAAAATTCAACGCGCTCCAGTGAATTTCAAAATAAAAATCATCTCAATAATATTCCATGTATGCTCCTTCAAACAAACGCAGCCAAACTTCAAACCCCAATTATAATGAATACAGATTTTTTATTTGAATACCAAATACACAAACGAAATTGAATAGCTCGTGAGACGAAGTGTTAACTACGATATTTGAACAATTCAATAGGTATTTTCTTTATCATCATTTACTTAGTTACATTTTTGGATGTTGTATTTATATAAGTACTTATATATTATTTATAATTTATATGTGTACTAATATTTATTAAGTTAAAACATTCATTTTTATCTCATTATTATTTTCTTGTTCTCACACTACTGTCTACATTTCTTTTTTTCACTTATGAAATAACCAGTGCCTTTGTAGTATTAGTTTAAGTATGTCCTTTTATTTTATATTGTGTGTACATAAATGGTTAAATAAATAAATAAAAATGTGGTCAAGTTAAGTGTCACTGAGTTTGTTTCATAGGGTTATAAAAGGCAGACAGAGTATCTTTGACAGTCCACTCATCAATTACCACCCATACACGAACCAGTTTATCGTCGCAGCACGCTAGAATAGGTTTGCGGTAAGTATAGGATATACTTACTTTATTTTAATTTTAAAAAACGTTTCCACACTATGATTTTCTCATGTATCATGGGTGCGTTTACAAAAAATTAACCTCACATGCACATACGATCTGGGCCCCAAGTCTGCTAAATTACAAATGACTGAATTGGATCTCAGTAGCAGTTTTAACTACATTTGGTATTCTGCTACTAATTTAAGACCAATGGTTTTCCAGTGATATTCCATTGAACTGCTATCAGAATATTTGCTAGTCTGCTCTTCAATCGTGTGCCAATCGTAAATCAATTTCTGACTTTATCGGTATTCTACTCTTATTTGACGTTTGTTTGGCAACACCTACTGTTCAATTATACTTACAATACGACTCTATTGAGCTTACATAGAAGTTTTTGCAGAATACCAATTTTTTTTCTAATCGTAATGGAGTCGTGATTGAGTCTCAATAAAATATCAATAGCATGTGAGTTAAATAAAATTAGCAGACTTGAGGCCCAGACCCGAAACAACTACGTGTGGATCATACATATATTTGCTCTATGCGGGAATTCAACTTTTCATACGCAGCGCAGCAGTCCAATCGCTCAACCATTTGATTGTGCCTACCGTGCCGTCAAAAGTTGCCATATACGGCCACCGTCCACTTTACAGCACGCCAATTTGCAGTGCGCTGCACATTCTGTAGGTAAACTTAATCATGTATAGCAAGTATAAGCGATAAAACGCATTGATGCGAAACAGAAGTGTATTAATTATACAATGTTTTTACGATCCGAAAGCATCATCTTTAATCCCATAATTTTGGCCGAAAATCGGTTACTGCTCAAACGAAATCAAACTAGTATGAAGAAGGCCTATTAAGTTGTTTAGAAGGCATTTCTAATAGTACATTATGATACAAGTGCGGTAAGTTGATCATTACAGCCGAGGAGATATTGCTCGCACGAGCCCGTAGGGCGAGTGCTATTAGAAAGCAGAGGCTGTAATTATCAAACCGCACGTATGTCATACGACGTTTTATAACACATTTGTGAGGAAATAAATAAAACTCGGACTTTATTAAACGAATAAATTCATTATTACTTGACATCTGTACATCTGTACTTATTAATAATTTCGTGCAGGTCTACGGTAGACTCGATCGAAAGCTAACCTGAATAATAAAACATAAAAAAATAGAAATTTCGAGTCGACAACATATATCCGCAAAATTCGGGTTGAGGCGTATTTTGTAAAAATGTAATGGTTTTCTTACAAGACAGATCGCAGCCGCCATTTTTGACATCGGTTACCAAGTTGAGAAGTTCGCGCATCAACGTCTTTTGTTTATGGCAAAGGCACAAAAACAGCCAGTATGACTAATAAAGTAAATTAATACTTTTTCAACACATTTGCTCGTAAAATGCATTTACAAAGCCTGTATACAGTGTTCGAAAGTTAAAAATTACGGACCATACAACGCAGCGTGCGGTAAAATAGGTACTCTCACCTAAGTACCTATTTTACCGCACGCCCCCTTGTAGAGCAGCGTGCGTTTTCTTTACGGTTTTTTTTTAATTTCCAACAAAAAAAAAAAAAGAATTCCACCAAAGAGTTTCACATTATGAAAATAAACAACCTGACTGATCGAACCTCCTTGGAAGAGCTTTTGCTCAATTTGTTGTCTCACTCTAATACTAAAGAGTAAATGAGATGAAAGATGTAGTTCTAATTTTCACCACGTGCATGTGGCGCCATTTTCAAAGTCGCGCCATTTTCATATTAGAAACTTCAAAAATTGTTGCGACTAATCTGAGTTCAAGGGAGCAATCTGATATTAATATGGATAAATGTGTTGAAAAACATTGTATGACACACGTGCAGAAATTGGTATTTACAAACTCGTGACTACGGTACGCCCTCGGGCGCCTTCGGCGCCTCGGGCGTACGTTGTCTACTCGTTTGTAAAAACCAACTTTCCGCACTAGTATCTATACATATAATAAAATAGAAGGAAAGTCAAAACTGTACATAGAATATTTTTTTAAAAGAATACTTGGGGTGTGATCTACAATCGATACAGAAGCCAAAAATATAGTTTTTAGAATTTTTGTCTGTTTGTCTGTTTATCTGTTTGTCTGTATGTATGTCCGGGATAAACTCAAAAAGTACTGGACGGATTTGAATGATTCTTTTTTTGTTGTATAGGTATTAAGCCTGGTCAAAACATAGGCTATATTTTATTTTGGAAACTTGAACAATTGGCGCAGAACCGCAACAGACCAGCTAAACTATAAGAGACACAAAAATGGTGAGATAGCAAAAATTGTTCCACGTGATGAGCATTTTCTGCTGAGAGAATAAATTTGAAGATCCGGAACACCTGATGTGGAACTGCAAGAGCCCAGCTACACTATAACATATACAGAAATGACGTCTCAGCAAAGTTGTTCGGCCTGATGAGCACTCTCTGTTGACATATAAAAATTGAAGATCTGGAACACCTGATGTGCTGGAACGCTTGGAGTTGGGTATCCGACTTTTCAGATCTTCGATTTTGTCGACCCCATTGTCGCTGGCATAAGCAACAAGATCCGCGTACGAAGTCGCGGGCAGAAGCTAGTCATAAATAACTATTGTATTTTTGTTACGGATAAATGGTTGTAATTAAATGTCAAAATTAATTAAAGTAAAGAATTAAATGTTTTTTTATTATATTTTATCTCTCAAGTTAATTATATTCATAAAATGTTGACCACTTTTCTGACATAAAAACTCTTTGCTAAGATTTAAAAAAGTATCGTTCGTTTTAGACGGAACATCTTGATGCGTTTTACATTACCGCACTAGTGCGTAATGAGGCACATTACAATACTGATAGTGGTGCAGTAAAAGACCTTTTACGAGCAAATGTGTTATAAATAACTAAACATAACCAACCCAAAAAAGAACTGAAATAAGTTCTTAAAAACACATTTACCAATCAACGTAGCAATAACGATTTACCGCGACAATCAAAAGATAGATCGAAGCCCGTATTACCTAGCTGACGAATAAAACAGTCAACTTCCAACAATTTATATTATTCCATCCTCCAGTTTGCCGTTCAGTACAAAGTCACGAACTGCTAGTATCGGAGTAGATATTTGCCAGAGTGTTACCTTCAAAGAAATTACCTGCGATCAGTACCGTAAATACGTGGTTCAGTATATACCATAAGACATAAAATCATTTATATCAACAAAGTCACTCCCGTAAATCTCTTCAAAAAACTAATGACATGGAGCAGTGTCACGGATGGATAATTAACAAATACTAAGATAAGTTGAATAAAAATATTTTCATTTACAAGGATGAGCTTGCTCTTGACCTCACCCTCAATTTGACTAATTATTATGGCATTGGCTGACGCACTTAATGCATTTATCCTATTTTAGAAAGCACTGTGGTAAGGTACCATGTGTTCCTTCTCATTGAGAGGGTGCTGTAGGTAAGGTATGACCGCCAAGTAAGTGAAATGCAGTATACCAAAATACGCCTCATTGTTTCTTATGCACTATGATTGTCTGAAGTTCAGCCTCTGTTAGCTATTTACTCCCGCCCCAGGTGGAACAAGGCCACCGCTATACGGCATTATAAAAAATATCGAGCATCCCTCGATGGCATTTTTATTACAACCGCAAAATAATGACGGTCCCCTTTCGTGGACTACCGTTTTCAGACCGGAATATATTTCAGTATGAACGCTTATAAATGGTGAATTGTGAATAATGTTATAATATAGAGATTATCGGTTAGAGGGTGAAATATGGTGTAATAGACTTGGTTTTCAATGGTCTTCGTTGACTTGGATTGAATAAAGAATTTGGTGTGGGTTTTTTGAGTGATTTTGGAGGGTAACAGCTGTTTTTGAAGACCTTTGGATATTATGAAACGAAACTGAATCTACATGGTTAGAATTAATTTTCTGTTGTTTTTTATTTTCATTGGAAATCTTCATGGAAAATCAAAAAGTATTCATTAGTCTCGCTATCAAACAGTATTCAGGCATAGTTCCTGAAAACACTAATCGCCTTTATTGCATCGTTCTGATGATTAAAATATGCGGTATTTTAAACGCGTTTTGTAATTTCATTGTCAAAGTCAAAAACTTTCATGATAGTATAACGATAATTAGTAAGTCATGATGTAAGTGGGCTTTTAATACATGGTTAGATCTCTACAATTACTTACAATCGTTCCATGTTTTGACTCGTCTACGTATAGTAACAAAAGTTCTGGTCGAAACTAATTAAGTTACAAGGAACCATCGACACGACGAAGAAGAAGAATCTTCTCCCTATAGTCTTTAAAACTGTTATAATCTTCTAGATAAGTAAGTTGAGAATAAGTTTTGAGCTAAGCAGCAATAAAATTTCACACAGAGAAATTTTAAGAGTCCCTGTAACTCCGAATGCACTACAATCTGGTCTAGACATCAGTTTACCCAGATAAACGCTGTATTTTCCAAAAAAGAAGAACATTTTTACAATCCTCGGATAAAAATACGTTTTGTACTACAACAATGTTTGCTTTTATGGACCATTTTACAGGATAACAATAAGTACTGGAGACACGTCGAACAACAATAAACTTTGAGAAAAATACACCAGAGGATATTTGTGTGCAAGTTTGTGAACAAAACAAACTGCTCTGGATTTAAAACGTTTACTGGATAGCTTTAAGCGATCTCTGGGGGATAAAATCAGAAAAAATATTCTAGTGAATCATGTAAGAAAAATCCCTTCAAAGTGTTTTGAAACGAGAATATATCTTTTTTAGTTTGGTATTTGAAAAGAAAACCCTGATCCTTCAATTTCCATTTGCGTTCGAGGGCCGCTATAACCTCTGAAGACACCGGCAGGCGTTTGGCTCTGTCTAGCCTCGTCAGTTTGCAGACAGATTCTTGAGGCGCGCGTAAGCATGATCCACTGGGTAACAACGACCATACAGCCCCTGTATGGTCATTGGGGGTAAAACGATACCCCTTGCTAAGATTAGTTTTCAGACTTTCGGATTGCTGATCAACAGTAACGACTATCAAAAATCTACAAAATATGTCAACTTTTGAGTTTTTGACCAACAGTACCAACAGACCGTCTTCATAGATAGCCCATTACGTTCAAGGGTCACGGTTATTGGAAGAAAACCGTGGATTTTAATCAGTACGAATCTGACAGTCCCTACCATAAATGGTATTTCGAGTTCGGGGCAGTGGTCCAACTGCTCTGTCCAATTAGTTGGACCATGGGCCTTCACTAGGGGCAGTTGTCCAACTTTGAAAGTAGTTGGACCACTGCCCCGCACTCGGTATTTCTTGTAATCCACCAAAGGCTCGGACGCATTTTGGTATTAGTTACGCAAACAAATAAATAATGTTATGTCCCCTATCCAAAAACCCACCTAGCCAAGCGAAGCTGGTCCTTAAAAATCATCCGATGGGATGTTATTATTTATCTACGAGTTCCTCCTAGTAGTTTATCCTATAATTTTTATTGTTTGATGGTGTAATGAGTGTGACCTCGCTCTTACGGCGCTGATTGGTAATATCCGCTCTGGGGCCTTAGTCAAACAGCATTCGACAGTAAACGACAATCGTTATCGTTCATCAGTCACCAATACATTTTCAACTTTATACCCCAGCGCGTAAAGTTGAAAATCTATTAAAAACTGCTAATCGATAACGAACGAAACAAACGAAAACGATCTGTGAACTTCAATAGATTTTCAACTTTACGCGCTGGGGTATAAAGTTGAAAATGTATTGGTGACTGATGAACGATAACGATTGTCGTTAACTGTCGAATGCTGTTTGACTAAGGCCCCTGTATTTTTTTGGATTCACGTGGCAGTTTCATGCTGCAGTCTGTTTTCGCATAAGTGAAGTGACAAGTTTGATTTCCACAAGGTTCTTAATATTTGTCCTATGACCTTCAGCAGTATAGTAGCGTTATAGTTTAACTACAACAAGTACAATATTTTTTAATAGAAAAATAACATTAGATTTATATAGTTTTATAAAAAAAAAAAAAAAAAATTACGTGTGCCTTGTTTTATAGCAAAGATAACCATTTGATTAAACATCAAATCCAACATGGCTCGTCAACTCATGTGCGATTGATCAGAGTTTGCAAAGTACGGGTACTAGTAGTTTTTAATACTTTACAAATTATTATTTATTGTATTTATACAATTTAAAAATAGAATCGTGCTCCTCTACTTAATCTTTCAGGGATTACCGACTTTGTAACGTAGCATTAAAACGAAGTTTAACATTCCAGTTCATTAAAACCCCAACTATTCTGCACTCGTTAACCCTCCAATGTTTTATTCAGGGCAAGTAACGTCAGCATGCCGGTGACAGGTTGAAGAAGCCGAGCCACGCCATAGTAATATTTAATAAGAAGGACGGACATGAGTACAATAAGATTTTATGTTTTTGTTGCTGACTGTATTGCTGTCGAGTTGGGACTTCGAGTGCCATACTGGGCCAGGTTTTTCACGTATTCTTCGCATAGAAATTTAGTGGGTAATTTCTGCGCTATTTTTGGATTTCGGGTTACCTGTATTTTTGCTGACTATTTATAGGTAGGTACTACTATTTATACAACATTTCAGAAGCAATTTTCTCGTATATTTCATTGTTATGCGTTTCTATCTAAGATAGTATTGTATCATTGTAGTACTGGGCATTGACCCCCCTTTCCCTATTGCAAAGACTTATTACTGTCTGCTCGGATTATTATCGAGACATGACTTCTTGTTATTGTATCGATGTCAATCTCGATGAGATCAGCCTGAACTGGATTACGAGTATAACACCCTCAGAAATATACACCAGAAGAAAACATATATAAAGGGAAATGATCAGTCCATAGAAATTTTTCTTTATCATAGGCGATTTTACTCAAAAAATTGAATAGTCCGAAATAAAGATTATAAAAAATATTAGACCCTTATTTCTTTCCTTTTGTTACGTAAACCAAAATTGACGAAGATACAACGCTTCTAAAAATCACAAACCGTCACTCGGTCTATATAATTTTACAAGCGTTATGACGTCACAAGCCACTCCCGAATTTGGAAGCGTTTTAATTTTATTAATATTTATTTATTTATTTAAACTTTCACATACAACTGTGGTACATAAGGCGGACTTAATGCCGCAAGGCATTATCTACCAGTCAACCTTTGGGTCAAATGAAGAAGCTGGAATAGGTGCAACCGTAAAATACGAAACAATTAAAACTACTAAATCTAACTATGGCTAATTATAAATAATATACTAATACATATGAAAATATATACCTATATTAAATAAATATTTGATAAATAAATTACACAGATATACTTAGATCATATTAAAATATATAATATAAATAGATATACAATATGACATGACGACGACCATATCAATAATAGGAAATCTAATGAACGAGACTTTTCAAAAAGTATTCCCGAACTTGACGTTTAAAAGAAAATTTACTCGGTGCTTTTTTAATGTCAAGGGGGAGCGCATTCCAGAGTTTAATTGCCGTAACCACGAAGGAATTGGAAATAAAACCTGTACGGTGAGAAGGTATCTTAAGGAGCAAATTTTCAGCAGCACGAAGGTTACGATCGTGAGAACTACCCAGGATCTGAAAAGAACTTTTTAAATAATTAGGAGCACAAGGATCGCTTATAATAGAGAAAAGCAAGCAGAGTGATCTGAGGGATCTTCTCTGGCGGATAGGTAGCCATTTAAGCTGAGAACGGTAACTGGAAATGTGATCATATTTTCGAAGTCCAAATACAAAGCGAATACAGTTATTCAGAAGTCGATCCAATTTGTTAAGAAGAATTTGGGATATATCAGAGTAACAAACATCTGCATAATCAATAATAAATAATAATATTCAATGCTTTAAAAATAAAGAAAAAAATACGTGTCCATTATATATTTGTATACTAAACAGATTTTCAATTTATTTTTGCAGTAAAATACCCTGTTCAAAATCGGTACATGCACGAGAACAATGTCATAGTTTTAATACATATTTCAGTCTTAAATCGCAGCACAACTTATAGAAACGACGACAATGTTATGGCAAGAAGTCCCCTTACAATTTATAGCAACGTCCGCATCGCAACTACGAAGCAAGTAATTATTATGTTCTTGTAATGCCCTGTCGTCGTCTGTCGTGTCTGAAATGAGCGGGAACGTATAATTTCATTTCACATTGTATACCGTGTTTGCTTTTTGAAATGGAATATATGAAAATTAAATCAATTATTACTTAAGGGTATAAACTCTGGTGCGATCTAGTGGTCGCGGGACTTATCTCTTTACCGTGACCCTGGAAAATAAAGGGCTAATGAAGGGCACCATGTTTTTTTAGTCAGAACAAGTCTGGCAGTAAATCTCGCCCTGCCTTGGGTTCCCACTCACTCATTTGATGATTTTATGACGATAAAAAGGGTATAAACTCTGGTTCCGAATGCCTATCTAGTCTTTCAATAAATCATCAAGCAATTGGCCAATACTGCACAATAGTCGATACAAGACGTCTGGCCTTAATTTGCCAAAGAATTAGTATTGCCATCCAAACTGGATCTTGGCTTTGTTATAGCTCTTCAATTCTTGAAAATACTTTCATTATGTAGATGTTATTATATTTTATTTACTTTGGCTGGAGAACTAGTTTGATAACTGAAAAATTAAAAACCGAATTTTGAAAGCCTCACCACTTAAACGAAATATATTCACAAACTCTTATTCACCTACCAATAAAAACATCGATTACCTCCGCTCCTCACAATTCTCATAATATTTCGCCCTCCGCCTCAATATCACCATTTTTTTTTGTAAACGCCAGCCCTCGACGCCATTAAATACCATTTTCAACGTTTCTTAATACCCCGTTTCTTTATTAAGTAAATCGATTTAATAATACATTTTCTATTCCTTCTTTATCTTGAATATAAATCTAGATAGATTGAAGAAAGTGCCATCTTCAAGGTTAAGCAACACTTGTCTTCGTTGATTTGTTGATCGGTGACCGTTCATTATTTACATATAACTTGAATCTCCCGTACCTTGGAAAGTATAATAAATCTATAAGGAAAGGCTAAAACCCGTCTAAACGGGTATGCATGTAAAATTACGCGTCTTTCTTGCTAATGAGAATGTGTGCGTGCAGGACGCTGTGTCTCATAGGGGGAAGCGACTCGCATACCCGTTTTAGTCAGGCTACCCGTCATAGGCTTACCTCCCTTATGGTATTTTGCAGATCTTTGGCGAGCTTTCAGATCGTCAGAAGCTCAGAAGTCTGAAATAAAAATAGTGACAACACGGACATTGGACAACTGTCTCAACTTCGTATCGTCAAAATTCATGAATTCTTAAATAATTGTTAGTATTTTTACTTAAAAGTTTCGACCTACTTTTGTATCCCGTTTGTTTGTCAACGCATTAAGATTGAATTTCTCCTCATAACTATTAGTTTCTGGATTGCAGAAGTCAGATGTAATCACTCAACTTAAAATAGTGCGCAAGACGACTCTAATCCCAGTTGTGGAATATTTAAAAACACGATGTTACCAGGTACATTGATTTACTTACATCTTCTTCTTAGATAATAAAAATCAATTGCTGTTCTTTAGTCTCGCTAAAACTCGAGAACGGCTGGACCGATTCGGATAATTTTGGTTTTGATCTATTTGTGGAAGTCCAGTGAAGGTTTAAAAGAGGCGATACGAAGTTAGCAGGTGTTAAGTATTAAGTGAGCAGTGGTGGCCCAGTGGTATCGGTCCCGACTTACGAGTTGTAGGTCGTGGGTTCAAACCCAGCTTGGCGCATTACTTTGTGTAATTTATTTCATCACCACTGCTCTCAAAACGGTGAAGGAAAACATCGTGAGGAAACCGGCATGTCCTAGAACCATCAAATTCGAAGACATGTGACATCTGCCAATCCGCACTGTACCCGCGTGGTGGATTATGGCCAACTCCCTCTCACTAGAGAGGAGGCCTGTGTCCCAGCAGTGGGAACGTTATAGGCTGATGATGATGACGAAGTTAGCCGGGTCATCTAGTCTCAAATAAATTTTTAGCCACAGACCAATGAATCAACGAATTTGTTTACAGATTAAGACAAAGATATCGTCCCAATGCGGTACCCTGAGAGGAAAACATTGTATTTACAGAGAAACAAGGCGATACCGTGAACGCAGCAGTATCAATTATTTAGCGATGGATAAATTGGGTCTGGCGCGTGACGTTTACGCCTACAACGAATTTGTAAACCAGGGATGGATTCAAGCGTACATTTTGCGGTTTATTTCGTACTTTTATAACAGTTAATTCTTCTTGTGTTGTCGAAATCAGGCTTTTGCAATCCACTGCTGGACATAGGCCTCCCCTAAACGAGTACCACAGTGTACGCGTATCTCTATATTATGTTCTTCAGGGCGGGGCGGGAGGGACTGTCAGACTTGTACTGACCATAATCCACGGTGACCTTCAATAACCCCTTACGTTCCGGGGTCATGGTAGCATCGTTAGTCTCGCGACCCAAAAATGACCTGCGTTGCAAATTTAACAGTCAGTCTTCTCTTTTGAGACAAAATCATTTTTTTTAAGAACATTGTACATCTAGCTGTGGCTGCGATTACGTAATGGATTAAAAATCCTCAAGAATTATTTTTCGTGAAAATCTGTCCATCTCGTCGTCTTAATATTAATCCATTTGCCTTGGAATAACACCCACAGAAAACAATAGGCGACCAGCCTTTCTCTCCTCTCTCTCGAAATAGAATGAATTTTAAAGAAATGAAATATGAATAACTTTGTAACTCCTTTACATCAATGGAAGTGATGAGTGACGCCCTGAAAGTAAAAACCCGGGTCATTTTGATGATGTTGTGCGTGAACAACTAGATGCATTAGCGTGTACAAAACAGAAGAAATAATAATCGTAACCGGCGTTATTTTCTGCGTACTTCCATGAGGCAAAGGCTTGCCTATTTTATCATCCACATGACTTCACCCACTGCTGAATATTGAGGGATCTCCTTGGTTATGCTAAACTCTTTATTATTGTCCCAGTCTCATATAGGCTAACCGTTTCATCACCTATCTTGACATAAAGATTTGAATAAAATTGCTGTAGTTGTTTGCCATAATCTTGTCTACACATGGTATGAATTTCAAGACATTTAAATACTCTGGTGTACTGGTTTCTTTTTTTTGTTGTTGTTGCTTTTGACTCTAGTCGATGTCAGAGGCGACAAAGGCTAATCTACGATAGAGTGAGATAACCTAACAGAAGTTCACTAAAACTTTGAACAGATACCTACGGGTTGTATGCGTGCGGCAACATAGACAAAAGTAGTGAGTTCTACTCTATTGTCGTACGTATTATCAAAGATGTATGGTTACTTAGTGTAGTTAGTAAGTAACTTTTCATGCTTCAAAAGGTCGACGTTCTAATTCATGGGTCTTTCAAAGTATACTTAAAATGTTAGCCTGTTATACTTATTATGTTTATCTGTTAACATGAAAATATTTATTGCTTCCGAAACGGCGAGGTTTATTTTTCCGTTTCTTCGTGGACATTTTTATGGCATACCTGTTTTAACGATTTATTGTGGCAGCAACATTATTGTGCCAATACGTTGTTGCCATTAACTAATGTGTGAAATATACCACGTATAGCACGTAGAACAAATGGCCTATGGGGCCGTAAGTCTCGACTCCATTTGAGACTTACGGCCCCATAGGCCATTTGTACCACGCATCTGCAACCGCAGCATAAGACTTCCACCCATAAGGTGGGCAGACGATCTTATGAAGACCACGGGATCGCGATGGGTGCAAGCCGCTTCCAACTGGTCGTCTTGGAAGTCTATAGTGGAGTACATGTGTTCAAAAGTGGACTGAATGATGAATGTTCAATATACCTAATAAAGATAGTAATCTAGTCATAGTCAGCAAAAAATACATAAAAGTACACTCTTATAATTTGTAAAATGGGGCAAAATCGATTTGCTATGAGCACACATTAATTTGAAACGCTGCAAACCCAGTAGGAAAAAAAAAATACTATCTAACTTCGTCCCAGAATTAATCGTGTAGTTTGCTCCAAAAACAAACCGCTTGTGTAGATCTCCACGCGGACGCTTGATGAATTTTATAGCGAAAGTCGAATAAAACACAACAAAAATATAATAAAGCACCCGATATAATATAAATGAAAGGCTTCAGAGAGTAAAGAATTTATTTCATACCCACTGCTCTCAAACGGTGAAGTAAAACATTAATCGTGAGGAAACCGGCATGTCTTACAACCAAAAATTCGAAGACATGTGACATCTACCAACCCGCACTGGGCCCGCGTGGTGGATTATGGCTCACTCCCTCTCACAGAGAGAAGGCCTGTGTCCCTGCAGTGGGATCATTATAGGCTGATGAATGCTCGAACTGGAACCGTTCTCATTCGAGGTCTTTTGGAAGTCAGTACATGAATTTGCGCTCGGGTCGTTTTGTTTTCGTGCTCGGCATGTCTAGCATAGACCCTCCTATTTTGGGACATTCGCCAAACCAAACCGCAAAGATCTTTAAAACAAACACCAAACGTTGAAGTGCTAAAATAATTAATAGCATGGCGTGCGTGTACGAAGCAAGCAAAGGAAATGAAAGGAAAGGTGTGGAGTGAGGTCATAGCCACGAGCGATTTGTTATCTGTGGCCGTGTAGCGGCACGAAGACCCAGAGGTGTTTCAAATGTGCAAACGATTTCCGTAGGACGTGTGTTTTTGAATTTACATGGTAACGTGGAAAGGAGACACGATGGATGTAACTTGCGAAGGGGTATAACTGGAGTTTTATGCTGAGTAATGTATGGAAGAAATATTTGATTTACCAGACACAAGTTTCTAACTGTCAGGATTTTCCAGACAGTGAGCAAATTATGTCCTTTCTGAGATTGAGTACGAGGACTTCAATAACCCACCGAACATCTTAACATCTTCTCGTCTGTACAACCACCACCGCCACCGGTCTGAAAAGAGTTTTTTGGCAAGAAGAAGAGAACTAACATGATGAAAAAAAAAATACTTCTAACTTTGTAGTAATCTGAACTTCTCTTTGTTTTAATAAAACATTCTAAACCAAAAACCTATACCAAACTCAACTACGAACATTTTTGTCCATGTATCAAAACGCCAAATGCCAATACAATTTTTCAATTAACCTCCCTGTAATTGGAACGCTGCAGCGACTCACCCAGTTATTAGGTCCGCCAATTTAGTTCAAAAATCTAACACGCTGATTTTAGACTTGAAACCGTTGAAAATAATGTGCATATTTCAAAATCAAAGCATTTTTTTGAGTAGGTCAGTTACTGGATACTTTTGAATTGTTAACATTGAAAAAAGTAATAATCTAGGATGCAAAAGCAAAGATGCAGCCTAAATGGATCGAGCTCTCCCAGAAGGAACTGTAACTCCTGCGCACCGAGACAGAATACAGTAAAAATTATTTGTGCCGGACTCTAATAGCTTTGTGTTTAGCTAACCAAGCGGTTCTGGTAAGGCCTACCACCGCCAGTAATGATGGAGCTACTGTTCCAGTCACAAAATACAATTTAACTGTGAAAGTACTGCAGTTGCACTAGATTTACAAGACTTACCTAAACCCCAAATTTTAAAAAGTTGATCATTTGCCATTTTCAGAATTAAGCTTTCAGAGAATTTACCTATATTGCGAATTAGCTTTTTATAGAATTTCCCATTTTGAGAACTAGTTTTTTTGCGGCTCGGTGCCGTTTTGCGAATTAAGCTCTCTACGCCTAAACTGTTTCACGTGCTTTTGTCTTTGGTCGCTCTTTATAAGAAGCTAGCCTTCTGTCCCTATCTATTCCATGCATGAATGTATACCGTACGAATATTCCCGTTCAAACATTCGGTGGCACGACAAATATTACAAAATCTCGTTTGCATCGAACCCCGATACTTGCTCTCCAATGTTTGCATTTTCACCGGAACACAGTGCTCGCAAATTCATGGAAGTGTAATATTTGTTGAGTAAACGTTGCATTATTGTCACTTCGATATCAATGTTGTATTAAAGAGATTATTTGCTGTTGATCTATGAGGAGCTCGTGGCTAAATAATAATAACCGTGTCGATTCGATCGATTTAAGGTTAAGCTGTGCTTACCGAGGTTGGTTTATAGATGGGTGACTATTTACCATAAGAAGTTCCCGCCGACCGCCGTGGCTCGGAAATAAAACTGAAGGCCTTTGACTGTCGTTACTAGTCCTCAGAACCTCGAAAAGTCTTTTTTATCTTGGTTAAATTATCAAATGAGTCCTCCCGGGATGGGCCGGGAGGGACTGCCAGACTCGTACTTTCTAAAATCCACGGCGATCCTTCAATAGCCCTTTACGTTTGAGAGCCACGCTTATAAAAAATATAAGCAAAAGGTTTTCATTTTGACCCATTATGATAAAATTCACTCTCATTTTAGGAGCGTTATTTTCAGAAATGCACAATTCGCGAAGTGCGCATTTGCTTCAAGTGCACATTCTGCGTCAAACCCTATCATATAACATACACAATCTCTTTTAATACTTACGAAAAAAAATATTTTTTTAAATTCAATTAAACGTCACTGATAATGATCACAAAAGAAACTACATAATTTGATCCACTTGAAGCCTTTGACACAAAATAGGGTATTGTGGATAATACCAAATGGATGGTCCTTATTGTGCTAAACCCACTTCAATGTCAGACCCTGTACAAATACTGGATCCTAGTTTCTAGTTCAGTGGTTACGAGTAAAAACGTTTCTGAATAAAGTGGTCACTCGATGCTAATAAGGGGCTTAGTGGTCGTCAATTTTTACTATATTTTATTACTATTTTATTATGTGAAAGTTGTGGAACATTATTATTACTATACTTTCGCAGGCGTTTATAATGTCTAAAATTATCTCACGGGAATATATCACGGTTTAAGGTATCCTGTTTTATTATAAATTCTAAATTGGGCAATTATAATCGCTGATAATAATGCTTGACTTCATGCTGGTCCTACTTCATCGGACACATGTCTCGCCGATGGTGGTGCGTGTGTCGGATCATTTAGTTCCCTTCAAAATGGTTGAAGTGAATGGTGCTACTTGCAATAAATGCTTTGATAGGTTTTGATTTTTATAGACGTTAAATTACATTTAGATGTGTAGTATTTGTGTAAACGAGTAATAAATTTCTTCTATTTCGTCCTAACAATCGTTCATACTATAATATGGGGTACGTATTAAAATACCGAAATTTAAAAGACCGAATTTTAAAATACCGATGGACGGAATCCCGAAAATTGAAACGCCGAATGGTTGTTTGGTCGAAAGTTTTAAATCTCGAAAGTTCATTTGCCCGAAAGTTTAAAATCCCGAAATTAATAACCTGGAGTTTAAAATGCCGTAAATTTCCTTCACAGGAGCAAGTCGACGGAGCCCCGCTCCGCGGGGCTCCTACTTCTGCGTGGTTAAAAAAAAAATAACCACGAAGAGGATGGCGGGGTCCTTCAGACCCCGCCATCCTCTTCTAACCTAAATTGTCCGAGTCGGGGTGCCAGCAAGTCCCGAGGTTAGACCTAGTTCTAACCGGCTAAACCTAGGTGTAACCGATCACATGCGGTTAAACCTACGTGTATCATACTTATCTTCAGTTAGAACTAGGTTTAGCCGGTTAGAACTAGGTCTAACCTCGGGACTTGCAGGCACTCCGACTCGGACAATTTAGGTTAGAAGAGGATGGCGGGGTCTGAAAGACCCCGCCATCCTCTTCGTGGTTATTTTTTTTTAACCACGCAGATGTAGGAGCCCCGCGGAGCGGGGCTCCGTCGACTTGCTCCTCCAAAAACCGAGGTTTTTGATCAAAAACATAACGACTATCGGCATTTAAAACTTTCGGTATTTTGAATTTCGGTGTTTTGGACGTCGGTATTCCAAACATAGGTATTATGAACTTTCGGTATTTTGAATTTCGGTGTTTCGGACGTCGGTATTTCAAACATAGGTATTATGAACTTTCGGGATTTTGATACGTACCCATAATATGAGTATTATTAAACACATTGGTTCACACCTTTTTTCCGTGGATGTTGTCAGGAAGTTTACACTTTACAATTCTTACATACCACTTTCCTTTCGCCTCTTTCACGCTCAAAAATGATATAAAAACACGTATTACTCATATATAAAAAAAAAAAAACGGTTTTTGGAGTCGGCTGATCGTTTCAAAAAGTATTCTACTGGACAACTGTATTACAGAAACAAACCAGTAGATCTGTAATGCAATGCTAGTGTCTGCAATTACCAACACATTTATCACACTGTCCCGTTCGTTTTTGCTTCCAACTTAGTTGTAAGTTCTTGCTACTATAACTTGTACAGAAATTTGCTCTAGATGCTCCTGAAACAATAACATTTGTAAGATATAATAATAATCTTATTATTTTATCTTATAATATGTAGTACGTTGCAAAATAAAATATAGCCAATTTAATTCTAGAGATGTAGTTTTTTACAGGAGAATAATGTTGAGGAACTGGAATTAAAAAAAAGTCTTTTGTCTTTAAAATATTTGTTTTAAATAATTAATGCAGGCTGTTATTTTTTTTTATCATATATTATTTTTTAAATAATTATACAGCCAACCACAACGCCCTCAAGTCCAATAATAATGATATAAACGTCAAACTAGACAAAAGAAAAATGGCGGCCACCCTTCAACACGGCGCTGATCCAATTAACCACACTATCATAACTCAACGCAAAATTAATCGATTCCCGTTAATGACTTTGTACAGCATTAATATTTAAGTTCGTCATATTGGGGCCAGCGTAAACTTTAACCAACGTAAACATAATAATATTGAAGTGAACGTCAAGAGTGTTATAACCGCCATTTTGACATGTCAAGTGGACGCCATGACAGGTGTGTTGACAGGTTGGGTAAATATTTACCACGTTGCAAAGAAGGGTTATATTATTTAGATTCGTGTAATGTGTTTTTAGAGGTATAAAAGGGGTAGGTTAGCCACCGGTAAGTAGTAATAAATTATGATGTTATGATGAGAAGTAGAAATGTGTTATTTTTGTTATTCCAAGTGTTTTGAAATGTTTCGTGAAACTGTCTTGTTACTTATTTATGACAGAATAAGTTAGGTACTATGAAATTGTGCCATCGAGGCGAGTAGACGAGTCCGGTAGAGCAGACGGATCCTGCTCCTTTAGTGAAGGCCGTATTGCAAAACGTAATCTCTCGTACTCCTCACGTCCTTTATACCCACATTATCCATCCATATTTTTTCGATCTTCTCTTTTCTCGTAGCTATCCACCATTCAAAACAAATTCTAATGGTTTAAAAATGAATGAAACAAATATTAAAAGAGCAGTATATTATTATACCACGTTATCCATAAATGAAACTAATTAGATTAAATTCAGTAGGTACCCTAAAGAATTCTGATATACGTCGTCCTTGTTTCGAATAATACCCGAGGGAGGAGGCGAAGTATTTCGGCTCGTATCCGAAATCTACAGATAGTATACGTTTGCACGTTCCGTTCGTAGAAATTTGCCGGTGCATTTCCAATTTCTATATCCGAAATTCCTCTTGGGATCTTTTCATCAAGTCGTGCATTTCCTCGGAGTGCTAGTCTAATCCGATATAGCGTTGCCTAGAAGTGGTTTAGTGCTTTTCAGCGTTTTTCTTTGAAACGAGTATTTACGTGAGGTTTTGGTTTAAAAATCGAAATTACCTTCTTCAAGACAAAAATGACTTGAGGATAAATAACCTGATAACAGAAAAAAAAACCCTGACACATCTGCCGGCTATTGCTTATCTCGGTGTCTATAGGGTGATCATCAATATCTGTCAAAAGGTAAATTTCGTATTGGTTTTTGCATTTGCAATGAAATTTATAAATGTAAATGTTTTGACTGGCCTGTTGGTCTAGTGGTTAGTGACCCTGACTGCTATGCCGGAGGTCGTGGGTTCGATTCCCACCCAGGACAAATGTTTGTGTGATGAGCATGATCATTTGTTCTGTGTCTGGGTGTTATTTATCTATAATATGTATGTATTTAGAAATATTTAAGTATGTTTACCAGTTGTCTAGTACCCATAACACAAGCTCTGCTTAGCTTGGGACTAGACGGCGTTGTGTGATAGTTGTGAACATATTATTATTATATTATTATTATAAATGTCTCCTAAAATCAACTATTCTAGCGCTCTTGAGACACTCCACTCCTCAACTTAGCCTCAACAGATATGAAGCCATCTAATTGTGTGACAACAGCTGGTCAGTGAGTATCAAGTTAGCCAATAGCCCTGCTGCTTTTATAAATAAATTTATAAAAGCTTACGATTTTAATTAGCCTACATTATTAATACTTAAAATTAAAGTTTTTTTACATAAAAAAAACGTCATTCGTACGCTGGGACTAAATAAATATTCATCAGAAAAAAACTTATCCAAATAAAATAATTGTCTTTATCCTTGAACTCCGTGAACGGCGCGTAATTTTAGCAAAATGACAACCCAAATCTCGGTTTATTGTTTCAAACGCTATTATTTAGAAGATTAGAGCGGCCTATGGGGCTGAGTCGCTTAGAGATTTCAATTTGCAGACTATAATACACCCCTGTGCGGGATACGTCCCGTTTACGTGCCATTTACGTCCCGTTTACGTAAGATAATGACGTATTGAACCTTTGTGTGGGGACGAGCTGCCGAGTATATTGGCAAGGTGCGTTCTTGGATGATTGATTCATTGGGTAAGCTTGATAAGACACGGTATTAGATAATTGACCTTGCCATTAAATGCCTTATTCGTATAATTATGAATATCGTATATCTTTTCAATTATTATTGTTGTATGAAAACAACAGGTTGTGTTTGAAGTACAAGCTGTCGATTTAAAAAAAAAATTATAATTTTATAAAAATAGTATCATTTAATTTTTAGTAATATAAATGAAAATATATTAGCTGTTAATAGAGTGATCTAACCGCAGTCAGAATAAAAATTTGCAATTCAATTAACGGTCGCTTAGACTTAACATTTCACGGAAATGTGTTTCAGAAAATCATATCTTTACCAAGAATGAAAAACCTTATTCTAAGTATTTCCATTTTCGATAACAGCATTAGAAAATATCAAAAAAGAACACAATAACAAACCCATTTGTTATCGACATCAATATCAAAGAGTTTCATTACGAATTTTCCAATCGAATAATATTCTTCGAAAGAGTCGCAGTCGCCTTTTGATTTGGAATAATTATTCGAAAAAAATAGGTCGAGTAGAGATTTATTTCACAGGAAATTAACTGAGACGAAGAATTCAAAGGCTTTGACAAAAAATATGAGAATGTGTATTGTCATGCTTGATCATGTTTGTTCAGAGGCCTCATTATTATAGATCAGGGTCTTTGTTAGACTGAAATGTTCAGGAAATAAGCTGTCTGTCTTTTTGTCGGTCTTTTGATTCCCAATTGTTTTCCTGTAAGGTCTTTGGAATATAAACACGAGAGAAATTACAAACCGAATATTTTTTTAAATATTTGTATATAAAAAGTGACTTCTCGTGTTGACTTTCCTTTTACGTCTTTTTTTACACTTTACTAATTGTCCTGTAATTTTTAACAAAAACATAAAAAATATGAATGATAAAACAAAAAAAATGCCAAAACGCAAAACTTTTACAACCAAAATGGAATCATAAAAAACGCGCATAACGCTGCAATTCACACAGAAATAACACCATTAAATAAATTAATTTTATATTAAACGTTCAAATGCTAACCTAATTGCTATGCATCGTCACGTCGCCTACATTTATGTGTAAAGAAGAATATTCGCGGGTCCATGAGATAAATCGAAATTTTGCTGTTAAAGCCTTGTGAATGGGCAATATTTCACTAAAATTATATGTATTAGTAAGTTTAATTAGAAAGAAGAAAGAAACAACGTTTATTTGAGTAGCCGGTACACACCACATAAACAAATAAAAGAAGAAAAAATAGTAGGTAAAGGATTAAATTACATAAGATAAAAAAAAATATATATAACAGCAAATAATATAACATTGTGTGTCCCACGGCTACGCCAAATGGGTCCAGTTCAGCAAATTGTCGAGCAGCTAAGTGCTCGACGCTGGTTTTCAACTGGACCTGAATTAATTAAGCAGGAAGTTTGGTAGAAGGAAGGCCCGGTTTATATCTAGAATTTATTTATTTTTTACCAGTCTATCATTGTAGCTCCCAAAGTACGGCCTTTCCACCTGCTTTCAGGAATTTCGAAGTGACCATCCGTCTTCACCCGGGGCTTTCCCATGTTTAAGCTGCTTGAGGACCACCTCAACCTCATTCAGGCTTATTTCCGGCAGTTCATCGGAGTAGTGGCGGGTGAGAGTGGCTCGGCTATCTTCTGAAAAACTCTGACTTGTGAACCACGACTGTCGTCCAACTGGCCATAGAAGTCTTCTATCTTAACTAGGATCTCCAGCTTTGAGGTTATGATATGGCTATTAGGTGATCTAAGCTTCGTCAGGTGCGAGCTGTATATTGGTACGCGCAACCGACGTGGATGTACCCGACTGACATCATTGTAACAGGAATTCAAACCTAAATGTAAAGCTCTAAAGTATTTATTCATATGTGGGAGATAATAATAGCCTGAAACGTTTAAATTTCTTTGGCCATCTACTTACTGATAACAAAAAGTAAAATAAATTGAACAATATGTATGAGTCTTTGCAAGACTAAACGGTGTAGAACAAAATTAAGACAATGATGGTCGTTTCCGAAATGACCATTAAGACAGAATTAAGCCTAGAAAATGATGGTCCCTGCCTAAGACCATTCATTAAAGTTAATCGAAATAAAAGTACAGTACATCTTATCACGTTGAGAAGAAAATGGAGTCAATATTTTATGAAATAACAAGCTGTGAGCCCGATGGGACTTGCCGTTGGAAAGAATGATGAATTGAAATCGTAATAAAATATAAACTTTCATTCCATCGCTATGTAACTCCATGATGTTTTTTTTATATACATATTACTAGTTTATACCCACAGCATGAATTGTATGATTTTCGGTATTGTAAATTATTCCATGGGAAGGTTATACCTGGTTAAAATTTATTTCATGTTTCGATCCAGGGTATATCTTGGTCGCGGGTCTTATACCATCACCGTGACCCCGGAACATAAAGGGCTATTGAAGGACACCGTGGATTTTAGTCAGTACAAGTCTGACAGTACCTCTCGCCCTGCCCGGGGTGGGAGGTCTCATTTGATGATTTTACCAAGTAAAAAAAAAAAAAAAAAGAAAAAAAAAAATGCCGATGTGAATATACCATTCCAATATTTCACATATTTGGATGCGAATGCGAATACGAATATTCAGTTTAAACTCAATCACGTTTGATAAAAACATTTTTAAATGATCGAACTTCATAACTTAATTTTGTTTTTTTTTTATATTTAAAGCCGTTTTTAATTTTTGTCTATAAAGAGAATGGAAAAAGTATGTAAGAGTAGTTCTAAGAGGGTCAGCCAGTGAAAGAAAAGCAAAATTAAACACGTTTATCTTAGCAGGAATGGCAAAATAAAGGCAGACTGAATAAAAGATGAATGGAGAGGAAGACGCCAGATAGGAATGAATGAAATGTGTAGAAGAAGGAGTTATAAATATTGGTATATTTCATTCGTTCGAATTCGCATAATATTCCAATGAATATATGCGGATGCGAATACGAGTGCGAATGTCTAAAAATCTGCGAATATATGTGGATGCGAATGCGAATATTCGCAACATCTCTACTACTAACTAACTTACAAAATTGCAATTTGTAAAATTGTATTATTCAAACGTGACTTGCAGTACCCACGTTGAAACCAATTTATTTACCATCATGTAATCTTTTGTATATTGTATCGTGTCTGCATTCCTGTCAAGCCGTCTCCGTCAGGAAAAATAAGGTAAACTATGATTAAAAATCATATTGCTATTTGTGAAACCGTATTCGCTATGAAAATGTAATAAGACTTGATACTTTTAGCGTTTTATTATAGTCGACTCAAAATAGTTTCATTTGTTTTATTTTAGGATTTCGTAGCCAAATAGAAAAAACGGAACCCTTACAGATTTGTCATGTCTGTCTGTCTGTCGGTGCGTCCGTATGTCACAGCGCCTTTTATTCGAAAGTATTAAGGTAGCCCTTCGAACTAAGCGTCACAAACGCAGCGTCTATAGCGTCACTGTCATAATGGTCACAATGGCCTGACTGTGACGTCACTGACGCCGCGACAGTGACGCTGCGCTCGAATGACGTTCCCTAGAATTTCATACATTTGCATAGAACATCTATCTGTCGCACTGTCGCGGCGTTACAGCCGCGGCGCCAATGACGCCATAGACGCTCAGTTCGAAAGGCTACCTTAAGAGCTATTGATCGTGTTGAAATTACGAGTATGAGAACCGCATTAGGATTTTCACTTAAAAAAATCTTTAACCAAAAGTCTTTTATTTTTATGGTTAGTTTTGATTAAAAATTTGGTTTCATTAAAAAGTACTCTTTTTTTAAATCTACTTCGAATGAAATATTTTCATAGAATAATTTTTTTTAATTCATGCAAATCACGTCCACAAATACAAGAGAAACTTTATGAAATTATTTCAGTTCCCACTCACTATTGTTCCTTTGACTGTTAATAAAATTCTTTCTTCGTAGTTCTTAAGAAGTTAATTTGAAGTTTAAATACCAACTGACTGTTTTTGACATCCAGTAGGATCAAACTCAAGCCATTAATTTTGGAACGAGCGTTGCCTAACCCAGGTTAGGCAACCTGGGTTCTAATTTTCGATCTAACCGGCAAATTTTCTGAAAATCTTGATAAGCAATTAGTGTTTAGATAGCTATGTGCGTTTTTAGTATGTAAAGAACATAAACCAGTTACTTGCATTTAAATGGACGAGGAGACAGACGACTTAAAATGTGAAGGTCATTACAAAATTTAAAAAAAAACAACAAGTGAGAAGAATAAGTGAAAACTTAACATAGTTTTTTGCCTTCTACCCACGATTGGGATGTAATTTTGGATTGATGTATAATGTGAATGTTCTATTAAATTGTATAAAATCTTGGTTTTTCTAACCCTTTTTTTGCGTGGTAAAATCATCAAATGAGTCCTCCCACCCCGGGCAGGGTGGGAGGGACTGTCAGACTTCTACTGACTAAAATCCACGGTGTCATTAATTATACTGACGCTCTTTGAGGCGCGCGTGTAACACGACGCGCCGTCGACCTGGGCATGGTCCATGGTCGGACAGCGAGTTGCTTCTTCTAACCCTACAGACATATATGTTGCTGGGGAGTTTGTTCCGCCACTTCTTCCAAGCCAAAACACTAGGAAGTGACGAAGGGGGGGCGCTTTGGAAGACTGCCTCATGTAAAATTTGACCTTTAAAAAGTGCTGATATATCAGCCTAATTTGAATAAATAACTTTTGATTTTTTTTGTTGACTAAAAAAAATATCAACGGAACAACTCTAAACTCTGTATTTAAAAAAAAAAACTTCATATTTGCTAACTAGTTTACAAAAAGTTTAAATATTTTGACAAAGATTCTTTATATTACCACCATTTGAAGAATTTCAAAGAAAAGTGTTCTCAGTAACAGATATACAAATAGTTCTCGTTTCCTCTAGTTCCTTGCATAACAAGACTTGAATTGTGGCCCAAATCGAAAGTTATCGCGATTGTTTAATGTTTGTGCATGTTAGTTTCTATGTTTGTAAACGCACCCATAATACAGGAGAAATCCCAAGTGTGGGGGGGGGCAACATAGAAATAAAAGTGTGGCACTCAGGAATTGCCGCGGTAATGCAAATCTTTTTTTAGACTATGGTCAGCCACGTCAATCAAGTGAAACGTCAAGAAAAACAAACACCGTGCCGAAGTCTGCCAAACTGAAATGACGTTAGACGATGCGGGGTGTTAGGTTTAATTTCGTTACATAATTTCTTGATTCGGTCACCGCGCTCAGAGCCAGCGATAAAAGCTTTACAATAGCTTAAAACTAACCTGACCTGGGAATCGAACCGTGTGATAATCGGACAACTTCTAGTGTTAGAAATAAATGAGACGCTTCTGGGAACATCACAGACTTGTCAGATGACTGACGGCTCAGCAGACCCGTTTGCAAGGCTATAAGTAAACAAAACATTACATCTTCTTCTTCAACCTTTAGTCATCCAATGCTGAGTGTAAGGTCTCTTCCAAATCTTCCCACTTCTGGTGGCTTTATACAGCGTGTAACGTTAAAAACGCAAAACCTCTCGTGGGGTAACTCAGCACATGTTACTGAACAATGTTTGTTCTGTTTGACTTTTAGAAATTCGCAAAAAAAAAATAGGTTTTTCATACAAAATGAGAAATTGATCGAGCCCATCAGTATGAAAAATCCTTTTTTTTTGCGAATTTCCAAAAGGTTAGAAGAAACATTGTTCAGTAGCATGGGCTGAGTTACCGACGAGAGGTATTGCGCTTTTACACGTTGTATATTTAGCTTTCCGTTCGTTTCCATAAATCTATCATTTGAACTGAAAAGCCACTTACAATTTCACCTATGCGCAAATGTTCCTAAAATCAACAACCAATTTTGGAATACTAAACTTTGTTTACAAGAGTAATTTCAGCACCATTTGCAGTGGCGTTCAGTATTCATGTAGCTGTATTTTAAATTATGCATTTCGCTTTTTGAGTCTTTGTAGCCTTAAATGTTTTGATAAATTTGAACTTGCATGAAATGTAACCGGAATAGAGGTGCTTTTAACAGGAGGTAAGTATATTATTCGTATCTGTAAAAATTATTTAATTCATGAGGCAGAGGTGAGTGGAAACGCCGGGAGGGGGACACCCTAGAAAGACCTACACAGACCTAGGCGTATTTACAAAAGCTATACTATTTTAGTCACGAGCCAGACTCTAGATGAGCTTTCGTTCATACATATTACTAAACAATACCTTATCTATCTCAGTAAAAAAACTTGACTCAAAAAGATTAGCTTTTTGTTTTGATAAGCCTTTGTAAATACGTGGCCTGCTAGGACTTGCTTGTATGACTAGATATGTTTTAACGTGGTTATGACTATATATGCATGATTAATAGTCTTCTTGACCGGCTCTGGCCACGGCAATCAATCTCAACGGAAATTAACTAATGGCGCGACCCAATTTAGACTGCACAAGTGTGTGTGCAGGCAGTTGCACTCTCTGTTCATTTACTCTCATAGTTCTTATGGAACGGCAATCCGACACGACCGAAGACCAACGATTTAACGTGCATTCCAATATTCAGCTGTACTCGGTTCGACTGTAACCCGCCCCAAACGGGTAAGAACTATTTTTGTAATTTTTTGTTATCCGGTCAAGGTATTCTGAAGTGTTAGGCATAAGATTAACGAAATCAGTTTTTGATACTCTTAATATTTAATGTCTTTACAGCCACTAATAACAGTTGTATGTTAGATATATCTCATAACCTGTTCCTACCGCATTTTGAAAACAATTTATTTTAACTCTTATCCTTTGGACCACCCCACAGCACCGTACCTTCAAACAATAGCGTGACAACGAACTCGGCCGCTTTACGTTGAATAACAATACGCCGTACACTAGTACGCCAGTAAGACAGTACGCCCTTCAAAGTAAACTTTTACAATAAGACTCGACAGTACAGAACGTATAGCCGACACGACACGATCAGCCCCGAAAACTTACGAAAGAAGAATGTTTGAAAAAAGAGCCATCTGAAATAGTCGCGTGACAAACGAGGTTTAATGCAATTTAAAAGCCGGGTTAGGTTATAAATCTAAAAGAAGGTCAGCGCTAGAAAGTATTTGGATGTTTGGTACAAAAATAAACAGCCTAGATATTTGGCAAACGATGCAATTCAGAGGATGTTTGTCTTGAAGTCACCGGCTATTATGGTGGAATCATGATAGTTATTAAACGTTGAAGATCCTAGATTATTTCATTACTGCACGCGTAGCATGGCGCTGTCGAAACGGGTTTTTTCGACCGGAGAATAGACAAAATGACAGAACGTGAAAGATTTTTATCGGTTAAAGCATAGCAATGTTTAAAATATAGAAAAGATATGTTTTTATTCTTAAATTGTGTAAGAGTAGTGTCATATTTGTGCAAAAAAACAGTTGATTTGTATAAAAATAACGATGAAATACCTTTGTCTTTTCTTGGAAGAATAGAGATAGAATCGCCATGCTACGCGTGCTGGTTCAAAAGCTTGCCTGCTGTCACCTGATCAGACATTTTCACCATTGATACTTTACAAAACTTTCCAAGTATAACTTGTCCATCAGAATGCAGCCTATAATCTTTCACTTCTGGGACACAGGCCTGCTCTCTATGAGAAAGAGACTGTAATCCAGCACAGGGGTGTTAGTAGGTGTCACAGTCATGTCTTCGAATTCTTGATTCTAGATCATGCTGGTTTCCTGACGATGTTTTCTTTCACAGTTTTGAGAGCAAACAGAGAAAGAAAGAGAACAAAAGTTTATTGGCTCACATTACGTAAAAGAGAAAAATAAAACAAAAAATACTAACAAATCTTAACAAATAAACAAAATATTCTGTGAGAGTGAAAAAGAGTAGCGGTATTGAAATAAATTACACAAAGTAATGCGCCTGGCTAAGTTCAAAACTACAATCTCCAACTCGTAAGTCAGGGCCAATACTACTGGGCCACAACTGCTGCTCATAACTTATACAGCACACTCTATAGAAAATCAAACCAGTTTTAAAAACTTATGCTAGAACTACAACTCTCGCCGCCCATTCTGTAACACAAGCTTCACGCTTCGCTATGCATTAACAATGTCTGTACCCATTGTCGCTATAAACTTTGCCTACCCTCCGACTGAATAACATGAAGATATAACTGAACTACAAAATAGATCGGTACAGTAGACCGAGTCAGTGCAATGAGCAACATGACGGGGCTCCTTAAAGGGTTGAAGTTTGCCAGGGTCGCGGGCAACCGTGGTCCTTGAACGTTTTCAGGGATATAAGAAACTCATCATTAAGTTTAAGGACAATTAATTATACCAGCTCATGATGCGATTCAACTACTCAATTCGTATGAAGACTATTGGAAGTCGGCAAGCCTAACGGACCAGGTGAACATGTCAAGGATATTCTGATGCGCCGATCACCCGGGAACCAGGAGTTGTATTACCCAGTTACTTCATTGTCAATTACAGATAATTTCGCATTATGAAAAATGTTGGTGATCATCTGTGTAAGGGATAGCTGGAAGCCAATCAGGCAGAAAAAACCTGATATAGACATTAATGTAACGAGCCGAACCTTCTAAACTTATCTATATCATGACAAAACCTCGTCACCACAAATTCTCATTACCAACATGTCTGGTTAACACGGAACTTCTCACAAAATGGACCCGCGGTAATTGAGGTTCGGACCTAACCCTTTCAGTGGCAGATCTTCAAAGTTATACCCTGGGAAATGTGTCAGCGGCAATCGAAACGTCTAGATTTTAATGATGAAAACTATTTTGTTGGCCCAACTGTTTGTAATTGGGATGGGCTGCGGTGGACAGTTGGTTGGAATTAGGAATGTCGTTATAAACTAAGACGTGAGAGATTTCGGAACAAACTATTGTGATATGATGATTTTATAGCTACTATACATACATTACTATACATGCGATGTCTTTTTAGAGTGCGTTGGAAGTTTTTTTTTTCGTGGTGAAATCATCAAATGAGTCCTCCCACCCCGGGCAGGACGGGAGGGAATCTCAGACTTGTACTATTTAAAATCCATGGTGTCCTTCAATAGCCCTTTATGTTCGTAATGGGATAAGTCCCGTGACCGCGGCAGGCCTTGGCCCTCTAAAGGGGGGCCGTCACTATGCTGACGCTCTTTAAGGCGCGCGTGGAACACAATCGTCGTCGGCCCGGGCATGGTCCATGGTCGGCCAGCGAGTTGCCCTTTACTACGGGTGGCGAGTAAAGGGCAACTCGCTACAGTGGCCGGACATCGTCTTGCGACGGTGTTGGAAGCAGAAATATTAGTTTTTGGGACAATCCCATCACTCTATTCCCAAACCACTGGGACTCCTGAAGGGTTTCAACGACCACCAGAAAATTTTCAAGACGACGGAAAATTTTTGAAAGCTCTGGTATGTTGATCTAAATGTGATAATAATAGTGAGAGGCCTATTCCACTAAACGTAATTCATTGAAATTATATTTATTTATCAACAATATTCTGTATTAATTATGCTTCTTGTCGATGAATCTTCTAATAAAATTCAAATAGGTTCGTCTCAAGCCAGTCTCTATCACATCAACATATTGATTTCAATTTTTTTCGGCCTTTGACTTAAGAGTTTATTTTTCCGATTTTATAGGAGAAGTTACCAGAGAATCTTCGACCTAGATGATGATTATATAAAAAACATGTTTTAAAATTATCAATATTTATGCTAATTAACACGGTCGTTAAACTAGAAGAACTGCGTGTTATGAAATTTAGCCATAGTTTCATTATTAACAGTTCAACATAGTAACTCTGTCAAAAGAATCTATTCTTTGAAAAGAATCAGTAAAAACAAAAGCTTATGAAAAACTCATTCCCGAATCCACCAAAAATATTTTCAAAAAGCCTTCTCGCAGTTTTATGGAAAAATTCGCATTGTACCGTACAGGTTTTTATGTTCACGCAAGAACAAAAAAAAAATCGGATAGGATAAAAGCACTTTCAATCACACAATCCGGAAAGCTTCAAACCCAAAATAAAGGAAAAAAATATGGCTGGATTTGCCATTTCGAAATCAACGGTAGTTCTGGCTCCGAAGTATGTTCTTCTTTTTGCTATAATCACAATTGTGAAACATTCTTTACCGGTAAATGCTTTACATTGTTAATTTTATATTTTCTGGCAATTGCATGCATTGTTTACTTTCTCTACCATCTAACTAAGGAATAAATTATTCTTCAGCGTGTCGCTGCGCACGATAGTATTTATTTTGTTAACCCAGAACTTCACTTTACTAAGTTTGTAACATCGGACATCGCACATGTGATAACTGTTGTCAATCACTTCAAACATATACATTTTCGATAATAATAAGCCTATAATGTTCATACTGGTACTACTGGGACACAACATGACAAAAATCTACCTTGTTTCTTCGGTTTCACTTAGCCCCTTCGTTCACAAGGCGACTAAAATTTTCGGAAACTTTGTACGACTTCCATGTCTATTGACGCGTTCCTGTATACAAATCTCAATGAATATGTATTGCGATATTTGCCTGGATACCAAAGTTGTAAGGTATTGAAGATTAGTCTCCGCTTGTCGCCTTGTGTACACACGGCTACAAATCAAGCTATACAAAACTAATATAAACTGACCGTTTATTGTGTGTAAAAATCGTACGAAGCGAGACCAAGACAAACTGGTTTTGTATAGCTTGATGTGTTGCCGTGTGTACGAAGGGGCTTAGCATTCTGACAGTCCCGCTACCCATTCACTGCGTCTTTCATAAAAGAGAAAAGTAGTACCGGATTCACACTTTCTCTCTTTCTAAAGAGTCGTCAATTTCATTCAAGGTATTGCTTACTCTAATATCATAGAGAATAGAGTAAGCCCAGAAAAACTAGATCAAAAAGTCAGCAATTTCACATGGGTAACTTGTCGTATAACAGGCAACGAGTACACAACACTCAGAGTTGCAATTTTTTAGAAACCGTAAAGGATAAACTGGTGTTGTGTGACCCATTTTCGTCGCTTGAAAGTTTCAAAGCGCCTGCAACCGCAAAAGTAGCGCTACTTCACTACAGCACTTGGCTCGAATGTACCCACATTATATGAAATGTTTATAATTTTGCAGCAGGATTCTGGAGTAAGTGAAGGAAAGAGCAATTCTACCTGATGTTACGGATGTTTTTTGAAATACTCGCAGTGCCTTTGTTTTAATTAATTTTGTTGAAGTACGTGGTAAGAAATAAAAGAAGAATGGCAGCTTGCCGTCGAGTCTGGGTTCCAAGTTTGGAGGTGGTTTTCATGAAAATACCTCATCCTGTATCATAGTCTGGGTCTAGAAGCATAAAAATTTGCAAAAGTTTCTTAAATGAAACGTGCACTTAAGAAATTCATATTTACGGAGATTACAAATGGGATGAAAGTTTGTATGAAAATGAATTAAAACATCCGATTTACTTGAACCTGTGAGTTTAAACCTAACAACCAAATCGATAAACGTAAAGATGTTTCAATAGTTTTGGAAACTCCGACCACGAAGGGGTATCTAAATGAAAAATTATAGAGGAAAACATGCAGTCCTCGCTGACGAAATACATTGCGGAGTGCAATCCTACTAATAAGTTTGTTTGTGTAGAACTGTAGACGTATGTTTGTTACTCTTTCACGCAAAAACTATTGAACGGATGTGAATGAAAATTGGTACACAGATAGCTTATAACCTGTACCGTCAGCACGAGTTTTCAGTATTTGAGACGTAAAGTAAACTGGAACTTTGACGACTTCAAATTGACAATTTTCAAGGGAAAAATTGGTTCCTTCTTCGCACACCAGAGGCGCTATACCATATTTCCATACAATAAACGCTGTAAATACTGGAAAGACTCTGTAATGTAAAATAGTGAAAACTCGTGCTAGGGGTACTGGATTAACACATAGGATAGTTTTTATCCCAATTTATGATCCCGTTGGATAATTATCAAGTTGTAGCGGTTGAAACCGCTGGCAGTGGCTGGTTCTTCATAAAACTATGTATTTGAACAATATCATAATATTTCAATCCCTTTAGTTAACTCATATGCAACTCTCAGATAACAAACTAATAATATTAGGTTAGCGGGTAATTGGTTTACGACGCATGTCACCCCTTGGAAAACAATGTCAACATTATTGTTATGGTATCCTATTGTTTAACTGATCAATTAACGTATCCGAGATATAAGTTAGAGGTCTTAGTTGAAATTTATACAACTATTATTTCAAGTATAGAGCCTTAACTCTTAGATAATTGATAATTCCTAACTTAATTTTAACTTAATATGAATGCGAAAAGAAGTATGTTACTTTTTCACGCCTAAATGTAAATTTGTCAGATGATTAGAAACGAACATGAAGTAATATTTCATCCCGTAAAACTGTACAGTTACTGAGAAACATAAAAATAATGTTCCCCATATATGCCCATTGATTCGTAAACGAAACAAGAGGTAGTACTTTCCTAAAAGCACAATAAATCGTGCAGTAAAATGTAAAAACGGCATTGTCTGCTCTATAAAAGATTAAAAGTAATAAGATGTATAAGAACATGAATAACTCTACCTAATTCCGAACTAATGGATGCAAAGCGTCTCCTACGGACTCTATGGAATCTTTCATTCAATGATCCCACCCTCTTTGAGCTCATCAACAATAATGATGATGAAAATCTGTATGTTCACATCGCGAGAATAATTCCGACGAACACAAACTGTGTTGATGTTAATTGCGGTTCTGTACTACGTACTAAGTAAAAGCGCCATTATCTACTGTGCACGGTTCAACGCTTTCGGTGTAAATTGGCACGAAGTTGTTGTAACAAAGACAACTTGATACAGAACTGTGTGATAATGTTCGGGTAATTAGTGGCGGTGTTTTGGGGAATTGAAATTATTTAGGATGATTGTATAAGTATCACCTGTCCTTTAATTTTTCTTTTTATTGATCACATCAGGGTTGTTCCTTGAATAAGCAAGATGTCTGAAAAGTATAACTATAGTCACCGCCTAAGAAGTCTGGAATAAAGGTCATTGATCTTAATAATGAATTGTTCTAATTTCATAATACAATCTTTCGAATTTCAAAATAAAAGGTCAAGGTCGCCTCTTACCACAATACGTTTGTTTTGATCGTGTTAAGACACTTTCTTAATTTTCGAATAGTTTTGAAATATTGGAAAACATTGGTATACGGGAGCCAACGAATTTTATTCCTTATTTGTCTGGCGGAAACTATCGTTCGTCAATAAGCTTGTTAAAAATTATTTGACTCCTGTTTTTTCTTTTCTAACACAACCCAGAATTAACGAAGACATGAAGTCTTCTAAGTATATTTTTTAATACTTGTCATACCTGACTACCTATAGTTAGGCTGACTCGTAATTATAGTAATCAACTTTAGTATTAAGTTTTGTAAGATAAATCCACAATAACTCAAGTAAATAACCGTAAATAACTGAATAAATTGTCTTTGTCTCTGTTTTTAGTGCTAGAAATAAGTCTACTAAGCTAAGATACAGTACATTTGTGGTCAAACCCTTGTGACAATTTTAGTTTTCTTTGTTATTTAGAAAAATCGTGGAATGTTTTCAGACTAGACACGGGTTTGTTCTTTTTAACTATAGATGTTGCTACTTTTTTGAACATAGATTAAAAATGGCTCATGCTTTGATAAAATCATTGGTAGCGACGGCCTACAACTCAGGTTACTTAGACAAAGCAAACAAGAAAATCCTTCTATGTACTTTTAAACCGATATATACATAATTATGTTTTTGTTATTTGCCAAAGCTCTTTTTAGGATCTAACGAGTCCTTTCTAAGTGGTACGGGAGGACTGTCAGACTCGGACGGACTTCAAATCCTTCTTCTTCAGTGTTATTTTGTCTTGTGTGTGACAAATAAAAAATACAAACGTTGTGAAATGAACGACATTATACTGTCAACAAACATATTGTATATTAGTTTACTACAGCAAGGAAGAAGGAAGAGCAAAGAAGACATGGTGATCCTATCCCAAATAACTTGGTGAAATATTAGTTTTTATGGGTCTGGTTGTTTATGTATGTGAATTTAAACGTTTGTTAACGCATTCACGACCAAGGGGAAATTCTTTGCAACGGTGTTTGTAATGAATCAAATCAAATCATTTATTTCAACTAGGCCAATTACAGGCACCTTTGAATTGTCAAAAGACATAAAATAAAACTAGTACAAAAATAGTTATGGTGCTACAGTTCCAATCACAAGACATAAGAACTGTGAAAGTATCCCAGGTGCTAGAAGAATGAGCAAGAAACTCCATGGACACTCTTTTTCAATCGCCAAAATTATTACGAACTTTTGCAGTTAGAGAATGATAAGTGGGATGACAATGACCAGTTCGAATGTGTCTATCTGTTTATACTTACGGTCTACTCATTATTCCTACATCTGATTAGTCAGCAATGCAATATCTCTGCCAATTACAAGTCTAATTAATGTGCTCTTTGATTAACCTGCATTGCTGATTGAAGTTTGAACTGTTTAACACCTGAGTTGAGAACAATTAACAATTAGCAATTAACAATTAGCTTAGGGTTGTTATTTATGCGAGTATAGTCTATCGGTAATTCGGTTAGAATTTCAACCAATTATGATCGCGCACACACTGAACCATTTTGGCGTCGTTTGTTTTGTAGACAAACGTTTTATAGAATCTCGTTTCACATAAAATACTATTATTTCATAAAATATCACTACGCGTAATGATTATTTCTTTTGAATCGTATTTCTGTAAAAATTGTTGAGTTGCTAAAACAATATTATCGAAATCTAATCAAAAAAAAAAACCAAAAATGATTTTTTTTTTGCGAAACCAAATTCTATGAAGTTTGTGTTCGTGAAACCGGGAAACACCTAGTACTTCTAACGTCCCTCAGAGATTTACAAAATGACATGACCGGGACCAACGGTTTAACGTGATTTCTACGGTATGAAAACTTGTAATAAGTGTTTATTAGTTCTTCAGTATGACCCAAAATTCGAAAAAATATATACAAAAATGTTTCATTGCCTAGATATGCAGAGATACCGGAGCATTATCATTGACATGAATCCACTGGGGAGGCAATCTCTCGGATGGATGGCGCCGCGCATTGCACCTGACATCTGCATTACCTACTGAATTTGCGGAACAAATAAATGTTACATGAAAAACATGTTTTTGTAACCTATATAAAAAAAAATCGGTTTGAATTGAAATGGTTTGTACAGATAGTTTTATGTGGTATAGACGCTACTAAAAATAAGTACATTCTACACTTAAAATATATGGCCTGTTGGTCTAGTGGTTACTGACTCTGACAGCTATGCCGGGGGTCGTGGGTTCGATTCCCACCCAGGACAAATGTTTGTGTGATGAGCATGATCATTTTGTTCTGTGTCTGGGTGTAATTTATCCATAATATGTATGTATTTAGAAATATATAAGTATGTTTATCAGTTATCTAGTATCCATAACACAAGCTCTGCTTAGCTTGGAACTAGATGGCGTTGTGTGATAGTTGTGGAATATATTTATATTTATTTATTTTTATATTAAAGTAGGTACAGAATTAATTTTCAAAAACGTCAGTAATTTGGAAACTTAAATGATAAATCTAAATCCAAATAAATGTGATGAAACTAAAATAAAATTTATACAAGAAATATGCAGGTATTTTTTATAAATATAGCCTAAGGATAGCGTAAGACTTAAAAACAAAAAATATATTTGAATTGTTACTCTTAAACATCAGCCTGCTGGAGTACAAGTCTCCTCTCTATGAGAGGAATGGGCTACAGACTCCGGCCCAATGAGGGTTGGGATATGTCGCTTATTTTAGATTTTTTGATCCTAGCACATCACAGCTTCCTCACGATGATTTCCTTCACCGTTTTGAGAGCACACTCTAAATATGAATAATAAAACTCAAACTTCTCTGAGTAATATCAAATCTAAGCTTTTTACTGTTTTCACATAAACAAAATAAGATTACTTAGTAAATGCCAGCTCCATTCTTGTTAGCTTTTAAAAATAAATCTGATTCTAGTGTTGCCGCGTCGTGTACTGTAACGCCAAGGTTCGTTACGTAGAAAGAAAATGTCTGCTTGAATTTTCTTTGACAAATTCTTTACACCTTTTATAGCAATTTTTTTTTAAACAAATAAATAAATGAAAAGTGTCACAACTATATAAAGCGCCGTATTCACGTTCCATCTGCTGTACGTCCCGCCAAGGCCGTGCACGATGCACGACGCAAAAACACCGTGAATAGGCTTGACGTACGTCAATATTTTTTTTAATTGTTTGCTGGACGTGCATGACCCATTTTTCATCCAGCGAGCACCCCCACCACCGCGAACGTCGTGCAGATGGACAGTGAATAACGCGGACGTACGTCAGAGCAGTCCAGCATCGTGCATGCTGGACCGTGTATAGGCTTGCTGTACAGCAACATTTAACATTTAGAGCTTGTCTCGAGAGAAGACTGCATGTTAAAACGGATAGTGAAACACTTTCAAGATTTATTGAAAAATATAAGTTCCGCATTTGAGTGTATTCTGTACGTTTATGATAAAAAAAATTAATCCAAAATCTTTTCCTTTTTGTTTTCCTCTTTTCTGTTGCTGCTGACAACATAAGAATAAGTCCCTATATTGGCATTTTGTTAAAACTGCTGGCATTTTCTAAAACACGTCTATAATCGTTCGATTGATTCTGCTCGCTGGATGCGCGCACGATGGTGTGTATGCTACATCCATGACAGCGACCTTGAGCTGACGTACAGCCGTGACAGATGGTGAATACGGCGCTTAAAGCGCCGTATTCACGTTCCATCTTGCTGTACGTCCCGCCAAGGTCATACACGATACACGAAGCAAAAACACCGTGATTATGACGTAGTTGGACGTACGTCAAGCCTATTCACGTTGTTTTTGCGTCGTGCATCGTGCATGACGTACAGCCGTGACAGATGGTGAATACGGCGCTTAACTTACTTTGACTCATTGTTCTGTTTTTGACAATTCAAACCGTTTGATACGTACTCGGGAAATATTCCCAATATGTCATAAGTTACTATTTATAACATCGGTTTATATCATCTCTTTATAAAAACTTTATTGATCGGTTTCCAAGATTAGCCTTAACTTAGGAACAAACTTTGTCTTAATATAAAAATTAAAAATATTTTTGTCATCTTGAAAATACTATATGCTAATCTACACTGTCATTATACATTTTAGTTCAACTCTTTAATCTTAAAGCAAACGGACATTTCAATTTAAATGTTTTACTATAGACTTAGTGCCAACTTTAATCGTCCTTTTACGAACATTGTTAAACCATCCAAGCAACACAGAACACAATCACAAATCCCATCGGAACATTTTCACAAGCACGCAACTGCATTTTATTATTTCACGGCGGACGCTATTGAATTAGAACGCAGTGAAGCGATTGGCGGCACTCGGCAATTGTAAAGCGAACGAATCGAACACCACAATGTCCATTGTCGCACACAGATAGACTCCAGCTTTCTGCCGCGGTGAATAACCGTCGATGTATTGTGTAGTCGGAGATGGGAACGCGCGGAGTCCTGCCATTGTTTCACCAACGTCAACACTTCTCGTTGTAAATGAATGCAGAACTGGGACGTTTATTGTCGTTTAGATCGTCGACGGTTTTGCAAAATGCAAATGTTACAAAAAAAAAATGTTGGAGCGTAACCGGTTTATAAGTGAGTATTTACTTTTTAAGTTTATACGGACTTTAAGCAAATATGAGTGGGTTTATGAAAAAACAATTCGCATTCGCAAATAGCAACTCGCGTTTGTAGTTGCAACAATTTTGTTTTACAGTGTTCTTTGAGAACATAAAGTTGTACATTGTAGAGCAGTCGTATACCAAAATATTTCGAGTTAAATAAGTTATTTGGCGTTGAAATAATTGGAGTTTTATGTCAAAGGTACTGTGTAACTCGATAGACCAACATTTTAAAGGAAGTTTGTTACAATCGTGTGGAAAGCGTGATTTTAAGTTCTGAAGGTGAAAATGATCAAAGTAGACCAATATTTTGATATTTTTTTTTAATAATTTATCTAAATACCGTAAGATCTTAATTTATTAAATCGTTGTAAAACATACCTTCTCACAAATACAAAATAATCCATTTCAAGTTTGATGATTTAATCATCGACAGTCATTATGAGACGTTCTAGTCTGCATATTAAACGAGAATTTAAATTAGCTCCGTAATTCACATTTCTTAAAAAAAAAATCTTTTAATTTGGTTTTATTAAAGCTTACTATACAGGGTGAATATTTCAACTGGGCGTGGATGGCTACTTTCGAAACTATGAGGAATATCGAAAAACGTTGAAAGGAGTCTCGAGGCCGATTTTGACGAAAACTAAAACTGCATCATTGGATTTTAGAAAAATCAAAAATCCTGGTCAGGAATCGAACCCGCTGATTTTGGAAAAAAAATCACACCCTGTATTATTATACCATTCGATAGTGTTGCTTATAAGGATCAAATTCTGGGAAGTAATCATGTACGGCAAACTTAAGAAAAACGTATAATTACAAAAAAACTGATTAATCTTCAAGGCAAAGACTGTATTTGAAACATAAGTTACCGTTTCTTCTTTAAAATAATGCTATTTTTAGTTCAACTCAATAATGTCGTTTTGCTAAGTACAGTGGGATTGTTGAAACGTCAAATCCAGTGAGACATTGAAAACAATGAAATTTTGATATTTCGAATAAATTATGGCTCGGTAGATGTAAAGTAACATGGAAAAATAGCAATTTCATAAAAATCAGCCATTTCCTTAAGTTTGCCGTATATGATTACTTCCCAGAATTTGATCCTTATTAGCAACACTATCGAACGGTGTAATAATATAGGGTGTGATTTTTTTTCCAAAATCAGCGGGTTCGATTCTTGGCCAGGATTTTTGATTTTTCTAAAATCCAATGATGCAGTTTTAGTTTTCGTCAAAATCGGCCTCGAGACTCCTTTCAACGTTTTTCAATATTCCTCATAGTTTCGAAAGTAGCCATCCACGCCCAGTTGAAAAATTCACCCTGTATAGCATTAGCACCTTTATTACGTCATTTCTAATCCTATGCACTCCCGCTCCTTTATTATAGTGTCACTTTCCTGTATCAAAATCTTTAACTTATAAATAAATAATATCCAATTCCCCATGGCCTTTTCATGCACGAACGAAAATACAGCTCAGCTGTGTCCACAAAATCCGTATCACGGATTTATGATGTTCAGTTCGATAAGGCCCGAATAAGACTTCAGGCGATGCGACCTGCAACGATGACATCAGTTTCATTGAACGACAAGCGCGTGCTTTCTATGTACCTATCCTTCGGTTGAAAAAACTTAGATCAATTGTTTGATTGGTAGTAGAGTAAACTATTAGTAAAAATGCCATACATTTTTTACGAATACTAAGTTCTTTACCTCCACAGTGTACCTTGTAAGACTTGTGGCCTGCTTTCTGTTATTATATCCATTTCATTATATTATATTCATTTACTGTCGCATACACCTAGTTATGTAACCGTTCCCATTACGTATCTGCCAGAATCATAAATTAAAGTTTCTTAAGTAAACAAAGTTGTTGTTAGGATGCTAATTACTAATTACCAAAAATGAAAGCACCCGGTTCTACATTTCCTAGAAAAAAACGCAAAGGCGGGATACTGACAAAACTGATCTATTACTTCATGAGCATAAAGTCGCAATTAGAGTGTAGCAGAAGCAAAAAAAAATACTATTGCAAAAGGCGCCGCTTGATCGGATAGGTTGTGGCCAAGCATTAACGTTAGCGTTCACCGAAGGCGATAGCAAACATTTTGCGATTCCATCTTTGGTATAACAATTTCAGTTATCGAGTATAAAGCGAATAGTAAACGGAGATCACGAAACTGATTCACAAATCTTTGATGGAATTTAAGATGTGATTTATTTCTTTTGACATTTCACAAAAAGGCTTACAGAGTTTATTTAGATTATTTTTTGGTTTGCACAAATTGTTTTATTTCTGTGTTACCCGAATCATATGATTGATTTCAGTAACGTAATCTGATTTTCTTATAGGTTGGTAATACAAAAAATGGAAGGGCGCTGGACAGACCAGATCAAGGCTGCATTGAACGGTCCACTACACGAATGTACCAGGAAGGCAGCGGTGCGAGAAGAATGGTGGCGAATTGTAAAGAGAGCCACCGTCGCGGGACTCATTCCATCACGTGACCCCGGAACATAAAGGGCTATTGAAGGACACCGTGGATTTTAGTCAGTACAAGTCTGACAGTAAGAGGTGGGAGGACTCATTTGATGATTTTAACACGATAAAAAAAAACCCCTGAATTGACGACCACGACCACTCTGCAATGATTGTAGCGACTGAGAAGAATACAAAAAATATTAATTACCTATCAAAACTAGGCTAGTAAAATTATTTTTAACTTTTTTTGGCACAATGATCGAGCAATAAGAGACTTTGATTAATTCAATTCTTAACGTCATATGGCATTGATGCTATCTATTTAGTATTTCTAATACAAAAACCTGTATAAGAAACTTACGCATTCTAAAGAAAATCGCAAAAAAAAACTGCTGGACTTTTTGTTTGCCAATGAGTTGTGTTTAAATTTTGCATGTTAAAGTACAAATAACTTTAAACTGTAACAACTTAAATATGTATTTACCGACATTTAATGCAAATAAATTATTTCTATTCTATTCTGTTCTAAAACCTCAAAAGATGGTGAGGTTGTTATAGCTCTACGATGAATGTAAGCTCAACTCAAGTTATTTCTAAGTTAAATCGGATATTAAATCGGATTCGATGCGATACAGATTAAGTTAGGAAATTATATTAGCTTCTCGGAATCTGTGGGTATCACTCCACCAGGATATAAATGATAAGTTCAATATTATTGTAATACACAGAAGTTGTAAGTTGTTTAGAGTTTGAAAATAAGCTTGGATTGTTATTATTTTTAGTAATTACAATTCTATATTTTTGCGACCATGTTGTTTTTATAGATTATAAATCGGATTTTGAGCTGTTTACTTATATTTATTCATCTTTTGTTTTATAACTGTGAAAGAATTTTTAAAATCAGTTAATAGTACTTCTAGAAACTACGACCTCTAGTCTACACAACTACACTTACAACATACAATAAAACTTTACTTCTTTACACTATTGGTATAGAAGATAATTATAAAAATACTTGTTAATAATTAAATATGTATCAATACGAAAAAAGTAATGGAAGAAAACAAATACCGATTGAATTGAGAACCTCTTCTATTTTTTGAAGTCGGTTAAAAAAATACAGGATGTCTAAAAATTCAAGAAATCAACCGGAAAGTGCCCAGACTACTTGTAGTATTGCCACATTGGACATTAATTCTTTTTGCACACATACATAAATTAGTCATTCGTTTTTTTTTCATGTAAACAAGTCATTTCTAATAGAGTAATTAATTTATTTTATTTTTATTAACACACGTAACAATTTAAGATTGTTTTAATTGTACCTGTTTTCATTGCTACAAATTGCCATAATCGTAAACTTAGGTTAGATTTCAGCTGATTTGTTAAACACTAATGTAATTAAAATAATTTAGTTTTTATGTCAACGACAAAAGCCCTACTTAATAAAAACTTTAAATAGTGGAGTAAAGTGCGTTACAACAAATACTTATTGTTGAAAATTACTGAGGCCTTATCACAAGATTTCTTTATTATATATATTACAGAGTACTTGACGTATTTACTGTGTTTATTGTATGGAAAACTGAACAAGCGTTTTCCAATTTCCGATAATTCGGAACTATTGCAAGCGACGTGATCATGGATAACAGATTTGTTCACCGTTGATCATGGCGCTTGCAACACACATAGCACGTTTGGATGTTTTAAAGCTGCTTTGCATCCGTCACGTCACCGTCCAGTTCCAGTTGAAAACCAGCATCAAGCACTTAGCTGCTCGACAATTTGCTGAACTGGACTCATTTGGCGTAGCCGTAGGACAAACAATGCTATATTATTTGCTGTACACTAAACAATAAATATAATTTATTGTTTTTATGTTATATAATTGAATCTTTTACCCACTATTTTTTTATTTGTTTATGTTGTGTGTACCGGCTTCTCAAATAACAGTTTTTTCTTTCTTTTCTTTCAACAATGTCAATAAACGGTAGCGGGATGTGGAGCTGAGTCACAAACCTTCACCTCCTATCCTGCCCTCTTAGCGTAAAAAGATGCAGCCAAAATAGACCTCATCGCTGCTACCGACAACGCGGTGGAGATGGCGCAGTTTTGGGCCAATAAAATATGATGACCGTCAAGAACATGGTAAATATCTAATTTTTAGTTCTAATAATAATAATGTTAAGGCGAATACAAGAGCTAATGTACCTCTCGCTCGCACGTTTCGACATTTTGAAAGATATAAAATCACTGATCCCATTTTTGAAAAATTGCAATCAACCATTTTGTGTGCAATCACATTGCACATTTTTGTAAAAAAAAACCATTTTTATCGATACAAGTTACCTACTCAAAAGTTTGCTTTACTAGTTTTAGTACTTAAGCAAACTTTTGAGTAGGTAAACTTGTATCGATTAAAATGTTTTTTTTTACTAAACTGTGCAATGTGATTGCACACAAAATGGTTGATTGCAATTTTTCAAAAATGGGATCAGTGATTTTATATCTTTCAAAAAGTCGAAACGTGCGAGCGAGAGTTACATTAGCTCTTGTATTCGCCTTAATGGTCAAATGAATTTAACTTTAAAACCCTTTAATTTAACGTATACAATCAAACTTTATTTTAGATTTCTAAAGGTTATAAACCTTTAGATTATAAATGAACCAAAGTTAACGAACCTTTCAATCAATCTACCGCTAATAACCTGACGGCATTACCTCCCAAACAAAGTACAAGTACAAAAATAATCTCGGCAATCATTTATACAAGTTTAAACACCGATATCACGGTAAAACCCCATTAATAAAACAGTGAATTACCGCTTTTATAAAGTGTATATTCACGCAAATAACTTAATAGAAGCGAACTTAGAAAATTTACATAATAACCGCCTTTTCAACGTTTTGTAAGTTATTTTTCACTGAATTTGATGTTAAATATAGCTTAGGTTAAGTTTCAGTGGATTGTATGTACGCTCATTTTCACTAACACTTAAATAAATGCATGAATAAAAATACACACACACAGTCTGCTTTACAAATCTTAACGCTAAGACTTGCATTGGAAATAAAACAGTGGCACGAGTGCGAGACGTAAACATGAACTAAAAATACTTAGATTTTAAAATGAAAAATACTCATTTCCTATATTTTTTTACTTTATTTTATGAATTAACATAGAGAATATACAAGGCGTCTCACGGCTATGCGACATGGAGTAATAATAAATAATGTCTTCTTTCAGGAAAATATTCCATCTAGAATATTTAAGGTACTTCCTTCCATGTGGCATAGCCGTGGGACGCCCTGTATATTTCGTCATAAATAGCCTAAATGCTACATGTTACCAGTTGAATGAATCGAAGTCATTATGAGTATTAAGTTTCGATAATTTATGTACTTAAAATGCATCTATGAAGAATTTAAATGACAGCAGGGTCACTTGCTCCGGGGTCGTGGGTCTTATTCCATCACCGTGACCCCGGAACATAAAGGGGTATTGAAGGACACCGTGGATTTTAGTCAGTACAAGTCAGACAGTTCCTCCCGCCCTGCCCGGGGTGGGAGGAGTCATTTGATGATTTTACCACGTATAAAAAATGAAAATGAAATGTGGCATAGCCGTGGGATGCCCTGTATATTTCATCAAAAAACAGCCTAAATGCTATCACTGAATGAATAGAAGTTATTATGAGTAATGAGTTTCGATAATGTATGTACTTAAAATGCATCTATGAAGAATTTAAATGACAGCAGGGTCACTTGCTGTCATTTTATTTCTCGAAGATCTATTTTAAAACTTTATTTTATGTTTTGTGCAAGAAAAAGATTTAGGTAAGTGTAAGTTCTTGCCTTCTACAGAATTTTTCTAACCATACACAAAATCAGAACAGGGAAGATTTTTGTTTGATTACTGTTATAAAACAGGAAATATCACAAGAAAATTCATAAATAATAACAAAAAATACAGCAGAAAGTTAAAGCCTTCGTGGTTATAAAACAAACAAAAAAGAAGACTTATTTCATGCTCTATGGTTCAAGAAAAGAAAAACTTCATCAACTGATTTATCTTCCGGCGCAGTTTGTAGTGGAGTAACTTCTCATTTCTTGGAGACTTGATTTCTTATGGAAGTAAAACAACTTTTTTTATGTCTATTAAAGTATGTCTAGGAATTCTGCGACGTAGCAATAATGTTGTGGCTAAATGCTGAGTTATATTTTTTTGAGCTTTGTCTTTTTTATTTTTCTAGCTGTTTATGGTGTTTCAAGGAGTGGACTTTATTCAAGTAATAGACCACATTTATTATGTGCTAAAGTGTATTTTTGCTTGTTCTTCTTATGTGATTTATGTATTTGTAATTTCAATTTATGTTTTACTGATGCTCAATCTCAATCTCACGATTTAATTATTTAACATGATTTGAATTTACGTGCCTACTAATAAAGACTGATTGAATTACGTTTTTCTGCCAGACTTTGATAGATGTCAGATTTGATCTATCTGTCAAAGTTCAGGGGCCTTAGTCAAACAGCATACGACAGTAAACGACAATCGTTATCGTTCATCAGTCACCAATACATTTTCAACTTTATACTCCAGCGCATAAAGTTGAAAATCTATTGACGTTCTCAGATCGTTTTCGTATGTTTCGTTCGTTATCGATAAGCAGTTTTTAATAGATTTTCAACTTTACGCGCTGGCGTTTAAAGTTGAAAATGTATTGGTGACTGATGAACGATAACGATTGTCGTATGCTGTTTGACTAAGGCCCCAGCACTGGTAAGTTTGCAGCCATTATGCATCATGATAGTGAAGTTGGAGTAAAAAGTGGATCAGACAGCGGATAGAAAGTTGTACTAAAATATTTGTTGCATTGAAAATACACGTACATACCCTAGAAAGAAAAAAATTGAGGACATGTGCCATCTACCATCCATCTGGGATCCCCAGTCTATGAAATGAGCCCAGTGCGGATGGCTCTAAGCACGAAGCTCGTAGTCTCGGTCTTAGTCCTTAGAGTTCCTTAGAATTAGTGCGACCACTTCATGGTACTACATTTTTTAATGCAATTTAAAACAATTGACCTCGGTCTTGGGTAGATAATATCCGTCCCTGGACCCTTACCACGAGCTCTTAACGCAACCCAGTTTAGGCTGTGGGAAAGAGACAGAGCTCTACAAGTTGTCTAACGCCATCTTTTTCCCACAGCCTAAAGACTCACGCTTTAAGACTTCATGGTAGGCAACTGTACCCAATTGATCCTGCTCGGTTTGATTGCCGCTGTTTTATTAGAGAACTAGCTCTGATCGTCAATTGTTACTTAACTGGCACAGAAGGGCCATCAAATCCTATACCAACATCATCCAAAACACAGCGACCATCGGTATTTTAGATGTTGCAACCAAACTGCCAAGTTTCATTAAGTTTTAGTAAGTTAGTATTCCTCTGTTGCTTTCCCCAAGTGGCGTAGTCCCAGGATCCCAGTTCTGAACTAATAATTATTCTATGCAGACCTCGCAACTTGCAGCTAAGGCAACTAAATACTGTTAATTTCTGGACTAATTAATATCTAGTTATGAGGAACGTTTGTATACGGAAATCATAGTTGTTAATGTTTTAGATTTAATGACTGGATAATTAAACAGAATTATAATAATAATATAATATTCCACAACTATCACACAACGCCATCTAGTCCCAAGCTAAGCAGAGCTTGTGTTATGGATACTAGACAACTGATACACATACTTATATATTTCTAAATACATACATATTATAGATAAATTACACCCAGACACAGAACAAATGATAATGCTCATCACACAAACATTTGTCCTGGGCAAAGAATAAATAATATGTCCTGGGTGGGAATCGAACCCACAACCTCCGGCATAGCAGTCAGGGTCACTAACCACTAGACCAACAGGCCAGTCAAAAATAATTGCAAAAAATAGTTGTAAATGTTTTAGATTTAATAACTTGATAATTAAACTGAATTTGATGTAGATTGTAATTTTAAATGGAGCGGCTGCCTATCTGACCTTCACAATCCTGTAACTGGGTAAAACGAGACCCTTGGTAGGACTTGTTGTCTATCTGACTTAGGATCAAAGATCTATAAATGTCAGTAAGGACCTGTCAGATTTGTACTGACTAAAATCTACGGTGTCCTTCAGTAGCCCTTTATGTTGCGGGGTCACTTTTAGGTAATTTTGCTGACGCTCTTTGAGGCGCGTGTGGAATACGACAGGCCGTCGACCCGGGCATGGTCCATGGTCGGACAGCGAGTTGCCCTTTTTCGCAGTCCGCATTCCCGCGCCTACGGTGGCCGGAGATCATGCTCGAGCTTAATGAACCAATAATGTTTCCAATGCTGAGACATGGGACTCTGATCTGTAAGAGGGTTTAAGTTTTTAGACATGTCAGTCTAAAAACTCACTACAACACTATTGTTTGGATTTAAAACGGGATATTTACCAAGTTTACGATTTGTTTTGAGTTTCCTATATTTCGGCACTGTTGCAAGTGCCATGATCACGGAAGAACTGAAGTTATTGCTGGTGGATGTTTAATAAATAAAATAAAATAGCCATTTATTCCACATCTCTTATAAAGAATATACATTTGTTTTAAATGAAATCTTTGTTGTACGTCTTTATTTTTCTTGTACTCGTATGTCTTTATTTTTTGAGATATGGATCCCAGGTTGGGTGAAGGTCTCCTCCAATTTTTTCCATAAGTTCCTATCTTTAGCTTTCTCTATCCATTGTTTTCCTGCAGTTTCTACTATTTCATCAGCCCACCGTTTTATTGGTCTGCCTACATTTCGTTTTCCAGTTGGTCCCTTCCAACGCGTTGTTTCTGTGGTGGATGTTTATGAGCAGACAAATCGGTCTACCATCCTTGTCGTTCGTTTTTTGCGTTCGACACCACTACTATTGTCTCACTCACAACACGATTTTGTTCCTGTCACAAGAGGGTTATTATCCACCACACGGGTACAGCGCGGGTTGAGAAATGAATGTCACGTCTTTGAATTTTTGGTTTTAAGACATGCTTTCCTTACGATGTTTTTGTTGATCGCTTTGAGATAAAATACACAAAGTGATCATTGAGTTCTCGTGAGGATGGAACGTTACGACGGGTAAATAATACTTGAAATAACTGAAATCTTCACAAAAATATACATTTCCGGCGCAAATATAAATAAGAGGTAATATTTTCACATAGCTGCGGTGAATTTTCTGGAATATTTTCTAAGGAATTCCATTAGGAAACGTCCAACAATAATGTAAGTTAATTACTTCACTTGCCACTGAAAGAATGACGTTTAATAAAATATATTATTTTCTTTTATTCACTTCAAAACTTTATATATTTAAAAAAACAGCTTGTTTAAGAGGTTCTCTTTAAAATTTTCTGAAATATTTTTCTAGTGCTAATGGTACTCATTTATGACTTTTGTGTCACATAAATGTGGGTATAATAAAATAATATTATTGTTTCATAGAATACGAATGAAATAGAAATTTTGAACGGATACGTATTTATTTTCACCGTAGTAATTAATGGGGTAAGGTTGCTCTAAATACATACATAATTATTTACCCCTACCCAATGTCTGCTGTAATATTTTTTTTTTCAAAATAAGTCCAACAAAAAAACAGTAAAACACCAGTTTTAAGAGACAATGTTTGTGCCTTTAATTATTGTTAAGTCTAATTTATACACAGTATTTTTGCATTCAGGGGTATGTAATGTGACTTTTGGTTAATAACAACATTGGATTTCTTACAAATTCACAAACTAAGATACAATCTTATAAATTCAAACTAGAATTCTTGACAGCGGGTCACTAAGGAACCACCGTCCAAAAGTCAAAGATAAAAACGCCTTATAACTAATTTACTGAAATCCCTGAACAAAATCGGCTATTATAAAAGACAAACTCATTTCCGAACACTCATAAAATAAAATGGGTACAATAAATTCCCCAGAAAGTTCCTTGAGACCAAAAATAATTAATTGGTTTGTGCCTTAACAAAATAAAGCCTGCTTTAGGTTAATTAAGGCCAGTTGGTGTCAGACCCTTCGCTGCCTTTTAACTTAATTAATGGTGTTTTTCTAAAGCTTATGAGGTTAAGTTTCACCATTTAGTATGTTACATGTGGTTGAGATACGGAACTGGTGGGTCAGATCCTAATTCAATTAAGTCCTTAGTGCATTAGCTATACATAAGCAAATAAATATATCAACAGGCACGTATTACGGAGTGGCACTTAACTCAGCAAGCGCAGCATTACACCTAACAACAGAAATATACAGGGTTTATATTTCAGATCATAGTCTTGCAAAAGAAAGTTTCAAATTGTATATAAATTACTTTATTTATTCTTGGGAGGATACACATAGAGTTGGCCATGCTATGAAAAAAAATCATTCAACGATCTAGAAGCAGTGAAACCGAATAGTTTCGATTGAATTGCATCTTTATCGCTTGGGCTTACAGTTCATTCTGACAGACTCAAGGCAATTCACGTCAACATAGTCAGTACTTTAATCATAATCCTGAAAACTAACGTTATCATTCAACTGAAGAATGTTGGTCCTTGAAATTAATTAATTCATTATAAATCGATCAAATTACGTAAGGTAGGTGTACCCAAATTATATTTTTTGTATGTAGAAGAACTCAGTTGGCGTCTTCTCGACTTTGTTTATTTTGTAAACAGGAGGGGTGACCTACATAAATAAGGAAGAAAGCAAAAAGTACAAAGTCTTCAACAAACTTTAGGAAAACAGCAATTAATATTTTTTAAGTAATTAAGAAGCCCTTTTAAAAACAACGAATTGAACATTTTTATTTATACTGTTAAAATTGATAAAGGTCAGACAAACTTTCAAAATGTTTTTTTTTTATTAATGCATATAATGTTAAGTACAGAAAAAGCCAACAAAGATTTTACAAGATAAAATTCTCGACCATTAACAACAAACCAATTACAGTACAATCTAACACAACCTAACAAGGTTTACATAATAAACATCATAACATACGCGTAAGACTGTAACTGCATACAAAAACTACAGTTAAAATACAGAGCACAGTTAACAACAATTCAGAATTTGCATAGCGGACCTCTGAACTGCTCGGGGCAGAAAGTTAAGTTTAGTCTGTAATACTTGGTAATAGGGATGTACGATACTAACGTTGGTATCGATACTTTCAAATGTGATACGAATGAAAGTATTCTTTCTTATTTAACTTGTTTTATTAAGTTATAAATACACCTGGGTGTCACCACTGCGTAGATCGCCCGGAGGACACAGTCGAGCATACGGTGCAGGATTGCCCCGCTTGGGCGGAGCACCGACGTGTCCTCACGGCGGCGATAGGCGGAGACCTCTCGCGCCCAGCACTGGTCGCGGCCATGCTGCGGGGCGAGACGGAGTGGGATGCGGTCGCCTCCTTCTGCGAAGCAGTCATGCTCGCGAAGGAGGAGGCGGGCCGCGTGAGAGAGAGGACAAGGTCCTCCCTCCGCCCCACCCGCGGTGGTGGACGCCCACGGCGTCGGACGTCGCAAGACGATCTCCGGCCACCGTAGGCGCGGGCATGCGGGCGGCGAGTAAAGGGCAACTCGCCGCCCGACCATGGACCATGCCCGGGTCGACGGCGCGCCGTGTTCCACGCGCGCCTCAAAGAGCGTCAGCATAATGACGAGGCCCCCTCTCAGAGGGCTAAAGCCTGCCGGGGTCGCGGGTCTTATACCATCACCGTGACCCCGGAACATAAAGGGCTATTGAAGGACACCGTGGATTTTAGTCAGTACAAGTCTGACAGTACCTCTCGCCCTGCCCGGGGTGGGAGGTCTCATTTGATGATTTTACCACGTAAAAAAAAAAAAAAAAAAAAAGTTATAAATACAGAAATAAATTCGTAATCTTATGTCCATGGAGGTAGGCAAAACTATAGAAGGCCTGGTCGACGCTCACACCTCTTTCCACACACCCACGCTCTGGTTGCGAGTACTACAAACCTAGTTTTTCGAAAGAAATTCACCAATAATCCTCAATGAGTTTAAAACAGTACTTTTTCTCCAAATAGTTTTCAGTTTAGACTAAATACGATACGATTTACATAGTAATATTTTGTGATACCGTTACTTTTCTACCAGTACAATTTATCGATCCAAACTGTCAAAGTATCGTATCGAATTATATCGATACTGAAAAATATCGAACTCGTGCTTCACTACTGCATATAGCTCAGTATCGGTTATTGCATAAATAGCGGCGCATCGTGGCTTCTTTCTGCATGAAACATTCATGACGTAGAACTTTATATTTTGCTTTTACATCTATCTTCATGTGCAGTGATCGTAACTCAACTTTGAGCATTCAAATGCTTTTTAAATAAAGCTGGGGTGTAGTGTTATGTTGAGTATTGGTTTAAGTTTGCTAGATTTAACGCTGTTTTTTTAAATAATTTTAATTTATCTTGCATCTACAATGGCGCCTTTTTAAATTCACATTAATTTGTTTTAGTAAAGTGACTCCGTACGTGCTACGTAAATTTCATTCAAAATATTTTGCTGGTATCGAATACAAAAATTTCAAAAAACGACTTAAATGAAATTGAGTATCTCGTACGAACTTAATTAATAATAACTAATTAAGCTGAAAAAGTTGATGAAAATAGGCCAACTGAAACCCAACGAAGAACCATAATGTATAGAATTTATTCATTCCTCTAATAATATTCCCCTCACAGACTGCTTATTAAATAAACTCCATTATACCAACCAAATATTTCGAAAGCATTATAATGCTGTCACGTTACGAGTGCGATGAAAAAAGTCGAAAATTATCGTCTATTGGGGCATCCCACAAATTGCCGTGTTGCATTTTTCATGAGTCCTACAGTATCCGATGGTATGAATTGTTGATTTAATTATTGAGATAGCTTCCCACCCTGAGTTTGAAGAATGGTAAGGGATCTTTTTACTTAATCGTGAATAATAGGAAACTGTTCAGAATTAATGGTGGAAAAAAGAACAACGTCAGACGGTGGAACTTTTTAGACATTTCCTTATTTTTACTGATATTTGAACCGTGACAATGTCTAGTATTTTTTTAAATATAGAATTGTCAGATACTTTTGTTCATACAAAATTTTGTTGCTTCTAATAACACTGAACATTTTTTGGTTTCCCTATTATAGTTTTGTAAAACAAGTGCATCTGGAAACGAATGCATCTTCATAGTTTTTTCATAAGCAAAATAGGTTAATTCATTTAACTAATTGGGCAAAACATTACATGACATCACATACATATGCTAGAAACCACCATGATACTATTTAAAAAGCTTTTATTCTTAAGGGACCGCCATTTTGCCCGCCATCTTGCTAAAATAAAAACATGGCGACGAAACAATGACAGTTTTTCTTTCTAATTTTAGTAATGTGCACTGGAATATGTTACACAATTATTGCTCAAGAAGTTTTTTTGGTAAAAGGAGTTTTTTTTGGTAAGTGTAGTTTTATTTCAGTTTTGTCTGGAAAATTAGAAACTGTTTTGTTGTTTCGTCCAGAATGTAGAAACTGGAAAGTTTGTAGGAAAGTTGTCTGGAAAAGTTTTATGACATCGTTAATGTTGAATGAGTCTTCAACACGTCTTTGGTAATTTACTTTATGTTTTTGATTTATCGATTTATTTTTTAGTTTTCTAAAGATGCACAATTTATGGCAAATTATTAAGTGGATATTTTATTAGTAAGTAATCGAAACTGTAGACAACACGACGTCATTAAGAATTAATATGGTTAGTAAAAAAATTAAAAAAAATGGCTGCTTAAAATAATACAGAATCTTTTTGGTACCCTTTTTAGAAAGCGAAAATACCTAGTTATAAATAAGACTATCAAAACTCAGAGATAGATTACTTCATCGAATTATTTATGAAAACCTACCCTCTCACCCCCGTCTTTATTTAGAAATAATTGTAACATAAATGTATACAAACCTTGCCTCGAAAATAATGATCAAAACAAAAAAAAAAATATCCCATTTGTAATAGTCAGATTTAAGCGACTTTAAAATCAAAATCACACAAAACTTTGCCTTATACTAGGGATTTCTCCTGAATCGTTTACAAACATAAAAACACACGATACACAAAAACCCAGACCCAGAACAACTACTTGCGGGTCATACAAATAAGGCGGTAACACGTTATTAAAATGCGTCGCGACCCGATGAAACGATGATGCGTGGTAACTCGAATCAAATGTGCAGGCATGGCGTCGCGTTGGATGTTCATAGTGTGTTTCTGGGCTATAGAAAATACAATACATCTGATTCGACTCAACACTCATCGCGTTTCATCGGGTTGTGTCGCGGTTTAATAATGTGTTTCCGCCTATATTTGCTCAGTGCGGGGATAAAAAATGTCGCCTGTTCACTTTCCTTGATACCTAATAATAATAATATTCCATAACTATCACACAACGCCATCTAGTCCCAAGCTAAGCAGAGCTTGTGTTATGGGTAGGTACTAGACAACTGATAAACATACTTATATATTTCTAAATACATACATATCTTAATATATATAAATCTCGTGTCACAATGTTTGTCCTCAATGTACTCCTAAACCACTTAACCGATTATAATAAAATTCGCACACCATGTGCAGTTCGATCCAACTTGAGAGATAGGATAGTTTAAATCTCAAATTTTAGACCGGGTCCTCCACCCGTGCGAAGCCGGGACGGGCCGCTAGTTATAGATAAATTACACCCAGACACAGAACAAATGATCATGCTCATCACAAAAACATTTGTCCTGGGTGGGAATCGAACCCACGACCTCCGGCATAGCAGTCAGGGTCACTAACCACTAGAAGAACAGGCTCGTCAAATAGTAAATAAGATAATACAATAATACCAACAGCAACCCCATCCTTCTTAAAACTACACGAGCAAAGAACTCAACCAATTATTTCTCAAGTCAGATAGTAAAGGATATTAAAATACTTCAAGTCTTCGAGCCACTATCACCGACCACCTCTCCGTGTCCTCAAAATAAATCATGGGTTATCGGCAATTCGCACTTGTTCGTTTTCTCGGCCCGAAGTATTGGAGTGAAAATGTTTCCCTGGTTCGGGTTATGAGTCTGGACGTGTGTTGTGAACGGATAGTTTCTTTACTAGCTTAAAATTATTATAGAGATATGGATTACTGGGTTGGGTAGGTACTTGTTGGAACTTTGTGTTTGTCGAAAATAAAACAAAGAAAAAAAGCTTAATCCCATTTATAAAAACCAAAAATACCTAGACAATAATTTATTTGTAATGGCAAAACTATTACAAATTAATTTTGATTGTGAGAAATTCTAAAACCTCTTTAAATTTTTACAAAAATTGTAGGTATAAAATAAGCTAGCTAGCTCACTCGGCGTTACCCACTGTTTGATTAGACGCCTGTTCGTTTTATCATTAAAAAAAAAAATGACAATTTCCTTTCAAAGGCCTCCCCCGTACCCTTCTAAGTATTCTTTTCGAGCCAATAAAATGAGGCCTACTTTTGCTTGGACGCGCTATTTTCAAGCCAATTTGTAATTTTGACTGGCCTGTTGGTCTAGTGGTCAGTGACCCTGACTGCTACGCCGGGGGTCGTGGGTTCGATTCCCACCCAGGACAAATGTTTGTGTGATGAGCATGATCATATTTTGTTCCGTGTCTGGGTGTAATTTATGTGTAACTAGCGGCCCGTCCCGGCTTCGCACGGGTGGAGGACCCGGTCTAAAACCCGGTCCCGATGGTTACAAACACAACAAAAAATTAATTATCCGAATCGGTCAAGCCGTTTTCATGTTATGTCGTGACAACGGAAAACGGGTTTCATTTTTATATATATAGATAGATAGATATGTATGTATCTAGAAATAATTATATAAGTATTTTAATCAGTTGTCTAGTACCCATAACACAAGCTCTGCTTAGCTTGGGAATAGATGGCGTTGTGTGATAGTTGTGGAATATTATATTATACTATTAATTAAGAATTACAAACCGATTCACTCATATTTATGTCAAATTAATTGTATATTTCTTAGAAAACTTGGGAGATAATATCAGAACGGTTGACATTTCATTAAATATCTGTACCATTAATTGATAGGAAACTGCTTACTTTGTATATTTCATGCATCAGCGGATAATGGATATGTCAGGCGGTGCCATTATAAGCGTTTGAAATTATTTGAATGTGTAGCTTGCTTCATTTCATGACTGATCTAATGTGTGAATGTTTAATTTTAATTATAATTTGAAAGTGTGTTTCTCGAATGTTTTAGCAATGATGGTTGTTAGGGGAGTATCATGAGATCTCGTATCACCACCTTTCTAAACAATTTTGAGACTAATGCTTAGAAGAGTATGGTATACTTTTCTTTGCGAAAGCTTATTTTGGATTTATAGTAAAAAACCACGTCTGTTACTTTTATTACCCATTGCATTCCAAAGTTGCTTTAAAAATATTTCAGCAACCAGTATAATAATAATAGAACTTTAACATTTTAATATTTACACTTTGTAAGACGAGACAATGAAAAGTAATATCATCAAATTAGTCCAAATTAAAATCGAATTAAAAATATTCCAAGTATGAAATATTAGAAACATAAAATACCTACGAAAATAAACAAATTAAGCACTTACAAATAATAACAACGAATAAATTAAAACCAATCATTTCAAAACAACCATAGACGAACATATAAAACAATAACTCAAGTGAGGTGCAATTACAAACTTCTAATAACATTTTCAGCGTTTTACATGTCGTTAAAATAAATCCCTTTTGTTGAATAGTTAGCGGCAATAAAAGAACCTTAATGCTAATGAAGCTCTTCACAAACACGTGAAAACTTTCGATATGAGTATTTTATTAAACCTGTGAAGCTGTACTTTTGAGATAGTTTCTAATTTTAACATTCAGGGGATAAAAATAACAGTTTTTTTAGTACGTACTAACCTAATTATAGTTTTTGGCGAAGTTGCTAGGAACATGGACGGGACTATAACAAGTTAATCATTTAAAAAAACTTTTTAAAAACCAGGTTTTATTGTTAAAAAAAATACTTACGGTAAACAAAATACTTATCAAGACGAATAATTAAGACTAAACACGATGAGTTTGGCGTTTCATTACAGAGTTCCTATGGCCATCTTCCAGCTCCATCATCAGATCAGCTCCATGACATCATAATATTATATTGTCACGCAATAGCATACGAGCAATCGGTTACCGGGAAGTGAACCAAATTTAAATCTGTTAAATCCACAAAGGAAATATCTATATCTTCTATCTATCTATCTTCTATATCTTCTATCTATATCTTCTATCTATACATATAATAAAACTGTAGAAAAATTGTTTTTGTACATCAAAATAAAATCAAAAAAAAATAGCTAGGGTGTTAAAGGACAACCAATAGGACCCATTTCTAGCATTTTTAGAATTTTTGTCTGTTTGTCTGTTTGTATGTTTATATGTCCGGGCATCACGTAAAAAGTACGAAATCAATGTAAATAACTTATATACACAGCGATTTAGCGTAACTTGAGGTAACATTTAGTTTTTGTTTCATTGCAATCGGTTCAGTCTATCAAAAGTTATTCGAATTTAAAGTGTTTCAGTAGTAAAATTACGATCAGTTCACACCAAGACGCGTAGTTCAGTAGCGCGATCTAGCTTGGAATAGAAAAACTACATATTCAAATAATTCATCTAATGATGATGATAGGACGGGACAGGACGTGACAGGACGGGACAAGACAGGACAGGACGGGGCAGGACGGGACAGGACGGGACAGGACGGGACAGGGCGGGACAGGATGCGACAGGATGGGACAGTATGGGACAGGATGGGATAGGATGGGACAGTATGGTACGTGATGGGATATGGTGGTAGTGAATAGTATAGAATCATTTATTCACGCGAAAAAAAATTATAGAAGCTTGAACTTGAAATCCTATTATCGATATTTTTTAATCAATTACATGGTTCTGCTTAGGAACAACAGAGGGCGTTTATACCAATTACGTCAAATATTCTACTAAAATTCTAAATACAGGGATTATTTATGTACGTACGCTCCAGAATGATGGTTCACAGCAAATGTTGTTAATAAAGAAGAACTAGCTTATATGAAGTACCTAATAATATAATATTTTTGTGTCGGTTGGAGGATTCAACAGCGCTTCGCACAAAAAAATACATTGGTAAGTTCCGACATCCACGCGAACGAAGTCGCGGGCACAGCTAGTTGATAATAATTGCATGTCAAAATAATAGCACAAAATCTGGCCAAATCTGTCAACAAAGCTAGTTATTTTGGACAAGAAATCTATCAAACAAAGTTAAGGTGTATTATCAAGTGGAGTGGATATATAATAGGTATCACCATACATTTTAGATCGCAAGTTCAGCAACAAACGTACACTGTAGGCCAACTTAACCTATCCAACCAAAACCCGATTAAAGCCGCACTTTAGCTTTTAGCACTAACTAAAAGCATGAATATTGTAAACATGATAACACCACAGTTTAATTAATACAAGCTGATCGCTCATTGGTTAATATGTATAAAGGAGGTATGTGTCACAATCATCCATAGATGATTGCATGGTATAAATGACTGTAGACAACTATAGATAGAAATTTATATTGCACTGTCAGTACATAATACCAGTAAAAAGCCGATAACTTTGATTTCTAGAAAGAAAACATGCTTATAAAAGAATCAATTAAGTAATAAAATTTAGAATTACTGGCCGTTAATTTAACGGTAAGTAATCTTTGAAAAAAGTAGTTATTTTTGTCGAGCTAGACTCATAATGTCACTGTCATACAACTGTCAAAAAAGTAGTGCAAGACACAGACGAAAACATGATGTCTAAATAAAAATTCGTGCTTTGATATAATAATTAATAAATAACGCTTAAAAATCTAGGCCTAAGCCAGTAGGCTTGAATGACAAGATAAACCGAGAAATGAAAGCAAAACAGACATTTTATCATTCAATTAGCCCTAAAAAGCCGGAGAATTTTAGCCCCCAAACAACATAATAAATCTAAGACGAAGAAAAAGCGTTCCCTCTAAAGATATAAAAGATTTAGTAAAAAAGTTGACAAAGGCTCGGTAAATTAAAAGACACTAGTTTTGTTCAGCCTAGACTATTAACTTACACGATGAGCTACAGCCCCCAACGATTTATCAAAAGATAACTAAATTCAAATTATGCCGCTGACAGCGAGACATTTAGTTTATGACTTTGTTAGGCTGTACAAGTATACAGTTAGTCTTCGTTGTGTTTAATGTTTCCGTTGGTTTTGTTATTTCCACGTAAACGTCAAATATGTCATTTAGTTTGACAGTTTATGATGACATTTAGGGCTGACTTTTCAATTGACAGATAACTTTTATCTGAGGAATAAAAATAGCGATTTGACATATTTTCTATAAATTAGCTGTCAAACCGCCATTTTTATTTCTTAGATAAAAGTTATCAGACAATTGCAAAATCAGGCCTTAGTTTAAAAAAGAAAACAGAACGATTGTTTTATTTAATAAAATAAAGTCATGTTGATTCTAAACTGAAAACAATAATTAAAGTTCGATATTCAATTTGAAACAAACACAACAAATCCCGACCAAACAAACGCCTTTGCCCGATGTCATACAAAGTCGGGAAGCACACAAACCTTTTTTCAAGATTACAAAGAGCAAACTTCAACTCTGTAGCATTGTAACAAAAATAGTCTAGGAGGCAGTAGCTTGACAAAGTATATCCGATTCCAATTCAATTTATTCAGAGTACTCTTCAAGTGTTTATTCGCTCAACACAAGGGGGCTTTAGCACGAAGAATTTTTCACCTTTTTTTAGACGAACTCCCGGACAATGTTTCTTTGTTGGTTTCTTTGTTAAAAGATAAATAGAGGCGGTAAGATGTCATGGCATTTTGTTGAAATTAATGATATTACAGTAACTGTGTCCTCTTTATAAATTGCTGGACTTACCAACTGGAGAATGTTGTCCGTTTGTTTATTACCTGAAAAGATTAAGATGTTTTCATTAGGATTATTCATACGAAAAAAGAAAATAAGTGTAAAAAAAATGTAACAAAATAGCTAAATATTATCAAAATGACAATATTTTACTCTCTGTGAAGGCTATAGATAGACCTAACTAACAAAACCTAGGTAAACTTATGCGTAGCCGTTAGCAGAAAAATACAAAAAGCCTAACCTATCCTTAGGGAAGACAATTCCAATTACATTTAAATAATAAATATGAGGTCCAGTTTTTAACCTTATGCTAAAGAAATGGATTCAACAAATACCTATTTAGTTGTCTATTAATCGACTGATGTGTAGTTTAGCCAGCTTATTTTAATTTTATCATCACACCTACCTTTAGTCATCACATATCCATAAAATAATGCTCTCGAATACATAAATAACCGGCATTCTGATCTACATAAATAACTCCCCAATGCTCTTTGACCTTCATCGATTATCAATTTGTCGTATCGTTTAAGCCATATTGAAATGGATATTAGAAGCATACCGGCAAAATTCTAACTGCAATATAACGCAAAACTTGAAGCGGTTTTCTAAGTATTACTTTGATGTAAAGTAAAAAAAAAGCTATTAGAAATCCTTTAAATATTAGGTACTCATTCGTTCGAAATTCGAACAGTGTCTAGGTGAATAATTGCTTATTTTTTTCAAATGAGTTCTATTCCTTATTGTGTGAGCTAAGGAAGGCTTCCATGGTGCGTCAAAACTAGAGTAGTTCTACTGTGGGAAAGAGACAGTGTCGTCTAGCGCCATCGCTTTCCCACAGTCGAACTACTCTCACTTTAAGACGTCATTGTAGGCCACCAGTTGGTTAAAATGAGTTCGTGATCGCTACAGAGTAGCATTACATTGAGATGTCCACTTTTCATCATCATCATCCACAGCCCGTATTCACCCACCGCTGGGTAAACAGGCCTCTCCTTGTTTGTGCCAAGCTCCACGGTCTTGCGCTAGCCTCATCCAGGACACTCCCCTAATGGCAACAATGTCGTCTGCCCATCTCGCCACCGGACGACCAAAACACTTCTTTCTCCACTTTTAATACTGTTTAAATAAAACAGTTATAATTTGGACAGACAAACCTTAATAAACGCTTTAAATGGTTGCCAAAACCGCATCAATACTCTTTGCGTACTTTCAGGATCTAAATAGTCACGCGGTCATAATCCATGTACAGAATACGCGCTGTTTAAATGTTACTACGTTACCCTAAGTGTCGCATAAGTGCACATGCCAAGGCAATTGTGAACGTTTCTATTTCTAGCGTAAAAAGCTCCGCAAGTATCTTGGGAGCTTTCGAAACTAGTCTAGCTTTGTATGTTTGGCAAAGCTTTCCTAGGACACGGTTGACAGGAGAGCTTTTTGAAGATGCAATTGAAAGTGTTTGGCAGTTTTGTGGTATCTTATTTTGAGTTTTATTTGTATTAAAGACTAAATTATTTATTTTATAATTGAAACTTCTTTTTGGGCTAGTTTAACTCCTGGATATAATCTTCCGGTTAATACCTGCAATAAACTGATTATTATAAAGGACAAATATGTAACTGAATCTTGTGGCAAAGCTTTTTCAGTATCTATTATGAAAATTTCGCAACATCTGCAGTTTGATAGTACTTTTCTCTTTAAAGAGACCGACAGAGACCATTTTCTTAAAATAAACTTAAACTGACATTGAGTATATATTATGAGGATAAACACGGGACAGACAAGTTTTGTTTTAAGCCGTGAAGGCTTTTAACAAAAAGTTTTTCCTAATAAGTTTTTTTTATAACTTTTTAGACCTATGCATCCTGCATTACCTATGTATTAAGCAGAATGCATAAATCTAAAGGTCTTTCAAAAAACGTAATTTCTTAAAATCGATTGAGTAAATTCGAAAAATAACGACGTGAAAGTTTGTATCGCTACTAAAACTCTTTTAAACTAATATACCAAAATATACGCACAGTGGGTTAAAGTAAAAATAACCTTGTATAAAATATATAACAACATATTTATTTTGCCCTCCACTATAATAGTCACGCAAAAAATCTCAAAATATACCCCTATAACATTCCTTTTGGAATGTAGGGAACATTTCAGACACAGAATTGTACAGAAGGTCATGTCCATACAAAAATCACAAGACACTATTGACGCAGTGGCTGACCGACCGACTACTTCGGTTCGTTGACATTTTTGAAAACGCAGTCACAACATCGACATAGGAAAAATTGCTCGTGTGAAGCACAGTTTTTAACAAAAAAAAAAGCATAGGTATGCGTACATACGACGAACTCAGTAAAGCCGAGAATTTTATTCTTTCAAAGAATACAAGAAAAGCGTTGTTCAAACAACCTGGTTGCCACGCGTCATCTAACAGTTTGACGTTTGCGTATTTATTAATCTATAAATTAAAATCACCGGAGTTACCGGTTTTGATAATATTTACGTTTGTCGTACTAATTTTTCCTACTACTCCATCATTATAAAAAGGGAATCATTACAATGATTTCATATGTTTATTAAAATAGATTCAAGAATCTTTTCTTATTTAAATACTTAAAAAGGCGTCAATAACCTGTAAAAGTGTTGGTACTACAGTATAAATGGTTACTGTTACAATTATTGTGTATTTTATATTTACCAATAAAGAACTCTATAAATTGATATGACGGCTCTTCTTGAAGGGGCAAAAATGGAGAGACGATCAGAATAAAAAGCAAAACCAAAATTCTTTGAAATTCTTTCCTCGTCATCTAAACAGACCTTCTGTATTCATCTTCATTGTGTCCAAACTGCTTGGAACATACAATTTACGTAATAATACGTCCACACGCGATCCACGCTTTATGCTAAGTGGATATACATTTCTTTTGAGACGAGATAAAAGGGTAGTTCAATGTTCGCAGATCGTGATACCTACACGTGTGGTTATCATGTTAGCTGTTATGAATGAGAAATTATTCGAAAATGGGGATGGTGGGTTAAATAAATTTTATTAAAGAAATATGTGTTCACTTTCTGTTATATTTTTTGGTTTACAGGCTTTCAGATTTTGCTGTTCTCTTCCTATATTTTGTAGCATGTCTTTCATCTCATGTCCATTATTTGATTATGCTATGAATTATTGACCTTAATAAGATTGAAAAAGAATGTCCATGGAATTTCTTGCCCGTTCTACGCTTGTAAATGGAACTATTAATGAAACGGATATAAACGAATCGTCTTGACTGCGAACAGTCCTTAGGTGAAAATTTCTATCGATGAACCGGGCATAAATGAATCGTCGTAACGGCGAAAAGTCCAAAGGTGAAACAGTCTATCGGTGAAACGGCCATAAGTGAATCGTCCTGTCGACGAAACGTCCAGTGATTTGAAGAGTTTAAGTTGAAAAATAGTTCCGACGAATCTTTTGAAGATTTTAATTCGTTCTCAATTTTATTTGAAAATGTTACATGTATTTTAGTGCGATTCCTTACCCTGATTGGATCGGAAAGATTTTCAGGATCATCACTACAAGTCAACCTTGTCAGTCAGTCACCCAGACGGACTTGCGACCCCAACTGCCTATGTCCTAAGCCGTAAAACAGTCCATAAACACTACCACACTATCCAAACTTAACACTTAGACGCCATAACAATATTTCCAACTTCAAGAACGGATAGTCCAGAGACATTAATACTTTAAACCCATATCTTCAGGAAGTGCTGCCGCCATTTTATCTGACAACTGACCGTTTCAGACCATTGTTGAGCTATCATTTATAAAGTTGAGCTCTTATAGTGGAGCACTTTGAACTCATTGTTGACATGTCTTTGTTGCTGGAGGTATGATATGAAATGAATGGGACTTTAATACTATGCTATGGAAATGGATGTATTTTTACTACAATAGATTGGATCAATGTGTAAAGACTTTTTTTTGAAGTTCGTCTGCTATAACTCATTAGCAAAAGTATTGTACGAGTACTAGGCATTTAAGCGCCGGCGCTCATTGCCGGCATGGCACGGCAGATTGTACTGCGGCATCCCGCGGCGCTCCGTAGCATGCCGTGGCATGGCAGGTTGTGCTTCGGCATGCCATGGCATGTCCTAGCATGCCGAAATCACAACCTTATTTCAACTACCTAAGTAATCATAATTTCTTGACACAAAGTGATGGGTCACTTTGTGTCGTCTCGTGGAGTGAAACGGCATGACGGCATGCCGGGGCTAGTCACATAATGCCGTGGCGAATCGCGTCATGCCACAGTATCCCGCGCCATATCGCGGCATCGTGATATCAAAGCTGAAAAGTATAAAACAAGAACAATTCATTTGACCGAGCAATAGCCATAGCCGTATGCCACCTAGCCAATAAAGATTGTATAATAAAATCGTTTGCCATGCTATGCCGTGCCGTGCCGGCCCTAAAGGTGCGTAAAAAGGAGCCATTTAGTAAGACTGTGTCTATCCTTAAATGTCTCGCATTTCTACTTTTTTACGACACTTACAGCGGTAGAGATATACGACTGACGTAATAATATTAGCTAAAGTTGATTCTCGTTACTAAAAAAACAAGCAAATCTTCAATGCCTACTTATGATTTCGAGCCATCAGTGTCATCTAGATTCTCGATAAAACTGAATACATGGAGCTTTTACCTACATAAATCTAAGCCTAATGAAGAATTTGTAATAAAAATCTTCTATACTTAGCTAACACAAGAAGTAACAGGTAGCTTGACTTATCGCTTCCAAGCTCTTTATTACTAAGTAAAAGTCTTTATGAGATTCTTTATATTGGTTTGGTGGAAGGAAGATCATAAACCATACATAATATTATTTATCAACGCGCTCCATTAACTTTATGCGCAAAGTCAAGTAAAAATATTATGATCGACAAGTGCGGTGAGATACTTGACTAGTCTTGATCTTATAGTATATACAATAATCTATACCTAAAGGACTATTATATTTGATTCTTGATTTAAGAGGAGGGGGAAACTATGGTTTATTTCCGTTACGACAAATTTTTGCTTCGAAAACAAAAGTACTATCACAAGGAGAGAGAGAGAGATATTAACTTCAAATAAATATTTATCACTACATATTTGTTTTTAATTTAAACACAATATAATTAGGTCCACCTACAAGGTAAAGAGACGATCTCATGAAGATTACAAGATCTAGCTGGATGCAAGCCGCTTCCAACCGGTCTTATTGGGAATCTATAATTTATTGTTGGAAATTAACGAATGACTTTCCCGCTCACTAACTAGAGCGAGCAAACAAATGTAGAGATAATAATGTGCTGGTCGCTACTTTGTAGTAGATATGAAAATTGACTTCTTACAGCTTATTCCACAACTGATGTAAAAAGAAATAAGGACTTAGTTCCACTCAAACAGAAAATTTATCGCAGCTACTAAACCTACTAATCACTAATCGAATAAATACCTAATTGCAACATAAAACACCAATTTCCTCTTAAAACGTCAATTTTGAACACCAAATGAAATGACGAAATTTTCCATCAATACCTTTAATATAACTTCAATTAAATTCAATATCGTCGGTACTGAGTAAAAATTAATTGTTTGATGTTTGTCCCTTTGTGTGGTTCATTGAACGAAACGAATCAATCCGGAAACATGTAATTTACAAATTGGCAAACTCGATTTTGAGTGAACCAATTTTTTGGGGATTATTACTTCCGACTCTGAGAGATGTAATTAACTTTTTATTGAGCTGATGAAAATAATTTTAAATAACAATATCCGTTTGGGCTCTGGTCGCGAGCATATTGGACTTTTATGTTACCTACCAAATTATATTTTTACTTTCCGTTGCCAGCAACTTCGCCCACGTGTAATTCAAAACATATTCCATGGTAATGTCATACCCGGATAAAAAAATACTATAGATTATTGTAGATCTGTTATCTTCCTCCATGCGATCCACCAGGGCAACGGCACAGGCTACCTGCACCCATTTATTTAAGTGGTTAAATCATCAAATGAGTCCACCAACGGGAAGGGGCTCAGATTTTGTGCTGACAATTTTTTTTAAGAAGGTCAAAGCCAGCCGGGGTCACGGTACTGTCTTCTGAGGTAACCATGACCCCGGAAAGAATAGGGCTATTGAAAAACACCGTGGATTTTAGTCAGTACAATTCTGACAGTCCCTCCCACTCTGCCCTGGGTGTGAGGACTCATATTTTGATGAATATTTAAAACGATAAAAAAGTGATCACATAGAAATACGTTATCTATTTTTGTTTGCTTTACTAAGTTGTACTAAGTAAGAGATCATTTACAAAGCAATAACAACAATGAACACTTAAAGCACCACCTCTTATTAAGTACGTATATTGAACTAGCAACAAATATCCCATAACCTTTGATCTTGAAACCAATTTTGTCTCAACAATTTAACTTGATACAGTTACCTCAAATATCATAACAAAACCTCTACAAAATACCTACCCAAATCTATTCCTATTATCCAAATTGCTCGCCTTACAAATTAATTAATTCTCGATATATTAATTAGGGAGCGTTACAGTGAAATATTGTTCCACAGTCTCGGTACTAATTATGGCAAGTCATTATTATTGATCGTCAGTTGTTATATGAAGCCCATGGGTGAAATATGAGGAGCTTGTGGCTTAAAATTACAGACGTACAGTCCGATCTTCTGGGTTAAGCGAGATTCCTCTGTGGCTCGGAAAACACGTAAAGCCGTTGGTCTCGGCTATCATTTGAAGATCTTTCACAGTCGTTACTATTAGTCAGAAGCGCTCGAGTTTGACAACCAGTCAATGAAGACTATGTGTAGTAAAATGGTAAGGATATCGTACTACCCCAGTGACTAGGTTGTCTGAGGTCCGATAAGTAGTCACTCCATGTTAAATACTTATATTCAGCTGCATATGGTTCAACGAGAACGCGAACCCAATACAGGTGACTAGGCAGATGATGGTGATGGGGTTTTTATAAATGTGAGAAAGACATTGAAGAGTTTCTCTGTCCGAGCGTTGTTTATTGGAATAGTTTATCATAACTAAAGGTGAAGAGTTTTATGATACTTATTGAAGTATCCATTGATAGACGAGAGTTTGTTATCGCTTGGTTATTTTTAGTCTTGAGATATCTTATTTATTATCTTATTTATATAAGGGATTTTTGTACACATATGTGACGATCTCAATACCATCGTGCTTTGGGCTTAAAGTTAAACTTAACAATATCAACAACACGTACTAAACTTTTATTCATAACTATGCCTTTTTCAATTCTAATTAAATCTTGTAGTATTGTTCCGAAACTGTCGATAACACTCCATAAACCCGGTATCCCAGTACGAGCTGAGCGATTCAATGCGAGCGGACCATTCACTGGGTTTAATACACTCGACTACTGGGAGATAAGCACTCAGCTTATGTACTATCTAGCCGTCATTTAGTGGAAGCCTCGTCTAGAAAATTCGGGGATTTCAGTAGTTTCATGGAAGGAATAAAGGTAGAAGATTTTTGTTTTTCTACTGGTATTAGTTGGCTTATTGGTTTGAATAAACTAGTTATGGGAGTAAATTGAAAGATTTATTTTTCCATCAAAAGGAGAATAAAACATATTTGGTCAAGCTTATAAAATCAATTTTGTTTTTGATAATCCTTGTGGACTTCCTTTCATAAACCTACATACTTTAAGAAATATATATTAATTGAATTTAGATTTATGATTGATGGCCAATCAATCATAAATCAGGACAGGGGCCAACAGTGATAAGTATATGACTTTGGTACATTTAAAATCACTAAAGACCTGACCCGGATTTTGCTTAGTACAGGAAGTGGTTTTAAAATAAGTAACAGCCCATGTTAGTCGCTGATAATGGTCTAGGAGTTCTTGTCTAATCATTACAATTTTTTTTTACAATATTACGAGTAGTTTAATTAACTTTAATGAAACTGACGTAAAACAGGTGCAAACAATAATAATATTTTTTGAACAAATGAACAGTGTCCCAAAAAGCCCTTTCGCTGCAAACCAACTTAATCAAAGCTCAAAATTAACAGCTAATAACGTGTTCACGCCGCCAACTCATCTACGTCAGGATAAACAACGGTCAACTCCCGCCATGCATACGATAAATGATTTGACAGCTTCCAACAGGCTAACCCAATAAGTTAACATGTCGAACGGCAGTCGACGACTGGACCAAACACACACCCACACATCCCACACAAAAACAAACACACACCCACACTGCCTTAAGTACAGTCATGTGTTTTATACCTTAGTCAGTTTTGCAATACCTTTTATCAAGTGTGATCAAGGTACGAAACCATGAAATAAAATGGTGCAATTAATTAATAACAAAGGTAGACAAAATGGCAATACCCTTTGACGAGTAACTGTAAAAATAATAGATATGATTGTCTGAACATTTAATAAAACACACATTATTGGCCTAGAATATAAAGAACGCAATTATTACGACGCAATAAGCTCTCTAATAAGGTCTAGATTACAATATCATCTTATTTCGTTTTCTTCTTGCCATGTTATTTTTTTTGAGTGTGTAACATAACACAGAAACACACTTATAAAAATCACAGATAAGTATTATTTAGAAATCTTTATTCTTAGACAGCCGCCGAAAATTTTGTTGAAAGAAAAAAATGTTGGTAAAATCTTCAAAATAATGAGTCCTTCCGTCCAGAGTGGAATAAAACTGATGACTTATTCACCCTACCACTATAGGTGTCCTTTACATTCTACGATCACAGTGCCCCATTTGAGACAATCCCTCAAATATCGTCACCCCTGTCAAACATATTTTGGATGTGACTGTACACACAACACACACAAAACACACACACACACACACACGCAATGATTTAGGACGCGCAGCGTTTCACACGATTAATCTTGCATGATTGTCCGGACTGGTAATAGCGCGCATTGTCCGGGATTTATACGAACTACCTAGTTCCTATGCTAGTTCCGCAATGCTTTATCTTTAGGAATTTCGTGATTACGACCCTCTATGACCAGACTTTGAACTTTGCAATGTGCAATCAGGGAGTAGCCTCTGCAGTTTGGTTATTGTTGTTCTATTGTAACTGGTTGTTAGATAGTTATCAAGCATAGCGTTGATAGCAGTGGTTTGTTGTGTGATGCCATATTAAATTGGCTGGGTTATACCAAGATAAACCAGACCGCTAAGTTACTAAAGTTGTCAACACTTGGGATTCTAAAACGAGTAATTTAGTTAGAGACAAAATTCTATTGCTTGAGCACTAAAATACAATGTTCCGCAAATCAGATTCATGATTTAATGAAGTAAATTTTTAGACACCCAAATATCAAAAACGACTCTCATGCAACTTCTAACCACAGTTTGGATAATTGGAATTAGTTGGTTTTCTTAGGTTTTCTAAAATTCCTTATCAAAATATAACTTTTCTAGTTACGCCATATTTCTTTTACTTCATTTAGACAGGACTACGCTTAATTAAATAAATACTTAGTAAAAGTAAAAAATAAATCGGATTAAATACAACAATGCATTCCTACCTTCCATTGTATAAATTGCAACTCAATTGCATTGCACGTTCATTCCGTATCACGAACGTACAAATAAGAAAAATTATAACCAATATTTCCTCGAGAAATTAATTACGGAATTATTTGCCGAGGGCATATCGAGAAATATACGGAATACAATAATATCTGCATTCACAGTAACAGGTGTTGTTTGAATGATAAAACTGGACCAATTAAGTACGGGAGAGTACTACGAAATGCGTGATTAATGAAAACGGTCCGGAAAATACGTTAAGTAATTTATACGGATGCTGGGAACGGAATTCCGTGTATCCGTTATGATTGGAGTGAATTGGTTTGTGTCAGAAGTTTTTCGGTATGAGCCTACTAACCGGTATTGACTCCGTGGTAATTGGAGCTTTGTCAATGAATGCGTGTATTGGATTTTTCATTTAAGTTTTTAACTCCAGAGAAAACTAGAATAGGTAGAAAGATAGAAAAAGCATTGGTCTCACACAGGACAAAACAAGTAACATTAACGAAAAATAAACATATAAAAGACAAAATTAAAACTCTTTGCCTCAGCATGGTGCTATAATGTTTTAAAAATAGAGGTCACTATATTATACCGGAATACTTTTGGGTGTTTTTTTCTCAGACTCTATCTCTTATTATTTTCTTAATTATTGTAAGTATTATAAGCCCTATTTTGGTCCCTAAACTGGGACACAAGATTCGTTCAGGAGGCCGAAACACATTAGATTTCGAACTTATAAAATACCCATCTTGCGGCCCAAGCTTGCGCTTAGTGGGTGACAGATGTTTTCTAAGTTATAAGCGGCGAGTAAAGGGCAACTCGCTGTCCGACCATGCCCGAGTCGACAGCGCTTTATGTTCCACGCGCTCCTCAAAAAGCGTCAGCATAATGACGGGACCCCCTTATAGAGGGCCATAGCCTTGCCGGGGTTGCGGGACATACGTATACCGCGACTCGCGTACACATAGGGCTACCGAAGGACACTGTGGATTTTAGTCAGTACAAGTTTGACAGTAGGGGTGGGAGGACTCATTTGATGAATTTACCACGAAAAAAAAGTTATAATTTCAAACGGCGCGCCGGTTTCTTCACAATGTTTTTCTTTAACCATTTGGGACCTACATAATTTCTTCAAACTCAAGAGCCTGTTTGATTTAAAACTAACACCACAACGAAATCAGCACAAGCCAACTTTTCTTTCGACAGTTTAATCCATTACTATTAATACGGTATCAAGAATCAAACGAATTTCACCTTTATTTCGTTAACGTGAGCGAAGAAGCTGAGCGACTGCAAGTCATCATTGAGATTGAATGTCGTCAAAGAGATCTACTAAAATACTCGGAAATGGCGGAAAATGAGACGGCCATTTGGGTTATTTTCGTTTCCCGTGATTTTCTACCTTTGACTTAGTACCGAAGAGGCATAAAGTATCGAGTAGTTATTTTTATGTAATGCAATGAAGGGTATTTTAAGTAAAAAGTTATTTAAAGACATTAATAAATAAAAAGTTATCAATGTTTTCTTCTTCCATTAGTCACACGTTGATATAATCATTGTCAGCCTTTAAATGTTCCCACTTCTGGGATACAGGCCTCCTCTCTGAGAGGGAGTGGGCCGTAATCCAACCACGGGGGAACAGTGTGGTTTGGTGGGTGACACATTTGTTTGAATGTTTGGTTCTAGGACATTCCTGTTTCCTCACGATGTTTTCCTTCTCTTCTTATGATTTTGTGGAAACGCAAAAAACTTTGATAAAATACTATTCAACTTATATTTACACAACCTTGCAAGTCATACCATGAATTTTCGTAAAACTTTTCATTGAAAAAAAACAAGAAAACCCCAAACATTCTTATCAATCAATCACTTCAAAAACGAACACAAAAAACCTTGAAGTAGCTATCTATACTCGTTTATTTTTACAACATCTAAAAGAACCGTTCTTGTAGCAATATTCAACAATACAAACATTTATGAATTCATTTTATTGGTACAGCCTCGTAAAATTGCGTGTCAAATGACTGAGGGAATCCGGGGTGATTCGCATAGAAGTTTTTCTTTACATTCAGAAAAGAAAATCTACCGTTAATAATATCTTTGTGATTTATATCATCGTTTGTAAGGGATTTTGTTTGTGGTTTAAGCGTTGCTTGCTAAGCCATTTGTGAAAATGCTGTTATGGATAAGAATGGAGACGGACACAGATAACGAATATGGGTATTTTATACCCAAATATTTTTGTGTTAGAAGACAGAAATGTTTTAATTTTCCTACATCTAAAATTCCCAGGTTTTTTTTTACTTTACACGAGTATTTTGTCATACGTATCGTTGGTGTGTTTGTACACATGTAAATTCACATATAAAACAGTTAGATGCGGAACAACTACTAATAGGCCGGAATTATATCTAATCTGCTTTTTTACGTGTTATCTTCAAATGAGTCCTCCCACACAGGGCGGGACGGGAGTAAAAGTCGTACTCGTACTGACTAAAATCCACGGTATCCTTCAATAGCCCTTTACATTCCTGGGTCACCGTAATTCGTAAGTCCCGCGACCCCGACAAGCTTTGGCCTTCATGATAAGACAGTCCCGTGACCTTATAATTACTTGATCCTCTTACTTCATTACTTATTGAACATCTAAATGTCTGTCGTGACACGTGTAACTGGTTTATTGATAACATCGTAACAGGAAATCGCCTTTTAGCTCAGAATCAGATGATTATCTCCCACGTTCATTAATTACCCGTCCGACATTTATCAGATACAGTCCTGTTTCTTGCGGGTGGGGTTTGAAAAATAAAACATTTATAGTAACTTGATTATTTACAAAAATCTGTTGTTCCACACATTTTTACTGAGCCCTTTTCCTTTTTGTATTAAACTGCTGAATTATCAGTCAAAAATTTTATTGAGGGATCTAGAATCATAACCTGAATACACGTTAACAAGTTTTGCTTTTGAATGTAAAACAACGTATCAATAAAAAATTTAACCCTTAATTGGTCGCAAGGGGTTCTACACACCCCAGTTCTGTATCTTCAAAGGTTTAGTTCGATTTTTTCAAACTCGGAATTTTGAGCCTTGTCGTTCGCATTAGCTTCAATAATACACATGTTCCCTAATAACAATCAAGTGTTGAGCATTTTTTTTTAATTATTTATACGATGATGTCCAATTGTCCAAGCTGCCACCCCACGTGACCGTGTTCTGATGTAACTTTTTGGCAGCGACCAATTAAAAGTTAAATTAATAAAGTATTTTCATAATGAAAAGGGATACTTTACGATATTTTTACGCAATCAACGAGTGCCCAGTTGAATAAAAAAACACGAAAAGAACGATATGAAACAACGTAAGCTTTATGATTTCACACAGATGTAGTCATAAAAAACACAAGTCCAAATGTCCTGTACAAAAAGATATGAAAACTCATTTAATTTTCCGCCAAAACAGAGTAATGGCGAGGAGAGGTCTCCTTTAATAAGACTGACGAGATTTTCTCGTGATTTTATTGCCTACTCCAGGGAGTAAATCGCTCGTTTAGATGTAACGGCCAACGATTCACAGATCTCTTCATGGCTTGTCCTAATTTTCTTTTGAGTTTTTATGCGCACTCATTTCTTTAGAAATGGTCTATGTTTAGTGATTTAATTTGAGAATTACTAGCTGTTGAATTCGTTGAATAAGCTCTCATTTAAAATAGTTAAACATGCTGTTAAAATTCGACTATTAAAAAAATAACGAGTCTGGATATACGCTAACATTCGAAGAAGAATATCAAACAAATTACAAGTGTAAAGTTAGCCTAGTTTTAAAAAAATACACAGTTTCGAAACCTATAGGTATAGTCGTGGAGCAGAGCCAGTCTGAACTAATATTTTGAAGAGAAAATTTGAATTTGAATTGTTTATGATTTTTTTTATAACTCAAGTAGTACTTGTTATTATTTTTTAATCGTCTCTCTGATAGAAAACTAAATTATCAGCAACTTAAATGAGCAGCGTTTCAACTTCCTACTTTTTGCTAAAAGTAATTTTCAGTAAACATAAAACTTTGAAGTTCACATTTCCAGCACTGTAACTTTCAATAAATTGCATAAAATTAAGGTACTTTGAATATTAATTTGCTATCATCGCTCACTTAAAATTTCAAACTGAAACTGAATAATTCAGTCATGAATAAATCGTAAACCACTGTTTTATTATTCACAAATAGATGACACAGTTATTTATGCAACCACATTTAACAGCAAAGCTATAAATGTAATGAAAATATTCCAAATAAATTACAAGAGTTACATGTCACTTTTATTGATACAACAAATATTGATTTCATTCGTTATCAATTTAGCCCGAACGATAACAGTTACATTACGACTTTTAATAAACGAAATTGAACCATGCGGGCGGTTATCAACAAAAGCCCGGTTTTTTAAAGCCCGGTTTGTGAAAGCACTCGGCGCTCGCCGGCTGGAGGGTTAAACAAAAAAGTCTTGGTCTGCGACAAAAACCACAACTATCTTCCACTGAATCTTTTGTTTGTTGAAACTCCATTGTTGGAATTAAACTGTGATTTAGATGTTACATTGATTTATGTAACTAGTGCCCTGAAACTTAACCTTATTCTTTTATAAAATTTGCATCAGGTTGTGTTTCCTGTTTTTTTTTTCAATAAAATCAAATTTTGTGCCTGATGGATATTTCAAGAAAGTTTTGCTAGTAATTTTTATTATTATATGTATATGCAGCATTGCTATTTAAATATTTTGATTCCATGGTTATTTACACTTAAAGAATGCCAACTTCTTGCCCATTACTCATCATTATTTATGAATATCAGTTCAAAATTAGTGTAGGTATTTAATTATCGTTTAGGTAGGTACATTCCTATTTCTAATATATTTCATAATTAAAATCCCTAATATACGAGTAAGTTTGATTGTAGACAGCAGACTTTAAAATGTAATAAAAATGCGTTTTGATAAACAAAAAAAAACAAATCTATTACAAACAATTCCTAAATTCATTATAAAAAAAACCACAAAATTAATTTTAAAAAATATATTGGCAAGTCCTACTTTCTTTATAGACTCTAATGCCAACGGTACTTATAAGTATACTTCGGTTCATTTTACGGCGGACCAAAAAATAAACGTTTAATTATGATGACGCCGTACAAATTTATTTTCGTAAACAACTAAAAATATGCTAAGAAATTTCGTTGGATATCAAAAGATTCAAAAACAACATCACGTTGTTTACAGCCTTCAAATTAAAAAAAATGTTGCTTTCCCGCTTCTGCGTCTGATCTGTCGGTATACAAGTAAATTGCTTTTAAAAATATCTTATAGAAATGACTTCGTTAAAGCTTATATTAAACACAGTTGAGTTGATTTTATTACAGCGCGAAATAAAATTTGTAGATGTATAAAATATGAGTAAATTATAATTGGCACGTGATGAAGACATCGAGTCAATATAAATTATTGCTTTTATACGTTTTTGTGTCATTTGTTTTCTAAATACCACTACACAGACGGCCTTGGTCAAATAAGCCGTAAGTATAGCAGAATTGGAATTTAATTCAAAAAATTATCATAGGTGCTAAATATTCAGATTCATGGATACGTACCTATACGGATGTTAAAAATTATGCAATTTCTAAAATAGTGAAATTCTTATTGTAACTTAGTAGAAATGCATTAACAACCATGTTGTTCTTACGCCAAGAATTCATACAAAAACGCAAGCACATTGCTCTTTTTGTGGACTGTACTTAAATTCTTGGTCTATATAATATATCTTAGGACGAACCTAAAGTGTCCAGACGGACACATTAGGGCGGTGTCTGTGTCTAATTAAGGTCTCATTTCCGACCAACATCCTGCCTCGACACAAACTGGTACAACTTGACATCCCTTGTCAAAGTAAAATACAGCTTACGAACTTCATAGAAACGCTTAAATAAACTAAAACCTTAAACTTCACGCCTCTTTATTGGACTTTAATCGGTTTCAAAAAGAAATAAAAATGGATTAAAAAGTCGTTGAACAACTTTTACTTTGCCCTAAAAAGTTTTTTAAAGAAACGTGCTTGAAGTTGGTTGAATCTTCGAAGCAACTATAAAATACTTCTACACGGGCCATTAATACTGAAGCTATTGGTGGTACTAACCTATTTTAAATTCTAATCTCATTTTACTGTGAGTGCTCTGAATTTACGGGATCTAAAGGAAAATCCGAAAAATTTCTTTGAATTAAGGCCAAATTGACTCAAGCCGGATCATTATTAAGTTTCTGTATTAGAAAGTGTAGTATTAGTAATACTGTTGAAAGGGTCTTGATTTTGTTATGAATAGAATTTCAAAATTAAATCAAGACTAATTTATCTATCTTCACAAAATAAATTGTAAATTAATCAATTTAATTGTTAACACCTACTTAAAATAACATGAAACTAATCTAATATACAGAGTGTTTCTTTTAAATGGGCCAAAAGGGAGAAATCTGCATCCATAAGACATACGAGAAAACTTTCTTAGGAAACTTTAGCTCTTTTTTGATACTAAAAATTATGGCGTTTTTATTTTTTTGGTCAAGTGTGAGCTGTCCACAGAAATGAGTGAAATTGACCAAAAATTTTTTTTATGCTGTTCGACTCTATTTCGTGTGAGGATCATTTCATTTTATCGGAAGAAAAAAATCGGGACGGCGGAAGTTGTTCAAATTTAGCAAAATATTTTTTCATACAAATTGTATGAACCTAAAAATTCCCAATTTTTTTATGATGCCATGTGATTTAGTGTCTTGTAAACATCATTTCATTGTATGGCAATGAAAATGCCCGGGCAACAGAAGTGGGTCAAATCTTATGAAATACTGACACTATTAATACGACTTTATGCTGTTAGAAGAAACATTACTCTACTTTTGACCAACTTCTACTGTTCAGATATTTTTCAGCCCATACAATTATCTCATCCTTACATGAAAGTAAGTCAAACAGCATAATAAAAAAATAGGTATTTTTTTTTCGTTCATACAATTTGTATGAAACAATATTTTGCCAAATTTGACCAACTTCCGCCGTCCCGATTTTTTTCTTCCGATACAATGAAATGATCCTTACATGAAACAGAGTCGAACGGCATTAAATAAATATTTTGTCAATTTCACTCATTTCTGTGGACAGCTCACACTTGACCAAAAAAATAAAAACTCCAAAATTATCAGTATCAAAAAAGAGCTAGAGGTTCCTAAGAAAGTTTTCCCGTATCTCTTATGGATGCAGATTTCTCCCTTTTGGCCAATTTAAAAGAAACACCCTGTATATTACAAAAATAAATAAATTACACCTAAATATTTAAAAAACAAGAAAGAAAAAATAAATACACTGTACATAAACTAAAAACTAAATTAAAATATTACAAAGCGTCGAAAAATTCCTCCTCAACGCTGTCAGCCGGTAAAGTGCCCAAGAGACTGGCGGCGTTGCCTCTTTGAATGGCTAAGCTTAGCCTCTGACCAAGGTACAAGCCAGCTCTTGGGTCACGGGAAGCGTCAACTAGCCTTTTGGAAAGGTCTCTGAAGAGGCTGTGAGCACTCGGACCCCATGGCCCTATAGTTTCAACCCCAAACGGCGCAAAAATATAGTTACTACTCAATTGTAAATTTACATTATTGCTAAAATATTATTTTCGTAGCCTAACTTCAGAACGGTAGTTCAGTATAGCTCCTAAAAGAAAAAAAAGAGATTTCCTTTGTGACAAAACACTTAGTTTGAGTAAAGGCCCGAACAAAAAGGCAGTAACTCTGTCACAAAGAACATGTTCACTCAGCAAAAGGCACAGATTACATCTTTCAATTTAAAAAAGTCCTACTAGTTCCGAAAGGTTTAGAAAAGAGCAACAATATATTCGTTTGAGACGAATGCTGTCCAGGGCCGGAGTTGGGCCTTTTTTGTGGGGCAGTGCCCTGAACTACAAACAATATTTTCCAAAGCCAACAAATATGAAATAATACTTTCAGAAGCAACTACGAAAGTTTATTGCCCACGATCATCCCGCGGCGCATTTTCAGACGTTCCTACGTTTTATTAAAAATCTTTGCACTGCCTTATAATGGTAAATATTTTATTAGTACAAGTGCAAGTCTTTATAATCTTACTAATATCATATTAAATGTGAAAGTTTCTGAGGAAATGAATAGATGAATGGATGTTTGATGCATAAACTACTTAACGGATTTGGATGAAATTTGGTACACAACACAGTTTACAAGTAACACAAAGGATAGTTTTTATCCTGTACATAGGTATAGGATATTTATACATATTTTGTTATTCAGTGAGATAATTTTTGAGTTATAGCGGTCGGCGCCGCTGCGAACAGACAGTACACAATGTGTCAAAAAAAATATAGACAGTGAATTAACCATTTGTCACAATCATTCACTCCCTGAGTCTCTTACTGACTGAACATTACTACCAATTTTAAATTCCCAACCTTTCATCATAGCCCTAAGTTCAACTCAACCCTAGCTACGGCCCTGCTACTGCCACAGGAAAGCAATTCCGTTTTCGAAGTCCGAGGCGGCTTATTATTCGAGTTGTGATTGCAAATATATAAAATTTTAGGGAAAATACTGATACGGAAAAGATTTAAGAATTGAATTGTAGCAAATAAGGGTTTGAAGAGCGGCTATGCTTGTGCAGGTTGAAATCTCAACAACTATTATTATAAATGCGAGTTTGGATATTTGGATGGATGGATGCCCGATATGACGTGAGAAGGGTTAAATATTCTTGATGTTTGGCTCAGAGATCGATTACTAGATTTAAGTTTTTTTTCGTTAAAAATCATCCAGTGACTGCTCTTTCTTTAGGTGGATTTTAGTCAGTCATATCAGAAAATCGTTAATTTCTTAAAGAAAACCGCTTCTTTATTATCAATAATTGAAATGTTTAAGTAATACTACTACATTTAAACGGTTGTGAAGATTACGATCTTCAGCATACAAGTAGACTAGATATAATAGTTTTTGCCCTAGACGTGTGTGACAAGTAAACCCACACAGTCAAAGTTGCGGCCAAAAACTAGTTCAATATAAAAACATTCTAAGCCTAAAATCAGAAAAAGATGACTGTAATAAAATACCGAAATCTTTCTTGAACTACAAACAATATATTCCAAAGACAAAACAAATATGAAATAATACTTTCAGAAGCAAAAAAATAGACAGAACTCTGGACCGAACTACGAAAGTTTATTGCCCACGATCATCCCGCGGCGCATTTCCAGACGTTCTTGTGTTTTATTAAAGATCTTACTAGATACAACAAATTCTAAACATTTGTCAGCAACCTGTTTTGGGCAGACAGAATCATTAATTTACTACACTCATTTATCTTGTGAATCCGAAGTAAACAATGAAATGGTGTGATCAATAAAAAGACCTTTCATAGATCGTCTATTGTTAGTGTGAAATGTTTTAAATAAATATTGGGGGCGATTTTTCTCCTGGGGAAACTGTGAGATGGGTAATTTTTAGAATACATTAAAAATTTTGATCCTTTTAATAGCTAGACTATGATTTTTCTTTATCGTGGTAAAATAATCGATTGAGTCCTCCCACTCTGGGCAAAGCGGGAAGGACTGTCAGACTCGTACTAACTAAAATCCACGGTGTCCTTCAATAGCCCTTTACGTTCCGTCCGTTGCCGAACGACAATTCGCCACTTGCATCCATCGGTTGCCCGCGACTCTCACGATGTCGTCGGTCCATGTAGTGGGAGTTTTATGAAAGAGTTAAAGTGTCTAATATGAAAATATATAATATACATAATTGTCTATATATATTTACAAATCGTTACCTATTAGTCTAAACCAGTCCTCAGCTGGACTTAGGCTGTCTCTTCATGCCACTTAATTCTAGACATCTCTCATCCAATTGCTACCATTCTGCGGAGATTATTGCCCCATATTTCACTGCGGTATTTTTAGTATTCAAGTATTGGAAAATTCCGATCAAACGTAGCGTCTGATGCATAACGTTTGTACAGAGTTATAAAATATTTCTACGTATGATTTCATTGATATTTTATTGCTAGGTTTTCGTTACACTACAGTGCATCTTTATTTTAGTTATATACCTACGCAATAAGCCAACCGCTTGTTCTAACTCAAACTCAAAGAAATCTCAAAATTAGAATTTATTTCCTCGCAGTAGATGTGAAAAGCAGAGTACGCTCCTCGGGAGTAAAGCTGCCTTGTCTTGGGCTAACTTGAATCCCTCCCTACGCTAAGGATTCTTTACTTATTTCCCTCGTTTCACTCGGGAATTAACACTTGAACCTCCTCGCTTCGCTGTTCACCCCCAGAATCCTTAGGGTCGCTTTGGGATTCAATACGCCCGTGACGTAAGGTAATCTACTATTAATGACAGCTTGACTGCACAGCTTCAAAAATCTTCTTGATTTATGAAACAAGTGATACAATTGGTGGTCAGACATGATATCGATAGAAACAACATCTCTTCAACCAATGACAAACAGCATTGTATTGCTGCTATCAACGACGATACATAGACTAGACTAGAATACGCATGCACGATCTAAGGAACAAAAACTATTCTGTCAACTCGCTGAGGTACGTGAGCGAGGGGGACGGGGTACTGCGTTGTGATCGTCGTTGGCTGCTATCCTGCACGGTAGAATCTATCCACGTTCATTGTGTACGTTGAGTGGATTTGTCAAAGCATTCAGGAGATTTTTATTATTGGTTCCCCACATCAAAAAGGTCATTATTTCCTCGACCATTGAATATGTTTTCCAAACAAGATTTGTTGGCTTTATTTATGTTTCTATTGCTTCTTGTAACCAATTGTATAAAGAAATGTCATGTGTACATGTATTTTGCCGGTTGTTCGGTAAGGTAAACCAAATAAAAGGATAAATTGAAATTGATGTATTAATTATGCTTTGATTTAGAATGCCCAGATTCCTGGTATATAGGTGACAGAAATTTGAAGCCAAAAAAAAAGAAAAATTACTCTCTTCTTACTATCCTAACGTCACGCGTAAACATGTTTTCCTAAAATTCAACAATATATTAAATTTAAATTATTATTTAACTCATAACCAGTGTAAACAGTCTTTACGCGAATATTTCACGTAAAGACGGATAAATGATAATAAATCGGTTCAATATTTTTAAAGAAGATTGGCAAATCCGATGTATGTAAGAATACCAATTTTTTTTTCACTAAATAACATGTTCTTTCACAAAACATACCTTTCCAAGTAGGTAACAACAAAATAGTTTTTCCTACGAAAAAGTTCACAAACTTCGGGGACCCTAATTTCGTTGACGTGAACCTCGTATAATAAATGATGAAAATTTTATCTTGTACAAAATTATTTATGTTTTTTTTTTCTTACTGGCCCGCCCGCTATTTTTCATTTGGCCTTTCAAAGAACGTTCCCAAATCTGTCAAAGTTCAGTCGTTTATGTGCGAAGACGTGTGTCTAAATTAATGACGTCACGAGGTTCTGATATGATTCACTGTGACGTCACGGAAGGTCGGATTTATGGACCTGATATATCTTCGTTAAAGAAGAATGACATAGGTTAAGCTGTTGTGAATTACTTAGTTATTTATTTCTGTGGAATATTATTTTTATGAAATATTATTGGTCTTTTGCCTTTTGTGTTTTTTTGCTTCTGTATCTAGGTTTAAACCAATTTTATAATATTAAATATTATTTTTTAGGGACTACTAAAAACCTACATCACACCTATTTTCAACGAAAAATTAGGCTGGATAGGAGTACTAATTTTTGGTCTAATCGGGTGTAATGCGTTGGGTGCCATGGCAGAGCGTTATTCACGCCACGTACAGTAGCGTTTAGCCGCAACACCCGAGTCCCGCACCGTACCATTCTTTTCACGGGTACTTTTACTTCTCGCTGTTTTGCGTTGCTGGTGTTGTAGGTACTAATTAGGTTGGACTAAACAGCGCGCGTCTACGCTATGTTCGACGTCTCGTGGCGTGCTTCAAACATGTCCGCCCTTGCACTAAACCACAGCGGTAAAGTCTTGACCCGTACCGTAAATCTCACTCTGCCTAGCAATTTTTCAAATGAAAGTCCCATGTACTTAAAGTTACTTATTGTTTTTATTTACAGAAACAAAATAAGTGATGAATACTTTCGTAGCACAATTTTCTACAATATCAAAATAGGCAACAGGATATACATATTTTATGCCTAAATACATAAACAAAAGAAACAGACCCACACACCCGTAAGACGACAGGCATTTTATCTTTTGTAACCTAAGATACCGTTTTCAAAGTTAAGACATCACGACAATCGACATATTATTATAATTAATTGCATCACCAGCTAAACTAAATACATCTACCAGATGAGCGCTTATACTATCTTTTACTTGATAAAATGTCGTATCTTTTTCCATTAAAAACCTCTCTTTTATTCGTCGGTAGTTTGTTGAAAGTACTTTTTCGTAAATGAAGTTGTCTACGTCAGCAGGTTAATGGATTTGGACTTTCAATCTTTTTTGGACTTTTTGATGGAGTACTGTATCGTTGGTCAAGTGCTATTACAAAGCATGAGGTACTGGTTTTGATTCCTGAATCGACCTTACTGTTATTGGAATATCTACTGGGAATTTCTGGATCTTCACGCCACTTATTTACGTTTTAATACCATATTAAATACCACTGCTCAACAAATTTTATATTATTACAATTGTAGTATTCTTTTAAATGATGATTTGATGATTTTACCACGTAAAAAAAAACGAAGTGATGAAATACCTTAGGATTCAACTAAGTGTTAGGATAAAATTGTGTGTGTGTATGGAGATTGGTGGGAAAATCTATGAAGCCTAAAGTCACCGGCTCGTCGACCCATTTAATTTATTAAGTAGAAGTAGTTCCTTTTTAGTTATTTACATTAGTTACGTTTCACATTCAAATTTATACACGTTATCTTAAACGTAAATTGTATTGATATCTATAATAAAAAAATATTTTTGTCAACGAAAAAAATACACGGAAAACAATTTACGAAAGTTATGTTTACCGGCAGAACAAGATTTTTGTTCAGGAACCAAAATGTACCGCGTTCAGGGGAACACAGGCTCTGTAATTACATTCTGTTAGAGACTCATGGCTTTTTAACAATCTCTAAGTTCAACATCATTAGGCTCGCATCACAGATTTTCCCATCGAACATGAGATGAAAAGAAATAAGGCTTAATACGTCCCCGATCACATCCGGTACTGTTTGATGTGAACCATTGAAAATTCATTAAGTACATGAGGGTGACGCATGTGTTTTGATTGGTACTTTGACTTTGAGGTGGGAAACAAAATTGACACGGAAGGAACAAAGTTCTCTTGTTAATTGCACTATTATCAGAGTAGTTTCTCTCACGTGACAGGCATCATATCAAGCATATAGGTGGAGGTAGACGCTTAGGTTCCCATAAATTATATCGATTCTTAAAAATTGTATGTTACATGGTGCTAAGCAGCTTTCTATGACAATGTTTAGCTTCTTGATTAGGTAGAAGCCAGACTGGGGATAACGTGAAGCCAAACTGGGGATAACGTGCCGCTAGTCATTTTATAATCTCTGAGAAGACGTTTCATGTGAGCATTTGGATCCTACGGAACCAGAGTTTGAACTATAAACGGTTCGTAATAATATTGTTTAAGGTTCTCAGAAGCCAAAATGCAGCTAGAGTAAGTAGAGAGATACATTATATAAACAAAAAGCTATATTACACAAACCGGTATTAAATCTTTTATAAAAATTCAAGTTAAATTGACAGTGCTCCATCTCTCTACAAACAAGACACAATTTGCTCACTGTCTGGTAAATCAAATAAAAATATTCTCTTGAAATTTTCAAGACATTTTCTCCACTCACTAAATATTATTGCTTCAGGAATAAAGCTCTCATTCCACAGATGCAACGATACAGTTATAAAACTGAAGAAAAATAAAAGTTTGTCCAATCGGGCGCACTCTGATAGTTTTGTGCAATGAGCCAAATATGATACCTTTTCGATAACTGCAGACAGTTATTAAAATTTATTACTGCATTTGGTTTGTGAATTTTATTTTAATAAGCTCATTAAAATATTGAATTGATTTGCAAATCCTTTTTTGGGGTGGGAAGCACTGTCAAATATCTTATTGACTAAACATCCACTTTCTTTTCTTCGGGTCCCTTTGCGTGAGTCCAAACAATACCACCAACACAGCAGCAATTTCCTTCGGCCCCGTCAGTCTCGGAGTGGATCATCATCATATCATCATCATTGGAACATCAGTGGATGATGCGACTTTAAACTCATCACCCAATTTTCACTTTTGTTAACTTGTTCAAAATTTCATACTTCTAGTTCTAGAAGATTTGAACTTTATAGTTTCGTTCGCTATGTCTACTTTGAAATTCAGTAAGCGTACTTAAGGACCAGTATCCAAAAAAAAGTAAAATGTTTTATTTTACGCTTAGACATAAAAAGGAGATAGTTTAGTTACAAAATATTAATGAGAGCACTTAAACCTTCAGATGTCAAGGCTATAAATTTCCAATTAAAAATAAACGACCCCTTCTACTAATAGTTTCTTCTATGGCAACCAATTTATTGAACCTCTTAAACTTTCATACATTGTTAACTAGATTTCTTTCAAGTCCCGAAGTTAGAGTAAACGGGTATTTATTTTCTTCAAGCAGGTTCAAGTGATTGCCCTTTTAAGCAACGCCAATCCGGGCAGGTCGTAAAGAATTGGATAAAAAAGTAAGATTAGATCTTTTCATTTGAGGAAAGGTCCGAATATTGGTCCTGTGAGGCAGTTACCGAGAAATAGCGGATTGAGTTTGAGAAAGTCAACATTTAAATTGAAGAAAAAACATTTACTGAATAGATTTGAGTTGGTCCCCAAGGTATTGGTATTCGGACGTATTTGACAACGGTTCTCGTGATATCTTGTTAGTTTCGACCTTATTTATTGATAGGATTTGGATTGAGTGGAGCAATCATAGTCTGAGATTCTTATGAGATTTTATTATTCTTATATAGACTATTTCTTAGAAAATATGTCTAGCTGACACGATAATTCTTCTAGGTAACACGGGTAGCATTCTAAAAAAATTCAGGAATACCACAAATGGTAATATTACTGACTAAAATTCTGGATGCGTAGATACGACATCCATAAGATGTTTCACGCGTGGAATACACGACTTATAAATAGTGTTAGCGTATAACATACGTAACATTTTCATGACATAATATAAGTTTATTTGATTTGTCTGACTTACATTTACTCAACGACGATAATATATTACTAGACTCCTAATAACAGGCGACCGATGTCTGTCAACACATTAGGCAAAAAACTTTTATATCCGTCTTATTTCGACCACTCCTGTGAGCCGTAAACATACCTTGAGACAGAACAGACCTTGAGTTAGCTAGTCCCCCTCGTTTACGTAGTACCTCAGCGAGTTGATAGAATAATTTTTGTTCCTGAGATCGTGCATGCGGAGTCTAGTAATAATCGTCGTTGCATTTACTCTACGAAAAAAACTGTCGAGTTTTTTTTTGACGTGAATTTTCTTACCAAGTTCTTTTAATCAATTTGTGTGACGTCCAATAGTCTATGGAAAGTGGTCACGAGACACCATATCCTACAGATGTCAACCTTGCAGAAACTCTTCCACGTTCTTTTTGAAGAGTCAATTTTAAGACTGATCTAGTATTAAAATAAAAGTCAATCTCTTTTGGATGTTATCAAGTAATAAGACTCATGAAAATAACTGACAAAACTTTCTTACTTACTTTAGAAAAGAATAAATAAAATTCAATACAGAAAAAAAAATTACAACCGACACCACGATGTAACCTAAATTCCTTATTCTAGAATATGTCTTGTCAAATGAATTGTAACGTATTGTATTTCAATATACCTAATTTAGAGCTCAACGTTGTAAGGTCCAAGTAATAAGTTTTTGATTCGTGAACTAACGTCATTTCAAAAATGAAACTAAGGGACCATGGGTGAAAGTCATTCGAAGCGTCTAGAAGAGGAGATTATTTTTTACTATGGCGACTTCCTTATAAGGAATGGGGTTTACCTGGAATATTTGAATTTGTCAACCTAACCTAACCCATGGCGATAAATAAGCATTTGGAGGTATCCAACATATTTAAATAGATGTCATTCGAAGCATCTGGTAGAGACGACTTTTATTACTACGGCGACATACTTCAAACATGTAGGGTTTACTTGGAATACTTATATTTAACCTAACCTAACCTGACATACTTTTGAAAATAAAAAAGAAACCCCATCGATTTTCTTATCGAAGATTGTAGTCAGTCTTTTTGTGGACCATTTTAAGCAAATTAACCTTGTGTTCGATGCCTGTTGGAGGATGGAGACGCAGTCCATAAAAAATCGCCCATGGTCCTTTGAACACTCAATGATCTCAAGTTATGTTTTATCTCGTTTTAAAAAGATCTGCAAGTTGACCTAAGAGTCACGTTTGAAATTATAGTGTATGTTCAATAGAGATTAGTCGTGGTAATGGCCTCTATTTATACCAATAATCATAGAATTCTTTATTACCGCTAAATATTCATATGTCAAATGTTACTCTGTCGCACATTTTTACTAAATCATAACCTTTCCTCAACAGTTGCTTAAGAATGGAGCGACGATCTCAATTTGGAATGAGCACCTACGGTACTTTCACAGTTTTTATGTCTGTGACTGGGACTGTAGCACCATAACTATTTTTATACTAGTTTTATTTTGTCTTTTGACAATTCAAAAGTGCCGGTTATGGCCTAGTTGAAATAAACGTTTTGATTTGATTTGATTTGAAATTCGTGTAATAGCAGTGGTCATTCAAAGGTGCAATGGTAAAATTAGTTCCTTCTTCGGACACCAGAGGCGCTGTTCCATTTTTCCAAACAAGAAACGCTGTAAATACTGGAAAAACGCTGTACAGTAAAATACTGAAAACTCGTGATAAGGGCCCAGGAGTATTGTATTGCAAAGCAGTCAGTACACAACCCTTTCATTATTTTCACGAACCACAAACACCTCCACAATTATTCATAACACCAATTAATATCTTCCCCCAAAACGCACCCGCTTTTAATGAAACACAATAAGCTCGTTACTTACACCTACCCTCAGCCTCAAGTTTCATCTACAGCATGTTTGATAAATGAGCCACAGGCTGCTCATTTTCACGCTAGTCTTGATTGATTGGTTCCAATATTGAAATTCGAGACGCCCTGTATCGCGATAGGAGACGGTAAGCAAGCGCCCTTCGCTTCGGCTAATGAAATCAATTTCGCAGTCATCCGGGTTGCTAAAATCAATGGGAGCCCGATATTGCTTCTAATGAGAAGCCTGTGTTGCTTCCTAAATGGTTTTTGATGAAGCAGATGTTTGTTGTAAGTATTTATGTCACTGTAAAACCACGTATACAGTCAGTAAATCCTAACATTTACTAACGTGGTTTAACGAATCTTATATGAAAACTACAACAAACAACACTACAGTTTCGATTATTCTAGCTTTTACAAATTTATTGAGAGTTTGGTAAATGCCCAAAGGTTGGTAGGAGGTAAGAGTCCCTCCATGGACTCCCTAAAGTTCGCTTTGGTTAGTTTTTACAGAAATAGGAGCCCCGCACTGCGCGATTCCATCGATTCGAACGCCCAAAACTGAATAAATAGTCCGGACTTTACCATCAAGCATTGGGAAATCTTACTGGTTGGTTTTACCGGAAAATTCTAGAATTTACTGTATTTTGGGCTTGTACAGTAACATAAATATTATATACAGGAAAATATTATGATATTACGAGTGCAGAAATGAGGTTAAAAAGGGTCACTCAAATGAGACCTCGTTTCTGAACTGAATATAAAGTGGTTCAGGGGCAAGGAAAGGTTCTACCGACATTTGACCTTCGTGAAACTTTTGGTCAGAAAAATCTCACGAAAATGTGCTTTAGTAAGTGTATTTTGATCTCATTATTGTATGCACACATTTAATTACAATGTGAAGGTCCGTTGCTTCGTACTTTTGACGTTTTGTTCGTACTATTTAAAAGAGCACCGGACGGTTGGCAGAGTGGATGAACGATTTGATTGCTGCGCTGTGTGTCATGGGCTCAATTCTCGCATGGAACATATATTGTATGATCTACACGTAGTTCTGGGTCTGGGTTTTTGTGTATGTGAGATTCCATGTTTGTAAGCGCACCCACGATATAGAAGTTAATTACTTGTGTGAGGCAAATATTAAAAAAAAGAGAAAAAAAAACAAATATAACGCAAATAATTTTGTGCAATAAAACAGCATTAAAAGAGGGTGTGCCTTAATTATTACCCAATCAAAAAGAGCCAATTTATGTACCTACCTCATACAAATAAAAACTTGAAAGCAACGTTAAATAAATTGTCCTCTACAACTTGGCGAGACTCACTTCATAATTATTTACGACAGCGACACTTTGGAAACTTCAAACTTTTAACTACGCAAATATCAACAAAATTTAGTTCATAATTTTGTAGCCTAATTAGTAATTAACTGGGGCGACTGCTAAACATCTGTTCAGCGTCCTGCGCTCAAGTCTTAGGTCAGACAAACTAGGATAGTTTTTCAAACATAAAGCCCGGATTTACGGCCGGTAAAAAGCTTACCTCGGATTACACGGGACTTAGGCCCGAAATACGTATGACGGAATTTACGTTACCTTCCGTCACGTCACTAACGATAACTACATGTTCATAATCAACCCATATAGTACATATTATAGCGTAAATGCGCTTTTTATTAATTGGTTATTTTTTCGCTATTTATTTAATGGTTTGAAATAGCATTGAAAAAACATCCATTCATGTCAAAACATCGGCCAGTTATCTCCTAACCCTTACTAGAAAAAAAGACAAAGCAGGTCTCATGTACCTGGGCATGCGGGCGGCGAGTAAAGAGCAACTCGCTGTCCGAGTGTGGATGTGCCCGTGTGGATTTTAGTCAGTACAAGTCTGACAGTCCGTCCCGCCCTGCCCGGGGGAGGACTCATATGATGATTTTACAACGTAAACGTAACAAAAAAAAAAGGACTCATCTAACTGCACAAGATTTTTTTTACCTCTCATTATTCATGCAAATTCCGTTTCACGACGTAGATATTAAAGTTTCGATTTAAAATTAAATTACAGATAAGATCTAGAATACTCCATTAACACACTTCAAAATTCATGTTATTATGGCACTTCCTACTACGAAACTACACGCATGATACTACATAACACAACTTTATAACCTAATTAATAATTGCTTCAACTTAAAGTAGAGACGCAGATGTACAGTGACGTCACTGATTGATTCGAACGGCGTAGACCCGACATTAATCATGTTCGAGAAAGCCGTGTTACAATACTATTGTTGATAAGGGGCGTGGTTGCCTATTTGTTGGGTAAACCAACCTATTTATTACTGGGGTTGCCTTGAAAGTGGGTTTAAGTGGTATGGGATTTTGTGGGTGTGAAAATTGTGGTGTTCTCACGAAGATTGCTTGTCTATTATTCATTATAAAGTGTGCATAAATACATTTCTCGGGTTTCTCTAAGCAGGTCGTCATGACCCTGAAGTATAGAAGGCAATTGAACGAATAGGGTATTTTTTTAGTCAAAACGAGTCTGACAGCTCGCAGAGGCTGTGCCGCTCCTCAAAGGGCGGGTGGGCTCATTTGATGATTGTAAAATCAAGCCTAAATTCTATCATGATCAGCGTCTTCGCCTTTTACCAACTATATTGGAGTCGGCTTCCAGTCAAACCAGATGCAGCTGAATATCAGTATTTTACATGAAGAAATTGAAAAGTCTATACTTACTGATGCATAAAATAAAACATTTTTTCTTTCTAAAACAAAGAAAAAAGTCTTAAGCACAGTCTCAACTTAACAATAAGCCTGAATGTATAAGCTCCAAAATTATGAAGCATCTAAATTCAATTAACAGGAGTTTTTCGCGTGATCTCCCTCTAATTCCGACCCAATCGAAAAATGTTGACTCACGATTCACTTGAGATAATATACAGCTGTCGCCATTTTTTTTCCCATAAAATCTCTATAGACTCGATAAATCCTTAGAAACCACTCAAAAAGAAAATCTATTTTAATTCGACCTAATATAAATTTTATGTAATGGTTATTGAATTATATAAAAAATATTCAACCGATCTCCAGTACCGACGTCAGATGGCAGTGTAACCGTATACGTGGCAAAATAATTAAACAATCAAATGAGTCCTCCCACCCTGTGTGGAACAGAAGGGACTGTCAGACTCGTACTGACTAAAATCCACGGTGATCCTTCAGTAGTCCTAAACGTTCCAAGGTTTCTAAGACATTCCCGCGACCCTGACAGGCGGTTGGCCCTCTGCGGGGGCCCGGTCACGTAGCTGACAGCTTTATGAGACGCTTGTGGAAAACGACACGCCGTCGACCCGGACATGGTCCATCTACGGACGGCAAGTCACCCGTTACTCGCCGTCCGCTTGCCCGTAACTTCCTTGGCCATGGGAAAGTATCGCAGATGTCAGGTAGCTAAGAGTTCAGTGCCGTTATCAAAAAATCTGTTTCGAAAGCCAATTTCTGCTTAAAAACAGATTATTATTCGCGATACTTTTAAGTTTAAAAGATAATAATCTTAAGTCCCGGCTAAAAATAACTGACATTAAAATTTAGGTCAAGACGGGTCATTTCTTGAGGTGATTTTGCTGAAACTTGCCAAAAGGTCAACGAGGTTAAAAGATTCTTTTTTACATTTCCCAAAACATAATCAGGAATTTTGTCGCGGGGGAATCTTTTTCATCGTCAATGTGAGCACGTTGAATGCCCATCTTGTAACAAAAGGGACTTGTAACTGAGAATGGCCCTTTAAATGAGGAGCTACGTTTCCGCGTAAATTTTACTTTTGACTGGCCTGTTGGTCTAGTGGTTAGTGACCCTGACTGCTATGCCGAAGGTCGTGGGTTCGATTCCCACCCAGGACAAATGTTTGTGTGATGAGCACGATCATTTGTTCTGTGTCTGGGTGTAATTTATCTATAATACGTATGTATAATAAAGCTCGTTTATCTATAATACGTATGTATTTAGAAATATATAAGTCTGTTTATCTGTTGTCTAGTACCCATAACACAAGCACTGCTTAGCTTGGGACTAGATGGCGTTATGTGATAGTTGTGGAATATTATTATTATTTTGAGACATTTGCAAACAATATCATTTTCCTGGAAAGTGATACTGATACTTTTCTGCCTTATTTTTAGGTTAGAAAATTTATCAAATGAGTCCTCCACCTTGGATTTTGTTTTATTTAGCAATAGGCTTGCGTTTGTCTACTATCTAAGGTCATGGTTATCGATGATGAGGTTGACGGTTGATGGAGTTAGATGTCTTACTTTTGAGCCTATAACCATGCTCTTCATTTAGTTTATTTTTGCGTTCCAGCCATGCCTTTTTAAGAGAATACGAGCGAAAGCTAGAGCGAAAGCTAGAGCAGTGGTGGCCCAGTGGTATCGGTCCCGACTTACGAGTTGTAGGTCGTGGGTTCGCAACCCGCCACCACTGCTCTCAAAACGGTGAAGGAAAACATCGTGAGGAAACCGGCATGTCCTAGAACCAAAAATTCGAAGATATGTGACATCTACCAATCTGCACTGGGCCCGCGTGGTGGATTATGGCCCATACCTTCTCTCAGAGAGAAGGCCTGTGTCCCAGCAGTGGGAACATTATAGGCTGATGATGATGATGAGCGAAAGCGCCCTCGGCAGGATTTTTCTGTTTATTCCTGGTTCTCTCTTTGCTTAATCAACAGATTGATTACAATTTGCTTCTTCTTTTTCTTTGTGTTACTAGCATTATACTGTAGTTTGACTAAGTGTGTGATCTAACATTATCTGCGTTGCTTACTCTCTTACAACCTGAGGCTTATATAAACTCGGGCATTCGGACAGCGAGTAATCATAATAATGAGTAACTAAAGCGCATCGTATTGAAAAGGGCACAGCCTGCCGGGGTCGCGTTACTGTCTTATCAGGTAACCGTGACCCTGGAACGTAAAGGGCTATTGAAAAATTGGCGAGGATTTTAGTCAGTCCGCGTCTGACAGTACCGCCTTGGGCGGGAAAACACATTTGAAGAAAGGAAGAAAAAATAATTTTATCACGAAAAAAAATACTTACATCAAAGTCCTTTTAACCCGTTACTAACCACGAGGTCATAACCCTAAGAAAATATTTCTTTACCAATATATGGGAAAGGTCCCATGTGTCGAATACCCCATGTACTTCACCGTTAACCCTCCAAAGGTTCGGGTTTCGATCAAGTTGCACGAAAAACATTTTTCAAATTAATTGGACTCACTTAGGCCAAGCTTGTTTACGGATGTACGGTCGAAGTTCTGACGGGTTGACGTGTAGATGTTGTCGTGAGATTCGCGGTCGATATTTTAGGGTTGGGTTGAGATATTGGAAGGTTAAGATGGTGACGGTGAAATTTTGAAGTTGAAGTAAATAATTTGAATTGATTAATTTGTTAAATAAAATCATTTATTTCATTTTTATTAAATTTCATTATATCTACGTCTTATTCAAATTAATTCTAAACTACAACAATAAATAAATTACCACTAAATATTTAACAAACAAAAAAAAATACACTAACCTATTGATTAATTAGAATTTCATCGGTAATGTCATTTGTATTTAGGTAGAAAGACCTAATTTTCAATTATTCTTGTTATTAGTTCAAAAGGACTAGTCAATACCAACAATAAATAACATGACTTAATATCACGCCACAAAGGTCTATTTATGAATAAAAGATGTAATTTCAACGTTTTGCGAGTTTTCATAAAAATATCCATAATCCGGACCGCTATTGAAAACTCTTTATAGAAAAAACCAATAACACATTCCCCGATTTGTAAACTAAATGAAAAACTTCAAAATAATAAAAATTGTTCGAAAACATTTTGTTGTTGCTATGAATCGAACCCCTAACGATATTTTATCCATAGATGAATTAAATTCAATAACGCGGACGGAATAGTATGACTATTAGCAAAGTTAAGATTTCAGTAACCAGTACCATTTACATGTCGAGACCCCGCCTCTCAAAGGGCTAAAGCCTGCCGGGGTCGCGGGACTTATACCATCAGTGTGACCCCGGAACATAAAGGGCTATTGAAGGACACCGTAGATTTAGTCAGTACAAGTCAAGTGACAGTCCCTCCCGCCCTGCCCGGGGTGGGAGGCCTCATCTGATGATTTTAGCACGTAAAAAAAAATTGCTTAAATTTTATTTTATTTATTTTTTTACCGCCAAGCAACTTCTTGTTTAAATTAAACAACACGTAATTCACGTTTTATCAAAGGACGAAAAATAACAAACAAAAAAGTAAATATGCCTAGCAAAAACCCGTGATACACAGATAATCTGCTGCCTGTAAGTCGGCTTAGCCAGCCATTGGAACACGCAAAAGTGACATTTATGTGTCAGTGAACGTCCCACGCCATGTTCGTAATAAACGGGCGGCCTGAGGCAGCTGTCTCTCTGCCAGCGATTAGCGAGTAGAGCGAGCAACTAAAAAACGAGGCGAGTGTGAAATTTCGGCAGTGTTGTCGCTGCGCTATCAACGAGTGCGCTATTGCGAGGGGCGATTGCTTGCACCACTCGCTCGGGACAGCATTCCTGCACAAAAATGAATGCCTGAGGCAGCTGTCCCTCTGCACGCGATAAGCGAGCAGAGCGAGCTACGAAATCGAGTAAGCGAGTGTGAAATTACGGAAGTGTTGTCGCTGGCTTTCAACGAGTGTGCTATTGCGAGGGGCGATTGCTTGCACCACTCGCTCGGGACAGCAGTCCTGCACAAAAATGAACGAAACGCCAGGTTTACAAGTTGACAAGTGCACCAAATGCGTCGAACCCTTTCAGACAAGCGTGCGTATTTGAGCGAGTTATTCTTTGTAGCTCTTGTCAATCATTTCATTAGTTTTTCCAACTATTAATATACGCATCGCTTTTATTTACACGGAATATACATCGTATTGTACGTTTCTTGAGCGAGAAAAACCCGATAGTTAGTCTCCACATCGCCGACAGTGGGACAACTGCTTGAAAATATACAGAAATAATATTAGAACGTAGTTCACGAACGATTCCGGGCTTTCTTTTTACTTTATTTGGTTAGACTAAAGTTATGGGACGGAAAATTGTGGGTAAATATGCGGTATGATATTTTTGTTTGCTGCAATTATTTGACTGATTTGTTTACTCCTATTTCTTTTATTTCTTGGCAGTAACAGTATTATATCTAGTTCTATGATTTCTTGTAAATGCATATACGAATGTAAAATAAATAAAAAAGGGGGTAGTGATGGCCTCGCTAAACATATTGTTTTCTGTAATTTAGTATGTAATAAATTGCTCACTGCTCTCAAAACGATGAAGTAAATCACTGCGAGGAAACTGCAAAAAAAAATCGAAATACATGTGTGACATCTACGAGTACCAATTGGCAATGAGCCCGCGTGGTAGATTACAAACCACTCCCTCAGACAGAGGGAAGGCCTGTTCCAGTTGTGGGAACATGATAAGTTGAATATGTTATACTATACTTTCTGACAAGCGCCCTGTATTTACTTCTTCGAATCATTTGTTAATCATTAACAGATTTCCATGAACACAACAATTGAGTCACTAACTTCTTTCAAATTACCTTCAAAATTAACTCACTGACTCAATAATAAACGAAGTACGATAAAATAATTTTATTGACTCCCAAAATTACAAGAAACTCACGACAGTCAAATGAAATATCAAAGTTTGTGATTGATTTATTTGATTTGATCATTCTATTAAAATCAAAACGTTAGAATTCATTTACTTTTCGTCGAACCTTCATTTCATTTGAAGACTCAATTAATTTCTTTGACAAAGTTACAAAGAATGTTTTTTGTATTTTCGTAAATTGTTATTAAAATATACAAATTGGTAAGGCAGGTGGACTTTTTTCTATGCTACTTTTCCGTGGCTTCGCTCGAGTTAATTTTGAATTTGTGACAAGTGGCACCATCATTATTATTATAAGAACGTTATACATAGTTGTTTTCCTCCGGAAACGTATATTTTTTTCAAGCTAACAGATACCTACTCTATGTCAATTTCTGTATACGGATGAGCTGCACAGTGGTTTAGGCGTGAAAAGTTAGCAAACAAACTGACTTTCGCATTAATAATTTTAGCTACGAAAAATACACATTTTGTTAGGTACATTTTCTTTTGTGTTACGATTTTTAAAACATTAATTTCAACCTAATTAGCTGTTAATGTGAACACGAAGTGGTAATAAACCAATATTAATATTAATTAGTGTTTATATTTCAATGTTTGTGGTTTTCATATTAGCATTGAATTTAATAATGATGTTTTCTAACTAAACGACGTTGCCAATTAGAAATTATTCAATATGAAAAACATGAAAATAACAGCTGAAATATTTTGATTTATGAATAAAAATATTTCTGCCTAATACTTTAGACAATCATTTCATTTTCGTGTCAATTCTTTATTCAGTCTTCCATTTATTTAAATATCGAAAATATTACAAAAAAAAATACACGCCGTAAGCACAAAATACCAACACGAAAATTGTTTCCCGGTATTTAAAAGCCATAATCCAAAACACACCAGCCAGTGGAACATTAAAAAACAAACAAAAAAATAATAAACCAAAACATTATCACATCTTAACAAAAGACTCGAATATTTTTTTTAATACCGCGACAGTGGCTCCCCCTCCCCCCGCAAAGTCAATCGTCAAAGTGGTAGAAACGGGGTCAGCAGGCGGCCGCGGAAATAGAGCACTCGTGGCGATGACGACTTGCTACTGATGTCTGGTATCATGATGTCTACGGCAATGGGCATGATTTTTCGGGATTGAAAAAATAGGCTAGTGTTATAATAATATTATACAGGGTGTTTCTTTTAAATGGGCCAAAAGGGAGAAATCCTTATCCATAAGAGATACGAGAAAATTTTCTTAGGAACCTTTAGCTCTTTTTTGATGTTGACATTTTGGCGTTTTCACTTTTTTGGTCAAGTGTGAGTTGTCCCCAAAAATTAGTAAAATTGACCAAATTTTTTTTTAATGCCTTTCGACTCTGTTTCATGTAAGGATCATTTCATTGTATCGGAAGAAAAAAATCGGGACGGCGGAAGTTGGTCAAATTTAGCAAAAAAATTTTTCATACAAATTGTTTGAACGAAAAAATTTCCAATTTTTTTAAAGATGTTTTTTGATTTAGTTTCATGTAAGGATCATTTCATTGTATGGGAAGAAAAACGTCTGGACAATGGAAGTTAGTCAAAAATACAGTAATGTTTCTTCTTACAGCATAAACACGTATTATTTCTTTTCTTTTCTTTTCTTTTCTTTTCTTTTCTTTTCTTTTCTTTTCTTTTCTTTTCTTTTCTTTTCTTTTCTTTTCTTTTCTTTTCTTTTCTTTTCTTTTCTTTTCTTTTCTTTTCTTTTCTTTTCTTTTTCTTTTCTTTTCTTTTCTTTTCTTTTCTTTTCTTTTCTTTTCTTTTCTTTTCTTTTCTTTTCTTTTCTTTTCTTTTCTTTTCTTTTCTTTTCTTTTCTTTTTCTTTTCTTTTCTTTTCTTTTCTTTTCTTTTCTTTCTTTTCTTTTCTTTCTTCTTCGGGTGCCCACTGAAAACCAGCGCTGTGCTGTGGGTCCCTCACAGCACAGCATTATGCTGAGTGGTCACCTTTCTTTTTACAGCCATGGCATGCAGTTGTCAAATTTTGTTTTTTGTTACTTCTTTTTCTTTTATATGTTTAGATTTAGTTTAGTAAGTTGTGTTCTGTCTATTTTTTTTTTCTCTCAAGTTTTTGCATGCAAAGCTGTAAAAAAATAAAATATTTTTTCTTTCTTTCTTCTTTCTTTCATTAGTACTCAGATTTGACCCACTTTTCTTTTGACATTTTTCTTCCCATACAATGAAATGATCCTTACATGAAACTAAATCAAAAAACATCTTTAAAAAAATTGGAAATTTTTTCGTTCAAACAATTTGTATGAAAAATTTTTTTGCTAAATTTGACCAACTTCCGCCGTCCCGATTTTTTTCTTCCGATACAATGAAATGATCCTTACATGAAACAGAGTCGAAAGGCATTAAAAAAAAAATTTGGTCAATTTTACTAATTTTTGGGGACAACTCACACTTGACCAAAAAAGTAAAAACGCCAAAATTGTCAACATCAAAAAAGAGCTAAAGGTTCCTAACAAAGTTTTCCCGTATCTCTTATGGATAAGGATTTCTCCCTTTTGGCCCATTTAAAAGAAACACTGTATATTTCACAACTATCACACAACGCCATCTAGTCGGAGCTTGTGTTACGGGTACTAATCAACTGATAAACATACTTATATATTTCTAACTAATTTATCTATAATATGTATGATATTATAGATAAATTCATAATTTTTCCTGGGTGGGAATCGAACCCACGACCCCCGGCATAGCAGTCAGGGTCACTAACCACTAGAACAACAGGCCTGTCAAAATGTTTACGTTCTATAATTGTGAGACAAGTCTATTATAGTCTATTCCCATCAACGAAACACATAGTCAAACTCCAGGCTCCTACTGAGAAACTAAAAACCGTTATGAATTATTTTTTTACCACGGAATAGTTATATTTTCAAACGCTTGTTTTATTTAAACTAACCAAAAATTAAAACAACAATTTATTCCATTTCCATTTACCAACAACATTTACCACATCTTTGTTCTATTGTAAACACAACGGTAGTCGGATTTTATGCAAGAAAAAACACGAAATGTATTTTTAAAACAGCCAAATCCCGCCAAGGGTCATAATTTTCAGACAAAATGCAACACTATTATGCAACCGCATAATACAGGATAAACCTCACATAGTATTATTGTAGGAATATTTTAACATAAGAGGTAGCAAATCTTGTAAGTCCTGTGTATTTTTGTTGTAGATTAAACTTAGAATCTTTAGATTTATTGTTGCCGTTTTCGTTAGCTTAACATAATCGTGATTGTTATACAGTATACACGTAATAAGAGCTAGTTTATCGAGTTAAATTTCAAATAAACTAAGTACAAAAATAAGTTGTAAAATTGTGTAGGATAAGGTTATTATTTCCATGGCCCATTCCAAAGTGCTACGCACCGTAGCAGTGAATGCTACGAAACAATATATGTAGCAAAGTGCTGTTATAATAATGATGCACTGTTATGGTAGAACAAAATGCTACGCTCCATTGCACTAAGTGCTACGCGTCGTAGCAGCGTGTGCTACGTAATGTAGCAGCGTGTGCTACGCGTCGTAGCAGCGTGTGCTACGCAATGTAGTAGTGAGTGCTACGCAAAGTAGTAGCGAGTCCTACACAACGTAGCAGCGAGTACTACTCGCCGTAGCAGTGAGTGCTACGCATCGTAGCAGTGCGCGCTAAGCCATAAAATTTACTGTAACATTTGCATTATGTTATTTCTTTCTTTTATGTACTAAATGAACTGATAGCGTCACCTGTATAAATATTTGTCAATTATTATTATAATAAAGTTCAAATTATTATTATTATTTTTGCTTTCATTCTTCACAGTAAATTGTGTACATCCAGCCAAGTTAATTTAACCTATATTTATGAAATGTTTCTGGAATTTCACTCAGAAATGATGTTAATATTGACTTCTCACGCACGATTACTAATGTATATTTGATTGATCTCTAATTGAATACGTCGCGCACTAACTTCTTAATAAAGGTAATACGATTGATTCGTATTACAAATAGAGTAGAATTCTGTGAGTTTATTTGTAAAATGACGTCTTATTTTATAAGTAGAGAGGAAATCACTATGGATTAAACTTTTAAAACAGTTTAATTTAAATACAAAGGTTAATTTATTAATTGATAAATTAATAGTAAACTTAGAAATCGAGTCATGTGAAACCCCAATTATTACTGTGGTAAAATCGTCATGAGTCCTCCCACCCAAGGCAGAGCGGGAAGGACTGTCAGAATCGTACTGAATAAAATCCACGTTGTCCTTCGGTAGCCCTTTAAGTACCAAAGTCGCGGTATACGTGTATCCCGCGACAATGTGATACCACATAGACGTAAGGGATGACAAGAAAGTGATATAAAAATTATATTAACATTAAACAAAAATTATACGAACAGACGTCAGCAGATCAACCTACCCTAATCTGTCAAATTCTACCAATCAAACATTCACCTTCCATTGTTGCGATAAGCTTGAATATCTATAAAAGAAATTTGACAGATTTAACCAGAACCAACAGGGGACCAGATCAGCCCCACCCAACAGAAAAAAATGGATATTTCTACACAGAATTCCGACAAACACGTGTTACACGGTAGCTTTCATTAATCCAATACATTTTTGACGTTTCAATCAACGTTATCACTAATGGAATGTCACTTATATCAGCCTCAGGCAAAAATCAAACAAGTTTCTGAACACACAGAGATCTAAATCAGCCAGCCGTCTGAAACAGAACAAATTCCATCATAGGAGATAACAGGCGCGTTTATAATCGAAACAATTTGAATAATTACGTGAATTTCCATATCTGTAGCCTTCGCGAGATTTATGGAAGGTGCGCGGAAAATGTGACGACACAAAGTGTAGTGTTAAGGTGGTGAGCGAGAAATGAGCGGAGCTGAGAGAGCTATTCTTACAATTTTAAGATACACGTAAGACGTTAAATACGTAATGAAGAATTCGACACTGAGCATAGCTGCGACAGCTCAGCTGATAAGCGCCTCTGATGTACTGAATCAGTAGTAGCAAGTTCAAATCCTACTCACAATCGTTTTTTTTCTTTTCACAACAAAAAATTTTATCTATCCTTATAAAACTAAAGAGTTTGTTTGGTTGAAAATATGCTAATCTCACGAACTAGTTTGAATTGAAATAAATGTTTTGTTAGATAGTCTATTAATTTAGAAAGAGCGTACAGTTTTATAACATCACGCTAAAACCAATTGAATCCGAGCAACGAGTATTTCGATAGCTGTGAATAGAAAAGTTGTAAAAGCGTATTCTGATGATTAAACGTTCTGATGATTAAAAGGCGAGAAATCATAGCGAGGTTATTCCAACGGTCGAGTGATAGGGGTAACACCCGTAACAATTACAATAATTATTCTCATTTTTTTTACGTGCTAGAATCATAAGATGAGTCCTCCCCACCCCGGGCATGGAGGGAGGGACTGTTAGACTTGTACTGAATAAAATCCACGGTGTCCTTCAGTAGCCCTTCATGTTCCGGGGTCACGTTGATGGTATAAGTCCCGCGACCATAATAATTATTCTCATAACTACACAGTTATTGCCTGTAGACATTGAAAGAGGAGCAAGAAACGAACGGAGCTAAGAGGCCATACAAATAATTATTAAGTTGATGACTAAAGTTAATCAATCTATATTGGTTCAATATCTGTTTACAATTTAATAAACTCGTTGTTCATGACTAGTTAATTAAAAGATAACATTTCTTCATGATACCTTGAAAGTATATTTAGTAACATTAAAGACACGTTCCTATATTTATAAAGGTTTGGCCACACTAAGGCGATTTCAGTGCGGGATATGCTGACTTTGATTTTAATCAGAATCCCCCTGCATGGGATTCAGGTATAATTATGAGCAGAGTGCCCAGACAAGTGGCAAAAAAAGCTGTGTTGTCTGTAATAGGTTTTCAACTTCATGGATAAGAGTATAAAGTTGAAAATCTGTTAAAAGCTAAAGAGCGTTCTTATCGTTCGCTACTTATTGAGCTTAAAATTAAATGATTTATTTCTTAACATTAAACTTTGTCCATTATTTACAGAAAACAGTAAGCCAACTGTATTTCAATCAGTTCAAATTACGTATAACTGAATTATCAATATGTTACCCGTGTAGTTATTCGATCGAATTCGTTGTGAACGAGCGAACCGGAATCCTACACAAATTGGGTTTATTTGACGCCAAATGTTAGAAATGTTTCAATAATAATTTACTGTGCCTATGTAGACATATTCGTATATGTGAAGTGAATCAAAAATAATAGACTAAAATGGAAATACAACCGGATAATAAGCGGTTTATGCGTAGCAACGAGACATGTTTTCTTGTTTTGAATCAAGTTTGTGTGTACTTAGGGCATAGGCATTTGTAATCATTAAGATATTAAAAAAATATGTTTCATAATTTAGATTTAATAAAAATCAATACGTTGTTTAATAATAATTCTTTAATCAGCCTGTCATTATTTTTTAACATCGTTGTTATTCATCATCTTCATTTCAGCCCATTTGCATTGTCTACTGCTGGACATAGGCCTCTCCCAAGTAGCGTCACAGCGCACGATCTCAGCTTTTGTCATCCAGCCTCTGCCAGTTACGCGCGGTCTCCATTCAAGAAACTTCCCACTCCACCTGTCATAGTAGTAATTGAATTCGTTTAATTATTTTTCTATTAAATCTATTATAACTCCATAAAATCAGTTAATGGTTACCGAAGAGAATAAAAATGAGTTTCTTATTACACGTAACTTTAACATCACGAAGAAAAAAGAATCCGATTTCTGAATTACTAAGAATCAAAATATTATTTTTGTAGTAACACGAATAATCAATCAACAATAAATTATTAACTCCACACAAACTTAATCAAGATAAAGACATCGAACTCTACTCAGCATTAGTGATATTTTCTACACATAAAATAGCTAAACGAGCAAATGTCTGAGTAGACCGCGTGATAAAACTTAGTTCGCGCGTCTTCACATATCGCGATCTGCGATGAAGGCCTAACGTCGCGAACTTGTGAGTTATGGCCGCGGGCTAGCGAGTTTAATTTGAAACGACGACTGATATGGTTACTTACTAGATACAAACTTTCTTACAGCCTTAACAGTTTGTATAGAATTGTTGCTATGGTTCGGTGATACCTGTTACTTGAACATTAAAAACTATGTCAGTTTTAACACTTACACTGGTCAAAATGTACTAAAAATACCTGATTTCTACCGTATTACCTGTTTCTCAGCCCCTAAGGGTCGTACCATAGCGTCAGCACAATGACGCCCCCTCCCCCAACCCCCCCTATAGAAGGCCATAGCCTTGGGTTGCAGGATATACTTATACCGCGACTCCGGTACACAAAGGGCTACGAAGGACAGTCAAGTATGACGGGAAGACTCATTTGATGATTTTACCAGGTAAAAAAAAATAACAAGGGTCATATCATGGTGTTCAATAGCTTACTGATACCTTCTTTCTCCAGTTTCAACTGATAGTTTCAAAGTAGCTCGTTTAAACAAACATTTTCCTGCCCTTATTACTTTACTTAAGTGTCAGTGGATTCAACAAGTTTTCTTCTTTACTTCTGCCCTGTCTTATGGCATGTCATCTCTTTTTCTTTTTATTAACTTCTATTTCTTCCATCTCTTTCTAATCGTCAATGTGTATTTATTGCCAGTACTACTGTCCGTGTTTGCTTTGGTACCAATTAATACTAAAATAAGTGGAAGTCCCGAATACCCGGAAACGCACAGGTGGGACTTTCGCTACTATACTATGCTTTTGTTTCGTCCCAAGGGGAGAAACCGTCTCTCCTCATCAACGTGTGTGATGTAGGTAAGCGTATTTGTATCTTATCAAGTGTTTTGATTAATTTATGACTAACGTTTCTCTGTAAAAGGCTTTTTTTACTTCTTTTTTTCATAAGGCGGGTAGGACCGTACCATAAGCAATACAACAAAGTCTGAATAACACAGCAATGACAACCCGAACTGTTTTATTAGCCATTATTACTATTTTTTTTTTGCGTGGCAAAATCATCAATGTCAGACTTGTACTGACTAAAATCCACGGTGTCCTTCAATAGTACTTTATGTTCCGGGGTCACGTTGATGGAAATAAGTACCGCGAACCCGGCAAGCTTTGGTCTTTGTAGTTTGGGTTGTCATTGCTGCGGTTATTCAGACTGTTGTATTGCTTATTGTACGGTATCTATACTAAATGTACGCGACTGTTCGTCAGTCAGGGAGGCAGTACTGTAATGTAATGCTCAAAGTCGAATCTATAGTATTACATTACACGCGAATGCTCTCGATAAGGGAGCGCCTTAATAGAACCACTATTCATGACAAGGCACTGACCTTACGCTTCTCAATTCCCTTAAACGAACAACCTTTAATCTTCAAATAAGGAAAATTCCGAAATCGAATCACACATGAAACGCCGAAATATTTATTTACGAAGCATACCAAAGGTAATCCAATATAGGAAGGTAGCGGTCAAGGCGACAGACCCCCGGCCACATTTGTCGAAATCAAATTTATTACCGGAGTGTACCGAACCGAACGGTGTCAAAACGTAATCCCTACCGAAGTTTCGGGTCATGCACGTACCGATGGAAATTGGGTAAAATTGTTTTGTTAGTAACTGAAATGTTAAATGGGAGTTTGATCTATTTTTAATAAAGTTTTGAGGTTTTTTAGTTTTATTTTTGTATACATTTTTATAGGTTGTTAAAGTTTATGTTTCACACATGTCTGTTTGAGAGTCTATGGTTCGACATTATGGTTAAACGTCATGATCTCATTCAACAGCAATTAGTGCCTCTTTAAAGAAAAACATAAACAATATCATACAACAAACGTTAGGAAACTTTCTTATTTTGTCTTTAGATTATGTCTCGTCTAAAAATTGTTTTTTTTTTTTAACTACATTTACAAAATCAAAGCTTATAATAACAGTTACTTGACCATTGATATTTACTTCAGTATACTTTCTGAAACATAAAATTATGTATATTTTTAACTAAAAAGGAGGAAAATCCCTCACATAATATTACGACGTATCATGTTCCTGAACTTATCTATTCCCGGCCAATTATTTTGTAATTTTAATTCAAAGTAAATAGCAATTAGAATTCATTTTCCAAGTTAACAAAGTATTTTAATATTAATGTAAAAACTTAATCAAACTTTTATACAATAAAAGCTGAATTATAATATTATGTATAGACTGGGCTGTGTCAGATATGAAATAGGGACGAAAATAAATTAAATAACGGGAGTATTTATAGACCTTATGTAGGCGGCCTTTTTAGTCCAGTAGTTAACAGTACAACTACTAAATTATAGAGTCCCGGGTTACCAGGTGTTAGGTATTTCTGTAGAAGTCTTCTTCTAGATGACGGGCCGAGCTGGACCGAAAACCAAAAAGTAATTTGGTAACGTTGCCCAGTAATATGTATTTATGTAGTAACAGCCACGGAGTATGGGTTTTAGCTCGGTTGATGGCTGTACCTAGATAAGTCCCATATTACACGTGACTTTTTTTTTTCGCGGAAAAGTCAAAAAACCAAAAGAGGGTGACAGTCCCTCCCACCCAGGGCAGGGCGGAAGGGAAAGTCAGACTTGTACTGACTAAAATCCACGGTGTCCTTCAATGGCCTTTTACGTTCCGGGGTCACGCAATTCCATAAGTCCCGCGATCCCGGCATATATTACACGTGACTTAGCGATAATAATTCATTGACCGTGGATGAAATAGTATTAGTTACATTTTTCCAACCTTTCGATGTAGGCGTGATGTTTCACATTAAAGTGAATGGTTGACAATTACCTGAAATTATGATTTTATGAAATTACTTCTAAATTGAAAAAAAAAAATCTAATACCTAAACGTTTTCACAAATATTATTTTTATCTACATCAGTAATTACTCATATGAATATCATTTCAATATTTTTGTGGTATTATTTTTTCAGTACAATAACCTACTAAGTGGAGTTGAAAATCATTTGTACTAAAAGCAAACTTTACATAATAGTTAGTCGCGGGGCTTTCTAGGCAGGTTACCGTGACCAGGGAACGTAAAGTGCTATTGGAAGAATAGAGTCGATTGGTCAGTTAAGCTAAAGCCAGACGAGCATAAAATTGAATTGTGAGTCGCGTAGAAGAATTTTCTATGGAACCGACCGAAATAACGCGACTTAACCACCTCAAAAAAAACGTAGTTACAAAATCTGAACTTTTTTTTTTACTTATTGTGAGGTCAAATTTTGATGATTATAGTTCAATTATAGTTATACCGTGGAACTTGGTACAAACAAAGAGAGGCCTATACCCAGCACTGGGTAAACACAGGCTGTGGATGATGATGATGATGATAGTTCAACAGGAGTACCCTATAAGGGTTATGTTTCTTCCTTCTAAAGTACGGAACCGTAAAAAATGACGAAGTTTTCACTTTCAGAAGCATTTTCATAAAGTTACCAAGTTTCCAGAAATCTAAGGTCTAACCACACCTCCAGTTCCGTATTACCGTACTGTAGTACTTGCTATTGAAATGCAAACTCAATTAACTAGAACATGATATCTTCAAATCGAATGCGGTCCGAACATTCATATGATGCTAATCTCTTGTCCAAACTAATCCTTTGCAAGGCTGTGTGTACATTGATAGGAGGTAGCGGGGCGGTGTGGAGGTACACAAATCATTTCTTTAATCAATATGACAGGCCTGTTGGTCTAGTGGTTAGTGACCCTGACTGCTATGCCGGAGGTCGTGGGTTCGATTCCCATCCAGGACAAATGCTTGTGTGATGAGCACGATCATTTGTTCTGTGTCTGGGTGTAATTTATCTTTATTATGTATGTATTTAGAAATATATAAGTATGTTTATCAGTTGTCTAGTACCCATAACACAAGCTCTGCTTAGCTTGGGACCGGATGGAGTTGTGTGATAGTTGTGGAATATTATTATTATTAATCAAAATAAAAAATATAGGGAAAGTAGAGAAAATTGAAACGCATGAGTTAAAGTATTTCTATCTGACAAAAAATGACAACATTTTAATCATTTTTGCGATGGAAAAAAGATTGAATGCTTTGTTATATTTGGTATTCCCGTGGAGTAATTACTGAACTTCACGCAATTAAAGCATTAATGTTTTGGGGCGTAAAATCATCAAGTGAGTCCTCCCACCCTGAGTGTAACGGAAGGGACTATCAGACTTTCTTCTTCCGTACCTTACGTATCGCGTAACTTCAAAGGTCTTTTATATTCCAGGGATTCGCAGTAACCAGTTTAGACAGTCCCACAAAGCAATACAACACGTTTTTTTGCAGTTTTGACGGCTCTTCTAGCTGTAGGTACGTCGTTGTCATCACGTGGAGCAGAAAAATAAGTAAAAAATGTGTATAAAATTTCATAATTTAAGTACTAGTCAAAGAACAGAACATTTCAAAACTTCACTAAACCACTGCCGTTCATCCCCGCTACCCGCTCCGCTACTCTAAGCAACTAACCTTATACAAGTAGAAGTAGAAATGTTATTCCCCACATCGGTCCGCACCATACGGGTCCTAAATGAAAAGATTAAGGAGTCCAACATCCTTGTTTGAATTCTAAAATGATTAAAACACGTTTTGCTTGGAGGGTAGTTAAAAGGAGGGATTAAATAGGCTCTGTGTTATGTGATATGGGTAGAATGAATGAATATATTTTGTACTGGGTAAACGGTTTGAAATTGGAATATAGTGACGTGGAATGTTAATAATTCAATGCAACAAAAATAAAAATCTAGTCACCCAAAATTATTAAGCGTCTTATCCCGGGCATGCAGGCGGCGAGTGATGGGCAACTCGCAGTCCGACCATGGACCATGCCCGGGTCGACGGCGCGTTGTATACCACGCGCGCCTCAAAAACTGTCAGCACGATGATGGACCACCCATTAGAGCGCCACAGCCTGCCGGGGTCGTGGGACAAACGAATACCGTGACCCGGAAACGTAAAGGGCAACGTATTGAAGGACATCGTGGATTTTAGCCAGTACCTGTCTAATAGTCCCTCCCACCCTGCCTTTGGTGGGAGGACTCATTTGATGATTTTAAGACGCTAAAAAAAATGTCTTCTCTAGTAGTATGCGCTACTACTGGTCATTAATTCAGATTCTCAAGTCAGGTAAAGTGTCAGAGGCATATCTCGAGAGTCCATCGCGGCCCTGAAATGCAAGAGGAAACTGAAGGAACAGGGTAGGTATAAGTTTTACGACTTTATAACTCCCTTCCACTCGATAGAGCGGAACGAGTCATTTTATAATTTCCTACTTCCAAATAAGCTAAGCAAAGTGTTGACTTTTTCTTTCATGAATCATAGGTAGCTAAAGAAGACTAAGAGCAGTGATGGCCCAGTGGTATCGGCCCCGACTTAAGAGTTGTAGGTCGTGGGTTCGAACCCAGCCTGGCGCATTACTTTGTGTAATTTCTTTCATCACCACTGCTCTCAAAACGTTGAAGGAAAACATCGTGAGGAAACCGGCATGTCCTAGAACCATCAAATTCTAAGACATGTGACATCTGCCAACCCGCACTGGGCCCGCGTGGAGGATTATGGCCCACTCCCTCTCACAAGAGAGGAGGCCTGTGTCCCAGCAGTGGGAACGTATTAGGCTGATGATGATGAAAGAAGACTAAAATCTTGTAGGTATCCAATCCGAAATCTCAAATAAATTCCAGCTACTTAACTAATCAATAAAAGTATAAAGCCCACTTAATACAAGGTTAGACCAGATTACCCTTATAGAAGATCCACCCATTTGTTCTCAAGAAAATGAGAGTCGGAGCAGGGAGCTGCAGTAACACAGTGATTGTCGAATAAATTGTGCCTGAGGGAGTACGGAGGCGCCAATTATCTGAGATTAAACGTTACGAAAGCCTTCGAAAGGGCCCAGAAATGAAAATGTGTGAAAATATTTTAATCAAACGCATTGTAGCATAATTGGGCAAATTGTTCTGAATTACTGAACGTTTTTGTGAAAAAATTAAGAGGGTTATAAAACTGGCTCTTGAAAAAATATTGCTAGGTTGTACCTATATAAAAAGTTGTTGTAACCAAGTCTACCCGGGGTCGCGGGACTGTCTCATTATGTGACCCTGGAACGTAAAGGTCTATTGAAAGAACACCGTAAATAGTCAGTACGAGTCTGACAATCTAGATAGTACTTAACTTGATAAAATCATGCTCTTAGGGAGTCCTCTCTAGGGAGGACCCATTAACAAAACAAAAAAGCCCATGTCTACCTGTGTAACTTTGATTTTCATACAAGGTCTACGTCCGATGGGATTTAAAAATGACTGCATTTCATACAATTTTTGACGTCATAAAAACGTGAACACTCGTGATAATCTGTGATCCACCACGTGACGGCTAGAGATACATTTTAATAATAAAAACTAGTAAAAATCATAAGAGGCAATACCTAAAGCAATTACAAATACATTCACTGACAGCTTAGACAAATAAAAACAATAAAAATATATGTAATTAATAATTCTATCTCCGCTTCTAGACTTAGGCTCACATCTTGACGTGGTTACTATTCCATAAACCAAACAAACCACATAACTATGCAATATTCCATCTCGATACAAAGTAAATATCAGTAGACTAAATACAAATATTAATTTCAATAGAGGATTAATATATAACGTGGTATAGGAGAGAAACTATTAAATGGCATGTCAAAGGCCCAAGTTATCATAACCAGTGTAGATCTCCTCATACAAATATATTAATTGCCATTTGGGTAAATAATTTAATTTCATAATTCACGAGAACATTTATTTAAGCAACTTTCCTTTCTAACTTTACATAGCTAATTCTCTCTTTTGTCTTGTCATTATGTGTATGTTTTCTCATTTTCTCTCTTTTCTCCCAACCATGGTTAGGTCAGCGGCAATTTTAAGGATGAAGCCAAACGAGAGTCATTTTTGAGTCGAAAGTCGCAGAGTTTTGGTGGCTTTCATAGAAAATTTTGCGTCACGTCTTTTGTTTTGTATGAAAGCGACCGAAATTCTGCGACTCACGACTCAAAAATTACGATCGTTTGGCCTCAAAAACAGAGATCTGGAAAACAGTATCAAACTATTAACTTGAATGGAGACCATGCACCAACGTCCACTTCCAAGGTGGACAGCCGATTTGATGAAGGCCACAGGATCGCGCTGAATACAACCCGCTTCCAACCGGTCTAATTGGTAATATAATGGGTAAGGCCTTGGTTGGTATTATGATGATGATGATGAATAGGAGCGACTGTCCATCTAACTTCGCCAACTTACGATAGTCACTCGATTTCACTAAGTACATCATCATAATTAAAAAGTCAATCCTTTATCACATGGCTTTATGCTAAGAGGGAAGGATAGGAGGAGGGCCATGTCGCTACAACGTTGTGGTGGTGGCCAAAAAAAAAACGTCGGGCCAGCGATACGAACAAGACGCATTATTGAAATCAGAGATTTTGATTATTCGTTTCACAAAGCTCTATTAGGTACTCAAAACTTTGAGTTAGAACATCGTCAAACTGCTAGTGGATTTTTCAATATGCTCAACAAATAACAACAGATTCAAAAATATACCTGACCCAATTTCTTTGTCACCAAAATCAGTTCACAATTTCGTCACCCAAAGTTGTCACTTTTAAGGTTTCGCTACAATCACGACACAAGCGTTATTACACTGAAAACCCACACACAAAAGGAAATATTCAATGGAATGTTACTAATATTCGCACCAAAGGTATTCAGAACTAGGTTATATATTATGTTCATGGTTTTGAAACATGGTTATTGTTCTTGCAATCAATGAAAACCTGATTGTAATACAGAATCTACATTAATATTAAAAAGAGGAAAGAATTGATTATTTGCTGGCTAACTCAAGGTCTGTTCTGTCTCAAGGTATGACAGACATCGGTCGCCTGTTATTAGGAGTCTAGTAATTTATCGTCGTTGCATCCGACAGTATTGAACCGATTTAAAAAATTCTTTTACTAGTGAAACATGCTTTGGTCCTCAGTGATACAGCCAATAAGGGGGGGGGAGGGGGGGGGTTGGGTAGACTAAGACGACGAAACAAAAGCTAGTTTGTTTTAGTAAGAGAGTAACAAGCATCTATCTTTAATGTAGGTATGTGGATAGTGGTAGAGGTGTAAATAACGGAGGGTACCCGAGGAGGGAAGTGCATGTCAAATTTAATTTACAGAACCTTTCTTGAACTTGTGTGTGTTTTATAATGAAAAGCAAATAGAAATTATCATAATATTATGTAGTTGGCAAGATGGAAGTAGGAGGCGCTGTTATTGCCGCTTAACGTATATACCCTTATAAGTTGTCGCATTTATAATAGTAGTTCATTAAAATATAATAAGACATCAAAATGCAAATATTCAAAGTAAGGTCTAAAGTACACGGAATATAGAAACACTACAGAGTATGCAAGCAATGGAACGTGCTATTAATACATTTCACGAAGCAGACACTATATTGTTTATCATTATTTATTTATTATACGTGTTACTAACGTATAATATGAAGTTATATAAGGTGAAAGTAATGTCCTTTTGTGTGTATTGTTATATCTTCAAATTGATACAGTTCGAACAGATGTGGGTAGGATCTTTTTATAGATTTTTTTGTGTTATTATTAGGTGAAGTCTGAGAGCAAGTGGCAATTGCTTTCAATCTTTCTCTTTAATGGCTTTCGGTAAGTGTTCTTTTTCTTTTTTGAAAAGATGAGGACATGAAAATATAAGTATTCTCTTATGGTTAGGTCATGTTGATAAGATTAGGGTAAGGAAAGGCTAGTATATAAAAGGCAGATGTGAATAATTAAACAATGCATGGCAAGACTAATGAAGGACAATAATACGTAGTACACTCATGAAACAGGTATATCAAGAAAATCAGCTATGTCCAGATGTACGAAAATGGAGTTCATAAAAAGAAGGTTTCTGAAGTTTTTGTCTACTTCAAATGGTACAAAGGTTTGGCTTTAAGTATATTGTCCCACTGTTGGGCAAAGGTCTCCCCAATAACCTTCCACTCTTCCCTTTGTGCGGCTTTCTCCAGCCAATCTCTCATGAATGCGTCTAGATTCTAGTTCTAGGCCTGCCTCGGCAACGAAGTCCATGCGGCGCCCATTGCGTAATGACTCTGGCCCAGTGATCCCTATGCATTCTATACAGTATACACTATACGTTTAGTACGAAAAAAAGACACCCGATTCCTGGACTAGCATTGAAATAAAAGTCTAGACAGAAATAAATTATTATTGTGACCTAAATCTGAATAGATACGAGGACTAGTGATGACAGATGTCTCGATATAGCAGGTTTTGTCATCGATTTCGAGATTCCCGCACGTTGGAAGCACTTACCTCCAACCTTAATCTGATTTGTTCGATTTAGATAATAGTCTCTCACCTAGAAATAGATTTAAGTATTTTTGGGCCAGTTCCAAACATTTTCTTGAAACGTTATAGAAACAATATTTTATCTAATTTTCTGTTATTTTACGAGAATTAGCAATAACCAAATAATTGTGGCCAGTAAGTTTCTGTGGTAGACGTTTACCAACTGAAAGTGAGCTAAAAAGCCCATTTTTCACCACCAACACGATACTAAATCCCAGCGTAAGACCATAAAGCCTCTCTTTTCCCACTAGTCCAAAAATTAGCGATATTGTAACTGGCAGCACTACTAAGCGCCTAACGTTATGCTCGCCGATCTTGGCCGGACGCCAACGAAAGCTCGTAGGCTTTTTCGAACATCGAATGTGTTCTAAATTCGAAACCCACTATCGTAGAAACGTTCGATATCTAAACTCGTAAAAACAAGAAAAAAAATGTTAACCGTTTAGTTTAGGCGGCCATATTGGAAAATTGGCTTACCTACGCAATAAAAGTTATTTTGTGGATTACTTTGGGTTCTCGTTAAACTGGGAGTAAGTGTAATAAGCTATAAAATGAGCTTTTTATTTCGCGTATTATTGCTGGATACTTACTTAGTTGATATGTTATTGGTACATCGGGAATTAATAATGTTCACAGTACCAATTGAATGTTTCTCTTCGTTTTCCGCTCCATATTTGTTCATACAATTTCATTTTCCAGAAATCTTTGTAAAGTTATTATAATTTATTTACTGTTGTAGTGTACTACTGCCAGTATTTTAAAAGCGATTCAATAAACTGCTTAATTTAACAAACAAGCCGTAAGCGTTATTTCATAACATCATTGGCTTCACCGTTCTCCTAAATTGCTTTAACCTCGTTCAAAGGAAAAACATCAAGACACTTAATATACGAGAATATATTTTTCTTTTGCCCTTTTTTCTTGATTCCGTACACTGAGCGGGATCAACTTTATATTACTCCTGAACTTTACCATAACTTTGTCTAGTTTTCATTGTCTTGCGGACGCTTGCGAAGCCTTTGGAATGGTTTTTTAATTATGTTAATCAAAGTTTCTCGGAAATACGAAAAAATATTTTGGTTTATGAAGTCACTAAGAATGAATTAAACGACACCAGTATTCCTGGAATAAGTAAAACAAAAATCTTCTGCTAAAATGTTTTGTACGTGGACTTCAATTACTAGGAAACATATTATAAATATTTTTCTAAAAATAATCGCAAAATAAGCGATAATATTTTGTGAATGGAATAAAGGTCAATATTTTTAATATAGGTTCGTCTATTTTTGTGTTTGGTACTCGTGGGCGGAGGAATGGCACGAATTTTGATAAGTATTTAGGCTCGTATTGCGTTCTTCTGCTATCAAATTCGCTGATTTCCGATTATTATTAAAATCAAATCTGTACATCAAGAATAGCTCTCACTCAATGTGATCTAATACAACTAAATACACTACACGTAGGGAATGCGGATCAGACCTTCATAACCCAGTTTCTAGATAGTACGATACCTCAAAACATTTGAATATAGGCATAAAAATAATAGTGTAGCTTATATGGTAAAGTTGTTGTGTAACGTACTGTACGTTACACAACAAACGCTATCTTAGGTGGTGATTTTAATCATCTAGGGTGTCATGACTGTCGTGTCACAGTCATGTCTTCCAAAATTTGGTTCTAGGACACGCCGGTTTAATCTAAATGTTTTCCTTCACCGTTTTGAACGCGGTGATGATGAAGTCACACAAAGTAATGGTTAGGGAATATAAAATTAGAATGCTAGAATAGTAAATTAGATTTTTAATGTGAAGTACAGTTCGTTACAGAATAAAGACTATACATCTTAGGTGGTGATTTGGACCATCTATGGTGTCATCACTGTCGTGTCACAGTCATGTCTTCCAAAATTTGGTTCTATGACACCCGGCATTTTCGCAAGATGTTTTTTTTTGTTTTCACCATTTTGAGAACAGTTATGATGATAAAAATCACTCAAAGTAAAGTCCTGGCTAGGTAATATAATATAAGTAAAGGATAATGGTTTAAAAGCGTGTTAGTCATGCTAGGCCGATGACTTAACATGACATGAATATAATAAATGCGAATTTAGATGTTTAGATGGCTGGATGTATGTTTGTTCCTCAATCACGTCAGAATGACTTAACGAATCTGGATGACATCTGTTACAGAGATAGGTTACCTTTGGTCGGAAATAACATATAGAGAAATATACGTAGGATATTTTTTTTTACAATTTACAAGCAGGTGAAGCCGCTAGCAGCAGTTAGTATTTCAATTTTAATTACATTGAGCAGATCATTGAAAATCATTCACCATACACATTAGGCAGAACATCAAACTAAATACCTATGAATGGAAACAAATCCATCCAATAAAATTAATGAAACCTTTTCAATTTTGCACTCACTGAATCTTTAATCAAAACTAATTTGTATTTCAAATAAATTAAGAGTTATTTTCAAAGTGAACTTAATGACTTTCCAAGCCACAGAGCTTTAATTTGAAATCATAGACAAATTATAGCTATAGACGAGACACGGGTACATAGAGTTTTATATTTTTAGGACGTCAATAATGACATAGGTACCTACGCCTTTTGTTTTTTTTTATAAATAGATAAAAAAGGTACTTATGTACTTAATGTAACTCAATAACACTTAAGAGTTTTTTTTATTATTTGAACGTCTTAATCTCAGGTACTATCAGTATTCTTATTTGCATTTGACTGCTATGACCCTAGGCAGTCTTAGGGCACTTACTGTTTGGTCTCAATTAGATTTTTTTTTTTACCGTGGTAAAATCATCAACTGAGTCCTCCCACTCCGGCAGGCTTTGACCCTCTGTGAGGGGGCTCCGTCATTTTGCTGACAGCTCTTTGAGGCGCGCGTGGAACACGACGCGCCGTCGACCCGGGCATGGTCCATGGTCGGACAGCGAGTTGCCCTTTACTCGCTGTTCGCATGCCCGCGCCTACGGTGGCCGGAGATCGTCTGCCGACGTCCGACGCCGTGGGCGTATACCACTGCGGTTGGGGCGGAGGGAGGTCGCTGTCCTCTCTCTCTCGCGGTCCGCCACCTCGTCTCAATTAGACTGGGACACAAAATGGCTGTCATAATCTGTCTGGTAAAATTTCTTGGCTTTTCATAAATATAATTAATTGGTTATGTTCCGAAAAAATAGTTCTGGTTATGGATTCGGCCGCTAAACTGCAATATAATCTAAGTACTCATGTTTACCATGCCATAAAATATTGAAGACATCTAATCCATACAATACTCTACCTACGGTAGGAATAATTATGGGTTATAATGTCAATAGCTATTTACATTTCAATCAAGTAATGACACTTGAAAAAAAAGTAGGTTAAGAACCGCATAATACAACCGTTATTAAAAGGAAAGGCTAAGGGTTGCTACACACATAAGCGGGCGGCATTCCCGATTCGGGAGTATTTTTCGAACTACATAAAAAGCCGACATGAAGTAAATAGTGCACTTTTCAATCGGCTTGTTTCAATTGGCTTGTATCAATCGGGTAGTTTATTGGAACCATTGGTCATTTCAAAACGTACGATGGTTCCAACAAATTTCTGGATGGCACTATTCGCACAGCAGTAGTTACAGCGGTGCGAATGACCCAAGATATGTTTTGTTTGTGTCGATTCAACTACGGGGTGAAAAAATCCAAAGCATTTTTTACAATTCACACTGCGATATGAATCGCTCGCAACCCGAAACGACTAAATTCAGGTTTATTGGGGTTGCAATATTCGATTTGGTAGTTTCTAAAGAACAAAATGTACAGTAATGCCAAGCCGAGCAATATGTACCGCAGCCGAGCAGTTTCTGATTCCCATAATTTATCTGCATTTATTCCTTTTTACTGTCCGGCTGTGCCGAATGGTGCCGTGCCAGACCGCTATAGTGTATAGCAACCCTAATCAAAGGTAATTTTTGTCTCTATAGTTTACATATTTATGTGGCAATTCAAGTAAACGTTTCAGGTTGTTTAATCGAATGTTTCTAAATTATTGTATGACTTTGAAAGGTTAAGCTTTTCTATGATGGCATTATTTTTACTTCGTACCCAGTAATATCGTACTATTATATTGTCAAAATAGCCACATTAGTACGGCATAGTATTAACATTGAAATGACTTTTGTACAGCCGAATACGAGTTTGCTGTGTTGGGCAATAAGCAAGTAACTAGTGGTTTTAGGTGTTGGTGGACACCACTTCACAACGGTCTACACCGTGTAACAGCAACAATAGAAAGAAAGAAAGAAAAAAAATAGGTATCTGTTACCTTTTTTTCGAAAATTCATCAAAAGATTCTTCCTACCCATGGCGGGACGGGAGTGACTGTCGGACTGACTAAAATCCACGGTGACCTTAAACAGCCTTTTGTGTTCCAGGGTAACGGTTACCTGACAACACAATCCCCGACCCCGGCAAGCTTTGGCCATTAGCTTCCTGTAACCTGCGGTGGTGGCTGAGTGATTCTACTGGCTGTGACGGTGGCCGGCCTCACCAAAGCTGTCTGGCTAGCGACCACCATGCTGTCAGAGTCCGACGCCAAATAAAGTTCCGTCAGTGCGCAGGAGTCCGCTCTATCTCAGGTATCATCCTTCAAAATCCATTTTAGTTTTTTTTTTATTATTAAAATTAAAACTTATAATTATACCATAATTTGTCCCTCCTCAACGGCTATCCAACCCTTTTTCCCACAATTCTATTACAATACAAACAACACTTCTTCTAAATCAGTCCAAGTGGTACAGCACGCCTAATTCGCGACATGTCCCGGCCACGCCAAGTGCTCTCCAAGCGACCTGACTTGGCCTGGCTTGGCCTAGCTTGGCCTTGGCACGATGCATATAGCACAATGACAATGGAACCTTGACATAACCTTGTCTTTCGTTATTTGAATAAATAGAAACGGGATGTTTCGTTATGTTTTGTTTTGAGGAGTGTTTTGGCATAGCACGATCAGCCTATAATGTTTCTTCTACTGCGACACGGACCTCCTTTCTTTGACTGAGAGGGAGTGGGCTGTAGGCGACCACGCGGGGTCAGTATGGGTTGGTAGATCACACAGGTATTTTTTTTAAAGACATTCATGTTGCAAAAAAAATAGAACCGGCTTCTAGCCAATGTTTGTTGTGTGATTACGTAAACAATGATTATCAGCAGTCCTTTTGAATTTGCTGGTATTTATTGAATAGTTCCATATGTTTCTGAAACTGAAAAAAAATATTTCGAATAAAAAGTTTTTTTTCCAATCGATGACGTAGTCAGGTCCAAATTAATGAAAATACAAACATCTGAATTGACAACCTCCTCTTTATTGAAGTCGTTTACAGTTTTCCTCAGAACATGATGAATTTAAAGTAGTAATCAGTCTATGCAGAAATAATGTCAAACAAACACTAACAATTTAACAGGACATAAAACATACTCGACTAAGCCAATCAAAAACTTGCTAGTACATAATTAAAGCAGCAATAAAATCCTTAAAACAGGATTTTAGTTCACCTAAAGACATAATTATCTAACGCCACCCGTATAAATATTTATCCGTAGGTTCAGATCAATAGCTGAACTATTTCATCGCTTCTACTTCGTTTTGAATATAATTTTTAAGCCCCGGGTGTTGAGCTTAAATTAAAATTTAATAAGAAATGTTTGCTACAATTCACCTTTTATAAAACCACCATAATTGATAAACAACCTAAACAGTTAAAAAAATCGCCACCAGAAAATGTATTATTGCATCCTATTCGGGAATAGCCTTATAAGAACAGAGCTTCAAAATAACAAAGACCGCTTCAACTTGACTTTTCGGCGAAAACAAGATTGTTGCTATGTTCAAGCCACAATAGATTACTCTATAGAAACCCAAAATATCGAAACAATAAGGAGATACCTAAAAACAACGACAGAGTACCGACCTTTACTCCGAACGGATCAAGTTCATTATATTCAAAAACAGGAACATAATAAAACCTGTTCGTGATAGAACAAGCCATGATCGATGTACAAAGTTCAGTTCGCGTTTGTGGACACGTTGACAGCTCCATCAATCACATAGTCGTTGCCTACATAATTGAATGTCGGCAATTTTTCGCGAGCATTTGTTAAAGAATTATGGATGGCAAATAGGTAGGGAATCTTCGGAAACAATTTTCTTACGGGCATCTCAGACGCTTCATTTGTCCCCTAAAAAAACGACGAAACATTAAAAAAACATTTGATACCGTCGAGATAGATTTCGTTTCTTAGAAAGTATTCGTCGCAAAATTGGGGTCCATTTCGGGAGGTAAAATTTGAGAACGGATAACATAATTAACGGTAAGAGATGAGACGGTAAGACCAAATCAGATTTTTTTTACTTTCCGTAAAAAAAATCTGTGAAGCTTTTGATTTGGCAAGTACTCCACTAGAAATGAAAGGCCCAAAAGCTTAACGAACTTTTGACGTACTGCTTTATTATCCCTATCACTTTATATCAAGAGATCTATGTAAACAACAAGAGAATTAAGGACATTAAGGCCCTCGGTAATTAAGGCACTATATCGCTAACGTCGTGGCTAACATCATTAGTTACAGTACTCAAGCTCAAATATTAATCTGTCAGGGACTTGATGTAGAGTGTTCATTACCACAATTTTAAATAGGCCGCTAATCACTTGTTAATCATCAGTTTTTAATTAAAATAAAATCCTCAGGTCACGTATGTCTTTTTGTCCAATGACGACAAAATCTTCCGAACAGATTTTCATAAGTTCTAATATGCGAAATAATTCAAGAGAAAGGTTCAGACTAGTTGATACTAAATTAATTATGAAAATAGTCGAAAAACGTATACCCTCAGGAATTAACTCTACTTCTGCAGAGCTGGAAACTTACAATTTAATATTATTGTATATTCAAAGACATTTGAAAATAAACTAATAAGATTTGTTAACTAGAACACTGAATTTGTCATAGGAAATAAGATATTTAAAATAACATTTTGTAATTTAATGTATTCAGATAACATTCCATGCAAGTCTATTCAGTAAAAAGCTCTCCACAAAAACTTTAAAACCAGATGCTTCCGTTAGCTGGAGTCTGGCTATTGGCATAAGCCCAAAAAATATGATTTTAGATGTGCCAGAGATAGGCTAATGATACCAGACGATCTTATCTATTAATGCAGATTCCGCCAAACACAGCTGCATTTTTATCCTAAATGTAGCAGACTTTTTACCTAATTATTATTTTATCATCTAGTCCACGAGTCATAGGTGAGACCTGAGGCAACAGCGCCGACTTACAAGGATACATCGTGGACCAGCTGGTGGAGCCCAGAACTTGAAAAACTGCGTCGCAAGGTAAGAAAGCTATTCAATAGAGCTAAAAACACCCGACAGGAAAACGATAGGGACAAATTTAAAGAAGCCCAACATCAATACAAGAAGCAAATCCGTCTCAGGAAAAGCGAATGCTGGAAACGCTTCTGCTCGAACATAGAATCCAACAGCCATGCCACCAGAATAAAAAACATTCTGATTAGCGAACCTGAGCGCAACATCGGTTCTTTAAAAAAACCGGATGGCATGTTTACCAAGTCGGATGCTGAGACATGCGAACTGCTGCTCCAGACTCACTTTCCAGGATGTGTTATTACCTCCTCAGGGAGCTGGGAAGCTGAGACCAGCAATTCAGCATCCAACACCGACTGGCACCAAGCCCAAAGAATCGTCACACATGATAAGGTGAAATGGGCAATCAACAGCTTCCTCCCATACAAATCAGTGGGCCTGGATGGTCTCTTTCCAGGACTACTGAAATGGAGCGATGACCGTCTGGTGGTGCATCTCGTGAACCTGTTCAGGGCATGCATTGCTTACGGGTACACTCCCCTCAAGTGGAGAGAAGTCAAAGTCGTATTCATTCCGAAGCCCGGCAAAAGCGACTACACGCAGCCGAAGTCCTTCAGGCCAATCAGCCTCACATCCTTCCTACTTAAAACCCTCGAAAGGCTCTGTGAAAGGGACATTCGAACGCATGCTCTTTTGTGTAAACCACTCAACGCTAATCAACATGCCTACAGTATGGGCAAATCAACAGAGTCCGCCCTACATAGCGTCGTATCACGAATTGAGAACGGACTATCATCTAAACAATCAACCTTAGGCGTCTTTATAGACGTTGAAGGCGCCTTTGACAAAACTACCTTTAACAGCATAAGCCGAGCCCTATCCAGGCATGGGGTCGAACCCACGACTGCCGGGTGGATAGACAACATGCTAAGACAAAGGGCTATTCAATTCACCGTAAATACCACGACCAGAGGGGTGGTAGCTAAAGGCTGCCCGCAAGGAGGTGTTCTCTCCCCCCTCCTATGGAACATCGTGGTCAATGAGCTGATCTGCAGACTCACCGACCATGGGTATTACACGGTGGGCTATGCAGACGATCTAGCCATTCTCATAACGGGACCTTTTGAGAATGTACTGTGCAACCTGGCAAAGCAGGCTCTGAAGATCGTCGAACAATGGTGCTTGAAGCACGAACTATCAGTGAACCCGTCAAAAACGGAACTTATCATGTTCACCCATAAACGCAATCTTGGCAGTTTACAACTTCCTAAACTGTTTGGCACCGAGCTGTCCCTAACAAATGAGATCAAATATCTGGGTATCATCATTGACAGCAAACTGTTATGGAACAAACACTTGGACCACAAGATTAACAAAGCAAGCATAACATTTTGGCAATGCAGAAGACTTCTGGGGAAATCCTGGGGCCTTTCGCCGAAAATAACACTATGGCTATATAAGAGCGTAATTAGACCAATAATCACCTACGGAGCGGTAGTTTGGTGGCCCAGAACTGAACTCATAACCACCCGTAAAAAACTACAGACATTCCAGAGGTTGGCCTGTTCAGCCACCACAGGATGTATGAGAACAACACCCACCAATGCCCTGGAGATAATGCTTGGCCTACCGCCACTGGACCACAAGATTAACAAAGCAAGCATAACATTTTGGCAATGCAGAAGACTTCTGGGGAAATCCTGGGGCCTTTCGCCGAAAATAACACTATGGCTATATAAGAGCGTAATTAGACCAATAATCACCTACGGAGCGGTAGTTTGGTGGCCCAGAACTGAACTCATAACCACCCGTAAAAAACTACAGACATTCCAGAGGTTGGCCTGCTCAGCCACCACAGGATGTATGAGAACAACACCCACCAATGCCCTGGAGATAATGCTTGGCCTACCGCCACTGGATCTCTTTATTAAACAGGAAGCCAGTATGGCGGCAATCAGGCTGAAACACTCCGGCATGTGGAAAAACCAAAGGGGCAATCACACCATAATATGAGAAAGGGCGTTAAACGATGTACCATACATTGAAGCGCCCTGTGACAGAATCCCCAAAACTCACGTGTTCGATAAACTCTATCGGATTCAACTAACGGAGACCGAGCGAGATCAATCCGGAGCCAACGAAGTCCGTATTTACACGGACGGCTCTAAAACCAAAACCGGCACAGGAGCCGGTGTATTCTCAATGGATCTCAACATCAAAATATCCTTACCGCTAGAGGAACATAGCTCCATATTCCAATGTGAATGTGTAGCAATCACCCAAGCTGCCATCGCAGTCAAGGAGAGGAACATCTCCAACTACGGAATCAGAATTCTCTGAATAGTATGGCTGTACTTACGGCGCTGAACGGCAACATCATGTCGTCCAGCCTAATTTACGAATGTCACTTAGCATTGCAAAAAATATCGGACCGCAACAAGGTCATTTTGCAATGGATCAAAGGACATAGTGGATCATTGGGTAACGATGCGGCAGACGAACTTGCAAGGAGAGGCTCGGATGTGGATGTCGCCGGCCCCACACCCTTTTTGCCAATCCCATCCGGTCAACTTAGGACCTGGGTACGCCTGCAAACCCAAACAAAACATAATGCCAGATGGGCATCCACAACCGACTGCAGACAGTCTAAAGAGGCGGTACAGTCACGAGCACTAATATATATACATTGGTCACGTTTTCTAAAATATCTTAACTTATACTTTTCAAAAAATATGTGTACAACATGGTTTTCTAAATAACCTAACCATCAAACTGTGGCAAAACTGGGTATACATTGGTTTCACAGTAATATAAACGAAGCAAAATCAGAAAAAAGTATACATTTCTAATGTTATTATTAACTATCCATGACAATTTCTATAACATATATACAAGTAAAACAAATTGTATACGTGTTATAGAAATTGTCATGGAAACATTATAATGATAATGGAAGTGTATACCTATTTTTTCCTGTTTTTGTTAATAAGTTTATTACAGCAATGATAAGAGTTTTATAAATAAGTAGGTAGGGGCTGGTTATTACTGCAATAAATCAAGGACTTACGAAAGAGTTGTAATTCATTACCAAAAGTAATGATTATTATTATTAGTAAAGCCTATTAAATATACTTAATAGTTATGCATAGTTTTTTTTTTACTTTACCCCGCAATTAGTCCTGTATGGTGGGTGCGTTTACAAACAAAGAAACTCACATGACACGAACACCCAGACCCGTAACAACTAATTGCAGATCATACAAATATCTGTTCCGTGCGGGAATCGAACCCGCGACACTCGGCGCAGCAGTCCAATTGCTCAGCCACTGCACCATACGTGTCGACGCATTATTCAAATATATCGTGATTAACGGACACCCGCTTAAGGCTTAAGGTTTATTGTATTCATCATTATGAACAATTTTGGGCTCTCAACTGTTTCATAATTTTTTATTAAATAATTATTATTTTTCTTTTCTTTTTATTATTAATTTTCGCGATTTCAGGTCCCATAGTAAAAGAAAAATTAATCATACTTATTTATGAGTACAATAACCTCTTAAGAGGGTGTGCGATAATTTTATCCACTTTTCGTAGAATCACCCAATAGCACAATAGATCCGCGAGAGAGAGAGGACAGCGTCCTCCTTCCGCTCCAACCGCAGTGGTACACGGCGTCGGACGTCAGCAGACGATCTCCGGCCACCGTAGGCGCGGGCATGCGGACAGTGAGTAAAGGCCCTGTCCGGGGCGGGAGGACTCATTTGATGATTATACCAAGATAAAAAAAAAAAATAGCTCAATAGATTTAGGACGGTACACGGAAATAAAAACAGTCGACGGGTGAGTCAATACACTCGATGATGGCTACTTTTACCTAACTATGACAAAATATGTAGGTATAACGCAAATTAACGAAAAGAAGTTATAAATAAATAATACAATAAGATCTTATAGCTATGTATTTGTATTATATACACTTATTTTTTCAATGAGGTTAAATTGCAATTTGTTAAATTAGGACTTATTTCCGACCTCAAGCTCCTTGAAACTGCTGCTTTGTAATTGTTTACATAATTTCGAAACTGTATTGTTTACATGTTTTTGAAATTTGTGAATTAAAACCGATCTCAAGCTCCTTGAAACTGCTACTTTGTAATTGTTTACATAATTTCGAAACTGTATTGTTTACATGTTTTTGAAAATTGTGAATTAAAACCGGTCTCAAGTAGATTGAAACTGCTGCTTTGTAATTGTTTACATAATTTCGAAACTGTATTGTTTACATGTTTTTGAAATTGACTTGGTACATAATAATGTAACTTAAAGTTGATATTATTTTTTGGCAAACTATCGTTAACGAAATTTTGATAACAATGTGTAGTTAATTTTGACTTAGTTTAACGTTTACATAATTATTGGACACAGTTGGCAGAACTTATTTTTGCAATTTAATATTGTTACATTAATTTAAATTTTAAAGTCGTATCTATGTCTTTGCTCGTGACTGTACCTGCACTAACACCGCGACTGACCAGTAGACTTCTCAGACTCCAACGAACAGATCTGCGAGTTGTGGTGGGTATGCTTACCGGCCACTGCCCACTCAACAAACATCTGTTCAACATCAACGCGACAGACAGCCCGTTGTGCAGGGGCTGCCTGAACGCGGATGAAACAGCATCCCACGTAATCCTGGAATGCGAGGGTGTTGCTAACCAACGGGCACAAAACCTTGGTACTCCAAGGTCGCTCCAAGAAGCCTGCGAACGTCCCAGGAGACTTCTGAGCTTCTGGAAGGAGCTGGGTTGGCTCACATAGCCAATCGTCCCACCTCACGCATAACGGACCACCTACGAGTCCAAATGCGGAAAAGGGAGCCCTTAACAATAACAATAACAATAATATAAAGGATACATCGTGAGTCTGTAGTCAGAAAGACCTATTTCTTTGAGTATTATTTCATCACCACTGCTCTCAAAACGGTGAAGGAAATGTTTTCCGTGAAGTAACCCAGACATGACCCGATTCCTAATGAATCACATTTCCCTCAATCCGTGCATTACTGCAAGGGTCTGCTAAATAATGCTGTCTACACACCGATGCCGGCGGCCTGGATTTGACGATTTTACATTGTTCAATCAGGCTGCCTGTCTTGCCCGCCGGGTTGTGCTGACAGACGGTGTGTAGACAGCTTATGAATTCATTCTAGGTAATTCTGCTTCACCACCATTGCTTCCCATCAAATATTGGCCAAAACTGAGCCAACTCCTAAACAAAAACTGAAGCAAGGATATTGAATACACAATAATCGTCTCATTCTGCAAAGAGTCTGTTCAATAACCAACATTCTATGTAAGTGTTCCTAACATCAACATAGAAGATCATTCAACAGCTATAACACCGCCTTTAATCCCCGTCGCAACTCATAATCCTTATAATGATCAGGTAAACTAATTACTAAGCGTTAATGTGCGCCTTTAGAAGGGAAAACAACCCGAACATTACGGTAATTGTTACGACGTAGACAGGTTACATCAGCGTGGGGTGCAGACCCCACAAAAGTGGGACAGATCCGGGACCCCCGTTCAGATGCAGATCCCGGATCTGTCCCTCTTTTGTACACTATAGACGAAGAAAGCCATCTTTTTTGCAGTTTTGAGATTTTGGGAACTATTTGATTTGAGTGAGGCGTTTGAGATGGTAAACCTCTTTTGTACTCGTAAACAAGGAATGGTACATACAATTTTCAAATAGGTATTATTAAGATAGTTTTGTGGTTGATTCATAGATAGATGTGGCTGTTTTATCTTTCATAAAGCAAAATAATTAGCTATGAAACTCTACAAACTGTGTTGATATTGTTGGTAACAACACGAATGAAGATAAAACTATACATGTAATGTGTTTAATAAACACGACCAAATAAAAAAATAACGGTCGCCAATGCTACACCGTTTAATTTGATCTTTATATGAATCAGAGTGACGATTAAGTGACTATAAATTATGTTTATCTGAAATTGAAATTCTAATTAAAAAACTGAAACTGCCTGCGTAGCCTTATCAATTCTATTCAATTACTACAAAACATACGGGCAAGGATTGTAGAATAAATTCTCCGAAAACAATGCTAAAGATACATTCGGATTTAACTCAAAATATCCAGGGTTCTTACTCATTATCCGGTATTACCAACCTCCATAAATGAGGGACCCACACCGGGCTCCGAGAGAAATTCTAATGTTTGTTTTCAATTACACCTTGTTTCGAACCGAGCAGTGTTAAAGTTCTAGAACAAAGAAAACGAATACAGAAACAGGTTCGTAATAATCTTTGCTATAGATGTGAAAATTGTATTGCTCGGTAATGAAGACGATATTATTCTGGCGAGAAATTCAATTAGTGCTATCTTTGGAATGTTTTTTGTATGGATCCAGATATGAAACAAAAGGAGATAATTAAAATGGCAGACTGAGTTCACGGATTGAACATTTTGTTCACCGAATCTGTCAAATTATATCAGTCGAATATTAACCTTCTACTATTAGGATAAGGTTGAAAATCTATTAAAGTTTGATAGATTGGGGTAAGTTGACCGGCAGCTCGCGTCTGTACCTTATTAATAGCGTGACTTTTTTTTTTACATGGTAAAATCATCAAATGAGTCGTCTCACCCAGAGCAGGACAGGAGAGACTGTTAGACTCGTACTGACTAAAATCCACGGTGTTCCTTCAATAGCCCTTTACGTTCGACACTCGTGGTTACCTAATGAGACAATCCCGCGACCCCGGCAGGCCTTATAAGGGGGGAACATCAGGTTGCTGACAGCTACGTGCATACAGCTTACACGAAAACCATTTAAAACTTGCTGCCTGAATACTTATCTCGTTTAGTTGACTACAATCAAAATCGGCTATCAAACAAGTTGATCACAGCATCGATTCTCCCAGATTTTGCAATCCCAAAAAATCAAAAAGCGCATGGCAATATAAATTCGAACCTCTGCATTCAGGTTTGTTTCATTGAATGTTGATCTACGGATGAAAGAGGAATTCTGAAGCGGATCGACAACATGTCTACCCATACAAATCGTGGAATTTGACTCAGCGAAATGTGCTGCTCTATTGCTTTGGGCATCGTTTTCGCGAGCAGTGATTTGTTTGCACTCCCGACACTTCTTTTTTTTTTCTATCCCAAATTTAAAAGGTCTCTCGCATTCGAATCTATGTATTTGAGTGTGGAATCCAGTATACTGTGAAATAAATATATGGATCTTCAATTATTCCGTTGAATCCGGTACTTATGTAGAATAAAATATGGATCTTCAATAGATTGAATGAAAATTGCAGAATATTTTCATTAAATTCATAACTTACATAGAGGCTCAAAAAGTGCTACATTCACAAACTTTGCTCTGTTTATAATATTAGTAAAGTAAATTAATAATACTTATTATAAAGAGGCATAGTTTGTGAGTTAATTTGTAGGAATAAGGTATGGAATAAGGGTAATCTCGGGAACGACTGAAATGATTTCGAAAATACTAGTACTAATGGTCATCTTAAGACAGAGATATAGAACGAAAATGAACAAATTATGTAAATCGGAATCATTCGAAATATGTGGCATAATTATTTGAATTGAACTAACTACTAACCTAACCAAAAAAGGCCTCAACAGTCCCAAATAGTTGTTCCTACAAATAATTTCTGAACGTATACTTCTTCTCGGGCACTGACTGACGAGGCGTGATTTCTGCATGACTGACACCATCGTTAGGGATCTCATTACTTCTGCTTAGACCAAGATTCGTTTACGCGTGATAATGACGCTGTCACTTGTTGATTAGTTTGGTTTTTCTTTTCCTTAAAAGATAACTTCTTTTATCTTTTCTTTTATGGAGTTGGGTTTTTCAGCAGTTAACTCAGAGCGAGTTGTCTGATCAGAAGTTAAGGTAACATTTTGTTAAACTGCATACTTTACTGTTTGTTTATTTGTTTAAAATAAAATGTATGGGATTTCAGCAATTTGATCAAAGAACCGGCCTTAACTACAACCGTATCCCCGGAACATAAAAGACACCGTGGATTTTAGTCAGTACAAGTCTGACAGTCCCTCCCGCCCATCCGTGGGTGGGGGAAATCGTTTTATGATTTTAACTCTTTAAAAAACTAGTGATACCAATATTGCATATTTCTTCTCCCTACTAATAAGTTTTGTTTATCTATTCATTTACACACAATCATAAGTAATATTTTAAATGATCGATTCTGATTATGACGGTTAACTTTATTGGGAGATAGAAAGGATCCTGGACACCCGCGGAAACAACAAGTATTATGAAAAGTAACTAATTATCTATTGCTTTATTAGCTTATTTTTATTTGCTTTTTTTATCGTGGTAAAATCATCAAATGAGTCCTCGAACCCAAAGAAGGGTGTGAGGGACTGTGAGATTTGTACTGACTAAAATCCACGGTGTCTTTCATTAGCCCTTTACATTCCAGGGTCACGGTAATGAGATAAGTCCCGCGACCCCGCCAGGCTTTGGCCCTCTAGAGGGGGGGGGGGGTCATCTTGCTGACGCTAAACAACGCGCCGTCAACCCGGGCATGGCCCATGGTTGGGCGGCGAGTTGCCCTTTGAACGCCGCCGCCGCCGCCGCCTGCATGCCCCTCAAAGTGTCACTTAGAAATTATATTTATTTATTATATAAATTCACTTAAATATTACATGTAGTAACGCAATATAAAATGTCAATGTGACCATACCAAGAACCTTTAAACATTTAATGAATTGTTTGACTATTCATTCAAACTAATCACTATTTACCATGTTGTAAATGTTTCCCGTGAACTCAAAATTCCCACTGACAAATTCATGTTATACAAATAAACCAAAATACCGACACGTTTCACCCATTAATCTTCGATTCTATCAATTCTGGAGCAGGTTCGTACCACATTCAGTCACTTCCAGTTATGCCCGCGGCTTAAACATAGTAGACAATGTTAGTGACATACAGTATTACAACTAGGAACAATTGTTCGGAATCGTCCTCAAACACACGAAAAGTATTTACATCAATTTCGTACTTCAGGTAAGTTTATCGTGACTATGTAAATGTCCTCAACCGATGAACAGTGATCGGCTAGTTCTCTTTCCCAGTCGCATTTTAAATGTAATGTCTATAGAGTGCATAATTATTATTATGTAATTTCAGAGAAAATGCGCAGCCGCCGCTAGCAACCGAGTTTGTTGCCTTCTTTACCGAGAGTTCGCCTAGACGAGTTAGTTATAGGAGATTATTAGCCGCATTAGGTACCTGGTACACTGGGAAAATAGACGCTGGAAGATATAAGAAAACAACATTTATTTAATATTTAAAAACTTATGTTGCTGACAGTACTTTTAACTTATTAAGAATCGGGGGTGATTTGGCATATCTAAAATTGAAGGGGGCGAGAGGAGACAAGGGGCAAGATCCAAGGGACGAGCTGAGCCTACACGGTGAGCCTTTGAGTTTACGAACAATTCGCCACTCAAGGTTAGTCAGCCGATATTCAGCCACACACTGTTTGCCATACGATGTCACAACCGTAACAAGTCTGACGTCACAAATAATTTAAGTGTATAGTGCAAAAAAAGAAACAAAAAGCTTTGAACAACACCCTGGTTTGATAAACCCCTGTTGATTTACTGATTACCCATGTACAATGGCTTACGTGTCGTACATACAAACCATGCGTACACAAGCCCCAACATGTTGAGCATAGAAACAGTCGTCGCGCTCACACATTACCGCCAAAACTTAAGTGGTGTGGTGTACGTAATCCGTCGTCATCCGTGATGAATGGTGGATGCCGCCTAAACCCGCTGCGGATTAGTCAATTGCGGCCTCAAATCCACCAAGTCATAGTCGCTTGTTATGGTGTAAGTTATGAACTTTATGCTTTTGTTAGTTTTTAATTAATTTCATAAAGAAGTTCGAAAAACAATCACTGAAATAAAAATCAAAGCCACCGTTTTCAGAAGAAGAGTAATTTAATACTTTTTTTTGTGTTTGTCGGTCGGTTACATTTTAATAGACTTTTAATAGTCCAAATTGTCCTAAAAAAATTAGGTATATGAATATGATCCCGATATTTAACTCTCATAACTGAGATAATATATTTAAAGCCAGTCATTGATAAGATTTGAACAATTTTAAAGATTGTTTTAAATAAAACTTTCTAAACGAAACGGTTTCTAAAAAATCAAAAAAGAAATACTTTTAGCAAAAAGTTGTAATTGTAAGTCGTTGGCAGAAAAATAAGAAACAAAGTCACTGACTTCCGATAGTAAATTTTTATTCAAATTTTACACTTTTTCAGGGTTAATTTTTTTTTCTGGGAATTTTAATTGTATACCCAAGTCAATTAACTACGTTTCGTTTAAATAATAACGAAAAATTGTAAAAATCCGCTTAAGTTTATGGTTTAACACCAACAACCATGACGGAAATTGTCTGGTTAGGTCGGGTAAACAACTGTCTGCTCCCACAACACTGGATGTACCCGCTGGTTATTAGGTAGCGTAATTATGGTACCCAGTTTTATTTATTGGTGAATTATTTAAGACCTAGGTATTCGGTAACCTAGGATTAGAACCACAAACGTGAAGAAAGTTGAGAAATTGTGTGTCTGTTCCCACGATACTGGATGTTTCCAGAGCACGTATGTTAAGGGCAACTATTTGTTTGAGATTGAGCATCAAAAAGATTATGATAATGTCATTGAACAACATAAGTTGCTCAATCAGGAATAAATAGTTGCTCATAATATCTCTAGAAAAATAAATTATTGAACAAAAATAGTCCTTCTTTGAAAATAACCTACGAGTGCGAAGCCTGGTCAGGTCACAATAATTTTCAAAGAACTAAAATAAAATATAGATAGCAGAATATTTTATGACGGAATCTTGAAAGCTTTCATTAATTTGATATTATGTTCTATTCCAAAAAACAACACCATTTGAGGCAGACCACAAAAATCGAAATGGCTGAAGCAAATTCGTCACAGCTTTATCCGTTGTCAAAAAAATTTGAAAGCCGTTGTTTTTGGTATTTAGAGGGTCCCATATTGGAGATAATATTTTCCAACGATTTTCGAAGAATTTGGAAGGAATTTTCTTTTCAAATGCTTAAGATTGAAACTATTACGTTATCTTGGCGTGCCGAAGACGCTTCCTATCAAAATGTTATGAATGTTGATGGATGGAGAGGAAGAGGAAGGCTACTAACTAAAAAGATGGATAGATTGTTTAAGGAATGATGAAAGAAAAAAGGAGTTAATGATACTGTGACATCTGAAATTGGAGAATTTAAGATAAAAACCCCAAAACCCCAAGTAGAATGGGATAAGGGCAGGAAGATGATGATGATAAATACGCTACCTATCCTACGCGTTAGTTTATAACTAAACTGAAGATCTTTATCACAAAATTTCACTACCTATAATAATTTCCCGGGGTCGCGGGACTCTGGGGTCGCGGGACTTATACCATACCGTGACCCCGGAACAAAAAGGGCTATTGAAGAACACCTTAGATTTTAGTCAGTACAAGTCTCACAGTCCCCCCCGCCCTGCCCGGGGTGGGAGGACTCATTTGATGAATTTTACACGTAAAAAAAGGGCAGGAAAATGATCATGATAAATACGCTACCTATCCTGATCCTGCTTTAATTTAGAACTAAACTAAACATCTTTATCACAAAATTTCACTACCGATAATAATTTTATTACCCTTCAGTTTACAAGCATACTATTTCCATATATTTTAATATCAATCCATAACAAAAACACCCACACATTAAACCGAGTCACAGCTGCCGACTTCCAATATTAATACAGCAATCCAATACAAATCTTGTTCCTAGGACATTGAAGCTGAAATTTCAATAATTTAGTGCCTCATCGTGACATTCAGCTGATGCAGCGTGCGTGAATGGCTTGAATGGTAATGCTCGTCTGTGACGTCAACGTATGGCTTAGTTGGCTGATCTTAGGTAATGTATGGCAGGCTTGTGATCAGGAATTATGTAATTTGGAGACAATATATATGTGGAGATGGGAAGTAATTAGATTTTATGAGTAAGAAGAGATTAACGTTGATTAATCAATTGTCAGGATTTCTTTAACATGTTAGCAAAGAGCTTTGAAAAAAGAGTCAACTGGACTCGTTCAGATTAGACACACGGGATGAGTTCATGATTTTTGTTAATCTTCTTAAGTAAATTGGACCCGCTAACAATGTTTTCATATTTCTGTACAGGCGTGTAGAAAAACGTAAACGTAATCGGAAGAGCTAAATAGGCGATTTAATCGTCAAACAAGACGTCAAAAGGTTCATAATTAAGTATCTTGTGATTTGAATAGGTAATGTTAGTCTAACGTCACAAACATTAAGTATACTATTATCAGTACTGTTGCGATTTTGTTTTCTAAATATTTTTTATTATTGAATTGAATGCCTTTTCAGCTCACCATGCGGCTTCTAAACCAACAGAACAACAAACACAATGAGAAACTTCATTGTAAATACAAACTTTTCTCCAACATTGCCCGTAGGGCACAAAACTGCATATGTAATGTTATTGTGCAACTTTTCTCTCCAACATTTACAATTATTTACATGAACTGGTTAGGCGACGATCACACAGGACCGCTCGTCCACGCGGACGGACGGAGATGGCAACGCACCGCACGGAGAGGTTATGAGTGTCATTTGTCTGCGCGGTTATTTGGATACGGTGAAGTATGTATGGGCATTGCACCGTAAATAGGGGCGTTGATAGGAACTTGTTTGAATAGCCGGTGTACAAGTATCAACGGATTTTATATCAGCCAATGTAGGTCCTAGTTTACGGCTCTTTGTGCCTATTGACCTTTTTTTTGTTCATCTCTTGTTTGATTTGGAGAAAAAATTATTTAGAATTAATTTATAGTGAAAATTATGTATTTCCTATTCCTCTGCTGCTATTCTTTACCTACCAATACATTTCGTAGTGGATCATGAGACAGTTAAATTAAATTCTTAGAGACTTCGTCGACCTTTATTACATCGGTCGAACAGTGATCGCCACTGTTAATTCTGGCTTTCAGTAGTTGCAGTAATTTATGAAAATGTGCGAGGTTTTCCAAAAAAAACACGTCCGCGCGGACAAGAGGTGCCGTATGAAAATCGCCTTAATGTAGAACTTTTCTAACGCAATTATTTGCATGAACTAGTTTATTACTAGATTGTAAAACGCAAAACTTATAGTCGCACCATTCACGTAGCATTTCAAAAGTGCAACCGAGTATGCTGTTTACATTAGTTGACAGCGCATTTGCGTGTGATATGCAACTCCGTGTTGCTTTTCTACTTGTTTGCGGATTATGTTAGATTAGAAATGTATATTTCTTTCGGAGTAAGCTTGAGTTATTAGAATTGTGAGGAAAGTATTAAAATGTTAGGCAGTGAAGAGAATTAAAGGCTAGTGCTTATTTTTATTTGCACTTGTGGAACCTAAAAATAAGCTATTTATTATACTTTGCTAGGGGATTTGCTTGTGTGTAATCCGAATATAATTCAACGGAAACATAATACCAGGATTTCGTTTTTGATGTACATGGAATTTATCTTGAATTCTATAACTTCAATAAAACTGGAGTAAAATTTTATGTGTATGTTTATTGTGTATAATTAGGTACTATATTTAATCATTAAATATCAAACTGTGACATTTGAAATAGTTATCACAACTATAAGCCTTGTTTGGCTAAAAAGTAACAAAAAGATCATCGTTCAGTTTGTCTCAGAGATCTTTTTTTAGTTGAATAAACTAAACTCGTATCTTTGAAAATATTCCAAGATTCTTAGAATCTAGATTTCATAAAGGACCTTTTATTCTTCAGGTTTGTTTACAGGTGAAATTGTTTTCAGAGCCCTTCTGAAAGGGCAAGTCTGCGATTAGTGAAAATAACAGTTTCTATGTTTTTTTTTTCTTTAAGTTTGAGCCAATCGAGGAATTTGGTCTGTATAATTATATGGTGGGCGCGTCTACAAATAGCAGTTGTTAAGAGAAAATAAAAGCAATAATTATATTTGTGTCATTTTCAATATACCTACAGTATTTCCTGCCAGCTACAACTTTCGTTGGTTCTTTAAGTCAAGAGCGAATATTAAGTTACTTCTAGGCAAACGTGCTTCACCGTTGACCACATCATCGGAATTGTTATCACCGTGGGTCTTGTCGCTCAAGAAGAACTGTCTGTCTTTTTTTAATCCCTAAATGAGTCCTCCTACCCAGGGCAGGGCGGGAGGGAATGTCAGACTCGTACTGACTAAAATCCACGTTGTCCTTGATTAGCCACTTTCCGGGGTCACGGGAATTCATAAACTCGCGACCCCAGCAGGCTTCGGTCCTTTGCCCAAACGGGGCAGTCCTGCAGCGTGTCTTCCGGATGATCCTCGCAGTGATGACGCCCAGGCGTTTCCTCCTTTCTGATCAGACACAAATACCTCCCGAAACTTCCGTGTCCGGTGACGACCCGCGTCACGCGGTAGGTCAGGACGCAGTGACGCCCATACAGCCACTCCTCAAAGACGAGTCTTACGGCCGCTATTGCGGCGTTCTCGAGAACTGTCTGACTTAATAATATATATTTTTCAGATCGATCAATACACGAGGCTCGAAAGTTAGGAACCTGTCTATCAATGTCGTATAATACTCACACCTGTTAAAACTTAGCTAGCTTTCGTGTCTGTTTTTCTTTGCCCAAAGAATATGATGTAATACATTTTTAATCAGAACGTCACAAAAAATTTGTCAGTCTTAAGAGCTCGTACAATCAAGTGCGTATTACCGTACATTTATGCAGATTTGGAGGTCGTTTTCTCTTTAAGTACATGAATCTCATGTATTCTAGAAAGAAAGAAATACCTACTTACCTACTGTTCTCAAAATTGCAATAACATTTATTTTGTGACAAAATAGTTATTGAAATTTCGAAAACCGTATCTTTGGTTCGGTGGTTTTGGGCACCAAGGTCCGACGTGGATATGAGCTAAAATATTTGTCACTTTCACATTGATAATTGAAATTCTTAAAAGTCTGTCTTTGTTACCTTGTACCTACCCCACTACTAAGCAAAACCTCCCCCAATCAGCGCTCTATTCGTAAAATATATAATGTTTAAATAAAAATAATTAGTCTTGCGTCTCTGGGCGAAAACAGGTTCATAATGTTTGTAAAATCTAAACACCTCTAGTCTATCCTGCTAAGGTATTTATGCTCGTGACTGTACAACGCGGAAGTTTTATCCCCCTTAATAATTTAGGAAGAGACGGGCCGTTAACAAAGTTGTCATCTTGAGCGCGAGATTACATTTGATTTGAGTGATATAAGACTTTGAGATGCTCGCGTTTGCTCAACTTGAATGTTGACTTTAAGTTAAGCATTTGAAGAGCTTGGATAGATTTGGTGCGGGGGAAATGGGTTAGATAAGCAACTTAATTTTGACGTGTAAGGAAAATTGTTGGCAATTTTCTGCATTTATAATGTTCAGAAGACAATTTGTTTTAATTAATAATAAATAAATAAATAAATATTCCACAACTATCACACAACGTCATCTAGTCCCAAGCTAAGCAGAGCTTGTGTTATGGGTACTAGACAACTGATAAACATACTTATATATTTCTAAATACATACATATTATAGATATATTACACCCAGACACAGAACAAATGATCATACCCATCACACAAACATTTGTCCTAGGTGGGAATCGAAACCCACGACCCCCGGCATAGCAGTCAGGGTCACTAACCACTAGACCAACAGGTCAGTCATCAATTCACAGATTATAACTTTCAGTATTAGCTATGCTTTGTAGTTTTTTTCGGGATTCTTTGCCGTATCATTTCCTCAATGAAAGGATAAAATTTACAAAAATGTTGGACTAACAAACTAGCTGTTGCCAGTTGTATCACTCGCTACAACTCAAAAATTATCCCGTGCGAACACAAAATTGGGATAAAAACCATCACATGTGTTAATCCAGGTTATAAACTATCAGTGTACATACCAAATTCGTTCATCCATCCAAACAAACTTTTACATTTACAATATTAGTAGGAAGTAGGATAATATGTACAAAATTGCCAGTAAACTAGTAAGTACATACAACATTTTCATTTCCTCTACTTTATATTCTATCTGTACTAGGAACCAACTATCACAAATCTTGAAAACATTCGATCCCTCGTTACCAAACCACCAAAATCAGTACGATACCCTTTTTATCGTCGATCTCATAGATGGATGTCCTTCAATCTGTTGCTGTTCACGGCAATTAACGATGTGACGACGGTCGACGGAGGGTAGGTACTGGTATAATATTAAACTCGATAGTTTACTAAACCAAGATTTTACGGGACACAGGGGTGTTTATTAAAAAACGTTGTTGGTGGTATTTTTACGTTGAAAGCAAGTATCAGAATGTTACTGTTACTGTCAGCCTGTATCACCCCACTGCTGGGCAAAGGCCTCTTCCCATGACTTCCAACTATTTCGATTTAAAGCTAGTGTGAGCCAATGGTTGTTAGTTTCCCGTCATCTTCTGCGAGGACTGCCGCGACGCCTTCTGGCTGTGTCAGGGCTCCACATAGTGGTAATTTTGGCCCACAGTTCATTGGGCATCCGGCAGACGTGGCTAGCCCAGTTCCATTTCAGCTTAGCGGCCATTTTAGCAACGTCAATGATCTATCTTTCATACAAAATGGCCTCAATCTAATAGAAGCCCTATTGAGACCTAGACTACAATGGAGCGAGCTCACTAAAAAGGAACAAGATCTACGCACCGAAAGAAAATAGTAAATACTGTTTGGGACCCGGACTCAAACAGGATGGTGGTAGCTAGCTGGTCCTGGTACCACTAGTGGTATCGTTCGCCCGTCATCGCAGATTACAGATAGCCCTGTGGACTGTGATGCTTTTGCCTTGAGTGACTGAGTCACAAGGAAGTGGATTCCAACGACCTTAAAAAAATTGCTAAGGAAAGAAATATGAGTTATATCTACTGAAAAATAATGATATTTGCAATCTGAACCTAATACATAAGTTTTAAAGGTACTTTTAAAAAACCCATAATTATTTAAAAAAAGTTAGTAAAAGTTAGCAAAAAAACAAATTTACCTAAAAATTTACATTTGTACATAATGTTTTGTGTCTGACATTTTGCGAAACCGTCGCTGATTCGGTTAAAATTCAAGTAATTATGGAAATGGCATCTCTGGGTAAGCTCAAGCCAAAATAACGTTTCGGAACCGATTAACAACAGGATAAAAAAAGAATGTTTTTTCAGAGAAATGTGGTCCAAAACATCGTTGATTCTGTAAAGTGGATGTAAATCCTATATATTATACAATTTTCTGTCTATCGTATCGAAATGTTTCTGTATGGAAAGTGTCTGTTTTTTAACTGCAGTATAGGATGTACACTAGGTCGCGGGATTTATTTCTATTACCGTGACCCCGGAACACAAAGGGCTATCGAAGGACACCGTGGATTTTAGTCAGTACAAGTCTGACAGTCCCTCCCGCCCTGCCCGAGGTTGGAGGACTCATTTGATGATTTTACCACACTAAAAAAAAAAAAAAAAAGGTGTACACTAGTAATATCAGACGCTTCGGCAAACAAATAAAGAATAGTAACATATTAAAAGGTACCACAACTTTTTTTTTATTCTTGTTTTGGAAACTTTAATTTTTTTTACGCTTGGAAAACCATTAAATAATACCCACCGCTTTGGGTGGAACTAAAAGGAGCATCAGAATGGACTGATTAAAAAACCCTATTTCTCTGTATTCCTTTCTATTCTTGTTCCCGTAAAATTCCTCTCATTAGTGCCATAATATACAAGGTGAATTTTTCAACTGGGCGTGAATGGCTATATCCAAAACTATGAGGAATATCGAAAAACGTTGAAAGGAGTCTCGAGGCCGATTTTGACGAAAACTGCATGGAATTGAACCCCCTGATTTTGTAAAAAAAATCACACCTGTATACACCATTCGATGGTGTTGCTAATAAGGATTGAATTCTGGGAAGTAACCATATACGGCACTAATCTCAGGCAGCATATCGTCATTACAATCCATTTCTTTCATGGAACAGTTTCCTAACTTCAAAACAACACACGAGTAAACAAAACACACTTCTAAAAAACAAACAAAACAAAAAAAAAGCTGGTAACAGTTCCCCCTACAGCGAAACGGAATAGAAGAGCCTTGGCCGGCTCGCGGAAATAGCTTGAAGTGGCACTCTTGCGCCGTCGGCCCATCCGTAGTTGAAGGCTGATTTTATACTTATGAAGCTAAGCTAGCTTAAATAGAATAAACTGTTTGACCTTTTGATGAGGTAGAAAATATTTAAATGGAGAAGATAATTAGAATTCATTTTGACAGGAATCTTTTAAATCTATATCTATACATATAATAAAACTGTAGAAAAAATATTTTTGTACATTAAATAAAAACTCAAAAAATATAGCCAGGGTATTAAAGGACAACCAATAGAACCCATTTCTAGCATTTTTAGAATTTTTGTCTGTTTGTCTGTTTATCTGTTTGTCTGTTTGTCTGTTTGTCTGTGTATTTGTCCAGGTATCACGTAAAATATACGAAATTAATGTAGATAACTTTTATACACAACGATTAAGCGTAACTTGGAGAGGAACTTAGTTTTTGTTTCATTGGAATCGGTTCAGTCTATCAAAAGATATTTGAATTTAAAGTGTTTCAGAAGCTTCTTTGGTCTCACACATTGATTTCGTACGTCAGTCGCGCGATCTAACTTCGAATAGAAAAACTAGATTATTCAAATAACTGGAATGGACTGGAATGGACTGGAACGGACTGGAACGGACTGGAACGGACTGGAACGGACTGGAACGGACTGGAACGGACTGGAACGGACTGGAACGGACTGGAACGGACTGGAACGGACTGGAACGGACTGGAATGGACTGGCCTGAATTAAGCGCTTAGAACTAAAAAATACATTGTTCAATTCCGACATCCACGCGAACGAAGTTGCGGGCACAGCTAGTACTATAATATGTGCATATGATCTGATCTTGTTTTTAAGACAAGGGCTAAAGATTGAGAGAAAGGGAGATTTTGAGGAAGAAAATGGTTTTGAAAAATAACTCCTGTGGTCGTACACCAACAAAATCAGCCTATAATGTACCTACCGTTGGGACACAGGCCTCGTCAGGGGTGAGGAAATGTCAAGTTGTTAACCACGCAGGCCTAGTGCTAATTGGTACATAATTATCAACATTTCTGTGGAATTTTTAGCTCTAGAAGTTTCGGGTCTCCTCATTATGTTTTCTTTCACCGTTTTGAGAGCACAGACTAGCAAAAAATACTTATAACTTAGGCAAGTATAAGTCTATAATGGTCAAAACCACTTTAGTTGCTAACGATGCTTGTCTTTATGCGTGCCTTCAATGCGGTAGAATATAAACTTTAAGTCCACCAAGTCTTCAAATCGGCACAGAAATTAGCACTTTACACTCTATCTTTCTTAGATTTTAACGAATCTATTCACTTCCCCCGCCAATAAGTCTACTAAACTCTTAATAAACTCCCCATTCCCAATCCGAAGGGTACTAATGACCCCGAATTGAAACACATCTGCCTCCAAATCGCTTTCATTGTTCCCGTTTCCTTTAACGAATACCCCTCCTTAAAATAAAGCTAATCAAATACTGAAAAACCCGAGGTCGTTTAATAGAAGGAGAACCTTAAATGAACCTCCTTTATGCCCCTCCAGAATTGATGTCAAGTGCAGGCAAGGCTGCGGAAACAAAAATCTCTTGACAACGGTATCATGTTGGGCCTGAGTGTTTTTACCGCGTCTTCTCGCGGCGGAGATTTTTAGGCCTTAAACGACGTAAGATTATTATGTTTTTGAAGTTATTGGGGTGTAAACGTCTTCAGCTTAATGTTCCGAGATTTAAATATCAAAGGCAGATTTCTTGGCGTTTAGGTTTGATAGTTGTTTTTTCCTTTTATTATTATTGGGCGGTCGGCTTTTGTTATGAAAGTATTATGAACTCAATTAAGGCCAGGTACTCGTTGATGTGTGATGTACCAGCTACAATAAGAACTTTTATAAGACCGGGCACGATACCGTAACCGAATGTCGCTCGTCGGTATCCACTATGAACACAATTTAGACGCAGTTGAATGAATGGAATTCTATATTTAAAATAAACGTTTGAATATCATGCGCGTGCCATTTTGCCGTTTATTTGTTGATTTCGCTAGTTGCGGCCCTAAGGGTGTTGCCACATAATCAGTTCGGTACGAACGACTACATTATTTAACAACAAAGCCGAACCGCTCTAAAATATTCGGCTATTATTCTGCTCGTGACTGTTGAGAGTTTAATTTTAGCATATTCGTGAAATAGCCGCTGTGCACAACAAACATCAGATTGGGTGCCAAACAGGACGTCGTGGCAGGCCCAAGCGAAGATGGCGAGATGACTTGGACCGCTTTATGAAAGACTGGACCATGGTCGCAGAAAGCCGCGGTGTGGAAAGAGATAATGGAGACCTTTGCCCAGCAGTGGGACTCTATGGGCTAATGGCTAATATATACATAAATAATATATAATTATATTCATGAAGCATGCCGCTCGTATGAGTTAGATTTGTGTCATGCGATATTTATGTGTGACCATTGGATACTAAACGGTGTTCAGAAATTGACACGAGCTTAATTAAGCTGAATTTAAATATATGTATGTATAGTAATTGCTATGAATCCCATTCGTTCTCCAACAGATGAAAAACATGCTATAAAATTGAAAAAGGAATGCATTGTGACATTAAGTTCGTAAAGTTAAAATTAATTAAATAAAAGGTTTCCTCACAAATATAAAACAATGGAATTGCGAATCGAATTTACCAAACTGAACGAATGTGTATATAATCCCTTACAAAAACATTTTACGACGAAAAGTCCTCGAATATTCCATTGAGATTCAATTACGTATTGTTGCCAAATTGTAATAAATATACCAGTTTAATGTACGTTAATATTAATATGAACTTAATATCTCATGATGAAAATTCAAATGAATGACATTACAATTTCACGAATAATAATTTTCCAGGAACGAGACTAAAGGACCGGGGGAACAATGAAATTAATGTGGTCCATCAAAAGCATTGAAGCATCACCACATCCACAATTATGTTGGAAAATACGAGAGAGCTTTTTGAATTTGACGTTACTAATTTTTTTTGAATGTCGGTCAGTGACCTTTTATATTTTACCTAGTAGTAGTGCCAAGGCCTCATCAATTAGAACAGGAACTAGACTATTTAATTGTAATGTAAAAAAGTACTTAATTATATTTTTTCTAATGGCGAGAAATCATTTCAGGTTGGAGAAAGACGGACTGTCAGACTCATGACCTTTGACTTTCAGATACTCCATTCGACCAATCCCGCAACTTTAGCAGATACTTGACGAATTTTAGCAATCTTCTCTTGGTTTTGCAATCAACGGAAGTGCAAATTACTTTACTTTCCGGGGTCACGGATGCCTGATAAGATAGTCCCGCGACCCCAGGGCAATCCCGCGACCCCGAAGTAAATAGTATTAAGTTCGATTTCATGCGAAATAAACTTTTTTCGTTTATTCGAATTGGGGTGTAATAAGTGGTCCTTTTCGAGTGTCGATCCGTACTTAAGTGGTTCCGATACACCTTAGCCAATCAGCCCACTTGAAAACCTTGCTGACGTGTTAATTCCTTTCATCTGGGTAAGGTTATCTTGATTGCACGAAAAGGAGAAAAAGGTTTTTAATATTTTTTTTTGCGTGGTAAATTCATGAAATGAGTCATCCCACCCGGAGCAGGGCAGAAGGGACTGTTAGTCAGACTTGTACCGACTAAAATCCTCGGTTTCTTTCAGCCCTTTACAGGTAAGTAGTAGTAAGTAGGTAAGTCGCCTGGACATGATGGACTCAGCATCGAGCACCTTCAAAATGCTGGCATACATCTGCCGAGAGTGTTGACTATGTTTTTTAATTTGTGTTTAGTACATTCTTACTTGCCTCAGGAGTTGCTAGATACAATTGTTGTACCTATTGTGAAGAATCGGACAGGGGATATAGCAGACAAAGGTAACTACAGGCCGATATCACTGGCAACTGTGGTAGCCAAGGTATTTGACAGTGTGCTCGACTCACACCTCAGTAGGTACATCCAGTTATATGACACACAGTTTGGCTTTCGTGCAGGGCTATCTACTGAAGGTGCTATATTTGCGTTGAAGCACACTGTCAAATATTATACAGATAGGAAAACACCTGTGTATGCTTGTTTCCTGGACCTTTCTAAGGCCTTTGACCTGGTTTCTTATAATGCCTTATGGGAGAAGCTTCGGGAGGTGGGTGTCCCTTCTTCATTAGTGTCTATACTATCGGTTTGGTATGATAGGCAGAGGAACTTCGTCAAATGGTCTAATGTGTTGTCTGACTCGTATAAACTTGAGTGCGGCGTTAGGCAGGGTGGTCTAACTTCCCCGAGGCTTTTTAATATGTATATTAATAAACTGCTTGTGGAGCTCAGCAGCACGCATGTCGGATGCCATATAGATGGAGTGTGCTTAAATAACTTAAGTTATGCTGATGACATGGTGCTGCTGAGCCCTACGATCAGTGGGGTTAGAAAGCTACTCTCCATATGTGAAGAATATGCCAAGCAGCATGGGCTAAAATATAATCCTACAAAAAGTGAGCTGTTGGTGTTTCGAGGTAGGAATAAAAATCCAACTTTTGTTCCGCCTGTAATGTTAAATGGGTCAGTGTTGCAGAGAGTTGCACATTTTAAATATTTAGGCCATATTGTGACGGAGGAACTAAAAGATGACCTCGATATGGAAAGAGAGCGCAGAGCACTGGCTGTGCGGGGAAATATGATATGCAGAAGGTTTCATGGATGTTCAGTACCCGTGAAAATAACTCTTTTTAAGGCTTACTGCCAAACATTTTACACTAGCAGTCTTTGGCATAATCATACCCTAAAAGCAGAAAATGCTCTGCGCATTCAGTACAACAATTCCTTCAGGGCGCTGTTGAGGCTTCCACCTTACTGTAGCGCGTCAGGTATGTTCGCAGATGCGCATACTGATGACTACTTCGCTATAATGCGTAAAAAAGTTGCCTCAGTTATATACAGAGTGAGAGGAAGCAACAACAGCGTTCTGAGGGTGTTTGCAGAGAGGCTGGATGGGCCTACAATGGGGAGGTTTACCAGGCTGCATGTTGGCAGCAAAGCCTGAGTTAACCATTTTATTTTAGTGTGACTTTCGTTTGTCTTATTTATTTATTTTTTATGATTTTAATTTGGTATTATGACTTTTAAATTGTAATTTATCTAATTATGTTCATTTTGATTTTCATTTTATTTCTTTTGATTTTAATTTAAAGTTTTTGTTTTTAATTGTTAATTTTAATGTATTTTTCTTTTGATGGGATTTATACTAAAATAGTTTTAAAAAAATGTATTACTAACACCCTATGGGCCAAGATGCCTGACAATAAAAAAAATATTATTATTATTATTATTTACGTTCCAGGTTCACGGTAATTCGGTAGTCCCGCGACCCTAGCAGGCTTTTGTCCTCTAAGGGGAACCCCGTCATTGTGCTGACACTCTTTGAAGCACACGTTGGAACACAACGCACCGTTGGTTTTTGATACTTTACGTATTTTTTCCTTTTTTTTGCTCTTTTTTAATGTTAAGTTTTCCGAAGTATTAGGCAGAAGTGTACTATTTAATATCAGACATGTTTATTTGCCTTATTTGAAGTTCACTTCGACTTAAAAAAAAAGTGAAAGATTAAAGAGAGACGATGTTCGCTCTCTTTTACTCATAACTTAGGCAGTGAAACGGACGCAAATCTATACTGATTCTAATAAAAATTCAGAACAATAATCAAATATCACTTTACTAGATTTGGTGGTCTAAAAAGGTCACTCTAGCCGTATTGTAATATACCTAAACTGTGATAAAATTCGTACAACGGAATACTTGATTCCATTGCTCAAGCAATAAAGTAGGTATAGAAATAATTTTATCTGAATTTCAATTATGATTCCGCTAAAATCAGTCTTAAAGGCCCTCTGGGCGTCGAACCCAAGACCACATGGCCTAGCAGTAACACTTACACCAAACAGTAACAGTAAATCTATAAAAATACTCGCTTTAACATTTTCTAAGAAATTTCTTAGAAAAAGTCACAGTGAGTGACCTCAAATTAATGCCATCTTATTCTTTCCAGACCAATAATCAAGTTTTTCAACCTTTATCTAAAACGATTGCGGGTGACATTTTCCTTTTGAAAAAGATAAAAGATATATCTTTATTGGTAGGAAATTGAGACTGTATAATATTTTATTATATGATACGGTATATAGGGTGAATTTTTCAAGTGTAAGCGTGATTGGCCTAATACAAAAGTTCATTAAATAGCTAAAAATAGCCAATATAGTCGGGCCTGATATTTTATATACGATGTAATGTAAATACGATGACAGCAATGTTATCGGTCCCGAATTACTGGGTGATACTTCGTGGGTTCGAATCTCACCAGGCGCATTACTTTGTGTAATTTATTTCATCACCACTGCTCTCAAAACGGTGAAGGAAAACATCTTGAGGAAACCGGCACGTCCTAGAAGCAAAAATTCGAAGATATGTAACATCAACCGCACTGGGCCCGCGTGGTGGATTATGGCCCACTCCCTCTCTCAGAGAGGAGACCTGTGTCCCAGCAGTGGGAACATTATAGGCTGATGATGATGATGAATATAAGCGAACGATACGCGGTGTGTCTCCGTCCTTATTCATGAAAGGATGTGGCCAAACTTTAGTGTCACAGTAACCTCACAATCTTCTGACGACGTGACTTTGGTCTTATGTTGCTTACTATTATTTTAAGCCCAGCTTTACTCAAATTGATTTCCTTACTCTATGTTATTGATGTCCAGAAAATAATAGAAACAGGTCCTATGAATAAACTTGTTCAGTTGCTCGTCTGTGCGATACTTTTAAATATAACATAAAACAAGCCTTTTCGAAACATGCTGTATGTGGTATATTATGCTAGGTAGGTAATTAATATTATGAGCGCCTAAAATTCGTTAGAGAGCTAAATTCACATTGGCATCTCCAAATGCATTCCCCTTTGAAGTTCAAAGCATATAGAATTGATGTCTCTTCTATTCAATTAGGGTTGGTGAAGTTCTAATATAATTATTATTTTAGACTTAAACGTGTTAGTCTTTGCCAACTCTATTTTATGAAGTATCATTTGCTGTTTCAATAATATAATGTTAAATGCCCGTTTAAATGATTTCGGCAAATAATACATTTTAATGAAGTACAACACATGCGAAAGATTGCTCTAATACGAGACTGTTTGAAAAGAGGGAAAAATGAGTGTACCTCAGCCTGCACTCCCATATTTTGTGCACCACTATAATATCTACTGCTTTGAAAGCAAGTCTCCACTGGGATGTCAACAGTGACCAAAAACAGTCAGGAAAACTATATTAGGGATTTCTTTAGGCGTGTTCATGACAAACGAGCACACAAGCACAAAATCCAAATAAAACAGATCACCTTTATAGGTTTTAAAGCTATTTAAAATCTCGTAAACTTCGATCAAAACTGCACATGCCAACCGATATACAACTTTTCGCTTCGCCACGTCTCATCTCCGATGGCACATAAAACTTTTATCCTTCACTGTACGTGACACCCCTACGTACCTACTTGAACATTTTCAATATGGCGGCAAAATAAGATTTAAATGGTTAGATTGGCTATTAAATGGCCATGTTTCTGTGACATTAAGCATTCGTTAATTTTGTCTCGCTCGATCATTATGAACATTGTATGATTATTAATCATATAATGCTAGATGTGTTCTGTCTTCAGTTTTATATTTCTTCTCGAAATCTATATGTTATTAGTTGCTGGATGTTATTGAGTCAGCAAAAAGAGGAGTTTAAAAAGTTTTAGCGTCAGAAAAGCTCATATTTGATTGGCCTCCCCTGAGATGTCAAATTAAATTGGCAGCATACCTCACTTGTCATCTACATATTTTATGGGTTAGTAAGAAATAATATAGAAGGAGGATTCGGTCGACAGTGTTCTGGCTAGCACTCCCATACTTACACAAGAAGGTCTACATTAAGTGCAACAATATCATCGAAGGGTCACTTTCACCGTTCTAAATATGTGTTTTTTTTTTTATAACATAGGTACTCCCTGCTTCACCAGTTCACCTTAGTCATTGGCATATGGCCTACGCAGCCCATGGTTGCCATAATAAAAATAGGATGAAGAAATAATATCTAATCTTGATTTCCTGTCGTGCTTCATCAGAAAGGTACATCTAATAATTTAAATATTTGCAACAAATAAAATTTAAGCTCATAAAGTTTGATGGTAGGTAATATGAAATATTGAAATATCTTTTTAACCATTTCCTTTTTACCTGAGTACCTAAGTTCCGTGTAAAGTATCCAAGTACCTATTCAAATACCGCTTTACGACATTTTAGCTGTAATGATAAGGGATCTAAACACGAAATGTTTAAAATGAAAATTTTATTTTAAATGTTTTTTGACGACTTTCGGGGCCAATTGACCTAATTTTGAGGCGTAGTGACCCAGAAATGTATTAGTTTCATAATCAGATATGCTCATAATATGTATTTTTAAGCCCCGACGGAAAAATATTGACGTGTCTGTCTGTCTGTAGCATAATAGAACCCGAACGAATGAAGCGATTTCCATTTTTTTTTTGTATTAAAAGTGAGTGACGTGCGAGTGTTCTTAGACATGTTTGATGAAAATCGGTTGAGTCGATTAGAAGTTGTGGGAGTGAAAGTGGGGGACCGAAGGCCTGCAAATATACTCGTTTGGGGTCTCAAATGAAAGCGTACTGGAAGAGAATATTGATGACTTAATCGAGAGTGCTCTTAGCAACATATAATTATATAAAATGAGTATTTATAAAATAAAAAATTAATGAAAAAAAATTAAAAATCCCGACACAAAAACCAAGACTACTTTTTAAAGGGTTCTTGGTTTTAGCGTCGGGGTTTTTTTTAAATTTTTAATTTCTTTGTTATTTAGTATTTGATTTTGAGCAGGTAGATGATAAAAATATTATGATAGCATTGATTTTCTGAAAATAAAACTAACTACAATAAAATACAATTCATGTATGTATGTTTGTGGTTCTCTTGATACCCACATTTCCCGAGGACTCATTTGATGATAAAAACCACATAGAAAAGCGCCTGTTTTTTCAAGGGATTATGGGTAAATTTCGGATATGAAAATATTATAACCATAAAACACAAAAACATAGGCAATTTTAATTAGAAAACTGTAACAAGTCAAAAGTTTAAGAAACATCTGCAAACTCAAACGGATTAAGAGTGATTTTGTTGAAACCTAATTAGGAAAATTCGAATTAGATTTGTGAGTTATTAAGATGAAATTTAAATAATTTATTGTAAACGAATATTCATTACTTCTATGCCAGGTCGGATATAAATTACTTTTACTTTTCTATTCACGAAAATTAATTCAATTAAGAGAATATTAAATTAACATGAAAACGAACTTATTACCAACATTTATCTCGAGTATGTCGATCGTAATCTCATACAAACTTCCAAGTTTTTTATTTTTCGAAATAGCTGAGTTAGTTTTAGTGAAATTTTACGGGCATCAGTAGGGTCCACAGGTCAAAAACATTTTTGAAAATAAGTGGCACTTAATTTTTTTTTTTATCTGTTTGCTGTATTCCTTTTCATATAAGTTTTATAATTTTCCATTTATATATATTTTTGTTATGTCTTGTGTCTGTCATTATATACCTTTTCTTTCTATCTTTCTTTGAAAATATAGATTTCTTAAAAATCTTTTTGTTAATAAAAAAAAACGAAAATGTTTTCTGACAACTTTTCAGGTAAAAAAGTTAGTCTGTGAATTGTCCTTAATTTGTTATTAATAGTTATAATGGTGGTTAACTGGCTAACATTCATAATAAGAATAATTATAAGCCATAAACCTAATTTCCTACAAAATTATTAAAGCCAGGCGTCTGCCTATAATAAAAGGAACAGGGTAATAAACAGTTAAAATTAAGTCATTTATACTTAAAATGTAAGCATAAACTTTATCAGATTCCCTTGCAGGGAGTTTTTATTTTTAATCCTACTAATATTATAAACGTGAAATCCTACTAATATTATAAACGTGAAAGTTTGTATGTATGGATGTTTGTTACTCTTTCACGCAAAAACTACTGAACGGATTTGGCTGAAATTTGGTACACAGATAGTTTATAACCTGGATTAACACATAGAATAGTTTTTATCCCGATTTTATGTTCCCGTGGGATAATTTTCGAGTTGTAGCGGGTGAAACCGCTGGCAGCAGCTAGTGTGACATAATGTGATAGAAAATTTTAATTTATAAGTATGTAACTCTAAATAGCTAACTGAAAGTTCGAAAGTTTGTGAGGTTAGATACTCCAACCGTGCCGTCAAATAGATAATTATCGTTGTATAATTATCTACTTAACGGCGTAACGTAAAAAGCGCAAAACCTCTCGTGGGGTAACTCAGCACATGTTACTGAACAATGTTAGTTCTAAGACTATTGGAAATTCGCAAAAAAAAAATGGTTTGAGAAATTGATCGAGCCCATCAGTATGAAAAAATTTTTTTTTTTTTGCGAATATTGAGCTTTTAACGTTACATGTTGTATAAGTTTTAAGCCATGTCTGATGTCTAGTTCTTAGAGGTGACTTAAAAGGTCGTAGATAAACCCACATACAAAAATAGACTCTCTTAGGAAAAATTATGGATCTCTTATTTTTAAATGCAATTAGTTGATCTTCACGCTGTCTTCATACACAATCAACTGACATAATTGTCTTGATGTAATGTAATCTTTTATGAACTCATTATTCGAAATATTTCCCAATATTACAATTTATTTTCTACAAAAAATTTCCGATATTTCGAGAATTTACAATAAAGTAAGAAATATTTTCCTCGTTGATTTTCAGTTGAAATAAAATAAAATGTTTATAATAAAATTTCTTACATGTTTTAATAGGACAACAACAACAAAAAACAAAGATCAGTTTATAAATTGACGAGCTCTACTAATATTACTATAAAGCATCATTTGCCAAGCCGTTTTCCTCACCTAAGTAGGGGTCTGCTTCCAAACTACCCTGATGCAATATAACAAAACATTATAATGAAGAAATCAAGTAACAAAATCACCTACTTCCTTTACCGGGGTAATTTTCAAGCAAAAATAAACCTTACATTACCGTAGTAACAGTTCTTTATCGCCTTATTAGAATCTCTAAAAGATCCGATTACGGTTGCTAATAGTGCTGCTATAATTCTATGTAATAACAAGAGGTAAACACGGCTTCAGCTCTAGTTACGTGACAAACAGGCATGGCATGTTGGAACAACTTGGGTATAGCGGTCACGCATTTACAAGTACTACTGCTCGCCCAGCGTTCGAAATTTGATCATAATTCAATTTTTGAAGTTGGAAAACAAAGCTTACGATCTCTTTCGCCATATAAACTTTTACTTTTTTTTTAAATGGATCGCTAAATGTGTTGCTAAGCTCATAACTCGAAAACGGCTGGACCGATTCGGATAATTCTTTTTTTGTTGTGTTTGTACCCATCGGGACCGGGTTTTAGAGGACGTCCACCCGTGCGAAGCCGGGACGGGCCGCTAGTTTAAGTATAAAATTAACTTAAAGTCCTCATGCCTTACATCACCTGCAGTCCTGCTGGCCTTTATAACCTACCAGCAAGGTATAACATTTCTCATGCAAATAAAATTGAGAATACTCCAACTAGACGGGTGTCTGGCAGTATTTTTTTTTCCTTTTATATGGCATCTTGCTGATCAATCTAGGGCGATGTCGCGATAGGGATTTTACTGGCTGTCCAGAGAATGCCTTGAATGTAAGGCTTTCCATTAGCACACCATTGGAGCACCCTCGTTGTGTGGTATAGTCAGACCAACGACGATATATTATTAGACTCCGCATGCACGATCTAAGGAACAAAAAATATTCCGCCAACTCGCTGAGGTACTACGTAAGCGAGAGGGACGGGGTACTGCATTGTGATTGGCTAACTCAAGGTCTGTTCTGTCTCAAGGTATGTTTACGGCTCACAGGATTGGTCGAAATAAGATGGATAAAAGACTTTTTTGCCTAATGTGTTGACAGACATCGGTCGCCTGCTATTAGAAGTGTAGTAATATATCGTCGTTGAGTCAGACTTTTATCCTTTGCGTTCTCGTACCCGTGTCATACAAAAATAAGGGGTTATTTTCGGAAATACTTACGTAATTAGAAACAGTAACAACATATAACTAACATAAGATTAGTAAGGACACGCGCCCATGAGATCAATCTGATAAATTATCGTGTCAGACTAGATGTTTCCGCATCCCAACTTCGCTATCGAGTAGGATTAGATAAGCCTAAAGTTAAAATTTATTAGGCCAACATTATAACTAGTATCTGTTGGATTAAGAGCTAAAGCTGCTTGCCTAATAATCTGGCATATAGAGGAATTTAAACACATTGTATATGATCGTGAGTGATGGTGAGACGAGTTGGACAAACAAACGATCAGCGGTCCGTTGGCTTTTGATTAAAGAAATTTTAAGAAAGAGGTCTTTGGCGAGTAATGCGCGACTCGCTGTCCGACCATGAACCATGCCCAGGTCGACGGCGCGTTGTGTTTTACGCGCGCCTCACGCGAGTGTCAGCATAATGACTAGAGGGCCAAAGCCTGCTGGGGTCGCAGGACTTATCTCATTACCGTGACCCCGGAACGTAAAGGGCTATTGAAGGACACCGTGGATTTTAATCAGTATCAGTCTGACAGTGACTCCCGCTCTGCCCTGGGTGGGAGGACTGATTTGAAGATTCTACCACGATAAAATAAGAGGTCTTTGTCCAGCACTTGGATGTTTATAATCTGAATTAATAAGCATTTGATGGGATAAAACTTTTCTCTCGGTCGAAATTGTATGACTAGAAGAAAGGAAGGAAGCGAATGTTATTTGATTTAATCAATCAGTGGTAAGACAGCCCAAGGTATATTTTTGGTTAAGTAATAATGGTTAATCAATGAATATCTAGGTCTGTCTTTCTGTCACCAAAGTTACAGCAACTCTTTTATCTAGTTGTACGATCCCTTACCAAACTTCACGCGGACGAAGCCGCGAGCCGAACTATATCAAATCTAAAGGCACGTACAAATATTTACTCGCAAGTGATCCCTTGTAAATCTGTGGCGTGACCACTCGTCGTGAAGGCGGTCGTACCGCTGTCAACGTGCTCGAACATGACTGCTTGTCACGGAATTAGAGCCGTCCTTTTCTAGCGTTATTAATACTATTAGTGGCCATAATGTTTTAATAAGGTGTTTGAAATTAAGGTGTAAGGGAAAGATGTTAATAATATCCTATAATCTATATATGACGATATCTACCTGGATATATTAATCATAAATTCATATAGAAAGCAGAAGTACCTACCTCCTACGCCTTATGTTCCCTTAACCTAAAAATACTTGAAGTATTAAAATTCGAACAGAATTAGAGCAGTGGTGGCCCAGTGGTATCGGTCCTGACTTACGAGTTATTGGTCGTGAGTTCGAACCCAGCTTGGCGCATTACTTTGTGTAATTTATTTTTCATCACCACTGCTCTCAAAACGGTGAAGGAAAACATCGTGAGGAAACCGGCATGTCCTAGAACCATCAAATTCGAAGACATGTGACATCTGCCAATCCGCACTGGACCCGCGTGGTGGAGTATGGCCCACTCCCTCTCAAAAGTGAGGAGGCCTGTGTCCCAGCAGTGGGAACGTTATAGGCTGATGATGATGATGATTAAAATTCAAAAAATGAATTAACATCCAAAACAGACTTACAAAGCATGAATGGCAGCAGAAAAGACTTCACAAACCCATATTCGCTTTCAAAAATAAGCAAAATAGAAAATAATGCGACACATCGCCCATTCCAGCCCAGTATACCAAATTATTTCCCTTACTATTCAGTCCTAGATTCTAATTGCATACCAAGACCACCTTAATGACTTCCCGCCAATTTCGACAGAATTTTGTTTTAAAATGACTGTTCCAGGCACTGGCGTTCAACCATTGTGCCAAGTTGCCATTGTGTTGAAAAAGAAAATTTTAATAAAATCTTTGTTTGTGGCCAAGCATTTTTTATTTATGTTTTATTTATAATGAGTTCGAAAAATAAATTCTGCTTTGGAAGATTTAAGAAAACAATGGGGTTTTTTCACGCGGATTATGTGGAAAGATTATGATGGGAAACTTTCCATAGGCCATGGTGACTTGTTTTTTTACAGTAAGAATTCTAGGCTTTATTTTCGTTCCGTCTTGTGAATAAATAGTCACTAATTTTATTTACGCTCTAACCTCGAAAATATGAATCCTGGAACACCATAGTCATATTGCGTCGTAATAAATAACGACCAGCATTTATCTAAAAATACCTTTACTTCTAGAAGATTTTTAAATTTAAAAACCTAGAGCGCAGTGGAATAAGGTGGAATGCATTCCTGAAGCATAGTGTAATAAAACTTTCTATTATCTTTTTATCATGTTCGGGGGACAGGCATGGCCAGAAATTGCCCAAAATAGAGATGTTTGGAAGGAGAAAGGGGAGGCCTTTGCCCAGCAGTGGGACACAAGATAGGCTATTGAAAAACTTTTACTCAGCAACTATTTCTTTGACATTCCGATATCCTCCTACTCATCTGCAAAATATAAGCTGGATTAGCACTTAGTGGAGTCGCTCTAAAACAAGAGGTCAGCTTATACTGGTGGTATCACACAGCCTCTTCACCGTAGTTCCATAGCTAACTAAAACAGAGCCAATTATATTCATAGATAATGACAAGAATAATCAGAAGTAGCTCGATGTCAAAATGCACGCATTAACTAAGAAGATCATGGGAATGTGAACTTTAAGGAAACACGCACACTCTACATGCGGGTAGTTGAACGAGTTTTATTGAACTGGATCAAAAGAAAACTTAGTAGGAGTGAACTTTGAGATTTTTTGAAGTTTATTTTAATTGTACTGACACCAGGACAATTGAACAAACGTTTGAAGGATATTTTACAGATTGGGGTAGGTTGGGGTAGGTGCTAGCGTCTGTGCTACATGAACGGATAGATAAATAAAAAAATTCCATGATAGTGGAAAATATGTGAGTATTAATTCTGAGTGCCAAAAATCCAGGCTACAGTATCACATTTTTGTAGCAAACCAACCTTCAAGAAAAGTCCAAAAATATTAGCGTGGCGTACAACCAATCCATGCTAATTTTCCTGCATCCAAACCTTGATTTTTGCCCCGTGGGATGAAAAGATTTGTTCAAGTCATTCCAACGACGAAATATTACTAGACTCCTAATAACAGGCGACCGATATCTGTCAACACATTAGGTCTTATTTCGACCACTCCGGTGAGCCGTAAACATACCTTGAGACAGAACAGAGCTTGAGTTAGCCAATCACAACGCAGTACCCCGTCCCCCTCGCTTACGTAGTTCCTCAGCGAGTTGACAGAATAGTTTTTGTTCCTCAGATCGTGCATGCAGAGTCTAGAAATTATCGTCGTTCGGTCATTCCATAATCAAGCGTTTGTGAATTGAGGGTTGTGTCACATGTTTCTTCATACGCGTAAATCCTAATGCATCCGCCATAACATCATCCGTATTAGTTAACAGATAGAGATCTATTAACACAGGCTTAGCTTACACCAGAATCTACTAGGACGACCATTGTGTCGAAAGATCATTCAAAGTGAGGCCAAGATAAACTGGTTTTATGTAGCTTGATGCGTAACTGTGTGTACTTGATCAATATAGGTATCAATCATTCAATCTTCACGCAACGGGCATCGGCAGAGATAGAAGTGACACGGGTTCTTTGGGCATGTGTGGTTTTTTCGTAAAATGCGGCCTTTTTGGGGTAAATCCGAACCCTTTTAGAAACGGGGAAATAATTATGTACTTACATGTTCAATTATTGGGAGGAGTTTAACGATGCAAAATTTCATACCCTTACACTTTAATGAATAGCTTTTTTTACTTTTTTCTATTGTTTGTATTTATAAAAGTATAAATTTGAATAGCTTATCGACAAAACTTGTCCGTTATTTTTTACTGTAGGTAATTGTCGCAAGTTTATAATACCTAACTCATTTAAGAAAATTTCATAAAGGCTTCTCATATGAAGTCATAAGTTCGTAAGTTCCAATGACTTTAGTAAGAATTCAACACTTTCTTTGTAACTAAAACTTCATCAATTTTATTTTATTTAACCCATAAAACCGATGGCTACTCATATTTAATTTTATTACGTAGCGTTTTGTAGACTTGTAAATATGCGCCAGTCATGCGATGAGGTTGCATATAATGGCTTTATTATCATAATTTCACACAAAATAAATGGACCTTATTCGTGATTTTCCAACACTAATATTGTTTAAAAAGCGTCAGCTTTAGTGATGCGAACACACCACTCTTTTCTGCTCGGCAAGGCGATTCGATTTTCGATTGTATTCGGATTCGATTTTCAAACATTCGAATAACGGTCTGAGCTCAATAGCGTCTCAATATGAAGTCCGACCCAGTTCTAGAATCTTTTAAAATGAAAGCTCAAAAGCCAGTTTGGATGTTCCTTTGAAATTTAAGTTTTAAACGATTTTGAATTAAAATAATTTAAATAGATAGGTAAGTGACAATTTAAAAAAAATGAAAATATGTAAATATAATTTCAGCCTTTGTATTAGATAGAGGACTACAGTATCATTAAAAACATTCTTGCTAATGACATTGAGCATTTTACATTTCTCCGTTTATACTTCATGGACGAGAACACAAGTTATGATTAGTGAATATAATTATTATTGTAAAAAGTGACAAACCCAAGCATTTTCATCAATGCAAAATATTTCGTATTCACGGCGTTGTATTTTTTTTTTTGTAGACTAAAATAACCTTAAGTACCTACTCCGTACTATAAAACTGTCTTTTATTTGTTTTGAAAAAAAATATTCAATACTCTATTTTTTCAATGAATGTTACCAAGTTTATCTTAACCGGAGTTTACTTTCTTCTTTGTAACACCATATTTATATTGATCATAAAAAAATATTGATACAGAATTCAAACTCAAGTTAATAAATATTGTTGTTATTCTATTGTAATTATGATTGTTCAATAACACCGGTCGACAAATAAAAAAAAAATTTTTGAGCATGGGTTTTACTTATTATATTCTGATTATAGAAGCATATTTATTTTAAAAAATGTGATAAAAAATCAAAAATATTTGCTTTATGAGTTTTTTTTTCAAAGCTTTCAGAGGCGAAAATTTAAGTTGGAGTCTCTGTGGGCGCTCAAATAAAAAAAAACCCATTGTGATATTTTCCTGAATTTACATAGCATTGAAGAGAAAGAAGCCAGGAACAGTTTTAAGGCAGTAATTCATGGTTTTATTGTAAACCCTAGGGCTGAAAGTTATGACGAGCTGATCACTGACCAAACTGCGAATTTTATCCATCATCGAAAGTGGAATGTCTCTAAAGACACACTAAAGATGCATTTGCTACATTTTGTTTTGGATAAAAATAAAGTTAACATGGAAGCTTGTACGGAAGAACAAGATGAACGCTTCCATCAAGACAATTTGAGATTTGACAAGCATTTTAGAGATGTTACCAAGGCCAGTACTGAAAGGGACATGATGGGAGACTATATTGGGGGGTTATAAAGAGAAACTTCTACTGAAAATAGCAGGAAAACCAAAAATGATATTCTTAAATAATTTATCTTTATTTTAAAATACATTTTGTTAAAAAAAAACATGAATAGATGTATGGTTTCCTTCATAATAACTCATCTCTGTGTAAATTTTTAGGTATTTTCATTGATTTTAATTTACCCATTTTTTTCTCATAAAAGCAAATCCAGAACTTTTTTTTGTTCATAATCTTATTTCTAGATATACAAACAATAAAAATAACTTAGGTAGAACCCGTGCACAAAAATGCTGTAGACCTGAATCCCTATCATTGTTATTATTTAAATCGACCTTTGTAGTTATTTGTTCTAAGATTGACTCAGTTCTAATGTTAATTTATTTGTTGTGAAAACTCAATGGCAAACCAGCGCTGAGCTTTGCAGTGCCCTGACAGGGTTCATGTACTGGAACCGACAGCAATGTCAAGTGTATGATGTGCATGAGAGCAAATCTATATATATAAAATTCAAAACTGACTGACTGATCTGACAACGCACAGCCCAAACCGCTGGGCCTAGAATCTTGAAATTTGGCATAAGCCCTCCTTATACCACGTAGGTGAGCACTAAGAACGGATTTTGCGAAATTCGGCCCCTAAGGGGTTGTTTTTGGGGTTGATAGTTTGTATGAAACTTCGCTACTACAGGTGCTAGGAATTCCAAATTTTGCATGGGGTGTCTTTTTAGAACGTAGATGCTCACTATGACGGGATTTTGCGAAATCCGACCCCTGAGGGGTTTGATTTTGGGGTCGACAGTTTGTATGAAATTTTGTTACTACAAGTGCTAGGCGTCTCAAATCTTGCATGCCGGTTCTTTTTAAGACTTGAATACTCAACAAGTTAGAAATTTTGTGAAACTCGACCCCTAAGGGGTTGTTTTTGGGGTTAATAGTTTTGAGACTGAATTTTTTACATATGGATTCTTTTTTGGACGTAAGTGATACTAAAGACGGGATTTTGTGAAATTCGACCCCCAAGGGGTTGTTTTTGGGTTTGATAGTTTGAATGTTTGTTACTACAAGTGCTAGGAGTCTCAAAATGTAAGTGATAGTTAAAACGGGATTGATGTATTGATAGTTAGAGGTCTCAAATTTTACAGGAGGTTCAACTTTAGACATAGGTTCTCACTAAGAGACGAAATTGCGAAATTCAACCCCTTAAGAGTAGTTTTGGGGTTGTTAGCAAGGAATCCCAATTTATTCATTGGGGTTATTTTAAGAACGTAGGTACCACCCAAAACGGAATACTGCGAGTAGATAGAAATTTTGTTGAATATTGATTTAGATTTTCGAAAAGTATCCCTTATGGGTGAGTGGAGGGTGGCTGGGAGTAAAAATTCACAAAAGCAAAGTTCTAAAATCACGCGGACGAAGTCGTGGGCGGAGTGCTCGTAAATAAATAAAATATCGAATACGAGCATTTAAGAGGAAAAATCTCATTAAATTTCCTTCCCTACCTGCATACGGTAACCACAAATAGATTTATTGTTTGTTAACCGAACCGATAATGCAGTGGATGAAATATCGAGTTCCATTTCATTTAATACTCGTATGATATCAGAATATAATGTTCACTGTACCTTTAATTGTCTTTCGAAATACTCGTTTTTTCATTTTACCTGTAACAAAAAATATACATTAATTTTAATATCATTATAAATTATTATGTATTAATAGTTGACTATGGAACAATATTTCAAACTCAGTTTGTTTCAAACATTTTCTATTCACATCGTAAGTAAAGGCGAAGTTAAACGGAGAGATGTGGAAATAACTAAATCTGATTGGTTATTTAAATCACATCTCCTCTTATCTCCGCTCCTCTCCATTTGGAGGATATCGGGCCTTAAGAGCGTAGTAGAATTTTTCACACAGACTTTTTATCGAAATTATTTTCAAGTTCTTATTTTTTTTAATGATTGAACTGATTTCAACTAAACTTGACAAGCGTAATCGGACTTTTTTATCGTGGTAAAATCATCAAATGAGTCCACCCACCCAGGACGGGACGTTACTGACTAAAATCACGGTGTCCTTCAATAGACCTATAGCAGGACACAAGTTTAAGAAGTTAAAGAAAGCATTCTTCTAGCAGTTTTTGTAAAATCAGCCTTAACTATTCTTATTTAAGTAACATATTACCAACTTCTCTTATTCGAATCAGGTCCTTGAACATGTACACTTAAACCACTCGACTTATCGTCGTTCATGGATGACTACGTATCGATTCTGAAAGGGGTTCAAGGCCTCTGCCTCATGAATTTTGACAGGGTCATCACAATCGAAGAATTATAAGCTGAAGCCATTCTTGTATTTAGCCGTCCCACTAAAGATCTCATTTAGAGGTTTGGTCTCTTTAAAGCATTAAGAAAGCACCTTGAAATGTTTCAGATATTTTTATAACGTCTCATTTTTTTAAATGATAAATGCCGTCACTTAATAGAGTAGTAAGTTTTCATCGAATTGGTAATTCCTTGTTGAAAGTTGGATGTCACAAAATATATATTTTTTGGGATAGACAGTCTTCTACCCTAGATGGAGCGGGACGGACTGTCAGATCCGCACTGATTAAAAAACCCGTCTGTTCCGATTGTCCTAGATTATAGACTTTGCAAAGATTAACCATTTTAAGTACCTACAAAAACAATATAGGTCTCCATAGTGTGAATTAACAGTATGGCCCATTTGTGGTGCGATGGCAATCTTAATTGTGTCAACGAAGTGACCTTTCTCACCTTAACCTTGCAGGTGGGTCATTAAAGGCAAGATAAATAGATATATTACAGGAGATTGTTTGTATAGCACCACTTAAAAAGATTTATCACCTACTAAACTAGAATACTGCTTTAGTCTAAAAGTCAGAAGCGCGAGAATAAGGTGTTTGGAGGTTTGATTCCCAGGTTGAGACCATAACTTACAAATAAAAAGCCTTGTTTCCACTTCCCTGCCGAGCAAACATTTTTTTCTGAGCAAATGTTTGCTGTTTTACTAGTATGTATAAGGAACTTTTGAATGCTACAATCGAAGACTAAGTACCATATTTAATTTTTTAATTCGCTAAAAAGATCCGACGACCATCCAAACACGTCAAACACCAAGCGAATGCTCAAAACAAGTGTTCGATCCATTCGCTGCGTTGTTACGTCATTTTCATTAATAGATTGAGCGAGCGAGCATTCGTTCACTAAGTTCAGCCGAACATCGGTGAACGAACTCGTTCGCTCGCAGATGTTTCCATTTAGCGGGCACACACTCATTTCCTCTTTTAATTAAAGTTATGGACACGTATTTTCTCTTTTATTAAATCAATAAATGATAAAAGTGTGGGTGTAGTGTAGACCCTCAGGTTAGTAACAACTTGGTTAATACAACATGCGGAATGGCATGTATGATTTAGGTTTTAAACTCCTAAAATAACGAGCAAGTCTGACTCGTGTATTATATAGCAATGTTTGGTTTAACAAGTTACTTAAGATAATATTCGCCAAACACAACAGCTGATTAAGTATTACATTAGAATATTCTCAGCTGGAAGGCAGAGAAAGTGGGTTAGCTCATGGCTTCAATCTAACCCAGAAACAAAGGTGAGATCTAAGATCTAGCGAGATAACCCAAAGGGAATTGAGCTCCTGAGCATCGAAGGAACACAGCAAATACTTTGTGGCAGAAACCATTAGAAAATCTGACCGTCATTAAACGTGGTCTCTTAGACCACAAATACTGGCGATTTTAGGGGGTTCGAGTCCCGCACTACCTCGACTGTATAGCAGTCTCCGCGAGGTAGCGAGATAGTCGAGGTGTCTGTGGGGATTTCCCACTCCTGCCTCAACAGAAAAATACTGTATGGCGCTGGACTCAGACCAAACCACCAACCAAATGGATACCTACCAAAGTCGTAAAGTATCGAAGACTTACATACTTGTACGAAGGGGCTTCTTATACTAATTAGCGGTATAAATATTGAAGTTAACGATCAAACATACATCAAGACAAAAATAATATATGTACACGACAATAAAAGCAAAACCAACACGTTACATATTAGTGCTGAAAGACGCGTCTGAAATTCAAAATCTACATAGCAATTTCAACTTTTAATCACAAACTTTAGGGTTAAATTTCGTATGTCTGTTTGTCTTTTGTTTGAAACAGGTTGTTACGTAGTGAGTTCACGCGTTCTCATTACTGTCTGCTTTGAGAGCGTTGCGTGGTACTTCTTACTGTTGCTTTACTCCTGGTACCTCGGAAGCATGGCTAATATACTTTTATTGTAATTTCTTCTGTTCTTAAATGGTAGTTGGTCGCTAATTGGCATTTTCTCGTGTTTTTCGAAAAAAAAAATCCACTAAAATTATATCAAGGCGATCAAGACATTGTTTACTATTTTTTTGTGTTCCTTAATATATTTTTAATTATAACCGGTACGCGGATGGATAATTACTTTCATTCGCTCATGCGGTACTTCAAATTGCACAGTTAGAAACACCGTTATTCGGTATTACCCTACTTCTTGATGTTTCTTTACTCCTGGTACTACGGAAGTATGGCCGACATACTTTGATTGTATTTTCTTCTGTTATCACTAATGTATGGTAGAAAAGTAACGCCTTTATGTGTCTGAGGAAGATTGGATTGGATGTCAGATTACGTGTCGCAATCAGGGATGAGTGCTGTTCACTCTTTATCCTCTTTTCGTTCATGTCAACCTAGTACTTAGAGTAGGTATTATTACGAAAAATGAGACGAGAAAATGTTAAAATATTCATAGGATAGGCATGTGAATGTTTTTGTACAAGAAATTAAGGAAAAACGTTTATTATTTAATAATAATAATAATTAATAGTTGTGGAAATAGAAAAACAAAAGTTTTTATACACAAATTGTTTGAATAATATAATGAAATATTGTATTATTGCAAACTGCAATTTGAAATTCATATTACTAACTGTGCCTTTTGTTTATGTAATACTTGATTGTACAGTCACGAATACTGAAATGTTACTAATAGCAAAATTCAAAACCGATTTTCTAGTAAAACGGTTTCCAAATTAGGATAAGACCTATTTCGTAATCGCTTCTAAAATACCACCGTCGAAAATGTAAAATGTTAATCAATACATTAGGAGAAAATTGTACAAATAAATTTCATTGGTCGTGACTGTACATAATTTCTACGTTATTAACCAAACAAAGCAAAATCTCTCGAAAAGTTTAGCCGTAAATCTCACCTCCATGTATTTAATTAATTTTATACATTAAACTCAATGCATAATATCAGTCGGCAGACGAGTTTTAAATTTAAAATAATTATTCAAATCACATCCGAACTTTTGCAATAAATATAAAAGGTTTTTTGAGCTTCCGTACTTTGTCAGTTTTAAATTTATTCAACTCAAAATAAGGATTAGAGTTGACGTTCGTAGTTAGCAAACTGAAGAATCCGGAACAACATTAATCGTCCCGAGTGTTTACGCAGATGTTATGGAAACATCGCTGTTCTGTCAGAAGTTCCCAGAAATATTTACAAGTTTATTTGTGAATTTTCTGGATTGTTGCTCAATTTGTCGAATTGTTATTTTGTTTTAAGTTAAAAAGATAATGGCGCGTTTATTTTTGAGACACAAAAAGTAATCATTGAAAGTTTCTCCAATTACAAAATAACTACTTTAGAGTACATGTTGCCTCTAATGGAACATTAGAAGCTAGGTTTTTAATTACTTATTTAGGACACGACCAATTTGAAAAAGCAAGAACGAAAAATAACCGGCCAGAAGTTCCGCTCAACTTGTAAGTACATAGATGGTTAGAGATCGGTTATTGGGCAAATACTTAGTTACAGAAAGGATTAGTGGATACAACAGCTCCAGTAAGGTTAATACAATATTAACAGAACTACAGCTCCATGCCTGCATCTTTCTCTTATCTGCATTGTAAATAACAGTCCAAAAATCCGGTGCGTCTTTAAAAAAACTAACGCCGATGGCAAAAAATGTAGGTTCACCCCACAATAGAGGCTTCAAATCCGGATAATACCGCGCAAAGTCTAAAAAAATAATGCGGCGCGGACTTTTCGACTCCGTGAATTATGTAAAATCCTCGCTTATTTTTAGGAGCGGAAATAATTTTCGCGGTCTGCCCTTAGTCAGTTTCCTTTTGTTTTCATGCAAATTGACTACGAAATAATAATCAGAGTGTATTAATGGTACGTTTACACCGTTTTATTTGTGTTTTATAACACGATTATTGGGCGAGCTGTATAATTTCTTGGGTGTTACCGCCCCTAGTTATTATGTTGTGGTTTATTCAATTTAAATTGCCAGCTTCTGCCAGCGGCTTCGCTCGCATTGTTGTTGGAATTTCTCACAGGAGCATATAATATTGGATATATACTAATCTTTTTTTATGCCAAGTTACGTATAGGTTCAACCATTTTGGTGTGAGTTAAATTAATTTATCTCAATTTTTACACTCAACAAACATTTACATGGAACTCAGTAAAAGTGTTAACGTTCATTAAAAAAATAGTACTCATAAAACTAAGCACTTTTAAACTTTATGTTCCTATAAAAATACTTTTTGATCACTTTATTTGAAGCTTCTACAAAGAAATAATATTATTCTAGACTGGTACTTACTCCTCACTAAACAAAGTTGAAGTTTTATTGTCACCCTTTCACAAATAAAGGTACCTACTAAACGAAAACGTCCTTATAACTTTTTAGTGTAATGTAGGTAAAAAGTGAACTGAAATAAAGTGTAACTTCGAACGGTCAATGGGGGTATACTACGTGCTCTCGATCCACATGTAAATTCATAGCGGCCTTCCCAATTCTCGACAATAGGGGACCGTATTTCCCACGACTCCAATTTTTCTCCCTGATTAAATTTGTTGCGGTTTCCAAGATGTCCTGACTTTCCATGGACAATCTATGAGTCACAGATAACTCGTTTTCTAAAAATATCGTCCAGAAATTGGACGATCGTGTCTTTAACACGTATTTCTTGGCTAGATCTCTCGAGAATTTTCTCAATTGAATTCGATTTAAAATGGCGTCGTTCTTTTTAAAATTGTATTTCTGAATTGTATCTTTTTACTTTCAGAGGGTATCTAGCTGGTTTCGTTCTGAAATAATATAACAATATCCTGTTTCAGGAAATTAAGCGGAGACGTATTTCCGGCTGCTTACTTACAGTTATTAATTCCTTTTTTTTTCAGATTCATTTCTGCGGCTCCATCAACTTGGCGGGAACTTTCATTTTATCTCGCAGTAATTTATTTTACAGTGTTATCTAAAAGGGAAGTTTTCTTAGGAAACGAGTAAATTTTAATAATAACATAGGCATTCCTAGGTATCTATTAGAAGCCATTTTATTCAACAGAATGAAACCGAGGTGCTAAGAAATGCGTGTAGTAAACTGAATATAAAATATGCTGGAAAAGACTCTGTAAAGTAAAGTAGTGAAAACTCGTGCTAGTACTGTATTCCTCCAAAATATAATAAATTCAAATAATTGAGTACAAATATTACACGGGAGACAATTATTTTCAATTTTGAAATCAAAACATTTTAGTACTTTTACGTAACTTACTTCCACTATCGACCTTTGTAGTGTCATATCTATTATCAACTCTTTTATAAGTTGAAGAGAGCTCTTTCCTTGAAAAAAATCACTTGAAACAAGTCGCATTACAGCGAAAGTCTTTCAGCTAAAGTCCCTTTGTAAATCGCGAAAGAATTATTCTGCTAACTTAATAAAGGATTATAGACTCTATTGTTCACTTTTAAGTGTCAATTTCGTTTGATTGAACAATTGTTAGGAATGTTCCGTTAACAAGTTTTGAACAACTGTTACGCGTTTCACGGTAACGACTTTGGTGACGGGTATGTAATATGTGATGTGCTATTATTTGGACGAAACTAATATAATAATCATCATCATCATCATCAGTCTATAATGTTCCCACTGCTGGGACACAGGCCTCCTCTCTGAGAGAGGGAGTGGGCCATAATCTACCACGCGGGCCCATTGCAGATTGGTAGATGTCACATATCTTCGAATTTTCGGTTCTAGGACATGCCGGTTTCCTCACTATGTTTTCCTTCACCGTTTTGAGAGCAATGGTGATGAAATAACACAAAGTAATGCGCCTGGCGGGGTTCGAACCCACGACCTACAACTCGTAAGTCGGGACCGATACCACTGGGCCACCACTGCTCAAAGTTCAAATGCGTCTGTAAAATTGGGTGTGGCTCGAGTGGGCGAGATAATGACAACCAACCGTTAGTTGTTCAGATATTTCAAGTAACTCATTTAACTCGTACAGCCCCACGATAGTGCTCAAACCAATTATCAACAAATTAGGCGAGTCACAGAATTCGATGAGTTTGCTAAATGCGCTTACTTACGCTTTCAAGTGGTGTAGTAAAGGTGTTTAAAACCCTCAACTAACCAACTACGTAACATTACGGTGATTGAAAAAGAGTGTCCATGGAGTTTCTTGCTCATCCTTCTCCATTGAGATCTACGCTTTGGAATGAGCACCTACGGTACTTTCACAGTTTTTATGTCATGTGACTGGGACTGTAGTAGCACCATAACTATTTTTAGTACTGGTTTTATTTTTTGTCTTGACATTTCAAAAGTGCCTATATTTGGCTTAGTTGAAATAAACGATTTGATTTGATTTGATTAGCAAACCTACATTTTACAAATCTTTTCCCCACAGTTTCACACGCTGCTCAGCTCCTTTTGATCGTAGCGTAATGTTATTATAGCCTTCCTCGTTAAATGGACTATCGAACACAAGTACACACGGCTACACATCAAGCTATGCAAAACCAGTATTAGCTGACCATTAATTTTGATTAAAAATCGTACGAAACGAGACCAAGACAAACTGGTTTCGTATAGCTTGATGTGTAGCCGTGTGTACACAGTAGTTCCTGAGATTATCATCTTCATCTTCAGCTTTATAAATATTAGTTTAGATTTATTTATGCTGTAAACTAACCTACTCATATGTTTAATCGACAATTTCTCTGCCAAAATACCTCCCCGTATACGTAATATTTTATCAAGCATAACAAAAATAAGTATAAGACATGAACGTAATCGTGTTGCGTCCCAGAGACATCAAATAACATGTTTCTGTCCAATTTGCTCTGGCAAAAAGCGAAGTCACCGTTTTTCATATTCACATATTTTGTCTGGTACAAAAATAACCACATTATTGGTAGACTTAGTTCATAAAGGTGGGTGGTACCAAAATATAACATCTTATAATTAATGAAAATATCTTGATTAGTTACGTGAGTACGGTAATTCAACTCAGTTCTGCTTAAAATTTGAGACTCTAAGACTGCCTGGTCTCAGAAGCGGAGACCGGCAGCGGAGCGGAGAAGACGAAAAATATAAACCGTAATAGGTTTACACAATTGAATCGTATAGCGAAGATGGCACTAAGCAATGCTAAAGGGTATTCCGCTCCGTATCCTCGCTACGCTCTTGCTCTTATATACAGGCTGCGTTAAACTGAAAAAAAACAAGATTCTCGCTCAGAACGAATGTTCGTAGTATGGCCTACATGCAGTTTTTCCAAGTCTGACTGGTAGTTTTATGTGAGCTTAAATGTTTGTAAAGTCGCTCACAATACAAAGTAATTTCCAGTGCGAGGCAAAATAATTGTAAATACTAATAAATTCGCAGAAGATTTTCCAATGTTACTGTCCAAAAACAAAGACAGAGAAAAGAAGAATGGGCAGAAATGTATGGACCTCGTCCCTTTCCTTGTAACACTCCCATCCATATATCAATTGAAAGTACTTGAAAAGTGTATCATTTCATTGTATGACAGCGAACCTCTAAACTATGGAAGAAAAAAGTTATTGAGATTTTTAAGACAAAAGATGAATTTCGATTTTCAGAAGAAAACATTGCTCTTAGCTTTTTCTCATAATAATATTTGTACAGATCATAAGAAAGAGTAACATCGTTGACATAACCGGACCTCAAGTGGCACCCACTTGTGACTTTAAAAGAAAATCATAGTACTTAGTAGTGATAATTGTATGAAAATAATGATGCGTACCAGCGCCAACGCTTGTACCCATCATTACCATGTGAAAATCTATGAACATCGCCGTGTGGAGACACGTTCATATAGAGTATATGGAAATATGTGGCAAGATGATAACATCGCTGCGATTCTCTCGCTCGTGGAGATAGCACCTTATTATTTATCAAAAACGCTATAATAAAACATTACAACTGACATGTTCGAAATCAATGTGTTCCATTATAAACTCTGTGAATTCCGTCCCATCTTCCATAATCATATTCTCGTAATAACACACTATGACGAATTCTGACTCGAAGTAAAGATCGCGAACACGTAACACAATAGTTGACGCCTTTCTTCTACTTCCATAGTCTACCCAATCGTTAAGGCACAGAACCGTGGACGAGCTGAAGGTAGTCCGAAAATCGGTTAAAGAAACTAGCAAGTTTTATTATTTTTGTATATCATGTGACATTTGTCATACTGACATCATCATGATTTGTTATCATGTTCTTTTTTATTATTTTTTTGTTGTGTGTACTGGCCCTCAAATAAACGTTTTTCTTACTTTTCTTCTTAATTTGACGGCAAACTTTACCATTGCGCTCATTGGTTAAATCAAGAAGCCCCCTCCCCTCTTCCTGGTATTTTTAAATACAGAAACATCAACGATGCATTAGCATAAAGACAGCATTGAGTATGGATTAATATAATTTAAGACATACACGACTTCTGCCTAACATTATGTATCGTTAGTATTTTGACTTTCAAGTCTCAATAACTTTTTTCTCCCATGGTTTACAGGTTTGCTGTCATACAATGAAATGATACACTTTTCAAGTGCTTTCATTTGATATATAGATGGAAGTGTTACAAGGGGTGGGACGTTTTGCCCATTTTTCTTTATTGTGCTTATTTCGACTCAAATCTGCACCAGCTATAAAATTGGTATTCGTTAGCTGATAATTAACGGATAAACTAAAAGAAAATATGGATGGATTGAATGACAAATGATACGAAATAAAAATGTCATGACAGAGGTTCCCAAGGGAGACATTACAATCATAAAACAAGGATAAAAAACGATAATGACGCGTTGCAGAACAAAAAAAGACCAGAGTGTCTCTAAAAACATTTTGATTCAAATACCTGCTTATCAAAAAAAAATAATTTAAAAAGGACTGTATCAAATTATGGGTCTTTTTTAGCGTGGCTAAAACACCAAATGAGGCCTCAAACACAGGGCAGGGTAGATGGGACTGTCATATTTGTGCTGACTAAAATCCACGGTTTTCTTAATTAGCTCTTTACGTTCTAGGTTCACGGTAATGAGATAAGTCCCGCTACCCCGGCAGGCTTTGGCCCTCTCAGAGGTAGGCCCCGTCATCTTGCTGACGCCGTCGACCCTGGTAAAATTATGGTAAAGTCTAAAATTCGCCAGTTATAGCTAAACCCAATAAAGTGCCATCAATAACAGTTCCAACCAACTTGTACAGTACCGAAAATTGATGAAATATACATTGTTCGAACTACCGTACACTACAGTATACATTGAAGCACTTGAATATCAGACACAAGCCCCAACCCACTAGAAATTCGGTCAACTTTGAATGTCCTTCACGTAGAACATTGAGTGCTTGTGGCCTTACTCGACGTAGCGTATTGTGTCGAAAATTTTGACTGCATTCTGAGAGAAACTGAAAGTGGCACCAGGTTAGTGGAAATCTCTATTGGTGTTGACAAGTTTAAAGGGCGAATATAAAGAAGCAAGGCAGGTTTTGTAGGGTATTTTAAGACACTGAAGTTAAATGGTCGTTAGTTGGTATGGATCTCCCATTGTTCTTTAATTTATTGGCTTTTTTAATCAAACATTGAGTACGTTGGACGAAAATAAATGGTTAACACGTAAATATTTATACTGTTAAATTTTTAATTAATGTTAAATTATACCTTCCGTATAACTTGAAATTTTGCGGAAATATTGTTTTTAATATCTTACTGCCGTTATAGCCACGGGTTACACGTTATAATCTCGAGAACGGCTGGAAAAAGGCTAATTATTTTTTGTTTAGTTTTATGATCCATTTTATAGACAGAATATTGGCGTCAACAAATTACTTTGAAAGCAAACTTAATTTTACTAATCTTGTAATCAATTTTATTAATTCTGGAAATATTAGCAGATATTAAAATTTATCAAATTAAAATTATATTAAGTCTCCGTATAAACAAAACGAAATCAATATTGAAGTCTAATGACAAACATAGTTTTATTTTTATAAGAGGTTCCATATTATTCATATGCGAACAAAATGGCGATAAAAACTTGTAGGTTTAATCATAAAAACCAACTCCAAAAATAATAATAGATATAACTGAAATTAATAAGGGTAGATACCTCACTGAGTTAAAAACGCCAAAAAGCTATTTCTGATGGTACAATTCTACAGAAATGTGTGCGACATACCTACTTTGTTCGTGCAAATTTGTTCATGCACTTCATCATGTACTAAGCTGGTATCGCGTTTAGTCTCGTTTTCCATCGGCAATTGCATGCGAATGATCGCTTTGGTTAGATCACGTGGTCCAGCTTTTAGAAAAAAAAACATCAAATGAGTACTCCTACTGTCAGACACCTACTGACTAAAATCCACGGTGTCTTTCAATAGCTCTTTACGTTCCGGGGTCACAGTAGCTCGTTCGTCCCGCGTCACCGGCAGGCTTCGGCCCTGTAGGGGACCACGCCAACGCGGTCTAGCTTACAAATCAATCAAAAATCAAAAATTAGCCGCTTGAATATAAATCATATATCAAATTCTTAAATAAATTCACACATAAACACCCACGTAAAGTTCAGTAAACCGGCCAACATTTCGATGAAAATGTACAAATTTCCGCAGGACCACGTTTTTAAAATTTCAAAGGTTTTAATACACGAATAGGCGACGACGCGTATGTAAACGAAAGGTCTTACCCATTTACATTTTGACTACGCATGTTGTATTTGTGTTATTTACATTTTTTAACGGGTGTTACCCTCTTTTTTTGCTTTTAGCTCGGTTGGCAGAAAGAATTGCTGCGAATTTGTTAGGTACTGCAATCTTTATTTCAAACATTTATTAGTTAATGGGAATATTTATTTTATTATCTATGGAAAAAATATTTAATAGATTGGCACAGTGGCTTGCCACATAGAAAATTATACACTACATCTCTTTTCTTCGTGTTAAAATCATCAAGTCTAAAAGAATAGAGCGGGACTAGAAGGACTGCCAGATTCGTAGTGATTAAATCCAGTATTCCTTCAATAGTCTATTACGTGTTAGGGTCACAGTAACTTCATAAGATAGTCCCGTGACCACCACACGGTGCAAAAAGAAAGCCTATAGTAGTGACGATGATGAGTTGAAACAATATGGAATGTGTTAAAACTGAAACATGAGTATTTTTTATTTAATATTAATTTCTAAATTCTCTACACTTGCAAAAAGAACCAACATCAGTTGTGGACTCATCTGATGGATACGTACGTTCACGTAAAAAAATTAAAAATAAAAACAGAAACACAATCATTTAAAAAAAAATTCTTACCAAGCCATAAACAAAAACAGACTTAATTATAACAATGACATCATCACAAAATTAAACAAACAAAAAAAAAACAACCGACGTAAATAACTCTACTTCAAATTGATAAATGTATAAGCTCAACGCCATTTCCCCATTGTGTATTGCGAATAAAAACTTTTTTGCACCTACGGCGGCCATTTGTCTTCCAGTCTGCGTATGGAATTATAAATAGCGGGCCTTTTTGTCACACGATTTTAATACGAGTGTTAAATACTGATATAAACGTACTTTCAGCGTCCATGGACGTATTTTGTTTTAAAAATTATTATTTCGTAAATGGGTAGGTTGCAGATTTATGAGTATTTTTTTTCTTTACTGTACTGATCATCAGTTGGAGCACGGATCATAACTACTCACAGGTAGGTCCCGTGCTCCACCCAGTTGGAGGAAATAGTTGGAGCATGGGTCCGCACCCAGGAAAACTTTATTACTACTTTACAGGAGATGGTTTGTTGGAAATACTACGAGTCTTTAATCGCAGCATTTCGCCTTCCACATCGATTTTCAACTATGTAGATTGATATAAACATAAGTAATAATAAAATAGATAAAAATCTCAATCATTTATGCAAAGAGGGGTTAGGTAATTGATGTAACTCACTCCACATTCTAAGGTTGTCTTGGAAAGCACTTTACTTGAAAACATCGTAAGGATAATTGCACCAGTTTACTATAAATATGTATAAATCTAAAGCCATACCATAAGTCTATGGAGTACACAAAGTCAAATTAGTCTGACACTAGAGACCACCATCCTTACACGAAAATAAAAATGCACAGCGGAATATGTAGCTAGTCTTTCTCCTAGCCCATTTACTGTTTCTCTATTGTCCTAGTAGATAGCTTTTTTTTCTAGGTACCTTCTCATTCGTCTGTCACATGCAAGAGGACCACAGGGCAAAAATCTCCACACAATGGATGCCGGGAGTAGGCGTCGCCGAGGCCAGCTCAGAAAAAGGTGGTGAGATGATGTAGCCGCTTACCATGAGGGCTAGTTCAAAGCGGCCCAGGAAGAGAGTTCCTGGAAGGATTTGTGGGAGGCGTTTGCCCAGCACTGGAACAGTACAGACTAAAGAATAAAAAATCTCAGAATATAATTTATGTAATAAAACGGTAAATGTCACAATGAAAGGTCAACAAAAATACTCTTCAACTTTAAATCATAATAGCCGGAAGACTTGACAACTAACTATTTCGATGGTCGTTAAGTGAAGTTTCGTTTAGGATCGATAGTAATAATAACTGATAGGAAGTTAATACTTGATTGATTGGAAAATTTCCAAACACGACGAACTTTGATAGAATAGTGAATACGATCCCCAAAATTGAATATTTTGAACAACCTACTTCAAAACCAAAGGTCGGAATAAACTAAAACTGAGAACCGGAAGTAAACAAGCATCTTATACTCGTAGTAACAATTTTATTGGACTTAGCTAGATTTGTGGTAGAACTTGAACGATTGTTCTGCAAGGGACGAATTGATTGATTGATTTCGATCAAGGTTAAGAATGTTTGGGAATTTTCTTTCATAATGTTTGAAGAGGATGTTGATCAAGGTTAGCCAGAATTTCGAACCGGTTGCCAAGGAGACTTTTTTTTTGCGTGATAAAATCATCGAATGAGTCCTCAGACCGTCAGACTTGTATTGACTAAAATCCACGGTGTCCTTCAATAGCCCTTTATGTTCCGGCATCACGGTGATGGAAATAAGTCCCGCGACCCCGGCAGGCTTTGGCCCTCTGTGAGGGGGCCCCGTCATTTTGCTGATGCTCTTTGAAGCGCTCGTGGAATTCGACGCGCCGTCGACCCGGGCATGGTCTATGGTCGGACAGCGAGTTGCCCTTTACTCGCTGTCCGCATGCCCACGCCTACGGTGGCCGGAGATCGTCGCCCGTCGTCCGACGGCGTGGGCGTGTACCTCTGCGTTTGGGACGGAGGGAGGACGCTGTCCTCTCTCTTTCGCGGCCCATCACCTCCTTCACTGCCAAGGAGACTAGGAGCGCTCTTTCAGTTGTTAGTTGGGAAAATTATGCTAGGTTGGAATCAACTTTTATGCCCGCTTGCTAGTAATAATTTAGGTTCAAACATCGGACACGTTGAGCTTCATTGGCGCTTTTCTGGTGTTTGCCTCTGTTGATTCTGGCTTACATTATGTGTTATCTAAGCTTTTAATTTTTTTGGATGTACAATCATCAAATGAGTCCGAAAGCTCTTGACAGACAGGAAGGGATTGTCAGACTTAAGTCGCTCACACATTATTAAAACGCGACACGACCCGATGAAACGCGATGCGGGTTGAGTCGAATTAAATGTATTATTTATCACAGACCAGAATCACACCATGAACATCCGACGCTACGCCATGTCGGCACATTTTATTCAAGTCAAAACGCATCACGTTACATCGGGTCGTGTGGCGTTTTAATAATATGTTTCGACCTTTACTGATTAAAAACCACCCTGTTGCTTCTTAGTCTGGCTAAAACCGCTTTGATCCTTCACTTGGCGTTTCAGAGACGTGGTAAGACATTTCAGCGACCCCTATGACCTATGCCTTAATTACGCAATGTACTAACAAGGGCAAAAAAGCGACCCCATTAGCGACACGTATGAAATTATCACGCCAATTATCGTGTAAATCCCTCCCTTTTTAGTAACTACCCTACTTTTACGATTTGCCAAAACATTTGCATACCGTTATTTATTACAACTAGTGTACACACGGCTACAGATCAAGCTATGCATAACTACTTTATCGTGATCTCGTATTGCGTGATCTTTCCGCGCAATGAACAGTCAACTTACACTGGTTTGTTTAGATTGATGTGTAGTCGTAATTACATGAAAAATTAACAGCATATAAATGGCACGACTTCGCAAGCATAATACTTAAAATTCTTTATAAATATAATGAAGTTGTTAATACGGTAAAATTTTTCATATGACGTGTCGAGTAGCACGATATGGTCGCATAGTAATTACATTAAAATATTATGTTAACTTTACTAATGTATGCTTGACATTGCTGCTTATGTTTGTAAGCTTTTGTGACGTCTTAAGATTGATACAGCAATGTATAATGTGTGGTGGTTGGGCTTGAGTAATTGTTACGAATATTTTGGTAAAGTATGTTTCCGTATATGATTTTTGTAATGAGTCATGCGACAATTCTTGTATATTACATGCACCAATAGGGGCCGAGCGCGTGTGACGCCATAATTTTGAATTGCCGGGAAAAAAAATGTAGTGTGACGTGATTTCAAAAAAATATTTATTACTAGCTGACCCGGCAAACTTAGTACCGCCACAGAATAAATTTACCTTTCAAACCTTTCCTGGACTTCCACAAATAAATCAAAACCAAAATTAGCCAAATCCGTCCAGCCGTTCTCATTTTAGCGACACTAACGAACAGCAATTGATTTTTATAAGACACAAGATAAAAAAATAAGTTTTCAATAAGATGTTGTTATCGATGTACCATCTATGTGTTTATCGCAAAAAAAAACAAAATAGTTAAACCGAGATAGCTAATAAATTTCTAGCGGTAATTACCACGAGCCTTACTCTCTCTTATAAAGTCAAATACAAATAAATAAGGTCGACTTATTTACGTACCTCACTTTTACCTTCCACACGAACTAGTGCTGTTCTTTGTCTCCGAGCAAGTTCTATTAGATCTAAAGAACTCTGTAAGAACTTCAATCGGAACAAACAACTTCTCACAACTTGCGTAGATGTCTTCTGGAACTTTAAATAAAAAGATTCTCTAGAAGTGCTGTCATTTTACGCTACCTTCCTTTTGAAATTGCTTTAAAAAAGTACTGGCTTTGTGAAAACGTTGTCCCTACTTTTTTGCATACAACTAGCTTTCAACAGTGACTTCGCCCATGTATAGCTTTATTTTATCGTGATAAAATCATCAAATGAGTCCCTCCCACCCCCTTACTGTCAGACTTGTACTGACTAAAATCCACGGTGTCCTTCAATAGCCCTTTATGTTCTGGGGTCACGGTGATGGACATAAGTCCCGCGACCCTGGCAGGCTTTGATCCTCTGTGAGGGGGCCCAGTCATTTTGCTGATGCTCTTTGAGGCGCGCGTGGAACACGACGCGCCGTCGACCCGGGCATGGTCCATGGTCGGACGGCGGGTTGCCCTTTACTCGCTGTCCGCAAGCCCGCGGCCCATGTATAGCTAGAAAATTATCAAACGGGAACGAAATATTGCGATGAACGATATCATATTAGTTTTTCCTGTAACCTATCTCTAAGCTTTTTATCAAAATCCAGTCTGTGATTCTGTTTGAATTACAGTTATTTATCAGAACTTTCACTTTTTTATTATTAGTAATACGATTTTTCAACTCACACAAAAAATGTCATGTCTTTCAAAATTTTTAGATGAAGCAGGGAAAGACAATGCATTGTATTAATATCTCCGGTACTAATTAGAGCATATTTTCTGCGCGATATGCGATCGTAAGGTCACATTTTAGATAGATATTCCACTATCTATCACTCAGAGGAATGGCACCGTTAGCGCGCGTTTAGTTACTATGTTTGTAAAAGCACCCGGGATACAAGAAAAACGCCCAGTGTGAGGCAAAACATTATTTAAAAAAAAAAAGACAAATCCCCAAAAAAAGGTAAGAATAAAACAATATAGAGAACCAAAAACAGACCTAATAAATGCAATCAGTGAAACCTCATGACAGACTCAATAGACGCCAGTACTAGTTTAGCGCTGAACCACAGACGAGTAACTACTCCCCCGGCGATTGTGTGAGCGGCCAATTAAACAGACTCTGACGCTCGTTTAATGGTAATCCGGTTCAGTTGAACCTCAAATCTAGTTATTTATAGCGGGTGAACTCGTGATGGACTGCGACAAAATTCCAAGTTATATTAAAATGTCGTGTCATTTAGAAGTTTCATTGTTATATACAACATGTCCCAAAATTCAACGATAAGCCGGCACCAGAGAATGGACCTACTAATGACTACTCGAGAAAAAAAAAAAAAAAAAAAATACCTACTTTTAAAAAAAACAATTTTTGATAGTTTGGGCACATAGTAGAAGTGATTACTATTAACAACAACTTATGAAATTTGGTTCTTGATTAGAAAAAGTGTCATTATTTTTTTTTTACACTACGATGAGTTAAAATGTACTGAACGTTAAAATCTTTCAAAATTTTAGGGAAATAATTTTTTTTGGTTGTTTTTTTGTATAAAACTACGAAAATTCTGTAATTTTCAAAGATCATGGTGAATAGTAGTACTACTTAGGTTGCCGATACAAACAAAAAAACTGAAATATTTGAAAAATTATGGTCATGGTAGTTAAAAGTGTCATAAGGGGTATACATTTTCGAAGAATTTCCATTTTTTTAAGTAATTTAAAAAAAAGTAGAGGTATTTTTTTTTTTCTTTTTTTTTCTCGAGTGGTCATTAGTAGGTCCATCCTCTGGTGCCGGCTTATCGTTGAATTTTGGGACACGTTGTATATCTTCAAGGTTCAGCCACACTTGGCAAGGCTGGTCTATGGATGGGCGATCTTTATTATAGCGAGGCTAATCCATATCTCAGATAGTAAATTAAGTAGTTGCGGCTTTCATTTGTAAATTTTAGTGCAGGTTGAAAGATGTCACATGTCTTCGATGTTTTGTTTTAGAACATACCGTTCCTGGGTTACGATTACCTTACCTACGCGAGATGGTACCGCGACCGTAGTAGGCGTTTGGTCCCGTGGAAGCCTGCCTGATTGCTCACAGCTCCTTGATCCGCGCTTGGAACACTATCGCCCGGAAGCCCGTGACTATCTTCGTGAAAGGTACTTCGTTACTTTAACACTTTTGAACCATAGTGAGAAACCGTCAGTCCATAAAATTAAAACATAGTCACAAAATTTTTGCGCATAATGCTAAATCAATAATTTATGAACATTTCCACAAATCGCACATTCAGCCGGCAATAATTCACGCGAATGACAATGAAATGGACATATTTTCAATTATAAACTCTTTTTGTATCATAACGTTGTCCGGAGTGATCAAAATGATAAATTGAACTTTATATAAAGCGAAGTAATAATCGTCATGTCGATGACAATGAGAAAAATACCGAAATAGCTGGAATAGGTGTATTTTTGTATCGTATTTTTGGAATGAATGTATTGATAAGCGAGTGAAGTGGCCCTTTGTAAATACAAAATTTATTTTTATTTTTTGTGGTCGCAATTAGGAAAGACCTTCATATGTCAACGGTCACTTAAAAGTTATTATTAGAAAAAAATACATTGAATTGGAAGCACCAACTGGGCGAAGGACGGAGACTATTGATTTAGATTTGGTTCCCGTGTTCGAATTCATGACGTTATTATACTTTAAAATAAATGATACTTGGTGCTGTACTCAAATTATAATAAAAATACTAGATATCAATTTTTTTTTTAATTATGAGTATTGATTGTTTTGCGGCTCGCAGGTGTAAGAAAATTGTGCATGATGTCAAAAATATGGTGCCATCACAGTTTTTCTATAATCGTGGTCACATAATGCTCATAAATATCTTTTTCCCTCATACTATTTGATAGCTTGGCTAGAAGACGCTTAATAAAGCCATCATATCCCGCCCCAAGATTTTACAAGCCATAGGATGCAACTGGTGTCCAATATATCTTACTTATCTCCAACTTTCTACACTTTAAAACTTTTACCTTGATTATTTCAAAAGACTCCAATATTTTATTCCGATTAGGAGAAAAATCTAGTACCGCTACGTAAGTGCTACGAAAATCTAGTACCGCTACTAGGCTACGAGAGTGCTACGAAGTTGCTACGAGCGTGCTACGGCGTAGCACTCGCTACGATAATTCACGCATAGAATTATTTCTGTTTGAATGCAAACACAAAAAAATAAATTATTTTCATCAATTGATGTGAAATGTAACTTCATTTGAATTCAACCACAATCAATCAAAATGTTTTAAGTGCATTCCAATATTAAAAATTGTTGAAACCACATACTAATGAAAATAATTACAATTGAATAATTTATGTTACTGAAAGGTTTGGTTAGTGATAATCTGACAAATGGTGTTGTATTTAAATTGTATTAAATTCAGTATGAATAGTTAATCTAGTGGATTATCGCTGATGGAATTGAGTAATGCGGATTGCAACGGTCCTGTGAAATGGTTTAGGCATAATGGCATCAAGCTTGCAAATTGATAGCGACAAACCCTAAGTCCATATTGGCCATCATTTGATTTTTTTACTAAAACTTACTAGACAGAAAGAAAAAACTCTTTTTCCAGTCGATTACTTTTTTTTGGAAAAAGTTTTTTATTTTACTCTTTTTAGTTTAAATATACAACCGAAATTCTTGTCAAATACATATTTTTTTTTACAATTGTACTAAAATTTTGTAATCCGTAGCACCGTTGCACCGGTGAAAACGTCGCCCATGTACGCAAGCTAAAAAAATCATTATCTCAAAAACTACTGAACCGATTTTGATGAAACTTGCAGTACACTTAGTACTAAATGCGAACACAAACATAAAAACATACATTCATACACTTAAGGAATTTGTTCAGACACTGATAAAGACTAACAAATACGAAAACTCGACAGTTCTGATAATATTACATACATACGGGTCGAATTCATAACCTCCTTTGTTTTTTGAAGTCGGTTAAAAAACCTAAGTAGTAGAATCTGATCTCACTTATGCATTAATATTATAAATACGATTTATGAGGATACATGGATGGGTGTGTGTCTGTTACTCTTTTACACAAAAACTACTGCACAGATTTAGATTTAGGATCGCCAGATTTTTTAAGCAGGGTATCGTGAGCTTGAACCGCAAAGGGGAACCAAAGGAAGGAAACTCGACAAAGGGTAAGAGGACTCATTTGATGATTTAACAACCCAAAAAAGAATAAAATTATAGTCATAATTATACTGTTGTTAAATCATCCCCTAGTTTGTAATACTAGTTTAGACTAGTTCGACTGAACTAGTCTAAACTAGATGGGTTTGCGGCGTTTCAAGACAAAGTTCCTAAGACCACTGTCCAGCTCTATCATCAGATCAGCTCCATGTCATCATAATATTGCATTGTCACGCGATATACCTGCAGAATTTCAGCTCGATCGGAAACCGGGAAAAAGATTATTATTCACGAGATTTAATTACAGACCAAGGGACAACAGCACGCGTAGCATGGCGCCGTAGAAACGGGTTTCGTCGGACAAAATGACAGAACGTAAAAGATTTTTATCGATTTAAACATAGGAATGTATAAAATATAGAAAATATATGTTTCTATTCTCTAATGGTGTAAGAATCGTGTCATATTAGTAAAAAAATAAACACTTGATTTGTATAGAAATAACGATGAAATAACTTTGCCTTTTCTTAGTAGAATAGAGATAGAATCGCTTTGCTACGCGTGCTGGAAGTAAATAAAAGCTTGTTAAAAAAGATCAACGTCACAACTACTGCCCACAGACATTTGGACAGCCATAAAGTTATCTTAAAACCTTATTGTAATAAAATGGTCCCTTAACTACTTAACGTGAAAACATGTCCATCACTCCGCCCATCAGACAGTTTAACTAAACAGAACCGTCAAACCACAAATTAGAAACTATTGTTCTCAGAGGAGTTTTCAAGTGACATATTTCTCCATCCATTTCCCATGAATATTTGACAAAACTATGTATTCTACACTAACTTTTGTTTGTCTTCTTTCTTATATAAGTTTTGCCCGTCCCTAGAGAGGGGCCATACTTACTTGGGCTCACCATAGTCTTGAAGGATCAATATGAAATGTTGGGGAAAAGTAGAAAGTTTTGTGGTATTTTTTTAACAGTTATAGAGATACTGTAGGTTCACTGTTTTAGGCTATCACGGTTTATTTCACAATTTAAAATGTCACTTACGGGATATCTTCCGTGATTATTAATCCGTCATCCCGCGATCATGGCGCTTGCAACAGCGTCGAAATATCAGGAACTCAAAACAAATAATAATCTCGGAAGATATCCCGTAAGTGACATTTTAAATTACTGTTTGTCGGTCGCGGGACTAACGAATTACCGTAACCCTGGAAAGTAAAGGGGTATTGAAGGACAGCGTGGATTTTAGTCAGCACGAGTCTGAGTCCCTCCTGCTCTGCCCTGGGTGGGAGGACTCATTTGATGATTTTACCACGATAATTAACAAATTATCATTTTAAGATTTATTTTAACCATTTGCAATGAGTAATGGATTCTGTGAGGCTTCACGTTTTTACTTGGTTTTTAACTGGAAACTAGCTAGTTTCATAGAATTGTGAATCTGGGTATAATATTGTGAGTCTACTGCATGTGGATTAATTTGTAGTTGGAAAGCGCAGTAACTTTTTTCTGATGTCGTCATTTCAAATAAAGAAAACATGTTGTGATGAGGATCGCGTGCTACCCCGAAGGGTTATTCGTCACTTTGTTTAATCATAAAATACATCAGAATACACACGAAAAACCCATGTTGATCATTACACGTGTTGGACATGAGTATATATGATCTAGACAAACGGGAGACACGGGTAGAGATATAGCCTGTAAGCAAGAAATCCATACGGTGCAAGACTGCCTTACGGTGCAAGATTGCCCAGCTTGGGCAGAGCACCGACGTGTCCTCACGGCGGCGATAGGCGGAGACCTCTCGCGCCCGGCATTGGTTTCGGCCATGCTGCGGAGCGAGACGGAGTGGGAAGCGGTCGCCGCCTTCTGCGAGGCAGTAATGCTCGTGAAGGAGGCGGCGGGCCGCGAGAGAGAGAGGACAGCGTCCTCCCTCCGCCCCAACCGCAGTGGTGTACGCCCACGGCGCCGTACGTCGCAAGACGATCTCCGGCCACCGTAGGCGCGGGCATGCGGACAGCGAGTAAAGGGCAACTCGCTGTCCGACCATGGACCATGCCTGGGTCGACGGCGCGTCGTGTTCCACGCGCGCCTCAAAGAGCTGTCAGCAAAATGACGGGGCCCCCTCTCAGAGGGCCAAAGCCTGCCGGGGTCGCGGGCTACTGAAGGACACCGTGGATTTTAGTCAGTACAAGTCTGACAGTACCTCCCGCCCTGCCCGGGGTTGGAGGTCTCATTTGATGATTTTACCACGATAAAAAAAAAAGCAAGAAATCCAAATTTTCTTGTATTTTCCACTAATCACTTACGATCATACGACTAGTTAGGGGCACCACATTAAAAAAGGGGTCTGAATTAAAAATTGGTGACAAAACTATTTGCCGAAAAATCATAGAGAGCAGCATTAATTCAGAAGTTTTGAGTTACTTTCGTATGGCACGTATCTTCGATAACGGACTTAGGGAGTAGACTTTTATTTCAGTTTCCGGTATCCATAACATAAATAATAGAATAATATTTACTCTATTACATTATTACGATTATTAATAAGATTAGAATAATAAAAGAGTAATCATTTCCGTAGTTTCGTACCTGGACAGAACCTTTATAACGCCTAACGAGCGCACAAAACGACTACAGCTTGAAAACTTCATCATCATAATATCAGCCCGGGATCACCCATTGCTGGGTATCGGCCTCCTTTTTATGCCATTTCTCTCGGTTCTGTGCGTCTCTTATACATCTATTCCCCGCAATCTTGACGGAATCGTCAACCCAACGGGCTATTGGGTGGCCCTGATGTCTTTGGCCGTACCTTGGCCACCATTCGGTCAAAACCTTAATCCATCTGCCATCTTTGCGTCTAGTCAGATGACCCAGTCTGAAAACTTCTTAATATTTTTAAATCTACAGGTGCCATCACGTCAAATAACAGTAAAATTATTTTATTTTTCCAATAACTCCTCATCAATCTTAGTCGCCTCTAAAAATAGGCTTTGTAACCATCATACAAAATAGACACAACCTTCTTTTATACCTTTTAACAAAAATATTTAGTCGAGCAAACTCAACACTACAATGGATATGAAAAATTGCACGTCAAACCTTGTAATTTATTACCTAAGGCTAGATTATAGCTGCATACATTATATTCTGAATGGTTCGCAAAAACCTACATGAGCTGGCACAAATTGGTTCAGTTTATTAGCTAATATAGTTTACCTTGATATCAGAAAAGGGTAGATAATTTAAGCAATATGATAAAATTGATATTTTGTTTCGTATCTGGGTGAGACCAGATTTTTCATTTAATCTGTCATTCCTTTTAAGGTATTGATAAAGTAACAGAACATTGCGGATTCACCTTTTTTTCATTCACAAGAATGCAAGTGAATGCTCAGGTTTACATTAATAGAGTTTGATTCTGATATAAATGAATGCAGAGGAATACAAGTATTTTACATTGTGTAACTGCCTCTTTAGCCATCTCACTGACTACATATAATGACCGTCATGTGCTTTCCGATGCTCTGGGAAAACCCGGTTAGTAAATTATCACCCATCTACGAAACGACCTAGACGATCGCTGCTTAACCTTGAAGGTCGCCTTGTGTGGCTGTTCAAGTGATTTTCTTCAAACATAACTATAGATCTTGATAAATATTCAACTATCTTTCAGAAAGAAAAACTAATAGTTCATATGTTAAATACATTAATATTAAGCACACGTAATATTTTTAAAAAAACCTCTTCATTTTTAGTGACGTCATAAAAAATATGTGAAGTAGCGGCTGGTAGTCTTGTAAACTTTGCCTACATGTCGGAAAAAGGTAGAAAATATTGTCTAAAAGGATAATAATTTCGTACAGCGGTTACTGAAGGTCGGGTTGGGTCTAGGCAAATCGCTAGGGACGTGTTAGCCGAATTATATTTAGTTGCTCGTCTAGGAAAATCATGCTTCAGCTGGAACGTTTTATAAATTATGCCTTTTTACAGCTGACAGCAAAGAAACTACAAGACTTTTTCAACCAATGGAAAAAGAAGGATGTTGTAACTTTTATGTGTTTTCAACAGGCTTGTTGGTCTAGTGGTTAGTGACCCTGACTGCTATGCTGGGGTTCGTGGTTTCAATTCCCACCCAGGACAAATGTTTGTGTTATAATCACAAGCAATTTGTTCTGTGTCTGGGTTTAATTTTTCTATAATATGGATGTATTTAGAAATATTTAAGTATGTTTATTAGTTGTCTTGTACCCATAATACAAGCTCTGTTTAGCTTGGAACTAGATGGCGTTGTGTGATAGTTGTGGAATACTATTATTATTACCTATATATTATTTGTTTGGCAACGTAGTACCGAAACGAAAGAACAGACTGACAATGATGCACTTTTTTAAGCTGACGTGATCGCTACGTTTCATAGCTCTATCAACGTAGATAATCAGTTCAAGCGTATCAGAGATCTCTCTGTCAAAAAAAAAATGCCATGTCATAAGGTTTTGTGCTTCCAACCGATCTGATTGGAAAAAAGGGTTTATAGGTGAGGCTTATATTCAGCTGTGAACGTCTGAAATTATGATTTATGAGAGTTAATAATAAATTGTTACATATAGTTGATTTATTGATTGACTCTTTACTTTGTCAAACGCGACGAGCTGAACAATTGTTGTAGATCAAAGAAAATTAATTAAAACTAAATACTTATATGTTGTAAGACACAACTAACATCGTGATAAATACTGGATTAATTTAATCAATATATGTCTAAGAGCGTCAGAGAATTTTTCAGCTCTGACACCTTTCAAAGAAAGAAAATATATTTATCTATACTGCTAAGACTCAGACAGATTAATACAAATGTCGAAAAGTCATTGAACTGCAATCACAAATCAATCTTCACGAAATTCGAAAACTAAATTGAATCAGTGAAACATTTGGAACGTTACCCAATCATTAAAACTCCGGCCCTAATTCGGGTCTCTAATTAAAAGTTCCGAAACCAATTTCATTGAATTACCTTAATATCTAAATGGGGCAATTAACAAAAATCGAAACTCGAAGCCTCGCATACGGCCGATAAATCATGGATTAAACAGCTTTCGTTTTTAACCTTTCAGCAGACTTCAGTGATGTTTTCAGCAAATATTACCTACCCTTTTTTATGTGGTAAAATTATCAAATGAGTCAATCCTGGTTGAAACGAAAGAGATTGTCAAACTCTACTGACTAAAAGTCTACCCGGTTGCCCTTTGCTTATCAGGGTCGCAGTACCGCTTGGACAGTCAAGAGACCCCGGTAGACATTTGACTTGACATTTGACACATAGTCCTTGATCGGACGGCGAGCTAATTCTGTTCCACCCTAAGCTGAGCTTACATAGGCAATCTTTTCTGTAATTATTTTCCAGCTCGTTTTGGATACATTAGTAAAGCAATCTTATTTAATTACCGTAAATTGCCTCGACCTCTAATTACTCCGTGTACCTAATCTGTACTGCTGAATATATTCAAAATTAAAAGCTATACATAAAATTAGAATTTAAAGAATCTACTTCATATTTTATCGTTTCAATCAACGATTAAGACAGATATTTTCATTTTAAATATTAACTTGAATGACGTGCTGTGCCACGTCATTCACACACACAATTTTAAAATGAAGAAAAAATGAAGTGCGACTCTTCGAATAGGGTACGGCGGATTTGGATTGCAAAAAAAACAGGATGGCTTTTAGTCATTAAGAGTCTGACAGTCCCTTCCACTCCACCCGGGGCAGGAGGACTCATTGATGACCTTCACAACGCCAGGTTTTATTTAGAATGTGAGCCGAAACTTCGCTTCACAGAGAGAATAAATTTAAAAATGGTGGGCCGTTATGTTTCGGCCTGATTCTTTGTGATTGCTACGATTTTTAATTAATTGAGTTTTTAAATTCAAGCTTGATGGATAAGCCGACTACTTTTCACTGAGATGCATTTGTTCTAAAGCGGTGAAAAAAACATAGGTTTATCATTTTGGACGTATTTTAAAGACTAAATTCTTTGTCTTTATTCTATTGTAAAAATGTATTGTTTTAAATCACTTTTTATATAAATTCCTTACATCATAATAACATTTATTACTGTTCACCCTGACCTTTCCTTGAACTCTTGAAAATAAAATGAAGCAATACAAACGGAATACTCGCGACACAACCATGAGAAATAGTCCATCTGTCCCCTGTAAGAAATCACAATCATTTACTTATTTAATAGTTATTTTTGATACTAGTCCGGTAAGTTGGTTTTTACAAACGAGTAGACGAACGTGCCATAGTCACAAGTTTGTAAATACCAATTTCTGCACGTGTCATACAATGTTTTTCAACACATTTATCCATATTAATATCAGATTCCTCGCTTGAACTCAGATTAGTCGCAACAATTTTTGAAGTTTCTAATATGAAAATGGCGCCACATGCACGTGGTGAAAATTAGAACTACATCTTTCATCTCATTTACTCTTTAGTATTAAAGTGAGACAACGTATTGAGCAAAAGCGCTTCCAAAGGAGTTTCGATCAGTCTGGTTGTTTATTCTCATAATGTGAAACTCTTTGGTGGAAATCATTTTTGTTTTTTGGAAATTAAAAAAAAAACCGTAAAGAAAACGCACGCTGCTGTACAACTGGGCGTGCGGTAAAATAGGTACTTAGGTGAGAGTACCTATTTTACCGCACGTTCCGTTGTAAGGTGTGTAATTTTTAACTTTCCAACACTATAATTATACAGGCTTTGTAAATGCATTTTACGAGCAAATGTGTTGAAAAAATTTAAACATTTTGCTACCAATTCGACTGGCAGCATGATTTAAATCTGTGAACTTTCGACACTTCCGATTCAGCACACTGAATGCTCTTGCCAATCGAGCTATGAATAGAATGGTCTACCCTCTAAGACTGCCATCGAAAATACGGGCACATCCGTGAGTAGCTCAAAACTGTTAGGGTTCAATTAACATTTTCAGGTTCCTGAGTTTTAAAAACATTATAACAGCAGGAGACTATTCAATCGAGTTGCCATTATTTTTTTTATTTCTGCCCTTCAAATAATCTTAAATCCGCAAGTAATATGGATTAGGACTCACCCGTCACTTCTTTGGCAAGTACACGTCCAAAACAATAAGTCGCAGGATCAAATACTGTTCGCAGTAAATTTATAATTCCACAAAAAAAAACTTCAAGCGAAATAGAGTAAATATTAAAAATTCAATAAAATCGAGTCTGAAAACTGAAAAACTCCAACACATACCTACTGGATGGAGTATTATTTTTATTAAAATAACGTGACATCGAGGGTCGTGAAGTTTAAAAGCAATTTTCTAGGCTATAATAGGGATTTTTAATATTCATGTCGCACGTATGAGAGTATGAGGTCGAACGATAATATAGTGTTGGATCGTATATGGATCGGTAATTGTTATGGTTGGATCGATCACAATTTGTAATACTAGGTTTGTCTTCATCGCTTTTTATTACGTTAATAATCTCAGCGGAGATTATCGATTTGCGGGAGAGATATAATAGTCACAAGTGTGTGCGCAGGCACAATTGCACTCTCTGTTCCTTAACTTTCATAGTCCGATGAGCGGCAATTCGAAGGTTCAGACGCAAAAAAACAGTAGAGAGTAGTCAAAGCGATACCCACTTGGAGTGGCGAAGTTTTGGGCCCGAGAAAATCAAATAGGTACCTATCTTCACTCCACGAGAATAATGGTTGTACTGTTTGACGTACTCGTAATGATATTAAAAATTGCCGTCTCGCTGTCCTAATCACCGTCATTTTGCTCGTCCTTATAGCAAAACCAAGTCTACATAACAGGCCCGAATGTCATGATCAAAACCTCAAAAGTCTCATATCTCATAACCTATAACATTTCAATCTCATTTAAAGCCTGAACAGATAACACAGCGCCTCCCAATATATCCCTACTAACTTATGAACTGCATAATTTACAACAGAACACAATGGAACGACGTACAAAACTGTCCCTTTGTCTTCCAAGAGCTTTTGCACAAAGAAACTCGGGCGCCATACTTCGCCTGAAAGGGAACATTTTTCTCTTTACACGAAGTGCTTATAATTTGGCGGAATTCGTTAGGGGAATTACACATGTGATCGAGTCGGCATTATTTGGCACAGCCGGGTGAAATGATCGAATATATCAACGTTAATTGAGATCTGTGCTTTGGAATGGGCAACTTTATAGCACTTCATATTTTAAGTTTTTGTCTATGGTCTTGTTAAAACTTAAAATAAATACTTTGACTTGAAGTTCGGCATTGACCAAAACTTTAGAATCTAGCTGCCTGCTTACGACATTTTACTCCGTGAATCTTTAAATAGTATAAAACAAAATCGACGCCCGCCTCTGTCTACTAAGATCTTATAAGCTAAGCAACGGATTTTAATGCGGTTCATCAATAGACAGTGGTCCGTGTTAGCCTCTCGGGTTATCTACAAATGTGGCATCTACCGTTACCGTACCGTCTACCATTGCATCGTTGTACCATTTGCACGAGCCAAATCGAAAGCCGAAAACTGTGTGTATCGAACGGATTTAGGTATTCGTATAAAAAGGCACTCAGCGTAGCTCGAATTGTGAAGTGCCAGATGCTAAAAATGTTTGCCAGAGTTGAATGGAAACCGAATATGTGTAGTAAATTGCTTCGGGCCGGCTTTGTTGTTTAATAAATTAATATTGCCGATCAATTAAGTGTGTAAGTCCCCTTATTCGCATACGCCTATTGAAGCATGTTAAACATATTTTACTTGTGAAGGCATTACTCGTTTTAAAATGGCTTAAAGATGAAGAATTTTGGCAGGTTGAATTTCAGTCAAGGAATTTCTGTGTTCCTCTAATCTTATCGGTTTGTTGATTATGAGTGCTACTTAGAAAGGCTTTTTGGCAGTATTTGAGTGGTTTCTGTAATTAGTAATGGATTATTTCGTAGGATAGCCAGTATAGAAAGCCTATGAATTAATAATGGTTTCTACTTTCACTAATCCGCTGGCAAAGATTATCTACGGATACTAATGGTACTGGGAAATCTTAAACATTAGGATTGTTCATGTAAGCATAGGTAGGAAAACTACAATGGACAAATCGATCTTAAATATAGGATGCTACTGAGATATCCAAAATTGTACAAAAAAGGACTATTGTATTAAAGTTATAAATACTTTATTTCTCATAAAATTGAATTTATAATACAAATAATAAATAACACCCACGAAATTGGATACAAAAGTTCATTCATTCACAAAATTTTTGAAATATAATTATTAAAACACACATCAAACAAAATGAATGTGGAAAGTGACATCTGTTGATAATTAATTAAAAACTGAACGGTACCAATTACTGCCTGTTTAAATGTGGAACACAAAACAATTTCAATTTCGAACGTTGAGCTGAACTGTCATGGCGATTGTCAAATGTTGATGATAGGGTTTGTATTGTAAATTGAATATTAAAATAATTGTTGAATGATGCATATTGCTGTAAACCTAGATTAATATGACAGATTAATTTATTATTCTCACACAAATAGGAAGAATGTTAGGTTAGAGAGCCGAACAAAATTATTCTACAGGTCTTATAATAAGTATAATAAAATTGAATTTCAAAAGCAGTTCTACTGAATGAAACACATTACAAGAGAACCTCTTAACATCTTTAGAATATCACAGAAGCATCCGCTGGCATTGATCAAAAGCGTTAAGCAATAATAGGCACTTATAAGCGTACAACGCTTGTGCTTATAAAAGCGAAAATCGCTTGTAATATCGTGAATGCAGGAAGCGAGCCTCGATAATGAACGTAAGAGGTTTTAATACGTTAAGGTATTATATTATGTATCAGGTATGTTTTATAATGAAAGGGAAAAGCGATGCAATTCACACGACAGTGTTTTTTTGAAAAAATTGATTAAATGCGTTCAAATTCTGAATCGAAAAAATTCGACTGGAATGCATCCAATGTCTCAATCAGAACTGAAAGAAATAAAAATACTGGAGTCGAATTTTTTGGTCGTCTTTGAGTCTATGTGGATAATGGGTTGTGACTACAAATAAAACACATTTAAATAAATCTTAAAGCTCCTCTCGGAAAAATGAGGTTGTAAAAAGCAGGCAGATGGAGCAACTTTTTGACGCCACTTATGTAGAAATAATATAGTAAAAATATGTTGTGTTCCACGCGCGCCTCAAAGAGCGTCAGCACAATGACGGGACCCCTATAGAGGGCCATAGCCTTGCCGGGGTTGCGGGACATACGAATACCGCGACTCCGGTAGTAAAGTTTAGTCAGTCAAGTCTGACAGTCCCTCGCGCCCTGCTCGGGGCGGGAGGACTCATTTGATGATTTCACCACGTAATTTTTTTTTCTGAAACAGCTGTAGCAATATTTAACTCATTTTAAATGCTTAATAAAATCTTCTTTTATAAATCATTAAAAGTATATTGAGTCCTTGGTGGTACCAGTGGGAATACCTGAATTATTAAGTCTGCCTTTGTAAGTAACTTTTGATTGCGCAAAGTTACAAGTTACTTAATTAATTAAATAAGTTTTTATTACAAGCTTAATGTAGATACTGTAAGTTTTTCTAAATTACAACCAACCACAAAGTCTACTGGCTGATCAAATTAAAGGTCTGTGATTTTGAAAACAAAAAACTATAAAAACCGAGCTGCCATGAGTATTTGACGTAAACGCCATTAAAATATTTCAAAATCAAAACGTTTATTTCAATTAGGCCATAACCGGCACTTTTGAACTGTCAAAAGACAAAAACAATAATAATAAACGTACAGTTGCACAGTTCTTATTAAAAATGCCGGTTCCTAGGATTGAACTTTTCAGACGAAATTGCTCATTACACACAGTTTTTATTCCGTAGCTGAGTTTCTAAAAAAATCCAATTGTATATCCTATCACTATCATAATGCATTATAAGTTATAACTACATAATTTGATGCTCGTAAGTTCTATTTTGATGTTATGTTTTTACACTTTTTTATATTTTATTTTAAGTTATGAAATTGTCGAACTTTAATTTGTATGTTGCTAAAAATACTTATTATTTCGTGTAGATTTATTAAAACGTAGACTAAGTTAATTTTATGTAGTTACCAAATAATGTGTAGGTAACCTATATGTAATAATGTTTGCATGCCATTTTTATGGCGAAATGTGCTTGAGCTTTAAATATTTAATTTTACCAACTTTGTACTTGTACCACATTTAAAGCAAATAAATAAATTTGATTTTGATTTTTTGACAAAGTAAAACTATTACAAAAATAGTTATGGTGCTACAGTCCCAGTCACAAGATATACAAACTGTGAAAGTACCGTAGGTGCTCATTCCGACTGACTATCATTATGACTGGCCTGTTGGTCTAGTGGTTAGTGACCCTGACTGCTATGCCGGGGGTCGTGGGTTCGATTCCCACCCAGGACAAATGTTTGTGTGATGAGCATGATCATTTGTTCTGTGTCTGGGTGTAATATATCTATAATATGTATGTATTTAGAAATATATAAGTATGTTTATCAATTGTCTAGTACTCATAACACAAGCTCTGCTTAGCTTGGGACTAGATGACGTTGTGTGATAGTTGTGGAATATTTATTTATTTATTTATTTATTATTATTTATTATTCCAAAGCGTAGATCTCTATGGAGAAGAATGAGCAAGAAACTCCATGGACACTCTTTTTCAATCGCCAAAATTGTTACAGATCTTTGGTTACATCATTCATCATCAGATGGTAGGTACCTACCTACCTACTTATATTTTACAATTGAAAACATTCGCTTACAATATAATATTTACTCAATAATGCATATCTATGAGGGCTTTATTCTTTCTTTCGCTTAAAATTGGACCAAAATGTTATATGGTAATTGTATTTTCACTGTTTCAGTTAACAGCGATGTGGACGAATTCTTTAACGCCCTTTGAATGTTATTCTTTTATTTTTAGTTTTTGTACATATTTCTAGTTAGTTTTTATTTATAGTTTACATTATAATTATGTATAAAATCAACAAAAAAAAAGTGTATACAAAAAATGGCGGTATTTACATGTTGTTTACGCCTAGCATTCGTGCTAGCGCCTCTTTAGAATTGGTTTTTCTAATGGATTTTCTGAAATACCTGTTTGTAAAGTGACAATTACTACTGCATCAACCATGCTGTCTATCGATACAACTTTCCTTTAATAATACCCAATAATATTAAATCATACGATTTTCATTCCTTAAATGACGTATTTCCTTTGTCGTATCACAGTTACACGGGGGAAATCACATACGGACTTCTGAACCTAGTATTACCTGTAGGTCAAATTGTCAAAGAAGAGAAACGAACTTTTATTTGATGCAATAATTTGTTGAATAGATATCTTTATTTTGATTGTTGAACTATTAAACCGTAAATTGAGGTTTAATGCCTCATTTACATTCAGCTGTAGTGAGCAGGGAAGTGGGCAGGGAAGTGGGCAGGACGAGTATGTAAACGTATACTTCTCATGCCACTGCTTAATGCCACTCGCGCTGCCCAGCGCTCCCCAAAAGAGCGGTTTTTATGCGGACTTCAAAGGACCGGCAGCGCGAGCGGTAGGGCGTGTTTACATTCTGCTCAAGCGCTCAGTTGACGCCGTGTAGAATTCTTCTACATTATAAAATATTATCTTAAGCAGGTTGGTAGGTACTTACAAAGTTCTATTACGATGAATAGATATCATCAACCATCTTCTACGACGTGTTTTCTTTTTTTTCATTAGATTTATTTTTAAGTGACGCACATAATTATGTATCGCTAAAAGACACTGCAAAAATTTCAACGTCTACCATTGCCGGAACTTGAAAGCAAAGTGAGAGGCAGGGCAGTATGTAAACACACATTTCCTTCGATCCTGCCACAGCAGTATTTAGGGAATTATTGCCGGCAGCGCGAGGAGCAGCGACAGGGGCTGAATGTAAATGAGGCACGTTTACCTGACAATGTTTTAAAGGGTTGATTCGCTATGTCCCCCATCTGCTTGTTCTCGACGTGTGGCCAATGACACAGCCTGACACAGGACAGCAAGCACTGCTATCGTATCACTGTCTACCAGTGTCGAGTAGGTTGGGGACATCGAGAATCATCAGATTTCAGCCATCACCTATGTTTTTGCCGTCTGGTTCAAAATATTGAAACGCCAGCACATCGAACTACCACAATCTATGATTTTTTACTGTAGATTTTCAACTTTGTCACACTTACATAAAGTTCATGTTTGATTGGGAAAAGACAAACTGGGGTAGGTTGATGTGTGGAGTCTGTATGTAGTAGAGGACTCTAGGATTGTCAACGACCGTTCCAAAACACTGTGTGCGTTGAGCGTTATTGTATCTGTGCCTGGTCTTCTAAGAATAATAATTTAATTACCACTGAGTTGAATTCCGACTACATTTTAATAAGCATTTTCTGTTGAAATATTTAATTGGTCGGCCTACAAAGGTACGCAAATTAAATTCGTATAGTATTCTCACTGCGAAATACGAGTAATTTTATTCTTATTATTACTACTGTGTTATGTAAAATTATTGAGCAAAATTTGGTACGCAACAGATTTTCCAAATTGTTTTTTTAGGGTATATAATAAGGTTGAAATTCTTACCTGTTATAGCCCAAAGTTCTTTCAAACACTCCTCCCTGGATCTTTGTATAGCAGACCGCTTCTGCACCTCAGGTCCCGACTCTAAATACTCGAAGAGCACTGCACCAAGTAGTACATAAATCACCACTAAGATCACTAGACCGATTTGCGAAAAAGCTGCCCGTGCGCAACCAGCGGCTGCGCGCCGGACAAATCCTGGCCGCTCACGACCCTCCAATGACACTTCAGACGACATTTTAATTCGATTTTCGAAATTCAAACTCAAGAATTTGACGTTTCACTTTTGTTTTTTATTTCCATTGCTTTTATCACGTTCATTGTTTTTTTTTTTTTTGTTATGCAAACTTTTTTTTTATTTACAAACCTATGTACTATGAACATCCATTATAATCTGAAACAAAGAGAAGATTGGTTAGAAAATATAATGCGATTCCCAAGTTTTGGAGGGCCCATAAAGATTCTATATTTATATTCCTGAACGAAAATCATTTTCCTGTAAAATTACTAGCACCATGACTTACATGAGAAAGTATAAGAGCGTATAAAGTTCCCGCCCTTGCCTACTTAATAAAACTTTGCTATTTATGGTATTTGATCCCTTCAGTAATTTAAGTATGGATATTGGATAAAATCGTTCAACTTTTAATAAGATGAGAGTTCAACTTTGAAAATTCGGAAGATGGTAGGTATATTATTCTAAAAATATAATGTTATTGGGAAAATAGATCACTAAACAGTTTCATTAAAAAAAAATCCTCCTGTTCTGTAGAGAGCGAAAGGGACTGTAAGACTCAATGACTAAAAACGTTGCTTTTGCGTTCCAGAGCCACGGTGCCTTTTTAAGGCAGTCCCGCGACCCGGCTGTTTGTGTATATGTGTAAACGCACCCAAGATACACGAAGAAATTCCTAGTTTGGAGCAAAGCTTTTTTTTTTAATGAAAAAGGAAAAAGAAAAGTGTTTTGTGGTTATAAAATATCCTCCTTAGTTTGTTGACAGCTGTCAAGCTCCTTGAGATGGTGTTAGCCCAGTCCTTGTTCGGACGGCGAGCTACAGGTCCTTGAACCTCGGATTACCTTATTTCCATACCTTCAGTAAAAAGGTATACCTAGTGGAAAGCCCTTTCTAGAAGAAATAGGTCCCTAAATATATTTTACTAAGTGGGTTGTGACCTGAGAGACTCAAATAACGTCGAACGTCGAACCTCGAAAGTCTACCTGCTTTGAATTCTGAAGCGGATCTACTTGACGTAGGTAAGATATTAGATACTCAATTACTTTGGTACACGTGTACAAAGTTTTATTACATTTGTACTAATCGTAAAAAGATGGTCGCGGGACTTATTTCATTACCGTGACCCCGGCACATAAAGGGCTATTGAAGGACACCGTGGATTTTAGTCAGTACAAGTCCGACAGTCCCTCCTGCCCTGCCCGAGGTGAGAGGACTCATTTGATGATTTTACCACGTAAAAAAAAAGGTTTTCCATATCCAGTTTGTGATATCATCATCTAACTCTTTCACTACACATTAATCTCGAAATACCAGGCACTCATAGGTAGTAGGCACTTACCAAAAAAATGTAATCCCTTTTACGCCCCAATGTTAAAACAAAAATACCTGTAACCCGATGGGAAAACCCTTAGCACCGTTCGTACTAGGCCCATTTATCAAAGAGTCGTATGGACCAAAACTATTTGTGACATGCGAACCACTGTGGAGTATCAAATTTAATGATATCTCCCTTACTTGTACAAACGCCAACATCATACTACCTCCCTCCATCTATCAAATTTCTTTAAAACATTTTTAACTTTATCACAAAAACAGAGGTTCCATGTTCAATTGAAAAAAAAATTTAGTCCCAAAAATACAGTATCCAAAAATATTTCTCCCATATTTTTCTTCTGTTAAAGTAAAATTGACAAAGATACAACCCTTTTTAAATCCAAAACGTCACTCGTTTGGTATCTATAACTTTACAGGCTTTATGACGTAACAATGAATGGGGTCTCTTTCCCGAATTTCGAAGCTTTATCATTGTCAATATTTTTTTTTTTTTAAATACGTCATGTTGATTATTTTTCAAAGAACGGACTAAACAGATTTTTAATTAATTTAAAATATCTTAGGTTGCCGACGGTATCAATATGCATAGTGAGGTCGGAAATATTTAATTGAATGATGAGGCCTTAGGGAATCCGATTGGAATCTGTTTGAAATTGTAATATATTCAATTTCGTGCTGACAAGGAAATATGACGCAATTATTTAGGTGTCTATGTTTTGGTAATAAGTCAAAACTATTCCACACTCCATATTCAATAATTAAGTGAGATTTAAAAAAAAAATGCCCGCAGTAAAAAAATCTCCTGTATCGTGGGTGCATTTACAAACTTACAAACATATCACAAAAACAAACACCCAGTCCCGGAACAACAACTTGTAGTTCATATAAATATTTTTCATCACACCTATTCGAAAAGGACGACTTGGTTCGCCTTTAAGTGCGCCCAAAAGTGGTGTTTTCTCTATTAAACCTTTAGCGAGCGTAACACTAAGATGTTCCAAATTCAAAAAGTGTGCCGCAATTTACGCGCACTTATTGATAAGTGGGCGGAAATAGTAGATTGTATAACAAGGGAGCAAAATAATATTTTTACGGCGAGGGCGCTATTTTGAATCCAGAGCAAAGTGAGGGATTCTACAGTAGAATCCCGAGCGTAGCGAGGGATTCTTTAGTAGAATCCTGAACGTATTTTTAGAATTTTGGTCTGTTTGTATGTTTATATGTCCGCGCATCGTCCTAAAATGAGTGAGTGGGTGGACTTGGTGGAGCGGGTGGAGTGGGTGGAGTGAGTGGACTGGTTCGAGTGGGAGGAGCGGGTGGAGTGGGTGGAACGGGTGGAGGGGTTTGAGTGGGTGGAGTGGGTGGAGGGGGTGGATTGGGTGGAGTGGGAGCAGCGTGTGGAGTAGGAGGAGTGGGTGGAGTCCGGAGTGGGAGGAGTGGGTGGAGTGGGTCGATTGGGTCGAGTGGGTGGAGTGGGTGGAGTGGGTGGAGTGGGTGGAGTGGGTGGAGTGGGTGGAGTGGGTGGAGTGGGTGGAGTGGGTGGAGTGGGTGGAGTGGGTGGAGTGGGTGGAGTGGGTGGAGTGGGTGGAGTGGGTGGAGTGGGTGGAGTGGGTGGAGTGGTTGGATTGGGTGGAGTGAGTTGGAGAGAGTTCGAATGGAGTAGAGTGGAGTTTTTATTTTCTCATAGTGGGTGATGAAAAGCAGAGTGTATTACTCGGGACAAAATACAACCTGTTTTTTTTGATATCCCATAACTCTAGGGTTATATTCTGTAGGTAAAAATAATACTAAAACTCCGAGAATAGGTGGTCCAAAAATGCATCGTTTCGGAGATATCATCAATCATAGTTAAATTAGGTCAAAAAATGTCACCAGTATGACGAATCTTTACTTTTGCGAGGTTGCCAAACTTCGCAGTAGAATAGACCCTCGATGTGTCTAGGTATCTAAGTTTCATTGATAAATATAAGTAATTCATTTTTATTCAAACCAATCATTCATATTTAAAGCTAAGAAAATGCGACGTTGTCATATTTCACGTAAGGGTGTTTTACATTAATAATCGTGACTTTGCCGAATTATTTTGTATGAAAAATGAAAAAAAATAATAACGAAGGTTTGGAACATAACTCATATGCCAGTTGATTCTTTGATATGGCCTCAATCATACCCTAGAGTTATGGGATATCAAAAAAAACACGTTGTATATTTTCGGCTCGGGCGACATACGTTGAATCCCTCGCTACGTTCGGGATTCTACTGTAGAATCCCTCACTTTGCTCTGGATTCAAAATAGCGCCCTCGCCGTAAAAATATTATTTTGCTCCCTTGTTATACAATCTACTATTGTTCAGTAGGTACGGGAATCGAAATCGAACCCCTGACACACAGGTGCACTCAGCCACTACGTCAACAGTCCCGCCCTCTACAATAAACTACTACCTAATAAATTTAACACTTGTAGAACCATACCTATCAAATAGTTCAACAAGTTTACTAAGAACTTGCACCAGAAGTGAGAGTGTGAAGATTACAGGTCTTACGCTTACGGGCTTATAAGTTGTCAGTACCTTATGCCCGGAGAATCTTACGGTCAAGATCGGGATATTTCCGTCTTTAGGGTTGTGCAGAAATTCTGATCACTATTTTTTTTTTTTTTATCGTGTCAAAGGGCCTTGTATTATTCGGTAGACGTCACATGTCTTCGTACTTTCGGATCTTGCACACTTTGGTTGTCTCAAGATGTTTTCTTTCGCCGTTTTAAGAGTAGTGGTGATGAAATAAACTACAAAAAGTATGTAAAGTATATGAACTTGTCTTGGTTCGAATCAACGTAATACAACTCGTAAGTTGGGGGTAACAAGTATCACTGTTCAAATCACAGACTTAAAAGGACTGAGCAGTAGCTGAAAGTACTCTCTAGAAAACCAATTATTTTTCTATTCAAACATTATTGTTGTCCTATCTTTCTAGCCTATTTAGTCTGTCAGTAATTGCTGAGTAGTGGCTAAAGAAGGCGCTGTAGCGGACAGACAGAGAAACTGAAACTACATCGCGCAATCATAGTTATCCTCGACATTAGAACACAATGTGTTATATATTCTTAGTCGGAATATCATAAAATATGTCATATTTTATGATATTCCGACTAAGAATATCGGGCAGAAAGCCCACCAGACACAACACCCGTCTGGTCGAAGGTACCTTCATTTTCACCGGGTAGCGAGGAACTTTCCACTCTATTCCTCCTACTCCCCCAAACATCATTACAAGTCTATGGTTCAATCTCAGTCATCTTCTATTTTGCCTTTCTAACCACAAATCTTTTCAAGAACTTGAAAAGCTTTTAATTGATACCTATTCTATTTCTACACTAGCAATGGCTGCCGACCTCCTTCACTGGCCGCGCTGTAATCAATCATCGAACAAGCCTATGTCCGTCAGAAACCACAATTAATATCGTGAATGATACAGCAGACATTTCCCTACAGTCTGTTCCTCGTAATGTTTGATTTTGTTTGAAGAATGAATGTTTGATTAATTTCTGAAGACCAAATCTTACTAACCATTGCCAACAGGTTCGCCTGCATGTGTATAGGTTCACGGGGATAAACGGTAAAAATACTTATAAACTAATATTATGTTATAAGAAAATAGGTGTTTAGATGGATGGATGTTTGTTATTCTTTCACGACCAGAAGAGCTGAACGGAATTAGATTATACACATACACACACTTTAGGCAAATAGCTAGAGTAACGGTAAATACTTATAGTCAGGAATAACACCCAATAATACGTTCCCATTGGGATGATTCTCGAGTTACGCAGGTGAAGCTGTCGGCAACAGCTAGCCTATCAACAGGGCATAATCTAGAATGCGCGGCTGTTACTAAGAAATTAGATATGGAAAAGTTTTAGAAGCAAAATCTCCGAAAATTCAGTCCTTTTTAGTTTCTACAATTCAGTCAATCCGATAACGATGACATGAGACTTTATGGTGAATTAGTCGGGCCGTTAAAGTTATCTACTTCCGTACATATACAACCTCCGTGGCTCGTTAAGCACGCTACAATAAATCATCAAACATGGCTACCACGTCACAAGACAGACAGAGACACTACAATTCCGTGACATTGCCAAAACGGCTCGTAAATCCGTGACTCGTAACACGGATCTTATTTGAAAGAAAGAAAGAAAATTATGTTAAATTACAACCATGAAAGTTATGACGAGTGTGAGGAATAAAAGTAAATACTTCGTTTCAAAAATTGATTACACGGTCTACTCTTTTCCATTATAATTATGTGTACATATTAAAATTTTGGAAATGAAGACTTGGCTTTTATTTTAGACCTGCAACTTGTGACTTTTTTTTTTTAGCGTGGTAAAATCATTAAATGAGTCCTCCAAGCCCGGGCAGGGCAGGAGAGACTGTCTGACTTGTACTGACTAAAATCCACGGTGTCCTTCAATAGCCCTTTATGGTCCGGGGTCACGGTGATAGAAATAAGTCCCGCGACCAAGCAACTTGTGACTAGTGACTTGACGAAGTCGCATATACGTAGGTAATCGATTTAATATCAATAAGGAAATGATTATTCTATTAGCCAAGATTTAAAAAATGGATACATATTTTTCTAAAAGTATTTACGTTTAGTTATATGACGCTCTGGTGCTAGCGATAGCGGCTTGTAAAGTGAAAATACGCAGAATTTAAAGAACGTTATTTTAATCAAGTCAAATGAAATTTGCCAAATCTTACCCATTAATTACTAGCTGACTGGCAATGAGCAGAAATTTTTCGACGTTATAAAATTAATTTACTTTAGTTTAATTATTTAATTGATCAATTTTTTATTGTTGTAAAAACTTTTAAGAGGATCAAAAATGAACATTTCTGACTATTAAACTAAATCAATGAAATCAAAGTATTTTGATTCGGCTAGGCCTTATAAGGGCGCTTATTATAATAACGTCAGAAAAACAAACAGGTAGGCACAGTTCGGGTTGGTATTTTAACATGGAGAAGAACCGACAAAAAACTACAGGGTTCCTTCATAAAAATATTTACTTTTGTAACGAACTTCTAGACATAATCGTAAAACAGTACAGAAAGTAACAAAAAAAGACAATCTGACACGGCCTTTATAAGCTTGGAACGTGTAAATTTAAATGTTTAGGACCCTTCATAAATTAGGTAGGCATCTATTTCTAGAAATTTAGCCTCTGCTTCGTTATACACACAACAAATAAATCGTGAAAGACAGAAACTTTAATACCGTGACAAAGCCGAAATGGCCCCTTAAATCCGTGTCTCGTAACATTGATGTGCCGTGAATTACTGCCTAACTTGAAGATAAATGTCTGAATTAGCGACTAGCGACCCGCCCCGACTCCGCATGGGTGCTACCTCTACTATTATTATGCATTTTATATACCTACATATGTATATAACTTCCTCGTGAAGCACTCTATCTATTAAAATAAACGCATCAAAATCTGTTGCGTAGTTTTAAAGATCTAAGCATACATATGGGCAGACAGCGGAAAGCGACTTAGTTTTATACTATGTAATGATGATGTACTTGGGGTCGCGGGACTGTTTGGGGTCCCGGGACAGTAACCGTGGCCCCGGAACGTAAAGGGCTATTGAAGGACATTGTGGATATTAGTCAGTACAAGTCTGACAAACCCTTCCATCCTGCCCTGGGTTGGTATTAGTTGGGATCACAATACATGTCAAAATACATTTGTTCATATCTAAGTAACTAGTTTATCTATGTTATTAATATCATACGTGCGAAAGTTTATAAGGATGGATGGACATTGGGAAGTTCGCTACTCTTTCAAACAAAAAAAACTGAACGGTTTTTGATGGGTACATATTATTATCTTAATCTTTTATAACCTGCGCGTTTTACCTATAACCCATGTATTATTCCTATTATTTTTATTTATTTTATCAATTTATTAATCAAGTTCAAATCGCAAAAAGCACTCAACTGATTTAAATGTAATTGCCTAAAAATTGGAATTTAAAAGTAGGTTAAATTGATCAATCAGGTGTCATGTCTGGGAAAATCAATTTGTTATATTTTTGCCTGAATATAGGTAGGTCCTTTAAGGAAGATCGAAAAACATACATCTAAGTCGCAGTTTAGTTGAGCTTTTAATTTCGGAACTCATAATGTAAATAGGTATAAATTATTATTCATGCTTCATTCAGCCTCATTGCTTTAATTTTCACAATAGGGAACAGTGACATAATAAAGATGTTTGGTCTGAACAAAGTTTGAGACCCGCATAACAGAAAGTCACTCAATACTCAAGCATTACTAAAACTCTATTAATATTCTAGCCATCATTTGGTTGGTTAAAACCAGTTTTAAGTAACGCTGGAATCTTGAAAGATGTTCTGTAATACGGGCCTAAATCATGAAACCTGGGGCCTAAGTCTACTAATTTATATACGTCACAATGGTCTCTCAATGGTAAGTTTTTGACAGATTTGCCATACAAAAACTGTCAAAAACACACCATTGAGAGACCATTGTAACGTTTATAAATTAGTAGACTTAGGCCCCAGGGACACATCATGAGCACACAACAGCTAAATCTGCTGCCCATAAAACGAATAACCGCGGCACCAAATTCAATCCCATTAGAAAAACAACAATTTTGTGTTTCTTTTCTGTGAGTCAAAATTAAATAAAATACAACAAAGTAACAAAGTATGTATTTTCGATTACTGGAGTATGCTCCTGCCCTGCCTACCCATTCTGTTATTATAATCTTCTACCCCCAAAAAAGGATAGGTTACATACAAAACTATTGTAACGTTCGTTTCGAATTATGTATGCTGCATTCATCCCTTATCTAACAAGAAAAAAAAGGATAATGTTGCTAAACGTTTAATACTATCGTTTCATAATTTGTTTACAAAAAATTATGTCCCATTTCCAATTTTAATTTTTAGAATTCTTTTTTAGATAATTATGTACCTACATGTTTACTCAATCTGTAAAAACACTTACCAAAAAGATACTAACACATTATTACACTAGTTTATAATCCTTGAAATATTTAATTAGATAACTATTAAGTACTTTTAAAATGCACACGAAAATCCGAAAAATTCTAACATTTATTTACTTTTAAAAGCTATTATTTACACAAAACTTTTAAGAAACAAGCGACAATTCCTAAACACCACATAGAAAATTTTAAGCGACACAAATATTATCCACGCGAAAACATTTTCCAACTAAATTACTTTCGTAACTTAAGTCAGTTAGCCAGGGAAACAAAGAGCCGACTCCATCTCCCGGCGCCTAAGGTGGTACTGAGGCATGCCTGTTTTCAACATACTCAGCAAACAGTTTTCCACAGTTCCTTTCCTTCATAGTTACGATGCGCAAACCTGCGGGAAAAGCTTTTCCACGTGATAAGGTTTGTTTATTTTAGCTTCTTTTAACGCCATCTCTCGGTTGGTGTAAAAATGAACAAAGTTAAAATTTAGACAAACTGTCAAATAAGTCAAACTGCAATACATAGATGGCGCTAGTATCGAGGTCGTTATCGAGTTTGTATTTTTAATTTATAAACAACTCCTTTAATTTTGTTTCTATTTATTGTTTTAATTTATTAGAAAGTATTATTACTAAGAAAATTATAAAATACCGATTCGTACGTGGTAAAAGTTCAATCGCACTCAAATGTCATGGCAAAGTTGGAGACGAACTGTCAAGTCAACTGACAAGTCAAATTCGTGTTCTGGAAAATTGTACACGAATAGAGATTGGCACGCTTTCTTCTATTTTTATAATAACTGTAGAAGCAATTAACTTATAGCATAACTTATTTGTTGTACCCGGTGTTATTAGTAATCTAGAAAAAGAAAAACCGGGAAAATGAGTACAATATTGGAGAAAATTGCGGCTATAGAGTCCGAGGTTTGTAGAAGAGGTTATATTACAAATGCAATGAATTTTTAACATAGAAATGATAAAATCTTTTATTTCAATAATAATTATTATTATTCCCGTTTAAAAATCCAAAATGTTTAGTAATGAATCGTATTTTTACCTTTGTTGAACATCTTATAACAATTTATTTCTTAACATTACAGATGGCTCGAACGCAAAAAAATAAGGCTACTGCGCTTCATTTAGGTATATTAAAGGCGCGATTAGCAAAATTAAGGCGTGAACTGATCACTCCTAAAGGTGGCGGTGGTGCGACCGGCGAAGGTAAATAAACAACATAAAGAATAACCTATCTTTATAACCATATAGGGAGGAAAGAATAATGATTTCTTATTGTATCATAAAGGAAGTAATGTTTATGACTCTTAAAATATATGAAAATAATTGAATACTTACACAGACATGTATTTTATGATGTACCAAGCACAAATTTTTAAAATATGGTTGTGATGTGTAAAAGACTTTTTTCATAACATACTTACAATATAAATATCAGTTATCAAGTAAAGTGCCTTCTGTTTGTATTATTTATAAATAAATACTATAAAGTAATATAATAATCACTTCACATTTTCCAGGTTTCGACGTTGCCAAAACTGGTGATGCCCGAATCGGTTTCGTAGGGTTTCCATCAGTGGGGAAATCCACGCTGCTCTCTAATTTAGCTGGAGTGTACTCTGAGGTGGCAGCGTATGAGTTCACAACACTTACAACGGTGCCTGGTTGCATCAAATATAAGGGTGCTAAGATTCAGGTATGTTTCATTATGGTATACTTAGCATAATAATTTCATCAACCAAAACAAATCTAAGTACAATCAACAGAGTGGCTTAATTATAGTAACTCCTAATATTTCTAATATACAAAGATACATTTATGCTTGTGAATCGCTTGTAGAATGTTATATCACCCAGAGAAGATAAATGAAGAGAAATGTCTTAGTTTAAGAACTTCTATATTACTTTTGGTCTCCTTAATTTTTCAATATCACTTCTTTAGTTTCCTTTTCAAATCAATCATCAGATTAGTACAAGGGAAAAAGAATATCTGATGAAGAATGAATGGTGAATATCTGATGCATCTAATGCATCATCAGATGCATCAGATATTCCTTTGCAATGATTTAAGCCTGTAAGAAATCCCAAAGATGAGACCCAACAGCAATGGGTGACCTTTGCTAACTGTCATTATTCTCTTTTAGGCGCCTCTCTCAACCATCCTATCCTGGATTGGAAATGGATAGGGATGGTCTCTGTAATGAAGTATGCAGTGCATAAACCTACCCTAACCTGTCAAACTAATCAATTTTTAGCTTTAAACAAAAAAGTAGAAAGTTCATATTGGATTGGGAAAATCCTATTTTATTATTACTAAATTACTGACTGTTTTTTTCGGCTGTCAACTGTTGTCAGACTCACTTGCACTCTCCAACTTTTATTAATAAATACTTAGTAAAACCGTGTCATTTAAACTAAAACTATTGTAAAAGTGTAGTTTGTGTGTTCACTTAATCGTGGTGATGTTATCTAGTGCCAAAATCTTGGTTTAATATCTTAAAACTGTGATTGAAAATATTGAAACCACTTGGTGGAAAAAGTCTACCCTCAGTTTAATTTATAAAGCAAAGTCCGCTAAGTATCAAACAACTGACAGTAGAAAATATTGAAACCACTTGGTGGAAAAAGTCTACCCTCAGTTTAATTTATAAAGCAAAGTCCGCTAAGTATCAAACAACTGACAGTTGCTGTCATCTGTCACTGTCTCATTGACAAGAGAGTGTTGCCAGAGTTGAAAAACTTCTATAATTGGTACGAAATGGATAGACAAATGGAATTGTTTCTTGAAAAAGTAAATGAGAACATGGATATAAAGATGAGCGAATTGAAAGAAGAATTTATGAAACAAACCAGTGCACTAACATTGAATATGGCGAGCATTATAGAGGAAAAACTAAATCCACTACTCGAAGAAAATACCAAACTTAACAATGAGGTGATTTTACTGAAAAAGAAAGTTGGTTACCTAGAAAAAGAAGTCCGGAGGAACAATATACTGCTACATGGGCTTAATGAAACAGAGTCAAACAGCAATGAGCTCATGAGTTTGGTGATAGAATTCCTAAATAATATAGCGAGTAAATGTGGAATAAGAGAATTCGACATGTGGGAACTCAGTCATGTCCAAAGACTAGGGAAAAAAGCGGAAAACAAGCATAGACCTATATTAATAAAACTGATCTTAACTTGGAGGAAAGTAGAAATCTTAAAGAATGGCAAATATTTCCCACCATCTACATATGCTACAGACGATTTCCCTAAAGACGTTCTGCAAATTAGAAATGAATTAAAGACCCAACAACAAGAAGAAAAGAAAAAAGGAAACATTGCGATTATTCGTTATGATAAACTCATAATAAAAGGAAAAGCAGCCCAAGAAAAGGGAATTGAGAAAAGAAAACGTGCTCCCTCAAATTCACCATCCCAACTCAACAACGATACCAACTCAGCACTTAAGGCTCCGAGTAAAATAAACAAAATAAATGCTTTCGAATTTATGAATAAATCTAGACAAATTATCCAAACTGAAACCCAATAGCAACTACCCGTAAAACAGCCGGAAAAACTAGAAAAACGAGACAACTACCACAACAACAACAATAAAAAACATTCTCCAAGCCGGCTGGTCACCGTGGGGAATAAAGACCACCACCCTCCTAATAAAAGAATGAGAAATAATTCTTTCAAAATTGGAACATATAATGTCAGATCTCTTTCATCAACTGAACGATACCTGCAGTTAACATATGCGCTAGAAGAAATAGATTTTGATATACTAGGGCTATCTGAAGTAAAGAAAACTGGCTGCAATATAGAGGAATATCAAGACTACATTCTATGCTATATTGGGAAAACAAAAGGCTTGCATGGAGTAGGATTCTTAATAAAGAAAATTCATAAAAACAAAATATCTAATTTCATAGGGATCTCTGAACGAGTAGCCTTACTAAAAATAGAAACTGAAGAACATAAAATATCTATTATTCAGGCATACGCACCGACAGAAGCATCCCAGGAAGAAGATATCGAGAATTTTTACAATGACTTAGAACAAGCGCATTCTTTGGCAGACAACAAAATAATAGTAATAGGAGATTTCAACGCAAAAATAGGACAAATTAAGAAAGAAGAAATCATAAGCATAGGAAGATACGGATATGGAAAACGCAACAAAAGAGGCGACAGGCTAATAGACTATGCTCTCGAACACCAACTATCAATTGTTAACACATTCTTCATGAAAAAATCAAAAAGAAGGTGGACATGGATATCACCCAACCAAAAATCCACAAACGAAATCGACTACATTATGACAAATAAACCTTACATGGTAAGCAACTTCGAAGTTCTAAATCAAGTCAAATTTGCGTCTGACCACAGACTACTACGAACAACATTTCATCTATGTCAATCAAAGAAAAGCAGGAATCGTTTTCAGACCCCAATAAAAGTACCAACAACAGTCGAAGAGATTACAAAATACAGAAACTGCTTGAAATCTCACCTCGAACACAACATAACTACGATACCACAGAATGTTCAAAAATACTACGACCAACTTGAAGAAGCCATGGTATCGAGCTTAAAACATGGTAATAGAACACACAAAAAACAACAGTCAATCCTTAGTGAAAATACACAAAGCCTAATAAAGAAACGTACAGAACTAATTCAAACCAAAAACAAGAATGCGGAAAAGAAAAGAGAACTTACACAGCTCTTTAAAATATGCAATAAATCTATCAAGACGGATTACTGTAAACATAGAGAAACAATAATAAAAAGAAATCTGTATAATTTTAGAAGTACTAAAAGAGCTTACAAGGAATTAACCCTGAATAAAAAATGGATTCAGAAATTGGAAAATAACTCTAAAGAAACAGAGAGTAGAAGAGATGTTTTAAACCTCGCCACTTCATTCTACAAAGAACTGTATAGGAAGAGAGAACAGACAAACGTATCACGGAACGAACAATTTGAAAATGACACAGAAGAGAATATAGATGTTTCAGCACAAGAGGTGCATACGCACATAAAAATGCTAAAAAATGAAAAAAGTCCTGGGCCAGATGGTCTAACAAACGAAACCCTTAAGTTGGGCGCCCCAATTCTGCTTGGTCATCTGACACACCTGATTAATATGGTTCTGGAAACTGGAAGAGCCCCATGACAATGGTATACATGTGATATTATTTTACTTTACAAAAAAGGGAACCCACTAGATATTGGAAACTATAGACCCATCAGTTTACTGGCAAGCACATACAAGATGTTTACATCAATTTTACTTAAACGAATTACCGAAAATATTGACAACTGCCAGCCAGTGGAACAAGCTGGATTTCGCTCAGGATTCAGTACAACAGACCACATTCAAACAGTGGAACAGTTGATAGAAAAGTACAACGAGTTTAATAGACCCTTATATATTGCTTTTATTGATTACAGTAAAGCATTTGACAAAATTAGTCACAGTTCAATCTGGGATGCACTACAAACATCAAACATAAATGTCAAATACATAAACATCCTAAAATACATATATTCAAATAGTACAAGCACCGTAAAGCTCGAAAGGAGAGGAGACCCAATCAAAATTGAAAGAGGAGTGAGACAGGGAGATCCTCTGTCACCAAAACTTTTTATTGCTGTACTAGAAAATATATTCAGACAACTGAACTGGACCAACTATGGGATCAATATCAAAGGACGTCGCCTGAATCACCTTAGGTTTGCAAACGATATTGTAGTGTTTGCTGAGTCGGCCAAAGAACTCCAAATCATGCTTCACACACTCAATCAAGAAAGCGTACTTGTTGGCCTAGAAATGAACATAGAAAAGACCAAAATAATGACTAACCGTGACAACATACCCATCAATATAAAAGGAAACGAAATAGAATATGTAAGCCACTATGTTTATCTGGGTAAACAAATATCATTTGCAAGAACTAATAATTTCGATGAAGTAGAAAGAAGGAAAAACATCACATGGAGAAAGTTCTGGTCACTAAAAGAAATCCTAAAAGGAAAATACAGCATGGCTTTGAAAAAAATAATTATGGATACCAATCTGTTACCTAGTCTACTGTATGGCTGTCAAACATGGACCTATACAAACAAAGTAAAACAAAAAATAAACACAACACAGAGAGCCATGGAGAGAAGCATCCTGAAAGTAAAAAAGAAACACAAAATAAAAAATGATATTATAAGACAGAAAACAAAAGTTACAGATGCACTAACACATGCCTTAAGATTAAAATGGAGATGGGCTGGACATATCTCACGCTACCAAGATAATAGATGGACAAAATTAACTACACAATGGAAGGGCCCAACATCAGGCAAAAGAAAAGTTGGAAGACCTAATAAACGATGGGCTGATGATCTAGTGCAAAATGCAGGGACGGACTGGATGAACAAAGGCACAGATAAAGAACTATGGAAGGAAATGGAGGAGGCCTTTACTCTAAATGAGATTCATATCGTCAAACATGCAAAACAATAACCTTACTAACACATATTTTATTAGCTAAAAACCACTAATACTACTAACAACATTTGGAATGTACATTCATAAGATATGAAATAAATAAGGCTTTATTATTATTATTATTAAATTACTGACATAATATCTTTTCCAGCTTCTCGATCTGCCTGGTATTATTGAAGGTGCGAAGGACGGCAAAGGTCGAGGTCGTCAAGTTATTGCCGTCGCCAGAACATGCAGTCTCATATTCATAGTCCTGGATGTGTTGAAACCGTTGCAGCATAAGAAACTGATTGAGCATGAGTTGGAAGGCTTTGGGCTGCGGTTAAACAAGCAACCACCTAACATACACTTTAGGAAAAAAGATAAGGGTGGAATCAATTTGAATACAACTGTGAGTTTTTATTTCTTGCCATATTTTGGCCAGTAATCAGTTGTAGCCTAAGTAAACAACCCTGATATGTGAGTCCTAGTTTTGAGTGGTATGGAATGTGTACACACATTACTAGACGCATTGCTTTGTATAATTATTTCATTACTGGTGCTCTGAAGGCAAACATCATGGGAGAACTGGACATTATTATTATATTATTTTTATTGTACTATGCAGTTCAATTAATACAAAGAGTTTCAATGGCCTCCATCTGTCAACTGTTACCAAACTTAAAAATAATATTTAGAAACAAAAAACTTTTTTAAATAAGTTTATATTAAGAGTCAGCAACTCTCCTTCATAGTTGAACTGCATAATATTATGTTAAATTCTTGATTCAATTCCAAAGGGAACTATGCAGTTCCCTTTGGTAGTTGTGCCAAAGGGAACTGCATAGTAGCCTATACATGATTTTTTTCCCATAGTCCATGAACTAGTCCACACTTTTTTTTTATCATGGTAAAATCATCAAATGAGTCCTCCCACCCCGGGCAGGGCGGGAGGGACTGTCAGACTTGTACTGACTAAAATCCACGGTGTCCTTCAATAGCCCTTTATGTTCCGGGGTCACGGTGATGGAAATAAGTCCCGCGACCCACTTTCAATCACTTAGAACAAAGTATTAGAGTAACTTGTTACTATCAGAATAACACATATTAGTGCCGTTAAAGAATAGATTTTAAGCTAGTGTTCACTCCTACATCTTTTCAATATTTTTTTTCTAGTGCCCACAAAGCGAGTTGGACATAGAAACAGTGAAGACAATTTTATCGGAGTACAAAATCCACAATGCTGATATTACTCTCCGGTACGATGCCAACAGCGATGATCTAATTGATGTCATTGAAGGAAACCGGGTGTACATGCCTTGTATTTATTTGCTTAATAAAATTGGTAAGTGACTATTATCATGCTGGAAAATCCACTCAACAATTTCTTTGAAAGTACCTGGGATTTTCTAGGACCAAAAATTCTAAAATGTGTTGAACTACCTGTACTGCACCCACTTAGTGGATACTTAACTTTCTTAAACAATACATCATTGTATCAGCCATAAGACATCCACTGCTAAACCTAGGCCGCCCATATAATGTCTAATAGAATGGAATCCTGTGGTAATCTTGCATCACACCATTTATTTTTTTCTGTCCGTGGCTCCTATAATTAGACCCAAGTTTGAAAGAAAGAACTCTGCCCAAATTGTCGAAGGATTAAATGATTACTGATGAATCAGCAACATAATTCGCTCATTTGCGACAAGAACGTGACAAGGTAAAAATCTCAATTTGTGGTAAAACGCATTTGAAAGTTATAAATTCCTATAACTTTTTAATTATTATGGTTAGAATATTCAGCTCAATACAACATAACTTCAAGGTTTTCGTTTTTATGGATCAATTGCATTCAGGCCTGTAAGTCAGTTATTACATTTATTATGATTATTTATTTAAAAAAGGGTACTCCTTGTTGCGTTATTCTTGTAAAAAAACTGCAGTATAGGAAAATAAACAGAAATGTACCGGTTTTCTTGAAAAAAAAAAAATGAATAAAAATCTAACCCTTTACAAGTTATGTCGATTAGTTACGTTTTATTGATAATCTGTAATCTAAACGTATGCAACATTTTATTTCAGACCCGTTATTGTCGTAGAAATCTCTGTATTTTTGAATTATGTTATACAAAACGAAAGATATTTTAGCGAAATTATTGTGTATGTTTCACTGAAATATACAAATCATAGTCACATTTTATAAAATACTAGCGGCCCGTCCCGGCTTCGCACGGATGGAGGACCCGGTCTAAAACCCGGTCCCGATGGTTACAAACACAACAAAAAAATAATTATCCGAATCGGTCAAGCCGTTTTCATGTTATGTCGTGACAACGGAATACGGGTTTCATTTTTATATATATAGATTATAATTATAACCAGACACTAATATTTGTAGGTTACTTTTACTCACAATCGTTAGCAATTATAACGTTATTAAATATTTAGGACATAAATTAAATTAACATCTTAGCAAAACTTGATGATGACTGTGATGATGAAGAAGTACTACTGCTCAAAGAACTAGTCGTGTCACAACAAGGTCAGATACATTGCAGTTGTTGTTCGTCCGGTGCTGATTTACTACATTTTGATTTCGAGAATTGATATAATCTTTTAATTTTTCTAACTTAGGTAATTTTTTATTCATTCCTCGGATAAGATTTGATGCATTTAAGATTGCATGCATTTTTTTATTTGTATTGCTTAAGTATATGGTCCTCATGAAAAATATGAGTTTTCGACCTAAAGGAGTGTCTGCGTTAGGCGCCATTTTGGATTAAAGTGGCCCAAATGTGTTCTTTTTCATAATTATGCTGCTTCAACCGTTGTCTTTATGACAAAAATACCTTAGAGAAGTTCAAACACAATGAAAATCCACAAAAATGGTATTTGCTTTTATTCTGTACGTCTAATAAACAGATATAAAGTTGCAAGAGGGAGAACGTTCAACATTCATAAAAAATCATCTTCACAGCTAACGAGTATTTTGAACACGATTTCGTTTGCGTTTACAATTTATTATCAAACAATTATTTCATCGATTTGTACATTAGAAAATAAGTAAATCGAGCGGGAGCATTTTTAAAACTCTTAGGGTTTGAATTTTCAAACATTCCATCTGAAAAATTAATTGTAATTAGACAATGTTTTATTCATTAATAATGCAACATTGTAAGCTATTCGTTGTAAAAAATTATCATATTTTATCAAGAATGTGTTAACTTGAGATAACCAACATTAAGACAAAACATTTTGTTCGTTTATTATCAACTGTAACGGAATATCTTAAATTAACCAACTAAAAACATTGTTTATTTCAGCAACAACGGTACAATCTTATGTAAACCATAGCAAGCGATTACTATTTTTACTACAATAATGACCCACATACAAAATGTCCCGTTATAGCTGCAAAAATAAATCATTAAAAAAACAAAAGTCTCTATTTACCTTTCATCAAAACCGTGACACCCTGAGCTGTTACGTTTTTGCCGCAATCGGGCAGCACTTTCCTCCTCAAGCGAGCGGCGATAAATGACTTGAACCGATCTTGCATTAAACTTAAGTGTGGAAAGAGATGGCGCTAAACCGATACTCGCCGACCTTTTCCTTCATTACACGGCCATTTTTGGCGCTAGAAATATCGCGTTTTAGCAGCAAGAAGAGACGATGCGCCGGTTCTACTGTATCATTATTCCATAACGATACATATCTTCGTTAACACGTTCTTGCCGCAAATGAGCGTATATGTAATCAGGTTTATTCCACTCTGTTCACTGGGTTGAATACAGTGGAATAAACCAATGTTTTTGCCAAGTGGAAAATATCAGTCTCCATAGACTCCCTGAAACACCAGCCCATCCTTTTCGAAAATGTGGGTTGATTCCTTTCTGCTAAACTGTCCAATAATGTAAACCATACAACATAATTTTCTTTATATCACAGATCAAATCAGCATAGAAGAATTGGACGTAATTTACAAGATACCCCACTGTGTGCCCATCTCGGCTCACCACAAGTGGAACTTTGATGACTTGCTGGAGAAAATGTGGGAATACTTGAAACTCATCAGGATATACACGAAGCCCAAGGGACAGTTACCTGATTATAATGCACCTGTGGTATTACATGCTGACCGAACAAGTGTTGAAGACTTCTGTAATAAGCTGCATAGGTCCATCATCAAGGAATTTAAAATGTGAGTGATTTATTTTTTATTTTCTAAGCCAGGCTATGCCCATAGAAACGTTTATTTATTCCTTAACAGATATTTGGCTTAGCTAAGCCAAACTAGTACTTTTTGACACATGCTTAGCAACAAATATTTATCTCAGCTTAAGAGTGTGTAAGAAAAATTATTATTTTTAACAACATACATTTTGCATATCAAAATCAAGCAACATTTAGGCTTTTTTTGTAGCATGGTGACTGGTGCTGTAAATTTAGAAAAAAAAACTTGCTTAAACTCACAATACATTTATTATTCACTTCTGAGAACTCATTTGTTAGTTCGAAAATAATTTTACAATTCCCTCAATGTTGAGTTTTCCATCTTTATTCAAAAACTCACCAATGTTTTTGATAAAATTAATTAAATTCTGCACAACATCATTTAAGTTCACATTCAATGAATTAAGTATGTCATACAAGTCTGAATCTTTCTGTAGTATGCTCTTCAAATCAAGGTTTCCCAAAATTTTTGCTAATTCTTCAGCAATTTCTGGGCTCAGTTCCTGGATATCATTTTGAAGTGATTTTACAAAATCACTGACTTTCTCTTTTGCTTCATCTACTGCAGATGAAACTTGTGATGGAAGCTCTTCAATATTTTCTCTAATTTCCTGCGCTTTGTCGGATATCGAAGATGTAATGTCGGCCACACGCTCGTCAAGTTTGTCTTTAATATCACTGATTTTCTCTCTCGCTTCATCTACTGCAGATGAAACTTGCGATGGAAGCTCTTCAATGTCTTTTTCAAGTTCCTGCGCTTTGTCGGATATGAAAGATGAAATGTCTGCAGCACCCTTTTGCAAAGTGTCTTTAATATCACTGACTGTGTTGCTTACTGATGATGAAACTGATGATTGAAGCTCTTCAGTTCCTTTAACAACTTCCTGCACTTTGTCGGATATGAGAGATGAAATATCGGAAGCATCCTTTTGCAATGAGTCTTGAATATCACTGACTTTCGCGCTTGCTTCATCTACTGCAGATGAAACTTGTGATGGAAGCTCTTCAATATTTTCTCTAATTTCCTGCGCTTTGTCGGATACCGAAGATGTAATGTCGGCCACACCCTCGTCAAGTTTGTCTTTAATATCACTGGCTGTCTGGCTTGCTTTATCTACTGCAGATGAAATTTTCTTGGATACCGAAGATAGCAAACCGGCAGAACTGCCTCCGATTATTAAAAAGATAACGAGTCCAGCTTTAAGTGAATTCATTTTGGTGAATTCTTGGTGCGAACTGACAAAAGTGTGATAAAAAAAATTTTTTCGCCAGTATTTATACTCATGTCCATGAATAAATATTGTAACACCTGGGTAAATTCGCGAAAATAATATTTCTGTGTATATGATGAGTTTTAAACATATGAGATATATGATTATCTTCTTTCATCATGATGAGATGTCCACCTTAATCACAGTGGTGAGAACATGATCTTTATAATATCAATCTTAGGTCTACTTTCAATACTATAGGCAATCTAGGTCCGGTTCCGATTCTCGAGCATAGCTGTACGCTATCATACACCTTATATAAGCGATATTTTTAACAACTTGTTTTTCAATGAAATCAATTTATTCATGCGAAAGTCAATATACGTAATTATACGTATATTATTATCTTAAATACAAACACGAATTAAAAAAACACCTGTATTCATAACACGTTCTAGATACTTTTTATGTACAGTGGCGTTCAAAAGTGGTTTAAACTGTACTTACTACAAAAACTGCCAGTCATATTGTTTTGTTAACCATATGCTTCAGAAGGAGATATATTGCCTAATGAGAATACTTCATTCGGATAAAAATAAAAGGGAGGGCCTCCGCTGCCGACGCCAGTTGCTGAATAGATTGCCTGTTAAATTGTAAATACAGTTAGATTATGATCTATTTCGCGAGATTGTAAATAAGTTCTTCGACAGGTTGACCTAATCACAAAGAGATTCTTCTAACCTAAATTGTCGGAGTCAGGGTGCCAGCAAGTCCCAAGTTCGCAAGAACCTAACCTAGGCGAAATTGCCCAGCGTTTTGCGCATTGTCGCCGGTTCCAAATAGTGATATTTCTGGTAGCTGGCGCCGGCAGCGGAGGCACTCTCAAAATAATAATCGAGGCTTATTAATGGCACGATAAAAGCTATGAACGTGAAAAACTTATCAAAAGTAATCTGTTTAGATTAGATATTAATAAACTATTCATAAAGGTTAATAACTGCATGATTCAGTCCCCGAATTCCTGCGCTCTTTGCCTGAAGCCTGGTCTTCATAATATTACCTCTGCTAGCCCAAAAGATCATAAGAGGCTAGTTTAACAAAAAATCTTAATGAATTGCATGATGATGATCAATAATAGCTGTCATCTATAAACAAAATAATCTTATCGACATTTTTCTTTTCCAGCGCTCTTGTTTGGGGTTCTTCAGTGAAGCATCAGCCGCAGAAAGTGGGCATAGATCACGTGCTATGCGATGAAGACGTAGTCCAAATCGTTAAGAAAGTGTAAAGCGAACACATTATAATGGAGAATGTAAACAAATATATAATTATATATTTTTGCGAAAACGAAAATGAAACTAAATGTTAAGTAGGTACGTATTTTGAGTATCTGAAGAGTTTTAAAAGTAGTATTTGTTCAGCTTGTAAAATATAACTAACCGTGACGTTCAAGTTTAGGTTTTTGTAAAATTAATACGTATTTCTTTAATTTATGTAAACATTCGATACTTGGTCTTCGCACGTCTGTATTTAAAAATGAATTGCGTGAAAAAATTACACGTTGTAAGGCCACGTGACTCCTGGCCCGCGAGTCTTATCCTGTCTGCTTGACGAGCTTATCTTTATGTGCTATACCATAAAGTTGAAAATGTATTAGAGACTACTGAGCGTTTACATTTATCGCTTTCAGTTTGGCTTTAGGCCCAGGAAATCTTAAGAACACGATGACAATCGAATCTTATCCCTCAGGTTTACAGAATAGATGCAAAAAGATCTATAGTAGTCCGCGCCATCTCTCATGACCTGAGGCAAATTTGTGGTACTACATTTATAACTGACTTCAAAAAAAGTAGGTTCTCAGTTCGACCGGTATGTATGTCCGCGATTATCTCGCGTTTGGCTGAACCGATTGAATAGAAACTAGCCCTCAAAAGTACCTACTTGAGTCGTGACGTGGACTATAATATTTTTAGTAACTTATATCTACTTACCTATTCTTCAGATACTCGAAATAAATCTGTTATTGTTGGAAAAGAAAATTCTATTATGAAAGGAATACGTTTGTATTGAGTTTTATAACATTTTTTCTCAATTACCTAATTCGCATTTACTTATCGTTAAGCCAACAGTTACGCCTGAACTTGATAAAACTATCTTAATAAATCAGATTTGAATAATTTATAAACTTAAATGTATTTTATTTTTTTCTTTTCTTTAACTGTAATGAAGAAAAAGGCGTCCCATGTTACCTAAATCAGAGATTATGCGTCGGTTTAGCCTTTCAGAACTTTTTTATGGAACAGTTTTGAAGCAAGCTAACTAACAGTTAGGTTTGATAGATTTGTTCTAAGTACTACTAGAGTAAGAGCCCGTGAACGCCAGACCTACGGTATTTCATAAAAGCTGAAACTTTGTCAGCGGATGCTCCCAACACTGGTAAGAACGATGGCCAATTATGGAGTTTGGGTGATGGTGGCTTTGGCAGATAGACGGTACTAAATGTGTCAAAAAAAAGAGTTTACTTACGTCATAGTATAAAAGCTGATTTTTATATATAATACTTGGGTAATAAGTAGATGATGTGTCCTCTTTAGCCAGACACTTTTGATGGTTCCAACCCCTTGCCAGACACCCTTAAAGTTCACGAAATTATAATTTTACCTACGTTAGTTGAACGCGGTAATCTCAGGAACTACTGGTTGGAATTAAATAAATCTTTTTATATTGGGTAGTCCATTTATCGAGGCAGGCTACAGGCTATATAACATCACGCCGTCATCAATAGGAGCGGGGCAGCATTGAACAATGTTTCAAAATCGGGAAAATGTATTCCATTTCGAGAGCTTCCGTTGCGTGCGCTGCATAAACGGTTAAAGTTACGCATAAATGATTTACTACGGAATTATTCCTCATAAAAAATTCTAAAATAAAGTCCGCAACAGCATATGTCTATCTTTTAAGTCTAAGTCACTGTAACCATTTTTTTTGGAAATCAATTTTGTTTTAAAGTTAGGCATTATTTGCGTATTTTCATTTATATGATATTAATCCTTATCCAAATAAATACGTTTTATAAAATTGCCTCATTTCTCAATTTACATCGTTAGACACTTTTTATGGTTCCAACCCCTTGCCAGACATCCTTAAAGTTCACGAAATTATAATATTACTTACGTTATAGTATAAAAACTGATTTTTGTATAATTATAATACTAGGGAATTTCTTCTGAATCTATTGCCTCAAAAGTTCTTCTTCTCCTCTTTCTCTTCTCAGGTGAATCGTCTCTATTAGTAGGAACCGGTGCCTCAGATATTTCAGGTTCTTCAGATGTATTTATTTCGATGTTCTGATAAATGATTCCGACGGTATCATGTAAAGTGTCCTTCCCACTAGTAGTTTCAACGAATAGGTCAAAATTATCATAAGCCAGTACAGTTTAGGTGATTTTTTAATATTTTCAGGGCATAAAATCGACTTTTCAATGGAAGCATAGGTGGTTTCGATTTCAAGTTCTTCTACACTTTGATAGCTGATACAATGACCATATCTGTGGACTATATCTATAACTTTTCTGCTACTCGTTAAACTCTTCAGAGTCATACCCAGCATAATATGTTTAGACGTCTTGACTTGACCATTATGGATTCCATAAATAATATCTTGACAGTAAGACCGAACTTGACGAACACATTTTAAGCTACTTATTCGTTTTTGTCTTGAACCACCTATGAGAATTGAATAAAAATCATATAATTCTTGCGGTATAGAAGCTTCTCCTGCAATTAAATCCTGTACTGAAAGATTTTTAGATGGTAATTTTGTCTTGTCCATTGTCAGAATAGTTTTACGTAAGATTAATGCCGCTTTTTGTAAAACATTTTCCGATTTTAAGTTGTCGAATACTGTTTCGTCAATCGCCTTCATATAGTTGGGTGCTATTATTTTTTTATTTCGGATTGCAAAGAATTTAATATCTTTTGTTCGAGGTGTTGTGCAGTAAAAGTTTCATCCATTTCAATGAAGTTCATAAATTATTTCTAACGAATCAGTATAAAATTCATGTAAATGAAGAAGAAGAAGATCACGATATCGAATGGAGTAACAGTGACTATGAAAATGTTAACACTGATGTTAATAATGATAATTAATAAAATAACATTTTCTTTTCTGCTCTATAATAATAATATATAATGTGTTTCATGTTATAGTAATGTCATCAATCTATTTTTTTATCCTTAATAATAACTTTATTTTCAAAATTTACATAGACTATTAGTTGAATGTATAAGTTTGCTCCAAAATGTTCATTTGCATAACTCATTCTAATCTCGAATCTCTTCTTACGATTTACAATGTTTGTTTGCCAAGAGGTTGGAACTATCAAAAGTGTCTGGCTAATGAGGAAACATCATCTACTTATTACCCAAGTATTATAATTATATAAAAATCAGTTTTTTACACTATAACGTAAGTAATATTATCATTTCGTGAACTTTAAGGGTGTCTGGCAAGGGGTTGGAACCATAAAAAGTGTCTAACGATGTCATGGGCAATTTTATAAAACGTATTTATTTGGATACGGGTTAATATCATATAAATGAAAATACGCAAATAATGCCTAACTTTAAAACAAAATTGATTTCCAAAAAAATGGTTACAGTGACTTAGACTTAAAAGATAGACATATGCTGTTACGGATTTTATTTTAGATTTTTTTATGAGGAATAATTCCGTAGTACATCATTTATGCGTAACTTTAACCGTTTATGCAGCGCACGCAACGGAAGCTCTCGAAATGGAATACATTTTCCCGATTTTGAAACATTGTTCAATGCTGCCCCGCTCCTATTGATGACGGCGTGATGTTATATAGCCTGTAGCCTGCCTCGATAAATGGACTACCCAATATAAAAAGATTTATTTAATTCCAACCAGTAGTTCCTGAGATTACCGCGTTCAACTAACGTAGGTAAAATTATAATTTCGTGAACTTTAAGGGTGTCTGGCAAGGGGTTGGAACCATCAAAAGTGTCTGGCTAAAGAGGACACATCATCTACTTATTACCCAAGTATTATATATAAAAATCAGCTTTTATACTATGACGTAAGTAAACTCTTTTTTTTTGACACCTTTAGTACCGTCTATCTGCCAAAGCCACCATCACCCAAACTCCATAATTGGCCATCGTTCTTACCAGTGTTGGGAGCATCCGTTGGCAAAGTTTCAGCTTTTATAAAATACCGTAGGTCTGGCGTTCACAGGCTCTTGGTCCATACGTAAAAGTGACGAAGACACATCTACCAATATTAAATTCTTACTTAAAAACGCAAAGAAAAAACTTTGCAAAATAACAAAGTGTGCTTAATAAAAATCATTTTGCATTCTTAAAAAACCGTTATCGTAAGCAATAACAGTAACAATTAAAATAAATAAACATAGTCGCAGTTGTTCGGTTCGTAAAGAAGTTATTATAATGGCAAATCCGACCAGTCTAGATTTATGGTATTTTCTTTTTACAATAACTAGGGATGTTATGCATATTGTGTTGTACAGAATGCTCATTAAAATTATACGAAAACTCTAAAAATGTTCTTTTATTACCTACCTTTATGGCAAAGAAAGAATCTGATTGGGATCTGCACTAAAATGTTATATAGGTACCTAACCAATGACTAACATCACTATAGGTATATGTATGGATGGTTGATCGCAAGCTAACATTCATTCCCCACATTGAGAGTATTGTTAAATAAAAAAGCTTGAATGACACTCGGGTTTGTGATGCAGAATGCAAAATGCTTCCGCAACCCTAGAACAAAAATTTACTTGTTTAATTGCCTTTAATTGCCTTGGAGTATTGCTCGGTTGTATGGCGTCCCCACTATGCGTCACATAGTCTATGGTTGGAACGCATCCAAAAGAGATTTTTAAAACATCTTACCTACTCTGTGAGAATTGCTAAAAAAGTTCCCAGCTACTCTAAACGTCTTCAAAAATTTGGCATGACGTCTCTCGTAAAACGTACTTACAGATAATATCGATTTAATATTCCTGTTTAAAATTCTCCACAGTAAAATAGATTGCCCCCAGTTGTTATGTCAGTTTAATTTAAACCTACCCTGTAAATATCCGCGTCACACAATCAAAATGTTACGTCCCCCATTCCGCAAAACGGTTTCAGGGTCTAATTCTCCAGTTCCCAGACTATGTAAAATATTAAATAATTGTGACGAAACCATTGATATAACTTGTACCTCGCTCCATAACTTCAAGCACCAAGTCCACCAAATTACGAAACTAATCATTTTATCATTGTACTACCCGAGCCTATCCTAAGTTAAAGCAGTGTTATGAGAAGTGTAATTTTTAAAATCTCACTATATTGTTTTTTTTATACCTACATGTTTTTGCATGCTGTGTCGCCTAATATTGTGCACTTGGCTGGTACGTTTGCTTGTTTTGTTTGCTTTATAATTGTGTAACAATTGTAGATAGACAATATAAATAAAAAATGTCAGATTTGGTATTCAGCATGATCGTTATTAGCTTAATTCGAGACTTATACCCAAATTACAACACGGTTGGCCATGACAGTACAGCAGGGCTACTAGCTAACTTGATAGTCACTGACCAGCGGTTGTCCACTGAACTCGAGTGGCTTGATATCTGTTATAAGGCTAAGGTTGAGGAGTGGAATGCCTCAAGACCGTTAGAATACTTGATCTTAGGACGAAGTTTTATTTACCTTTTGACAGCTATTTCATGATCATTAGTGACACCGAGATAATCAAAAGGCCCGCTGGTAGGGCAGCGGCCGTGCTATCTGCTGTTGCGCTGTGTGTCACGGGTTCGATTCTCGCACAGAAAAAATGTTTCTATGGCATATAATACGGCTGTTCTGGGTCTAGCTGTGTGTGTATGTGAGTTTAAACGCACCCACGATACAGGAGAAAAGCCTTGTATCCGGTAACGTTAAAAATCGTATGATGAATAGTTCCAGTGAGGAGACGCCTTTGCCCAGCACTGGGACGACACATATTAGCAGTTTGTGTCAGTTTCAGCGGTATATTTAAAAGCTCGTTGTTTTTTTTATCCTTATAAAACCACTGAATTACTAACTAAATAAAATCTACGACGTCCTTCAATAGCCCTATAAGTTACAGGGTCACGGCTATCTGATGAGACAGTCCCGCGACCCCGGCAGGGTTTTATTAGCCCTCTAGGGTTTAAAGCAGGGTTTCTTAAAGTGGGCCCACGGACCCACTGGGGGTCCGTGACACGTGCACCAGGGGTCCGCAGTAGGTCAGCTAACTCTTAACCTATTACTAGGAAATAGTATAGATAATAATCTCGTCTAGGTTAAGCCTGTGGTTAACCAAGAATTCACTGTGACTGTGAATTAATTGAACACTAAACTTCTAGGGCAGGTTTTCTTAGTAGTACCTACAGTTGTTTCATGTTTGCCTCTCAGGCCAACAAAAAAAGAAAGACGGCGCGCCGCGAACATCATAAGTGAAGCCATGAAACCGTGCTCCTGCTAGTAAACACACGCTCACACCTACACTAAAACCATGCTCATCGCTCTTATTACGTCACGAGTCGTCGTCAAGTAAATTTAGATTTAATTATAAAGATTGATTGATTGATTGATGATTTAAGATAGAAGCCTTCCTGTGTAGTGAAAAGTTGCAAAAACATCAGCAAATCACATAAAAAGTTAAAAAAAAAAAATTAAACAAAGAAAAAATGTAACTAATGGCAACCCTTCGATACACACATAGATAAAAAGGTGGCTTCACTTTTGATGTTCGCGCGGCGCGCCGTCTTTCTTTTTTTGTTGGTCTGAGGTTTGACTCTGATACCTACTTTGATCTGTTCAAAATAGTCTTTGACAGAGGTCCGTGGAATTATTTATAGGTAACTAGCGACCCGCCCCGGCTCCGCACGGGTGCAACCTCTATTATATTATGCATGTTATATACATAAAAACCTTCCTCTTGAATCACTCTATCTATTAAAAAAAACCGCATCAAAATCCGTTGCGTAGTTTCAAAGATTTAAGCATACAAAGGGACATAGGGACAGAGAAAGCGACTTTGTTTTATACTATGTAGTGATGTGAAAGTGGTCCGTGACTGCAAAAAGTTAAAGAAACCCTGGTTTAAAGTTACAACAAGGGGTCCAAGGTCCAAGTATCCTTTTATTTCTTTTCGGTTATTACAATACCTACTTATAATACAGAACTTACTATTATACCTACTTTCAAGTTTTAATTCTACCACTTGTTAACCAAGTGGTAGAATTAAAACTACCAATTCCTACAAAAAAAGGGGAAAGCAATATTAAAATTACATCTGAATGTCTGTTTCTCTGAGAATCTGAAATTAATTAACTTGTGACATTGTAAATCTTTTTTTTTAAATAAAGTAGGCTCTCTAACGCTTTTTGCCTTAAGGTGGATGCTCAGTAGTAGCCCGCGAAATTTAAATTTTCATGTATTTTTTGCAATTTGCTTATCAGTGTCAAGTTATAACTTGATCAAAATATGATTCGCGACAACAAAAAGCATAACTTTACATATCAGAATGATCAAAACATTCGCTCCAGTCCCGCTCACAAAGATTAGCTCAAATTTGGTAAAAAATCCGAAATCTAACTAATTTTGATCAAATATTTGTGAGAGTGAATGGAGCGACTGTTTTGATTATTCTTGTATATAAAACTAAACTTGTTATTGTCGCGAATCATATTTTGATCAAGTTATAACTTGACACTGATAAGCAAATTGCAAAAAATACATGAAAATTTAAATTTCGCGGGCTACTACTATGCATCCACCTTAACGTAATCGTAAGTGCTGCCATAATAAAAATTGACATAGTGACAGTCATGGAGACAGTAATGAGATGACACTGACACTGGCACTTGATTAAGTGACACTGACATTTTGCATTAATTTGCATTTTGTTTAAAACTTGACAGTTTAGCAAAAAGGTTATGTTTTTGTTGTTGTAAATTAAGTGTTAATTATCGATTATTAGTGCTTCCTTTGAAAATTAAGAGGTCATCCTTTGAACCTATGCTTAAATTATTCCGAATCTACTCAATGCGTTAAATGTACAAACCCAAACAAAATATGGTTTGTTTATTTTGATTGGAGATTTTGATGTAAATAGAAGAATAATGACGTCTTTCGAAAATCTATCTTCTGCTCAAGTAAGTTCATAATAAATTCAAATAAGTTTGATTTATTTTGAAACTATTACGGTCTTCACAAGTTTTAATCAAAACAAATGAGAATCTGTACTATGATCTTTTTGGAGAACAACGCCATCTGCGTTTGAAATGACACATCTTGATTCTACTGGAACCCGAAACCTGCTAATTGTTTTTGTTCTACAATAATATCATAGATGGCGCTGTACTTAATTTTATATTTTTTAGAAAGCTCGAGCTGCTCTGCACCGCGATGTTCGAATTATTGGCACAGAGACTTGCCATTTCCTCGGGCTGGAGATAACAAAGCCTGCTATGGAAATTGTAGCAGAGCTTGTTTATAAGAAACTGTCACTTTACGGAGCCGACTTGGAAGCTTTTGCAAAGTTTGTATTTTTATACCTACTTAATCTTCTAGTAATAATAACAGTAAGTTTCTTGGTCTACGGAAGAGGAGTGAGATAGTTTTCATCTAAAAAACATGCCAGATTGTACGAAAGAGTTACCGCGGTCCTGGAACGCAAAGGGCAAAAGAAGTAAAAGTAAGGTTTTCTTCCGTTACAACCAGAGTGGCTGAAGACGTTTGGAACGCAAAGGGCAATAGAAGAAATAGTAAGGTTTTCTTCCGTTCCAACCAGAGTGGTTGAAGACGTTTGATGAATCACAAAAACGCAAAAAAAAAACTAAGTTCTATGTATTAGGTATGAGCCTATTGAGCCTAAGGGTGCCACCATACTAATCTATCTGTGATCTAAGACAGATCGATCAAGACTTATTGTACGCGCCCTGCACTGACTGAAAGATCGGACGTTATATAACCATGAATCAATGATCTGTTGATTACTAGCTAGCACCCTAATTATGCCTCCTTTGATTTCAGACATGCAAAGCGGGCGACAATCAATGCAGAGGATGTTAAACTCCTAGTGAGACGATGTCCTTCTCTGGTAAGTTATTATTTGATTTTAACATTTATAACCTCTTTCTCGTTGTCTTAACACTGTTCCTGGCATTTTCAATTTGTCACATTTGGTAGATGAGTGGCTTTGGTGGACACAATTCGTCATAAAACTTTCTAAACTTTGGTAAAATATCAAAAGACACAACTTGCCAAGAACTACCATGCTGTGATGACCAACACTAACAACGCTCGCGCTTATTGGTTGATTCAAATAACGAATGCCATTTTACAATTACTCCCACATAGGATGCAGGAGAGGGAGAAAAAAGATGTTACGTCCCTAAGATTCTAATAACATTATACGGGCTGTTGACATCCAAAAATCAGATCAATTCAACCACTCATTTATGTAAAACACAATTTTACTGCATGCATTCAAATAAGCCATAAAGCAAACGGGCCAATAAGTAAAAATTATAATCGAAAATCGTCACCTCATTATTTAAAGTTGCCACATTATAAATCACTTTAAAAAAAGTCACCAACCGACGCGAACTCAAAACCCATGAATCGGTTCCCAGTTATATTAACAACGATTTTAAATTTAAATCCGATGCTGAATCTTTAAATAGCAGTGTGATGGAGCTGTTTATTTATGCAATTGCTGTTTTCACGTTGAAATGATATGCCTAATTGACTTATTACAACATTCTGTTTGATGAGCTAATCGGTTCTGTGTCACGATTTGTGGACTTGCACGCAGCTTTGGCCAATATAACACTGTATAACTTAAGCACGTTAAGTTGTGTTAGTGCACGGTATGCTCTAAAACAACTAATGCTATTAGGTAATGTAATTAATAGACATGGTGCAGGTACCGGGTTTCTTCTTCGTCGTTCTTCTCACGACCTCTCTCGTGATCGGGTTTCAGCTGTTAGGGGCTCGCCTAACAATACGCCGCCATTCCTGTCTGATAGCCGCCTTTCTGGTGCAGACAAGCAGGGAACTGTCCACAGCTGCTCTTATCTGGTCTGTCCATCTCATAAGCGATCTTCCTTGTGCTCGGGTGCCTTCAAGTTAA